>CAKJTW010000003.1:16654000-17917000 GCA_917880005.1 Nanger dama | reverse complement strand
TTTGTTCAAAAACAGAAGTACTGATTTACCCAGTACTACTGCTCTCACTCAGTGATGGTTTACCTGCTCCAGACCAGAGCATGCCCTTTTAGAGAAAACATTCCCTTTTAAGGAAAGCAAGTTGCTTGGCATCATTGGTTCATCACTGATTCCCAAGAATACATCTGGATGGACAGTCAATTTCTCTGATCTAGAAAAGCAGGACTGGGGCTTCCCCGGTGGCTCAGTGGTAGAGAATCTGCCTGCCAACGCAGGAGACATGGGTGGATCCCTGGTCTGTGAAGATACCATCTGCGTTGGAGCAGCTAACACCATGTACTGCAACTGTTGAGCCTGTGCTCTAGAGCCTAGGAGCCGCAACCACTGAAGCCTCTGCAATGAGAAGCCCTCGAACCGCAACTCAAAAGTAGCCCCTACTTGCCGCAACTAGAGAAAAGCCCACGATGGAGACCTAGCACAAATATAAATAAATGAATTTTTTTTTTTTAAAGAAAAGCATGGCTGATTGACTGAAAAGGTACAGTGTGACAAATATGTTGCTTTAAATCTTCAGAGATTGTTTTTCTCATAAATGATTATTTGCCTACAGATTTGTTTTCCCTTTCCTTTCACTGTTCCAAACACCATCCATGCCTCGCATCTGTTGGCTGTGAGCAGAAGTATAGCGTTGGCGCCTGGAGACACATTTTCAAATACTCTTTTCTCACCAAGAGCCTCATTGCTGCTTGCTGACTTCAGTCACTGAGGCTTCAGGCCTCAGCTGATTTGCTTGACTTTCTTTGTTGGAGTGGTAGAAGTTCAAGGATATCAACTGCATTGATATCAAAATGCTGTGATGAATTTTTCTTTATCTTTTTGTAACCTGTTTTCATTGTATTGGTTTTTTTTTAATGGACAGCTGCTAATTGCTCCTTGTTTTGGCCCTCTGCCTTCTGAGCAGCGCAAATAGAGCTGGTGAAAGTCTTTCCGTTGCCCCTGGGGCTTCTGCAGGGTGTTTGGACTTCCATTGAGGCTTTATGATAAAGCCAAGAAATTGCATTTCCAGAGGGATGCTCCAGTCTCTTGTTTCCAGCAGAATTCAAGCATCATGGGGAAGTAATGGGGCACAGGAAGGGAGGACACGGGCAGTGGGCCAAGGTGGATGGTCCCCGGGGGTCAGGTGACAGGGTTTCTTACCAGCTCTCAACTTCTGCACAAACTCTGCCTCCAAGCATTTGGTTATGTTCTACAGTGTGTTTTTTTCCTTCTCTGAGAGCTACCGGACTACCCGGCCTTGCGTGGGCTTCATTTCATAGGTGGACCTTCTACCCTCCACCCCCATAGGGTGGGCAATCAGCAGTCTCTCCTGGTGCGTGAAGCTCTGACTGGCCAGTAACTGACTTTTCCTATCTGCTTAGGCTTCGGGGCACTTTAAGGATATGAACCTGACTCTGAAAGGCCAGCAGCCTTCCCACCCTTTGCCCAAAACTTTCTTCCTGAGCAGGGCTGGTTGGGGGCTTCAGGTGGCACCAGGTGCACGGGGGAGGCTCCCAAGCGCTGGCAGAGCCTGTTAATTAGCACATGAACACCCCAATGCTCCATTAGCCAGGCCAGGCATTCGGAACCTTCCTCCTGTGGCCCCTTCCTCCCTAATGAGAGCTGGAAGAAGGGCCCTCACAAAACACTGCCTCAGAATAATATTCTGCTTTGTCCCCACCAGTAACCAGGGCTGACAGGATCACTCTGTCCATTTCTCTTCTAATTAGCACAATTCCAGCATAGCCTGAGCCAGCAAACGGAGAAAAGCGATCAAAAGCGATCGGACAACCGTACCGAATCACAAACACAAAGAGGGCCATTCCCTGTAATTAGGTGAGACAATTCCTCAGTCTTTTCTCGGCTGGAGTTTGCCGCTAAGACTCTTGCTGTTTGGGTCCCAGCAACACAAGTTACATGTCTCCCTGGGACACTAATAAGCCCCAAATTGTCTTCCGCTTCACACAACTGTAGCCAGAAGACAGATGCTAGGGAGGGGGCACAGGGAGGGGATAGGGGCTCTAAACGAGCAGCTGCCACAGTTTCCCCAGCTCCTAGAAGCAGACACTGGGCCTTCGCAGAGGGAGTTTCCTTGAGAGAACCGCCCTGAGGCCTGCCTGCTCCCTGAACTGGGGTATCAAGCACTGAGAACTCCTGACCCTCAGGTGATGCCCATTCTGCCCTGTTTATTCCCCCACCTTCTGCCTTTGGTCCCCATTTGGGCTTCTCATCCCTTCTCAATGGTGGCCTCATGGGCAGCTCTAACTATGGCACCCTTCCCAGAATGTTGAAGCCTTATGCAACTTAGTTACCATCTCAAGGACAGCAAACCCTCAGAGTGCCTGTGGATTCCACTCTCAGCTCATGACCTGGAAGGGGCCTTCCCTTCCAGCAATCATCTCCTGTTTCCTCACTCCCGCCTGCTATCCCCATTCTCTCTGGTGGAAGGTCTCTAGTTTTTAAAACAGAAAAGTGGCCCATCGGCTGCCAGGGCAGGAAGCCACGACTGGCCATACTCCATGTGGCTCAGAGGTTGGCCATTTAATAAACAGGAACAGTTCCCCTAGGACTGCAGCCCATTACAGGGATTACTGGGGGGTGATGCAGCCATGAACTTGGTCAGGGACAAAGGAATGTGGGGCAGAGTGGCAGTTGGAATCTCAATTAAACTCAAGCTCTGAGTTGAGTTGGACTCACACACGTTTTTATCTTGATCCTGCCCTCTGCGTTCTATACTTCATGCTTCTGAAAGTGACCTCCAAAACCAGAAAACATTCAATTATCTAGAATCCAGGGAGCCAGAAAACTCAAAGAATCAAAGTTGCTTTGTTGTTTTTCCCCATTGTCTCTATCCCAGAAACAGAGAGGTAATGAGATGATTTGACTATTTAACTTTTGAGAGATGTCAAAGGATTGATCCAGATTTGTTCAGTCTCCTATAGTTTCTTTGGCTATAAACAGAACTGAGAACAGCATCTGGCACATAATAGATACTTAGTAAGAATCTGTTGAAGGAATGATCTGCTGTGATACTCAGTGTTCACAGCCTTGTTGCTGGTCTAAAGTATAATAAGAGCTTGGATTTGAGAGCGGAAGGATGAGCTTGTCAAGTCACTTCTCTCTGAGCCTCATTACAGCGGTCCTCGGGACCGTGTCCATTTTAAAGAAGCAGGCTAGCATTATGGATAAGGGCAAGACCTGGGTGTCAGGTTGCCTGGGTCCAAGTCTTATTTCTGCCATCTGCTGGCTGTCACTTTGGGTAAATTGCTTAAGCTCCATTTACTCATTTATGTAATGGGTCCAGTGCACCTAACTCCTCAGGTTATTGTGGAGACTAAATTAGTACCTGTGAGTATTTAGAACAGTGCATGGCACATCTTACCCATGTTTAATTTTTTTATTATACCTGTAGATGTTAGAAATTGATCATCCTGGGACTTCCCTGTTGGTCCACTAGCTAAGAATCCCTGCTACCAATGCAGGGGTCCCTGGGTTCGATCCCAGGTTGGGGAACTAGATCCTGCATGCCACCACCAAGAGTTCACATCCCACAACTAAGCGACTAAGATCTGGCACAGCCAAATAAATACTTTTTTTAAAAAGTGATCATTCTTGCAGGGAAAATATGATTACTTTTGATTACCTTGAATAGCCAGTTAAGCTGAAAACCCACTTCTCAACTCCTCGGGAGAACAGATGGTTCACACCTCTCCTGCTCCATCCTTCAGCTCTCTGAATCAGCCTGTGCCGGCGTGTTCCTGCAGGAAATACCACTGTTGACTGCACAGACAGTGGCCCCTGAGGACCAGATGTTGCTGATAAGAAAGGGAGGGGAGGATATTCTTTGAGCCCGGCGGATTTCCCAGCAGATGCTGAGCCTGGCACAAGCCCTGAGTCCCATGTCTCACCAGGCTTGGTGGGCCGAACGTCGGCTAAGCGGCCGTGGGACTCTAGTCACCACACAGGGATGCTCCTCCCCCATTCTGCTCCGTCCTTGTCACCTCTGCCCCCATTCTACCACCCTTTCCCCAGAGACCCCCTGCACAGAGCCCAGCCAGGTCCTCTTGGGCCTGAGCTCCCCAGCAGCCTCTGGGAGTCTATAGAGAGCAAACAGCCTGGCCAACTGCACGGCCCGAGGCCTCCGGGTCAAGCAGGGCTAAAGGTCACATCCCAGGGCCTTCCCAGATGCAGGCAAGCTGGCCCAAGCCAGCGGCTCCACACAAAGGAGCAGCTGAGAAGAGTCAAGTTGGAAAAGTCAGTGACTCGAGACTGAGTGGACATGAGAAGCCGCGGGCAGGGCCAGGAGAGTATGCGAGGGTCAGAGTCTGAAGTGGTGTCTGAGGGATGGGGGCGTGTGGGAAAGCAAGCCCCGAGAACGTCTTCCTTGGCTCCCGACCCCCTCCTCTGTCTCTGCTGCCGCCGCCTCCATCAGCCTTAACCACTGACTGTCACCAACCTTGCTCCCCCAAACCCGCTGGCCCGAAGTTCCCTCAAACCTGTCTCTATCAAGTATGTATGGTCTGTTCACATAGTGAACTCGTCGGCAGCCACTTAGTAGGTTTGCAAAGATGTTACGGTATCATGGGAGAAACTATTCATCCTAAGAAGTGAAATAGCATGATACAAAATTATAAAGGTGGCAGGACATCCATTGTGTGGGGAAGAAAATAGACCAAGGTTGGTAACAGTGCCTGCTGCCTGGTTGGAGGGTTATGAGTAATTTTCATTTTCTTCTCTATTTTCCAAACTCCTTCCCAGCAGCTTGTATTGTTTCCATAGTATAGGAAGTATAGCCTCTAGAGCTGAGTATACAGAGTTTAAAATGCCTTAGCAGTTCAGGCTACTAACAAGCATGTGTGCACAGGTGTGCACACACACTCGGTTCATTAATGAGATTTCTTTATGGTAGTTATATTAAATCTTGTTTTTGAAAATGTTGATCTGTAAACCTCTAAGTTTTTGCTAGGCACCTACTGAGCATCCAGTCCTGCCCTAGACTGTCCACTCCATCACACGTAGTGTGTAGAACGGCTTTTTCCCCTAACCAGGCCTGTCCCATGACCCAGCCCTGTCCCACGACCCATCCCCTCTCATTACACTACAGAGCTTTTGCTTTGGAACAGAAAGAGCTTCACTCAATAGGTGTTAGATCAGAATTGCAGAATGATTTTTTCTTCAGTCCCTTCTTACACTGAGAAAACTACATCTGACCTAATTTTGTTGTAGACCCTTTAAGCTGAATTTTCCCGTTTCTGGGGCACACAAAACACTACTTCAGATGTTGTGTTTGTGAGCGTTTCATTCACTGCTTTCTTTCTGTTCACTTTCCTGTTCCCAATTGGGAGAGAACATTAAAAAAAGATGATTTAGGAGTCAGAGGAGTAGGTGTGGGTCAGGACAGAGTCTGGAGTGACACCCACGTTCACAGCAAACCGAGGTACTGCTCCATCGAGAAGGAATGAAGTCTTTCTGCAAGCTGGGAGCTGAGGGACTCAAGGGATGTGTAGGAGGTGGTTCTCACCTTTGTGGGCAGACAAGTGTGTACACAAAGTCAGTCTCTCTGCAAGATGAGATTCAGAGTCATGGAATTGATAAAGAAAAGATGAAAGCATCAGGGCCAGAGGACATAGAAAAATCGTAGAGAGACTTCCCTGATGGTCCATCCAGTGGCTAAGATTCCATGCTCCAAAAACAGGGGGCCCAAACTCAATCCCTGGTCAAGGGACTAGATCCCACGTACCACAACAAAGATCAGAGATCCTGCGTGCTGCAAGTAAACCCAGCAACGCCTAATTAACTAATTACCTATCATGGAGAACTGACTTTGTCCCTGAGGAATGACTGACTCATCCCGGCCTCTGGCAGCCGGACTGTACAAGCCCAGGCACCTGACTAAGCCTTGGAGGGTCCAAAGGAGTCTTGCTTCTCATTTTCCTTCAGCAGAAATAGATGTCATGATGAGAAGGAAAAATGTTGTGCCTGCCACACCCACTCCCTCCTCCACTTTGCCGGTATGTACATTTGTCCATCCTGTTTCCCAAAAGAGGGGCTACTTTCTGTCTATCTTGGGAAGCAAAACAAAGGGAAAATGTCAGCCACGTGCAGCCATGAACCTTGCCTAAGTGTTCCGTTAGCACTGGGGCTTTTCAGCTGTGTGGGCCAGACCTGATAGCCCTCTGAAGGAGAGGAGGAGCACTCCAGAACAGACAGCTGAAGCCCTTGTTACAACGTGAGGGTTGCAGGGCAGGCGACAATTCACAACATCGCCAAAGATTGATGCAAATTGGTTTGGTTCTGACCCTGTCACACCAGGAAGGATAATGATTCTAGCAGCCGGGCAGGGGAGGGGGCACGTGGTGGGGGCCGGGAGAATTGGTGTCTCACTCTGCATCTTCATTAATGATCTGAAAGACAGGGGTAAACAGCATGTTAATGAAACCTACAGATGATTGGTGTTACAAATCCCAGAGAGGACAGAGAAATAGCACGGCAAGACCCAGAGAGCTTAGAAATATGGGCAGGAGATTGTCAAATGAGATTCGCCCTAGGAAAATGAAAGTCGACATGTCAAGAAGGGATGATGAAGGCACCTCTGGGTGGGGGACCACAAATGCAAAAAGCAGAGATGGGTGTGTGGCAGGGTCAGGCGGGCTGAGAGGGGATGAGGTCCGGGGGTGCTGGGGAAACTGAGAAGCGGGCCTTGAGGACTCAGGAGATGGGTACCCTTGTGTGTTCTTGGCAGGACTGACTACAGCAAGAAGACGGGCCAACGCTGTGTGCAGCGTGGGGGCCAGGCAGGTTGACCTGTGACCTCTCCTGTGTCTCCTGCAAGGCTGGGCTCTGACTTCACAGCCACGAGCTGTGCTTATTTGTACTCGTCACTGAGGCTAGCAGTGCCATTCTGACCTGAATGATGACTGAAATGAGACAAGCCAAGACACATTTTTCCACTTTGCCCAGAATGATTAGGAATAGGATATTCAAGAGCAGAGGAAAGAAAAATGTCCTCCATCTTCAACTGTTTCCCATTCAATAAACACAGCTTGGAGGTATAATTCACTTATATTAAGGACAAAAATCTTAAGGCTATATGCATACAATTCAATGAGTTTTTTTCCCCTTGAGCAAATCACTTAACCTCACCAAGTCTTCCTTTCCTCCCTCAAATGGGTATAACTGCAGTTATATCTGTCACAGCTGTCTTATGAAGATTAAATGCGATAGAAGAGGTAAGGCCTATGGTGCGTAAGCACTCAGATACTGGTGATTATTACTATTGTTTGTTACCCTCTAATTTTATTCCCTAAGTTTTACTCTTCACTGCCCAGAAAAAAGATAAACTTCTTGAAGTCAGGGACTGTCTTAAATTATTTTCCAGTGCATGGATACTGGGCGAAGCAATAAACCTTCTTCAGGAGACTGAAATGCTAGAATCCTCTTACTGTTGGTTTTTTTTTTGCCCCGCTGCACAGCACGTGGGATCTTAGTTCCCCAACCAGGGATCAAACCTGTGCTCCCTGTACTGGAAGTGCAAGAGTCTTCACCACTGGGCCACCAGGGAAGGCCTAGAATTCTCTTTGAATATGAATAATTTTATTTTTACCCAACTCAGATTTACTTTCAATGAAATCTATTTCTTCAAAATGGAATAACACTCACCCCCTACCCTTGCAAAAAAAAAAAAAAAGGAAAGAAACAACAAAACCAAGTAAAATTCTGATATCACAGAGGTTTTTTGAGACAAAACATTCCCCATGAGATTGTGCTAACAACACATACAGTGTCTGGTGAAATTTTAAGCCAAAGGACGAAATCCCAGGCTGATGATTAAGACTCCAATCGAGTTTGAACGAGGGTGGGCTAACCATCCAGTTTGCTTGGGACTCTGGGGTTTCCCAGGACAAGGGACAGTCCTGCTAATGTGATGGGTGTTGACTCAAGTTTGAATCCAGGCTCTGCTTGGGTAGGAGTCTTAGCCTTGTTGAACTTGTTTTTCTCTCCAGTTAAAAGGGTAAAAAATTGTTGGAAGGATCAAATGAGGTACCGCTTGATAGTATTAGCAATGTGTTTGATGCATAATAAAAGCCAGGTAAAAGTTGACATAAACTGTCAGAATATGTGTAAATAAAGTTTAACATAGGCACAAACAAATCTACGATGGTAGAAATCAGAAGAATGGTTACTCAGGTCAAGAGCTAAAGGGAGGCTTCTGCGAGGCTGGAAACATCCTTGGAGGCAGATACTGAGCTTTGTAGTCTATTTGAAGCAAGCATGATATTTGGGTTACCAAGAAGATAAGAAATTTTAAAAATTTATTTTCTATGGGGTAAATTAAACAAAAAACCGTTGGGAACTTTAGTTCTTCTTCCCTCTTCCTTATACCTTCTCCACCTTACAAACCAAAGGCTTGTTTTCCTAGGGCTCCGCTGTCTTCTCAGCCTTCATTCATGTAGACACATTTCTGATGCCATTGTCGTATGGCCTTGATTTGAAAACCATGCTGTAATTCTTTGCTTGACTCTCTCCCTGCCTCCTGCCCCCCACCCTTTTTCTGTTTGTTTTTAGCCATGCTACGGGATCTTATTTCCCCAACCAAGTATCAAAACTGTGCTCTCTGCAGTGGAGGTGTAGAGCCCTAACCACTGGACAGTCAGGGAATTCCCACCTCCTTCTTTTTGATATGAGCTTCTCTCCTCTCTGCAGCCAGTGAGGGCACAGTTTCTCAAGATAACTCTCAAAGCTGACTCCCCACCCCTACCTCAAAGCCCCACTGCTGGGAAATTGGAGTCACCAAGTCCTGTGACCTTCAGGAAAACACAGACTTTGTTAACTCCACTCTCAGGATACACCCAACAAAAGTGAGTGCTTTCTTGCACCAAAAGATGTGCAAGAATGTTGGCAGCAACTTTCTTCACATGAGTCAAAAATTGGCAGACACCTGAGTGTCCATCAGTAGGAGAATGAATAAATTGTCATATATTCCTATAATGGAATGCCACTGACAATAAGAACAAAGTACTGTACTGCCTCACAGAATAACATAGATGGTTCTTGCCAGCAAGAATGAGGGCCCAATTAAGGCAGGCACAGAAGTGCACAGTGTATGATTCTACTTGTATGAAGTTCTAGAACAGGTAAAACTAACCTAGGGTGGGAGAGGTCAGAATAGTGATTACCTGGGGTATTGACTGGGAAGGGGTATGACAAACCTTCTAGGGTGTTGGAAATATTTTCTATTTTGATCTGAGTAGTGGTTGCACAGGAGTAGATGTGTGAACACGTGTGTGTGTGAACATTCATCAAGCTGTCATTTAATAGTTATGTGCTTTACTATGTGTAAACTCAATTTAAACAAATGAATTTAGGGTCATCTGTGCCTCTAAAGGAAAACTGATGAAAGTTACCCTAGCCCTAGGTAGGTGATTTGGGCAATAACACAGGTGAATTATCTGACTTCTGGGCTATGGAGGCATAAGGAATGATAGATGGTCAAAGTGTTCCTTTGGAAGCTGCCTTCCATGCTCCACCAACAGCTGAGCATAGGGCTGTGGTCTGGAAGCCTCGTCTGTGTCTTTGATACAGGGGAGGGCTGTCAGTCAAGTTCCGAGGGCCCCTGACACCTCCTTGCTTGGGCTCTTTTGTGAAGGAGCATCACTGTCTACAGCACAGGACTCCAACCTCTGGGATCTAATGCCTGATGATCTGAGGTGGAGCTTATGTAATAATAATAGAAATGAAGTTCACAATAAATATATGTGTTTAAATTATCCTGAAAGCACTCCTTGCCCCCACCCTGGTCCATGGAAAAATTGTCTTCCATGAAATCGGTCCCTGGTGCCAAAAGGTTGGGAACTGCTGCTGTACAGCCCTCTCTGTGGATTCAGTCCAGAGACTGTGGGCTCCTCCAGGGCCAGGACCTGGTCTGTGCATCCCTGCAGCTCCAGACCCTGACACATCTTGGGCTTTCAGGGTACCACGGCCAAGTGGATGCCCAAATCCATTGCCTCCGATCACCTACGGCATTATTAAACTCATCCCAGCTGGAACTGACCAGAGCTCAAAGCCAAAGATGTGCTTTTTGATACGTGGTTATTCAGGTAATCTTTCCTAAAAGAACTGGCATCCAGGTAAGCTACAGGCATCCCTGACACGCTTTCATCCAGGATGGTTCCAGTTCTGCTAGAAAAGTCCTCCAGTTCTCTCTATAACCAAGTTTTCCAGCAGCATCCACTCTGGATAAAGAGGCTTCTACCGCAGGTAACTGGAGTTCTCAGTGGTGTTGATGGCAGTCTCTCTGGGTTTGGTCTTCTCCAGATGAAGCTTGGAAAGGCTGGGTTGTTTGGTTTCTTGAAGAGATTTCTGTGCCATCCAAATACATAGCCATTAGCCACATGTAGCTCTTCAATTTAAATTAAAAATAAATAAAACTTAAAATCCAGGAAGGGGCTTCCCTGGCAGTCCAGTGGTGAAGTCCCCACGCTTCCACTGCAAGAGACATGGGGCTGATCCCAGGGTTTGATCCCTGGTCAGGGAACTAAGATCCCACGTGCCAAGAGGTGGGGTCAAAATTTTTTTCAGGGAATTCTCTGGTGGTCCACTGGTTAGGAATCCATGTTTTCACTGTCAAGGGTATGGGTTCAATCCCTGATTGAGGAACTAAGACCCCACAACTGCGTGGCATGGCCAATAAATAAATAAGCACATTTCGAAAACCACATTTTATTCCCAGCCTCCAACCCTACTGGTTATCAGCTTGTGGGTGCTAGAACCTGTCTGACATCTTATTTTCCCACTTAATTTACTTTGGATCTTGTTCAGACTGGTACATACAGTTTTCACAGCTATGTACTATCCCACTCTGTGGATGTGCCATAATTTATTTAACAAGTGCCTGTGATGGACATTTAGGTTGCTTCTAATCTTCTACTACAAACAATGTTGTGATGAACAAATATTGTTGTATTTAAATCTTTGTGACTGTACAAATGTATCCTTAGAATAGATGTCTAGGGAGGGAAGTGCTCGCTCAAAGGCCAGGTGCATTTTAAATTTTAATATTGTATATGAGTGTGTGTGTTCAGTCACTTCAGTCGTGTCCAGCTCTTTATGACCCAATGGATTGTATAGCCCACCAGCCTTCTCTGTCCATGGGATTTTTCCCAGCAAGAATACTGGAGTGGATTGCCAATTCCCTCCTCCAGGGGATCTTCCTGACCGTGGGATCAAATCCATGTCTCCTGTGTCTTCTGCATTGCAGGAAGATTCTTTACCACTGAGCCACTGGGGAAGCCCCAATATTATATAATGTATGAAAGTGAAGTTGCTCAGTCGTGTCCGACTCTTTGCGACCCCATGGACTGTAGCCTAACAGGCTCCTCAGTCTGTGGAATTTTCCAGGCAAGAGTACTGGAGTGTGTTGCCATTTCGTTCTCCAGTCGATCTTCCCAATCCAGGGCTCGAGCCCGGGTCTTCCGCACTGCAGGCAGATGCTTTACCTTCTGAGCCACCAGGAGGCCCGATATAATGTATATGTACATATATTTAATATTTACTATATTGAGTATCTTTCATTCGATATATAATGTAATATATGTTTCTGTACTGCCCCCTAAAGTGGTCTTTTCCCCACCCCCTTAGCAGTGCTGTTATCAGGCATACAGGTTTCCCGCAGAGTAACAGTGGCTCCCCTTGCAAGGGGGCTCCATTGCCTCCACACAACCCACCCCACCTACCTCTCCTTCTTCTCACTCCTTTTTACTTCTCTCTTTTTTTCTCACTGCTTCCTTCCAGAATGGTTGGCGTTTACCCCAGCATTCACCCACCCCCAGGCACCAGCCTAAAGCTTTTGCTTCGGTGACTCACACCTCGTGGAGGCTTTGCCACACTCTCGTGAGGCAGCCCCTATCATTACTCCCATCTTCTAAATGAGCAGCCTGAGACTTAGGGATCACGAACTTGTGCATGGTCACCGAGCTGGCTAGTAGCAGAGCTGGGGTGTAACCCCTGGACCATCTCACTTCAAAGTGGGTGCTTCTTGGGAACTAAATGCTCCCCCACACCCCTCCCCTGACACTGTGGGCTCCCCTCCCCACACCCGCCTCTCTCCAGTGCCTTTGCCCCTGTGCCCTGAGCCCTCCAGCCCCGCTCACTCCCTCCTCCCTGGAGTCAAGGCACACAACTCTCCCTGTGACCCTTCCTCCTCCACCAGGAAACGGTGCAGTTTCCTGCATCCTTGGCCTTGGGATTGTCGCACCTGACCAGCTGGGTCCACCCAGACCCTCAGGCGATCACCTTGGCCTACTGAGGGGGGCCAGGAGGGAGAAAGCAACGGCTTCCATCACCTGACCCCGCTCAGCCAATTCAGGAAGACAAGATGTCAAGTTAATGAGCCTGTGGGCCTCTAATTAGCTGTCAATTACCTCAAATTAATCAACTCCTCGCCTAATTAAGCATTATCGGCAGGTGGGCACAAAGCAGACCATTGTGTGGGATCCCTGAGAAAGGCCCGGCTGGCAAACTTGGTTAGGATCAGCGCGGTGCACTGCGCCTGCCCCCCCACCGCGCAGCACGGGGGCCCTCTGCCCACCGCTGCCCCCCCGGCACCGAGGCCCCGGGCATCTCCTGGGCGGCGGGGTGGACCGCGCGTCGTGAGAGGGGAGGAGCGGAGCCTGGAGGCCGGAGGGATGTCTGCGGGGACGTGGGGCAGCCGGAGCCGTTTGACCCGGCAGGGGAAGGCCACAGCAAGCAGACAGTGGGTAGCAGGGCCGAGTGACCAGCTCCCAGCGTTTGCTGGAGCCAGGGCGAGGGCTGGGCCCAGAGCTGGGCAGGCTGCTGGGCAGGTCAAGCCCAGAGTTCAGGCCTAGGTGGGCGGGCAGCTCCACTTCCGACGATCCTGGCCCTGCCCCTCTGGGCTCTGTGACCCCAGGAAGTGACTTCGCTTCGGTGAGCCACAGTTTCCATCACTTAAAAAAAAGAGAGAATAATTGTTAGATTTTCTCGGGCCTCTGGGAGAGGATTAAATGAGACTGTGCCGGTGAAGCGCCTGCCAGGCAGTCAGCGCTCAGTGGATTCAGCAGTAGAGACAGTGGAGGTGGGTGGACCACTCAAGCTACATGCTGTGTCCCCAGATTCTGAGCCCCTAGGCTGCAGTGCACCCCTGATACATGTGAAGCTGCTGCCGAGGACGCACTGGGGCCTGGACGCTGGGATGTCCCAGCCACCTGCTCACCACCATCTCCCAGCGCCTTGAGGGTGGGGGGCCGTATGGAGCTCAGCTGACGTGACAAGTGTCTGACTAGTGGCCAGGAAACAGAGAGCATGTGTACAGACCCATCTCCCCTTGGATCTTGGGGCTGCAAGCCCAGAGAAGAGGGTATCTCCATGCAGCCCCCAGGCCCTGAACTCGTGCCCTGACTGTGGTCCTGGAGGCAGAACTGGTACCCACTTCACTTAACACAGGGCAGGGTGAGGCTGGGAGCTGGCTGGGTAGATCTCTACACCCACTGAGGGTCAAATGCCACCACACCCATGCCAGTTCTGTCCGCTCCCCCACTCCAACCATTTCTTGTCAACCCACCAAAGTTCTCATCCGCTGTTGTTCTGTTGCTAGTCACATCCGACTCTCTGTAACCACAAGGACTGCAGCACGCCAGGCTCCTCTGTCCTTCACTGTCTCCCAGAGTTTGCTCACGTTCATGTCCATTGAGTCAGTGATGCTATCTAACCATCTCATCCTCTGCTGCCCTCTTCTCCTTTTGCCTTCAATCTTTCTGGCATAGGACACCCTCTCCCCTGCTTCCTGGGGCAATGACCATCCTCAGTCTCACCTGTGAAAGCTTGGAAATATCTTTCCCCTCCCCGTTTAAATCACTCAGTCATATAGCAAACATTTATTGGGCCTACTAATTAAAGCTTGCCGTGTAAAGGGGAAATGGTTGGAAAACACAAATCATCAATGCATGCACTAGAGATGTGAGGAACAGAAGGGAGCAAGGATTGGTTATGTACCTAATGTAATGCTAGCAGACGTGGCACAACTGGACATGGATGCCAGTGCTTCTGACTCCTGTCCACCAGGAGAGATCAGGTCTGTGCCCAGGGTTGGGAGTGGGGATGGAGGGAGGCAGGTGGATGCCACCTCCCTCTGTGCCTGGGCAGGTGAGGCCTTCCAGACAAAGGGAAGCTGGAGCTGAAGCTTGAACAAGGTGATGTATTTCAGATGACGGAAACAGCATATGTAAATGCCCAGAGGCATGCAAAGGACATGGAGAGCTCAGCAAACAGAGGAGACCTCCTGAGTACCCCAGACCTGCAGCAGAGCCTCCAGAGGCACAGTGAGGAAGAGCAGGATCTCAGAGGGCCTTCAACTAGGGCCTTTCTAGTAGGGATTTGAAGACTTCCCTAAACTTTGACCCCTCCTAAGAAAGAAAGAAAGTGAAGTCGCTCAGTCATGTCCAACTTTTGTGACCCCATGGACTGTAGCCTATCAGGTTCCTCCATCCATGGGATTTTCCAGGCAAGAATACTGGAGTGGGTTGCCAGTTTCTTCTCAAGGGGATCTACTTGACCATGGGAACCCACCCAGGGAACCAACCTGGGTCTCCCACACTGCAAGCAGACTCTTTACCGTCTGAGCCACCAGGGAAGCCCCTGATCCCTCCTGCTGCTAAGTCACTTCAGTCGTGTCAGACTCTGTGCGACCCCATAGACGGCAGCCCACTAGGCTCCCCCGTCCCTGGGATTCTCCAGGCAAGAACACTGGAGTGAGTTGCCATTTCCTTCTCCAATGCATGAAAGTGAAGTTGCTCAGTTGTATCCAACTCTTAGCGACCCCATGGACTGCAGCCTACCAGGCTCCTCCATCCATAGGATTTTCCAGGCAAGAGTACTGGAGTGGGGTGCCATTGCCTTCTCCGCTGATCTCTCCTAGAGGATCTGAATTCTGCAGGGATCGAATCCATAATTGAACCAAATGAAGCTGCTTGTGTGCCTCCAGAAGGAAACGGAAGCATCAGGGGAGTGGACCTTCCCAAATCAGAGGAAACATACTGACTCTGTGGTCCGCTTCCTCGGAGAAAGGCATGCTTCTCTCCCTTCTGTGTCCCAAAGCACCCACTGGGGAGCAAGCACCCCACCAGGCTTATGAATTAGTGCAGAAAGTTATTCATTTCTCCCTATTATGTGCATGGATGCAGGGACTTGCATTAAGCCCAGACATATTTATCCCTCTGAAAAAATGTTCCATCTGGTGTGAGTGGAGGAGATATAAGTTTGGGAGGTGAAGGGCAGCCATGGGACGTAGACAGCCAGGCTGCAGGGAGGAGGAGGAAGCAGCAGTGTGTGGGAGAAGCCGAGGTTCCCATCTTCTGGGGCCCATTCCATCCCAGATCCCACAAGGCCCCCGTACATCCTTGTGGTTCTTTCTAACTTAAGCAAGTTCAAGTATCTGTTCCTGCATCCCATATAGAGTCCCCCACCCCAAAGCACCCTGACATATCTGGCCCAGAACAACCAGAGAAGCCCCAGCCCCCAGGTGGAAAGGCATCTTACAAACCAGCCAAGACAGTGGTTCTGATGGAGCCACAGGGGCACCCAACTCCAGGGACACCCACAGCGTCCGGCTGGCAGATGGCTTTATTCCACAAACAGTGCAGGAGCTCAGTATGTGACAGAGACAATGCATATATTATACCCATGTATACTGTTACATTTAATGTTTTGTTGTTGTTGTTTAGTGGCTAAGTTGTGTCTGACGCATTTACGACCCCATGGATTGCAGCCCACCAACTTCCTCTGTCCATGGGATTTCCCAGGCAAGAATACTGGAGTGGGTGGCCATTTCCTTCTCCAGGGGATCTTCCAGGGATTGAACCCATGGCTCCTGCCTTGGCAGGCAGCATTTATGTTTACGTTCATCAAGCTAGATAAAAACCAAATGAACACAAAAGTGTATAGAATAAAATGTAGGCTTCCCTCACACCAGTCCTCTGATTCCCTTCCCCACAATCAACCACAGCCAGTTTTTCCTTTACCCTTCCAGAAATTAAGATAGTTACATATACTTTTCTTACATATAAGTTATATATACTTTTCTTATATATAAGATTGTTATATATATCTTTTCTCTTTCACAAGTGGCAATAAAATAGACTGTCGTGCAGCTTCCTATTCATGCTAATATTGTTCTTGAAGAGCGTTTCAGATCAGAGTGAGTAGTAACATCCCCACAGTGTTCCACTGCCCGAATGTATACCTTTATTTTTTCTTTTTAAAGTTATACAAAATCATCACAGCCAAGAGGAGGCTATGGAGACATGAAGATTAGATGTCCTGTGACAAAAGGACGGGACACCGGAGTGGGTTGCCATTTCCTTCTCCAAAAATATATGTAAGTATAGTGTATATATATATATATACTATACTAATGCCAGATGTTGACAATGTGGGAATTTTGGGTGTGGGGTTTACAAAAACTCTGTACAATATTCACAACTTTTCTGCATGGTTAAAACTGTTCTTAAAAATGTTTATTTAAAAATCATTTTAAAACATACAGATGTTGAGATTAATAAAGTATCACTTCATATAATAGCCTTACTGACCGCCTAACAGTGCTGGGTCGTGATGTAGGTTCCTCAGTCAGACAAATACAAGCACTTCTCGGAGGGAGCATGTCAATTGTTTCACGTTTCCATAGGACTGTGCCTCTGAAAGGGTGGAACCACCCTAATGGCACCCTGTCAGTTTACCACGGGGAAACGGAGGCTAGAGAAGGGGTGACGGGTGCCCCCCGACACAGGCTACCACCTCAAGCCCCACCCACGCCGGCACCGGGCTGGTTGGCCCTCCCCTGCCCACCCTGGGTCAGCAGTGGGTCAGACGTCCTCCTGGGAGGTTATTTCATTTTAACAGGCTGACTCACAAGCTGAAGGAAAGACGCTCTAACGATGGGTGTCATGCACTGGTTAGCAGAGGAAGCCTCTTAGGACCCTTGGCATCCCTCCCCTTGCTGCCTTCGAGGAAGGCGGACTGGGCGCCGGGTTCCGGGGACTCTGACCGCAGCCGTGCCTCGCGGGCCGGCGCCCTTCCCGGAGGGCTATCCGCGCCTTCACCGCTAGAGGGAGCCGCGAGCGGCCCCACGGCGCCCGGCTGCCCTTCCCCGGGCCCGGGCCGCCGCCGCCCAGGCTCCGCCAGCAGGCGAGGCACCTGGTCCAGTCCTGCGGCATCAGACCCTCTGCCACCCCGACTCGGGAGGTACCCAGCACCCTGAACCTCTCTGTGGGACCCACTCTCAGACCCCACCCGCCTCTGAAAACCCTCTCGTGCTCAGTACAGTTCAGTTCAGTTCAGTCGCTCAGTCGTGTCCGACTCTTTGCGACCCCTTGGATGGCAGCACGTCAGGCCTCCCTGTCCATCACCAACTCGCAGAGCTTGCTCAAACTCATGTCCATCCAGTCGGTAATGCCATCCAACCATCTCATCCTCTGTCGTCCCCTTCTCATCCTGCCCTCAATCTTTCCCAGCATCAGGGTCTTTTCCAATGAGTCAGCTCTTCACATCAGGTGGCCAAAGTTTCAGCTTCAGCATCAGTCCTTCCAATGAACACTCAGCACTGATCTCCTTTAGGATGGACTGGTTGGATCTTGCAGTCCAAGGGACTCTCAAGAGCCTTCTCTGACGCCACAGTTCAAAACCATCACTTCTTTGGCTTCTCTGGGGCTACTGTTCTCGTTTTATAAGTTAGGACCCAGAGAGGGTAACAGTCATGTCCAGGGGCACCCAGCTAATGTTTGTCAGAACCAGATTCCAAGGGACTCTGGCCCTGACCTCCATGCCTCAGGAGTTCCCCTCCAAAGGGTCGCAAACTTTCTCACTGTCTCCTTCTATCCCGATGGGGAAACCAAGGCACAGGGCAGTGCTAGGTAGGGTGTGTTAATATACACTGTGTGTGTGGGTGGCCGGCCTGTCAAGGGTAGACAGGAGGCCAAGGCTGGGAGGCCAGCCCCCTGACAGATGATCACAGCAGGGGAGCCTGTGGAGGGCTGAGGGTGCCAGCCTGCCCAGGGTGGGGGCAATTCTGGTGACTCGCTCCTGTGGATGGGTGACAGCTGCAGCCTCGGGTGGGGAGGCCAGAGGCCCCACACGCTAATAACTTTCACTCACTGCCTAAGGGCTAATCCCATTACTGTCCTGGACCCCCTGGGACCACCCTCCCTAATCCCCTGCCTCCCTCTGGGAATGGTCCAAGGCCCTACCATGGGCCCTTGCCAACCTCAGTCACATGCAGACCTCGGGCCCTATCCATCACCTGTGCCCACCCATGCCCAGTTCCCGTGGAGGTCCACCCTTCTCCACCTGCCTCTCCTGCCAGCCCTGCCCCTGCCTGCCAGCCCCCAAGCCACCAAAATGGCCTCCAGCTGGGTTCCAGGTTTTGCGCTCCCTCCTTGCCCTTTCCAAGCAGGCTGCTGTTTTAGTTTCTCATCAGGTGAGAGCCTGGGTCCACAGTGTTTTCACCTGTCAGACGGAGACAGGAGCGCCCACTTCATCCTGTTGTTCTGACGATATGGTGGGGTGCCGTACAGCAAGTGTTGAGTTTACTGCAGTTCCTGGCTCAAGGGACACCACCAGTGTCAGTTGCTGATGTAATTAACATCAATGGGATGGATATGTCAGCTACGCAAGGGGAGTGGACGTGTTCTGCGGAAGGAAGCTCCATGGCCCGGAGGCAGTTGTTAGAGGGAGGTCAGTATGACCCAAGTTCCTAGTCCTCACACTAGTGATAGGAGCCACTGTGTACACTGGGTACTGGGCTCTTTCTTTTCCTCTGCACCCCTTCATGAGGCAGGCACTAGCCACAGGTTGGAAAATGAAGTTAAGGAACAGCGGGGAATTCCCTGGCAGTCCAGTGGTTAAGACTCTGCACTTTCACTGCCAAGGGCCCAGGTTGGTTCCCTAAGATCCCACAAGCCTCATGTGCCTGTTAGGCACTCAGTCGTGTCCAATTCTTGGCAACCCCGTTGATTGTAGCCCACCAGGCTCCTCTGTCCATGAAATTCTCCAGGCAAGAATACTGGAGTGGGTTGCCAGTTGCTGCCTCGAGGGATGGACCAAAAAAAAAAAAGAGAGAGAAAGAGAGGCAGTTATGAAGTGGTGGAGCTGGAATCAAACACAGCTCTGACTCCAGAATTCTCTGCAGCATTCTACTGCTTCTCAAGACCCTCTTCTAATGAGAGCTGATGTTAGAGAGATGCCTGGCCCCCAAAAGTAGTGGGCTTCCTTTGCCAGAAACACTGAAGGCGATGCTGAGGGCCAGCCAGTCAGCAACCCTGAGGTTCCATGACAGGCCCCAGTCCCCGCAGTGTCCCCAGCCACCCGTTTCCAGGCCAGGTCAAGCCAGGTCCCTCCCCAGCCCTTGGTCCTCAGCCTCCCACTTCCCTACCTTCTGCTGCTCCTCATTTACATAAATTATCTCTCCCCAATTATCTATCCAGCTGTCCCAACCGTGATCTGTGAATGAATTAAAAACGGAATATAATTTAATAATGGCTGATTAGAAGGAGATTAGTTGTTATATAAAAAGGAAAAGCCAAGAGCCAGCTAGTTGCCCTTAATCTGAGCCAATACCATCGTTATTCAGGAAAGGCTTCCCTGGCTGTCATCAGGCGAGAGAGGCATGAAGACAAGGGTCAGGGAGAGACCGGGGGAGGCCAGACCACCCTCGAGGGAAGATCAAGGCACTAGGCGCAGGGAATTTGAGCTCCAGGCAACTCCTGTTACTTCCTGGGCCTTGCTCCATTCTTTCTAAGTGGATTTGGGTAGTTTCTGGGGTCCCTTCTTGCTCTGAAGTCTAGATGCCCTCATATCAAGGCACTAGGATTTCCCAAGGCAGCCTCTGCCCCCACAACAGACTCTGTTCAGCCCTCACTGGCATAAGAACTGGGGGTTCTGGAATCTGGTGTCTTTTAGGAACACATAGGAGCTGGGGTTAAAGACCTCCCCAGGAGAGCACCCTGTCTAGGGTAGATGGTAGAGAAGGGGCTGGGGTTTGTTGCATCAGGAAGGCTCCATGAAGGAGAGACTGGCTGAGACAAAGAGGGTGTCAGTGCTCAGCAAGGTCTCTGGCCCCCTTGCCCTAGGCTTAAGGACTGGATGTGTCTCTGAGATTCCCAATCATCCTTTCAGTCTCAGCTCATGAACCCCTCCTCCAGGAAGCCTGTCCTGATCTCCCGAGCTTTGGGGTTTCCCCAGTGCTCCCAAATTTGTCCATCAGAGCCCATAGCACATCTGCTTATGGGACATTATGTCCCCCGTTTGCGAGTTCCTTGAGGGCGGAGACCAGCTTTTCATCTCTATGTCACCAGTGCCAGATACGCAATTGTTGCCCAACAACATCACTGACTAAATAAAGATACCTCCTCCAGATCACCCTCATGTGAGTTCTGTGCTCCCCAAACACACTGTGATTATGACTTTAAAAATAAAGCAAATCAGAGACTTCTCTGGTGGTGAAGTGGATAAGAATCTGCCCTCCAATACAGGGGACACGGGTTCGATCCCTGGTCCTGGAAGGTCCCACGTGCCACGGAGCAACTAGGCGCATATCCATCACTACAGAGCCCATGCTCTGGGGCCCGTGAGCCACAGCTGCCAAGCCCGCGTGCTGCAACTGCAGAAACCCATGCGTCTAGAGGCTTTGCTCCACAGCAAGAGAAGCCACCGCAATGAGAAGTGTGAGAATGGCAATGAAGAGTAGCCCCTGCTCGCTGCAGCTAGAGAAAGCCTGTGCAAAGCAATGACTACCCAGTGCACCTAAAACCTTTAAAAAATAATAGAAGAAAAAAATAAAGCAAGTCACCTATGGAGAAATAATATCTTAATACACAGTTTTAAGGATGGATGGATAGACAGAGGGCTTGGAGTCAGATTGCCCGGATATGAATCCCAGATCCACCACTGATGACTGTGTGACCTTGGGCATGTGATTAATCTCTCTGTACTTCAGTTTCCTCATCTATACAATGGATGCATTTAATATTTCCCACCTCATGGGGTTTTTATGAGGATGACATGGATGAATAGAGAAAAGCACAGAAACCTGGGCAGTGAGCACTTAGTAAGTATTCATAGTGTTACCCCAGTAGCTCAAACAGTAACGAATCTGCCTGCAATGCAGGAGACCAGGGTTCGATCCCTGAGTTGGGAATATCCTCTGGAGAGGAGAAGGGCAACCCACTCCAGTATTCTTGCCTGGAGAACCCCATGGACAGAGAAGCCCTGTGGACGACAGTCAGTGGGGTCACAAAGAGTCGGACACGACTGAGCCGACTAACTCTTCATGGTGTTACAATGCGTGTCACACTGGTTTTTGCCAGTGGTGGGCTCTCTGAGGACAGGACTGGCCTTCTCATCTCTGTGGATGGCGTTGGATGGACAGACAGGCCTGCACGGGGCTAGCTCAGCAGTCCTGGCTGTTGCTTTCACATCGAAGGTTCCAAGGTGGCTGGCCAGGACCAACACATTTCTCCCACCCTTGATGGGCAG
This sequence comes from Nanger dama, assembly GCA_917880005.1. NCBI lineage: Eukaryota > Metazoa > Chordata > Mammalia > Artiodactyla > Bovidae > Nanger > Nanger dama. The sequence continues at coordinate 17,895,445 of CAKJTW010000003.1, read as the reverse complement.
TCTGTCTGCTCAGTGTCAGGCCCGGAGTCCCAGCCCTTCCCAAAGCGGCTCTCAGCTTCACGAGGGAGCAACATGGCCACGAGAGGGGTCCGACCCGAGGTTCTGGTCTGGGTCACATGCCCCATGTCCTCTACATCAGAGGATGTCTGCCCGTTTGAACTTGGCATGGAGGGGCTCTGGGAAGACATGGGCAAGCTGACCAGGGAGAGAAGGCTGAAGAGTCCCCTGCAGCAGCTGACTCAGGGCATCAAGGAGCAGATGACAAAGGGGGCATGGTCTCCAGGGCCAGAGCCAGGCACTGTGGATGCCAGAGATCGACTTTCTCAGAACGTGAGGAGATGCAAAGTGTCTGCACACAAGTGTTTGCTGATTGACTATTCCAGAAATTTCCAGACCTGCTTGTTTATGAACACCTTGATTCCTCCTATGTGGGGAGGAGCCTGGGAATCTGTGTATTTGACAAGACTTTAGGTAAAGTCTCATGAACAGGTGATTTCCTCCCCCACCTTCCTCCCCCACCTTCCTCCCCCAGGTCTGGGAGCTACAGTGCCCTCCGGGGACAGGGGCTAACTGTGACCTCACCCTCCTCAGCACCTTCGGACAGCCCACCGAGCCCTCCACTGCACACACACACAGAGCCGAGAACAACCTCTCTAGTAGAGCCCAGAACACACCCATCCATCCTGCAGCAGGAGGCCTCCCGGGGCCAGCCTGGGCTGTGGGATAATTTGATATTCAAATCCTGGCAAAGACCTGCTTCAAATTGCTGCAAATTAAGCTGATTTTGTCCCTCCGAATGAGGGATTTGCTCCTGTGGATCAACCCTTCCCAGGACTTGATGAGGTCAGGATTAGAGCCGGAGGGCCAGGGAGAAAAGCCTGAGGTGGGAGGCTGGAGGGCTGGTTGTTGGTGAGAGTGGGGGAGGCCGGCCCCTGCATGCCTCTCTCCTCAACCCCGGAGTCACGGAAGTTTCCCAGGGTCTCAGGACTCAGCTCTTTGCAGCAATGAGGGGGCCTCTGGGTCCCTGAGGGGCCGGCCTTGCTGCCACCCCTGTCACCCGCCATCCTCAAGAAGAATCCAGCCCTGTACCATTCCCAAAGTGGACCACATCGCATCTTTCCAAGCTCCTGAGACCCAGGGCACCAACTGAGCACCCCCATATCACTGATGAGTAAATGGAGGCTCCAAGAGGTAAGCTGAGGCTTCTCTGGCCGAAGACAAGCTGGACTCAACCTCTGCCACCAACTTGCTGTGTGCTCTTGAGCAAAGGGTTATTCATGGTGCGTGCACAGCACTAGGCACAGCGGAAGCATATCAGTAAACATCAGCTGAAGTTACAACCCACACAGCAAGCCCTGGCTGAGGCCCCGAAGCTAGGAGGTGGCAGAACAGGGATTGGGACCCCAGCCTCTCTGACCTGAAGCAGAGTCATCCCCGGCTTCTCCTGGAGGTCTGTGCCAGCTCCTGACTGAGCCCCTCCTGACAGCCCCCCTTCCTGGAAGAACCTCATTTCCATCTGCTTTATCAAGGCCTGCACTGTATATTGCAGCCATTTCTGAATTGCACCATTAAAGATTTTATGCTGGAGACGTTAAAATTAAAAAGATCTATGTGCAAAGAGTCACAACGAATTTAATCAACTTGATTTAATAGAAAACAGCAAATGGAATTTATGATGTTCCAAAAGACAAGGGAATTTTTTTTTCAACCCAAAATAATAAAAAGCACTTTGTGGAAAACAGAAAGTGGGGTGGGGTGGGGGTGGGGGCTCCCCATCTGAGAGTTTATCAGAACCTAATCCGCGGGGAACAACCCCCAGTCAGGGCTGTTTGCCCGCTAATCCCAGCTGCCATTAAAATATTAAAGATAAATCTAATCGTCTCTTTATCCAAAATAAGCGACTTTTGTGTGGGGAGAAAACATCTAACCCTTTGGGAGGAGAATTAGTCCTAATGCATCAAATGGAATTCGGTCCAGGCTGGGGCGAAATAGGGTTTAGAGGCAAATGAGATGGTAATAGAAATAAAACCCAGAATAACAAATTAAAAACCCTCATTTACACGAATTAAAAGGGCTCACAAAAGGGCTGGAAGCCCAGGCCTCCTGTCCTCATCCCCCAGGCCCACTGCCCCCTCCCCTGGTCTCACTCCCACCCCCCCAGCTGGTCACCCACCCACAGGCGCCCAGGAGAGGAGCCGCAGCCTGACCTCATCCTCTCGACTTGGGCCCCGTGCCGTTCTGCAGATGCCCCAGCTTCCCCCGCAGAGCCCGAGCCCAGGCTGGGATCCTGAAGCCTCTGATTGAGTTAGGCATCGCTCCACACCGCAGGCTGGTGATGGGGGTATAGTAGGGGGAGTGGGGAGGGAAGTGGAGGGTGGTCTAGGGTAGACAGAGCTGGGCCCCCATCCCAGTGATGCCCCTCACTACGTGGGGTCTTGGTTTAACTTCTTAAACTCCGCAGGACCCCCACCCCATTAACTCAGGGGAAAATATGGATAATGCTAGTCTCCACCCTTCTGCAGCCCCTCTCCATGGCCTTGACCTCCTTGCTGCTCCCTGACCCAGCTCCCCTGGATTCAACAAAGTGACATCGGGACAGCCCTCACCTCTGACCCAAGGTGACCACTCAGTAGTAAACTCTTGTCAAACCCTCCTTCAAGGCTCCCTAGGCAGCTTGGCCACCTCCCTGGGGAGGTCAGGCCTGTGCCCCAGTGCCCCATGGGGAAGAAAGCTCAGCAGTGGATCAGCCTGGAAGGCAGCGAGTCAGAAGAACTTCAGCCAATCAGAAGAACTAACTGGGGTCACACCTGAGCTGTCGCTCGGGAGGGCTGAGGCCACGCTGGATCTACAAGCTTCTCACTCAGCAGCTCTCTATCCCCTACGTGGCCCCAGGGTTGACCCATGGTTCCTCCATCATGGTGGGATTTGGGGGCTCTGACACGTGCCTCGCCCCACCTGGGACCCCCCACCTTTGGGTCCAGGTCTGAATTCCCCCACTTAAAAATCATACTTTCTGCCTTCATGGCAGGATGCTTATCAGAGGAAACACACTCAAATAAAAAGAAAAGAATAAACAACAACAAAAAAGGAGACACACTCAAATAAAAAGAAAAGAAGAAAAAAAAAGGAGACACACTCCCCTCTGGGGGCTCTAAGGCCCCTGTGTGAGCCATCACAGACTTGACGGGTACAAACAAGCCCCCCTTTCTGGGAGCTTCTTTGGACCGCAGAGGGGAAAAGGTGAGGAGGGGCTCTTGTGCCTGAGGCATCCCACACACACACATATAGGAGGCCAGAACACATCTCTGACCTGCCCAGCCTTCTTAACAAATCCACTTGAACAGGAAACTCATGTTGACAGCATGTTATTATGGGATATTAAGTAGAATTGGATTGTGGGGCTAACCCTTCTGCTGGCTGACTTTCCGTTGTGTTGGCCTCTCTCTCTGCACCCACCACAATCCCTCCACCCTCTGGGGAGTCCTGGGATGGGGGGCTGGGGGGCTCTCTTTCTACTTTCTTCGATATCTACTCATCCCCACCCTTGGACTATGCCAAGTGGTGATTCTGAACAGTCGGAACGGACTGGGAGATATTTCTGACCATGTGGGAGTGGGTGACCTTCTCCCCAGGATGACTGACTGGAAACGTGAGGAGGTGCTGGGTGGGATGGGATTTTTCCAGAGAGGCGTCCTAAAGCCTGAGGTCTGATGGACAAATGTTGAGGAAAGACAGAAACAGGTATAGGACTCGGGGGGCATTGCTGGAACCCGTCGTAGCACCCAGGGAAGGCGATGGATTCTCAGAATAATACATGCTTCTGGGTTAACAGCTAGCGGACTTCCCTGGTACTCTGGTGGTTCAGAATCCACCTGTCAATGCAGGAGACAGGGGTTCGATCCTTGGTCCAGAAACTAAGATCCCACATGCCGAGGGGCATCTGAGCCCATGCGCCACAACCACTGAGCCCAGTACTGTAGAGCCCGTGCTTCACAAGAGAAGCCACTGCAACGAGAAGCTTGCCCATGGCAACTAGAGAGAAGCCCCCGCGCCGCCTCAACCGGAGAAAGCCTGGGTGCAGCAATGAAGACCCAGCACAGCCAGTAAATAAATAAACAAACAGCACCATTATACAAGGTTGTTGTAAGGATTAGAAGTAAATACAACATTTGTGAGTGCCTACCATGTACCGGCACCATGGCAAAGGGTTTAAGGCATGTTCTCTCATTTCCTCATAACCCTACAAAGCAGATTCTTTACTTATCCCCATTTTGCAAAAGAGGAAACTGAGGCTCCCAAAATTCTCAAAAATGCCTGAGATGGTACAGCTTGAGAGTGTTGAAGCCAGAGTCTGACCCCAGCCATCTGACTTCAGAACTGTGCTTTCAGCCATTGTACATAATAGCTCATATCAGTTGAGGTACTAGCCACTTACAACAAAATAGCCAGTGTGTGGATTTGGTGCCAGATGGCTGCTCAGATAGTGCAGGTGTTTGTCCACAATTCTTCCTTCTCTCTCTACCCCTGTCAGGGCTTCCCTGGTCGGGGGAGATCGTGGTCCCACTCCATTGCCTTTGGTCTTGACTATGTGACCAACTTCAGCCAATGGGGTGTTAGCCGATATGATGCAAGAAGAGGCTTTGAATGGCTTTGTGTGGTTTGGCTGCCTCTGTTCATTCTGAACTCTGCTAGAAGAGCATGTAGCCACAGACCCAGAAGGAGATGTATAAAACAGACCTAGAACCAACCCACAGTTCACAGCCAAGCCTAGCTGTGCCTGGACCCCAGGACCCAGAGCAAACGATAAGCCATCTGAGTTGTTGTTACACCTTATTTGTAGAAGCTATGGAGCTGTCCTGCTCCGATCCCCCTTCAAGAAAGAACTTGCTGTTGAGGGGTAGGAGCGTGGTTAGCAGAGAGTCACCAGCTGTAGCCTTTTTCAGATCCACTGCAGTGCTGCTTTTTTCCCTGCCAGATTTATTGAGATATAATTGACACATAACATTGTGTGAGTTTAAGGTGTATATCATGTTAATTCAATACATTTATAATCTGCAAAATGATTACCACCATAGCATTCACTGCCACCTCCATCCCATCACATGGTTACCAGTTATTTTTTTTGTGATGAGAGTATTTAAGATCTATTCTCTTAGTAACATTCAAGTACATGATCCAGAAATGCTAGTTATAATCACTCACTGCAGTGTTTGAGTGACTGGGCATGCTGAGCATAGGTCCTAGGGTCTAACCATTTCTGCCCAATTCAAGGCTCCTTTAAGGGGCACTCTTTGCTCTGGAGCTCCCTGTTAGATTGTCTGAGACTTTGTCAGATCTTCACTGTGGTTTGAGACTCTTCCTGTCCAATCCTGCGCCCCCTCTCCTTTACCTTTCACAGGTGTTACCCTCACCTCCATCCCCAATAAACCGTTGCATTCCTAACCCAGTCACAGCTTCTGTTTTCTTAAAGTAATTGAACTGACATAGCCTTATTGCCACAAGACTTATTCACCTGGGTTCAAATACTGACTACACAATTCACTAGGTGCCTGAACGTAACCATACGATGACTCAGTTTCCTCATCGGTAAAAAAAAAAAAAAAAACCACAGAAACACCCATCTCATAGCTTTTTTCTGAGTATTGCTAAGATAATCCATGTACAGTGCTGAGCACTCGATAAATGTTAACAGAGATCGCCAGAGGTAGTTGTAAATCTCAATAAATAAATGCTAGCTATCTATGAATGATGCACAGTAAAATATCAAGTCAACAGATATAAATCTAGGGCAAATCTTAAAAGACTGAAGAGTGAGGAAGGTGGGCAGATGAGTTGCAACTGTGGACAAGTATAAAGTAGAAAAAAGAATGCAAGCTTGCAAATGAGATGGTCAATATATTCTGGGCCATTATTTGTAACCAGAAAAAAAGATTACCAGACTTCTGTGTGATCCTTCACCATCTTCTAAATACTTTCATGCATATTTTCCTCCAAGAGCTCTCCAAGAAAGCCAGTTCAAGCATCACCATCTCCATTTTACAGGTAAAGGAACTGAGGCACAGAGATGCTAAAAGCTTACCCCATAGCACACAGTAAGTCCTGGAGGCAAGAGTGTAGCATGTTTGTAGATCTACCTGCAAATAGCATGCTGGGCATCATGGGAAACCACCAGGACAAAAAGTAAGGGGCTGACCTCAACCACTGCTGCTGCTGCTGCTGCTGCTGCTGCTAAGTCGCTTCAGTCGTGTCCGACTCTATGCGACCCCATATACGGCAGCCCACTCGGCTCCCCTGTCCCTGGGATTCTCCAGGCAAGAACACTGGAGTGGGTTGCCATTTCCTTCTCCAACGCATGAAAGTGAAAAGTGAAAGTGAAGTCGCTCAGTTGCGTCTGATTCTTTGTGATCCCATGGACTGCAGCCCACCAGGCTCCTCCATCCATGGGGTTTTCCAGGCAACAGTACTGGAGTGGGGTGCCATTGCCTTCTCTGAACCTCAACCACTACAAAAGCGATTCTAGGGTCTACCACTCAAGAAGGTATTTTAGATTGCACAGAAGAGGATCAAATGAACATCAGCATCTATGAGGTTGGAGAGGAGAGACAGATCCAAGAGAGGTTTTCATCTGTCAGGACTTGGAGATAAACCAGATCTCTGCTGTGATGACAAGCCCTTAAATTACTCCCCCAACCTAGGTAAAAATATTTGATTTCAAATGCTTCTCTGTGGTATCAGTGAAGAATCACTTCCAGCCTCTAGTAACAGAGACCTCCAGTGACTTAGACACTGGTGGGTAGAGGGAGATGGAAATTTTTTTCTCTTTGTAAAAAAAGCTTGTTGGGGACAGAGCAGGGCTGATATGGTAGCTCCTCAGTCTTCAGGTACGCAGACTCCTATTGTTTACTCCACTTTGCTAATGTTGGCTTCCCATCCTCAGGGTCGCCTCACAGCCCAAAGCAACCGCTGAAGCACTAGCCATCATGTCTGTATTCCAGAGAGGAAGCTGGAAGAAAGGCAGAAAAAGCAAAAAAAAGTATGTACAAAACATCTTAAGATTTCTGGTCATATTTCTTTGACTACAACTTTACCAAATGGACACTTTAAGCTGAAAAAATAGGTTGAGAAATGTAGTATTTTACCTATGGACATCACTACTGTGAATAAAATGTAATACCAAGGCAGAGGAGAGAATATACATTGAGCAGGCAACTATTAGTCTCAGCTATACCCATAGAAACAGATTTTATTAGGAGATCTGTCTCCAAAGTCCTGCTCTTTATAGTCCCATATTTTTCATAGCTTAAATTTGACCCAGATTAGATTGTTAAGGGAAATTAAGGTTCCCAGGTAGGACTGTGTTGGGGTTAGGTCCTAAACCCACAATTTTAATAGCTTGGTTTCAGGTTTATAAACAACTCTGTCTGATTTGACCCACGAAAGAATTTACCAGAATGATACTGAGTAGTTCAAAATTCCTCCAGGAGGTTTGGAATCTATAATCAATGCCCCAAAGCCTGCCACAGCATTGGTCTGGTGTAGAAGCCACTGCAGTTACTGCACCGCTTACTGGATCCTGAGTTGCTGGACCTCCCACTGCTGCTGCCACCAACCCTGAGCGAGGATCTGCTGCAAGCCTGTCACTCTGCGGCTCAAGTCTTGCTGCAGCCACATTGCTACCAGCGGAGATTCTCACACAGGTTTTGCTTCTTTGTGTCATGGGCTTTGGACTCACAGACCAGGGTGTTTGCTTCTGACTGGTACAGCCCAGGTCACATGGCCACATTCTAGCTGCAAGGGAAGCTGGAAGGCAAGTAACTGGCATTTCCAGTTTTGTTGCAGAACTGGGGCTCTGTCTTCCACTAGGACTCATAAGTTGAGGAATTCTCCCAAATATGGATCAAGTTCAGATGGCGGGCAGCCCACAAAATTGTAAATGACTATTATAGGATTTTGTAGAAGTTTCATGTAAACCTCACAATAACTCATAACCTTCCAAGAAAAATCCAAAAGGTATAGATTATATCATGGAGAACTAAGGGAAGGAATCCGGCCCAACTGTTGGAGGTAAGATGCTCTTGTTAGACCAAGGTTCTGGGGATTTACCAGCCTTGACCTCAGTAGCCCTTCTTAACCCCTTGAGGGTATCCCTTCCTTTTCTCTCTGGGGTAGGAGCAGAATGGTAGCTCGAAGCATGGCTGGGGCACCATTTGCCTCCCTATACCAAAGGTCCTTTCCTCTGCTTGAGGCTCTGGTTCCATCTTTAAGAAAACAAGAATACAGTGGATTTGGACTCTGATTAGCCCTTGGCAGCTGCAAATTCCTAGGGAGTTCACCTGGCCTCACTGAGGTTGCTTCCTCATTTGAAAATTGATACACATCTTTCAGGATAGTTGGGAGGATTTGTTGAGGCAGTGTGAAAAAGCCCAGAACTTAATAAATGTTCATTGTGTATAACTTCAACATGAATCAAAATCGCTCCTGTTTTTCCTCCTAGCATTAGCCCCTTACAGAGGGGATGGGATATCTGGTCCAATGTCTGATGACAGGAGGATGAGAGATCTGGAGCTCAGGGACTCTGTCAGGACACTCTCTCAGGACAAATGTCCAGCACAACAAAAGACAAGGTTTACTCTCAGGGGTAAGCTCGAAATACACAAGAGCATTAAAAAAAGTGAAACACATTCATGGGTGACAGATTCATAATGGGATTATTGATTCAAATACAGATCCTTTCTCTTCCTTGTATTTTCCACACTCCTCCCTCCAAAAATTGTTGCTGACGGCTGGGCAGTGACTCAGGGAAGCAGCTAGCAGGGGACAATGACTTGGCTGCAGCTGGTGCTAAAAACAACCAGCATCACAGCAAAGGAGGGAGATGGCATCGTCTCTCAACCTAATCTCCCTCCCTGAGACTTGGTGTCTTATATTTGCAACAAGGGGGAAAGAACTTGAGAAGTTGAGTGGATTAAATGCCATAAGGGGTCAGACACCCATTAATAATAGTGATAAGAATCATGATGTATAGAGTCCCCAGGGCCAGACACCATGTTAAATGCTTTAAAAACAGCAGCTCCTTTTTTTTTTTTTTTTTTTTTTAAACAGCAGCTCCTTTAATCGTGGACTCAAACTCCATGAGGCTAGGGCTAGGTCTGTCTTGCTCCTTGCCATATTGTCATATTGGAATCTTCCTACAAGATGATAATAACAACCAATACTTCCAGGAACCTTCTATTGTAGCCTTATTTTGTATATTCATGGTATTACCTTACTCACTATTCTTAGCACTGTGCATTTCTAATCTTCATGATAGTTTTAAGGGGTAGGTACTACTATTATCCCCATTTTATGGATGAGGAAACTGAGGCACAGGAGGAAGACAGAAGCTGGGTAGATTTCCCAAGATCATCAAGTAAGTGATAGAGCTGGAGTCTGAATCCAGGAAATCAGGCTCTAGAGTCCATGCCCTTGACCCCTATGCTAACTCAAGGGGTCAGGAGATGCTCACAGGTCCACTGTCTGGCTATTTTATAGGTAAAGCAATCGAAGCCAAGAAGGAAGTTAAAAGATTGGCTCAAAGTCACAGAGTTATTAGGTAACAGATCCAGGATGTGGATGCAGGGGGACTAAGCTACATGTCTCTGAAAGGCATTTACTCCTCCAGCCCAAGCCCCGGGGCCTGCCTTTCCCTGTAGCTTTCCCCCACTCCAGAGTCCACAAATGTGCTCAGTCTGGGTCTAGCCTCAATAGGGCAGCTCAGAGACACTCCACAGGAGTCCTCCCAGAGTCCAGTTCCAAGGGTGGGGCTGCCTGCAGGCTGACCCTGGGTCCTCCCTTCACGCAGCTTCTAGCAAGTGTGCCTCTCAGAGGGCCTGGGGTTGTCCTTGCTCCCAGCCTCCTAGGGTGGGATAGAGACCATCTCACTGAGAATGGGAACTAGCAGCTTCAGACACAAGGTTTGGTCAAGAGATTTTTCATTCTCATCTCTTGGCAAGAGCCGAGTTTCCATCACTCACATGCTTGTTTTCCATCACTCATGTCCTTGCCCATTGGCTAGCATCTGGCTCATCGTGGATGTCCTGTGATAAGTCAGGGATATGACAACTGCCATTTATGAAACATTTCCATTTATCCTCCCAGGGTAGGCTGGCATAGAAAGGAGGCCAAGAGAGGGATGGAGGCAAAAGAAAACACCTTTTGACACCAGATTCATTTGATGTTGAGTCTGGCCTCTGCTACTTTCTTGCTCCCAAGCTAGGGAGCTTGGGACAAGTTACCTAACCTTCCTGGAAACTTAAGTTTTCACATTCAAGAAATGGGGATAAATTCTTATCTGGAAGGCAGAGCCACTGCTTTGCACAGCTCTAGGGGGCACCATTCACATGGTTGTCTGTGTGGTACCACAAGGAATCCAACTCCATAGAATAAACGTGAAGGACGCCTTTGAGATTGTATATCCCTGAGCCTACACCTTGCAAGTAAGAATAGCTATGCCAGCTTCAAAATATGGAACCAAGATGCTAATTGGGTTCTTGTGAAGACCTGATAACATGCTGTGTAAATGGACTCAGGAACATGGGTGCAGGAACACAGTAGGCAAGGCATTATTATGGGATAAGGAGGCAGTCATTAGAGTGCACAGTGCCTGTTTCCCAGACAACCCCTGCAATGAGGGATGTCCCTGCCTAGTTCTGGCTCCTATGTGAACCAGGCCAGCGCAGATAAAGACCCGCCTTCCAACAGCCCTGTTAGCAAGGCCTCAGCTTCCATATCCTATAAGGTTTCCTCTTACTTCTCAGATTGGCCTCATAGTGACCAGAGGGCACTGGATACTCGTGGTAGGCTGGGAGAGTGATGGGATTTCAGTCTATTTGGAAGTTTGCTGTTGGCTAGCCCAGAAATCCTGAGTGGAATTTCTCACCAGCCTTGTTTTCTAGGGTCTGCCCAAAGCAACTGACCCTATCTTTATTTCCCCTTGTAGAGTGCTGTCAAGTCAAGAAGCCCTTATTAAAAGCCTACTATATGCTATGCTAGGCACAGTGGAGAGGGAAGTATTAAATACCAAGGTGGACAGACAGTCCTCAGCCCCCAAAAGCTCACAAAAGCATTAGCTGTGGAGATGGAGTGTAGGCACCCCGGGGGCCCAGGTGTGTGCATGCATGTGCATGTGTGTGTGTAGAATCGCCTTCACTTAACACTGGGACCAAAGGAGCCCTCCTCCCTGAAAGCAAGGAATCAGTAGCTCCACTGCCCACCTTTGGATTCAGGCATTTCTTATTTCTCTGGGTGAGGGGCCTGCCTGCCTAAAGCAGTGTCCTGCTGCCTCTCATGGACCAGTTCCCTTTCAACTGGCCCAGTTGGGTGCATTTTCTACAGCTTCCAACACAGGAGTTAGTCAAGGGATCCCCTGTAGACTGGGGACAGAAGCTCACCTTTTGGTTGCCTCTCACACCCTCCTCCTTCCCATGCTCTCCTCTTCATTTGTTTGCTCAGTGAACTCTGAGGTATAGCAGACTCTCTGACTTGTCCACCTGATTGACTGGGAATCCCTAGCTCCTAGCTCAGAGCTGGTAAGGGCTTAATACTTATTAGTTAAAGGAATGGATAGAAGAGCAAATCTTTTGGGCGAACTTCATGCTTTATTCTAGGAAAATGTTCAGATGTCCAGTGTTGTTCTCCAGAAGTCACCACCACTCCTCTTTACCTCCAGGATTCCTACACCTGACCCCTTTATTCATTCATTCATTGGGGGATATTTACTGAGTAGCTCTTCTGAACTAGGCATTGTATCCTGTGCTTTGGACATCCCCACATCTCCCACTTCAAACCCCAGGCCCTTTCTTCTCCCCATTGCCATCACACAGCTTGTCCAGGACGCTTGGCCTTCCTTGCTCTTCCTTTTCCCCAGGAGTCCCATATTTGGGCTTCTTTGACCCTGCCAAACCTGAATAGGAGTTAAGGGAGGGGGGAGCAAGGCTCCCAGTCTCTAGCATCTGCCCTCATCCCACCCTCCTACCCTACTCCAGGGACAGTCCAAGCTGGATCTGCCCGGAATCCCCAGCCACCCACCTCCTGGGACTGCCCTGAATCTTGTTGCCTCATCTCAGTCTCTGGGGGCTCCTGCCTATGGGTGTCCTACAGAGCCCACCCGGTGCCCCGGCCCCCAGCGCCCTGGCCCCTCAGCGCTGCCTGCGGAGGGAGCTGCCAGCTTTTGGAATTCCTAATCGCTCTTGGCCCCGGTGATTGGCTGCTCAGCTCTGACCCCACTTGGGCTGCCGCCTGGTTGGATAAAAAGGGGAATCTCCTTGGGGCTCCAGAGCATTAGACATCGCAGGGGGCACCTGGGACCAACTTCGTGAAGCAGGGAGCCAGCCGGGGGGTGGGGGGAGCACAGGGCTTGCGGCCTCGGCCCCTCCAAAGAGCCGAGAGATGACCGGGAAAGCGGGTGAAGCTCTGAGCAAGCCCAAAGCCGAGACAGTGGCCAAGAGTACCTCGGGGGGCGCCCCGGGCAGGTGCACCGGGTTTGGCATTCAGGAGATCCTGGGCTTGAACAAGGAGCCCCCCAGCTCCCACCCGCGTGCTACCCTCGACGGTCTGGCCCCCGGGCACTTGCTGGCTGCCCGCTCCGTGCTCAGTCCCGCAGGAGTGGGCGGCATGGGGCTACTGGGGCCCGGGGGGCTCCCCGGCTTCTATGCACAGCCCACCTTCCTGGAAGTGCTGTCCGACCCGCAGAGCGTCCACTTACAGCCGCTGGGCAGAGCGTCGGGGCCGCTGGACACCAGCCAGACGGCCAGCTCGGGTAGGTGAGGGTGAGGCTGTGTGGCTTGCACGACTGGGGTGAGAAGCGGGAACCCCACGCCGTCGGCTCTGGCTTGCATCGCCAGGCCTGTTCCTCCTGGTGCAGAAGTTGGTGCCAGGCCGAAGGGTAGCAGCGCGGACTTGGGGCCGGCGAGCCCTGGGCCGGGGGCCGGGAAAATGCTCCCCGAGGTGGCCGGGCTTTGGGCCCCCGCGTTTCCGGCAGCCGAGCTGTTCTGTCTGCGCGTTGAACCCGGTTCTGCGGCAGCGCCCGGTTGGGGCCCCACTGGAAAAAGGGCTTAGGGTGTCGGAGCCCGTGGAGCAGGCCGGGGGTCCCCCTTCTCTGCTCAACTTGGGCTGCGGCCTGTCAGAGGAACCACGCTCCTACAGCCCGATTCCGTTCCGGACGTCAGCGCCCGGGGAAGCCGATGCCAGCTTCGGGCCCCAGCCCTGATGTCCAAAGTTGTCTTGCCCTTCTTCCTTCTCTCCCTTCCAAGCCCCCACCCACCCACCCCGCACTGGTCAGCTGCGTTGATTTTTCGCCTCGCGAGCTTCAGGACCACCTGGCCACCGCGGCAGCCCAAGCGGTCGGCATCCGCGATCCCACCTGAGCGTCACCGTATCCGGGATCCCGACCCTCGCGGGCTGGGGGCCGCCGAATCTCCGCTGCTTTCCCGGCCGCTCCTCTCCGTCGGCTCGGCCCTCCGCCTCTGGTTCGCGCTCTTCGATTCCCCCCGATTTTCCGCTCTCGTTTTATTTATTTTTATTAATTTCTGGAGGGGCAACGAAAAGTGGCGTGCCGCAGTCTCTCCAGTCCCGGGCAGGACCGCACGGCGCGGGCAGTGGAAAGGGGGCTGTGCCTGGGGAGCCCCTCTCCGGAGTGCAGCTCTCCGCGCCCCGGGCTCCCCTCCCGAGGGGATGAGGGGCCACCTTCTGCGCCCGGCGCCGGGGCTGCAAGCGCAGGGGAGGGCGCCGGAGCCCCGAGCACAGCCGGAGGGGGACCCTGCGACCCGGGAGGCTGTCTCGCTCCCCGCCGTCCGCGTCCCAGGCGTGTCGGGGCCTTTGCTTCTCTTACAACGAAATCCGTCCACCACCTCCGGATTCTGGCGCCGGCCTGGGTAGAAACAGCCTCGGCTTAGGGACGGGGACTCCCTCGCCGAGGGCTTCCCGGGGAGACCGAACAGGCCGGGCGACTCCCCGAGGCCGCCGGGAGTGGGCCCCTCGCTGGGCTTCGGGAGCCCGACGCGCCCGGGGGTTGCCGTGCGCGCCCCCAGCTCCATTCTGCCGCCTGTGCCTCCGCCCGCTTTTCAGATTCTGAAGATGTTTCCTCCAGCGACCGGAAAATGTCCAAATCGGCTTTGAACCAGACCAAGAAACGGAAGAAGCGGCGGCACAGGTAAGGCCCCTGCAGCGTTTTCTGTCACCTTCGAGCTAACCCATCCCCTGCGGTCCGCAGTTCAGAGGATCAGATCCCTCCGACTCGAATCTTGCCAGCTGTAGATCTGAGATTCGCGGCTGTGCCGGGACGGGGAGGTCGGACCGGGAGACCAGGCGTGGTTTGGGGACATCCTCCCGGGGCCCTGGCGTCCGGCCATGCCGGGTGAGGATTAGGAGAGGCCGCCGAGGAAGCTGCACGTTTCAGGCTTTCTCCTGCTTCTCAGGGAGAAAGGAGAGGCCTCAAATACGGCCAAACCCTACCCAGAGAGGGGCTGGAGACACCCATATGTCATCCCCGCCTCGGCGCATTCAGAGAGTCGCGCACATCACTGGGCGGGCAGGTCAGCTCTCGCCTCCCGCCCCAGCCGGTTCCTCTGCCCCTTGCCCGGTCCCCCGTTCCTCCCCGCTGTCGCTGTCAGCGCCACCAACCCCCCGTCTTTCTGTTCCCATCGCTGGCCAAATCTTGAGCGTGATATCCGCATGGATGGCAAATTTGCTTTCGGCCTCTGCGCCTCTGTGATCCGTAAGCCTCAGTTTCCTTGTCTGTAAAATGGGGAGGGAGAAGCGGAGTGGAATGGGCTGCATTGCAGCATACAGACGAAAAAGAGAGAGGTTATTTGGCTTTGTTTTCCTTTAAATATTTTAAAAACAGACATCACTTGCACAAAGTTAAAATTCAGTCCTGCAAAGTAATGCCCCTGCCCGAGACCCGCGTTCTCTTCATGGCCCGCACCTCCGCTACCAGTTCCTTGTATAAATTTATCAGGAGGCTTTCAAGAAATAAAGAAGTGAGAAACAAAAATTGACCAGACTTTCTGCGGGTGCTGCTTGCAGGCGCTACCCTGCGCTCGCCCTGGCTCTTTTTCCTGCTTCTCTCTCTGTCCCTGTGAGGGTGGGCTCCCCCTCCAGGGTTCCCTCCCCCGCCCGGTGGACATTTTCCCCTGGGACACTCTCCTCCCCACCCACCTCATCCTCTTCTCCCCAGTTTGTTCTCATCCTCTTTGCACACTGTCTCTGGGTGCTTGTCTGCGTTTCTCTCTTCCTTCACCCCCGGAAATGACCCTACATTTTAAATCGGTTCTTCCTGACTTCTCAGACCCCTACAGGTTTCCACTTGAATGCGGGTGAACTTTGGCTCGGTTTCTTGGTGACCTCGGTTTGTTCCCTTCAGGCAGCTGTTGGTTTCTGTTTTGTTGTGTTTTATTGTAAACGGAAATGTTTTTAGTCCTGATTCTGGGTCATTTTTTAATATTCATCAGTTCAACAAATATTCATTAGAACACCTCCTATGCACCCAGCTCAGGTTGGTCCCAGGCTAGCAGGTGGGGTTGGGGCTAGGGGGTCGCATCGGTAATCCTGTCTTCCTTTGGGCTACCGGAGGGCAGGTGGGAGTCCGGCCGACTGGGTTCTGTGCTGCTGCCCGAACTGGGGTGGGGGAGGGATTCCCCAAGCAAGGAGAGCAAGGACAGTGTTTCTGCACAGGGGCATCTCCTTGTGTGGCACTTGGAGCTGGCTGACACACAGTCCAAAGTCCATGCTAAGGTTCTCGACCTTCTGTCCTCACTTGATACCCTCTCCCCTGGAGAAAACTTTGGGTGCTTCAGAGGGGTCCCCTAGGAGACAGGACAACTGGTCAACTGCACTAGGTTTCAGGCTATTTCTAATGTGTGAGGGGAACAGTTTATTGGAGACAGGAGAACGGCTGGTGCCATTTTTAATTAGTTTAAAAAAAAAATTCTGAGCATCTCTCATTTGGGGAGTTCAGGTAAGAAACCTCGGAATCTGGTGATAAAAGATGAAGATCCCTTAACCTCCCAGAAACATAAGGGGCTTGGAAGAGTTAGAGAGGAGAGTGAGAATGGAGTCTCTCCGATTTTCTTTTTCTCTTTACCTGTGAGGCTCAGCTCCGATAGACTGGTTACGATGGGAAACTGAAGGGTCTGGTGGGTTACTTCAGTCGTGTCTGACTCTTTGCGACCCCCATGGACTGAGTCCGCCAGATTCTTCTGTACATGGGATTTTCCAGGCAAGTCTGGGGAGCTGAGGCATCGTTTCATTTCGTTTCTTAATTCCTTTCTTTCTTTCTTTTTAATAAGAGTTCTCCCAAGCAGAGTCTGGTACTCAAACCACTGAATGATCTGCCATCATCTCTCTTCTTTGCTTTGGCCAGGCCACAATAGCTGGGGGTCTCATTTTTCCTAGTTTTGAAGAAGACGTACACGTTTTGATTGTTTATTTTGACTGTTCAGGGGCCCTTTCAGTAAGTGGCAGGAGAGAAATAGAAAGCAGCAGATCTTCAAAATTCTGAAGAATTAACTTTCTGTATACATAAGCATTCCATTCCCCTCAAGAGAATAGGAGCAACGATTTAGAATCAAACCAGTCATTTTCCATAAAGAGCAGAATCTTTCTCTCTCACACATCCCCTGTATCATCCTCCAGGATGCCAAAGCCGACACAGGCAGCAGGAATACCTGGGGTTTCCATCCGTACTTTTTCCTCAGGCTGGGTGATATCAGGGGCTGCAGAGAGAGAGAATTTTAACCTCCCCTCGTACTGGTCCCAGGGTTCAAATCCCAGAGGCTCTACTTCAACCATTGTAGAAACTGAGTCTGTAAAATCTGGACCATATTACACCTCAGCTTGTTGAGGAAGGTGCAGGATAAAGGTCGCCTAGAACTTGGTGAAATTCAGGTTTGAAGAGCAGAATTTATGTTGGTAAGGGAGTGTGTAGTATATTTGAGAAAGGGAGATTACGAACCCCCTAAATATCGGAGGTGGAAAACTGTGTGTGCTGGAGCATATCCGTTTGCTAGTGGAGAGGATGTAGCTTTACTGGACTCTTAAAGCAGTTTATGTTAATAATTCAAAATAGGTCCAGGTAAATTGCTCTGCGGGGTTGGGGGCTGTGTAGGTAGGCTCTCTTGGGATGACCTGAGTGAACTGCCCCTAAATGGGGCTCCCGCCGGGTGAGTGGCTGAACCTGGGTGTGGTGGGATGGTGGGAAGGTGGCCCTTGCCTTCGGGGCACCAGAAAGGACAGAGCACCCTCCCTTCCCTCCCTCCCTGCCCCCAAGACTGAGGGCAGCTCTCCCGGAGCCAGCGAGCATGGTGGGGTGAAGGGCTGGGAGGTGTGGTTAGTTCCGCACTGTAGAAACCCTGGGGCAGCTGCTGCATTTGACCTTCCGGTGAGTCTTTGAACTCTTGAGTATGTTTTAAAAGATCAACTCTCCTGTCTGTGAAGGGCGCCCGGGGCAGCAGGTCTTGCCTGGGGCTGAGGCACTTATTTACCTGGTAAGCCCTTCGTTCAGTGCCTGGGAGGAGGAATAGGGACTTTCCGCAGTTTCCTAAAACTTGCGTCTTAACACCCTTCCCCCAAAGCACTTTCAGGAAAATTCCCAGGATGAAATATCCCTGAGGGCTGAAATAATGCCGAGTGTGGGCCCTCAGACTGGAATGAAGAAGAGTCCAGAGGGCGTCTGGGGATGGGGGCAGGAGAGAGGGGTTGTATTTGATTGTACTGGCCCTGGCTGGGTTTGGAGGAGGAAATGGCAGCCCACTCCAGTGTTCTTGCCTGGAGAATCCCAGGGACGGGGGAGCCTGGTGGGCTGCCGTCTATGGGGTCGCACAGAGTCGGACACGACTGAAGCCACTTAGCAGCAGCACAGGAGCCATAGGAGAGGGCTATTCTGTCCTCTTTGGGACAAACTCTTTCCATTTTTGGGGTTTGCTGGGTTTGACTCTCTGGTTTGCTCCCCTCAGGACAATCTTTACCTCCTACCAGCTAGAGGAGCTGGAGAAGGCATTCAATGAAGCCCACTACCCTGACGTCTATGCCCGGGAGATGCTGGCCATGAAAACGGAGCTGCCCGAAGACAGGATACAGGTAAAACAGCCCTGAGTCCCTCTCTCACACTTTCTTCACCCTCAGGGACATTGGCTGCCCCAGGGTCCCTCATACCCCTCTCTCACCCTCCTGCTCCAGTGTATGCTTGTCTGTAACCACCTCCTCATGGAACAGTTCATTTAAGCAGATATTAGCTGAATACCTACCACGTGAGATGGGTGCTGCTGGAGGGATGGGAGACTTGGCAGACAAGATGTGGCCTGTGGCTGCAGACTGTGGTCTTCTGAGGAGTATGGCAGGCTGTGAGGGGCACCTGTGGTTGCAGATGGAGTTCTGAGTGGGTCTAGGAGTCTGAGCAGGGTCTCTGGTGCGGTAGGTGTCTCCCAGGTGGTAAATGTCTGCTTCAAGGCCTGGGTGCCTGGGGGTGGAGGGGAGCTGCCTCCCCCATGAGGAAGACCTTGCCCCCTCCCTTCCTACCTACTCCCCACCGCCTCCATCCATCTGAGGCTCCTTACTTCTCACAACCCAGCAGCTGGTCCTGCTCCTGGAGTCTCCTGGACCAGCCCAGGAGGCGTTCATTAAGTCGTTCCCCTCACCTCCTTACTGGAGAGTTTTGTGGTGAGCCAGCCCTGACTGGTTGGGGCTGTCCTCAGCTGTGCTGGGCACCAGGCCTCCTTTCAGCAGCAGCAGGATCCTCCCAAGTCCAGGACTCCCCTTGGTGGACAGAAATGGGTTGCTTAATCATTTCTCCAGGAGGAAATGAAGTCTGATGATTCTCCAAACAGGGCCTCCATGAGGAGGAAGGATGGCAGGGGTGGAAAAACATTTCCAGAAGATTTGAGGTTGCCATAGCTGATTCAAGACCTTGAACCAGAGCTGCTTCTGTTGGGACACCTGAATGGCCCGGAGTAGTTGACGTGCCAAGGCTGGGAAAGGCAGGGAGGGTCCAGACTTCCTGAAACCCTTCTGCTCCAAATTTCCTCCTCCTTTGTGTCTCCAGGTGTGACGTGTGTTGGGGGGCAGGGGGAGGAGCGGGGAGGGACAAGTCCAGCGAAGGAACCAAATAAGGTGTGTAGATTCTTTGCACTCACTGGAGAACTAGAGAATGGGGGATGAGGGCAGAGCTGCTTTTCCAGAATAGCCTTCCTCTCCCCTGGAAGTCTATTGGGAATTTCAGCCAATGGCTTTAGACGGTGACACTAACGATAAGCTCAATTATTCATAAGCAGATTATCTGTTTGGTGCATTATCCATGGTGGCCTGGATCCATCATTGCCACCCAACTAAGTTACAGTGGGGAAAGGCTGGATGTTGACTTTGAATCCTGTGTGTGTATGTGTGTGTGTGTGTGTGTGTGTGTGTGTGTGTGTGGAAGCCAAGACCCAATCCAGTTCATGTGTGGTGGTAACCCCTACCTGGCCTTTATTAGGGTAAAGCTGGTCCTTACAAGCAGCCAGGGTTGGTGAGGTTTCCAGACTTCCCCTTTGGTTGGCTGCACACTTGCACTGTTGACCAGTAGAGTGAAACAGCTCGTCTCTTGCAGCGGGTTGTCCTAAAATCTGGCCGTGGTGGTGGTAGTGGTGGGTGGGAGAGTCCGAAGGCTATAAGGAGAGTTTGCCCTCAACTGTAACTGCATTGCTATAAACGCTCAGCCTGCAGACTCTAGACTTCTTAAAATTGTCTGAGGGGTTGTCTACAGGTTGGTGTCTGAAATCACCAGCACCAGCATGGAGGTGCCAAGGGTGTGGAGTACATTGATTTCCTGGACTACAAGGATTGACTGTGGAATCTGTGGCTATCGGTGAACCAAGGCAAGAGTCTCTGTAACTCTTCCAGCACTGCCTAGTTCTTCAGCTACATGCTGCCCCCAGAAGGTGTGAG
Organism: Nanger dama; assembly: GCA_917880005.1. Taxonomy (NCBI): domain Eukaryota; kingdom Metazoa; phylum Chordata; class Mammalia; order Artiodactyla; family Bovidae; genus Nanger; species Nanger dama. Next base: position 17,875,489 of record CAKJTW010000003.1, on the reverse strand, counting down.
TTATCAAATGGCCCAATCCCCAAATATTTTGAGGCTTCCCAGGTGGCATTAGTGGTAAAAGAACCTGCCTCCCAGTGCAGGAGACTAAGAGACACGATATGGGTTTGATTCCTGGGTTGGAAAGATCCCCTGGAGAAGGGCATGGCAACCCACTCCCGTATTCTTGCCTGGAGGATCCCATGGGCAGAGGAGCCTGGTGGGCTACGGTCCATAGAGTCGCAAAGAGTCAGACACGATTGAAACAACTTAGCACGCATGTCCAACCAAATGTTTTACCAAGCAGCCTGGGAAAGGACTTCACATCTATTAGTGACAACTATCTATCAAAGCTCCAACCCACAGAGCAATTCCCGTGTGGCTGGTGTTCTAAGTATAGGACATGCACAGGAGAGGCAAGGTGGTGCAGTGGTTAGGGACACTCACTCCAGAGTTAGACCTTCCTGGCCTCACCAGATACCAGTTAGCTGAATGGCTCTGGACAGGTCACACTTCACGAGCCTGCGCCTCCATTGCTTATCTGTAAAATGGGCATGCCAGTGGCAGTTGTAGCTGTGATGAAGTCGTGTGTGTTGTGTTTAGCAGAGGGCCCAGCGTGGGGTCCGGCTATCCACCTGGGGCTGACCATTCCACCAATGGATGCACTCTGATGTTGTTGTTTAGTCATGTCCGACTCTTTTGTGACCCCATGGACTGTAACATGCCAGGCTCCTCTGTCCTCTACTGTCTCTTGGAGTTTGCTCAAATTCATGTCTGTTGAGTCGGTGGTGCTGTCTAACTGTCTCATCCTCTGCCACCTTCTTCTCCTTTTGCCATGAAAAGAAGGAAGGGGGAAGTTATTAGAGGCTCCAAGTCTGAAGTTAGACATCCTCAGGTGGAATGGAAAGGTTAAGGGACGGGATATTCAGTGAAGGATCCAGATCTTAGTTCTGGCTCTGACACCGACCAAGTATGGCAGAAGCCCAGTCACTTCCCATCTCTCATCTGTAAAGGAAGAGGGGAAATCCCTCCCAGAGAGCCGTCTCCTCAGGGTCACCTCTCTCCATTCCGACTCTGGGCTGCCATTGGTGGAACCTATGCAAGGAAGCCCCTGGATGTATCTGAGACCTACTATCTAATGAGAACCCAGTGTAGATGTGAAAAGTCAGACACGTGCTGTGTGCTTAGTCGCTTTCCATGCCTTTTTTCATCGCTTCTTCACAACTAGATGAGTTAGATGCTGTTCTTATCCCCACTTTCTGGATGAGGTAACTGGGGGCTGAGAGGTGAAGTAAGTGGTGGGCTGGGATTCAAACCCAGTACCACTCAAGTACTATCTCAAGAGAGCAAATGAGGACTTATCTACAGAAACTGGAATAATTAATGCCAATTGCAGTGATGAGGGGTCAGCCCCCTTAACAGTGGCTGATTTCCTCGACCTTTATGCTTTGAGGGCAAGCACTTCCCCCCTCTACATCTCTCTAAGTTGGGTGAAGGGATAAGTTGCACTGTTAGGGGAAAAAGAGATTTCTAGTCTTCATATCAGTTCAGTTCAGTTCAGTCGCTCAGTTGTGTCCGACTCTTTACAACCCCATGGACTGCAGCACACCAGGCTTCCCTGTCCATCACCAACTCCTGGAGCTTGCTCAAACTCATGTCCATTGAGTCAGTGATGCCATCCAACCACCTCATCCTCTGTCATCCCCTTCTCCTCCTGCCTTCAATCTTTCCCAGCATCAGGGTGTTTTCCAGTGAGTAAGTTCTTCGCATCAGGTGGCCAAAGTATTGGAGTTTCAGCTTAGCATCAGTACTTCCAATGAATATTCAAGACTAATTTCCTTTAGGATGGACTTCATATCAGAGCCAAATGCAAAGTCCTTTCTGTGTCTCTGAGAAATGCTAGGATGTGACATTCTGGAAGCCCCCACCAGATGTCAGCCCTGGGGAAGAGGAAATGGTTTCCAGACTGAGTTTATTTTCTCTGTGGGCCATTCATTCTCAATTTCGATATGTTCACTTATGTGTTTACTGTATGTTTTCTGACAGAAGTTATACTTATTTAGAATGCCTACATTACAGATGTGCAAGTGAACAGAGCCATCTCACCTCCACTCTTTGCAACCTGGTATGTTTGGAAGGATGAGGTTTGGATTCTCTGACTAGCTGTTCCATTCTGTCTCTTATAACATGGTCCCTGCCCAAGGGTGGGGAACAAAGTTTTAGAGGATTACATCCCAGAAGTTAATAGATAACCACATGGATGGGAAAAGACTGCAGTGTGTCTCAGCCTGGGAAATGGATTAGAAACACAGGGCAACTTTCAACTGATTGATTGCTTTTTTTTACTTTATTTTTCCTAAAAAAAAAAAAAAACTTTTGGCTGCACTGGGTTTTTGTTGAGGCATGCAGCCCCTTCAGGACTTCCCTGGTGGCTCAGCATTAAAGAATCTGCCGGCAATGCAGGGGATGCAGGAAACTCGGGTTCAGTTCCTGGGTGGGGAAGATCCCTGGGAGGAGGGCATGCCAACCCACTCCAGTATTCATGCCTGGAGAATCCCATGGACAGAAAAGCCTGGTGGGCTACAGTCCATGGGGGTTGCAAAGAGTCGGATATGACTGAAGTGACTGAGCATGCAGACTCTTCTAGGGCTTACCCTGAGGCATGTGGGATTTTAGTTCCCCAGTCCTCCCTTGCATTGGAAGGCAGATTCTTAACCATTGGACCACCTGGGAAGTCCCAGGGCAGCTTTTAAAAATTACTCATGCCAGAGACTTCCTTGATGGTCCAGTGGCTAAGACTCTGTTTTCCCAAAGCAGGAGGCCCAGGTGAGATTCCTGGTCAGAGAGCTAGATCCCACGTGCTGCCACTAAGAACCTGGTGCAGCCAAATAAATAAATACATATTTAAAGTAAAACAAAATTACTTGTGCCAGCCTCCCACACTTAGCAATACTGATTTAACTGGTTTGGGGTGTAGCTATGGCATCTATTTTTTTAATTTTGGGGTACACTGGGTCTTCATTGCTGCACAAGGGCTTTCTCTAGTTATGACAAGCGGTGGCTACTCTTTTTTTTTCTTACTCAAAGTTCTCAAATGCCTTTATTTTGAGAAACTAAAATTGAAAATATAACTTCAAGATTTCTAGACTATTGTATTATTTTTTCCTTTTAAAAAATGTATTTATTTTTAATTGGAGGGTAAGTGCTTTACAATATTGTGTTGGTTTCTGCCATACATCAAGATGAATCAGCCATAGGTATACATATATCCCCTCCCTCTGGAACTTCTCTCCCTCCTCCCACCCCATTCCCCACCCCCGCCCCCTGCCAGGGATTAGTCTTTAGTTGCAAGAGCAGGCTTCCCATTGCAGGGGGCTTCTCTTGTTGTGGAATACAGGCTCTAGGGTGCAAGGGTTTCAGTTCTTGCAGCACATGGGTCAGTAGCTGTGGTGCACAGGCTTAGTTGCTCCGCAGCACGTGAGATCTTCCAGGGCCAGGGACTGAACCCGTGTCTCCTGCATTGGCAGGTGGATTCTTAACCACTGGACCGCCAGGGAAGCCCTGTTTGTTTTTAAAGCTCTCCAGGTGACTGTATGTAACCAGTGTAAAAATGCTGGGTCAGAGGCTCAGGAAAAGTGTCTGTGCTTGAAGTGAGTTAATATGAGTGGAAGAAAGTGGACTATTGGGTGACACAGTGGAATGACTCTGTCCAGGAATTCAGGGAAGGATGCTCCCTGGGCCTGCCAGGAAACATAGGCAGAGCTGCCCTCTAGTGGACATCAGAGGCTGCAGCAAGGCCAAGCTTCTCTGAGCCTGAGCCTGGGACTGGAAAGGGTGTACTGAAATATGTTGTCAGAAGTGCTGAGTGCGCGTGGAGTGCGAGGTCGTTAAATCACGCCAGCAACTAGCTCGGATTAATCAGCTTCCAGTCAGAGGAGAGGAGGGAAGGTAGGTGAATGTGTTGAAAACTGCCATGGGGCCGAAGAAGCAGGGCCTGATAGCCTGGGGCAAGACGGGAGGGCAGAGCCTGTGGGTAGCCAAGGGGCCAGAATGTGCAGGATATCTGTTATGCATGGTGTCTCCTTTAGGGGGTGACCATGGAAGGACCTCAGAGGAAAGGAGGCCTGGGCATGTCATCGTGTGGGGCTAGAAGGCTGGGAGCTTGCAAGGACAAGAGATGCCCTGGTTACCCACAAAGGGGACAGAGGGCTGACAGCCTGGCCGGCTTGAAGGGTGCCCTGGACCAGAAGAGCATCCCTCTGGCAAGAAGCCCTATTATGGATCTGGTCCATCCATGAAGGCACGAGCTCTTGGACCCCTCTCTGCCGGATGTGGAGGCACCAGGGGTTGACAGCCAGAGGCCTCCTAGCTGGGCTCTCTGAGTGCTACCCCGGGTACCACCTGTGAGAGGAAGTGCACCAGGAAACCCAGACTCTTTCTTGAGCTGGAAGACCTTCCCCACTCTCCCTTGCCTGGGACTCCCAAGTTGGTGACCCTTGATGTCCCTTGTGAGCCCCTTCTCAGGCATTCAGAGGCCTGGAAGAGGAAGGCAGGGCTCTGATCCTTGCCAGAGTCTGCACGCCGGTCCTCCTGAAGAGTTCCAACCTGACTGCCTTGGGCGTGGAGTAGTGGCTTCTAGAAAGTGTGCAGTCTGGAAAGTAAGAGAGGAATTGAAGGAGTACTGTGGGTTTGCCAGAGCTAAGGGACCCAGCAGGAAACAGGGCGTAAATGAAGGAATCTCAAAGGTGGGAGATGGGAGGACCCGGCTTTATGTGAAGAGTGTCATCGAGCATTTGGTCATTTGTCCGTAGAATTCATCCAGCACCAGGCCAATGTTTTCCAGTTCTTACAACATGCCAGGCGTTTCCCATGCACTATTCTATTGAATTTTTACGACAAACCTTCAAGGAAGTGGTATCATAGGGCAGACAAAGAATCAGAAGCTCAGAAAGGTTAAGAACATGCCCAAGTTCACAAAGGCTTGGAGGAGGCAGAACGGAATTCTCGAGGCCCTCTCATAGCCATCTGCATAGGTGGTCTCTTACGTTTGAGCCTCAAGGGTCTGGGATACATCAGAAATGCAGGGAGTGTTGCAGGGGGCATCTGTTTGGCCCCTAGAGGGGAAGTCTAGTCTAGTGTCTAGTGTTAGTCACTCAGTCGTGTCTGACTCTTTGTGACCCCATGGACTGTAGCCCACCATTCTCCTGTACATGGAATTCTCCAGGCAAGAATAGCAGAGTGGGTTGCTGTTTCCTTTTCCAGGGGACCTTCCCAACACAGGGATCGAACCTGTGTCTCCTACATTGCAGGCAGATTCTTCACTGTCTGAGCCACCAGAGAAGCCCCTAGAGGGGAAACTAGAGACTATCTGTATTAAAATCTTACAGCCTGGAGGTTAATTCTGTCCCTGCCACCACACCTCCCGGGGTGGTGGTTGTTGTAATTAGTTAGTCCAGCCTTGCCGCAGGGCCTGTCTTGGAAGGGGCCAGAGGAGCAAGTAATGCCACTAACGAACCTGCTCCCTGCACAGACTCCCACTGACTTTCTGTGCCTCCACTGAAATAATAATGAAAGTGTAAGTTGCTCAATCGTGTCTGACTCTTCAACCTCATGGACTATACAGTCCATGGAATTCTCCAGGCCAGAATACTGGAGTGGGTAGCCTTTCCCTTCTCCAGGGACCTTCCCAACCCAGGGATCAAACCCAGGTCTCCTGCATTGCAGGCGAATTCTTTATCAGCCTAGCCATAAGAGAAGCCCGAGAATACTGGAGTGGGTAGCTTATCCCTTCTCCAGGGGATCTTCCCGACCCAGGAATTGAACTGGGGTCTCCTGCATTGCAAGCGGATTCTTTACTAACTGAGGGAAACCAGAAGTAATAATAAATAGCATCTGTTGATGCTAGGATGAGATGAGATGAGGATGAGATGGTTGGATGGCATTACCAACTCGATGGACATGAGTCTGAGCAAGCTCCAGGAGTTGGTGATGGACAGGGAGGCCCGGCGTACTGCAGTCCATGGGATCGCAGAGTTGGACACGACTGAACAACTGAACTAAGCATCTATTGAGCACCTTCTGTGGGACAATCACTGATTTTAGGCACCCCTCACTTATTTCATTAATCCTCGAAACAACCCAGAAAAGTAGATATTCTTATTTTATGCTTAAAGAGACTGAAACTGAGAGAAGGCAAGTAACTTGTCCAAGATGACTTAGCAATTTTGAGCACAGTTGGGAATTCCAGCTCAGGAATACTTTCAATGCGTCTGGCAAATGTTTAAGTTCTGCACACATACTGGTTGCTTCCCGGAAAGGAAGAGAAAGGCAAATATGAAGAGTGGTTAGGGTTAATTCTAATTCTTTGTCCACTTCCCTCCAAGGCACCAATGCCACAGCTTCTCTGCCAACTGTCCTAAAGAGAAATTGTTTTGGCTGTCCAGGTTTCTTCCATAAATTGGAGCAGCATCTGGTATTCAAAGAGAGCCAGGCGTTTCAGGAACCCATAACCAAGGGTCCGAATGACTCCTGGACTGAACGACCAGCTGGCGCCAACCCCTCTGGGACTGTCTGTGGACAAAATCTGATCCGCAGACTAGTTATTCATTTGTCCAGATCAGGAGACTGGGGAAAATGGTTCTGTTTACAGATCTCAGAAATGATCTAAATCCCAAGTCGGCACCCCTTTCTTTGGTATTCCAGTAAAGATGCTGTTTCCATCTGAGAGCCTTGCCCCCCACCCCCTCAAGCTCATGGGATCCTGGGAAAGCCAGGGCAATGCATCTTTCCAGGCGGGGGCGGGTAGGGCGTGGTGGATAATGAGCATCTCTGCCTTTGCTTCCTCCACAATCCCTTCTTCAGGATACCTGACTCTAAACCATGCTGAAACACACTTCTTCCATCAGTGTGTCATCAAAACTCATTCTTGGCAAAAACCAGATGGGACTTCATGCTCTTTATTCGTCCTTCATGCATATGTGTATGTTTTGCTGCAGAAATCAGAACTGATGGATTTGACTATAGGGAGGTGCTGCTGCTACAGAATGTGACATAACATGCAGTATATGCACCGCAGATTTTTTTCTAAAATCCAAAACATTCTGGAGTCTGGCCCCTGCGGGTTCCAGCAGCCTTGTTGTCCTGTAATGCACTGTATTCATCTCCTGCCCAGGAGGCAGAGGGCTGACTTAAGATTCATCGAGATAGCCTTCTCAACCTTCTGTGGTCAGACTCGGAATTCCACATTGGAATTCCATCACTAAGGGGTTCGTGCTTTGCCGTCTTCTCTGTCAGGTGGATGAAACCAGAAGCCACATACACCTTTCCGTGGCTTATCCCTTTTAGATGCTTCCCCTGTGTGAAAATGTAGCTTAAGACACGTGGGTATTTGTAGAGGACCACCAAGCGCTACGGGGAAAGAGGGAACAGGACAGAGGACAGAGGTCTCAGACAAACCGCAGGCCTTGGGTATTGCTGAGGGCCTGCTGGACAGGCAGGGCCGCTGGGACAGATGTATACACAACGCAGAGCCAGGCCAGGCAGAGGACCGAGTTCCCCTGAACTCCATTGCACATTGCTCTGCGCTCCTTAGCGTCCAGAGAGCAGCCATCCAGCAGCCTTCCGGTGATATAGACCCATTCCTTGACCAGGTTCACTCAGTGCGGTCTGAGTCCAGGCCGGGGTGGCGGGGAAGGCCTTGCATTGGTTCCACAGCTTTCCAGGAGGTGCCAAACCCAGTGGTGGGAAACGTGCGGCTCACCAGGGGCGACGCCACCCAGGGACTGAGGAATGGTCATTTTCTAAGAGGCGCGGGTGCGGGTCAGTGTGGGGTTGGAGGGGCCGGGGTGGGGGGCAGTCTGAGGCTGATTCTCTCCCATTTTTAGAAGTTCCTAATTATTTACAAATGAGAAAATGCCCAAACAGGGTTCACACAATCAGGGTCAATGTAAAGGTGGGCACTGATCATGCGGTCTTTCCGCAAAGCGCCGGTGACCGCGGAGCCCTTTGAGGACCGGCCGCGCGAGTGCGCGGCTGTGCGGCCTGGGCGCCCCTCTTTGCTGGATGCGGCTGGCCACATTCCGCCCCAGACCCCGGGCCTCCGGAGCTGCCGGGGCGCTCACTCCGCCACCTGGCGGCGGCGGCGGGAACTGCAGGGGCGCACGGATCCCGCGCCTCCCCTCACCCCCACCCCCGCCCCCAGGCCTCCCCGCGGCCAAGACAGCAAAGGGTTAAGCTGTCAGCGGCGCGATGTTAAACAGGTGTCAAAGGCGCCCCATATATCTGCAGATTGAAATCAAATTCTTCGCCGTATAAAAAGATAAATTACCCAGGCGCTGCCGCGCGTCCCACTCATCACGCCAGCGCCAGACGGCAAGCAATTTTTTTTTTAATGTGCTAACGACCTAATCAAGCAATCAAGTCGGAGAAGATTGCAGAGTGACCGGGGCAGCCATCTGCCGGCGAGCCCCGCATTCATTTCCCGCGCCCCCGCGCGTGGAGAGGGGGCCAGGAAGGGAGCTGCCGGGAGGAATGGGGGGGGAATCCTAAACAAATTAACACCCAATTTTCCCCGTCTAATTAGTTAAATGAGGAGTCTTTGGGGTCCCCCGGGGAGGGGGGAGCGGCTCGCGGCGCGGTTCGCGCTGCCTCCCCAGCATTAATTAGTGCGGGTCAATGCCGCGGATCCCGGGAGAGCAGCCGCTTTAATTTCCCGTGATATTTCAGTGCCTGAGGCCCATCGATTCAAACAGAAATTAACTTATTTTTCAATCAGCCCAGGGCTGCCCCTGGGGGTGACTCTTCTTTTGCCGCCTCCTGAATAGAGCTGGAGCAATTTTTCATCAAAAGCTGAAACCTCCGCCGCCCGGGGGGCGGGGGCGGGGGCGGGGGCCCAGAGGGAGGGGCGGGGACCCGGTCCAGGCGAGGGAATGGAAATCGCCCAGGAAACTAATAGATTTTTCCGAACCCGCCTCTGCCCTCCCCTGCCCCCACCCCACCCCTCTACTTCTGGGGTGCTTGGGCGTCTCACCACCACCACCATCCCCCAGGAGTCAGAGCCTGTGGCGCGGCTGTGAGGGAAACACAAGGGGGCCACCCGGACCCCAGGTCCTTCCTGCGTCCACCCGTCACCCACGGGCTCTTCACCAGCTTGAGGGACAGTGCAGCTGGCCCTGGCCCTGACTCCTTTCAGCTGCCGGAAACCTCAGGAAAGCTGCTTGGGGGACCAAGACATTCCCCCCTCCTCCAAGCATGGCCGGGACCTTGGGATCGCCTCCGAAAACCCGGATCCCTGGTAGATCCAGCGAACCCCATGCTCATTCCCACCCTGCAGCAGGCAACCTCGGGGTCAGAGAAGCGTCCCCTAGCGGTTATTTCCCACGCGGTCTTCTAGGTCCCCACCTTTACCTGCTCCACTCCACACACACAGAATTTTATCTTCCCTCCCTAACTGAGCTATGGCTGCCCAGCTCCTCCAACTATCACTCAGGGTTAAAGTCCGAACCTGTGGAAAGTGGGTGAGCGGAGGCCCCACAGGTATTGACAAGGACAGGGCAAAGAAGGGAGGGTGACTCAGGCCTGCTGGGAGGGTCCCCTGCCCGGGGCTCTGGGTAGGTTGAGGCTTCCTGACACGTGGATGAAATGCCTTCTGCTGCCTGAGTCCACACTCACCTCGCCTGCCTGGGACTGCCCTGGCCTCTGGAGTTCTGGTGTGGAGGAAGAGCCTGAACCAAAGGCACTGCTAATTCATCCCCTGGAAAGGACTCTGTCCCTATGCAAGTCAGACAGGGATGCTGGAGGTGTGAACCCTTGCATGAGAGCTATGAGGCTCAGCTTTCTCAGCGGCAAACTGAGGACCACATGGGAACTGCCCAGCTGCAAGACCCAGTCCAGGAGGCATCCTATTGCATCACCCTAAACTGCTTTGATTGAAAAAAAAAAAAAAACATTTTGCCCATCATATTCTCGCAGAGCTTGTATCTCACTCTGGACACCCTGAACCAAGAGGAACCCCAGGGGTACCGAGGGGTGGGTGAGCTTGGCAAGGATGCCCTTACTTGGAGAAACCAAAGTCACCAGGGAATGGGGCCACTGGCAATCAAAAGAGGTGTGGCCCTTAACTTCAGGCAGACATGGGTGTGGGGGTGTGGGGGTGCTGGCTTCTGCCTCATAGAGGACGCCCCTGACCTGTTCCTCTGCACTAGCAGGTCTGGTTCCAGAACCGCAGAGCCAAGTGGAGGAAGCGGGAAAAGTGCTGGGGCCGAAGCAGCGTCATGGCCGAGTATGGACTCTACGGGGCCATGGTGCGCCACTCCATTCCCCTGCCGGAGTCCATCCTCAAGTCCGCCAAGGACGGCATCATGGACTCCTGCGCCCCGTGGCTGCTGGGTAAGAGCCCACACCCTCCCTGGGGTCCTGCCCCTGGGGCGAGGGGAGCGGGCTCCCGAGGAGGGGACAGAGCTCTGAGGCAGGAATGCCTGGTGGCCACAGCAGCCTGGCAGGAGAGAGGCCCCAGGAAGCTGGCCTCCCAGTCTCCCTTGGCGGGGGGCCTCCGAGGGCAGGCTGCACCCAGGGCTGGGTGTCTGCCCCTCGGTGCCTAGGACTCTCATTCTGTGGGTCTGTCACTCTGTGAGGAGGGAGTGGCTTTTGCCCCAGGGGATGTATCCTATTCCCTTGCCAGAGCTGGGGTTGGGGTGAATGAAATAGCCCCTCTTGGGGGCTCCGAGGTCCCTTTGGCCACCATTCTGGCTTTGCCCAAAGGATTTCTTGCCCCCTAAATCTCCCCACCTGCCAGTTTGTCTGAGGTTCGGAGATCTGGTATCCCAGAGGGCGGGCGGGGAAGAAAGTGCTGTGCTGGTGAAGGGACAGACAGGATCCCCGGGGTAGGGTGGGGGCCAGGAGCCCAGGGACATGGCCTGGAGGAGCCCTCTGCCGGGCCTGGTGGTCCGCTGCAGCCTCTGCCCCCACCCCCCGGGACGCACGTGACAGCGGTGTGTGTAGGGAAGGCTTTCTGCTCGTCCTTAATTCTGGCCTCTCTCTATCTTTGCCGTTTTTTCAGTTCAAGATGGCTTTCCCAGGCGCTTTTCTAAACCCGAATACCAACAATTCTTTTTAGGGATGCACAAAAAGTCGCTGGAGGCGGCAGCCGAGTCAGGGAGGAAGCCCGAGGCGGAGCGCCAGGCGCTGCCCAAGCTCGACAAGACGGAGCCGGAGGAGCGGGGTTCCGAGCCCCCCGCTGCCATGTCCCAGGAGGAACTGAGAGAAAACAGCATCGCCGCGCTCCGAGCCAGAGCGCAGGAGCACAGCACCAAGATGCTGGGGACTGTGTCCGGCCCCGACGGCCTGGCCTGCAGCGCCGAGGACCCGGAGCGAGAGGAGGCCGCGGACGAAGACAGGCCGGCGCAGAGGCTGAGTCCAGCGCGGCTCGAGGACGTGGCTTAGGCCGAGGGTGCGCGCAGACGCCGGAGCCCCAGGACTCTGCTCTCCTCGGGGGCCTGTCGTGTTGGGAGGTGTTCTCCCAGGCGAGGCCCGGCCCCGCAGGCCCTCCGTGCACCAGCCCCCCGGGTGACTCCAGGCACAGCTCGGTTGTGGCTGAGGCTTTGGGCCACGCTGAGACATCCCTACCTAGTTCTGACCTGTCCAGCACCTTCCTCATCCTCACATCCCTGACTCAGAAGCCTTCTTACTGCCCCAGACCACCCCCTCAGGCTGCTTCCACTCAGTTCTACGGCTACTCTCACTGTCTGAATCCACCTCTGGTCTCTTGCTCCAGAGCGCCCTCCTTCCCAGCTCTGTACCCACCGGTGGATTCTGTTCTGCCCAGACCCAAAGCCCTCAGCTGCAAATACTGCCACTGTGGCCCCAGGGATGAAGAACTTGCTCTCCACACTGGTGTCCGGAACGCCCCAGCCCCCCAGCAGAACTCTGCTCCCCTCTTCCGCAGTGTGGATATCCTGTCCTGCCAACCCCCTGGGCACAACCTCTGCCTGCCCCCACCACTGGGGCCCAGATTCCAGATTATACTTGGAAAGCCTGGCCTTGGGCCCCTCAGCCAGCCTTCATGTCATGCCCTTCAGAGTCAGCGTCGGAACCCGCCCTCCACACCCAGCCTGTCCCACTGTTCCTCCCCGCAAAGATGCCGGGGTCGCAGGGGGGCTGTGTACAGTACCTGCAGTGAGGCCAGGGCGGGCCCTGCAGCCAGGGGGGCACCTCTCACAGGTGCTCTAGCTACTGCCCCTTTGGGAAGCCAAATCCTCCAGCCGGGACCCTTGAGTATGTGTTCTGGAACATCCTGACCTCTGATACCCTGCCTGTGACCCTGACTTGCTGTGCAAGACATGCTTCCCTTAGAGCTTCTTGCAAATTACTGGCTTGCTTGTGCCCTGCCTTGGAGCCACCCAATCCAGCTGTAAAATGAACACACAGGAAACCACAGATCTTGACTCAACTTGACCCAGGTCATTCCTGGAGTGGGCCTGGGGCTATAAATAGGCGTCGTGAGTTGATCACAGGAACGGGGTGAGAAAAAGCTGAAAGGAGAGTAGAGGAGGAGCCAGTGTTAGACCCAAACTATAGGCACACACACCTTCAGGCCAGATGTGAGCCTCGGAGCGCGTTCTCTAGAGTCAGGCAGTGATGGTGTTGGAAGAGGGTTCAGGGGTTTCTTCCTGTCTGCTGATGGGAGGATTCACCCATACTGATGGCATCTTTCCAGTGGTCCCTTCCACCCCCAGGCCAGACACATGTCCCTCTCACTCCCATAGATTTTTCTCTATCATCCCACCCACCTTTGCAGGGAATCCCTTGCAAGAGAAAGGCCTGAGACCGTGAGTTAGGATTTTAATTTCATATCAGAAGTTGATTTCTTATTCATTCCGTTCATGGACATTTCCCCCAGTTCTTCTTGTCTTTGTCTCCCTTTGGTTTGAAGAGTTAGATGGTAGCCCCTGGTGTGTAAATAATGTACATAGAGTCAACAGAAAGAAACTTGATATTGAAGTGTTTGAAATATGGAACTGTAATAACTTCTAGTTATTCAAAACCTGTGATTTCTGTGCCATTTTCTGTAAAGATACAAATAAGAATAAAATTGATGTAAAAACAGCAGGGGAGGGATTCAGGAGTCCTCTGTGGATGAGCATAGTGTCTGTGTGTATGAGTGGTATAAAAGTATTGGATTGGCCAGAATGTTCGTTCAAACCCTGACCAAACATTTTGGCCTACCCAATAAATCGGTGAAGTCAAGTTTAGGTCAAAATGACTAGATTTCTATTTTAAAATCACTACTACTGTAGAGGCACGGTGGCCTGCCTTTCTCCACTAAGCCGACATCACCATTTGTCACCGCAATATGGGACCCTCCTCCATTGCAGGCACAACTGGAATATCCCAGCCAGTGAGCCTCTAAGTTATTACCTATGACTCTTCCCTGTTCCACACACAACAGATTACATTGACCTTTCCCTCTGGTCCTTACTTACAAACAGCCCTAGTTCCTTCACATCTCAGGTGAGGCCCACAGCCCACCTTGGCCCCCAAGAGCACTGAGACCTTTCCTTTGTGTACACACATGCGCTTGAATATCTCACCTACAACTCAAACACTAAAACAACAATGAATGGGAAAGGCAGAGGCATCTGCAACTGAAAGTCAGATAAACTGAAAGTAGGCTAAATCCCTGGAGAGGAGAAGCAGAGTAAACAAGGGAAACAGCAAAGAGGAGAGTGCCTGAGATGGCTTGCAGACACCTGCGCCTCAATGTCTGTCCGGATCATGTGTTGGGTGGAATTACAGGATGGGAGACCAGAGGGAGCAGACTTGGCTTACCATTGAGCTTTTGACTCAAGAAATCTTATAAGATTGTTTCAGATTGGCTCAGATGTGTAACTCCCCCTTGGAAGAGGTTTTCCTGGCAGCCCGTCATCAATCCAGAATGACAGGGGCTGGGCGGTCCCTGCACCCCAGACTGGGCCCAGGTACAATCCCCACACCCTGAATCTGGAGCCTGGGGGGCACACGCGGGAGATCTCTGACTTTCATGTGCTGAAGGGAATGGCCAAGAGCCTGGCTTCAAATGCCGCCCACCCAGGGCTCCCCTAGGCACTCCCTTGCAAGACTCACTGCCACGCTGGCTCTAGGTCAGCCTGCCCTCGAGACGCCCACCCCCACATTCCTGCAGATGCACTTCCTCTCATCCTTCCAGACCCTCTAGGCAGAGTCTACTACCTGTTCTCTCACATAACACTTGAAACAGTCAGTCCTCCACTATGGCATTCTATGCACTGTGCTCTTTTAAAGCTTCACAAAATTTTTTTTATTGTGACAGTTTAAGCCATGAGAAGCCCCAAAGCTCCAGAATTAAGAAGATAATTTTTACACATAATTTTTTATACACATGCTTTTCATACAATAGTGAAAAAGTGAAAGTCGCTCAGTCGTGTCTGACTCTTTGCGACCCCATGGACTGTATAGTCCATGGAATTCTCTAGGCCAGAATAGTGGAGTGGGTATAGCCTTTCCCTTCTCCAGGGGAGGATCCCAACCCAAGGATCGAACCCAGATCTCCTGAATTGCAGGCGGATTCTTAGCAACTGAGCTATGAGGGAAGCCCTTTTATACAATAATAGGTTGATTTTCACAGGAATTTAAAATAGATAATCTGAAAATCGGTGTCACTGACTGCAAAATAAGTATCCGGCTCTTCAACTCTCTCAAGGTGATCAGCCTTCTATGTGGCCAAAAGATGAGGCTTCTGATGTCTGTTCTGAGCCTGGATGGTAGGTCTCTGGCAGAGATTTCTCACTTATGCTCTAATTTTTATTTACAAGTGTATCTCCCCCTACAACAAGGGTATCTTACTCATTGTTTGTTTTTAAATATTTGTTTATTTAGCTGTGCTGGGTCTCAACTGTGGCATGAGGGATATAATTCTATGACCAGGGATCCAACCGGGGGCCCCTGTGTTGGGAGTGTGGATTCTTACCCATTGGACATCCCTTATTCATCTTTTATCTCCAAACCCATCAAAGTATCACCTAACCCATTGTTGAATGAAAGAATGAGTGTTCTTCCTCTAACTCACCCATTTATTTAATCATATTAAGACAATTAGTGAGCAGCAACTGTGTTCCAAGCAGTGGGGCAAGGCACTGGGGATAAGGTGGTGGTTCCAGCAGTCCTATTTGAAGGGATGTGAGATTCAAAAATTGAGTGAGCCTAAGGTGGCTCAGTGGAGAAGGTGATGGCACCCAAATCCGGTACTCTTGCCCGGAAAATCCCATGGATGGAGGAGCCTGGTAGGCTGCAGTCCATGGGATCTCGAAGAGTTGGTCACGACTGAGCGACTTCACTTTCACTTTTCACTTTCATGCATTGGAGAAGGAAATGGCAACCCACTCCAGTGTCCTTGCCTGGAGAATCCCCGGGACAGGGGAGCCTGGTGGGCTGCCGTCTGTGGGGTCGCACAGAGTCAGACACGACTGAAGTCACTTAGCAGTAGCAGCAAGATGGCTCAGATGGTAAAGAATCCACCTGCAATGTAGGCGACGAGGTTCGATCCCTGGGTTGGGAAGATCCCCTGGAGAAAGGAAAGACTACTCCAATATTCTTGCCTAGAGAAAGACAGAGGACTATGGTGGACTACTGTCCATGGGGTCGCAAAGAGTGGGACACGACTGAGTGACTAACTAAGAAACAAAATTGCAAGCATCCTAAGGCATCAGAAGCTGGAGATGAGGAGCCGTGAAAGATCACATCCACAGGGCTGGGATCAGTCAAGGTGTTCTCGTTCATGAGGGGTTCTCTTGTGCTCTAAATTGAAATAAAAACAGTGGCTCCTTCGGTCTCATACTGTTTCAAGTTAGAAGCGAGGACAATGGCAGAGGTGTCAGATGAGCAGGAGAGAAGAGTGGTCGCTCCACGGCAGCCTCCAGGAACTGGCTGGGGCAAGGGGAGGGGGCTTGGCAGCTGCCCCACCCTCAGTTAGATCTCGGGGACAAGTGGGACCCTCAGAGGCTTGGGAGCTGCCAGAAATCCTCCTGGACAATCACCCCAGGGAAGAGGCAGACAGCTTTCTGCAGGACATGCAAATAGGGCTCCAGGTAATCAAGGTGGGGAGAGGCCATGATGCCATAAAGGGAAAACAGAGGACAGGAAAGGACGGGCCTGAACAGCCAGGACCCTAGGGTGCAGGACCTAGAGTGCAGCACTGCGAGGTGCTGATTGCACCCCAGGGGGCCCTTCTCCCAGAGAAGCCTGTGGAGCCTGGAAGGGAGATCTTACTCCAGGCTCCGCAGGCCTGACAGGCTGCAGATAGACGGCTGCCTGCACAGAGCCAGGGTGATGAAAGGGCAAGAGGGGCTGATTTATGAGCACAGCCTGGAGCCGAGGAAGAGGGCTGGCAGGGATAGATGAGGAGTCTGGCTGGCAAGGGGGGCTGGCGGGAGGTGCTCCCGAGGCCCAGTCCTGCGTCCTGCAAGAAAGGGGCCATGATGGGAGAATCTCCAGGACCCAGTCCATCCAGCCTCCTGCACCCTCAGCTCCCTGGGAGTCTTGGGGTCTTCCCCCTGCCCCCGCTGAAGCTGCAAGGCCTTTTCCCCTCGGGTGTGGCTGGTTCATCAGTTGGACTGAAGATACCACACTAATGTGAGACGCTCAGCATCCTAGGAAAACAGGGAGAGGCTTCACAAGAACTCTGTATGTTGTCACTGTTTTTCTGTCCATCTAAAAATGCTGTGTAAATCATTAGCTTAAAAAAAAAAAAAACTAGTTTGTTTTCTAGAGGGAAAAACAAGGCTCCTAAGGGTCAGAACAAGCCTGGGGGCTGCTGCTTTCTCTGTCTCTGACCTCAGGACTCTGCTCACTTGGTGTCACAGTTCCAGGCTCCCCAAGATCACACTCTGGGGACACTGGGTCAAGAGCACTGGCCTCAACAGCTTCCGTCTCCTGGTGCTTCCTTGCCCCCTGTTTATCCCTTGGGTCTCCCCTGTGTCCCCCCTCCTGCCTGGCTGCCCTTGACTGAGGACATAGTGAAGTCTCTGCTTAGTCACAGCCAAGTGGGCACAGCATGCTCTGCTCCAGGAATTTCCCACTCAGACCAGTCTCCCCAGTATTGGCTCTTCTCCAAGGTAGATGGCCTCCTCCCCTCTGTGATTCCTCCTCTCTGAGCCAAGGCCCCCTCTGATTCATCTCCCTGGCTCCACTCCCAACATGTCCATCTCAGGGAGGGTTCTGGAGGATGAGCTGGCCTTCCATGGAACTGGAGAATGGCACAAACTGTCCTATGTGCCCTCAAGTTGAAAGTGAAAGGTGCTCAGTTGTGTCCGACTCTTGGCATCCGACTCATGGTCTATATTCCATGGTAAGTGGAATTCTCCAGGTCAGAATACTGCAGTGGGTAGCCTCTCCCTTCTCCAGGGGATCTTCCCAAACCAGGGATTGAACCCAGGTCTCCCTCATTGCAGGAGGATTCTTTACCAGCTGAGCCATAAGGGAAGCCCAAGAATACTGGAGTGGGTAGCCTACCCCTTCTCCAACAGATCTTCCCAAACCAGGGATCAAACCTAGGTCTCCCACATTGCAGGCGGACAATGAGAGATGAGAGGAGAAAAGAGGAAAAGTTCTATTTCCTCCACACAGCCCTAGCGAGGGTGGACCAGAGCAGTTTTTATCTGCCCAGAAGTAGAAACAAGCCAAATCCAGGCTCAGCCAAAAAAGCTTTGCAGTTGAGATGACACACAATAACTAAGTAAGTGGATACCTTTATGAATGAGAAAATAAGACAAGTGCTGAGCTAAATGGATAAAATAATAGATATAGGTGAGTCTTCTGGGACAAATGTGTCCTTTAACAAGAGTGCCTCTCCCTCCTTCTCCACATCTTTGTCTTCCACAATGACTTGTTCAGGAGTCCGTCCACCTGTGGTTTCCACTCAGGAAGAGCAAGAGCCCAGGAAGGGACTGGTGGACAGTGTGAAAGGTGGGAACAGACTCAGGACCAGGTCGATGGCACTCCTTCGTCTTTGGATCATCCCTGTCTGACTACAAGGCCCCATCACCCAGGCATGACAATTCCTGATGAGAAGAATGCAACCTGAAAATGGAAAGAACATCAAAGTGCATCTGGAAGGCCTGGTTCTTGGGGCAGAAGCTCTACTTTTTTTTTTTTTTTTTTTAAATTTGGCTGCTCTGGATCTTAGTTGCAGCAGGCAGGATCTAGTAGTTCCCTGGCCAGGGATGGAACCCAGGTCCCTGAATGGGGAGTTTGGAGTCCTAACTGCTGGACCACTGGGGAAGTCCCTAAACTCTGCTACTTCCCTAACTTCCTCAAGCTTTGGTATACATTCATCTACACAACCACAGCTATGACAGTACTGAACAGGAATGCTGTGAAGAGCCAAAGAGATGATGAGATGGTTTGCATTTAACTCTATTTCTTTTTCAGTTAGGTTTATTGTTTCAGCTGTTATAAAAAAAAAAAATTTTCCACCTTCTGCTAACTTCTTGAACACATCTCATTCATTTTTTAAAACTGAAGTCTAGTTTATTTACAATGTTATGTATCTCATTCATTTTACTTTTTTCTTTAATACTTAAAATATACTTAATACACTTAACTATACTTAATACCTAAGATACTTTGTCATACATTTCTTAATTTTAGTATGTGGCATTCTAAAAGGCTTACATGTAGAGTTTTTCTTTTCAGTCTTGCATATTTACTAAATCCCATTTTTTTCCTTCTGAATATTTTAAGTGTTTAAAAAGTTCCAAGTATATGGGATTTTTGTGAGATAAGAAATTACTGACTTCTAATTTTATTGTATTATGAGCATAGATCATTATTTTCATTCTGTTGATCTTTTGGTATATATTGATACTTGGTTTAGGCTAATATGTGGCTAATTTTTGTAAATATTCCATGTATTGTATAACATATGTTTTCTCTCATTTTGGAGTGTAGTGTTCTATGTACTATTAGCTGAGCTGTTCAAATATGTATGTTTTAAAATTTGGCTGTGCCAGGTCTTAGTGGTGGCCTGTGGGACCTTTAGTTGTGGCACGTGGGTCTAATTCCCTGACCAGGGATCTAACCTGGGCCCCTGGAATGAGGAGTGCAGAGTCAGCCACTGGACCACCAGAGAAGTCGCCAAACATTTTATATTACTTCTTTTTTTCTGTTAAAAACTTTGCACTCTGGTTGTGGATGTGCCAATTTCTCCTTGAAATTCTATCTTCTGTTCTTGCATTTGCTGACCCATGGTGTATTATCTGCCTGTGTATTCTGCAAGTCAGTATGACAAGGTTCTCTCTTAAAGTGTTGTTCAGTCACTCAGTCGTGTCTCTTTGCAACCCCATTGACTACAGCACGCCAGGCTTCCCTGTGCTTCACTATCTCCCGGAGCTTGCTCAGACTCAAGTCCATTGAGTCAATGATGCCTTCCAATCATCTCATCCTCTGTCGCTCCCTTCTCCTCCTGCCCTCAATCATTACCGGCATCAGGGTCCTTTCCAATTAGTCGGCTCTTCATATCAGGTGTAAAGTGTGAAGGTCTGTAAAATGTGAATAACATGAGCACCTCTCAATCCTTTGGCTTCTGTGCAACCTTCCCCACTGCAAGTGGTCCCTGCCCCACCTGACTTCCCATTAGGATACTTCCTCCAATCTTGACATTGGGTTATCTTCTTGCACTTGTTTCATTTGGTTCTTGTCAATCCCCTCCAACCACTGGCACCCTGCTCTCCACTTCTGTCCTCTTTATCCAGAAATATCAAGCGAGCAGTGGAGGAGGAAACATACGTGGCACGTACCAGCACTAGCTCTAGCCCAGGCTCCAGAGCTAGAGCCAGCAATAGAGCCCTTGGCAAGTCCAAGGCTGGGACCAGTTCCAGCCGCCGCCCTAACACCGAAGCCAGAGCTAGGGCCAGCGACAGGGCAGAGCCAGTGCGGAGGCCCCACCAGTTCCTGGGCCAGCTCGCACACCGGCTGCAGGGCCACATTCAGCCGTAGCTCCAGCTCCAGAACCAGTTACAGGTGGAGAGTCAGTGCGAGCTGCCAGCTCTAACTAAAGCCAAGGCTAGATCCGGCTCTAGGGTTTCCTGTAGCAATCTGAGCTTATTATAGTCGCTTTAAAGCCTTTGTCTAAAAAGTCCAATGTTTGGGCTTCCTCAGGGATGGTTTCTGCCCATTTTCCTCTGCTTTGAGTGGTCAAAATCCTGTTTCTTTGTTGAAAACTGAGCATTTGCATGTTATAATATGCTAACCCTGGAAATCAGTTTCCCAGAGGTTACTGTTTTTGATTATTGAAGACTGCAGTCATCTGCTTAATAATTTTCCCCAACCGTTTTTGTGAAGACTGTCATCCCGGGTCATGTGTGTTCATTTGAAGTCTCTGTCTGACTAGTATTTTCACAATTTTTACCAGAAGCTAAAAACAAACAACTCATCTCTTCCAGTCTTTATAGGCTGGCTCTTTGCTGTCCACTCCTGTAACACTTAGCAAGCAGCTTATAACTCTGCCTTAACCTTTACTTCCTGTTTCAGCCAAGCCCAGTGACCAGCCAGAGGTGAAAGCTCAGGGTCTTCTCAGGTCTATTTTGAACATGCATCCTGTCTTGGCCATGCGTGTAGCTTTCTAAATTCCTTAGTACACAGAGTCATTTTAGAATACCTCGATTTCTCAAAGAAACTTGCCAGCGCTTCTTCCCAGGCTTAGGTGGCCTATTGCGGTGGGTTGGCCAAATTGTTCATTTGGGTAATTCATTCCATTATTTTCTCTCAGTAGTGGTTTTTCTTCTCACAGCATGTGGGATCTCAGTTCTCTGACCAGGGATCAAACCTGCGGCCCCTGCAGTGAAGTGCAGAGTATTAACCATTGTACCAAGAAGTCCCTCAGCAGTGTTTCATATTTTCAGAATACAAAGCTTGCATCTCCTTGGTGAATTTTATTCTTTCTGATATTATTATAAATAAAATTGTTTTCTTAATTCCTTCTCACTTTGTCCATTGCCAGTATACAGAAATACAACCGATTTTTGCATATGTATCCTGCAACCTTGTTAACTTTGATATATTTTGTGTAGTCTTTTTTCCTTAGGATTTTCTAAATATACCATCATGTCATCTACAAATAGCTTTATATCTGGCTTTCTAACTTTGATGCCTTTTATTTTTCTTGACTAACTGCTCCGGCCAGAACCTCAATGATGAATAAGAGTGGTAAAAGCAGTCATTCTTGTCTTCTTCCTGATCTTAATGGGAAAGCTTTCAGTCTTTCACCAGCTGAGTATGATGTAGGGTTTTTATATATGTCTTTTATCATGTTTCGGAAATTTCCTTCCTTCTAGTCTGTTTATTGAGTGCTTTTGTTATA
The DNA here is from genome assembly GCA_917880005.1 of Nanger dama. Lineage (NCBI taxonomy): Eukaryota > Metazoa > Chordata > Mammalia > Artiodactyla > Bovidae > Nanger > Nanger dama. The sequence continues at coordinate 17,854,146 of CAKJTW010000003.1, read as the reverse complement.
AAAGAGGGTTGGATTTTATCAAATGCTTTTCCTGCACCAATTGCCAATTGAGATGATCATATGGTTTTTCCCCTTCATTCTACTGGTGTATTACATTGATTGATTTTCACATGAACTACCCTGCCATGCCTGGGCTAAACCTCTCTTGATCATGATGTATAATGCTTTCAATATATGGCTGGATTCTGTCCAGTAGTATTTTGTTGAGAATCTTTACATCTATATTCATAAAGGATATCTGTTTGCAGTTTTCTTGTAACGTCTTTATATGGCTTTGGTGAAGGGGGATACTGATGTAATAGAATAAGTTAGGAAGTGTCCTTCTGCTTCTATTTTCTGGAATATTTTGAGGACTGATAGGAAACACTGTTTAACTGGTAGAATTTACTAGTGAAGCCACTGGCCTTCAGATTATTGGCTAGGAGGTTTCTGATTACTGATTCAGTCACTTGTTACAGATCTATTCAGATTTTGCTTCTCCTTGAGTCAGTCTTGGGAGTTTGAGTGCTTCCAAGAATGCATGGGGAACAAAGTGCTCAGCAGGAGAAACTTGGCCCAGCGTGGCGCATCCCTGATGCAGAGGTCAATGGGCTCCCAAGGACAGGGATGAGAATGCAGCCTTGCAGGCTAAGTATTTTGAACTTTGATGTAATGAGCAGCTAATCTGCATTTTTAACGTCCCTCAGGCTGCTTTGTGGAGGACGTGGTTGGGTAAAGTGTCAGGGAGACCAGGGACGGGGCAGCCACAGTTGTCCCAGTGGAGATGCTGAGGGCAGGAGTGGGCGTCAGATGTATTCTAACGTAGTGACAGACATAGTGATGGATTGGATATGGCTAAGGTCTGGAGGGTCTCAGGTCTCTAGCATGAGCTCGGGGTTGACAGTGGAAGTGCCATCCCCTGAGATGGGCAAGAGAATGCAGCAGCTGGGGGCGGGGCAGGGGCTCAGGAATTCTGCTTTGAACTGGACATTCTTAAGTCATTTCAGGCTCTGGGCTGACCCCTCAACAGGGGTAAAAAGGAAAGAAAAGGAAGCATCTTCCTCACAGGGTTCTTAAGAAAATGTGTCGGGAGCTGGGCTTTCCTTAAGCACACAAGCTCTGCACGAATCCCTTCTCGAGTTCAGGACTGAGTCTTGTCTATGTCCTCCTTTAATCCCTTGGGATCTGGCAGTTCTGGGCCTGGGCCTGGTCTGAGCTGTCACGAGGTAAAAGTCTCTGTCCCGTCTTCAGACTTTCCCATGGAAACTGCCCCCAGAGGCATCTGACCTTCAAAACCCTTAACTACCCTCAGATGGGCAAATTCACTGGCCTGTTACCCAGCCTCACCCTGCCAGGGGTTTAAGGACAGTGTTCCCCAGCACATGTCCCCTGACTGAGCCCTATCCACACTTCCCTACCTCCTTGGCAGGGCAGCCTCGACAGCCCCCCAGTCCTGGGCTCCCTTTCAGCTAGCTTATTCTCCAGGCATGGGTTCTCCCGATAACTCCTTGTGCCTCCAGGGGTTCCTTCCTGACCTAGCTTTTGCCCAGGCCCATGCATCATTCCAACACCTAGACAGGATGTCAGGAACAAGACAATGTTTCTGGAAAGGCAGTTTTTACAGAGGGCACCCAGCATTGCTCTTTGGCTTCCTGGGAGATTGACCCACAACACAGAGCACAGTTCCCTGTGGGCTGTGGCAGAACAGAGACTGGTCTATCACCCTTCGTCCCAAAATGACTGGGGTGGTACACAAGTGGGTGTGGTAGGTAAGCAGATACTTGATGGGGATGACAAAAGATTGCTCTTCTGCCCTGTCCCATGGCTCCAGGACTCTTCAGAAGAGTGATGTATATAGGATAACACTTCTGTGGATTATCCACGTGGGTCTGTGTAGACCCCTGGACAGCAGAATGAGACCTAAGTTTGAGAAATCATCTGTCTGGCTTATTTTAAAAGATTTAAAATAAACACTTAGGTCCTTTTCATAAGGACACAATACCTGACTTTTCCTCATGTAGGTTTGTATCAATTCATCTACAACTCTCAGTAGCCACCATCTCTGAGATGGGTGATGGAAAAGCATACAGTTTGCTCCTAAGAACAGCTTTCTCTTGGCAGAGTTTCTGAAAGGGAGAACACTGGATACTTGAGTATTAAGAACAGAAACAGCGTGGGAAACATGTTCGAAGCAGAGGAACAAACTTGGTCTCTATAATAATCTGCTAGCAGCAGCAATTGTGAAAAATGCTTAGGATTTGGAGCTTATGAGGATGAAGTAAATCAGTGAGGCAAGGCTGTCACAGAAAGGCTGAGGGGAGCTTCTGTTATATTGAGAAAAGTCCAGAAATTAAACCAGAGAGGGAGTCTTCCCACACCCAAACCCCACAATTTAAAACATGCCCAAGGGGTGGGAGTCAGAGCACTCCTGAGGGAGATAGGCTTCCCCTCGGCCTAGGGGAGAGAGCTCTCCTCAGTTGGAGGGGGTCTGAGGATGGACGTCCCCCAAGGCTAGCGGCATCTGAACAGAGGCCAGAAGAGCACTCCGCAGGATATGGTTTGGGAGAGTCAAGTCTGGGAAGGTTCCTGAAGCAGACGCTGACCTTGACGGTCCCTTTCAGCCCCGAGAGAAGGGCTGCCATGGGCCTTCTCAGCACTGACATCCTGTAGGTTCCTACGGAGGCTTCACTGGGGACTGGGCACTCCAGGTGCCCACCTGAGTTCTCAGCCCCTCAGCACCTGGACACACTGCTTTAGTGCCCTCAAGGGGTGGAGCTGAGAACAGGCTCCAGGCCTCTGTGCCAGCTAAGCCGTGGGGTGGGGGGGGGGGATGACCTGTTACAAGGGGCAGCGTTTCCCACATCTGGGATCATTTCCAGTGGTATCAACAGGCATGAAATAACCTCGACTTGTACAAAGGAAATCATCTGTTGTAGCCTTATGGTTCTTATTCCATTTCTCCACATCTATTAAGGGGAAGAGTCTCAGTTGGGTGCTAGTATGTCTGACTCCACAGTAACATCCCTTAACTTCCTTGTGTACAGATACCAAGTCTCATGTGTAGGCACAGTATTGGGCTGTCATTTCATAACATCATTTGTATTAATTTTTAGTTACTTTCTATGTATATCAAGTGTAAACTTTCCTTTAAAAATGCATTTAAGGAAATGAATTAACTTAAAAATATTAGAAATTTGTTTTCATCTGGGTTGAGATTAGAACAGCAGAAGGGCCCTTGAGGTTAGTGGCTGAGGGACAACTGGCAACTGGGGAGATGCCAGTGAACGACTAGGGGCAGAGGCTCAGCACAATGACAATGGAGAGTCCTGCCCTGGCCCTCCAGGGTCTCAAAGACAAGTCTGGAGAGTCAACTAAAAGATCATCTTAGGGACCTCTCAGTGGTCCAGTGGTTAAGACCCGGCACGTCTACTGCAGGGGACATGGGTTTGATCCCTGGATGGAGAACAAAGATCCTGCATCCCACATGGACCTGCACCCACACGCTGTTCTGTGTGACCACAAAAAGAAAAAAAAAGATCATCTTATCATGAAGAAAGAGAAAATGGGACAGTTGCAAGTTGAAAAAAAGGTTTATCTTTTCTTTAAAAAGTTATAAAAATTTATATAGCTGGAAAGTCTCCTATGGCAAAACTGAAGTGATCTAAAAGACTTCTGGCTCTCTTGACTCCCAAGTCCAATACACTCTTCCATTTCGACCCTTCATCTCTCTCTTTTAATTTATTCATTTATTTTACTTCTGGCTGTGCCAGGCCTTTACTGTTGTATACAGGTTTTCTCTGGTTGTGATCAGGGGCTACTCTCTAGCTGTCGTGCACAGGCTTCTCATTGCACTGGCTTCTCTTGTGGAGCATGGGCTCGAGAGCACAGGTTCAATGGCTGTGGTGCAGACTCAGCTGTTCCACGGCATGTGGGATCTTCCCAGATCAGGGATTGTACCCATGTCTCCTGCACTGGCAGGCGGACTCTTTACCACTGAGGCACCAGGGGGAAGCCCTGACCCTTCATCTCTTATAGATCCCACACTTCCACGTTTTCTTTAGAAAACATGATCTGAGGTTATACGTAAGTGATCAGCATTTCAAGTGTACAAAGCGGTGGCTGAGGTAGCAGGAAGCACGCTGGCAGGATGAGGGGCGTGGAGGCTCACACATGGGCTGAGCCCACTGCCGCCGGCGTTCCCCACACTCCGAGGCAAACCTGGGGCTCCTTCCTCGCCCGCCAGCCCTCCTGGTCTCTCCTGGGGACCCGACCTCCTGAGCTTGGCTCTCCTTCTGGTGCCCAGCCTTGGCTTCATTCCACTTTGATTCTGGTCAGCTCCCACCTTCCGTCTCCACAGAGTCTCAGAACCAAGGAGTGAAACTACAAGAGACCACCACCACGTGGCGATCAGGCTGCCCTGGCTGTGGTCGACCCTCTGCCCACTCTGCCATCCCCACTCCCCCATTCACTCCGCGGGGCCCCCGCCAGGCCCAGCCTTGGGGTTCTTCCTGGTCCTCAGGCCATCCTGCGGGCACGGGTACCTTCTCGAGGCTGCGTCGGTGGCCCACGCTGATGAACGTCATGCCCAGCTGCTGGCCAACGCGGTACAGCTCGCTCTCCACCTCCTCGGTCAGGGCACTGGTGGCTTCATCAAGCACTGAAGACAGAACCCAGCGGAAAGATGTGGGGGCCTGCGGTCCACTCACCTCTGCTGCTCCTCCAGCCCACGCCCACCTCTCGCTGGGGCCTGATGAGAGGCTGAAAACTGCTCTGCCTTCCAGGAGCCATGCCTTGGGGAGACCATGGGCCAAAGGAAGAGAGAGTGAGGCTTCATGTGGGAAGCCACTGCCAGCAGCGGGACAAAATCCTTCAGCTTCCTACAGATGAATACCAGCCTCTGCCTTGGACCTCTCAATCCGAGGAATCCTAGTTCCCCGAGGACATCAGTTCCTAGAAAAGTTCATACCTGCCATCCCTCTGCCAGGTACAGCTGGGGAGATGGCAGAATCTGAGGACCAAAATCAGAAGCCCTCTCAAGGCTGCCTCCAGCTGCCACGCTGGCCGAAAGCCTAAGATTCGGTAGTTTAATATACGGGGCTTCCCAGATGGCTCAGTGGTGAAGAATCTGCCTGTGATGCAGGAGACTCGGGTTTGATCTCTGAGTGGGAAGATCCTCTGGAGGAGGAAATGGCAACTCACTCCAGTACTCTTGCCTGGAGAATCCCACAGACAGAGGAGCCTGGTGGGCAAGAGTCAGACACGACTGAGCGGTTTTATATACCTGAGGATTGCCAGCACTGCTGCCTCATGGGCAGAGTTCTGTTGTCCCCCTCAGCAGGGACAGAGACACCTGGCCAGGCACAGGTGTGCTCTACCCATACCCATGACTCTCCAGGTGCACTTGAACAACACGCTGCTACACCTGTGAACGCACACGGTACCTGGATGGCACACATGCCTACAGGGCGAACCTCACCTGCGTACTTCGGCTGCAGGTAGAAGAGCCGGGCAAAGGAGAGCCTCTGCATCTCTCCCGGGGACAGAACATCGTACCTGTGGAAAGGGAAGTGGAGAGGCCGGCTGGAAGAAGGGACATGTAGCTTGGCTTCTGCACAGAATGGTCTGGGCAGGAAGAGGCTCTCACTGTAGACAGACTGTCCCAGACCCCCCACCACTTTCCCACCAGGCCCCACTGCCCACACGAGACAAGGCCAAAACTCTGTATGCAAAGACATTAACCAGGCCACTAATGGGCCAGCAATGCCCTGGGATTTGGGGGTCAGGAGTCAGTTCATCCCTTGCCAGGACCCCTGGGAGCCACTGTCTTTGGGGGAGCTGTCTCTGGAGCACCCCAACCTCCTCCTTACCAGTTCCAATCGACCTGCTGGTCCAGACCCTCTGTCCTTGCCACCAAGCTGGACTGTAACACACCAGAGGGAACGATGGGTCCATGGAAGGGCCCATCCCTGCCTCCTCCCATCCTGAGGACCGCCTCAGTCCCACCACACACATCTACGCCCGGCAGCGTAGCAAGCGGGGGCTGGGCGAGCAGACTGCCCCAAGCAGAGAGGAGCAGTCCATCAGCTACTGTTTAGACTTGCTGGAGGGTGGGGACCAGAAAAAGAAATCTGATACGATGTTATCATTGTTTTAAAAGTTGCTAGAGTGAACGCTGCTTGTTCCCCCGTACCTGGCCAACAGCTCCCACTGTGATTATATGCCCACCCCAGCCCCCCTCACTCGCCCCAGGCTCAGACCTCCAGACCCCGGCCAGGGACAGCAGGGCTGGCACCTGTGTGGCCGGTGCTACCAGGTGGGCTTGGACCTCAGGGTCCTTGCCCTCACTTACCAGGCCTGCCAGCTCCAAGAACCTCATGATCCTCTCATCATCAGTAGAACCTGCAAGACACAGAAGTCAGTGCCTCTGGGCAGCCAGAATAGATGGGGTGCATCACGACAGGGGGCGGGCAGAGGTGGGGCACCAGAATGGGGGCCAGGGCTCTGAGCGACAGGTTACAGCACTTAATACACTAGGGAAGGGCCAGGGAAGGATGTGATCCGTCCCTCCCTCCCATGGGTGTCTATCCTCTGCAGGAGGGAGACAGAACAAGATACAGTTAGGGTACAGACCCTAAAACAGTAATCAGTCAGAGGAGGCGGTGGAGGGGACCCAACCAGAAACCAGCAGCCTGGTGGGGGCCTCCCCCAACAGGCAGAGAAGGAACAGTGGGATGGGGGACATGTCCCAAGGGGGCCCAGCTCACCTGAGTCTGGGTAGATCTCCTTCAGGGGATATATCACCTGATAAAACCACAGGGGCCTGGGGTAAGGGCCAAGGAGAGGCGGGACGGCACACAGCCCACCCTCGCTCGGAAATAGGAACCGCCAGAGACCAGGTTCCTCTCCACCCGAGGAGAGGAAGAAGCATTCTGGCTGAGGAGCTAGGCTTACAGACAGTAGGAAGGGCCCCAGAATCCAAGCTGGTGCTCAACAAATACATGTGATATTTGGCTTACGGCCCCCACAGGTTAGCCTGCCCCTGGGAGCTGCCCTGAGTACATGGCCTGACCCACAGATGTGAATATAAACAGGAGCAGTCTGTCAGCTACTGTTTAGACCTGCTGGAGCGTGGGGACCAGAAAAAGCAACCTGATACGGTGTTATCATTGTTTTAATTAAAAGTTGCTACAGAGTAAATGCTGCTTGTTCCCCATACCTGGCCAACAGCTCCCACTGCTAATATGCCCATCCCAGCCCCCTCCCTCGCCCCCAGGCTCAGACCTCCAGACCCTGGCCAGGGACAGCAGGGCCAGCCCCACTGGGCCAGCATCTGTGGTTGATGCTACCAGGTGGGTTTGGACCTCGGGGTCCTTGCCCTCACTTGCTGGGCATGGTTCATTTATGCCCTGCCTGCTGTACCAGCTCTCTAGGGCTGAGACCTCTCACCCTACCAGGGCCAGGTTGGGTGGGGTGGGGTGGGAAGAGGGGGCCCTGGGCTGACCTGCTCTCGAAGGGTCCCATCAGTGAAGAAAGGCTTTTGGGGCAGGAACAGCACCCCGTGGGGTCCAAAGTCCGCCAGCATCTGCACTGAGCCTGCAGGGCCCACAGAAACCTTTGTTTAGGCATCTTCCAAAAGGTAACTGCTCCTCACTCTCCTCTAAGAGGCTTGCTCCTTACAGACAGATGCACACATATACCCACACGCACACATATGCACCCCAACCCCCAGGCCAAGGCTGGCTCAGAGACAGGACAGGCTGGTCCTCACCCTGTGCGCTCGCCCAGAGGCCGCCCAGAACCCGGAGCAAGGAGGTCTTGCCGGTGCCAGTGTTGCCTGTGATGAGCAGGCTCTGCCCCTCAGAGATCTTCAGGCTCAGGTCCTTGATTAAGGGTTTGTGAGAGGAGGGGGCGCAGATGCAGACCCGCCTCAAGGAGGAAAGCTGTATCTGCTGGCTCTGCTGCTGGCTCTCCCGGGGCCCTGGGGTCCGAGAAGGGAGGAGATGAGGTAAGATGAGCACTGTCAGTGCTGCTGGGAGTAGCGGAGACCCTTCTCCTCGAGGCCGAATCACCTCTGGACTAGGGGAGGGGTTGCCATGGGCTCAATTGTGACCTCAGAAAGCACATGCTGAAGTTCCAACCCTTGTACTTCAGAAAGTGACTGCCTTTGGAGAAAGGGTCTTGAAAGGGGTGAAAGTCGTGTCCGACTCTGTGACCCCATGGACTACACAGTCCGTGGAATTCTCTAGGCCAGAATACTGGAGTGGGTAGCCTTTCCCTTCTCCAGGGGATCTTCCCAACCCAGGGATCGGACCTCAGTTTTCCGCATTGCAGGTAGATTCTTTACCAGCTGAGCCACAAGGGAAGCCCAAGAATACTGGAGTGGGTAGCCTATCCCTCCTCCAGTGGATCTTTCTGACCCAGGAATTGAACCAGGGTCTCCTGCACTGCAGGTGGATTCTTTACCAACTGAGCTGTAAGAAGTGAGTACATTCAAATGAGGCTATAAGGGTAGGGCCCTAATCCTGCAGGACTGCTGTCCTTTTAAGAAGAGGGAGAGACACACCAGGGGGTGAACTAGCAGAGAAAATGCCATGGAAGGACGTGAGAAAGCAGCCGCCTGCAAGTGAAGGAGCAAGGCCTGGGGAGAAACTAATGCTGCCACCACCTTGACCTTGGACTTCCAGCCTCCAGAACTATGAGGAAATAAACTTCTGCTCTTTAAGTTACCCAGTGGGTAGCTATGGTAGCTATGGGTATCCTATGGTAGCCCTGGCAAACTGAGAGAGGTGGTCTGGGCACGTGCTCCATGGTAGGCTGGGCCAAGTCCTGCCCTTGACTGATCTTAATCAGTCTTACCAGCCAGGCACCACAGCGGTTATCCCCTATTGGCAGATAAGGAAACTGAGTCCAGTGGCTAAGTAACTGCCTCAGGGGCAAAGAGCTGCATCTGTCTAGTTCTAACGTCAAGAGGTTTTCACAGCATCACAGTGCAATTGAAGGTTGGAAGGGGAATGGAAATACTAACCCGTTCTGGAGTTTCTGGCTCTCCGTGGATGCCCATCTTCCCACAGAACAGCAACTCCAGTTTCCTACAGTCCCTGCCCCAGTAGCCCACCCCAGTCCCTGGGTTCAGAGATGCATGACGTTTTCATCCTTAACAGAGGCAACAGTTAAAGTGTTAGCTCCTAAGAAGAGAGTTGAGCATAGTTCTTGAAATTCAGCCTGTTTCCATTTTTCAAAGTTTACTCTGTGGCCTCCATCCAAACCACCTCCTATGAACTAGGAGACCCAATCCCCACAATAACCCTAAGACAAAGGTTCCATGAACATCTTCCTTATGGATACAGAAATACTAAGAGTGGTTAGGTAATCTGCTCAAGAAAAGTGAGGCTGTGAGACAAATCCTCGATGCCCAGAAAGGTCAGAAACATCCCAGAGCCTTCAATGATACATGAATGAAGTCACCTCTGGGCCTGTGCGGGGACAAAGAACAGACAGGCCCCAAGGAAAGGGGCAGGTGCAGCAGGGCTCCGCAGGAGGAAGGGGGAAGAAAGGAAGAGGAGGGATGCTATTTGGAGTTTCGTTAGCTCAGGCCCAGGCGGCTTGTGCACTTTGCTTCCGTCGGGTGGGGAGGATGGTGTAAATGAACACAGATGCCGCAACAGCAGCACAGATGGTGAACATTTACAACGTGCCTGCACACAACACAGGTTTCTTTCACTTGCTCCGCTGGACTCTCCTGGCCAGCTGGGAAAGGGCCAGGCTCCGGGGCAGTTCCATGGCCCACATGGTCCATCACCGTGCTGCTGGCCCAGGGCTTACCTGGCCAAGTCCCACTGGCTCTCATCCAGAAATTCCCCATCCTGTGACTTTGGGGTCATGCCCAGCAGGGTCTCCTGAAGCTCCCCGATCCTGGGGAAGAAGTGAAAGCCTGAGGAGGATCTAGGGGCCCCAGTGAAGGCCTTCCTCCTTTCTTCCTCTCACGCCCACAAGTATTTGGTGAGGTTTTTCTGCTCTTTTATTTTCCCCTTGGCTACTTCTCCCAGCAGCACACACTTTGCTCAGGACCCAGCAGGGGCCAGAGGCAGCCTCACCTGTGTGTGTAGCCCGCCACGTCGGACAGCGTGGTAGAAAGGTTGATGAGCTGGCTGAAGCAGCTGATGAGATACAAGCACACGAAGGCGTTCTGGGGAGGATAGAGGGCAGAGAGCCCAGGCCTTGACTCCGAGCCCGAAGGGCAGGGGGAACAAGTGTGACTGGGGGCTGGGGCGGCATTCCCCAGGAGGGAGGCTCACCTTGCTGACTAGGCTGCTGAGCTCTGTGGGGCTCAGATCTCCGTAGACGCCACTGAAAATGGGGATTGCAATCACGATGTAGCTCAGGATGCTGCCCAGATAGTCAAACATGTTGACGCCAACTGCAGAAGACACAAGTGACCCAGGGTGAGAGGCCTGGGCATTGAGCGTGTGTGCTCCAAGGGCAACAGGAGGCCAAGCGGCGTCTCAAGTGATTTCCTGGATTCTCACTTTCCTGAGGACACTCACAGCAAAAGCAAGCTGATCAGTGGAGAGAGGGAGGAGGGGCTTGTGTGTGTGGAGGTGGTGCCATAGACTATCCCCACCCCGCGGTTCCTGCCTCCGGACTCCCTGCACCTACTGCACAGCCAGAGCTCCTTGGACATCAGGTCCCTCTGGGTCTGAAGGAGTCGCTGCAGCCTGCGGTCTGTCCTCATGTGCTCCACGTGACCAGCCCTGATGAGAAAGGCCAGGATATCCACCGGGTCTAGAGAGCATCTTCCAGACTCCTCACAATCCCCTTTCAGGACCAGGCCCACCCAAGTGATCTTTCCTGCAGACCCTTTTGGCCACTAGCAGTCAGCCATTGCTGCATTCATTCAACCTGGTATTGCCTGTGCAAAGAACAGGAACTCTTATAGAGTGGGCAGACCTGGTTCAAATTCTGGCTCTGGCCAGTGACTAGCTGGGTAACACTGACAGGCGATTAAGCCTCTGAGTATGAGATGGAGATTATAATACCTATGTAATAGGCTAATGTGAAAATTTCTGAATTTAAGGTGCCAGACATATGAGTGGCTCCCGATAAAAAACTGCTGTTATTAAACAAATATACACTGAGCAGTCACTAGATGGCAGGCTTGGTGCTAGTCAGCCAGACTAACAGCCCAGCAGGCAAATGCATGCCTTCTTCACCGGGAACACATGGAACGTGTTACAGAAGCTGTGTGTCTGCAGGACTATGGAAGCAAACAGGCCTGATCACTAAGGGAGTCTGGGAAGGAGCCCAGGAGACGGTGACTTCAAGCTTCAAGGATGGGCAGAAATTCTCCAAGCAGAAAGGTTAGGGGAGGACAGAGAAGGAGTTTCAGATTTAGCATCAAGGACAGAGAGGCTGCAGGACAACAAACTCAGAGCCCCAAGAACCAACCTGCTTGGCCCAGGGCCCAAAGCTTCATGAGCAGAGGTTGCAGAATTCAGAAACAATTTAGCACAGGCCCAGCTATACCTCTGCCAACAAAGGTCCGTCTAGTCAAGGCTGTGGTTTTTCCAGTAGTCATGTATGGATGTGAGTTGGATATCTTGGTGCGCTGTAAACCCTGAGCGCCGAAAAATTGATGCTTTGGAATTGCGGCGTTGGAAAAGACTTGAGAGTCCCTTGGACTGCAAGGGGATCCAACCATTCTAAAGGAGATCAGTCCTGGGTGTTCTTTGGAAGGAATGATGCTAAAGCTGAAACTCCAGTACTTTGGCCACCTCATGTGAAGAGCTGACTCATTGGAAAAGACTCTGATGCTAGGAGGGATTGCGGGCAGGAGGAGAAGGGGGGCGACAGAGGATGAGATGGCTGGATGGCATCACCGACTCAATGGACTTGAGTTTGAGTGAACTCCGGGAGTTGGTGATGGACAGGGAGGCCTGGCATGCTGCAGTTCATGGGGTCACAGGGAGTCGGACACGACTGAGACTGAACTAACAGCTATACCTGCTCCCCACAACAAACCTCTTTCAGGCATGCTGAGTGCATGCTAAGTTGCTTCAGTTGTATACGACTCTATGCGACCCTACGGAGTATAGCCTGCCAGGCTCCCCCACCCACAGAATTCTCCAGGCAAGAATACTGGAGTGGGTTGCCATGCCCTCCTCCAAGGGATCCTCCAGACCCAGGGATCGAACCCACCTCTCTTGCATCTCTTGCATTGACAGGTGGGCTCTTTACCACTAGCATCACCTGGGAAGCCCCTCAACCTCTCTCATAGATTCCTGAAACTCTTGGTGCCCCTGAAATGGTGGCAGCTACAAACTGCAGCAGAGATGGACAGAAGAGCAAAGTCCTAGGGCTATTAGATCCATGTGATCCAAGGACAAACTTCCATTCCTTAAACACAAACCTCTGGGCCCTTACTATCAATCCAAACAAGAGTCCAGAGTCCTTACAGGAGGCAGAGTTCAGGGACCTGCCGTGGCCACAGGGGAAGGAATGGGATTTCACAACACAGCTGTCGGGACAGAGTCTGGGGGAGCGGGTCTTCTAATCTGAGAGGCTCCACTTCCTCCCATGCTACAGAGATGCAGGATCAGCTGTGGACGCCACTGGGCTTCGGGCACTGGTGTAAAGCCGCTTTTACAGACAGAAAAGCAGAGGCAATGCCTTATAGTCATCAGCAAGATGATGAAGCAGGCACTCATTTCACTCTAAAAACAAATTCTGCCCCACGCTATACCACTAGGAGGAAGGACTTGTTTCAGAAGCAGAGCCACAGACAAAAGGATGAGGCAGACGAGGACAGTGAGACATGGGGAGAGGGTCATGGCCAGGTGTGAGGATGCCTGGCCCCTGGCCCTGGCGATGGTGGGAGGGTGATATGATTCACCTTGCCTTCTCTGCCATCTATCTCCCTGATCAGTTCTGATGAGGCAGACGGGCAACTATCTCCAGGAGACTTACCTGAAAAAAGCAGCAGGCTCAGCATTCACCCGGATCTGCATATGCTTGAACCTGGGTAGAGCAGAGGCAAATGTGTGCTGACGGTGGGCAGGACTGGGCCCTCTCCTTTCAGAGTCCTGGATCAACAGGACCTCCAGGCAAAGAGCAACACGGCTCCCCTTCAACACTTGTTGTGTCTGCTTCAGCCCAACCCTTTCCTGAACTGTCACAGGGTGGGAAATCCCAGGCCTGGGCAGGAGCCCAGCGGACAGGGCAGCCCCTCGCCTCGCTGCAGAGAGGACAGGCGCATGACTGCTACTGCCCCTCCTCCTCCCAGGGCCGGGTCTGAAGGAGGCGGCCAGGAAGCACAGAGCAGGGCACAGATCCACGGGCTGACTTGAATGAGGGCATCTGGAACAGAAGCGCGTGAGAAGGCAAAGGATGATGGTGACGAGAGCCAACCAGTCACCGTTCTCACTGCTGCTCATTTATCATCTCATTAATTCCCCTTATGATTCTCTCCATCGGGGACAGTACCATCTCCATTTTAGAGATGGGAAGCTGGAAGTTTAGAGAGGTTAAAGACCTCCCCCAAGAGCACGGCTAGTGACTGGCATAACTGGGATTTCAACTCAGGCAGCCTTTTTCCAGATCCCATTCCTTATGCCTTATGCCCAGCCCAGAAACCCCCGAGCAAGGGAGACACACCTGAAATCCCCCTCTAGCTTCTCCTGCTGCACCAGCTTTGCCACAATGGGACTCATCAACACTCTGTTCACCACGGTTCCCAGGATGAAATACCCAAAGATGCTCACAGGCCCGAGCCAGCTGGTGCTGAAAGGCGGAGAGAGGGAGGGTATAGAGAGGGACATATACCTGCAGGACTCGGTCCTGACTCCTGCCTCGGTTCTGGGCAGCCTGTCCCATCTCAGAGCCCCATGGGGCCTCTGCTCCTACGTGGGGGCACCCAGTACCTGGACAGTGACACATTACAGGGCCAAAGGGGGGGCCGGGGCCTGAACACACAAGATGGGAAGACTTCCTGGGGTGCAGGTGGGAGGGAGGGAAGACCTCTCTGGACCCTGACCCGGGAGAGCAGACTCCCTCCAGCATGTGAGTGATGGACTCGGGGAACCAGCAGGCAGGGGAGGCTGGGGGCATGCCAGCAAGGGGAGAGGCTTCACCTCCGGAAACACTGGTAGGTGTAGTAGACGAGGGTGAAGGGGGGAGATGATCAGCTTGCTGGCCATGCTGCTGAGTTGCCGACAGAACCGCTCCACGTCCTGGCTGATGCGCTGGTCCCTGGAGCCAACGACACACAGTGACTGGACCCAGGGAGCTGGGCTCTAGGGTGAGAGCTAAGGCAGTTCCAGGTTACCTCTTATTCTGACCTTGCTTTGCAATGACTCCATGGGAAGAGGGACCCAGACAAGGGCTGGTCTCCTAAACGCAATGAGACCCTTAGGATCTTCAAACAGGGTTGTGGAAAGTGGCTTCTTATGGCACTTCAGACCACCCCTCGGAAAAAAAATGGCAACTGAAAGGTCCAGCACCCAAGCGGCCTGAGCTGGCTCTGAGCAGAGCCAAAGAAGGACTTGAGGGTGGGTGACCCGAGTTTCTGGATGATCAGGAAAGCTATCCAGCTTATCTCACTCCTCCCAAACTCTCCCTCATGAGCCGGAGTCTGCCCCCATTTTAGCTATGTGGCTGTGGAAGCTCTGTATGGGCTCAACCATGGAGAAGATGCCTAGAAGGAGAAGATGCCTAGAAGAGAAAGTCAAGAAGCCTCAGGGTGGGACTTCTCTGCTGGTCCAGTGGTTGAGAATCCACCAGTTTCTCTGGCTCAATCTGCAGTCAGGGAACTGAAATCCCACATACCACAGGGTGACTAAGCTCGCATGCCTCAACTAAGACCTCACGGAGTCAAATAAATAAATAAATATTAAAAAAAAAGAAGCAGCATCAGGGCCTTCCAAGAGCCTTTGCTGCAAAGTTCTGCATAAGCTGAGTGAAGGTTACCTCAGGCAACGGAAGAGCTTAGAAGGGTGGTGAGTGGGGAGGAAATGAGTGTGAAGAGAGACTCCATACATCCCATCCCAACACCAAGGCTACAATGACTCCTAACTCCCAGAGAGGCGTGAGCTTGGGCAAACCCCTTGCACTCTCTGGGCCTCAGTTTCCTCACTTGTAAGGGAACCTGGGACTCAGTGAACCTAAGAGAGGTGACAGAATGGGGACTGGCATCTCAGACTGAATCCTAGACAGCAGCAATTTTTTACTGGTAAAAATCAGAGTATCGGTTTTCTTTTCTTGCTTTTTTCTAGCAAGGACTTTTATTTTGGTCTTTAGAGGGTGCCTTGTTTGGAGGCCCAGGATATGAAATGGACAAAAGAGAGCTGCTCTTGGCCTCTTCTTTCAGCTCCCCCGTCCTCAGGCGTGCAGAGCACCCGCCCCTCATGGCTCCGGGCAACAACAATTGCAGATAACTGCAGATGACCTCATGGGAGTCCGGGCAGGGCCTCTCCTGGGCTGAGTCAGCCCAGATGGATGAACCCTGTAGAGGGTGGCCAGGACTGACAGGGGCCACCTACGGATTATCGACGTCATCACGCAGCACGTTGAGGGTATAGTACATGCGGCCGCGGAAGTAGAGGCGGTGGAGGTGCTCAGTGAGGTCCTTCCTCCAGCTCACATACAGCAGGTTGCAGGTGAACTGGTCAAAGCTCTTGAGCTGAGCAGTGGGGGAGAGAAGGGGAAGGGAGAGATGCATAATTCTTCCTGCAAGCGTCAGCTCCCAGCTCAGGCCGGCAGAAAGCCTCTGCCGACCAGTCCCAGCCCAAACGCTGTCCACTCAGCACTAGGGCCTGTTAAAGCCTCAAGTCATGGGATTCCTCCCTTCCTCATTCACTCATGTGTTCAATCCTTCACCAAAGACCAGCCCCCACGTGCTTCTGGAGACTGGGGACAGTATCTTCTCTTCATGTTCTTATTTTTCTGTCCCCTCCAAATCTGGAACAGGGTTCTATATACATAGGTGCTTACTGACAGAAGACCCAACAGAAGTGGCAAAGTGTGATGAGAAGTGCCTTCCCCAAGAAAACAGGTAGTGCAGCCTGACAGCATGAGGCTTGAGTCCTAGCAGAACCCTGACTCATCATTTACAGAGCCTCTGTATGCTAAGCACTGAGGGAGGTAACAGTGAGTTCACAGTCTAGTGAAAAAACAGTCCAAAGGGTGTAAGGGGTGTTAGAGCAGAGGTAAACTCAAAAGGATTAACAGGACTTCCCTGGTGGGCCAACGGCTAAGACTCTAAGCTCCCAAAACAGGAGGCCCCAGGTTCGATCCCTGGTCAGGGAACTAATATGTCACATGCCTCATGGTGCAGCAAAAAAAAAAAAGAAAAAAAGATTAGTAATTCAAAGGGGTGGAGTTGGGTGGAGGATAAAGGAAAAAAAGTTGAGGATGATCTGAAGGAAGTGATAGCAGAGGAATCCTGAAAAGTCAGCAGGCATTAAGCAAGTCAATGAGGGGTGGAGGGAGGAGGCCGTTCCGTGAGGAAGCAGCAGGTGCAAAGGCTGGGAGATATGACAAGTGTCAGGCTCACTCACAGCCTCAGTGCGTGAGGACAGCAGCGGTTCTGGCTGCTGGGCCCGGTTTTCAGGGGGTCTGAGTCCCCTGAGGCAAGACTTCTGGGAACAGAAGTGACAACAATCTTTTCTGTTAAGTGCTGAATTAAACCAGAACCATGCTGAGTTAAACCAGAACCCTGTGGCCGAGCCCCAGGAGCTTGAAACAATTGCGGTATTGGTCTCACGTGGGCCAACGGACAAGCTCAATGCCCTGCCTAGAGTTCTGACCCCGCGTTCCCAGAAGAGGGAGGGAACACACATGCACAGCTTGGTTCCTGCTCCCTGATGGCTAAGTCCCACCGGGCACTGGACAGACATCATACTAGGCTGGAGGAGAAGAGAGATGTGGGGAGAAGACCTTACCATGGATATGAGGACGATGAGCACGACAGACAGGAACGTCAGGGTCTTAAATCCATTTAAGTCTTTGTTTCCTAGGACTCCAAAGTATTGACTGGGGATCAAGCCAACCTGGTAGATCACCAGTTGTTCTGGTGGGAGGGGGAGGAGTCAGGAATCAGTATCGAGGGGTGAGAAAAATCAGAGGAAGGCTTCTTCTTGTATCTTTGTGTAATCAACACCCCGCAGAAGGAAAAGGACCCCAGGAGCTTGGGCTCATTGACTCACCCAGTAGGGCCACACACAAAAGGGTCAGGAACATAAAGGCATTCTGTGATGACCAAAGGGGAAACAAAACCTTCTGTATCTGCAGGAACCGCTGGAGAAATTGCAAACCTAACCTGGGTCTGAAGAAGAGAAGCAGAGAGAAGCCTGAGGACAACGGAGCCTTAGAGAGCAGTGACTAAACTTATCTACACCTGTTGTGGGTTGGGGCTGAGGCCACACAGAAAGAATGTTTTACAAATGCTGAAGACGGTAGGCTGGGAACAGACCAGGGGATTAAAAAGGAATTTCTTTAAGCTGACAAATGCTATGAAAGGTTAGGACTTGCCTGGTGGCTCAAACGGTAAAGCGTCTGCCTACAATGCGGAAGACCAAGGTTCATGGTAACCCACTCCAGTATTCTTGCCTGGAAAATCCCATGGACAGAGAAGCCTGGTAGGCTACAGGCAATGGGGTCCCAAAGAGTTGGACACGACTGAAAGACTTCACTTTCACTTTCACTATGAAAAGTTATTTACCAGAAACCTATAGCTAAATTAATAAAGAAATTTTAGCCACAAGACAAGGAAACCCGCTACATCCATTCTCAAATAAGACCTCTGAATCAAAAACTAAAAAGCAGGAAAACTCACAACTTTAACTTAGAATTAAGTATTTTTGTTCAACATTGTGCCACAGATTCAAAGACTTGGAGAGTGGAAAATAAACAAGGTAATAAAATTTGCAGAGTGGGAAATAAACAAGGAAATAATATCTACACATACAAGAAATTCCTGTGTCAGGAAGACAGGAAATCCACAGAAAAGTGGGGAAAGGACATTAAAAAAAGGGGAAATGCAAATACTTAAAAGAGGAAAGTTAACACAATGGAATACCGCCTTACACTGATTAAGTTGAAACACATTAGAAAACCCAAACAATAGAAAACCCAAACAATAGCAAACCCTGGATGGGTGGGGGTCGATGGCCGAGGGGAAACAGGAACCTTTAGGCAGCGGTGTTGGGACACTGGGTGTGGTCACTCCGGAGAACAAATTTAGCAGGATTAAATGTGACCAAGCATCCTACCCTGGGGTGAACAATCCAAAGAAAAATCTAAGCAATCTAAGTGTCCATCACTAGGAGAATGTATAAGTAAACTGCGGTCTCAAGACCGAAGCACCGCCCAGCCCTCAGAAGTGAAAACTAGATACTATAGTATGCATGATCTCAAAAACACAATGTTGAATAAAAAGTTTTTTAAAAATCACAGCATGTTATGAAGTTGGAAGGTAGCTCTACCTTTTCCCCAAACAGCCCCGAGTAAGACGTCCCAAGGCCCGGCCCTCTTCCCCAGCCGCCCTGCTAACCTGCCGCCAGACTGAGGCGCGGGCCCCCGGATCGCCATGAACAGGGATCTGACCGACGCGGGAGCCTGGCAGCCCCCGGGTCAGCTCCGGGCAGAGTCCGAAGAGCGTGCCGCCTGCCGAAGAGGGGGCGGGGACCCGGTTGGGGGCGGGGCCTGGACCCGGCTACCACAGAGACGGGCGGATAGAGAGGAGGGCGCAGGGCGACGCAGCCGCTGCCGGAAACGACCGACTTCTCTGAAAGAACCAGAGCGCTGTCTGTCGACCCGGCGCATAGAGCGCTCTCTCCTGATATGGACAGTTTTCCCTTACGGAGAATGTGACCGAAGTATTTTTAACTCAAATTATACTGGAACCAGAGATCAAATTGTCAACACCCGTTGGATCATCGGAAAAGGAAGAGAGTTCCAGAAAAACATTTACTTCTGCTTTATTGATACGCCAAAACCTTTGACTGTGTGGAATCACAACAAAATGGAAAATTCAAGAGATGGGAATACCAGACCACCTGACCTGCCTCCTAAGAAATCTGTATGCAGGTCAAGAAGCAACAGGTAGAACTGGACATGGAACAACAGACTGGTTCCAAATCGGGAAAGGAATAGGTCAAGGCTGTTGATTGTCACCCTGATTATTTAACTTATATTCAGAGTACATCATGCGAAATGCTGGGCTGGATGAAGCACAAGCTAGAATCAAGATTGCCGGGAGAAATATCAATAACCTCAGATATAAAGGCGACACCACCCTAAGAAGCCTCTTGATGAAAGTGAAAGACGAGAGTGAAAAAGCTGGCTTAAAACTCAACATTCAGAAAACTAAGATCATGGCATCTGGTCCCATCAGTTCAGTTCAGTTCAGTTCAGTTCAGTTGTTCAGTCGCGTACGACTCTTTGCGACCCCATGAATCATGGCACGCCAGGCCTCCCTGTCCATCACCAACTCCCGGAGTTCACTCAGATTCACGCCCATCGAGTCAGTGATGCCACCCAGCCATCTCATCCTCTGTTGTCCCCTTCTCCTCTTGACCCCAATCCCTCCCAGCATCAGAGTCTTTTCCAGCGAGTCAACACTTTGCATGAGGTGGCCAAAGTACTGGAGTTTCAGCTTTAGCATCATTCCTTCCAAAGAACACCCAGAGCTGATCTCCTTCAGAATGGACTGGCTGGGTCTCCTTGCAGTCCAAGGGACTCTCAAGAGTCTTCTCCAACACCGCAGTTCAAAAGCATCAATTCTTGGCGCTCAGCTTTCTTCATAGTCCAACTCTCACATCCATACATGACTACTGGAAAAACCATAGCCTTGACTAGACAGACCTTTGTTGGCAAAGTAATGTCTCTGCTTTTGAATATGCTATCTAGGTTGGTCATAACTTTCCTTCCAAGGAGTAAGCATCTTTTAATTTCATCACTTCATGGCAAATAGATGGAGGAGAAACAATGGAAACAATGACAGACTTTATTTTGAGGAGCTCCAAAATTACTGCAGATGGTGACTGCAGCCATGAAATTAAACGATGCTTGCTCCTTGGAAGAAGTTATAACCAACTTAGCATATTAAAAAGCAGATACATTACTTTACCAACAATGTCCGTCTAGTCAAAGCTATGGTTTTTCCAGTCGTCATGTATGGATGTGAGTTGGACTGTAAAGAAAGCTGAGCATGGAAGAATTGATGCTTTTGAACTGTGGTGTTGGAGAAGACTCTTGAGAGTCCAAGAAGGAGATCCAACCAGTCAATCCTAAGGGAAATCAGTCCTGAATGTTCATTGAAGGACTGATGCTGAAGCTGAAACTTCAATACTTTGGCTACCTGATAACTGACTCATTGGAAAAGACCCTGATGCCTGGGGAAGATTGAAAGCAGGAGGAGAAAGGGATGACAGAAGATTAGATGCTTGGATGGCATCACTGACCCAGTGGACGTGAGTCTGAATAAGCTCCCAGAGTTGGTGATGGACAGGGAAGTCTGGTGTGCTACAGTCCATGGGGTCTCAAAGAGTTGGACACAAATGAGCGACTGAACGGAAGTGATACATGTTTCACTGGAAAAGGGAAAGGCTAGCCACTCCAGTATTCTGGCCTGGAGAATGGCATGGACTCTATAGTCCCTGGGGTTGCAAAGAGTTGGACATGGCTGAGTGACTTTCACTTCACTTCATGCATGTTTCATACATTCTCCCAAAGACACCAGAATGACTTTTTTTTTTTTTTTAACCATGCTGTGCAGTGAGGACTTCGGGGATCTTAGTTCTTCCACCAGGAATTGAACCTGTGCTCTCATAGTGACAGTGTGGAGTGCTAACCCCTGGATTTTCAGGGAATTGCCTAGAATTATCTTTTAACAACATCTTTTAACAGTTTCAGTTAGAATAAATCCAAATGTGTCCATGGCACAAGTGATCAGGTCTCACCTTGGTCTTTTTTATTGGCCACTTTATTTTGGTCTCAGGGTCTTTGCCTGGATCATTCTTCTCCCTAGCCTAAAGCTTTCCATGACTGGCTCATTCTCATCATTAGTTCAATAGCATGTCAGCTGCTCACTCTATGCTGTCCTTGCCCCGACATTCACTATTACAATACACTTTTATTGTCTTCATGATAGTTATCCCTGTCTGAAATCATCTTGTTTCTTTGCTCTATTGTTTGTTTTCCTTTAGAAGAATACATTTCATTGAGCAGGAACTCTGTCTTGCTCATTGATGTATTCCCAGTACCTCAAACACTGCTACTAGGTGTGAGGTAAGTGCTTAATAAGTATTTGTTAAATGTCGAATGAATGAAATGCTTGTCAACTGGCTGATGATGAGCAGCATGATCTCCCAGGGCCCTAAGTTTGAATCTAGATGTACCCTCCCCTCTTCCTTCAGTCCTTAAGTGTCAACTATATTCCAAACACTCAACAAGATACATGTATCACCTGTCTTCTTGGAGTTGACAGTCTAGCTGGGAAGGTCAACCAGCTGACAGTATCACTTGTCTTTGAGAAGTGCTGTGACAAAGGAACCATACAGCAAGTTTTCTCAGCTTTGGCATTATTGACTATTGGGGCCTGATGGTTCTTTCTTGGCGGAGTAGAGAGACTGTCCTGTGTATGGTAGGATGCTGAGCCGTATCTCTGGCTTCTACTCACTAGATTCCAGCAGCACTACCCCAGATCCAGTTGTGCCAACCAAGACTGTCTCCAGACATTGCCAAATGTCCCTTGAATGGTGGGGGGTGGAGAGGAGCAAAACCCTAGCCTTGTCTCACCCCCCTGCCCCCAGCACTGAGAACCAATGTCTCAGAGCCATAGAGAGGGCCATCTGACTCATGACGGAGAAAACGGGAGAGAAGAAAACCAAGTGATTCCTAGACGTGGCAAGAGCATGACTTAGTATCAAGTGTGATTTCCTAAGTATGTTTTTGTTACTCCAAAAATCAAAAAATAAACATGTCAGGAGACAGTTTCTGGAAAATTAATAAGGCAACTGAAGTATCAAGGCAAACAACCTCAACCTGCTAGGAAAACCCCTGTTTACAGCTCTCATCACCTTTCACTCTCAAAAGTATTCTAGTTTGGTGTTTGTCCCAGGGCCCCTTAACACTGTTTATTACTTTAAACTTTACAGAATGCTCTATACATCACGGCATTCATTAATATTTCTATTTATATTTAGAAATTATCTTTTAAATAATTTCCAGCACTTTAAATTGAAGTAGGGTAGTGGAAACCTAATGAAACAACTAAAATTTAAACAAATACTTTTTAATATCAGATACTTCTGTTAAAATTTCCCATTGTAACTGTGATATTTCCTTTTTTTTCCTGTTTTTTAAAAATAAAGACCCAAATAAAGTCTACACATTGTAGTCAATCTATATGTCTTCTAAAACTCTTAATCTATAGCTTCTTCCTCCTTCACCTTAGACTAACCACATTTATCTCTCTCCTGTTTGCAGAAACGTCTTAACTGGTTTTTCCAGTTGGATTCTTGCTGCTGTTCTAATCCAGCTCCTACATGACAGCCAGGGGAGCCTACCAAAAACAGATCAACACCTTGCTTAAAAACCCTTCAGTGGTGTCCACAGGTGCGTGGGTTTATCTCTGGGCTTTCTATTTTGTTCCATTGATCTATAAACCAATACAATATTGTAAAGTAATTAACCTCCAATTAAAATAAATAAATTTATATTTAAAAAAAAAACAAACCCTTCAATGGTTCCAAAGTCTCTAGTGCCCTGGCTCCACTATCCACTCCAAGCTTTTAGGGCACCAAGAGACAACCTTGTCCTCGTCTGTTAATTTCTCCTCTTCCTTCTGTCTCCACTGTAATGTGTCTTCTCAGAAAAGTCCTCTCCAACCACCTTCTCTAAAGAAGGACTCTTACTCCTTCCCATAACACCCCATTTTTTCTCCTTAAGGCACTTACTGAAGCTTGGTATTATATTTTCATTTTGTGTGTTTACTTCATTAATGCCTCTCTCCACAGACTGTCAGCTTCAGGAGGACAGGGACCACGTCCACTGCGTTCACCATTATCCAGAAGCACTCTGTAAAGACACTGTAAATCTTTGTTGAACAAAGTTGAGCAAGACAGTCCCTGACCTCACAAGGCGCACGGGCCACTGTCTCATACTGTTTACTAGGACGACTGCCAGTCTCGGGGCTGCTTTCTCACTCTCTACAAAGACAAAGGGAGACAAATTGGTTAAAGGGGAAAAAAATGGTAATTAATTTGGTAATAAGTACGAAGCCTCAGATGATGACGTGGTTTTACTCCCAGGACTTCTCCTAGGGATACAGGAGCACAAAGGGTTAGTCTGGAAGATGTTTCTGCGGTGTGGTAAGGTGACAGCAAAACCCTAGAAACAAACAGAATTCCCACCAGAGAAGGAAAGGGTGTAAGAAGTATGACACAGTCACTTTGTGGAATACACTTTGCAGCCCTTAACGAGGATGAGAGAGGCTACAGGGCCACAGTGGTTCAGAACACGTACTTGTGAGCCAGAGTCGGACACGACTGAGCGACTTCACCTTCACATGGATTCAAATCCCTGGTCTACCAGTTCATATGTGTGTGACCTTGGGCAAGTTGCCTCAGTTTTCTTCTCTGTGAAGTGGGATGATAATCATTCTGACATCAGAGAGCTCTGGGCAAGTATCTAAACAGGACTTGGCAGTTATCAGAGCTAAATGCTATATTATATAGCAATGTGGGAGAAATGCCCATGTTATATTGTCTCATTCATTTTTAATCCTAGTTTAATTGAAAAATTTAAAACACACATGATAAAAAATGTCCACACAGGATAGGGCATATTGTGAAAAATAATATGTTTATTTTTCCTGCTCCTGAGGAAATGACTGTTCACACCTTCCTAGGAATCTTTACAAAAATGTTTCATGCATAGGCAAACTTATATGTGTGATTATTTTTCATACACAGACACCCCCCCACCACATTTTCCTTTTGAAGCTTGCTTTTAGGTTTCACAGTATATCTTGGAGATGCTTCCATACCACACAGAGGCCCCCTCATTTCTTCCCACTGCATAATATTCCACTGTATAGAGAAATTATCCAATTTCCTATTGCTGGATATTTGCTATTACCTAGAATGTTGCAATGAATATTCTTGGATATAGCCAAAATATTAGTAATTTTAAAAGATGGCATATTTCATATTTTGTTTGGAAAAAAGCATATTTGTGTGTACATGAGCATACATCTATTTAAAATTATTAGAATCTGTAGGAATTAGGAATATTAGAAATGGCGAGCACAAAAGACAGTTTGAACTAAAGAGCCTGCATGTTTAAAGTGGGTTCTTTTTTCTTAAAATGTGACTGGCACAGTAAAACCTTCCCAGAAGTTGTCTCTCAATACAGAAAAAACTACTTCCTTCATCTTCTGACCCTGCCAGCTCCTGGCTCACACCTCAGTAGGCGTTCTTCCTTCCTGTCTCCCTGCCAGCCTGCCTGTTCATCTTCATGCCCTGTAATACCCAGCCCAGTGCACGGCACAGGGGCGTTCAGTGAACAGCTCTGGAATGAATCAAGTGACTCTTCTGACCCCAGTTTGCCTGTATATAAAATTAGGATGGAGAAGTGGACTCATAGCCATCCTGGGAAATTACTGAGCAATGTGGGCACTCTTGAAAAAGATGAAACAGTGTGTAAAAATACTCAAAAATAGCCTCTCAATCTGAATTTTATTCTATGGGCTGACCAGGTCAAAACAGCCCTCGATGTAGCTGGTTCAAAGGCTCATGGCAGCTTCCCCCGAGCCAGCATGTTAAATGTGTTCCCAGACAAAAGGAGGAGAGAGCAGGAGGGATAAAGCTGTTAGCAAGCAGAGCCCTGCAGTAGACCTTTCAGATCCCAAACCATCTGGGCCTGTCTCCACTCCAGAAGGAAATCATTTCAGAAAGATTTATCCCGAGCTGTACGTCTGTTAGAAAGTCAAAGCTTTCATATTAGAAATAGCTCAAGGACTCCCTGAGTGTAGAGTCGTCTTAAAGGGGTGAGGAGCTGAGACCGACAAAAATGATAATTCATTCAGCACTCAATGAATTTACTGAGCACCTGCTCTGTATGTGCCAGGCACTGTTTCACGTGCTAGAGATACAGCCATTTCAAAGCCCCTGTCTTGAAGACCTGAAACAGGTGCATATAATAAACCAAAAAGAAAAGAAAAATGATGTTAGATATGCCAGAGTGTTAAGAAAACTCTAGCAGGTGTCACAGGTTGAATCCTTTGGGACGCACACCTTGAGATGTTTAGCACCTCAAAATGTTCTAGAATCACCTCTGAGGAAGTGAGTGGAAGAGAGCAAGATTGGGCAGAGGTGGAAATCAAGCTGAGAAGCAGCTCCAATGACAGGCTCAGCAGACTCCGCGGGGAGCTCCAGAGCTAAAAGGGCCCCTCTGCGTCACCTCCTTTCCACTTGGCCCCATTCATTTCCTGGGTGTGGGCTACCTAGGGAAGGTCACGACCTTGGGCGAGCCCACTCTGGCTGAGCCGATTCTTAAAGGGACTGACAGCTCAAGGCTGTCTGATGACTCTGCTCGGAGCAGCTGGGGTTATAGTCCTTCCTCAAGGACTGCAAGTCTCTGTGACCATCAGAGTGTGGGGGGACAGAGAGGGACTGGGGTGGCAGTGCTCCTTGGGAGAGAGTGGTCAAGGAAGGCCTCTCTGGCGGGTTCTTTCTTTCTTTCTCGGTCATGCTGTGTTAGTTCCCCACCCAGGGTTCAAACCCATACCCCTGCTTTGAGAATGCAGAGTCTTCACCGGACCACTGGGAAAGTCCTCTCTGGCAGGTTTAAAGAGCAATCCTGAGTGAAATGAGGGAAGAGCCATGAGGATTCTGAGGGAGCTGGAATGGAAGTAGGGAGCTGTAATGGAAGAAGGGAGCCAGCTAGGAGGCAAATCTGGTATTTCAAGACATTTTTGGTTGTCACTACCAGGGGGATGCTACTGGCCTCTACTGGGTGGACACTAGGGATGTTGGTAAGCATCCTACAATAATGCACAGGACAGCTCCCTACAACAAAGAATTCCCTGCTCCAAAATGTCCAAAGTGGGCCTTCCCTGGTGGTCCAGTGGTTAGGACTCCACACTCCCAATGAAGGGGGGCCTGGGCTCATTCCTTGGCCAGGGAACTGGATCCCACATGCCTCAACTGAGCGTTCACATGCATGCAACTAAAGACCACAACTAAAGATCCCAAGAGCTGCAGCTGAGACTCAGCGCAAATAAATCAATAAATGCTTAAAAGAAAAGGTCCGAAGTGCCAAAGCTGAGAAATCTTTCTTTAGAGAAAGTGACGACTACTGAATTGGGGATGTATTTTGAAAGTAGAGCCAACAGGGAATGTGGATGTAGGGAATGAGAGAAAGGAATTGAGTGACTCATCAGAATGAACGATGGTAGCATTTACTGAGATGGGGAACTCTGGGAAGAACAGATTCTGGGTGGGGAGCAGACACTTAATTCAAGAGTTTGTGTATCAACAGGATAAATCTGAGATGCCTGTTGAATACTCAATGGTGAATTTTTAGAAAAATATTTAAAATTTTTATTTGTTAAAGTTATTTACTTTTGGTTGCACTGAGTCTTTGCTGTTATGCATGGGCTTAGTTGCAGTGAGCGGGGGGCTGCTCTTCGTTGCGGTGTTCGGGCTTCTCACTGTGGAGGCTTCTTGCTGTGGAGTCACGGGCTCTAGGCGCGTGGGCTTCCATAGTTGTAGCACTTGGGCTCAGGAGTTGTGGCACATGGGCTTTCGTTGCCTGTGGCAGGTGGGATCTTCCTAGACCAGGGATCGAACTCAGGTCCCTTGCATTGGCAGGTGGGTTCTTATCCACTGTGCCCCCAGGGAAGTCCTCAATGGTTACGTTATTTATGCAACTGGCTGTTTGAGTCTGGAGCTCAGGGAAGATGTCTGAACTGGGAGCTCTAGATGTTTGGTCATCAGAAGAAAGGCAGGATTTTAAATCAGCAGATTGTAAGAGATCACCTAAGGAGTGAATGTAGATTGAAAGGAGAAGAGGTCAGAGGACTGAGCTCGATGGGGATCCCACAGTCAGTTGTAGAACCTGGAGAGGGAGAGGGAGAGCCAGCCACTGAGTTGAGAAGGAGCAGGAGAGAGGTAGAACCAGGTAAGCCTGGGGTCCTGGAAGCCAAGGAAAGCAAGCCCTTCCAGAAGCATGGCTGGACCAGGGGCATTGAATACTGCTGAAGGGATGCAAGTGAGATGAGAGTTGCCCACTGGGCTTGCGTTGTGGAGCTTGTCAGTGACCGTGACATAAACAGGCTCCATGGAGTGGGTTCAGGAAAGAGAGTTCAGTTCAGTCACTCAGTCATATCCGACTCTTTGCGACCCCATGAATTGCAGCACGCCAGGCCTGCCTGTCCTTCACCAACTCCCGGAGTTCACTCAGACTTGCATCCATCGAGTCAGTGATGCCATCCAGCCATCTCATCCTCTGTCCTCCCCTTCTCCTCCTGCCCCCAATCCCTCCCAGCATCAGAGTCTTTTCCAATGAGTCAACTCTTCACGTGAGGTGGCCAAAGTACTGGAGTTTCAGCTTTAGCATCATTACTTCCAAAGAATACCCAGGACTGATCTCCTTCAGAATGGACTGGCTGGATCTCCTTGCAGTCCAAGGGACTCTCAAGAGTCTTCTCCAACACCACAGTTCAAAAGCATCAATTCTTTGGCACTCAGCCTTCTTCACAGGAAAGAGAAGGAGGTAATAAAAACAGAAACGAGGGTTACAGGCAATTCTTTCAAAGAGCTATGCCCTAAAAAAGAACAGATAATACACCAGTAGTTAGAGGAAAATATGGAGTCAAAGTAAGATACTATAACTTGTTTGTAGGCTTAAGGGAAGGTCTAGTAGAAGGGAAAATACTTGATGCTAACTTCATTTGCATACTCACTATATTTCAGGAGCTGCATTAGGCATTTTATATGGATTATTTAATTTAACCTGTGCATCAAACCAATGAGGTAGACCATGTTGTTTCCCCATTTCAGAGAGGTCAAAACTTGGGCAAGAAGAGGATGGTTTGGTTATATGGTCATGCTCACATGGCTAGTAAGCCAGAGAACTTGAATGTAACGAGGATGTCTGGCTCTGGAGCCCAAATTCTCACATTCTTCTTCATCTGAATTCATCTTTTGCTGCAGATTTTAACCACTGGCTAAAGTTTATTATCTTTGTTTCCTCCTCCAGAGGGAAACAGAACTATTCACCCTGAAGCCGATCTTCTGGGTTTTGCATCTGGCTGTTCCCACCCTAAGCCCCTCTGTTTCTGGAGCAACTCTCAGCCTATCATAGCCCACCCCAACCATCACACCCTATCGTGTCTACTTGTCAGTCTCTTGCGGTGAAACAGGAGCCCTCAAGGACAAGGGCTGAGTCCAATTTGTCTAATTCATTTTTCTAGTCCTGGTTGGCATGACAAGCCCTCAAACAATAAATATTTGTCGAGGAGTTGAATGGGTGTATTGGATGTTGACTGAATGAATGTAAAACTTCCTAAGAATATTGGAAGCTATAAGACATTTGAATGTGGGCATCTAAATTTACAAGCTGGATATATACACAAGTTTTCTCAAAAGTCAGAGGAGTGGGGGTTTGAGGGTGAGGATGCTTTTAAGTAGGCTGCTCTTCCATAGGGGGCTTCCCTTGTGGCTCAGTTGGAAAAGAATTTGCCTGCAATGCAGGAGACTTCAGTTCGATTCCTGGGTCGGGAAGATCCACTGGAAAAAGGAAAGGCTACTCACCCCGGTATTCTGGCCTGGGGAATTCCATGAACTGTATAGTCTGTGGGGTCGCAGAGTCGGATATGACTGATTGACTTACTTCCCCCACTTCCGTACTGGTAGTGTTGAGATGGAGTCCAAATGTCATTACAGGAGGTTTCTTCCCTTTCCGAAGAATTCTGGGGTCTTACAACTGGAAGGCCAGAGAATCAGGCAACTTGGATTCCAGTCCACATTCCTCGCCCCCTTACCATCTGGATAGGACTGGCAGACAAAATATTGCATGAAATATTTGATATTTGCTATACTAAAAAAATATTCTAAATAAATAATTATATGAAATTAAACTTTGACTAGGCTCCTGTGTTTATTTCATCAGTCTGGCAGCCTTCCAGCTGGTGACCTTGGCCAAGCTGCATAAAAAATCTCTTGAGCTGAATTCAGTCTCTGTATCTATAAAATGGAGAAATCTGAGCTTTGTTTATTGTCAAGAAAATTAAATAGGGTCTTCGAGTAGAGTACTTAACACAGCAAATGGCACATGGTAAATGCCCAATATATGAGCTAGTTGACTTCACAACATTAATTTCCTTCTCTTTAGTGCATTAAAATCTAATCCATCAAATTAGGTTTATGCCCAGCTTCTCAGAAATGTATCAGTTAAGTGGTCACTTAACGTGAATTTGGGCAGCTGGCTGGGATGGTGAGGGATGGAGACTTCTAGATTCAGTCCTGGGCCCCAAAGAGGGTTAATGAGGATCCAAATTCTGATTCCGCCACTGATTTATCAGAATTTGGAGTTCCCCCAAATCATCACACTAGTAAAAGAAAGATGTGATTCTTCTAGAAACCAGTAGGGGGCATAGTGTGTACCTTTGGGATAGAACTGTGATCCAGCAAGATCCCTAAACAGCACAAGAAGCGGGTTTTCACGTTCCATTTAGAGGACAATGGAGGGCCTGAGAAAGCCCTGGGGAGGATACTGGCCAAAGGGCATTAATAAGGCCCCCAAACCAAGTAAATCAGTCTCTAGAGAACCAGCCTCTCAGAGCAGATTTCTACCCTGTGTAGAAAAAGAGTTTGTATGTTGAAAGACACCTAAAAGCCAAAAGCAGGTGACAGACAAAAAGGAAAAACTGCAAATTGTATAACCAAGAATTCCAGAATGCATAAAGATCTCCCAGTTCAGTTCAGAGGCTCAGTTGTGTCCGACTCTTGGCGACCCCATGGACTGCAGCACGCCAGGCTTCCCTGTTCGTCACCAACTCTTGGAGCTTGCTCAAACTCATGTCCATCAAGTCAGTGATGCCCATCAACTGTTAAATCAGACTGTTACAGATCTCCCATCAACTGTTAAATCAAAAACAGCAACAACAAAAAAGAAAAATGGATAACAGACAATCCACGTAGGAAATGCAAATAGTCAATAAATGTATAAAAAGAAGATTAATCTCTCTAGTAACAGGGAAATATGAACTGAAACAATATTGCAGGGAGTTTTGGCCTTACTTGTCTACAGTTATTAAGGGAATAACCTAACATTCACTGAATCCCTTTTCTGTGCCAGGCGTTGTGCTGATAGCTCCCTAAATATTAACTCAGCACTTAATTTGTACAGAAACCTTGAGAAGCAGAAACAAACAGTATTCCTTATTACTATAGAAAACAGTAGCTCAGAAAAGTTAGTAACTTGCCTGGAGTTCACTCAGCTCCTAAGGGCAGAGCAGGGCTCAGACCCAGGCTTCCTTCCTCTTCTGACACTGGTTTTTCTAGGACTTCGGTCCAGGCTCTGTCTCATGCTTGAATATGGTGCTTTGGGGAAACTGAACCCCAAGCAACCAGAGAGGAATGGAAAAGTAAAAACAACCAGAACACCTGAGAAAATCTAACAGCCTTGTAAGTAGGGCTGGTGAAGCAGATTGGAAAGTGGGGTTTTGGTGAAAAATGAGCTGGGAGTTTGAGTTTGGAAGGGCCGGCTGGGGGGCAGGGAACCAGTGGCTGGCCTCAATTTTAAGCAGGATGGAGTCTGGCTGGCCTGAAGTTTCACAGCCTCAGAGACTGGAACCCAAGGAATCTGTTTGCCATCCACTGCATGCTGAGTTGTAAATTCTCATTTCTAAACCTTCCAGGCCGCTGGAGTCCGCGACTCCCCCCCATCTCGCACCTGCTGGCAGGGGGGCTCCGTGAATGGACAAGTTCCCTGAATTCTTGCCCCTTCCCCCAGCTTTTACATAGCCAAGCTCTGGGACAAAAAGGCGCCCGGGGCCTGGGGCTCCTTCTCCGGGCCCTTGCCAGCTCCGGGAGTGCCAGACGGCTGGAGCCACTCCTCATCACACCATTTACATTTTTTACAGCCTCTCTCCTAGCTCCCCACCCCCTGCTCCTCAGGGCCACGGCCAGGGCCGCAGGTCCACCAGGCCCCAGGGGTCTCCCCACAGTTCCCCGGAGGCTGAGGGCAGCGGCCCGCGAGACACACAGCCAGGGCCGCAGAAATACAGATGGGGCTCCATGCTGGGCCCACATCCTAGAATCCCGGGCTGAAGGTGCAGCCCTTTGCTTGGGACAGTTTATCCCCTCTGCCCAGTAGCCGCGGCTGGAATTTGCTTCCCTGGGCCTTGCAAGCCTGATTCCAGGCCCCACAAGGTGACTTCCCTGTAGGATACTGGTCCCTATCTTTCTTGCATGACTCCCTAATCCACTGATAATGCAGCTATTATTTATTGAGCACCTACAGTGTGCCAGGGACAGTGCTAAATGCCTTTGCCTCTGTTCCTTCATTTAATTCTCACAACAACTCAAGATGAAATAAGTGTGGACTCTGTTTTCCAGATGAGGAAAGAGGTTCTCAGAGAGGACAGGCTCATCCCAGGCCTCTACTCGGTCAGCTGCCAACCAACGGTCAAGCAGTAGTACCCGGATGTGAACTTACACCCCTCACCTTGACTGTGAGTCTGAGGACTGATCTATCAGGCAACTCCTCCCTCTAACTCTCTTATACAATCCCCCTGTCCCTGCTGTTTACCTGTTTACCAGCTGGCTCTGAAGTCGGCCAAGACATCCTTCCGATCTTTCCTGATCCTCAGGACGGGGCCCCACTGGGCTCCCCTTGCCCTCCAAGGTGGCTGGTATGGAAGCCCACATTTTGTTTCAGACGGTAGGTTAGTAGGGCAGGCCAGGACACAGGAGAGTCATCTCTCACTTCTGTGCAAGGCCCTGTGGAGACTCAGGCCTGGCTCTGTTTTTGCGGCTCCCTGACCCTCTCCATCTCACACAGCCCCTGCCCTTGTGGACTGAGCCGAGCTTCCGACAAAACCAGTGCTGCCTGCTTCTGACTGCCATGCTCCACATCTTCTAATAGCCCCCCACAGTGCTTCCCACTTCCTAGGATATGGGCCAGCACATCAAAAGATACCCTGAAGGAAAAGGGAATGAAAACTCTGGCCCCTGGCCACCTCCCGCCTCAGACAGAAAAGCTGAAATTCAGCCACAGAGGTGGCCATGGTTTCGGCTGGCCCAGCCAGTCCTCAGCGCCCTCAAAAGGCCGAGCGGTCCTGTCCCTTAAAGGACTCAGAAGCCACTTCAGCCCCAATTCTCTGCATGTACCTAGCAAATGACAACACAAAGTGCTTCCTTTATTCATTTGCTAAAACCCAAGAGAAATACATAAATATATAAATACTTCTCTACATACTATGTTCTCTGATGAAGCAATTCCATTTTGTGAATCTTACGGAAATGTTTGTACAATGTGTGCAAACCTGTCTCCTGCATGTTTTTTTGTAATAGTGAAAAAGTGGAAGCAACCTAAGTGTCCAGTTCCAGCAAATTGATTAAATACTTTATTGTACCTTCCTTACAATCAAATATCGTGCAGCCGCTAGAAGGTGTGAGCTAATTTTATATGTACCCACCAGGAAAGTGATCCATGACATATTGTTGGGTGAAAAGAAGCATGTAGCAGAACAATACATAAATGGACATTTCATTTTTGTTTTAAAAATGTATTTATTAAAGTAGATAGATAATTTTTTAACTTGAGGATTTAGGACAGTGGTTCTCACATTAACTGCACGTTGGCATATCCAGGAATTAAAAAGATCCACA
Source organism: Nanger dama (assembly GCA_917880005.1). NCBI lineage: Eukaryota > Metazoa > Chordata > Mammalia > Artiodactyla > Bovidae > Nanger > Nanger dama. Next base: position 17,821,270 of record CAKJTW010000003.1, on the reverse strand, counting down.
GGTGCAAGTTTACCCCCAGACCACGTGTTATATATCACAGTCTCTTGAGGAGGGAGGCAGTTTTTTAACCTCCCCAGGTGATTCCAATGAGCAGCCAACTTGGGAGACACTACCTTAAAAAACAGAAGGATGGAAATGTTGACTCAGAAAGGAAAATGAAGCTGTAAACTTTTACATTAAATCTACATAGATATTATGTACTCTGCTCTTTCTGGGGAGAGGAGATTGGACTGCCTTGAGTCACCACTAACCTTCTGTAAACAATGGATTAGTTGAGTTTAGCCCTGAGCGATATCAAACTTTCTGAGGACACAGGTGTTACAGAAGTTGACCACTTCAGGAGATTTTATCTCCAAGGGCAGAAGGAAGGTTATGAGCTCACCTTGCTGCACTGTGGGCCTTATTAGTAAACAGGGACACAAATGAAGCACTTTACACAGTGCCCGACGTGGTGGAGGTGCTTAATAAGTGGTAGCTTATTCGTTTTCAGGAATGGAAAGAGCTCAGAGATGATCTTTGTGCCTACTGAATTCCAGGCAAATGTACATTCTGTCCTGTGATCCATCCAAACAAGCCTCTGAGGCCAACTTTCACATCCCCATTTTAAAGATGAGGAAGCCAGGGCTGACTGGGATTGGCATCTTGTAAAGAACCTGCCTGCCAGTGCAGGAGATGCAAGAGATGCGAGTTTGGTCCCTGGGTTGGAAAGATCCTCTGAGAGAAGGGGAATGCCTACCCACTCCAGTATTCTTGCCTGAAGAATTCCATGGACAGAGTGAGCCTGGCGGGCTACAGTCCATGAGGTCGCAAGGAGCTGGACGTGACTAAACACACACACACACACACACACACACACACACAAACACACTAGAATTAAAAGACAGTTGTGCCCAACTGTATATTTTCTACTTTGCTTCCCACCATCTGTCCCTTCTTAGGGACTTTTGGGGCAGGGGTTTAACTGTGACTAGGCTTCTCATGTTTAGACTCTCAGGCAGAGAGTGTGTGGTCAAGTTATCGGGGGATTACTCTGCTTAGAGATGACAGGACAACTTAAAAGACTACGCCCGAAAGTGGTTCTGGAAGGCCTGAAGTTGAAAGCCACACAATGAAAGAAAAGTTCTATCTCTGAGCCTGAAAGGAAATGTTAAGGGCTTACGGTATTTGCTCTGCACAGCAGACAGATCCAGGCAGAAGACCCCTCCCATGTCCTACCCAAATCTTCCATCCACTCCTCTCTCAGAGCAGCTGCTTGAATCTGCTTTTCACACCAGTGTTTCCTGGCCTGGCAGGCAAGTTTATCTTCCCACCTCAGAGGATTTGGTTCTATTCCTGTTCTTTTTCACTTCCCTTGAAAGAGAGGTGTGCCCTTGGGCTTTGCCCTGTTCTCTTCTTCCTCTTTTTCATGCCAGCTGAACCAAATATTCAAGCCCAGGGATTTGGGGATTTGCCTGATGGTCCGATAGCTAAGGCTTAGTGCTCCCAATGCAGGGGGCCTGGTGTTCAATTCCTGGTCAGGGAACTAGATCCCACTTGGTGTCACTCAAAGATCTTGTGTGCTGCAATGATCGAAGATCCCATGTGTCACAACTAACACCCAGTGCAGCCAAATAAATAAATAAACTAAAAAAAAAAAAGCAGGGATTTATTGAGTATCTACCATAACCATCAATCCTGAAGAGAGTGCCTTAAATTATCAAGTACTCCCTCCACTTGGAATCTCTGCTCTATCATCCTTATCGCCCAGGCAGCAAAGCTCCCATGCCACTTCCTCCAGGAAAACTTCACGGATCTCAGCTGTTTCACGTCCTCATGGCATTTGCACATCTCTCTGGCATGGCTTCCCATATCCTGTATTTGGTTCATGGCTATTTGTATGTATGACTTCCCCATAGACTGAGCATTTCCTTGAAGGCAGAAACAATCTTTTCTTTATCTTTGTATTCTTCAAGCACCTAACTCAGAGCTTGGCATATTAAGAAAAAAATTTGCACAGTCGTTTGCCTATTATACTCTTTCCCCTCAAAAAGGATTTTAAGTGACTTACTGAAATACATAAAGAATTGCAGAAGTAGGGCTAAAGAAAAGCAAGGGTAAAGGAATCATGGAATGAGAGCTAATAATAACAAAAATAATATGTGAGTACTTACTATTGCAGAGCATTGTTCTAAAATGATTTACATGCATCACCTCATTTAATCTTTTTAAGGTTTGGTTTTTTTTTTTTAATGTGGGCCATTTAAAGAAATTAATTAATGGTTGTGTCGCGTCTGTTGCTGCAAGTGGGCTTTCTCTAATTGTGGCGAGTGGGGGCTACTCTCCTTGCAGTTCTCAGGCTTCTCATTGAGGTGGCTTCTCTTGTTGTGAAGCGTGGGCTCCTGATGTGTTGGGCTCAGTAGATGCAACGTAGGAGCTAAGTTGCTCTGTGGGATTTTCTGGACCAAGGATGCAACCAACGTTTCCTGCACTGGCAGGTGGATTCCTATCCACTGTACCACCATGGAAGTCCTGATGTGGACCACTTAAAAAGTCTTATTGAATTCTTTGCAATATTGTTTCTGTTTTGGTTGTTTGGCTGCGAAGCATGTGGGATCTTAGCTTCTTAAGAAGGTGGAGTCCTCACCACTGAACCGGCAGGGAAGTCCCACCTCATTTACTCTTTATAATAATCCTACAAAGTGATTACTATTATAATTATTTCACATTGAGGAAACAGAGATGCAGAGAGGTTAAGTCACTTGCCCAAGTTCACTCAGTGGGATGTGAACACTGGCAATGTGGTTCCAGTCGTACTCAGAACCGCGGCCTTCAGAATACCACCCCCAGGCATTCTGTAAGTAGGGCTGAGTTCGGAATCTGGCTCTCAGGTTTCTAGCAGCCAAAGCTAGGAAGGAAAGGCGTTTGGTGACAGGACTGATTGTATTTATTGAAAACAGTAAACCAAATCCTTGGAAGAAATGCAGCTTTTTGTAACATTGATCCCGACAAAACTCCTCAAGCAGACACTACTTTACAAACTTTATTAGCCTTCCATGGGTGAAAAATCATTGAACTCCCCCAATACAGGTATTTTTGTTTATATTTACACAGATGCACTGAGGAACTGATATATCATGTGCATTGTGAAACAAACATAGAAACTGATGAGAATGAGAAAAATACAATAACACGTGGAAATACTGCTGAGGATCATCTTGCTCGGTCCCTGGGTAGACCTCAAGCCCCTCGGGGGCTCCCTTGAACAGTAGGTGGGTCTATGGGATGGGTCTTGGCAAGAGATAACACTGGCTGAACTCACATCACCATTTCTTTTAACAACCAAATCATGATGCAGAAAATGCATTTCAGTGACAGCAGGTCTAGAGGGACCGAAGTAATGTGGTCCAAATGAGTACATCTCTGATTGACTGGTTCAACCTAGTCACAGTTATTTTATTAACTGTGTATAAGTGCTGTGTGTGCTGTGTTAGTTACTCAGTCATGTCTGACTCTTTGTGACCCAATGGATTGGGGACTGCCAGGCTCTTCCATCCATGGGATTCTCCAGGCAAGAATACTGGAGTGGGTTGCCATGCCCTCCTCCAGAGGATCTTCCCAGCCCAGGAATCAAACCAAATCCTGCATTACTGGCAGATTCTTTACCAGCTGAGCTACCAGGAAGTCTTCCCTAGTGGCTCAGATGGTAAAGAGTCCACCTGCAATGTGAGAGACCCATGTTCAATCCCTGGGTCAGGAAGATCCTCTGGAGAAAGGAATGGCAAGCCACTCCATTATTCTTGCCTGGAAAATCCCATGGATGGAGGACCCTGGTGGGCCCCAATCCATGGAGTCACAAAGAGTTGGACACGACTGAATGACTAACACGCTCACTACCAGGGAAGCCCAACTATGTATATAACTAACATTATATGAGTTATTATATAACTAATATTAATTGAGCCTTTTCTGTATGACAGTCATTGTACTAGATGCTTTACTTATGATTCCCCCATTTAATTCTTCTTACAATCCTTTGAAGTGATTATCACTACAATTATTTTGCAGAGTGGGAAACTGAGGTTCAGAGAGGTTAATTTGTTTATGGGATACACCTGGGGATTAAACTTGCATTTATTAGATTCTGAAGCCAATGCTCTTAATCACTTTCTCTACAGCCTCAGAAAATTTGAATATAGATGGTTTTAAACAGTAGTTTCCCATTATACAATTTTTTTTTAAAGTTTACCATAAGAATACATCCTTGTGGTAAAAAAATGCAAACAAAGCTGAAGTGTGCTAAGTCAAAAAGCCACTTATTTCCACAAACAAAACTCACCCGGGGTTCCCATTAGTCCACCCTTTCTAAAGTCTTCTAGACCGCTTTCTACTCACTGAACATGTATATATACATATCAATTTTGCAAAAGTAGGATCAGAACATTTATTTTACTCCAAACTCCCTCTTTAATGTGGCTGTCTTTCCAGGGTGGTTCACGCAGATGCATTCACATATTCGGAGCAGGTAACCCAACTGACTACTCCTCTCTTCTTAAAATATTCTCTCTGGATTTTTCTTTCCACTCTTTGCATTTTTCCTCTGGCTGACTCTCTAAAGTCCCTTTTCTTTCTCTTCTTTTTCTCCCTTCTTATTCTTCTCCATGGGCTCTAGAGCTCATCTGTCTATATGCTAAAAACTTCCAGACTTACTTCACTCCTTACCTGGAAAAGGGCAATTTTCTCTGGCTTCAACTTGCTTTGTTATTAATTTTAAGCCTATTGGAGAATGTATATGTGCATTTGCTTATACTGGCAAAAAGAAACTCTGGAAGGGAACTAGTGAAAGTGGCTACCTAACGTGTGGCGGTGGGGAGTGGAGGGAACTGGGAATAAATTAACCAAGATCTACGGTACCAGGTCTGAGTTATGAACAGAATAATTGGGAGAACTTGATTTGGCCTTTGGCCTTGTCTCCCCTTTATTGATGAAACAGAGGTGACAGAAAAAAATTGTAATGAACTTGCAGGGAGAGGACTGCAAACTCTGAAACCTTGCCTGAGGCCTAGCTGTTCCAGTGTGGTACCTGTGCCTGTTCTCTTTGGGGTAGGAGGAGGGGTAAGTTATCCATAAGCCTTCTTCCCAGTCCAGGTAAATTCCTCAAGGCCACCTACCAAAAGCCCTGTAAATAAAGCAGGCATCAATCTAGTGACTTAGCCTATACTTGGCAAGTTTCGCTCCTGGCCAAGGACAGGGCTGCCTGTCCTCTGCCTAAAAGGAAATGCTGCATGCAGGTAAGTTTCCTTCCTTTTCTTCCATAAAACGACGCTTCGTTTGTTAAGGACAGATATTCAACCTTCCTATTATAAAACTTACTAAACACATCAATTATAGTATGGTAAAATGAACCCCGATTCAATAATTATTGATATTTCGCCATATATGCTTTACTCTTTTTTTTTTTTTTTTAATTAGGTAGTAAAAGATCAGTGCTTTAATGGTAAATGGTATGGGCTGGGGATATGTTTTCTTCTTCTTTTCCTCTGATTGTTAAGGCACAAATACCTGAAGGCCTACCATTTCACCCCTAAATTCTTATATACATATCTGAAAAGTTAGGACATTTTCTTACTATTATTATCTCTAACAAATTTAACATTAATTCCTTAGGTTATTACCCATTCCTTAGAATATGCTAATATCCAGCCTAAATTCAAATTTACCACAGAACTAGATGACTTTCAAGCCACAAAGGGGAATTCCTGGAGAACCAGTGGTTAGGACTCTGCTATTTCACTGCTGAAGGCCGAGGTTTGATTCCTGGTTGGGGAACTAAGGTCCCTCAAACCTCCCAGCCAGGCCAAAAGAGGGGGAAAAAAAGGAAGGCTAGATTTTGCTATTGCTAAGTCACTTCAGTGGTGTCCGACTCTGTGCGACCCCACAGATGGCAGCCCACCAGGCTTCCCCATCCCTGGGATTCTCCAGGCAAGAACACTGGAGTGGGTTGCCATTTCCTTCTCCAATGCATGAAAGTGAAAAGTGAAAGTGAAGTCACACAGTTGTGTCCGACCCTCAGCGACCCCATGGACTGCAGCCTTCCAGGCTCCTCCATCCATGGGATTTTCCAAGCTAGAGTACTGGAGTGGGGTGCAATTGCCTTCTCTGAACGCTAGATTGGAGTTGCAAATAAAACCATATAAGCTAGTATTAGCCCTACAGCACAGGTTTCTGAGAAATGCTGGTGCCCAGGAGTGATGGGCCTTCTTTGCAAAAAGCAGCTAATAGCATTTCTTCTTACTGAGCACTTACTGTGAACCTCCCCCAGGGCTATGGCTTCTGACTGGAAGACACATTAGCACTTTGCGTGTCTTCACAGTCTAGCTCAGTAAGAATCTGCCTTCAGTGCAGGAGACCTGGGTTCAATCCCTGGGTTGGGAAGAGCCCCTGGAGAAGGAGATGGCAACCTACTCCAGTATCCTTGCCTGGAAAATCTCATGGACAGGGGAGCATGGTGAGCTGCAGTCCATCGGGTCTCAAAGAGTTGGGCATGACTGAGCCAAGTAACACACAGTACTGAAAAAAATACCTATGTAGAGGCTCCACTGATTGATCATCATATCTCCCTGGTTGGTAAAGGTTTCTTGGCTGCCAAGGGGTGACATCACTGTTTAATTCCATCATTTGAACAAAGTCGATGTTCTTATCTCTGTTTTACAGAGGAGGGAATCGGAGGGTCAGATTTGTCCCTAACTAGGAAGTAGAGGAGCTGAGATTCATCTCAGGTTGGTCTGACTCCAGAGTCATGAGTGGTCATCTGTCTTGGTAATCAACAAGGGACTCTGGTAGGAGTAGCAAGGGCCTGAGACGTGGGTAGAGTCCTGGGCAAAGAGAGGGTGAAAGAGAAGAATGGAAGAGGAGGGGAAGAAGAAAAGGCAGAAAGGAACAAAGAAAGGAAGTTTACGATGTCATGGAACTAAAACTAGCAGCCACTGGATCCAGAGCCGCAGTAGATAGTGCAAACAAGTGTTTGTTCCTGTGAGATGAATGAGAAGCTTTTGAATCTCCACCCTCAGACTCCTGGAGTCAGGTCCGTAGACACCACTGTGTCCTCAGAGGTAGCCCAGGACCTGGCCAATGCGAGGAGCTCAAATACTTGTTGAATGAATGACAGTGCATGAATGAATGTGTGAGTACGTAATAGAATGAATGATGGTCTACTATGTAAATTATTTAATAAGGCATTGAGTGGCTGAATTAATTAAATGGCAGACGGATGAATTCTCTAAATCTCCATAGAAGGAGAATGAGGAGGGAAGACAATTAAATCTAAAGCAGCATTATGTTCAGAGCAAAACTTTATCATGAGATCTGTGCTAAGAACTTCATAAGCAGTTTTTCATTTAATCCTCAGAGCAAACTCTGTGGTATTATTTTCATTCTTTAAGTGAGGAATTAGTCTTGAAGATGTGAGAAGACTCATTCAAGGGCATGCAGCCAAAGAACTGGAAATTCAACTCGGCCATTATACCCCAAAGCTCAGGCTTTTCACTACACAATGAGTGCTCAATCAATATTACTTCACTCAATACAGGACTTGTTTTTTGTAGCTGATGCCAAAACAGGTGAGCCCCCACTTATACAACTCTTGGAAAGCTGTACATTTAAATATAGGTAATTACTTAGCTCATTATGTAAAGGAAGTTTTTCTATTGTGTGTCCCTTCAAGGACTGCCTTGAACTCATCTGTTTCCTAACTCTGAATTTTGCTCAAAGCAAGGTACATATTAACTAAAGATGTTTACTTGGAGGAGTTTGTTTAATTACTGCTGGGAATCTGGAATTTTGGTGTTTGGATAATTTATGACCAGGCCCTTAATTTTGTGACACCTCATCTTCATGGTTTAAATAAAGGTAAATTAAAATGTACCTTATCCGGAATCCATTAAAGACAAGACACATTCAATATATGTAAAAATAAACAAGTTTTTTCAGTATTAAAAAACCACCCTAAGCCAAGTCCAATTATGAACCACAAACTCAGAAAAAATATTTCTATCATAGACTAAGAACTGTCTTTATACAAAACTCTCTTTAATCTGTAAGAAAAGGTCTATAACCAAATAGCAAAATGGGCAAAGGAAACATAAATGGCTCTTGAATATATGAAAAATGTTCTTTACTCATAATAAAAAAAAAAGTAAATTAAAACCATACTGATGGACTAATTTTTCACTTATTAGATTGGCAATGATAAAAAATGCGATAACACACTGCTTAAGGGGAAGGAGAATATACTCTTTGTTTTGGAAGAAATAAGCTGGTGTTACTTCTACGAAGAGAAATTTGGCAAAATCTATCTAAATTACTCTACATGGATATTTTGAAGATATAGTTACATATATGCAAAATTATGTATGTGCAAGGTTACCATTGTAGCATGGTTGAAGAGCAAAGAAGGAGATGATCTTACGATTCATCAGTAGAGGACTGGATGGTACATAATGTTTATTTACAAAATGGAGCTTATGCTACATCTAGATATGTGCTAATATATTTCCCAACGTCCACATGAGTCTATAGAACTCGTGAAATGTATCTAGTTCTAATTGAGATATGCTTTAAATGGAAAATGCACACTGATTTGAAAGACTTGTTATAAAAAATGAATGACATATCTCAATAATTTTTCACATTGATTTCCTGTCAAAATAATATCTCAGATATGCTGGTTTAAATAAAATTTATTGTTAATATTAATTTCACTTATTCCTTTTCAAAAAAGTTTTTGTTGAATTTGTTACAACGTTGCTTCTGTTTACATTTTGGTTTTTCAGCTACATGGCATGTGAAAGCCTGACCAGAGATCGAACCCATACTCCCCTGCATTGGAAGGCAAGATCTTAACCACTGCACCACCAGGTAAGTCCCTCACTTGTCCCTTTAAAAGCTTCCCTGGTGGCTCAGATGGTAGGTAAAGAATCCACCTGCAATGCGGGAGAACTGGTTGGGAAGATCCCCTGGAGGAGGGCATGGCAACCCATTCCAGTATTCTTGCTTGGAGAATCCCCATGGACAGAGGAGCCTGGCTGGCTACAGCCCATGGGGTCGCAAAGAGTTAGACAAGACAGCACAGTTCCTTTTAACTTTTCAAATGTGGCTACTAGAAAGTATAAAAGGAATGTGTGCCTGTCTTCATATTTTATTGAACAGTGGTGGCTCTGGGTAAAAATTAAAGTGAGAAAAACCAGGGCATAAGAGTATTTAGCATACTACATTTATGCTTTAAAGAAAGGACAAAAGTGCTGAGAGATTTGCTTCTTTATACATATTTCTGGAATGATACCCTAGATACGATGATATTGGCTGCTTCTAAGAAAAGAAACTGTAGATAGAGGACAAGGCTGCCATTTGAATCTTGAGTCCTTTAGTAAATTCCTGAATCAATATTTACAAGCATTTTGAATAATATACAGTGATACAGTAGTCTCCCCCAACCCATGTCAACCCCCCACCCCTAACCCCACTCCAAGATCCCCAGTGGATGCCTGAAACCATGGAGGGGACCTAACCCTCTGCAAACTGTTTTCCCGATACTATCTAGGTGGGTAAAGTATGCATTATGGATATGCTGATCAGAGGAATGAGTCACTCACTTCCTAGGTGAGACAGAGCAGGACCAACAGTCAGGCGATGAGCAATTTCATCATGCTACTTATGAATGCTTGCTTCTAGAAGTTTTCATTTAATATTTTCGCACTGCAGTTGACCTCAGGTGGCTCAGACAGTAAAGAATCCACCTGCAAATTCGGGAGACCTGGGTTCGATCCCTGGGTTGGGAAGATCCCCTGGAGGAGGGCATGGCAACAGACTCCAGTATTTTTGCCTGGAGAATCCCTATGGACAGAGAAGCCTGGCGGGCTACAGTCCACGTGGTCGCAAAGAGTCTGAGGACTAAGAACAACACAACTGAAATAGAAAAAGCAAAAGTGTTGATAAGGAGGGACTACTGTATTATTCTTTAGATGTTATATATGTATATAATATACATTATGTACATGTATAATATATATTAATCAAAAGTAGCTTAAAATATTTAATATACAATAAAAATATGCACAGAAAGGCTAGAAAAATAGACAAGTATATATTCATAGAAAAAGCTGAAAATGTGCAGGAAAAGAACTGGCAGTTCTTTTAGTTCATATAGTGAGGAGAGTGTGTTATGGATGAAAGGGAGAATTTACTCTGTTTCTTTTGTTCTGTACTATTAGGGTCTTTTGTAAAGACAGAGTTTAATTTGTGTAGGTCTAAGAAAAGAAACTAGATTAGAAAGAAATGTACCAAGATGTTCACAATAGCTGTCTTCAGATAATGAGATTATAGGTAATTTTTTCTTCCTACTACTTTACTTTTAAGATTCTCGCAATTCTACATTTTCCCAATTAGTCTATAAAGATTCTTACTTACTTTGGTGGTGGAAGCACCAGCAAACCTTTGAATCACTATGGTTTCTTAAAAAAAATACTTTTAAAGATTTTATTGGCCTTTAGAGAATTTTTAATTATCTTCATTGCCTTTTTAAATAATAGCAAGAAATGCAGACTCCTTATAAAATGTCAAACGACACAAAGCTATGCGGAAAGAAAAAGTATCTCATCTCATAATTCTATCTCCTTCTGCAGAATCACCACTGCTCTCTGAGAGTTTTGAAATTTTGCATTTATGTTAAGCCACTGGAGAGGCTGAAAACTCGAATATACTTGTTTTGTGCCAAGCACAGTCTTAAAAGCTTTCAATTTATCTTGTTGAGTATACTTAACAACTTTGGGGGTAAATGTCCCAATAACCACTGAATCAGGGCTCTGAGGTTTAAAACAACTTGTCTAAAGCCATGTGGGAAGATTCCCTGGAGAAAGGAAATGGCAACCTACTCCAGCATTCTTGCCTGGAAAAATCCCAATCCGTGGGATGGCAAAATAGTTAGACACGACTGGGCTACTCAACAGCTACTGTAGTATAGGGGCAGGGTTGGCATTCAAATCCAAGTCCAGGAGCGGCTAAACCACAGTCTCAGGCGATTGCCATCATGGTGGGTGGGGCTGGGGTGATTAAGATCCCGGGACAGGTCTTGAGTTCACTTCTGTGGCCCCCCGCATCCAGCCTTCCTGAGGATGGACATTTGATAAAGGATGTTTGACTTAGGTGATAAGGGTAGGGTTCATGATTGGCAGAGGAAAAAATGTTAATAGTGGAGCTGGGGCATAACCGACCCTGGAGGGCATTTTACAGTGGTAGCGGGGTAGGGAGAAAAAGAGAGGTGGGTGGAACGGAAGCCTGGGAGAAGCTGCTGGCCCCAGCACTCCAAAGGGTTAAGGCCGGGCAGGAAAGCCCCTGGGGGAGCTACCGCCAAAGGCTGCAATCTGGCCGCCCTCACCTCCCCCACCAGCGGGGGAACTGGACGGGGCGGATAGGACTAGCTCCTCCGGGATTATCTGAGGCCTCTGGGCTGAGGTGAGCTGCCAGGAGGGACGGAAGCCCCAGGTACCACACGCTCCTACCTGCCTCCAGGGCTCAGAAAGCCAGGTCTGTCCTGGGATAGGCGCCCTGACCCTGGACGGAAGCATCTTTGGCACAGGCACATTTTGGGAGTGAGAGGTGTTGAGCCTCAAGGCAGGGGGATGCTCAGAGAGAGGTGGGGATGGAGGCCTTTCTGAAAGGGAAGGGGGCCTGCACCAAAGTGGGGGCAGTGAGTTCTCCAGCCTCCCCCGTCTCGCGGGGCCAGGGATGGGGATGGGGGAGCTGCCTCATGGAAGAGATGCATCCTGGGGGTCCAGGGAGCCCCAAGTTCTCTAATCAATCAGCCAAGGCCAGTTTCCCCAAGGCCTCAGCTTCGCTCTCGGCCCCCTCCCCTCTTAGCCTGGCCGCAGATTCTTCTTTTCCTTAGGTCTTTCTATCTAAACCTTCTCCTCCCCTCCCCTCCCCCAAACTCTTTGGAAATCTTTCAACTTTCTTTCAAGTTTTCCCTGGGCAGTACGGGGTCTGTTTCAGAGCTAGGTCAGGGTGCTTTAACACTCCCAGCTGGGTAGAGAGGCTGACACAATAGCTGCTATCACTTTACCATTGGAAGTGACCCCCGAATTTGCACTTCTTTCATCTTGGGACCAGAGCCCTTGAGGGTGGGCGATTTCCTGGGGGGAGTGGCTTGGCCGCTTCTCCACCGGCCAGTTGGCTGAAGACAGTCCATGCTCAATGGTCCACCACGGATATGACACCAGTCCTGGAGTGAGCGTGGCGCTCAGCTGGGGACGCTGCCCTCAGGGTGACTTAAATGTCCCAAGCTGGAAGGTGGAGAGAGAAGTGGACGCCCCCTGGGCTCTGGGCCACCTCGAGGTCAGTAAACTATGAAGTTTCCTGTAAATTAGTAAGTATGGGTGCCTCAAGCAGTTTGGAGGCCCCAGGGGAGTGAGGGGGTGGCCTTGGGACACCAAAGGGCCCAAGGGGTCAAAGAGTGACTCTGAAGATGCTGCGGGTACGTGTGTGTTTGTGTGTGTAAGTGTGTGTGTGAGTGGGGGAGGGAGGCATTGTTTCAAGTTCTCCTCCCCACCCCCACCTCCAGCCCTTCCCCCACCCCCACTCGCCTGCCTGTCTCCCCTCCCCTGGCCTTAGCCCCTCCCTGGATGCCCCCAGCACGCCAGCCCCTCTCCCTGCCACCCGGGGGCCTCCTGGTGGCTGGAACCACTGCCCATTCACCTTCCCTTCCAGACACGTGATCCACTAGAGCCCCTGGACTTAGGAACTCCTGAGGCCCACCCTGGTGCCCTCAGGCACTCCTGCTGCCCTTGGTGGTGGGAGGTTCCTTGGGAAGTCACAGTCGTGGGACTTGCCTGCCAGTGGGCAGTTCCCTGTGGCTCCCCATGCCCCACGGGGCCTCCTGGCCACTGGGGAGAAACCAAGATGGCTGGCGCTCCCTTGAGCCAGGCGTGTAGCCTGGGTCAGCACGAGCAGGGGGACTGAGGGGCAGGCAGGAGAGGCGTGGAGCCAGGCCGGGGGACATGCTAGTCTTACAGAGGCCTGCCTGTGCGGCTCCCTTCGTGCTTGTCGGGCTTGCTTTATGAAGGATGGGGGTCCTTGGTGAGCCGGTGTGAAGTCCAGGGAGAGGTTGGCAGGGAGGGTGTCTGTTCTGGGTGCCAGAGACTTGCCAGCACTGTGTGCACCTCTCTTGGCCCTGCTCAGAGCGCTGGCTCACTCCTAAAATGTAAGGGACAGAGGCCAAACCTGAGCTTGAGACCCCCTCTGCTTGAAATAAGGAGATGGGGGTGGTGGGGGAGGAAAGCAGGCCTTGGTGAAGGCGAGGCTTTGAATCACGTGCAGAAGCTACCTGTGTCTATTCATCTATTCCTTGGCTCCAGAGTCCTTCTTGGGTGTCAAAGATGCTGGCTAGATGTTTCTGGATGTCCTGTTTCCTCCCCTTCCAACCTCAAGCCAGGGGAGCCTGTGTAGCCGAAGAGGCTTTGCCTCCTTGGTTTCACGCCTTTTCAGATTCCTTCTAATAATGGTGGGGCCGGGGGAGGCCAGCTGGGCAGAGCCCCTAGATTAACTCTCACTTTCTGCACTTATTCTACCAACGCACCTGGTAATCGCCAGCTCTGCTTGGCTTTGTATTTCCAGGGAGCCATCTCCGAAAAGACTGGAGCACCTGAACCCCATCAACTAACTGTCTATTTAAGTATGATTAAGCCTCCCTCTTCGGCTTCTGCCGTTCCCCGCTGCCCCTTCTCTGCTGGTCCAGACCCACCTGAGCTGTGAGGGTGCAGCGCCCTCCGGGGAGCTACATTTTCTCTGCAAGCTTTAGAGGAAAAAAGAAGTAGGGTATTACCTACTCACACCTCCTCTTACCTCTTTGGGGCAGAGAAAGGAATGAGCTAGGGTGGAATGGGGTGGGGCTGGGCTGGGGGTCAGGTAGGTAGGGTGGGACAGGGGAGGGAGAGGGGTGGGGTTTGCACAGGAAGAAGTGTGAGATACCAGGACCTGTTGGAGGGTATCTGGACCCTGCTGCGGGAGTTCAGGCAAGTCAACTTTACCTTCCTGGATCTCAGTTTCCTTATCTGTAAAATGGCCAGATTTGTCTGAAAGCCCCAAGAATCCATGTGTTTCTATATCCTTTAGGTAATGACTGTTTCGGGCCCTGTATTTCCCTGGCTGGTGGAATTACAGTGGTTTTGAGGGGAGCTCTGGAGTCAGATTGCTTAGGTTTTGTAGTTTTAATAGCTTGTGGTCTTGGGAGTGTTATATAATTTAACCCCCAAGCCTCTGTTTCTCTAAGTGTGAACTAAGAGTAGCCATCCTGGTGAAGGTGCAGATGTGATGGAGTTGTAGCTCCTGTGGAGGGAAAGTGAGAACCGCATATAAATAAAATAACTTGTGTAAAGCCTGAAGTCCAAACGCTCATCCAGTGCAAAGCCCACAGAAACTTGTAATCGGTCAAGGTAACGTCATGCCCTGTTCTCCACATGGAAGAGCAGGAAGAATCACCCGTACGATTTAATCGTCCCCTCTTTTGTTGAGATTTTGCTTGAATTACCTAAATGCACATAGTAAGCAGTAGGTAATGGTGGTTATTTTCATAATTTTGAAAGTAGCAGAGCAGAGAGCTTATTTATATGCATCTGTATAGCAGCATTTACAAGTGATATGCAAGAAAGACAAAACCCCCAGCATCTTTGTTGTCTGCCAGAATGAAAAAGCTCTTCTGTGTGTACAGCTTGTTCCTCAGGGCTCAATTTTTTTTATAGCAGATGGAAGTGTTCTTGCTGAAGTTTATCTCCTGAGTAAAAAAAAATAGTTTTTTAAAAAGTAAATATAGAGTATATAAAAGATCAACAGATTAAAAGCTCAATTCCAGGGTCAAATAATATGGTACAAATAGAAATTCAGTGAAAGGTTAGATCAGATTTGTCACAAGAACATTAAAAAAAATCTGCAGGCAAGAAATTTTTATCCAAAGCTGATTTTCATTACCAGTTTTTAAAAAGCTTTCTTTTTATGGTTATCAAGTAAAATTCTGGTGGTAAGCCTTTGGTTCTTTAAAAACTTTTTTTCACCTTTACTGAACCATAATTTACACGCAAACACATCCTTTATAAGAATGCAAGACACATTCCTTTTAGGTGTGCAGTGAGCTGGCAAATGTGTATGCCCACACAAAATTTTTACACCCAAAGCTCATTTAAAGGAATTTATTAAACTCTAAGAACAGAGATCTGAGAAAGGCTAATGGTTTCCTTTTTAATTTAAAAAAGTGTCCACAAAGGAATATTACTGTGTTTTTGCAAAACACAGAAAATTTACCAGTAATTAGGGAGGATTAGTTTGTCCTGAGAGGTGACTGGCATTTTTAGCCGCAGTAGATGAATCACAGGTCCTAAAGAGCATCTGGTTTCAACTATTGGCTGCATCACTTAGGTTGCCTGGGGCAAATTGGGCAAATGAGCCTAGTTTTGATTGTCTCAGTTTTTTCACCTGTAAATGGGGGTAATGGTAGTTCCCACCTTAAAGTTCAACCAGGATTGGGACAGTGCATGGCAAATAGTAACCTTCCTTATCGGATCTCTGTCAGCACAAGGGCTAGGCTGCTGCTAACTCTTTGAAAAGACCATCTCTGTCTCAGGGCTGCGGTTCTAAACTTGTTGGTCTTGGGCCCCTGTGTACTCTTAAACGCTGAAGACCCTGAAGAGCTTTTGTTTATATAGCTTACATTGGTCAACGTACATTACATTCAAAGTTAAAACTTAGACATTTAGAAAAGATTGCTTTATTAAAAAGAACAAACCTGTTACATGGTAATGAATAGTAGTTTTCATGAAAAGAAGCTTTTCTAGAACAAAAGTGTTTAGTGGGCAGAAGTGTACCTTTAGGGCTTTCGCGTCTCTGTAATATCTGGTTTAACAGAAGATAAGTAGCTGCTCATCTGTCTCTACATTTAATCTGTGTGATATGTTATTTCAGTAGAAGTATATGAAGAAAATCCACCTTCATCCAGATACAGATGGACAGAGGGACAGGGGAAGGTCTTTTAACTTCAGTGTATGTAGAATCTTAGCTCCCCAACCAGGGATTGAACTCAGGCCACAGAGGTGAAAAACATCAAGTCCTAACCACTGGACCTTAAGAAATTTCTCTAGAAAGAGTATTTTGATAGCTTTTTCAGTGGATATTTTTTGACAGCTAGACCCAAATTTAACAAGTGGTAGTTCCTCAAACCTTAGTTATAATGCAGAATCTGAAACCATATTCAGGAACTTTGGTACCCTATTATATTAAAATCCTTTCTTTTATACTTTGAAATGGTCTTTTAACTGTACCAGACTATTGGTTATGTGGGAAAGGGGGTTCATTGAGTAACACAGCTTCAAATGCTGACCATTCCGTGAAAGTGAAGTCGCTCAGTCGTGTCCGACTTTTGCGACTCCCATGGACTGTAGCCCACCAGGCTCCTACCCCCATGGGATTCTCCAAGCAAGAGTACTGGAGTGGGTTGCCATTTCCCTCTCCAAGGGATCTTCCTGACCCAGGGATTGAACCCAGGTCTCCTGCATTCCAGGCAGAGGCTTTAACCTCTGAGCCACCAGACCATTCCATTACATAGTCTAAAAAGTTAGACATATTAGTGTCACCACTGGTCCCATCAGAAAATCTTTAGGTACTGGGAAGCTTCAAGCTCACTGTAGTGGATACAGGTTTTTCAAAATTCTAATTTTTCATATGAAAGCTCAAAAATTTTCACTGACCATAAAGTTTTCCTTTAAGTGACAGGCTCACCTTATTCACTTTTGAGAAAAACATCTGTCAAATACATCCCAGTCTAAACAACTAATGCCACTTAATTTTTCTTTCAAGTTAAAAAATGTTATTGTATGAAAAACATCTAGTTCATCATGCAGCCCAAGCAACTGTCACTCATTCATTATACACCAGTGTGCAGCAGAAATGCTGCACGTATTTAAGGCTTTTGATTAAAAAATAATAATCTTTGCTGCATCAAGGACATTGTGGAGTGGTACTCAGCTTTCTTTTTCCAACTGTGACTACATGGTGAAGAACATAGTGATTTCTGGTTTGATTCATGCTGAGTACTACTGTTTTACTCCAATGTTAACACAATTGCAAAAATCATATCTTAGTGTTGTTATTTTAGTATTATTATGAAAAGAGTTTAACTTGAAGCCCCTCTGAAAATCTCAGGGAACCCCAAGGGCCCATGGACTGTACTTTAATACTTGTACTATATAATATGTATAATACTAGAAATGTCGTCGCTCAGTCATGTCTGAATCTTTGTGACCCTATAGGCGATAGGCTACTAGGCTTCTCTGTTCATGGGATTTTTCAGGCAAGAATACTGGAGTGGGTTGCCATTTTCCTTCTCCAGGGGCTCTTCTCAATCCAGGGATTGAACTCAAGTCTCCTGTGTCTTCTGCCTTGTAGACGGATTCTTTACCTGCTGAGCCATCAGAGAATTCCCATAATACTAGATAATACTCTAATATATAAGACCTAGCACTTTTGTAGTATTTTACTACGTGCCAGGCACTTTTCTAAGGATGAATATATATATATATATATGTGCATATGTATGTGTGTGTATATATATATACACACACACGCACACCTATGTATCGCCATTTTTTACTTTGTCTCATTTATACACACAACAAATCTATAAGGTACATTCTTTTATTGTCTCCTTTAACAGAAAAGGAACCAGAAGCACAGAGAGGTTGATGACTTGCTCAAGCTAATAGCAGAACCAGGATTCAAAGCCATTCTCCAAGATCGAGCTCTTCCTTTGTATCACTGGGTAATTAAACAAACCCCAGGCGGCACTTAGCCATTTTCTTCCAAGGCGGAATGGGAGTAGACAGGCAGTATCTGGAGGGAGAGGGCGCAGGAGTGTCATCCGGGTACCCGTCCTGACCTCTGCCCTCTCCCCTTGCCCTGCTAGGATGACCTCTCGGGAGCAGCTGGTGCAGCACGTGCTGCAGGAGCTGCAGGAGGCGGTGGAGTCAGAGGGCCTGGAGGGTCTCGTCGGTGCCGCTCTGGAGGCCAAGCAGGTCCTGTCCTCCTTCGCCTCCCCACCCGCCGTGGGGGCCCCGGCCCCCAGGTACTGGAGGTGGACTCGGTGGCCCTGAGCCTGTATCCGGAGGACGCACCCCCCGGAACATGCTGCCGCTGGTGTGCCAGGGCGAGGGCAGCCTGCTCTTCGAGGCGGCCAGCCTGCTGCTGTGGGGCGACGCGGGCCTCAGCCTGGAGCTGCGGGCGCGCACGGTGGTGGAGATGCTGCTGCACCGCCACTACTACCTCCAGGGTATGATCGACTCCAAGGTGATGCTGCAGGCGGTGCGCTACTCCCTGCGCTCCGAGGAGTCCCCGGAGATGACCAGCCTGCCGTCCGCCACGCTCGAGGCCATCTTCGACGCGGACGTCAAGGCCACCTGCTTTCCCAGCAGCTTCGCCAACGTGTGGCACTTGTACGCCCGCCTCGGTGGTCCAGCGCAACATCTACTCCATCTACCCGCTGCGCAACCTCAAGATCCGGCCCTACTTTAATCGTGTCATCCGCCCGCGCCGCTGCGACCACACGCCCGCCACGCTGCACATCATGTGGGCCGGCCAGCCACTCAGTGGCCACCTCTTCCGCCACCAGTATTTTGCGCCCGTGGTGGGGCTGGAGGAGGTGGAGGCCGAGAGCGCCCACCCCGGCCCGGCCCCGCTGCCCCCGCCCGCCAAGACCTTGGAGCTGCTCAACCGCGAGCCCGGCCTCAGCTACTCGCACCTGGGAGAGCGCTCCAGCGTCACCAAGAGCACCTTCTACCGCTGGCGGCGGCAGTCCCAGGAGCACCGGCAGAAGGTGGCCACTCGCTCTCGGCCAAGCACTTCCTGCAGGACAGCTTCCACCGCGGGGGGCGTCGTGCCGCTGCAGCAGTTCCTGCAGAGGTTCCCCGAGATCTCCCGCTCCACCTATTACGCCTGGAAGCACGAGCTCGTGGGTTCTGGCGCCTGCCAGGCCCTGGCCCCCACAGAGGAGCTGGCGAAGCTGCCGGAGCGACAGGTTGCCGAGGGGCTGGGATGCTCCTCGACGGCCGCGTCCAGCCCTGGCGCGGTCTTCATGCAGCGGGCCAAATTGTACCTGGAGCACTGCATTGCCCTGAACGCGCTGGTGCCCTACCGCTGCTTCAAACGCCGTTTCCCGGGCATCTCCCGGTCCACCTACTACAACTGGCGCCGAAAAGCTCTCCGAAGGAACCCCAGCTTCAAGCCAGTGCCGGCCCTCTCGGAGTCTGGGCCTCCCCAGCCAGTGCCGGTGGGTGAAAAGGCCTTGCTCCCTTGGAAGGGTGGTGAGGTTGGAGAGGGGGCAGCGAAAGCCACGAGTGGGGGGCGCACCCGCCCCGCGGGCGTTCCTGCCCCTGGAGGGTGCCGTTGTCCCGCTGGCAGAGGCGTCTGCGCAGAGCGGCCCGCAAGCAGGTGCTTGGTGGGCACCTCCCTTTCTGTCGCTTCCGCCTCCGCTACCCGAGCTTGTCGCCTTCCTCCTTTTGGGTCTGGAAGAGTCTGGCCCGGAGCTGGCCCAGAAGCCTCTCCAAGCTCCGGATCCGGGCCCCCACCTTGGGCAGAGGGAGCAGGAAGGAGGCAGAGGAGAAAGAAGCTGGCAGGAATGTGACAGCTGCTGTGGCCCCCCTGCAGGGACCCGGCTGATGGCAGCTTCCCCAGGCGAGGATCCAAGGAAGGCCCCGGGAGGGCCTTCCAGAGAGGGGGCCCTGCAAGAGGGGCCCACTGCACAGGGTCGGCCCCCAGTGGGTCCCTGTCCAGCCACCCTGTGGGGACATCAGCGGCGGCAGGGGGCCGGGATGGCCAGGTGCTGGTGATGGACATGCTGGCCACCACAAAGTTCAAGGCCCAGGCCAAGCTGTTCCTGCAGAAGCGCTTCCAGTCCAAGAGCTTCCCCTCCTACAAGGAATTCAGCACCCTCTTCCCCCTCACCGCCCGCTCTACCTACTACATGTGGAAACGCGCCCTCTACGATGGCCTCACCCTGGTGGACAGCTGACGGGGGAGGTGTGCAAGGGGCTGGGAGGAAGGAGGACCACTTGGGAGAAGGTCAGAGGCCTGAGTTGCTCCCTGGCTTGGCCAGGATCCCTTTGTCCCCACGGTGTCTACAGTGACTCCGAGGGCAGCTTTGTGTTGTTTCCCAGCTCCAGGGCAGAGAGAGCCAGAGACCGGCCATCTGGCCTCCTGTAGACAGCTGCAGGACCAGGGATGCTCTCTTCAGTTGTTTACCATTCTTATTTTTATTATTGCATCTTGGTTTTTTTAGTCTTTTGATTTAAGTGAGTTGGCTGGGCCCCCTTGCTCGTGTTGGAAGCTCTACGTATGTGGGGACCCGAAGGGAGGTTGGTTAGCTACAGGTGCTTTCAGCTTTTCCCAGGGACAATCTGTCCCACTGGGCAGAATATATGCCTTCAGTTTCTTTTGGGGGTTAGCACCCTCTTTACTCAAAGATGTTTCCTCAAGCAATATTAGAGATCAGATGTGGAGCAGGTCATAACTTCTGCTTGGTGCCCCTCAGGGAGAGGGTGCCAGGCTCCGTATGAGCAGAAGCAGAGAAGGACCGAGGTTGACCTCTAGGGGACAGTCCTGAGCCTGATCACTGAGGGTGGCCTGTTCACTGCGAGGAGTTTGGTAAAGGGGCGGGGGAGAGAGCCTTGGGTCTCTGCTTGCTGGTGCTTGGTGCATCTGCTGTGGACCCCTCAGCCCTTGGGGACCCCCATTTTTCTGTTGAGCTCCGCAGAGCCCATGCCCCATCTCCAGTGAGAGACCACTCAGGGGCCAGGCAGGTGAGAGACTGACTTTGCATTGTCCAAAAGTGAAGTTGGAAAACCAAAGAAATAAAGTGATGTGGTACTCACAGCCCGTGGTCTCTGGTATTTGTTTTTGCTCTAAGTGACTGCTCCTTCCCACATTCCCTTTGATTTAAGGGGACTGAGAGTGACCATTTCTTTTCCCAGGTCCAAGACTTGGAGGACAGAGGGAATTACTCTGGGGTTTCTGCTTAGAATCAGATGTTGACCTTGGATGTTCTTCCACCTGGGGACAGGGCTTTGGCTGCCTGGAGAGATACTTCCCAACAAATGGGAGTTGTTGTTTAGTTGTTCAGTAATGTCTGACTCTTTTGTGACTTTGTGAGCTATAGCCTGCCAAGCTCCTCTGTCTGTGGAATTCTCTAGTCAAGAATACTGGAGTGGGTTGCCATTTCCCTCTCCAAGGTATCTTCCTGACTCAGGGATCAAACCCGTGTCTCTTGCGTTGGCAGGCAGATTCTTTACCTCTGAGCCACCTGGGAATCTCCAACAATGGGAGAGAACTGGCCAACTCAGTATGCTCAGAGGCCAGGCCAGCATGAGTGTCAAGTCAGTGTCAGGCTTCTCAGGCTTCTTTAGTCTTTG
Organism: Nanger dama; assembly: GCA_917880005.1. Lineage (NCBI taxonomy): Eukaryota > Metazoa > Chordata > Mammalia > Artiodactyla > Bovidae > Nanger > Nanger dama. The sequence continues at coordinate 17,799,800 of CAKJTW010000003.1, read as the reverse complement.
AAATGCACCCAAGCAGGCTAGGTCCAGTCACAGGTGAGGAAACCAAGCCTCAGTGTGTTTCACTTGCATGCCCCCTCCAGTAGGGCTGAGCAGTGCTGTGTCCTTGGGGGAGAAGTTCTCTTTGGCCCTTTCTCCTTGTGTCTAGGTATTCCGCAGTAGCTGTCATCCTCCTGGTCTTGGGGAGTCATTCTTGGTTCTGCTATTTTTCACCCCCACATCAGTGCATCAGTGAGTCCCATTGACTCTGACTCTAAAGTATGCCCAGAACCCTCCCCTTCATGCTGCTGCCCCACCATCTCTCCTGGTCCACATCTCAGGTTCTCCCTGGCTCCTCCTTCTACTCCTGCCTTACATGATCCATGCTCCAGAGGGCAACCAGAGAGATCTGAAAGCGAAGTCAGGTTCTGTCCCTTTTCTATCTGCAAGGTGTCAGCGGCTTCCCTTCACTCTTAGGATTCCTTGCATTGCCTTGCACAGTCCTTCCTTCATAAACTGGTCCCCTGTTGTCCTTAGCACCACATACAGCCACGCTGGCTGTCTCTGATCTTGAATGTGCTGTGCTTACTCATGCTTTAAGGGCCTTCGCATCTGTCCCTTTGGACCCTGTGCTCTGCCTGGAGTGCTTTCGCCCTGTTATCTTTATAGGGCACGCTCCCTAACATTCAGATCTGAGTCACTGCCCCACATCCCATCTACATTCTCTAGATGGTGCTTATTCCCATCTGTTTTTGTTGTTTATTTACTTACTTGATTATCTTACCCCCACTCTTCCTTAACCGTATAAACCCCATGAAAACCAGGGCTTTCCCTGGCCTGGTTTATACCACCATATCCCCAGCAGGTAGATTAGTTTCTGACCCACAGTAGGCACTACAGTTTGTTGAAAGAAGGAATGAATGAGTGTAATGGGACCACTGTGATGTCTCACTGTTACTCTTTAGCTGCTTTTTTTTTTTTTTTAATCAAACTGAATCCTATTTCTCATTGACCATTTTTTCCCCCATCCCTGCAGTGCCCACCTCATGTAGGCCAGCGACTTTGCTCTCATCTCTGATTTTTGAATGGTTTCCAAATGGATTCTGCCTCCACTCGGACTATCCCATTTCAGCCTCCCTGACAAAGCCCAGAGTGATCTCAGTCTGACTTGCTACTGCATTCCCCATTACCCTTAGCACAAAACCCAGGCTCTGAGCCCCTGCCACCTCTAGGCTTGTCTTTCCCCACTGACCCCTCTTGCCACAGCCCTCGCACACACAGCCTCTGGTCCCCCTGTTGCCCTTACCACCCCTGCTTGCCCTTGCCCCCCACCTGCTTTTCCAGGAACCATGCAGCATTGTCATGGAATGGCCATTGTTCTCGCTCTCACCCTGTGGAGTCTCTACTGAACCCCCAGTGTCACTGTAGTCCCTTAAAGAAGGGACTGGACACGTGAGGGTCCTGCCTGACCTGTAATGGCCACCTGTAGCCAGCAGGTGGCACTCTGGTGCAGCAGGAGACAAAATCTCTTGTGTTTCATGTTTTCAGCTCCAGTTTACCACTCTTTAACGGACAGCCGTCAGAAGGTGGCGCCAACGTCCATCCTGAGAACTGCCTTGGCTGAGGACGTTGGATTCTCCCGTTTGCTCCCTTCCTAAACCCTCAGAGCAGATCTGATGCCTGGAGCAGCGTCTCACAACGAGGAGTAAAAATCACCTGGATCTCTCCCTGGGGGAGTATGGATTCCAGGGCCTACCTGGACCTACTGATTCTAATCTTAGACATCAGAGAAGCAGTAATACGCACAGGAGAGAGCTTTTAAACTTTGCCATGCCTCACTTTCTCCATCTCTAAAATAGGGATTGTAGTAATGCCTGCAATATTGCATGTTGCACACAGTAAAGCTCGGTGAGGGTTTGTTAGGTAACAATGATGTCCAACTTGAGAACCCCTGGGAATCTAATTCCTGTTTTCTAGGAGGAAGCTAATGTCTATGGAGGTTCTCGCTCAAGTTAGCCTCTAGATTAAAAACACTCCTGTCCCAAGACAGGATGGTCCCTTTGTCAGAGGCCAGCACTGAGCCTAAATCTACAGGGAGACATTTTAGCTTCTCTTGGAAAAAAATTAAGAAAAATGATTCGTCAATATTTATTGATTTCGAAAAGGTTTTGTTAAGTGTGGTTCAATTACTCTTCTGTAGAAAATCTGCTTCGTTTATAATCTGCTTAGAAAGGCAGAAATACCTAAGCGGTGGCCATGTTTGCTAAGAATACTTCATGCTGATTCTGAAGTTGACATTTGTTGAAATTATTTGCTGGGGGTTTTTTTGGCACGACTTTCAGAAGCAAAGGTGGAAAGGAATTCCAGTGAGTGAACAATGTTTGAATAAAGGGAGAAAACAGAATATGTGAGGTTAGCTTTTCACAGTCTGTACTGTTGTAACAATGGGTTATAAAATTTTGATTATAAAAGCTTTACCTTAAAAAGCAATCAGTTGAAACATGAATAATTAAAAAAAATTTAAGTATCCATCTATTTCCCCCTGCCAAGGTGCAGGAGTCCTGTGTTTTAGTGGAGATGATCTTATTTAGCTTGATGCTCAAGGTTGCTCCTCAGATATTTCCGAAGTCCAGCAGCACTCAAGCCCTTGGGTGGCTCGTGGGCCCTGAGCATCGCCTCATATCTCACCCCTCCTGGCTGTTCCATTTTTGCCTCATTCTCACCAGCTCCCAAGCTGGACTCTCCCCATCCTCCACCATGGGCTCTTCTCTCAGCAGTTTTCCCGTGTTGCTGCCAGCGCCAGGTGATCAGATGACCTGGCCGGAAAGCTGGGTGTGCCTCATCCTAGAACTTCCTCTCCCCAGCATCGCCATCTCGGGCTTCCCTGGTGGCTCAGGCGGTAAAGAATCTGCCTGTAATGCAGGAGGCAGAGATTCGATCCCTGGGTTGGGAAGATCCCCTGGGGAAGGAAATGGCAACCCACTCCAGTATTCTTGCCTGGAGAATTCTATGGACAGAGGAACTTGGTGGGCTACAGTCCAGGGGGTCGCAAAGAGTTGGATTTGATTGAGTGACTACCACTTTTTTCACATCTTTGTCTCAGCAGGACCATAGGGATGTTGCAAGCTTTTCATATTTCCACACTGCTGGGTTATCACAGGAAAGAGAATTTGATTGGTTCAGGCCATTCTCATCCTTTCTTCTGAGCACAGGTCTCATGCCAGGTCACATCTGAGGCCGCTCAAGTCTGGTCCAGTCGCCTGTGCCTGAGGGGCTGGATCAGCCTTGCTCGCCAGAAGGGTCTGGCAGAGGTCACAGGCTCCTCTCCAGCAACCCGTGATAGGCTGAGCCCTGAGCCTAAGCTGAGGATACAGGACCATTTGGTCTCTTGTCCTAGCAAAGGCCTCTGTTTACTGGCAGCTGAGATGTGACTCAGGCTTTCATATGCACACAGTGGGGTTACAAGGGAGCGTGGGCTGGCTTTGGCATTTCATAGCTCACCCTGAACCACTCCCAGCTTGAAGCTTCCTACGGCCACCTCTTCTCCAGGAAATGTAGGCTGCCTGGGGGTCTTGGAAATGCCTCAGTTACTCCTCAAAAGACGCTGGATACTGGTTGTAAAAACTTCCCCCAGTTTGGTGACTGCCACAGGGCAATGGGAACCTGAAGAAAGGGCTTCCTGCCACAAGGCAGTTGTTAAGGTGGGGCTGGAAGACTCTGGAGTACAGGTGAGGGGAAACTTTTCATGCCCTTCCCAGCCCACCATGCCTGTGGGTTGTTGCTGGCAGGTTCCTGAATATTCCCCTCACTGATTTATCTCATGGAAAGGGAGGAAGAAGCTTTCAGGGAGATTAGAACCAGCTGAAAGCAGGTTTAATGGTATAAAAAAATTTTTTTTCCATGGAAAATGACTTTGAAAATAGCATGAAATCCGCTTAGCTCTAGCAGCTCCTCCCTGCCAGGCAGGGAGAGCTGGAGGGGGACCAAGAGGGTATAGCCAGGAGAGTTGGGGGCCGACAGCTGCTCGTGGGTGACCCTCCCACCTGAGGACTCCAGGGGATGGCAGGAGGGGAGACTGCCGGAGGTCCTCCCTAGTCCTCACCTGGGCTAGACTGCAGCTCCCAGGTTGCAGGCTGGGGGGAGGCCAGCATCAGGGAAGAGGGAAGGCACAGGCTGTAAGGAGTCAGGGAGGTGCTTGGGGAGCGCCCGAGTGCCTTTGCGTTCTGACCCCCGCAGCCCAGTCTGGCTCAGAAGGGTTGATGCAATTTTGTGGCTTGGGTATGTTGACAGTAAGTCAAGCTCAGTTTCTAGGCCTTCTGACTTTGGGCAGAATTATCTGTTGTCATTTAAAACAGAACTGAGGGACGGTAAGTGGGTATAGCTAAGCAAAGAGTCAGACATGGCCTAGTTACTAAACAACAACCTGTTGTCATTGAACACAGTACCAAGGGGAGGTGAGGGGGTATAGCTAGGCTGCATTGCAGTACCCAGGACAGGGACTGGTGGCTGTGGAGACGTCAGATCTCACCTTTGTGGCAACAGGAGGGAGGCTGGTGTCTTAGGGAGATCGAATATCTCAGTCATTCATTCAGTCCCCGTTTGTTGATGCCTGGAGGCAAGGGAGAGGAAGGATGCAACGTTGAGACCTAGTGCCCCTTGGAGGGGTTTAGAAACACTGACCATCCAGTCGGCTCTCCATCCCAGGTTCAAAGGTTCTCAGAAGTCTGGTAAGTGTTGCTCAGTCACTCAGTTGTGTCTGACTCTTTGCAACCCTATGGACTGCAGCACACCAGGCTTCCCTGTCCTTTACCATCTCCCAGAGCTTGCTCATGTCCATTGAGTCCGTGATGCCATCCAACCATCTGGTCCTCTGTCATCCCCTTCTTCTCCTGCCTTCAATCTTTCCCAGCATCAGGGTCTTTTCCAATTAGCCAGCTCTTCGCATCAGATGACCAAAGTATTGGAGCTTCAGCCTCAGGATCAGTCCTTCCAATGAATATCCAGGATTGATTTCCTTTAAGACTGACTACTTTGATCTCCTTGCAGTCCAAAGGACTATCAAGAGTCTTCTCCAACACCACAGTTCAAAAGCATCAATTCTTTGGTGCTCAGCCTTCTTTATGGTCCAACTCTCACATCCATACATGACTATTGGAAAAACCATAGCTTTGACTAAATGGACCTTTGTTGGCAAAGTAATGTCTCTGCTTTTTAATACACTGTCTAGGTTGGTCATAGCTTTTCTTCCAAGGGGCAAGCATCTTTTAATTTCAAGGCTACAGTCACCCATCTGCAGTGATTTTGGAGCCCAAGAAAATAAAGTCTGTCACTATTTCCATTATTTCTCCATCTATTTGCCATGAAGTGATGGGACCAGATGCCATGATCTTAGTTTTTTGAATATTGAGTTTTAAGCCAGCTTTTTACTCTCCTTATTTACCTAGTAAATGTAGTTTGCAATTTTATGTCTTGGTTCAGGATCTTAGAGGATAATTTTAATTCATTTTACTAGAGAGATAAAGACAGAAATAAAAGATATTTACAATGATAATTTGCCACTGAAAGGCAGACATCTCAATGCAATAAGGCTTTGGTTTTTAAAGTCAGTCCCTCGAACTAGGGACTTGTTATGGACTTGTTATGAACTGTGAAAGAGGTGGGCAGTGATGCTATAGAGGTACGAGGGAACAAGCTTGCCTCTACTTGAGGATTGGGGAAAGATTTCTGAAAAAGACTCTTAAAAGGCTCATGTACTCCATAGTGGATGAAGGGTCTGAGGACAATAATAATTCTCAAGCTGGGAAAACTCTGAAGAGAGCAGGCCTTCTTCTTCGTCTTTTTTTTAGTTGAAGGATAATTGCTTTACAGAATTTTTTGTTTTCTGTCAAACCTCAACATAAATCAGCCATCAGTTCAGTTTAGTTGCTTAGTCACGTCCGACTGTTTGCGACCCCACGGACTGCAGTACACCAGGCTTTCTTGTCCATCACCAAATCCTGGAGCTTGCTCAAACTCATGTCCACCGAGTTGGTGATACCATCCAATCATCTCATCCTCTGTCGTCCCCTTCCCCTCCTGCCTTCAATCTTTCCCAGCATCAGGGTCTTTTCTAATGAGTCAGTTCTTTGCATCAGGTGGCCAAAGTATTGGAGCTTCAGCTTCAGCAGCAGTCCTTCCAATGAATATTCAGGACTGACTTCCTTTAGGATAGACTGGTTTGATCTGCTTGCTGTCCAAGGGACTCTCAAGAGTCTTCTCCAACACCACAGTTCAAAAGCATCTGTTCTTTGGTGCTCAGCCTTCTTTATGGTCCAACTCTTACATCCATACATGACTACTGGAAAAACCATAGCTTCGGCGGCTGCTGCTGCTAACTTGCTTCAGTCATGTCCAACTCTGTGCGACTCCATAGACAGCAGCCCACCAGACTCTCACATCCCTGGGATTCTCCAGGCAAGAACACTGGAGTGGGTTGCCATTTCCTTCTCCAATGCATGAAAGTGAAAAGTGAAAGTGAAGTTGGTCAGTTGCGTCCGACTCTTAGTGACCTCATGGACTGCAGCCTACTAGGCTCCTCCGTCTATGGGATTTTCCAGGCAAGAGTACTGGAGTGGGTTGCCATTGCCTTCTCTGATAGCTAGATGGAATTTTGTTGGCAAAGTAATGTCTTTGTTTTTAGCATGCTGTCTAGGTTGGTTATAGCTTTTCTTCCAAGGAGCAAGTGTCTTTTAATTTCAAGGCTGCAGTCACCATATGCAGTGATTTTGGAGCCCCCAAAATAAAGTCTGTCACTGTTTCCATTGTTTCCCCATCTGTTTGCCATGAAGTGATGGTACCAAATGCCATGATCTTAGTTTTCTGAATGTTGAGCTTTAAGTCAACTTTTTCACTCTCCTCTTTCACTTTCATCAAGAGGCTCTTTAGTTCTTCTTTGCTTTCTGCCATGAGGGTGGTGTCATCTGCATATCTGAGGTTACTGATGTTTCTCCTGGCAATCTTGATTCCACCTTATGCTTCATCCAGGCCAGTGTTTCTCATGATGTACTCTGCATATAAGTTAAATAAGCAGGGTGACAATATACAGCCTTGACATACTCCTTTCCCGATTTGGAATCAGCCTTTTGTTCCATGTCCAATTCTAACTGTTGCTTCTTGACCGGCACACAGATTTCTCAGGAGGCAGGTCAGGTGGTCTGGAATTCCCACCTGTTTCAGAATTTTCCAGTTTGTTGTGATTCACACAGTCAAAGGCTTTGGCATAGTCAATAAAGCAGAAGTAGATGTTTTTCTAGAACTCTCTTCCTTTTCCGATGATCCAACAGATGTTGGCAATTTGATCTGTGGGTCCTCTGCCTTTTCTAAATCCAGGGTGAACATCTGGAAGTTCATGGTTCACATACTGTTGAAGCTTGGCTTGGAGAATTTTGAGCATTACTTTGCTAGCATGTGAGATGAGTGCAATTTTGCAGTAGTTTGAATATTCTTTGGCATTGCCTTTCTTTGGGATTGGAATGAAAACTGACCTTTTCCAGTCCTGTGGCCACTGCTGAGTTTTCCAAATTTCCTGGCATATTGAGTGCAGCACTTTCACAGCATCATCTAAGGCTCACTTGACTTTGAATTCCAGGATGTCTGGCTCTAGGTAAATGATCACACTATCGTGGTTATCTGGGTCATGAAGATTTTTTTTTGTATAGTTCTTCTGTGTATTCTTGCCACCTTTTCTTAATATCTTCTGCTTCTGTTAAGTCCACACAATTTTTGTCCTTTATTGTGCCCATCTTTGCATGAAATGTTCCTTTGGTATCTCTAGTTTTCTTGAAGAGATCTCTAGTCTTTTCCATTCTTTTGTTTTCTCGTATTTTGTTGCATTGATCATTGAGGAAGGCTTTTTATCTCTCTTTGCTATTCTTTGGAACTCTGCATTTAAATGTGTGTATCTTTCCTTTTCTCCTTTGCCTTTAGCTTCTCTTCTTTTCTCAGTTATTTGTAAGGCCCCCTCAGACAACCATTTTGCCTTTTGCATTTCCTTTTCTTGGGGAAATGCAAGATGGTCTTGATTACTGCCTTCTGTACAGTGTCATCAACCTGCATCCACTGCTTCCATGTAGATAAATTCTTCAGTACCATTTCTAGAGAGCAGGATTTTGAGACAGCCATTTGGCCCTGGCACCTTGATGAGACCCCCAAATCAACTAAAATATCAGCTTCTTAAAAGTATCATCTCACTGTTGGTCGCTTGCGACTAGCCACGATAGAGTAGTTGCACCACAGAAACTGGCAAATCCCACCCATCAGCCAAAGCGGTGGGGTGCCCAGGTGTCCTGGGACACCCCTGTGGTCTTTCTTCTCCCTGCACCACTCTTCCCTAGAGTGTTGTCCACTTTACAAGATGCCTCTTGTCAGCTTCAAGCCCAAGTCCTGTCGCCTGTTGAGAGAGGCCCCCGCCCCCCACCTCCCCTGGGCTCTGGTCACTCTGACCACATCCCTTCATGGCTGTCATCACCATCTGAAACAGCTATTTCTGGATCATGGTTTGGCTTCCTCACTGGAATGCCTGTCCCCCAAAGAGTGGGAACTCACCTGACTTGTTCATTGCTTTACCCCTCTGACCAGAACAGGGCCTGGCATGTGGAAGGTGCACAAAAGCACTTACTGCGTTAAGAAATGAGTGGGTTTGGAGTGGGAGTCTGGGTATTTCTTCCTGAGCCCTCTGCCAGGGACTCTCTGTGTGGCTCTCAGTGGAAAGACTGGCGCCAGGCACTGGCATGCTCTTGGCCAGGCCACATTGGGGATGAAAACATGGAAGGAGGAAGAAGGGGAGAGGACGGGAAAGGAGAGGGAAGAAAAAAGTCTCTGTTGCTTTATAAGCTCTTGCACTAGACAGGGATGGGTCAAACATATCAGATCCTTGTCTTGGGGGTAGGGTTGCCAGATTTAACAAGTAAAAATAAGATTAAATTAAATTTCAGATAAATAATTCTTTAATATATGTTATATGCAATATTTGAGACATACTAAAGCATTATTCATTGTTTACCCAAAATTAAGATTGAACAGGGTGTCCTGTATTTTATCTGGCAGCCCTACTTGGAGAGTCAGCAGTGACGAGCTGGCAAGGGCTCCCTGAGCTCTCTGGTCTCATTAGCATCCTCTTGCCAGCTCTCTCTGTGGGAGATGGCAGAGGACCCCCACGCCCCCATCTTTCTCCCCATGTATCCAGAGAGTACCAAGCGTCTTCATTTTGACCACCAAGTGGGTTTCACCTGAAGCACATCTGGACCATGCTGTGGGCTGGCCGTGTTCAGTGTGGCTGAACGTGACAATCACCTGGGTGCTTTTAAACTGGCTTCGCCCAAGCCCAGTCACAGGCCAAGTCTATCAGAACCTCTGCGTGATCTCATTAACCTGCCTTATGATTTTACCTTCTGAATATCTCTAAAATCTGCCCACTTCTCCCTACGTTTATCATCACATATTGGACTGTATTACACCCTGAACCAACCTCCCACAGGTACATTCTAGCCTCTTCTAACCTGTTCTTCATGCTGCAACAAAGAGGGCGTTTTTGAAACACACGTCACTAAACACGTCATGTCCCTTGCTTAAAATCTTTCAATGCTATCCTTTTCTTTTCTTAGGAAAAAGATGAAAACAATAGCTTTACAGTGGAGAAATGTGACAGACACCAATGAGATCAAGTGATTGAGGTTAATAATACCAGGAAGAAGACATACAACTTCTATGGAAGTCTTGCCAGAAATTCATAATTTGGTCTAACCCCGAGGAAACATCAGACAAGCTGAAACTGAGAGACATTCTACATAATAAATGATGAGTACTCTTCAAAAGTCTGAAGGTTATGAAGAATAAAACTGAAAATGTTACAGATTGGAGGAGACAAAGGAGACACAACAAACAAGTGGGATGTGGACTCTGGACTGGATTCTGCAATAAGAAGAGATTGGGGGAAATGGGTGACATTTGAATACGTGCTGTAGTTTGTTTAGTAGGATCATACCAATGCTATTTTCCTAGTTTTGAGAACTGTACATACTCATGTGAGTTGCTAATCTTAGGGGAAGTTAGGTGAAGAATAGATGGGAATTCTCTGTACTATTTCTGCAACTTTTCTATAAGTTGAAAATAGTTTCAAAATAAAAGGTTTAAAAGAAAATCCTCAATATGATCTCAAGAGCTCAGCATTGCTTAGCCCTGGACTGCCTTTTCCACAGTCTCTGATCTCTCTCCCTGATGTACAAGTCTTTCACATGCTCTGGCTTTTTAGAGGAAATATTTCTCTACCTGCAATGCTTCCTCAACCCCATTTTCCCTGCTCAGACCCGCAGAATCCAACCAACCCCCACTCCCTGCCCCCGCTGGGGCATGCCCATTTCCTGGTCTCTGTCTCCTTTTAAAATTGAGATATAGTTGCCCTCAGACTGCAAGGAGATCCAACCAGTCCATCCTAAAGGAGATCAGTCCTGGGTGTTCATTGGAAGGACTAATGTTGAAGCTGAAACTCCAATACTTTGGCCACCTGATGCGAAGAGCTGACTCATTTGAAAAGACCCTGATGCTGAGAAAAATTGAGGGCAGGAGGAGAAGGGGATGACAGAGGATAAGATGGTTGGATGGCATCACTGACTCGATGGACATGGGTTTGGGTGGACTCTGGGAGTTGGTGATGGACGGGGAAGCCTGGTGTGCTGTGGTTCTTGGGGTCACAAAGAGTTGGACACGACTGAGCAACTGAACTGAACTGATAGTTAATTTACAATCTTGTGTTGGTTTCAGGTGTAAAACAAAGTGATTCAGCAAGCATACATATATATTATTTTTCAGATTATTTTCCCTTATTGATTATTATAAGACATTAAGTATAGTTCCCTGTGCTATACAGTAGGCCCTTGTGGTTTATCTATCTTACATATGGTAGTGTGTATATGTTAGTCCCAAACTCCTAATTTATCCCTTCCCCTGTTTTCCCTTTGGTAACCACAAGTTTATGTTCCATGTGAGTCTATTTCTGTTTTGTAAATAAGCTAATTTGTATCATTTTTTAAAATTCCACATACAAGTGATGTTATATGATATTTGTCTGGTTTACTTCACTTAGCACGCTAATCTCTAGATTATCCATATTGGTGCAAATGGCGTTATTTCATTCTTTTTTATGGCCAAGTAATATTCTGCTGAATATACCACACCCTCCCCCTTCCTGGTTTCTTACGAGCCTTGTCATTCCTGGTTCCCATGGGCTCTCACGGCCCTCACAGCAGTTTCTCAGCACAGTGAGGCAGTGGCTCTCATTCTTAGAATCACCTGGGGGAATGGTGAAAACTTCTGGTGCCTTTGGTGGGAGTGTGAATAGATCTAGCCATTGAGGAAAACCATATGGCAATATCTATTAAGGATATGTAATAGATGAACATATATATCCCCTATGACCTGGGAATTCTACTCCTAAGTATTAAGATATACCTAAGAGAATGTAAACAAATATTTGGCAAAAACATTGCACTTTTATAATACCTAATACCTGCACATAACTGGAATGCCCATCACTGGTAGAATGGATAAATTGTGGCGGACTTACACAATGGAACGCCATGCAATAATGAGAATGATGTTCCTCACTTTACCCAACAAGACCAACCAACCGCAAAAACAATGTTGAAGTGAGGAAGCCGGAAACAAAAGGGAATGATTCCACTTACATAAAGTACGGGCAAAATTTATGCTTTTAGAAATCAGGATAATGGTTACCTTTGGAGACAGGCTTGAGGAGGGTTTCTGGGGGCGCTGGGAATGCTTTTTCTTCAATTAAATTCTGGGTATGTTCGGCTTGTGAAAATCAGTCAAACTTAGTACACTGAGGTTTGTGTACTTTTCTGTATATACATTTCAATCAAAAGTTAGTAAAATACGGATGCTTGGGTTGAAAAATACCTCTAGGGAAACCAACAGGCAAGCTACAGATTGGGAGAAAAATATTTATAAAACATCTGACAGAAAACTGATATCTGGGACATCTCATAAAAGTTGATGGGAATAATCTGGCAGTTTCGTAAAACAACGAAATAAACACCTACCCTACAACCCAACATTTTACTTCAAGGTATTTACCCCAAAGAAATGAAAATGTATGTCCACAAAACGATTTGTGTAGGAATGTTCATAGAAGCATAACTCCAAACTGGAAACAATCCAAACGCCTATAAAGAAAATGGATAAATAAACTCTTGTTGATACAAACAGCACTATTCAGCAATGAAAAGGAACACACAACATGGGTAAATATCAAAAACACTGCACTGAGTGAAAGGAGCCTAATGTAAGCCAGTTTATACTGTCTGATTCTATTTCTGTGAGATTCCAAAATAGGCAAATCCAGTCTATCTTAGGAAAACAAATAGCAAGAGATTGTCTCTGCAGGGGGTGGTGGTGGGGCAGACAAGGATTAGCAGGAAAGGAAATAGGGAACTTTCTGGAGTGACAGTGGTCTTCTAATATCTTGATAGGGGTTCAGATTACACAGGTGTATGACATTGTCAAAACCCAACAAATGTACCCTTAAGATTTTTGCAGTTCATTGTAACATGAGTTTTATATAGAAAGTAAAAAAATAATACTGTAGCCAAACATTGAACTCTAGCTGATGACATGCATGCTGAAGTATTTAGAGAGTAGTGGATAGATGTCTGTGATTCATTTTGAAATACATTAAAAAATTGGGAGGAGGACTTCCCTGATGGTCCAGGGGTTAAGAATCCACCTTGTAATGCAGAGGATGTAGGTTTGATCCCTAGTCAGGGAACCAATTGGGATCCCTCTAGAGAGCAACTAGAGAGCCAGTGCACCACACCAAAAGATCCCCAGTGCTGCAACCGAGAGCCAAGGCAGCCAAATAAATAAATAGTAAAATAAAAAATTAAAAATTTAGGTGGGATTGATAGATAAACCAATAATGGGAGAGTCTAGGTGGGTGTTCACTGTAAAATTCTTTCAATTTTTCTGTATGTCTGAAAATTTTCTTATAATAAAATGTTCAGAGACATAAAATGTCCCGATGAAGTCTCTTCCAAGAAGTACTGGCTCTTGCTTAAAATATACCACTTTTAAACATCCAGGCTTCCATATTTAATGCCAAAGATGGTATTTAAATGCTGAAGAAGATTACAGGTATGTCCTATTTGATAATGTTGCCTATGGCATCATCTAATGTTGTAGATACAGGAAATAAGTGACAAATGAAATAACCTATCCACAAAAAATGCACTGATGCATTGGTCCTACCCCTGAGTCCTAATCATTCATTTGGGGTGAGAGTGGGAATCAGGATTTTAAAAACTTCTCTAGGTGGTCATAAGGTATAGCCAGGTTAAGAACCGCTGATGGAAAGCCAGCATTTTGGCTTAGTCACAGGGCCCAACATAGTCCCTGGCACAAAGTAGGTGCTTAAGAGATATAAAAATATTAGTTGAATGAAAGGTTGACTGATTCACCAAGAGAATAGATATAAACGTGCTGCAAGGAAAGTGTGGATCTTGGGCCATCAGTAATAATGAGCTATGAGGGACTTCCCTGGTGGTCCAGTGGTTAAGAATCTGCCTGCCAATGCAGGGGACAAGGGTTCTATCCCTGGTCTGGGAAGATCCCACATGCTGTAGAGCAACTAAGCCCATAAGCGACAACTACTGAAGCCTGTTCTCTAGAGCCTGAGTGTGCTGTAACTAGAGAGTAGCCCCTGCTCACTGCAAACAGAGAAAGCCTTTGAGCAGCAGTGAAGACCCAGCACAGCCAAATAATAATAATAACAACATGATATAAAAGAATAAAATCAATAAAATAAGCATCAGTGGCATTAAGTTTTGGGATGGGGAGAGAGGCAAAAAGAGGCCCTGGAAATGAAGGGTAGGGAAACGGGATTACCAATGGGGCACAGGTAATAAGGCTCATTTTCCAGTTAGAGGTAAGTAGACCCCAGTCACCCGAGAACCGAGGGTGAAGAGGTAGGTGGGTGAGTGCCTTGGGAGCCATGGCAGGCCCTGTGAAGAGGGAAGGGGTTTGGTGTGGTCTGTGGTTCTCAGGCTTGGGAGTCAAAGTCCCACTCCGTTCCACACCAGACGGCCCTGAGCTTGGCGGGGCTCAGAGGCCTGGCATGGACCCCGCTCCCTGGAGGACTGGTCGGCTGTGTGGCTTTGGGCAGCCATTTCAGCTCCCAGTTATGAACTGCAGGCAACGGTAGCTTCTCTGCTTTCCTTAGGGGGCACTGGGAAGATCAGAGAGAAAAACATGTGGGAACATCTTTCAGGAGCTGGAAAGTCCTAGGCACTCACTCTGTCCTTAAGACCTTTCCATCCCAACCCAAACCTCTGGACTCAGCTTGAACACCTTTCTCCTCAGGGTCCAAGTATCTGGCCAAACGGTAATGATGGCTTAGGCTTTGACTTCCTAGGTTCTCCCAAAGTCTCACCCCACAGCTCTGCTGGTTGGGAGCAAGAGTGAAAATACAGCAGTTATTTTGATCCACCTTCTTAGTATCCAGCACAAGGAGACCAGGGTCGGGGCTTAGACAAAGCTGTTCCTGGCATCCAGGCTTCCAGAAGGGCAGGGCAAGTGTGGCAAGAGCCTTGGAGGTCATGGGGGGTGAATGGTTCGCAAGCAGTGCTGGCACTTATGGGCTGAACTCTACCAGATGAAATTCAGGACGTTCAGTGAAATTTAAATTTCAGATAGGCAGAGCATAATTGTTTGGCTAGTCCCAAATATTGTATGGGAGTCCTATATTTTTACTTGTTGAATATGGCAGTGCTACTGCTGCTATTCAACAATGTACTGGAAGTCCTAGGCAGAGAAATCAGACAAGGAAAAAAGTCATCCAAATTGGAAAGGAAGGAGTAAGTTATCTTTTTTTTTTTCAGATTACCAAAAATGCCAAGGAATGCACAAAAACACCCATTAGAACTAATAAGCGGGGGGCAGGGGAGAGGAGGAGAGGGAAACAGGGAGTGGTTGCTTAGTGAATGCTGGGTGTTTTTCTAGAGGTTTGGAAACGTTTTCAACCTAGAAAGAGGTGACGTTTGCACAGCATTGTTGAGTACACTAATGTCGCTAGATTGGACACTCTAAAATGGTCAGTTGCGTGTTGTATGAATTTCACCTTAACTGAAAAAGGAATCTGGCAATCCTACACGTGGCCCCTCCCCAGTCCTGCACCTTGTCTAGCCCCTGGTTCCATGGACTTCTACTCTGCAACTACAGAATCAGATGCAACTCTTATTTTTAAGAACGTGATCCATCACCAGCCACAGTCCTGAAAAAGCAGTCTCTGGGTCCTCAGGGGCTGCTGGGAAACGGGACCTTCTGGGTGACATTTGGGTGATATCACCCTAGTTGGGTGATATTTGCGTTCATTCATTTGTTACGTACCAACTATAGATCTGATTAAGTTCTGGCCCTCTGGTAGCACAAAGCCTGTGTGGGTGAGGCGGTGGGAACAGATGAGCTACACAAAGAGACAGTTATGATACGCAACATCAACCCTGAAGGACTGTGCTGAGTGGAAGACATGATTAAACGATTATACGTGTCTAGAGGAGAGAGGCGGCTTCTGCGTGGTGGGGAGAAAGTTCCTGAGGAGGAGGAAGGGGGAACCTAGGATCAAAAAGGCCTGGAACCAACAGGGCTCTGAGACACGCGGGTGTCGTGGGCAGAGAAAAAGGCCAGAGCAGGCGTGGGGTCAGACTTTGAGGGGTAGTGAAGGGTTTGGGCACGTCTTGGGGGCCACAGTGGATGGTTCCAGCAGGTTTTGTGGTCCGAGGTGGCCCTCAGGAGCTCCGGGGGGCCTGCCTCTCATCACATCCCCAAGGGGGTCTGCGTCTCCAAGGTGGTGAAGAAGTGAACTGTTGGCCCCCTGCCTTCCAGCCAGGCTGACTCCTCTCTCCTGGGCACGGTGCTGGTTCCAGCCCGTGTTTACCGCCTGGACCACCTGTTCTCCACCTGCCTCTTGTCGCATCCTGTCTCCTCACGGCGTCCAGGAGCCGTCCCCAGCTGCCTTTACCGCCTGGGCCCCCTCTGAGGGAGTCACTGTCGTTCCGCTCCCATTTTGGGGTCTGCAGCTCTTCTCTCCATACAGAGGGCCTCGCCTGTGGCCTCCACCCCCTAACAACCTGCTTCCGTCCTGTTCCACCCCTTCCCTCTCCTGACATAGCTCTCAAATGTCACCGATGAGTGATGAGCGGTGTCCCAGGTGCCAAATCTGAAGTCACCTCAGGGCACTGCTTTTTCTTCCACCTCCTCCTCCTCCTCTTCTTCTGAAAAGCTCTCCTCTCTTGACCTCCCTGACATTGCGCCTGCCTGTCTGAAATCTCCTCCTACTTCTAAGATCATGGCTTTTTCTGTTTCTCTTTCTGACTTTTCTGTTTTTCCTTACCTTTAAAACTGTGAGTTAAAAAATAGAACTAATTCACACACTTGGGGGAAAAAAATCAAAACAGAAACATATAGTGAAAGTAACTTCTTCCTTCCATGATTTTCACTTCTCCAAGATCTCTCTCCAGGAGCAAATTTGAAGTCCTTCCAGAGAGATGCCATCCCATACAGTAGCTACTAGCTATCCCTGACTGCTGAGCACTTAAAGGGTGGCTAATTTGAATTCAGACATGTTGTAAGTATAAGACACATGACCGATCAAACTTAGTACACAAAAGTATAAAATATCTCATCAATAATTTAAAGACACGATTATAATTCAAGAAAGCTAGAAAATAATTTTAAAATATTGATGAGATGTTAAGATGTGTGATTTGGGATATGTTGGCTTAAAAATATATCAAAATTAATCTCACCAGTTTCTTTTTATCTTGTCTAATGGAGATACCGAAAAAAAAATGTCAATAACTTAGACTTGCATTTGTGGCTAACATTATAATTTATTTGACAGCACCGTTCAAGAGTTAGACTCTGCATTTACTTATGAATATATATGCATTCCTTTAAAAACACAGTATGTATGCAAATAGCACAGTATGCAAACTTCGAAAAATTTCTTGTTGCCCTCAACCATCTTTCTCAGAGATCAGGAGCATTTTACTGATGATGAAACTGAAGCTCAAAAGCCCAGGTGACTTTACCGTGGTCAGTGGTGTGGGTCTCTTTTCCCCCTTAGAAGTACTCGCTTCTAAGAGTCAGGCTCCATCATCATATCTGCTTTACATCTGTTGTGAGCTCAAGCTCCCGCCGCTCTATAGTCGATATATGTTAGTCATCATGACATAATAGCATTGAAATTTGTAGCTTCATAGTTGATCTCATTTAAAGATCCCGACAGCCCTTAAGGTAGGTTGCTGCCACTTGACATCAGTGCTTCCCCTGCACCACTGACTTCCTTCGGAGCCCACGCCTGCTCCACTCTGTCCCCTGGCTCACAGTACTCAGGGAGTTGTGACCAGGAGGGCCCCTGAGTGTCCCAGGCAGACAGCTTACCAGGTGGTTGAGCGTTCATCCTCTGGATCCAGGGTCGGGGCTCAGATGCCAACTCCACCATTCTTACCTATGTGACCCTGAGCAGTGGATTTTGCCTCATTTGAATGAGTCATTGTGAAAGTCCCACCTCAGAGGCCTTGAGAGTGAGGGGGAAAGGAAGCCATCAGTGCTTAGACTAGTCCAGAGATGGAGCCTGTGTTTGTGGATCCAGCTACCTTACTTTATGTAGAGCTGTGGCAAGTTGTGTGGAATCAGGGCCTGAAAGCTTGCAAACACCTCTTTCGTTGTACTGTCCATATTTTATAAGCTTCTGCTACCAAATGTATTCTATCAGATGATGTGGTCTTATCACAGATTTGGAAAAGCTTAAAACAGCTCATGGTCCGTGATGACCTGGGGCTGGGGGATGGTGGGTGGGGTGGGAAGCAGGCTCAAGAGGGAGGAGATCTATGTATACACACAGTTGATTCACGTTGTTGTACAGCAGGAACTAACACAACGTTGTAAAGCAATTATATTCTCATTAAAAAAAGAAAAAAAAAACCCCCACAGCTCATGGTATCAGTCGACAAGTGGATAGACAAACTGCATATCCATGCAATGGGATATTGTTCAGCCATAAAAAGAAATAAGCACTGATAAATGCTACAGTGTGGATGCACCTCGAAACATTATGCTAAGTGAAAGAAGCCAGACACAAAAGCTCACGTATTGTATGATTCCATTTATATGAAATATTCATAATAGGTAAATCCATAGGGAGATAAAGCAGATAGGTTGTTGCCAGGAGCCGGAGAGAGAGGAATAAAGAGCAGTTACTTAAGATATGAGGTTCGTTTTGGGGGTGATGATGATGCTTTGAAACTAGATAAAGGTGGTGGTTGTACAACATTATAAATGTACTAACTGCCACTGAATTATTCAGTTAAAATGGTTAATTTTATAACAAGTGTAGAGAGGGTGTGGAGAAAAGGGACCCCGCTACAGTGCTGGTGGGAATGCAAGTTGGTGCAGTCACTGTGAAAAATAGTATGGAGGTTCCTCAGAAAACCAAAAATAAAATTAGCATGTGATCCAGCAACCCCCTCCTGGGCATATATTCAGAAAAAAATTTTAATTCAAAGATACATGCTACTTTATGTTCATAGCAGCACTGCTCACAATAACCAAGACATGAAAACGACCTAAATATCCACCAACAGATGAACAGATAAAGAAGAAGTGGCACATATATAAAATGGACTACTACTCAGCCATAAAAAAAAGAATGAGATGCTTTGCAGCAGCTTGGACGCAACTAGAGATGATCACGCTAACTGAAGTAAGTCATAAAGAAAAAGCCAAATGCCATATGATATCAAATGTGGACTCTAAAATATGGCACAAATGAACCTACCTATGAAACAGAAACAGACTCACAGATACAGAGAACAGATTGTTGGTTGCCAAGGGGGAGAGGGTTGGGGGAGGGAGGGGGGGTGGGAGGTTGGGGTTAGCAGATGTAAGCTTTCATATAGAGAATGGATAAACAATAAGGGCCTGCTGCATAGCACAGAGAACTATATGCAGTATCCTATGGAAAACCATAATGGAAAAGAATATTAATAAAGAATGCATATATATGTATAACTGAATCACTTGGCTGTATAGCAGTAACTAACATGGCACTGTAAGTCAACTATACCTCAGTAAGAAGTAAAAATAAATGATGAATTTTATGTTGTGAGAATTTCACCTCAGTAAAAAGTGGCCTATCCCCATTCTCCCTTGGATGCTGTTAGGAACTCAGACTCCAATTAAGACCCCAGCTAGAGACCAACAATCCTCTCACATTATAAAGGACAAGCTTTGGAAGGTGGGATGGGGAGTGGCTCCCAGCTACAATAGAGCCAGAACCCAAGTCCCATCCACAGAACATATCTTTATTGAGAACCAGACCCGGTTCTAAGCACTGAGGATTCAGCCAGCCATGAATGAGACCCAAGGGTCCCTTTTCATGGAGTTTGCATTCTGGTTGGGGAAGGCTGACAAACACACAGATAATAAAATATCAAGCAGGGAGAGAGCTATGAAGGGAAACAAAACAGATAAATGGTAGGCGGGAGGCAGCCAGGGAGGGCCCCTAAGATGAGGTGACATTTGAGCAAGCAGTGCATAGCGGATATCTGGAGAAGGGTGTTTCTAGAGGAAGGACCAGCAGGTGCAAAGGCAGGAGCAAGGCAAGACCATGCTTGGTGTTTTACAGACTAGCAGGAGGCCATCTCTGCCATAATTCTGAGGGAGAGAGACCCATCCTGCCTGGAGTGCATGCTAGACTGTTCCATGCTTAATAGCTACTTCAGTCAATATTTAATTGATGCTCAAGGATGGAGGAGACTGGGAATCTCAGCAGAGTCTGGGGCAGTGGCAGAAGCTACACAGGTTTTTGGCTGGTGGAGAGGTCAGAGCAGCTGCCATCTGCCCAGGCTTGCCCCTGGCCCCTGCGAGGGGAGCTCCCCGAGGCTTCCTGGGTGGACTCCTGCAGGGGCTGGGGGCTGGGGTGTTCAGGCGGCTCTGTCAGGATAATGGTCCTTACTTGGCTTCTCTGAGCGTGGAACGCTCCATGAGCCACCCCAGGGAGATACTCACCACCTCTCCACCTGCTGGCCTGGTTGGGAGAGGGGGCATGGCAAGAGGGGGACTAGAGCTGATGGGGAGTGCTGGAAGGGGCTCTGAGTTAAGGCGGGGCATCCATGCCGGGCAGAGGGGGCTGGTGAATTCTGAGATGTTTTCTTGCTCGAATAACCAGACACAGCTCCTGCCCAAATTGGGGTAAAGAAAAAAAAAAGAGTTGTTTCAGGCAAGAATGGAACCTAGTCCCTGATCACTCATTTTTATTTCACTTTCTGACTCATTCTTGCTGCATCAACGGTATTTGAGGTACAGATGGTTAATTTAAAGACTGAAAACTTGGCAATTAATTTTAAGGTTCCCCAACTTCCCAGCTAGTTGGGTGATTTAGCTTATTTCTCCGATCTTCAGTTTTCCTGTGTATAAAATATGGGTTAATACAAAGAGAAGAAGCCCAGTAGCCAGCATATGGTGGTACTCGACCATCCAAACCTAAAACCCTGAAGCTGCCTTTCAGTTTCTGTCTGAGGTTGAGAAGACCCACCTGAGCAGTCAGCTCTCCATGGGGACTTCTGACTCCAGCACCATCCATCCCAGCTCCCCTTGGCAACACATAGGTCACCTGCGTGGATAGGGTGACGGCTGACCTGTCCCTTGGGTATGGGGCAGCATTTAGGGGAACAGCTTGAAAGTAAGAACCTGCCTTTATGCCTGCATCTCTGGCTTGATGCTAGCTGCCATGCCTACCCACGCACCACCACCTTCCCCAGGTACTGGTTCCTCAAGATTCCTGCTCCTCTTCTAGGAATCTGTTCTTTTTTTCTGGCCATGCCATGAGGCATGGAAGATCTTTGTTCCCTGACCAGGTATTGAACCCTCAGCCCCTGCAATGGAAGCGCTGAGTCTTAACCACTAGGCTGCCAGGGAAGTCCCCGTAGGCATCTGTTCTGGACACCACCTAGAGGGGCTGTAGACTCCTGTGGCTCTGTCTTCGCCTCTCATTGCCCACTCAGAAGAGGGCCAAAGGCTGTCCTTGGTCTTCATCATCTACCAGGTGGCTTGATAGGTGCTGGACAGGGTTGCTGGGCTTCTTGGGTTACAAGGAGCAACTATTCCTCAAAACATGTTGGAGGTAAACATGTGGTCCTCTCTCCATGACACTTGCCCAATACCATCTAAGAAGGGAAGAGGAAAGAATCAGTGAGAAAAGTTAGGGGGCAGAGATACATATCTGTGATTCTGGTGGCATCAGACTTGGGCAAGATGAGATAATGGCCTAAGCATGTGGACAGTGGAGCCCAAATGGCCCAGGTTCAATTCCACTACTGTCTGTCCCACTAGTTGTGTGACCGAGGGCAAGTTACTTGACTTCTCTGGACCTCAGCTTCTTTATCCTTAAGATAGGGATAAAATACTGATAGAATCAGCCTCGTGATGTTGCAAGATTTCATTGATTAATATTTGTATAGTGGTTAGTACAGGCTTGGCATAGAGTAAGTATTCGATATCTTTTTATTATTTTCTTTCCATTTATGTAGTTCATTTTACATATCTTTGACAGTGAATTTTTTTAAATTGAAGAGTAGTTGATTTGGGATTCCCTGGTGACTCAGTGGTACAGAATCTGCCTGCTAATGCAGGAGACATGGGTTTGATCCCTGGGTCAGGAAGACCCCCTAGAGAAGGAAATGGCAATCCACTCCCGTATTCTTACCTGGGAAATCTCAAGGACAGAGGAGTCTGATGGGTTATAGTTCACAGAGTCGAAAAGGAGTCAGACACGAATTAACAACTAAACAATAACAACTGTTGACTTACAATATTATATTAATTTCAGGTGTACAACATAATGATCCATTATTTTAACAGCTTATGCTCCATTTACAGTTATTATGGAACATTAGCTGTATTCCCTGTGCTGAACAATATATCCTTGTAGCTTACTTATTTTGTACCTAGTAGTTTGAACCTCTTAATCCCTACCCTACCCTACTTCTCTCTCCCCACTGATAGCCACTAGTTTATTCTCTGTATCTGTAAGTCTGTTTCTGTTTTGTTATATTCATTTGTTTTAGTTTTTAGATTCTATATATAAGTGATAACACACAATGGTTATCTTTCCCTGACTTATTTCACTAAACATAATACCCTCCAGGTCTATCAGTGTAGTTGCAAATGACGAAAGTTTCCTTTTTATGGCTGAGTGATATTTCATTGCATGTATCTACCACATCTTCTCAATCCATTTATATGTTGACAGACACAGAGGTTGCTTCCATATCTTGGCTATTGCAAATAATTCTACTACAAACATTGGGATGCATGCATCTTTTCCAATTAGTGTTTTCATTTTCTTTGGATAAATACTCAAGTAGAATCAGTAGATCATATGGCATTTCTATTATTTAGTTTTTTGAGAAGCCTCCATGCTGTGTTCCACAGTGGCTGCACCAATTTACATTCCTACCAACAGTGTACTCAGGTTGCATTTTCTCTACATTTTTGCCAGTATTTGTTATTTGTGGTCTTTTTGATAATAGCCATTCTGACAGGTGTGAGGTGATATTTCATTGTGGTTTTGATTTTCCTGACAGTGAATTTGTTTTTGTTTGCTGAAGTTGTCATCTATCTGGGCATTGGGGTTACGATGGAGGGAGACAGACATTAATCCAGTTCTCATAAATAAATGTACAGTTGCAGTGGGGATCTGGGCTTTGAAAAGGGGAACATGGGGATCAGAGAATGCTCAATAATGGAAATAGACCCAGCCAGGCTGCTGAGGGTGGGCTTCCTGGAGGAAGTGACTTTGGAACCAAGATTTGAAGGGTGAATAGGAGTTTTTAGACTAAGAAGGGAAGAGAAATATTTCAGGCAGAGGAAATAGCAAAGACCCTGTAAATGTGAAGGGCTGACTCACCCAGATTTACTTTTAGTTCACTTTAGCTCAAGCGCTCTCTTTAGTTAACGTTTTTCATTAAAATCATTGTTGTAAAGAAATTGAATAGATTTATGATAGTATTAGACTATTTCTTTATAATAAAAATTATTACTTTCCCGTCTTTTTAAAATTATGATAAAAAGCAATATAAAATTTACCATTTTATCCATTTTAAGTACAGTGTAGTAGTATTAAGTATATTCACGATGCAGTACAATTGATCTCCAGAACATTTTTATCTTACAAAATTGAAACTCTGTCTCATTAAATAATAACTCCCCATTTCCTCTTCCCCTCTGCCCCTGGCAACTGCCACTCTACTTTCCGTTTCTGAGTCTGACTCTTCTAGGTACGTCACAGAAGTGAAATCATACAGTATTTTCTTTTTTGTGACCGGTTTACTCCTCTTAGCATTATATCCTCAAGGCTCATCCATGTTGTAGCCAGTGACAGGACATCTAGGAGGCTTTTGCAGGAGGCTAGGCTCCAGCTGATGGGGGCTGGGCCTAGGGTGTGGCAACTGAGGAGGAAGAAGCAGGTAGGATCAGGGAGATTTGGGGGAGGCAGAGTCAGGGGATTTGGTGAAGGACTGGCTGGTGGCAAGGCTGGGTGAGGCAGGGCTCTCGCTTCTGGACTTAGCGTTCACAGGGGGCTGTGGACAGGCCTGTGGCACTCAGAACTGTGGGCTCCTTTGGAGGATGTGGCTGATCCAGGGGCTCAGTTGCGAGCAGAGGAAACCGGGAAAGAACCTCTTCTCTGCCTTCAGCCCAGAGTCTCGTGGTGACCAGAGAGGAGGAGTCGTGAGCAGCTGCTGTAGTTTCTCTTCCCCGTTGGTGCATCTTCCTACAGAGCACGGACCTTGCTGCACTGGAAAGATGGATCTTTACGGCATCCCAGATGGAAGGAGGATGGCACCTAAGAGTTTTGAGGCCTGTCTCTCCCTGTTCAGACAGCACCAGGCTGGGCGCCACAAGTGTCTACCATGCTCTCTCTGGTCTGTTTCATTCTCCATGGAATTCTAAAGTCCCTCTCACTTAGACACCTACCCACCTTCGAAAGGCTCCCATCTCCCCAAAGAAGTGGGTAATTTTCCCCGTGGAGAGAAAAATCACAGAGGAAAGAATCCTAACCCCGACCGTCTCCAGGTCACATGGCAAGTCACTTCTTTCCCAGCCCATGCGCCCAGACAGCCCATGTTGAACGTGTACCAGGACAGTCCTGCACCAGACCCAGTGAGGAGGAGACAGATATAGGCTCCACCGTCTGAGGAGCAAAGGATGGTAGATATGGCCTTGATACCAGTGTGTGTTTCCCTGCTGACTCAGACGGTAAAGAATCTGCTTGCAATGCAGGAGAACCAAGTTTGATCCCTGGGTCTGGAAGATCCCCTGGAGGAGGGAATGGCAACCCACTCCAGTATTCTTGCCTGGAGAATTCCATGGACAGAGGAGCCTGGCGGGCTGCAGTCCATGGAGTCGCAAAGAGTCAGACACGACTGAGCGACTAACACACACACCAGTATGAACAGGTGTGGTGGTGGCTCATGAAAGAAGCTGATTAGTCCCACTTCGTTTTGGGTGGGCAGTGGGGAAGAGTCATCAGGAAGCACTAGAGAAGATGTGACTTTCTAAAACGATGTCTTGGAAGATTTCTATCAGCATGGAGGTAAAGATCAGGAAGTGGGGCAGACAAGGGAATTCTTGGCAGGGGGACATGAGAAACAGACTTGTGCCTTCAGCTTGTTATCAGCAGACATCTGCAGAGAGAAGTCAGCAGGCTCTCCATCCCCTAAGACTTGGCTTTAGTCTCTGACTGTAGATGGGGTGGGGATGGGGGGAAGTGAGGAGCTTCTGACACGGAAGCCATTTAGGGGGGGTGGTCAACTGGAGATAATGAAAATCATTCTTCAGGGAATTCCCTGGAGGTCCAGTGGTTAGGGCTCGGTGCTTTCACTGCTGAGGGTTTGGAATCTATTCCTGATCGAGGAACAAAGATCCCACAAGTTGCATGGTGCAGCCAAAAAATAATCCACATAACACTTTCTGCATGCGTACTCAGTCATGTCCAATTCTTTGTGATCCTGTGGACTGTTGCTCGCCAGGCTCCCATGTCCTTGGGATTTTTAGACAACAATACTGGAGTGGGTTGTCATTTCTTCCTCCAGGGGATCTTCCCAATTCAGAGATCGAACCCTTGTCTCCTGTGTCTCCTGCATTGGCAGGCGTGCACAGAGCATTTACTAGACACCTAATGCTGCTTTAGAAGCCACACAAATATTCATTAATGTAATAGTCACACCAACACTTTGCAGTAGTCACTATTATGGTACCCATTTTCCAGTTGGGAAAGTACCCAATTGCACAGAGCAGGAAATAGGATTTGAACCGGGCAGTGTGGCTCCAGACTCTGTGCTTTCAACCACTGTGTTAGACTGCGACTCCCAGCCGGTTCTGAGCAGAAATGTTAGGACAGGGCTGGAGGGGATGAAGGAGGGAAAATGGCCAGGCGCTCGCCTCAGATGTGATGTGGGTGGGGGACGAGGTTGGAACCATGGTAGCTGCTCAGATGTCATGGTGGAACATTCATTGAGCTGTGGAACCGGAGCGGGGGAAAGACAGCCTGGTTGACCTTGTTCTCCCAGTCTGTAAAATGGGGACAGGACACTTGCCTCAGTGGTAGAGGGAACCTGAGTGGCGGTTCTTTGGGCACTGCAGGTGCTCTCTCAGCGTGGCCTGCCCCTGCCGTCTCATCCCTGGCTCTGCCCGCTGCTGCAAACGTGCCTGCCATCCCCTTTGTCCCCCCTCCAGGCCACCTCTGGGGGCACCCAGCCCTCTGGGAATGTCTTTCTCTGTCCATTTCCTCATGGAGCTAGAAGCGGCTTTGAAGTCTGCCAGGCTCTTTAGAGGGAGCGAGGTGAGAGCAGTTCAAGGCATGTGGGTTGGAAGTACTCGGAAATGCAGATGGGCCTCAGGACTTCCTTTTATTTTTGTTCAGCACATCTGAGTGTCTCGGTGGGTACCCCCCCGCCCCGCATCTCAGAGGAGGGCCTCCCCCTATTGCAGGAAGGATGTGACAGCACCCATGGTGGTCGGGGGTGGGGCTGCTGTGAGCTTGGGGGCAAGCAAGGCGAGGCCAGGTTCTCACCCTCCTGCCCCGCCCTGCCACGCCACCAAAATAGAAGGGCCGAGGTGTCAGCCCCAGGGAGGGCCTGGCTGGGACAGCCTTTGAAGCGGGAGAGAGCCTAGAAAGAAGGCTGAGGAAGCAGTTTGTTAATATTCACAGCGGAGGGGGCAGTCTTCCCTGGGTTTTCAGCGTCCGCCACGGCAGGCAGGCAGCAGAGACATCACCCACCTAACTCAACAACTCCAGGGCCGGGGAGACGAGGCCTGGGTTTGGCTCATCCGTTGCTGAGTGACACTGGACACCTCACCTCCCTCTATGGGCCTTGGTTGTCTCTAGTGCAGCACCATGAACTGTGATCAGATCATCTCTCGGGCTACTTCTCACTGCAGCATGGAGGATTCACATCCTTGCTGCGTGGCCATGGATCCCTGCCTCAGCTCACCCCCCTTCCTGTCCTCTGGGTGGGGCTTGGGCCTGGCTGGGCCCTGGACTCGTGGACATCGCTGGGAAGCAGTAGGGATGCAGGGGCAGACGGAGGAGCAAAGAGCGGTGGGTTTGCCAAGAGCCTGCTGCCCTGGAGCATCCCGAGGGGAGGAGAGAGGCCGTGGGCACAGAGATGATGCCTTGGTGGGGCAGGGGTGACATCTGAGATATTTAACAGTCAGGGCAGCTCTGGCTGCCTGAGCACTTGGGGGAGGGGGGGCTGCTTTGCCCGCTGTTAACCCTTTAGTTCCTAGGGGGCAGCTGAGTGTCCTGGGAGAGGGACCAGGAAGGCTGGAAAGGGAAATATTTCGGGTGGGGGCACACTTGGGCCAGGGCCTGTTTATCAACTGGTAAGGAAGTGTTTCAGGATTCTGATGACCCGTGTGATTGTACCAGCGACCTGTTGTCTATCAGCTCTGTTTGCGGGGAGGGAGGGACAGAGAAGTCAGCTGAGGCCCCCGGGGAGCTGGTTTCTAGCCCTTTCCACTATCAGGAAAAGTACTTTCATTCGGAGTGGGTGGCAAGTCACTGGTCCCACTTGGCCCAGCGTCCCAAGGTCCCCAGCCTGCTACCCGAGGGTACCCCTCCTCCCTCCACCCTCGGGAGCAGTGAAGGGAGGCTCCCTCCCCTCACTCCTCTCCACGTTGTAGCCCGGCTGCCCCACCACTGGCTCTGCTTCCTTTGCATCAGCCGTCTTCCCTCGCCTACAGAGGGCCCGTCCCACCCTCCTACCCTCAGGGATGACCCTTCCCATCTCCTTCTGCTTGGCCAGTGGAGGAGAAAGTTGAGATGGGGTTGTAGGGAGGGGAGGGGGAGCAGGTGCACCATAACGGCAGCTGGAGGGGGAGACCCCAGTTCCTGGTACAAGTCCACACTCTGCCCGCTGCCCCGACTTCCCTGTGCAGCAATTTCGGTTTCTATTTTAAACAGTTTGGGTTGGTTGCTTCCCTGCCTTCCTGCTGGGTGTTTATAGTGGGGAAAATAATTGGTGATATTTGCACAGATGTGCTGGTACTGCGGCTCATCACGGGCACCTATGCCCAGGGGATCCTCCCTGCCCCCAGCTCCTCTGCCAGCCTGAGGAACCAGCCAGGAAGAGGGGGGGTAACTGCTGGCCCCCTGCTTCCCCAGAGCCTCAGGCACTGAGACTCAGGCAGAGCTGGAAGCAGGAGGCCTGATGTGCCCCAGGCATGCCCAGAGGCAGGCCCCGGCTTGCCAGGGGAAGGGGCCCTGCCCAAGTGGCAGGGACTGATCAGGACAGGCCCCAGGCTCCATGGGATGGGCCCTTCCAAGGGGTCTGAGCAGAGAAGCCCCGAGGGGCTCTGTTACTGCTGATTCTCCTACAGGGTCTGGGTTTGCTGTTTAGGGTAGGGGGTGGTGAGGACCATGGGGAGAAGGACCTGGGTTGAACACAGGAAATCGTTGGCTTGTTTCTCTTTTGTCTCCAGGCGTGGAGCAGCGTTCTGGGGGGCTGGGCAGGAGGCAGGGGCTGCAGGACCTGGACTGGAGTGGGTGCTGCCCACTGCCGGGTGCCCAGCTCACTGGGGATGAGGAGACCCCAGAGCAGGCGGGGCTGGGTGGGGCCACCACGTGTCCTGCGTCATGCCGGCGTGGGCATGTGCTGTGTGTGTGTGTGCGCATGCAAGTGTGTGCACGCAGTATCTGTGCTTGTGTGGGCTGTGCCCATGCGTGCACATGCGTGGATGGAGGTGTGTATGTATAGAGGTGCGGGCAGGCACATGCTGTGTGTATATGTATGTGCGCGTGTGTGTGCGTGTCTGTGTCTTGGTTTACATTCCCCAGGGTTCCTCTGAGGCAAGAGTTCAGTTGCCGGTAGTTTATTGAGAGCTGATCCCAGGAAGCAGGAAAATGAGGAAGATGGGGCGAGAAGGCAACCAGCGAGGGACGTGCTTTTGGTTAAATTGCCACTGCCAGTAGCTGAAGCTCCATTCTTCTGGGGAATCCTCAGAGCGGATCCTCAGGTGGAATATGGCTGATGTCCTTCCCTCGAGACACCGCGAAACCTGGGGGTATTTGTCCACCAGCTTCCATCCATCAGTGGTTGAAGCACCTTCAGCTTATCCTACCTGTGAGCCCAGTAGCACAGAGTTCCCAGGAAGCAGCCTTCGGTGTGGGGAGGTAAAGGCTGCAGGATGTAGGCGGCATCACCGGGCCTGCTGCTGTGTGATGGGTGTGCTGGGTGCAGTGACGTGCTGCTCAGGGCCCCGCGGGAGTGACGGGCTTCATCCTCCAACAAACAGCCTTCAAGCATCCCCCAACCTGGGAGCAGCCTCGGCTGAAGAGAGCCACTTTGCCCAAGGGTCACAGCCCTTTTCTGGGTGGCTCCCATCCAGTGACTGATTGACAAGCAGCAATGGAGGCCTGGCCCTTCGTCCCACCTTGAGTCAACTCTGAGGGCACCTTGGTTCCAGGCCCTACCTCGGGTTCGCTCAGACAGTCATTTGGCCAGCACCGCAGCCTGACCAGAGAAGGTGATGGCACCCCCACCCAGTACTCTTGCCTGAAAAATCCCATGGATGGAGGAGCCTGGTGGGCTGCAGTCCATGGAGTCGTGAAGAGTTGGACATGACTGAGTGACTTCACTTTCCCTTTTCACTTTCATGCATTGGAGAAGGAAATGGCAACTCACTCCAGTGTTCTTGCCTGGAGAATCCCAGGGACGGGGAGCCTGGTGGGCTGCTGCCTATGGGGCCGCACAGAGTTGGACACGACTGAAGCGACTTGGCGGCAGCAGCAGCCTGACCTCTCCATAGTTCAGATCTGCCTCCTTCTGCTCCTCTCCTCGAATGTTCTCCCAGGAGTATCTTCTAATGAGTAGCATGCAGTGATCTCTGTCTCAGGGGTACCCAGCCTGTGCAGCGCTCTTGTGTGTGTGTATGCAGAGCTGTGTCTTCCAAGTAGTCATGTGTGGGTATGGGCATGCCAGTGTCCTCCATGCAGTGACCTAGAGCCCAGGCTGTTCCCTCTGATAGCCCAGGCAGGTTCCTGGGGGCCTGGAACAGAGAGGATACTGGGGATTCGGTGCTGAGGATGGGGCCTGAATCAGACAGAGATGGTTTCCTCCCCATACCACGCTTGAGCAGCCCCCACTGAGACTCAAGAGAGAGCATCAGGGAGGTGGGGTCCTTGGTGACCCCATACCTTGTGTCCACCCCTGATGGCTCCAGGAAGCTCAGGGGAGCCTCAGTAACCCTGGCCCACGTCTCTTCCTCCTGACCTCCAAGGCTCTCGAGTCTAGAACGGAGTTTTCTTCAGCCTGGACGTTGCCTTGTCTTGCAGAGTCAAATGCAATCCACACCATCACCCGGCATCCAGGCTACTCCCAGCAGAGTAGTCCTCCAAGCCAGAGCACCTACCCCTTCTCCTAAGGCCCGGATGTAGGCAGGTCTTCTAGAGAACATGCTGCAAGGGGCCCGGAGCAGTAGACTAGGGGATGGAGATCAGTCTTGGGGAAGGATCGGACGCAGGCAAACGTGGAGGTAGGCGGGGACAGCAAGAGGCCCAGAGGGCACCAGGTGTTACAGAAATGTTTATTACAAGGATAAGTATATACAGTAATGGGACATTAAAACTGCTGACTCTGGGCCTGTGAGACTTCAGGGGATGTACTGATTGGAGGGCTGGGTAATGCCTGGGCTTGCGGAGGATGGTGGACAAGTTGGGTTCACAGCCCCAAGCTCTGGGTGGGGCCCCGGAATGACCAGGTCCACAGATCATGCACAACGAGAGACATAGCTTGAACGCTGGCAGGCCTGCGCTCCCAAGTGTGCTACTCCTGCCTGTCTGGGTGTTTCTAGAATTCTGAAATGTCCCTATTGGCTAAGAGTGTTAAGAGCAGCTCTGAGAAGAGGTGCCGGTGAAGAAGCTGCAAGGCTGACGAGGGTCTATCACTGACCTCCAGCATTCAGAGGTGGAAAAAGACCACTGGCATTTGAGACACAGGCCTGACTTTCCTCTTCTTTGAGTTGGTGGAGCTTTCAGTTTGGCTCCAGCTGGATGTTTTAGGCGTAATCCAACACCTCCAAAACTCCCGTGGGAGGCTCCTGTCACATACCTGCCCACAAATACTAAGGGTCATCCCTTAGTATCCCTTCAATACATTCTCTATATCCATCTAGACCTCAGTGGCTGCTGGACTGATGGCACTCTCTCTCTCTGTCTGCCTGGCATGGTGCCAGCTCAGAGCCCCCGGAGGAATCCAGAAAAGGAGGATGGTGCAGAGAACAGGAACAACGATATTTCAGGGCCCTCCAGGTTCTCTGTCATCTCATCTGCCTTTCCCTCCGGCATAAAGATGCTCCAAGAATCTGTACTCAGTACAGTTTACCTGCCCCAGGTGCCCCCTTTCCACCTAGAATCTACTCTGTCTTACAAGCCCACAGAAGAGGTAAGCACCCTCTAGAACCAGAAAGACCATATAAAGGGGGTCCCTTTATATGTATTTCCATCTTGGCTGGCTGAGGTCTGGGCATCACAGGCCAGAGAGTGGAGTTGGGAAGTTCAGGGAGACCCCAGGTGGAGACTCCTGTGCGTCTGCCCCCCAGGAACCCCCTTTCTCTCTCTGTAACCTGCTCTTCTCTGCGGAGAGGTTAGCAGAGTTGGGTAGTGGGTGGCTGCAGGGCAGGAGACCCTTTGGGGAATGAGCAGAATGGGGAGAGCTCCCAGCCAGATGCAGCTCTGCCTGGATGGCCAGGTGGGCAGCCCTACCCTCTCCTGGACTGAGTGATGCCCCTGGCCTGCTCTAGGCCGGTGGCAATGGGCGGGAGGAAGTGGAAGTCATGCCCCGAAGGCTGCAGTCTGGGAAGGCTCCTCCTGACAAGCCACCCCCATGAGTTGTCTCTCCAGAGAGTCTGCTACCTCCAGCACCCCACCTCCACCTCCTCAGGCAGAGCAGGGGAGTCAGGATGCCAGAACTTCTTGGCCACTAGCTGTGGCCATTCTGGGACATGTAAGCTGCCAGGGCCACCACCACGGCTACATAGAGACCAGCCCCCACAGCGATGGAGAGTGTGGCCAGGAAGAGGGCCCGGCGGGAGGTGGTGTTGGCCAGACGGAAGTCCCCCTTGGAGATGGCCTTGCTGGTCTAAGGAGAGAGAGGCGCTGGTGAAAGGGAACATCCCCACGCTCAGCAAAATAGCCCCAGCCCCCAGGCCCTGACCCCAGGTGCCCTGGGGAGAGGGGGCAGAGCAGAAGCCCTGGGCTCCCATGGGCTCTTACCCCCTGGGAGAAGTAGAAGGCAGCGATGCCCAGGGGCCAGAAGCAGCAGAGCATGGAGAAGATGGTGAGACCCAGGTGGTCCCTGGGAGGCAGCGTAAGGGAAGTTGTCTTCACTTTCACTCTCCGTCGATGTGGCATCACTCTGCAAAACACGAGTGGGCTTTTGTGACCTGGCCCGGGACACCCATCGACAGTGGTGTGGGGCAGCAGGCAGACTCATCTGTCGTTAGTGGGAGTGTGGGTTGGGCTCCGGACTCACTACCAAAACCTTGACAGTGGTTCGATGATTCCACACTTGGGAATTTATCACTAGGAAAGACTACAAGTATACACATGCAAGACTACACACACAAGTATACAGGTAGTAGGATGTTCAGGATAGGATAGTAACTGTGAAAGATCAGGAACAGTCTCAGTGCCCAGTGACCAGGAGACTGGGTTAATTAGCGGTGGAAGAATTTACAATGGGATACCATGTAACCCTTAAAATTCACCTTGGTAGAAAATATTAGATTACGTGGAGCAAATACATCGCTTAGAGAGGAAAATTCAGTTACAGAAATATGAATAGCAAGAAATCTTTTGGGGGGTAAGGTAGAAAAAATGTTAAGTAAAAGACTGGAAGATCATTCACTATAATAATAGCTATCTTTGAATAATTTTTTGCATTGACTTTAAATTGCTTATATAATTAAGAAAACAAGAACCAGGTGAACTTTCCTCAAAGACCAGAAGTCCATAGATAGATGGATGAGTGGACAAAGACAGTGTTTATCTATACGTATAAGGGAATATTATTCAGCCATAAAAAGAAGGAAATCCTGCCATTTGGGCCAACACGAGTCTTGATACATTATGCTAAGTGAAATAGTAGTAGTAGGGTTAGTGACTAAGTTGTGTCTGACTCTTGTGACCCTATGGACCGTTGCCTGCCAGGCTCCTCTGTCCATGGGATTCTTCAGGCAAGAATACTGGAGTGGGTTGCCATTTCCTTCTCCATGCTAAGTCCAAGATAAATACCATTTGATCTCACTTATATGTAGGATCTAGAAAAGCTGAACTCATAGAAATAGTGAGTAGGTTGGTGGTTGCCGGGGGCTGGAGAGTAGGAACAATGAGGAGAAGTTGGTTAAAGAGTAAAAACTTCCAGTTATAAGGAGAATAAGTTCTGGGGGTGTGCTACAGGGTGGTGGCTGCAGTTAATAATGTATTATATACTTGAAAGTTTCTATGAGAGTAGATCTTAAATATTCTCATTATGGCAACAGCAAAATGGTAATTAGGTGAGGTAAATGGTGTGTTAACTAACCTTATTGTGGTAAGCATTTTGTGATACATACATGAATCAAATCATGGCATTATATACCTTAATGTTACATAATAATTATGTCTTAATTGAACTGGAAAAAAAATCAAGAACAAAAAATGCTATTAAAAAGTCAAATAGTCATAACCTTTAAAAATTGTGAATCAATATGTTGTACACCTGAAACTTACGTAATATTGTACGTATAGAAAGATACTTTAATGCAATAAATAGTAAAAAAAAAAAAAAAAATTAGTCAGCTTTAACTAGTATTTCTCAAAGTGTGGATAGCATCTGTGTCAGGGGCCTTTTCTTTAGTAAATTACAGATTCCTGGGGCCCAGGCCGGGCCTACAAAATCTCAGTACCTGGAGGTGGGCCTGAGAATCTGCATTTACACGCACGTGCTTACCTCTTCTTCCTCCGGGTCACCCTCTTGGCCTTGGAGCTCCTCTTGAACCCCGTAGGACACAGTCTGGATGGCGACATCCTCTTCCAGTTGGCCAGGTTCCGTGGACTGCTCCGTAGGCCCAGCCGGGGCTCCCTGCCCTCTGTGAAGCTGGTCTCACAGCTGCCTGCCCTGGGCTCCTTGACCTTGTCCCTCCCCAGGAGGCAGCTGGGCCTGTACCAGGCCTCCACGGCCAGCTGCAGGGACCCGGGGTCCAGGAGCTGGTGGGCATGCGCAGGGCCAGTACCGCCCAGGAGGTAGGAATAGATCTTCTCCCTGCACGGCCAGGCGGGAGAGGCCTCGGGGTAGGGGTAGGGGCTATGGAGGTGCGTGGGGCTCCGAGGCAGCAACGGGTTCTGTAGCTCACTCAGACTCTCCATGGTTCTGGGGGCAGCTCCAGGAAGGGGAGCCCCAGAGCCCCGGGACTTGGTGGCCAGTTGAATAGTCCTCAGAGGGCCTGCTGGGGAAAGCAAGACAGACAGACACTGTGGCTGGCATTCTGGATGAAGGACAAGAAGTAGTAAAGAGCACAGACTCTGCAGTCTGACTTGCCCTGGACCCTGCCTATACCATGGGCTAGCTGCAGGACCTTGAGCTGGCTACTTAACTCAGATCCTTTGTTTCTCTGTCTGCAGCAGAACTTACCTCATAGAGTTGGGTCATTCATTTATCCATTCACTGCATCATCACTGAGCATCAGTGATGGCCAGGCGCTGTACGGATGCTGGGGATGAAGCACGGAGAGGAAGAAGGATGCGCACTTGGTCTTCCAGAGCTCACAGTCTGGTGGAGAAGATGCCTGCCCTGCAGTGGGGGTACAGCAGAGGGTGTCAGAATATACAACGGGTAGAACTGACACAGAGGTGCAAGGGGACGCTTTGGAGCTGAGATCTGAAGGAAGAAGATGGGTTGACAAGGCTAGGGGAGGGGGACACATTTCACACAGTGGGTGGATAAAGGCTGGTTGGCCTGAGAGCTGGAGATGAGGCTCGTGTGGCTGTGGGTACAGAAAGGTGTGAGACGGACTGCGGGGCCAGACGGTGTAGCCCTGTTGAGGTCAAAGGGGCCCTCGGGAGTCTTGGTAGGGTTGATAGGATGAAACTTGGGTCCTGGAAGCCTTCCTTGTGGCTGTGTGTGTGGGGTGGCTTGGACTGACTGTCTCAGATAGGAGGCTTTGCCATGGCTTCTGATAAACTGAGGACCACTGAGTAGAGTAAGTTCTGAGTAGATGGAGAAACGGGGGGTGGGCCTTAGGAGACACTGTCAGGATCGGTGGCAGGTGGGATGCTGTATCAACAGAGGATTTGTTCTTGGGTTGGGTGGGCCCACGTTTAGCTCAGAGCTTGCCCCATGCCACGCGCTCACAGAGGTCAGCTCTTCCTGGTGGAGGCAGTTCTCCCCAAGTATAGTCTTAGGGGGTGCTCCTTAGGCTCACCTCCCTTCTAAGGTGAGTTCTGGGATCTGGGGAGGGATTAGGCCACCGCTGTCTGTGGGGGGGGGGGGGTGGGGGGTGCTCATCAGCCCAGAGGCCTCACTGCTGCTCTCTCCTCCTTCCTCTCCAGAGGTCAGACATGCAGGGAGCAGAACCCTTGGACTACAGTGACGTGGAGGGGCTCCTTCCTGCTGATGGGGAACTAGGCATCCAAGGCAGAGGCCTCATAAGGTTACGTCCATGTCTGGGCTCCTCTGGGCTGATTTCCAGCAGGGCTGGGCTCTCTAACCCACCAGGGCAGCTTCTGAGTCCCTGTCACAGCCTCCCTGGACCAGCAGACGTGAGCCACAGGCACAGAGCTAAAGGACATGTGACCACAGGCTTATGGGTTTGGGAGTTAGATACACAGAGTTTCCATTCCTGATCCACATTAGCTTTTTGACCTGATGGTTTCCCCATTTGGAACCAGAGAAGCTGGATTAAACAGCCACTGATGTCACTGGTGGCACTAATATACCACAATTCCATAGCTTCAAGGAGCCTTCCAGAAGAATGGATGAGCACACTCAAATAAGCCCAGGGGGTGCAGGGCTCTCCTTCCCCAACACGGCCCCTCCAGCAGAGTCAGGGAGGCAAAGGGAAGCCAAGACATCTATTTGCCAGATGAGCCATGGAGCCAAGGGGTAATTGCCCAGCTTCCCAACTCCCCTCTTGGCTGCCTTCTCCCAGCCCTGCCCCTCCACCTGGCCCCTGCCCCTGCTCGCCTCACCTGCTCTCTGGGCTTCCATTCATGTGGGCAGAGGTGGGCAGGGGGCCTTTCTGAGGAATAGGGTTGGGGAAACCAGCCCTAGCATCTTCAGAACAGATGAATGCATCAAACTCACCCCTGCCCTATGGCTTGCCTCACCAAGAGCCCACACTGTCATCCCCTAGGTGCCAAGGAGGGATATTTGTGACCAGGAGTCAGGCCCTGGAGCTCTGAGGGGTGTTTGTGAGGGCCCTTATCCAGGACTGGCAGGGGTGGCTGTGTCCCAGCCCATCACCCAGTTCCTGCCAGCCACCCTCACTTGGTCAAAGTACACCTAGCTGAGCCTCTGAAACCCAAGCCATGCACCCTTTCCTGGATCAGTGTCCCCCGCCCCCAGCACATGCCCTGGTCGTGTCTTAGAGTAGAAATCAGCGCTTCATGCACAAAGGTATATGAGCCTGGGTTTCTACCAGAGGGACAATCTGGAAGCCACCTGAATGTCCAACAACTGGGGACATGTTAAATAAATTATGGTGCAAAAACAATGGTACAGGGCCTTCAAACAGGTTTGCAAAAAGGAATAATATGAGAAAATGCTCTCTGCAGATTCAGTGAGAAGGGAGAAAAGAACACCGTATGTGCATGTGATCTCAACTCCGCCAAAATGTCAACAGTGATTATCTCCAGGGGTGGGAGCACAGGTGCTTTTCTCTTTTTTTTACATCACATTTTTTCTGTTTTCCACATTCATTTTTTATGATGAGCATGCATTACTTTTAAATCAGAAAAAGTTAATGGATTTCTTCTGAGTCAGATTATCTAAAATCAGTTTAAAACCTCCCCAGGCTGGGGCATTCCTTCTGAGAAACAATGAGGCTGAGCACAGCATCAAAACCTGCCCCCTGGCCAATATGCACAGAGAGGCACAGAGCACACGTACACAGTCACACACACCCGTTTTCGTAAAGTAACCAAGTCACAGGCTGCAGCACCTGCCCACAGTCCGGCTAAGGGTCGATTCTCTTAACAGGTTGTATTCTCTCCATCACCTGTTAGGGTCACACAGGAGTTAGGTTCACAGGAGCTGACTCTGGGGACCCAGCTCCGAGTCCTGGCCACCAGGAGGTGGTGGCTGGGCTCTAGCCCAGTCTTCTCTGGCCTTGGCCTGGCCTGACCTTTCGGCCTGTTGCTTAGGGTTGCCTCCCTCTGTTCCCTGGAATAAGGGACTAGCGTTCAACAGAGAGCAATTCTCATCTCCACTTCAGCTGCCTGGTCTCACCTGGACTGTGGTCCTTCCACACTGTGTATGGTACTGTGTACATGCTCAGCTGCTGGTGAGCATGTTTCTGTGTGTGTTGTATGTGTGTGTGTGCATGGTATACTCTGCTCCAGAGGAAAGACATGAGATGTCTGGGATACTGAATGTAAGAAGATTGCCCCAAACATGTGGTGGTGGCTGGAGGTCTGGCCAGGCCAGAAGGCGGGAGGAGAGGTTGGTCTGTGAAGCCACGGTCCCTGGCTTCTTTCCTTTTGAGCTGAAAACTGAGCTGGGCTCTTGGGTGTGCCGTGATGACCTGGAGAAGGAGAGCACACTGCCACCTCCCAGACAAAGGGCAGCAAACCATCCAAATACAGCCTCCCAAGGGAGTCTGATTGCACTGGAGTCCAGCCACGCAGTGTGACATCAGTTGGCTTATCTATAAAATGTATGGAAAGGGTAGAAGGGGTTGATTTTTAACAGCTCAGCTCAAGATGACCCTAGGATTCTACTGGGAGAAGAAAGAAGAACATATACTTATTGAGTTTTTTGCCACGTGCCAGGAACTGTTCTAAATGCTCATTTTGACTCTGTAATTCTAGTGGGGAAATAACAACAGGACAGAGGGCTTCTTTTCCAGCAGTTGCAGACTAACTTGAGTTATACAAACCTGCCTACGAAAGCCAGGGGAACTATGAAGACCAGTCACAAGGAAGTAAGAATCTGAGGGGTCAAGGGGCTGAGGACAGGTGAGCCTGACCTTTGGAAATACTTTTCCCCTCTTCCAGCAGGGAGGAAAACTGGAGTTCAGGGATGAGTAAGGAAGAAGGGCTCCAGTAAGCATGCCCAGTTTTCAACTGGGACCACCTTAGGGCTACCCATTGGGAGGAGAAGAAAACCAGTAACAGATCAGCCCTCCTGAGGACTGAAACTATGCTTTGAATCAGCTCTGCTCCTAATTGGATTACGGTGATCTGCATATAACCTTGCTGTTTGCACAAGGCAAAAGTTGTCTTCAAGCAGTGGTTCTCAAACTAGCCAGTTTCAGCATCACCAGGAGGACTTGTTAAACCCAAACTGGCTTCCACCCTCAGAGTTTATGATTCCAGGATGGGGCTTGAGAATTTTCATTTCTAACAAGAATCTGGGTAAGTTGAATCTGCTGGCCCAGGGACCCACTTTAAGAACCATTGCTCTGATAATCACAGAAAGAAGAGTAAAATATATAACTAGTGAGATAACAGACATGAAATAATAAAGGTATTTAATTTATCCTAAACGAAGCAGAAGGAATATAGAACCAGTGAGACAAATAGAAAACAAATAGCAAGATGTTAGACTTACACCCAATTATGTGAGTAATCATATTGGATGTAAATGGAATAAAATTGCCCATAAAAGACAAAGATAGACCCATAGTGTATTATTCCATTTATATGAAATTCTAGAGGAGGCAAAACGATGGTGACAAAAAGCATATCAGTAGCTCTTAAGGGCCAAAGTGGGGAGGGGATAGACTGCAAGGGGGCATGAAGATTTGGGGGTGATGTTCTGTATCTTGATTGCGGTAGTGGTTACATGACTGCAGGTATTTCACAAAATCCACTGAATTGTGTACTTAAAATTAGTGACTATTGTATGTAGAGGAGATCCAACCAGTCCATTCTGAAGATCAGCCCTGGGATTTCTTTGGAAGTAATGTTGCTAAAGCTGAAACTCCAGTACTTTGGCCACATCATGCAAAGTGTTGACTCATTGGGAAAGACTCTGATGCTGGGAGGGATTGGGGGCAGGAGGAGAAGGGGACGACAGAGGATGAGATGGCTGGATGGCATCACTGACTCGATGGACGTGAACCTGAGTGAACTCCAGGAGTTGGTGATGGACAGGGAGGCCTGGCGTGCTGCGATTCATGGGGTGGCAAAGAGTTGGACACGACTGAGCGACTGAACTGAACTGAACTGACTGTATGTAGATTATACTTCAAAGATGATTTTAAAAAGAGACAAAGACTAGGTTTTTAAACCAACACAATCTGACAATATGCTACGTATTGTCAATGTATCTTAAATATAAAAATACAAAGAAGTTTAAAGTTGAAATAATAACGTCTCACACTTAACTAAATTCTTACTGCGTCCTAGGCACCATTCTAAATGTGATGTATTCTCTCATTTAATCCTTATAGAAACTCTATAAATCATTATCTCCATCACTGTCTCCATTTTACAGATGAAGACACTGAGGCATAAGAAACTTGTAAGTGCCCACAGGCATGCAACTGGTGAGTAGTGGACAGGACATGAAACCCTGGAAATCTGACCCCAGAGTCACTTTGCTTTGCTGCCACTATGTGTTGGTGGCCTTCTATGGAGTGCTTGCTTTGTTCTGGATGCCATGGAAAGTGCTTCAAATGCAGTATCTCATGTAATCTGTCCTTTTAACATGGGTGAGGGGGATTGCGACTCAGAGAGGTTAAATAGGTTTTCTGGGATCACACGGGGAGAGTGGCTGAGCCCCATCTGACCCAGTCTGTCTGATCAGAGCTCTTGCTGGCCTGAACAGTATCAGTTCTCTGGGATTAGCTGTTGGGGGTGGGGTTTAGAGGAGATCTGCTGCACTGAGAAGAGGCAGGGTGAACACTGCTAAAAAGACCACAGGGACAGTGTGAGGTGGGACCAGAAGTTGGGTTGTTGTCCGTGGGATGGGGCCAGTCCTTATTAGAATGCTGTCAAATCTTAACAGCTACTTTTTACTGCATCCTCACGTGAGCCCCATGTTTCACACACTGTATCTCAAACCTGTACAACAACTGATGAAATTGGCTATTATTATTTCTCATTTTC
The DNA here is from genome assembly GCA_917880005.1 of Nanger dama. Lineage (NCBI taxonomy): Eukaryota > Metazoa > Chordata > Mammalia > Artiodactyla > Bovidae > Nanger > Nanger dama. Next base: position 17,759,905 of record CAKJTW010000003.1, on the reverse strand, counting down.
AGATGAGGAAACTGAAGCTCAGAAAGGGTAAGTAACTTGCCCAAGATTAAACAGTATCAGACCCTGGATTTGAACCTAGGTTTAACTGAGTCCAACACTTGGTCTTTCAGAGCCTACCTGTGTGTAAAGTGTTGTGATAAACGGTGTAGGTGTGAGAATGACAAGGACTTGGTCTTGAATGGGTTAAAACCAGAGACCTTATTGAAGGGAATGGGAAATGGGAGCTTTAGGAAAAGATTAAGAGATTTGGGGTGATTTAGTAGCCCAGGGATGGCTGCCTAGATAACCTTAAGGTCTGGATTCAAATAAATGCAGAGCTATAGTGAGGAAGTTCAACCTCTGACCACTATCTCTCAGTGCAACAAGAAAGATTGCTTCTAAACTGGAAGATAAAGCCAGAACTTCCTAGCAGGGCAGAAGATTAAATAGAAATGATTACAATCCAGAGGAGAGGTGCTGTCTTTAAGAATAGGTGCTAGACCAACTTCCAGGCAGATAATATGTAAACTGTTCTGTAAACTGTGAAGTTCTGTGACTTGAGAGGCTGTTAGTAGATGACTTGGGGCTGGATTTGATGATTTCTGGCCTGTAAGCAAGAGAGCCACCAAGCCAGCTTTGGAGTTATGGATGCTGCTTGTTGCATCTGACAGCAAAGAGAGAAAGAGTCAGGGGTCAGGGTCGGGGTGAGAGGCAACAGAGTTGAGGGAAAATGGGAGATTTAGCTTTCTTTGCTTCAGTTTCCTCCTCAGGAAGCTAACACAACTGATTATCCTTTCTTTCTCCTCTGTCTTCAAATGCTCCTAACTCTTGATCTTCCCTAATGGCACTTAAACATATTGTCATTCCCTGGCTTAAAAAGAAATCATGATGACTGCGCAACCTGACTGTCAACCCTTGGACATTCCTCCCATTGAGAAGTAGGGGTCCATGTCCCTCCTTTGTAATCCGAGTAGGTTTGTGACTGCTTTGACCACATAGCACAGCTAAGGTGATGCTACGAGACTTCAGAGGCCAGGTTACAGAAGGTCATGCACCTTTCACCTTGCTCGCTGGAATACTCACCCTTGGGACCCTGAGCTGCTCTGAATTACCCTGAAGCTGTCAGGCTGGAAAGGCTGTGTGAATGACGCTCTGGTTGGTGGAGCCTACTGAACCCAGCCTTCTGGTCATCCCAGGATGCCAGACGTGTGAGTGAGGCCATCTTGGACTCTTCAAACCAGCCCATCTGTCCGCTGAGGACCACTGGGTGACCTCTGCCCATGCCACATGGAATGGAATAATCACACAGCTCAAGCCTGGGTGAATTTCTGACCCTCAATGTCATGAGACAAAATAAGATGTCCCTTGTTTTAGCCGGTAAGCTTTGAAGTAGTCAGGCAGAAAAGAGGGGAGGAACATTTGTCTTCCACGCCCCCTCCCCCTCCTTCAGCTCCTGTCCTTTCCCTCTCCTTTACGTCACGGCTATGCTGCTCAGAAACTGTCTCCACCCACATCAGAATACTTCAGCTCTCAGTTCAAAAGTCACCTCCTTAGAGAGGTCATCCCTCCATCCTCAGCTAGATTTAGGTTGCTGGTTATCTGCTTTCCAGGCTCTAGCTCTTTCCTTCCAAGAGCTTATCCCAGTCTCTATTTATATACATGTGATTCTTTGATTAGTGTCTCTCTTCCTCACCAGATCTCATGAGCTGCAAGAGGGTGGGGATCCTGTCTGCTTCCTCATACTTGCGGCCCCTGGCCTGGCGTATAATAGGCACTCCATAGACAGTTGGTCTCACGAATGAATGAGTGAATGAGTGGATGAGTGAGCTAGGTGGGCTGAGTCTCCTCCTTAAGAATCTCTTTCCAGGACCTGGGATGGATGGAGCACATTGGGCTGGGGCATATTTAGTTTTGTACAAAAAACACTTCTTAAGCAGTTCAGACCAGTTTTTGGAATGCAAAAATCAACCAGAAGTGGTACCTGCTTTGAGGAGGAGGGGAGAATACAGACTAGCAAATACAAGGCTTCAGTGCCATGGAGTAAGTCATGCTAGCAGGACATGGAGTGTTGTGGGTACACTGATATGGGACTCCTATCCTGAGAAAGGAGTGGAGGTGATGAAACTAGGAGAAGGTTTTCACAGCAGGTGACATCTGAAATGAGTCTTGAAGGAAAAGATGAGTCATTAGGTGAGACGATGAGAAATAAGTGTTTCTAGCAGAGGAAACAGCACAGAGGCATGGGACACTGGTCTAGAGGGGAAGCCAGGTGGCTTGATATTGATGGAATCAGGCACAGGAGGTGGGGAGGCCTCCAATTCCTTGCAGAGAAGCTTTTTACTCTGGGCAGTGGGGAGCCAATGATGGTTGTCACAAGGAAGAGATACAGTCATGCCTGTGTTTTAGCTATGGTTTTTCCAGTAGTCATGTATGGATGTGAGATCTGGACCATAAGAAGGCTGAGCACTGCAGAATTGATACTTTCAAACTGCTGTGCTGGAGAAGACTCTTGAGAGCCCCTTGGACTGCAAGGAGATCAAACCAGTCAATCCTAAAGGAAATCAACCCTGAATATTCATTGGAAGGACTGATGCTGAGGCTGAAGCTCCAATACTTTGACCACCTGATGCAAAGAGCCAACTTGTTGGAAAAGACTCTGATAATGGGAAAGACTGAAGGCAGTAGGAGAAGAGGGTGACAGAGGATGAGATGGTTGGATGGCATCACTGACTCAATGGACTTGAGTTTGAGCAAACTCTGGGAGATAGTGAAGGACAGGGAAGCCTGGCATGCTGCAGTCCATGGGGTTGCAAAGAGTTGGACATAACCTAGCAACTGAACAACAACAATAACTCTGGGTGGCAGCAGTGGATAGAAAGGATTTGAGGAGTGTGAAAACAGAAAGTGAAAGTGAAGTCGCTCAGTCGTGGAACAGAAGCTTAGAGTCTATTAAGAGGCTATTGTACAATGCAGGCAGGAGGGGATGAGGACGTGAACCTGAAGGTGAAACGGATGGAGATGAAGAGTAATACCTGAGGAGTAGTCAGGAGGCTAAATCAATGGGATTTTGGGACCAACCATAAGTGAGGAAGACAGAGGAGCAAGAATGACTTCCAGGTTTCTGATTTCTTTAAGTAGAAGGTGATGCCACCAACTTAGGCAAAGTCTAGGGGGAAGCTGCTGATTTGACAAGGCAGCCTGAGCTTAAATGTCCACATCTCCCTCTTAAGGTTCCATTAAGATGACAGGATTCATTTTCAAAATAATGAAATCACAACAAAACTGGAAAACAGAAAAGATTATCAGTGGACCAGAAACACAGAGGAATTTCTGGGAGATAAAAAGCAGATGAGATTCCTTGGTAAAGAAATGAGTTACAGAGACAGTCACAGTCCCAAACACCAGAGGTAAGAACAATAAACATTCAAAGGAGAGGCCTGTTAGGGAAACAAACTTATCCAACTTCAGAGGAAATACATGCCAGCTGCCTATATTAGTCAATATCTTTTTTACTCATGAGTTTGAATGAACAACAAAAGATAATGAAAAGTAGCTATGTGACAATACAAGAGAAAGATTAAATAAACAAATATAAAACTGACCCAACAAGAATTCCAAATCATTCAAGTTACAGAAAATGTATATAAAAATTTTTTCAATTCATATCCTCAGAGAGATGTAAGAGGGTGTTGCATCCATAAAACAAGAATAGGCTGCTATGAAAAGGAGCAGTCAAAGAATAACAAAGTATTTTAAAAATTGAAAATAATTGTCTAAACTTTTAAAAATTCAATTGAGATTCTGGATAATAGAATGGACACAGTTAAAGATTAACTTTTTAATGTAAAAGAAGAAGTTAATGAAATTTCCCAAGACAGAGCAAAAGACAAAAAGATGGAAGATATACAAGTTAAGAGAAATGGAGGAGTATCCCAGGAGATCAAACATCCATCCAACAGGAATGTCAGGAAGACAGAACAGAGAGACTGGAGGGAAAACAATAATAATTAAAGAAGCAAAAGTAGAACATGATTCATGAACTGAAAAAAAATAAAAGAATATTTAGATTGAAATGGGTCACCAAGTACCAAGCTGAAAAAATGAAACACACACACACAGATGGAAAAAATGAGAAAGAGAAGTGGATGAGTTTGATTCTGAAGTGCTTTTGGGGTACAAGGGTAGAAACCCCCTGGCAATTGATGTATGGAGATGAAGCCCTGGGTGGTGGTCAGGTCTGGAGAGAGATTTGAGAATGAAGAAGGACCTATGGAGAGTGAGGAGAAGAGGGCTGAGGAGGAAATCCAGGAAAGATAAACAGCTGGAATACTTCTCAGCTCCCACAGGCGGCGTCTCAGTTGCTCTTGTCTTGGGAACTTCAGTTCACCTTCTGTTTTATCCACTGCCACCCTGAACGCCCATAGGCTGGACTGGCCTCTTTCAGAGCAAAATCTGCTTGCCTTAGGGGTGGGTTTGTGGCTGACAAAGGTGAAAATTGCTGGGAGGATAGGAATGGTGATACCATTACACAAATTAGTCTGTTTTCAGGTGGAATCAAATCTTTATTCTTGCTGAAACAATCTCTCTCGCCACTGAAGCAGCTCATTCCCAAACACTTAAAAGCAAACAGAGCATCTAACAGTGGAAGATAACACATCTGATGGAGAGGGAGAGCCCTTGGCTCTCACTCTCTGCTTGGTTTGCTTGGGGCAAGGGTTGAGGCTGGGGGTTGACCGAGGATCTACAGGGAGGAAGAAAAGAGAATAAAAGAGGAGGCAAGAGAAGAGAGGACCTGGTTACAGAGAGCAGAGATGAGACCAGTCTTTTGTGTCCCCTGGCTTGCAGCAGAGGGGGCCTTGCTCCAGGCAGGCTGTCCACCCAGCCCCTGAGAAGGGAAGGGGCTTGTAAAACACCAAAGGTTTAAAGATCTGGGATATTTCTTCTCCCCAAAGTGAAGCCTATTCCTTCTGCTTTTTCCTCTCTGGAGTGGTGTACTTTAAGGCTGGAGGTCCCTCTAGGATGCACAGATAAGTTGGCCTTTTGAACTTGAAAGTAATTAATAATGTACAGATTTCTCCAGATATTCTCTGCCTCTGTCATCTTGTGTGTGCCACCAGGGGAAGGGGCCTGCATGTGGATATTTCAGTTTCAATCTGTTGCTTCACACACACACACATATTCTCATACACACACACACCCATTATTATTTAATGACCGTGTCACATTGATCTCCTCCTCTTTCTCAGATCTCCCTGCCACCTATCCCTCTACTCCCAGCCCCAAATAACTGAGATTAGCCAGTCATGTGCCAAGGTCGACTCTTTTTCCCTTTGAGGCCTTGTGAAGGGGGTCAGAATAGGAGCCTCAGTAGGAAGGGGGCTGGAGGGGAAGATAAGAAGTAGTCAGTGGGCAGCTTTTCCTGGTTGGGAGAGGAGCCAGGTGTATCTGCCTGGGTGACCAGAGGTGCCCTGCACCCTGACACCTCCGAATCTGGAAAGTGTACTCAGACAGCTGCGGAAGCAGGGCGGTGCATTGCTGTAGCCCCAGCAGCAAGCCAGCACCCCCAGAGGCCAGTCACTCAGAAGATGAAGCCCCTTTCTATGCTTTCTACTGCCACTGTTGCCATCACTTTGTTGTGAGGGTTAGTGACTGCCCATTAACTCTGGAGAGCTGATTCTTGCCAGTGCTGCACCAGCAGCTGGGAGCCAGAAAGTGCTGACATGGGGGAGGGGTTGATTCCCCCAACCCTGGCTGGGCGCTTGCAGGGTAAGTCTGGGAGGTCACTGGCACGGCTTACTCAGCTCTACTCAATTGCCAATTAGCTAAGGTTTTTCTGAACATCACTGGGCCTGCTGCAGTTGAGGAAAATTATTGTCAGAGAAGCTCATTTTGTTTTCAAATTTAAAAACTCTCCCCAGGGACGAAGCTTTCCTGACTGTTCCCTCCTCTAGTCTTAGGAGGGGGATCCCAGTTAGGAAAGGTTCCTAGGAGAAAATGGCCTAGGACTGGGTCCCTGGCCCTTGGCTTCACACTCTGGATTGAGCAGTGGGGAGTGCTTTCCTAGCCTCTGGGCTTGAAGGCAGGGACCTCCCCTCCAGCTCAGCAACTTTGTTTACCCCATGGCATTCTCAGCGAAATAAGGAAGAGAGGGAAATCTTAAGAAAACACTGAAAATATAAGTGGCCTTTTTTAGTTCCTTTGCTTCCCTCTACTCCATTAATAAAATCTGATTCTTTACTGAGAGAACATAACTTACTCTCCGAACCAGGTTAATGAAGTTGGTCTTCCATGTTCAAGGAGAACTGAGGGATTTGAAGGCTTGGGACAGCCCTCAGAGAGCCTCACAAAATACCAGGGCTTAGAATCTTAAAACTCATATCCCTCAACTCTTTTCTTTGACAGTTGAGAAAACTGAAGCCCACAGAGGGGAGAGGGAGATAGATGTCTGAGTCAGTGGTAGATCTGGGACCAGAACACAGGGCTTCTGACTTCTATTCGAATGCTTTTGTAAAACTTCATTCTTTTATTTTACACCCAATTACTGAGTCCTTACTATCTTCCAAGGTGCTATGGGGAGAGGAGGTGTGGAGGAAAGCAAAGAGATGAAAACAACACAATCCTTGCCTTCAAGGAGCTGTTTCCCGAGATCTGTGATTCTTGGGGGAAAAAAAGAAAACAAACTGAGTCAGACTCTCACCCTATATTGTCCTCTATAGGTGATGATGGGAGAGGGAAGGGGAGGGAACCCTCTGGGCTTCTCAGGATTTATAAGTTCTGCTTCCGTGACTCCCTTAGAAGGCCAAGGACAAAGAGAGCTGAGTTTGGGCTGGGAGAAAATGGGGGGTAAAAGTGACAAGGATCAGGTCACTGCCAGCTGGCCTGACTGCTGGATGGGGATAGGCACGCACACTTGTCTAGTGGCATACAGTTGACAAGCCTTTAATCTCGCATGTTGTTTCACTGATTCCTACGGCAGTTCCTTGAGGTGAGCAGAGCAGCTACTTTATCCTCACCTAACACATAAGGAAACTGAGGTTCAGAAAGGTCAGGTAACTGGCCTAAAGCCAGTTAATGCCAGCGCCTGGCTAGGAACTCCTAGTCTAGTGCTCGTTCTGTGACTGGCAGGGGAGAAGTTATGCTGGGTTGAGAGGATGGGGATGAAGCAGTGGTCAGCCACAGCGATAGGCCAGTCTCCCTCTCTGCGGTTTCATTTTGACCACCACGTTCTGCCACTCAGAGAACTCTGTTCTGAAGAACTGGAAGCACTTTGCAGGCCTGAATGAGCTCATTCAGCATGCTCTTGCCAGAAGGAAGGAGGACTCCAAATAGGGGCTCTGTCTAGGGTATATCACCTAAGAGAAATGGGACTCAGGTTCCCCACCTCTGCCCTCATGCACCAACCAGTGCCTTGCAAAACCAGCCTTCTTCCATGAGAGTCAAGAGGGCCACAGGAAAAATATTGAGCTATCTTCTGGTACTTCCCTCCTTCTCTGGAGAAAAGGGGCCTGGCCTATCTGTGGCCCAAGGGCCATTTCCCGGGGAAAGAAATCTTGAGGCAGGGGGGACCACAGCCCACCCCAGTCACCCCGATGAGCAGGCTTGGAGGAGGAGAGGGGAGCTTAGTGAAGCGGCTCAGGTTTCCCTAGTACCGCGTGGACTGGGGTATCAGGAGTCTTAGACTCTCCTCAGTTCCTTGTGAGCAGGATGTCTCAGAGCTGCCTGAGGTCGGGGTCAAGGCCTGGCCCGTGTAGGGTCAGGGTACCCGGGTGCTTGTGTGGGCCCTAGTCCCCCAGGCCCCTGCCAGCATCTCCAGCCTGTAGGGGGAGGGGAGGGATGGACTTGGCGCGATCTCGGGCTGGAAGGAAGTCAGCGCCCCCCGTCGCTGAGAGGGGTCCCACTGCCCTCCCCAGCTCAGTCCCAGCCAGGCGCCTAGCTCTGCGCTCCCGCTACGCCCCCAGACGGCTCCTTACCTGTCCCGCCGAGGGCAGTCCCACCTCCTCCGAGGGGCTTGGGGGGCCCGCCGGGCATGAGCCAGGGAGCGACTGGCGCCCTCGCCTCACGGCTTCGGCGAAGCTCCCAGAAGGGCGCCTCTGCTCCCGGCCCCGGGTCCCCGCCGCCTCCGCCGCTGCCGCCGCCGCTTCAGCACCGCGGACAGCTCCCCCGACGCCCGCCGCCCGCCGCCGCCGCCGCCGCCCGCCCAGCCCGGCTCGGTCCCGGGAGCCCCGCATCCTGACCCGGCCCCGCCGCCGCCGCCGCGCAGCCCTCACTCAGCCCGGCCCGAGGCGGCTCCGCGCCGACTTGGAAGAGCAGCGAGCAGGGTCCCCCGCCTCCCCCGCCTCCCGCCGCCGCCGCCGCCTCCCTCTCGCCTCCGTGCTCCCTTCTACGCTCCGGAATCAGCCCACCAGGCACTCCGGACCCGCTCCGGGGCGGGGCGGGGCGGGGCGGGGCGGGAAGTCGGGGAGCCCAGAGGAGGGCGGCCGCGCGAGGGGCGCGCCGCTGGAACGGGCTTCTCTGGTTCCTGGAGCTGAGCTCCCCTTCCCCAGATCTTTGCCTCAAACCTACTCCCGCATTTCCCCAGGAGCTATGGGCGGCGCTCTCATTTTGAGCCCTGAGTTTTAATACTGATCTGCACCACCCCACCCCCCGCAAAAGAAAAGCAAACAAAAGCCACTTATAGGGCACCTACTGTATACCAGACACCATGCTGAGTCTTAACATTTTTTTAACCAATATCATCTCATTTAATTTTCTTAACTCTATGAGGCAGTATTTTTTTTTTTTTCTCTATTTTACACATGAAGACACCAGGCTCATAGCGATTAAATCTCTTAATTTAGAGATCGCAGTGCTGTGCGGGAAGTGTACAGACTCTAAAGACTGTGGGCCTAAGATCTGGCCCTAGTGTCTCTCCTGTTAACTACATAACTTTGAGTAGTTACTTAACCTCTCAAAGCCTTTAGTTTCTCCTTAGCGAAATGGGGGAGCTGAATCACCTCGTGGGGTCAGATGAGGACAAAGTGAGATGGCATATGTGACACGTTGGCCCAAATAAGCCCTCAGTGGGTGAGTGCTCCCTTCGGTCCTCCCAGCAGGGTCCCTGGATCCTCAGATACCAGCCAGGGTTTCTGGCTGCTTTGTCTCCCTGACTGTGTTGTTCATCACCCCTACCCCCACCCAACTTCCTTTTTTTCAAGCATGAGGTATCCTCATCTTGAGTGTTAAGAGTGGACAAGGCTGTTTTTTACAAGGTCTTGAGTCTCACCGTAGTACCAGGAGGTTGGGAGAGGAGAGGATGGCCTGCAAAGTGAACCTCAGTGGGACTTCTCTGGTGGTCCATTGGTTACGTATCCACCTTGCAAAGCAGGGCTCGAGAGTTTGATCCCTGGTCAGGGAACTAAAGATCCTACACATTGTGGAGCAACTAAGCCCACACACCGCCAAGTACTGGAGCCCATGTACCATAACTGCTGAGCCTGTGCACCGCAACTAAGACCTGATGCAGACAAAATAAATAAATAAACAAACCTCAGAGCAAGCTGAAGCTGGGGCTGGGGCTGGCAGGAATCACTGAGAACCAGCCTCTGGCAGCAGGAGTTCGCTGTCCCGAATCCAAGAATGCACAGCGCACCAAACGGTAGTCTCCAGGACGCCCTCACTCCCACATAACATAGAATATCTACACCAGTTCTGTTGAACTCCTAGCATCCACTGCAGGAGCCAAGAGCCCCCATCATGGAGTTTGGGTCTGCTTCTCTTCAGGACTGGGCAGGGAACTCCTGAAGCTCATGGTCTTCCTCTGTCTTCCAGCTAGTATTGACTGGTGTTTAACCTGCTGGGTGTTAAATATATTCTTGCTTTTCTTGCCCTTGCTCCATCAGTGTGGAAGTCCCAAGACTAAGAAGGCTCTTGGACCACTCATCCTGAGGGCCATATAGTATCTGCACAGACACCCTCCACCCCTACCCTCACACAAGACACTGTCCCTTGAGTCTAAGTGCCCTCTTGCTCCTTAACTCCCCTCTGGCTTCCCCTTCACAGGGACTCATGGCTCCCTACTTGGCCTTTTCCTTCTTCTGTCTCCCCGCCTCTCTATTCTGGCTTTGCTCCATGTCTGGGCTGCATACAGAATTGCTAATCAAACGGATAATAAAAAAACCAGTGAAGCAAAAGCCACATATAAATTCTAAATACTAATGTTGGTTAATTATATGCTGTTGCCTGGAGGGAAAACTTGAAGTGAGGCCGCTGGTGTTGTGTCAAGGGCCCTGGTCTCTGGTCCACCAAGAGACCTGAGCTCTAGTCTGTTTTTTGTCGTGAATTGGCTGTGGGACCTTAGGCAGTTGCCTCATCTCCCGGGCCTTTACTTCTTCAGGACTGTAAGCCTCTTCAGCAGCTTTGAGGAAACCATAAAGGCAGTCAGCACCGTGTGAGTCTTGTGATAGAGAATGGTGGGCCAGTGCAGCAGTACAAGTTTATTTTAAGGAAATTACCTTTACCCTTCTCAAGACATGAGAGGCAGCTCAGGAACTGAAAAATCTACAACCATGCAGAGTTTCAACTCCATTTGCCATTCCTTTCCTTTCTTTCTCTCTTCCTTTCTCCACTGAGCCTTTCCTGCTACGTAATGAAAGTTAGCTCCCTGGCTAGACCCTGAAAATACAAAGTATAAGTCATAGTCTGGGTCCTTGAAAGAGCTGCCATGAAGGACGGTGGTGGAACTTTCCTAGCTGTCTGGGGGGCTAAGACGCCACGCTCCCAATGCAAGGGGCCCGGGTTTGATCTCTGCTCAGGGAACTAGATTCTACCTGCCTCAACTAAAGATTCTGCACGCTGCAACTAAGACCCAGTGCAGCCAAATAAATAAGTAAATAAATATTGTTTAAAAGAGTGGTTGGGTGGCTGGACATGATAACCAGCAATTCTAATACATCAAGAGAAATACTATCATAGGGTAAATGAAAAGTTCACAGAGAAATGGATTTCCCTTTGGTGGTCCAGTGGTTAAGAACCTGGGTTCAATTTCTGGTCAGGGTCTAAGATACCAAATGCCATGGAGCAACTAAGCCCAACTAAGACTGGATGCAGCCAAATAAAATAAAAAATGTTAAAAAAATTGAACAGAGGAGGAAATCATTAGCTAACTCTACCTGAGAAAGTCCCAGGAGGCTTCCTGGAGGTGGTGACATTTGATTTGAGTTTTATTAAAGGATAAGACATCCATCAAGCAGGCGAGGAGAGGAGAACATTCTGGGTAGAAAGGCTGGAGTGAAGAGATGAGGCTGAAGGACAGATGAGGAAGCTATAGCAAAATCCAAGAAAGAAATGGTGGGAACATGAATAAGACAGATTCAGCAGAAGGGGGAGCAGAGGATGGTTTGAGACACTTCTGGGAGAGAACAGAGTGGAGAGATTTGTGGGGAAGAGGGTAGGGCATCAATGATAATGTTGGGGTCTCCTACTTCTAAGAAGCTGATGTTACCTGCAAGAGGGCAATGGTGGGGAGATAAGAAAAGTCTGCTTACCCTGGGCAATGCTACTGAGTTACAAATTCCTCAGTTTCTAAAGTTTTACACTGTTTCAATTTTATTCTTTTTTTAGTTCTGAGCAAACTTTCTGAACCCCCTCACTCTCAAATCTCATCTTATCTTGTCTAAATGGAAAAGGGAAAGGTCCAGGCTTGGAACAGGAGATCTCAGTCGGGCAGAGCAGCACTGGAAGCCTTCCTGGAGGGAGCAGCAGGTATCCTAGCTGGGACCAGAATAATGCCCACAGATAAGGAATACAGTAGGCACTGGGTGAAAATCTTGGAAGAGATGTCTTCATGTCCTGTTCTGCTCCCGCCTCTCTGACATTCCCTGAACAGAATAACATGATGAGCTCCATTTCTGTTGGAATTAGCTCTGGTTGCTAATCTCTTTCCACCTGGGGACTTTTCCTTCATAAGCTCTTTCATGCACAGACTCTTAGCTCTTTTACAAGGGGTTGATTTGCTTACAATGTTCCCTAAGGAATATAATTCAGCCCTAAGTGTGGGGAGATCTGCTCTGCTCACTACATCAATAGGTAGAGATGGAAGAGATGGAAGAAGAGATGGTAGAGATTGGAAGAGATGCTCCTCATAAGGAGGAAGGCAAATCTCCCCCTCATCCTTGTCCAAGTCAAACTCATGTTCAAGGCTACATGGCTGAGACCCAGAAAACCCTGGGCCGGGGTGGAGTGGTGGTGGGGGAGACAAGCTGGCAGAGCGCAGTGATAAGCAGGTCTTTGGGCTGCTTATCACCCCAAATCCTATTCCCATGGACATGGCCCCAAAGCAGGATTCATTCCTGGGTATAAGCATAACTCTGGACTCAAGATGGCTTCCCTGGTAGCTCAGTTGGTAAAGAATCTGCCTGCAATGCAGGAGATCCCAGTTTGATTCCTGGGTTGGGAAGATCCCCTGGAAAAGGGATAGGATACCCACTCCAGTTTTCTTGGGCTTCCCTGGTGCCTAGATGGTAAAGAGTCCACCTGCAATGTGGGAGACCTGGGTTTGATCCCTGGGTTGGGAAGATTCCCCTGGAGGGAGAGCATGGCAACCCACTCCAGTATTCTTGCCTGGAGAATCCCCATAGACAGAGGAGCCTGGTGGGCTACAGTCCATGAGGTTGCAAAGAGTTGGACACAACTGAGCGACTAAGCACACACTGGACTCAAGGAGAACACTGGAGATCTTCACTGCATCTGAATTAGACCCTTGGATTAGAGGTGTTCCTCCCCCTCCCTCACCAGCAAGAGGGTGTGTAATCTGTTTCTTAAACTTCTTTGGAGGCCTTTGGAAGTTCATTACCACAGCTGTTCACTTCTCTCCATAGGGGAATACAAAGCTGAATTGCAAAGGCAATATTTTTTTTTTAGCAACACACCAATTCGTGCCAGAGAAAGGAGATGAGGGAGAGTTCTCAGCACCACTCCTGTGGAACTCCCTGCCCTCCTGCCAGCCACAGACTCACTCAAGTCTGGAAAGAGAATGGGCGAGAGGCAGAACCAGAGCATACGGTGGAGGAACCCAGCAGCTGCAGGTGGCGCCGTTCAGAACTCCACCATCAACGCTGGCATCCGCAGGCTGCCTCAGGGGCATGTGAGCATTGGCTCATTGGCAGAGGAACCTGAACTGTTGGCACTCCTCCACTTTTCCAGAACGTGTATGTGCGGGGGTCTGGGGGTGGGGTGGGGTGGAGTGGATGGGAACTAGCAGCAGCAGCAGCAGCAGCAGCAAGCAGATCGATTGGGTTTTCCACCTCATATAATAATGAAAACGAAACTGAGTGAAAGAATAAGAATGCTTGATGTTTGCCTTGCTTGCTACAGTTTCTTTTTTAAAAATAATGTTTGTTTGTTTATTTTTGGCTGTGCTGAGTCTTCCTTGCATGGAGGGCTTTTCTCTAGGTCCAGCAAGCAGGGGCTACTCTCTGGTTGTGGTGCACGGGCTTCTCATCAAGGTGGCTTCACTTGTCGCTGAGCACGAGCTCTAGAACACGTGGGCTCCAGCAGTTGCTGCATGCAGTAGCCCGCGGCTCTGGGGCTCTAGAGCACAGGCTTAATTGCTGTGCAGCATAGGGGATCTTCCTGGATCAGGGATTGAACCCATGTCTCCTACACTGGCAGGTAGATTCCTCACCGCGGAGCCACCCACTGCAGTTTCTGGAGCTCAGAAATCTGCTCAGCCAATATCTCATATGTTCTTCATAAACATGTGTCATTCTCAAGTTAAAGATGGGAGGAATGAGGCTTAGAGAAGTTACGCAACTTCCCACTTGGAAAAAAAGGTGTCAAAGGTCAATAGTAAACCAAAGAGAAGCTGCACCGCCACTGCCCTCCCACCCCCACCCCCTCACCCCTTTCTCTCTCGGGCCCCCTAAGCCCAGCTGAGTTAGGCCAGGAACATCAGACAAATTAAGGAAAAGCAAAAGGAAATAAACTGCAAAAGGAAGCACATGGAAATCCTTGGCCTTTGAGTTTGGCAGACACAGGTTCCTGACTTAGCAGAGAACACGGGGCCTTGTGGCATTCTAATTCTACCTGAGAAGGCACTTTTTTTTCATTTCGAGGCAGTAAAGCAATTTTACAGTCTATCATTATGCTACACAAAAGATCTAGAAACAACAGGCTGGTAGAGAAGAAATGAATGGTAAGTAAGAAGCAACAGAAATAAGTTAAAATTGATTTCTCATGATATTGGTACGAAAACCATTTCAAAGCATGTGGGTCTGGCTTTAGAAAAGCTTTGTCCACTAGCCAAAGCCTGTTGTAAAATTAAGGTGCTCATCACCTTGTCTGCTCTACTGGCGTTTTTTTTTTTTTTTAATATGAATTAGCAATAGTCCTACCAGATGTCTTTTAGAATTTTATAGCACTCTCTGCTAAGAAGTCTGACCAGCTGCAGGGTCTTTTTTTTTTTTTATTGGAGTATAATTGCTTTATAATGTTGTGTTAGTTTCTGCTGTACAACAACGTGAATCAGCTATAAGTATACGTACATCTCCCCTTTCCTGAGCCTCCCTCCTACCCAGCCCCCTTCCCACCTCTCTTTGTCATCACACAGAGCATGGAACTGAACTCCCCTGTGCATACAGCATCTTCCTGCTAGCTAGCTGGCTATTTCCAGCATGGTAATGTGTATCTCTCAATGCTACTCTCTCAATTCATCCCACTCTCTCCTTCCCCTACTATGTCCACAAATCCATTCTCTATGTCTATGTCTCTGTTCCTTAGGTTCATCAGTACCAGTTTTCTGGATTCCATATATATGCATTAACTGGGTCATTTGTAGTAATGTGGATGAACCTAGAGTCTGTCATGCAGAGTGAAGGAGGTCTACTGGCTTTTGACAAAACCGATGCATGACCTTTCCCCTGCCCTGGAAGCTACAGTTAGCCAGGTGGGGTCTGCAGGGGGAGGCCTTTTATGCCTTCACCCTGAACTGAGACAGTGGGCCCCCAACTTCTGCCAGGTCTTGCCCTCAAGGAATCCTCTGAAGAGCTATATCCAGGACCTAGGACCTCTCCCATCTCACATCTGTGTGTGTGTGTGTGTGTGTGTGTGTGTGTGTGTGTGTTACTGTGTGCTTGCCCCAGGGGTGAATTTCTAAGCTGGGAAAGGAGAGACTTTTCTTCCTCTGTGTGTAGGAAAACACTTTTTATGCCTCCCTGCTGCACGTGTCTGTATGTCTGATATGCTGATGAGAGAAATGACCCTTCACTCCTTGCCAGATCACAGTCTGAGGAGGCGGGGAGCTTAAAGAGCTACTGATGCTAAGAAAATGTTCTTAGAGAAGCTGAGTACTTGTTATATTTGTCAGCTCAGGGTGAGCAAGAGAGACTCATCCTGGGTCCCTGCTCTGTGTCAAATGCTTTTATCTTTTCATTTTCAAAATAATTTAAGTCAAGTCTCATGGAGGTTAATGTTCCAGATTCACATATTTCAGCAAATGATGGGCAAGATTTGAAGCCAGGTCTGTCTGATGCCAAAGCTGAGTTTTTCCCCTCTCTTCTCCAGCAACCCTACTCATCTCCATCATGGTCTGAGGAGTTGGGACATTTAACGAGGAGCAGAAGAGGAAACAGCCTCAAAATGCAAAAAGAGCCTCTCAGGGTATACATTTGCTCTCAGGTGGAACTGGGATCCACAAGGCCCCACGTGCTCGGTTGGGTTAGGAATCTGTGTTTGCCAAATTCAAAGACTAAGGGTTTTCAAGTGCTTTGTCGGGGGGCTGTTATTTTACTTTTGTTTTCCCTTGATTTTTCTGAATCTCTTTTTGAAGTTCTCGGCCTGGTTCATCTGGACTAAGGGGACTCAAGAGGGAACAGGGCGAGAGAGGAAGGAGCAGAGGCAGCCCAATCCTGGGGGTGGGGGAAGCAGGGTGTGCCAGCTGAAAGGAAGGTGACAAATTCCAAAATGAAACACTTAAGCTGGTCCCTCTTCCAGAAGACTCACTCCCAGAGCTCTTTTCTTTGCCTGTTGTGGAAGAGATGTGTGTGTGTGTGTAAGGGACAAGGGAAAAGTCCTCAAGAGACCAAGCTACTTGCAATTGTCAGCTTCTTGATTCCTGGCCCCCACGATCTCAGCAGCATTTGGGGCACCCACGTAAGCCCTGCCTCTTAGTGAGCCCTGCCCACACTTGATTCCCCTGCAGCCTATATCCCATCACTTATCCAATCCTGGCATTCCATCCTCTCCCTCTGGTTCACCAACCTATTATTCTTTTACAGACCTTGGGCCCTGACTACACCACCACAACGGGGCTCTGCGGTGTCAGTGAGGATGCTCCACAACAGGGCTGTGAAGGCACACCCTGCCAGGCTGGGCACCGGAGAACCAAGGAGAGAAAAGCACAACAGATGACAGAGGGACGGGCAGTGGGATGGATGGATGGATAGATGAGAGGCTTTTTAGAGTGCCTGCCATGTGCCAGGAACTAGGCTAAGAGCTTAATGAGTATTATCTCAATGAATCAACTATTAAATCTATGAAGTAAGAATTCATTATACCATATAAATTGTATTCATTCTAATAAGTGCCAGGCACTGTGCTGAATGTTTCACTAAGCCCTGAACAATAATCCACTTTTGTATTAAGAGAACAGTTAATACAGGGATCCTAGTCTTTGCCTGAGGAGGTACTGGAGGAGTGCGGCAAGTAGAAAGAACAGGAGCCTTGGCATCAGGCAGGTCCTGAGTTCAGATCAGGAGAGCTTTTGTCGGTACAGGTGAGTTCTTTTATGGAAAGCAGTTTGGCATTTATGTATCAAGGACCAAAGTAAATACACTACTGGGAATCTACCCTAAGACAACAGTAATAAGTAACATTTATAACTATTCATGCCGGGCACTGTCCTAACTGCTTTAGATGAGTCATCATATTTAATTCTAGCAACAACCCTATGAAAAGCTTACTTTACCATCTTTATTGTACAGGATGTGAAAACCAAGGCCGGTAATTTACCCAAGATTATATGGCTTATAAGGGTAGAATCCAGATTTCAAGCTAGATAGACAGTCTCCAAGGCCTCGCTCTTCAACTCTACAACACACAGTATAAAATTTGCACATAAAACTAGCTACCACCAGAAAAAAGGGAAAAAGAGGACTTCCCCGGAAGTCCAGCAGTTAAGACTCTGCACTTCCAATGCAAGGAACACAAGTTTGATCCCTGGTCAAGGAATTATGATCCCAAATGCCATGTGGCAGGGCCAAAACAAAAAACTGAAACAAATTAAAAAACCTGGCTATTACAGTATTGATTATTGTTATAGAAAATTTGGAACACATATAAATGTCTAAGAAAACAGGGCACAAATTTAAATAATGTTTTTAAAAAGTTTACAATACCACGAGGGAAATGCTTATAATACGAAAGTGGGGAAAAGTAGGTTACATAGTCATACATACAATATAACCATAAGTATGCAAAAAAAGCCTAGAAACATCCTAGGAGGAATCCTAGGAAAGCAAAGAGCCATTAGGGGTTGTCTCTGGGTGAAAGCAACCATGGTTCATTTAGATATTCCTCTTTTTTTCTCTTCTGTAGTTTCCAAATTCTCTGCAGTATACATGCTTTACTGTAAAATTATTTTAAAACTTATATAAAAACAGATATTTACTGAATTGTATGATTGGTAGATTGGGTACCCTTTGAAGACTCATCTCCTCTCCCAATTTCATCACTTCCAGCAGGGATAATGGGGGTCTGGTGGGGGTGACCTCTCCCCTGGCCTGCACAGTGGGAGATTTATAGTAAATGAGGTCACATTTCTAAAGGGTTGTGTTCTCCTTACAGCTGGGTGGACTAAAGCCCTAGTGATTTTCACTGAAAAAGAGGAAGGCAAAGAAGAAACCAGCAGGGTGGGTGCAGAATGGAAAACAGAAAGTCAGGAGTGAAGGAGGGGCAAAGGAGACATCTTGGGGAGAAAAGGGGCAGTGGAGAAGGAGAGCTTAGCCCCAAGATGGTCAAGGAACTGCAAGGGGAGAAAGAGAATGAGTGATGAGGCAAGACAAACAGTGGGCAGAAGAGAAGACAAGAGAGATTGAGAGACAGAGGGAGAGACTACAGCAACCTGTAAGAGAGTTAATTCTTTTCAATGCCAAGGTTTCTGTTAAGCTGCAGGGGATTGCCCCAATGTTACAGAAACCATTTTCTGCAGTTAAAGGAGACTTTCATCTAGAGGAACACTTCTCCTGGGCTTGTAACTTGAATTGCTCTCCCAGGTGACTGGCCACTCCCAAGTCCTCAAATCTCCAACCAAAAGGACCTTTCTGGACTGCAGTTTGCCAAGGACAACTAGATCAGCCCTGCTGCCATTCATCCAGCCCATACTATAGAGCTCTGGTGCCAATGGATGTGAGTTATGACATGATTAACTCGGGATTAACACCCAGCTGTCCCAGAACACAGTTTGCAAAGGCTGGATAAGGCTTTTAGTTTATAGGCACTGAAAAGAATAAAAGAAAAAAAAACAACAACAACAACCATGGAACAATGTGAGATCTGCAAAGGTCATCTGTAGAATCTACCGCAGGGAAAAAAATAAGGTCCAGAGAGAGAATAGCTAGCTGCAACCAACAGCTGGTGACAGCAGGGGAGTCTGGGCTTTCTAACTTCTTACGAGTAGAACAATCATTTATAACATGAGTGAGGGATGTTTCGTGTCTTCAAAGGGCTCACAGTGAATCCAGCTACCCTTCTTTTAGCCTGATAAATGCCTCTGAGATAGGTAATCCAGGAATAAGCTTGGTATCTGTGGGGAGAAAAGAAGCAGCAGCTCAGAGAGACCATGGAATTCTCTCTGTGTTGATGGACCGATTAATACAGTGCTGGAGCTCAAAGCTAAATTTCTCGAGAACAAGTGTGTGGCCACACACATTCCTGAGGAACTTGCAGCCCCAGGAAGTTGGGAGCAATTTCAATTTCTGCGGTTTGCTGGAGCCTTCAGGTCAAATTTCCTGCTCAGGACAACGTGTCAAGGGTTGGAGGCAGAGAGTGCAGGTTTCCAAGTTTCTACTGTCACGTTCTGATTTCTACTGTGACAGCATCTGCCTGACTGCAGTTCTGATGTGTGTGGCCTAAATGCCATTATCACTGGAAACCACTGATGGAGCGCTTATTGCATATAGAGAATGGAATAGGTTCTGGGGACACATGGAGACACAAGCCATGGCCTTAGTCATCAGAGATAAGCTGATGTGAGCTGTGGAATAAGGCCGGATACAAACATATACAAAGAGGCGACGAGTCGGTTCTCGAATAGCGCCCGCCTTTGTTGGTGCTGTTCTACTTCCTTGGAATCCTCCGCTGCAGCCACCTGTGCACCCACCCACATTCCTAAAATCTCAGCTCAGGTGCTTCCTCGTCGGGCATCTTTGCCCAGCCTCCTCAGCCTGGGCTGGATTCCCCTCCTCTGGTTTTCTGTAAGTTCCTCCATGTTTCCATCCTAGAGCCCTCAACACATTGTACTTCTAAATCTTACTTGTCTCTCTCTCCTACCTGACTCTGATTTCAGAGAGGAAGATGGGATTGTATTTTTCATCCCTGGTAACTAGGCTGTGCCTGACATAATGTTAATCGGCTCAGTCATGTCCGGCTCTTTGCAACCCCATGGACTGTAGCCTCTGTTCACAGGAATTCTCCAGGCACGAATACTGGAGTGGGTTGCCATTCCCTTCTCCAGTGGATCTTCCCAACCCAGTGATCGAACCTGGGTCTCCTGCATCACAGGCAGATTCTTCACTGTCTGAACCACCAGGGAAGTCCCATATTAATTGTGCCTGACATAACTAGACAATTAATAGATAATTGCTGACTAGGCAAAAGCAACCATTCTGCTTCTGCTGCTTCCAGCATGAAATCTCTAAGGTCGCTTGCAGGTCTAACATCCTGTGACTTTATATTCACCAGGTGAGGCATTGTTTTCTTTGAGGCTGGATGTGACTGCACTTGATAGTGATGGAAACCACCTCCCCTCTTTTCCTCCTCAGAGACCTAATGATAATCTGGGCATGGATAACATAGGGAACTGTGATTTACTTCACTTCCCTTTTATTAGAGTGGCCAGGGCTGGCAGGAGTCCACTAGGAACTTTCTGTCCACATCTAACAAGGTCTCCACCTAGTTACCTGGTTGCTGGGAAGATGAGGCTGGGAAAATCTAGTGGCTAAGCAACACAGTAAACTCAGGAAAGGAAACCATTTAGAAGTATTTGCAGATTAGAAAAGCAAGGAAACTTGATGGAAACAAACATTCAAAGTACCTGCCAGGCTTTTAATAATGTCAGAGGAGAAGAGCCTGGAACCAGCTGGAGTAAAAGATAAGAAACACATTTATTTCCTCTGCTCAGAACCATGACATCAACTGTCTCCCACCCTCAACCCTATACCTTGTGCTTTACTGTTGGAAAATATTGGTTGCACCTCTCTCACATGGTGCATTGCGCCAATCTCTTTCTCTGTGTAGGAAAACCAAGTCCAAGATGTTAGCAAATTTGGCATCAACTGTGGTGTGTGTTACTGTCCATGGTGTTGAGTTTCCAGTAGGGCCCTGAGGCTTCTGAGTCTTAGCCAGGTTTGTCTGCCCTCACAGATGACCTAGCTGATGAATGATAGGAAGCAGTTGGACTGTAGACAAGGAAGACTTGAGAGTCTGTCTGGAAAAACAGGTCCACAATAAATTATCTGAAACCCTTGGAGCCACATGTTTTTCAGAATTTAGAATTTTCTGATTTTAACGAGGTAATATGGTGCATCTACCACTTATTATGTAAAATCCTTAGTGAGGTCCAGAGCTGCACCATGGAACCAAGCATGTCAATATTTCCTTAGAAAAATGTATGACTAATCATCCCAAGTGTGATCAATAAAGATATTAAAGAGCTTCATGGCAGTTCAAGGTCTTCCTTCAAATGAGGTTTTTTTTTTTTTTTTCTTTTTTTGCTTAGACTTATGAAAAAGCTTTTGATCTCAGAGTATTCTGAATTTCAGAATTTTGGTTAAGGGACTGTGGTCCCAGCCTTGGATTCCATCTTAAATAAAATTGACCTGTAAACATTCCTATGGCTGATCAAAATTTCTAAGCTTGTTAATATCCCGACTGGGCGCTGGAGGTAGGGAGTGGATAAAGAAACCAAAGAAAAGCAGCTTTAAGTACAGTCTTCAAACCTCCCCACCCACAAAGATTTAAAAGCATAATTTTCTCCTAAGGACAAATAGCTAATAATGAAGGGTTTCCCAGGTGGTGTGGTAGTAAAGAATTCATCTGCCAATGCAAGAGGGCTTCCCAGGTGGCGCAAGTGGCAGGGAATCTACCTGTCAAGCAGGGAACACAAGAGTTCCCTGGGTTAGGAAGAGCCCATGGAGAAGGGCATGGCAACCCACTCCAGTATTCAGGTTTGATCCCGGTGTAGGGAAGATCCCCTGGAGACGGAAATGGCAACACAAGCCAGTATTCTCCAAAATCACTGTGGATGGTGATTGCAGTCGTGAAATTAAAAGACACTTGCTCCTTGGAAGAAAAGCTATGACCAACCTAGACAGCATATTAAAAGCAAAGATATCACTTTGCTGACAAAGGTCCCTATAGTCCAAGCTATGGTTTTTTCCAGTAGTCATGTATGGCTGTGAGAGCTGGACCATAAAGAAGACTGGGCATGGAAAAATTGATGCTTTTGAGAAGACTCTTGAGAGTCCCTGGGACTGCAAGGAGATCAAACCAGTCAGTCCTGAAGGAAATCAACCCTGAATATTCACTGACAGGACTGATGCTGAAGCTGAAGCTCCAATACTTTGGCCACCTGATGCGAAGAGCTGACTCATTGGAAAGGTCCCTGATGCTGGGAAAGACTGAAGGCAAGAGGAGAAGGGAACGACAGAGGATGAGATGGTTGGATGGCATCACCGACTCAATGGATATGAGTTTTAGCAAGCTCCAAGAGGTAGTGAAGAACAGGGGTGCCTGGCATGCTGCAGTCCATGGGGTTGCAAAGAGTCAGACACAACTTAGCGACTAAACAGCAACAACGACAACAGTGTCAGGGCAGAACAAGTAATGTGATTCAAATCTGAAGCAGCCACACTCCTAGTGCTAGAGCATATATATGGAGATCTCCCTAAATTTGCTTGTAGGATAGCATCTAACTGATAGCACTAAGTTCTTTTATCTTGGAAAGTGAGACTAAATGGATCCAGGGATTTCTTGCTTTCTGTTCCTCTCTCCCCAGTCACAAATTGACCATAGTCTAAAAAGTCTGGGGACTTGCCTTGTGGCCCAGTGGTTAAGAATCTGCTTTACAATTCAGGGGTTACAGGTTTGATCCCTGATCGGGGACTAGGATCCTAGGTGCTATGGGGCAAGCTCATGTGCTCTAGAGCCAACACAACCCAGTGCAGCCAAATGAACAAACATTAAAAAGAAAAAAGGGGGACTTCCCTGGCAGTCCAGTGGTTAAGACGACTCCTTCTAGTGCATGAGGTGGAGTTCCATCCTTGGTTGGGGAACTAAGATCTCACATGCCTCACGGCCAAAAAACCAAAGCATAAAACAGTAGCAATGCTGTTACAAATTCAGTAAAGACTTTAAAAATGGTCCACATTAAAAATTTTTACAAATTAAAGAAAAAAATCTTTGGAGGCCATCGCTCTTGGCAGATTGAACTTTGGAGCTTGGACACTAAGCTCCTGCCTTGAAAAAGAGGCAGGGTGGATATGTAGAACTCAGGGTATACAGCACTGAGTTTAAAGTTAAGTTCTAACCCTAAACCTGCCACCCCACCACCTTGCTGTGTCTTTGAGCAGACTGTGTCTTCTCACCAGAGGATTTCTAAATCCCACACAGCTCTAGGATTCCAGGATTCTGTTTTGGTTTGCAGGATTCTGCTTTTGATGTCCAGGAGTATGCAAATGGGGCTGCAGGGAACTAGTGTCCTTGGAAAGCTGCTGGTTAGTCTGGTTTTGGTGTTTGGTCTGCTTGGGAAAGCAGAGTGCTGCTTAAGCATTGCAGGCTCTGGGGATCAAAAAGACAGGCTCAAACTCTGACTCAGCCACTTCTTAGCTCCCTAATGTACTTAACCTATCTGAGCCTCAATTTCTTCATTATGTAACATGGGGTTAATAATAGCACCTATCCTAAAAATATTACCTGCCTTTTTTGATCTTTCACCTTACAAATGTTTGTTGAAGTCTCCCTGTGAGGCATGCACTCTGTTAGGCATTGGGATTTAGTTATGAGAAATACCAGATGGAGCACAGACAATGACTGGGTAGTCATACTAATGAATATTTAAATTTTAACTGTGAAAAGTGCAGCTAAGAATGGCAACAGTTATAAGACTCTATAACAGAGGGATTGATGTAATAAGAAAATTTACGTAAGATTTTCCTGGGAAGGTGATACTTGCTTTGAGCACTTAAGAATGAGGATACTAACTGAATAAGAAGGAAACAGGATGTACAAAAGTTTTGTGGTGGCATATAAGGAAGAAGGCCAATGAGGTTGGAGGGAAGAGAATAAAAGATAACTAGGTGAGGAGGAAGAGATAAGCAAGGTCTCATGATGTTTTGCTTTTATTGTAAAATCAGTGGGAGGCCACTGAGGGGTTATGCAGGAAGATGCTATTATCAGATCTTCCTTTAGATGAGATCTGTAACTAAGAATAGATTTGGAGACAGGTGGTAAAATTAGTTCATTAGTTAGGCACATCAGCACGGAGGCCACTACTGTGGTCCAGGTGAAATAAGATGGTAGCTTAGAAAGGAATGCAAATAGAAGGAGTTAGAGCAAAGTAAACAGATTAGAAAGCTATTTAGGAGATGAAATAAGCAGGACTCTGTAATGGATTAGATGAGCTGGGATTGGAGGGGTGTAGTAAGGGAGAGGAATTTGTCACAGATGATGCCCAGATTTCTGGTTTGGATGGTTAATGGTGCCATTCTCTAGGAGAGGTACTCCCAGAGGAGCAGCAGGTGTTGGGGAAAGAGCCTGAATGATTTTGGACCTGTTGGCTTGTGGTCCCTTGAGACAGTCAAGTCTAGTTG
Source organism: Nanger dama (assembly GCA_917880005.1). Classification (NCBI taxonomy): domain Eukaryota; kingdom Metazoa; phylum Chordata; class Mammalia; order Artiodactyla; family Bovidae; genus Nanger; species Nanger dama. Next base: position 17,735,867 of record CAKJTW010000003.1, on the reverse strand, counting down.
TCCAGCAGGCAGCTGGATCTGTGAGTCTGAACTGGAAATACAATTTGGGGAAAATTAGCACAGACAGCAGCTGAAACCATGCATTTGAATGAGATGGCCCAGGAATCAAGTATTATGTGAAGAAAAGAGAGGACCTGGGTCTCAGCGTTAAGGAAATTTAACATCTAATTTCGGGTAAAAGAATGAGCCTAACAAGGTGACAGGCGGGTAGGGGAGGTGAAACCAAGCCTAAAAATCGTGGGTCACAGAAGTGAAGGCAAGAAGGATTCACGAAAGGAGGAGTGCTCAGCCATGTGGAAAGATGAGGAAAGGTCAAGTAAAATAGGACTGAAGGATACTCATTGCATTTAACAACACAGAAATCGTCAGTGGCCTTAGCCAGAGCTAAGTAAATGTGGAGTGACAGGGTGGATGCCAGGGTTGAGGAGAGAGTGGGAGGTGAGGGAATGAGCACAGTGAATATACAACAGTGTTTCACAACTGGGAAGGGGAGGAGAGAGATTGGACAGTAGTCTGAGATTCCCTGGTGGTCCCGTGGTTAATAGTCTGAGCTTCCCTGCAGGGGCACAGGTTTGAGGCCTGTGTGGGGAAGTTGCGTATGCTAAGTGGTGTGGCAAAAATAAAATAAAATAAAATAAAAGTGAAAAATGAAATACTTAGGACAGCATTCCACCCAGAGTAAACTGGAGACTGAGGGTATTAGCCTTAAAGAAAAAGATATGAGTCAACCCTGACTTTTAGTGTTTCCACATGTCATTAGTGAAACTTACATTCTAGAACTGCAAAAGGGACTCAGCCCTCTTGAAAGGGAGACCTGGGAACAGCTGGGCTAGGAAGAGATTAAAGCTGCTTTCTTCAGAAATGACATGGTCCACGGTCAGGCAGGGCAAGCAGAATCAATAACTGTGGTTAGGGGTAATACATGGGGAGGAATGATTTCCCTCTGAAGGTCCAAACCTCCAGAGCATCCCTCTTTCTGTGTGCACAGTTGCTCAGTCATGTCCGACTCTTTGTGACCCCATGGACTGCAGCCCGCCAAGCTCCTCTGTCTGTGGGATTCTCCAGGCAAGAATACTGGAGAGGGTTGCTGTTTTCTTCTCTGGGGGATCTTCCTTACCTGGGGATTGAGCCCACGTCTTTTGTGTCTCCATTGGAAAGCAGGGTCTAAACCGCTAGCACCACCATGAAGCTTTCATCAGTTACTTCGACTCACAGGCGTTCTCAACTCCTGTAGCCCTGAGGACCCTATATGATATATCAATTGTTTATATGGAACTCTAACAAATCAAACAGATAAAATGATACTTATTAGAAGAAACTTGCTTTATAAGTTCAATATTTATTTAAGATCAATAAATGATAAAAATGAGGTTGTCCTAATAATGTTTAAATAAAAAAGAAAATTAGGAGTTCTATTGGCTGCAGGAAACCAACTTGTTCCTTTATTTTGTTTTGACTGTAAAAGAACCTTAAAATTCTGATTCATTCAGATCAGTAGCTCCAAATAATAACAGTTTTACCTAACAATGTCAAGATATTCTCTAATTAATCAAAGATGGCAGGATTAGGGACCTTCCCTGGTGGTCCAGTGGTTAAGACTCTGTGCTTTCATTGCCGAGGGAACAGGTTCAGTTCCTAGTGGGGGAATTAAGATCCAGCAAGATGTGCAGCACAGCAAAAAAAAAAAAAGTGGCAGAAGGACATTTATTCTAAGGTTTACACAAAAGTGAACTAGCCCAGAGAATAAGAGGCTTCCAATGTTTAAAAATATATGTATGTACATACATATATACATGTTATATACATATAAATTTGACAAACTATTTTTGAATATTTTAACTACTTATTATCCCCATTTAATATGAGGCTCAGAGAGATTAGGCAGACTTCCATTCCTGGAAACATGGAAGTCTAGATACACTAAACAACCCTTCCACTAAAAACAACTAAATATTCTGGATTAAAAAAAAATTATTTTGGGGGCGGGCTGTATTTGGGATCTTAGTTCCCTGACTAGGGCTTGAACCCAAGCCCAGACAGTGAAAGTGCTGAATCCTAACCATTGGACCTCCAGGGAATTCCCTGGAAGACATATTTTTAATGCAGCAATGATTTAGCATTAAGAAAGGGAGTAAGAGGGCTTCCCTTGTAGCTCAGTAGTAAAGAATTAGCCTGCCAGTGCAGGAGACACAGTTTCAACCCCCTGGTCTGGGAAGATCCCACATGCCACGGAGCAACTTGGTCCATACACCACAAATACTGAGCCTATGCTGTATATAACCCAGGCTCCACAACAAGAGAAGCCACCTTCAAGGGTAGATGGGACAACTAGAGAGCAGCCCCTGCTCACTGCAACTAGAAAAAAGCCCTTGCAGCAACAAGACCCAGCACAGTCAAAAATAAATAAATAAAATTACTCAAAAAATAAAAAGGAAAGGAAGTAAGGAATATTCAGAGTGAAAGAAGGAATTCAAATAATTGAGAAGGTTATTGAACCTGGATATCACCCTGAGGAGGTCTTCTCAACCTTAGTAAATTCAGGTTTGAGATTCTATACACCCAGGGCTCAGAAGACAGAAACTAAGTGTCCAAGATTCTTGTAATGTTTGAAAAGAGGGTAAAAATACTGATTTAGTTTAGATTTCAATAATTTAAGGATGTAGACTTTTTCTAAGACAATCACCAAAACAATCATATCTTCCAAACGAATACCAGAAACAAGTAGAGTGAAAAAAATTCAATTAACACACACACAAAGCAAATCAATCAGGGAGGAAACTATCAAAGGATGAAATGTATGAAATACACAAAATGCAATGTAGACATTAATCCAAGTATTGTTTACTGCAATTAAAAATATATGTGGGTTAAATGCTACTATAAAAGATCTTAGTAGTTGTGGTCAACATCTACAGCCTGCTGGCTTTAAGTAAAGGAGACTATGTTTGAAAATGAGGGTAAGACTCATCTAATCAGTAGGAAGGTCTTGAAAGCAAAACTGAGATTTCCCCCAAGGAGGAAGCAATTCTGTCTGAAGACTACAGCATCACCTGCTACCGGAGATTTCCCAGCCTGCGGACCTTCCCTACAGATTTCAGACTTGTCAATTTCCACTGCTGCATAAGCCGATTCCTTGAAATAGATCTCCACATCTATGTATCCTCCTGTTCTGTTCCTCTGGAGGACCCTGACGGATACACCCACGTTTCACTCACTTCTTCCCCCCTTTTCTTCTGAAAGCAAGGTGGGAAGGGAATAAGTGGATGGGGAGGAGAGGGAGTGAGAAGTGGTGGGCCAAGTGGGGTTGAACAGAAGAACCCTCCTTTTGTGATGTGGGGAATGGAAATGCAGGAAGCAGTGTGGGCAAGCCTCTCCACCTCTCTGGGATTCATCAATCAGCCTGGAGGGCTGGGGACAAGAAAAGGGAAGTAATGCCGTCGCCTTGAGGTAGAGCGTTCTTAGCATCACAGTCCAAGAGTAGTCCAAGGCCATTGGGAACCACCCCCTCCAGCCCACCCTCTTTTTAAGTAGCTGAAACCTGGGTGACAAAGTCCCTTGTCTGAGGACACAGCAGGTGAGGGGCAGAGCCGCTTGACTCCCGGTTGGGCTGTCCATCTCCTCTGTGCTCCGTCAGGGATCCTGGAGCTGTCCACGGTGACACTCCACCCACTTATGTGGTCCCTGTGGAAGGCCACACCAGGAACCAAGAGGCACCAAGGACCCATCTGTCCTCCACATCCTCTCTCAGCTCTGGCTGCACATTAGAATCCCCTGGGGTGTTTTTGTTTTGTTTTTAGAAATTCTGGTATCTGAGGTCTACCACAAACCCACTTTCATCAGGTTCTCTGGGGGACAAGCTAGAGCATCCACACTTTCTGGAAAGCACTTCCAGACGGTTCTAAAATGCAGCTGGGCTGAGAGCTGCTGGTCTTCACAGAGGACAGGAAGCATCCAACTGCTGCGTTTCACTTCCCATTTTCACCTCACATTTTAGCCTCCCCCATCCCTGCTGGCGGGCTGTCTATTCTCATTACTGTCTGTGCTCTGCCTAGAAGGGGAGAACCAGGGAGGAGGCTGGCCCAGCTGGGAACACCTTCTCTGTCCCTGTGCTGGCCTGGAGTCTGGCACACAACATCCAGCTCCACGCCATCCTATCCGGAGTTGCCATCCCACCAAAGCAGAAATGCTAGAACACCTCCTTCTTCCCCTCTCTGCTGTGACCTCTGACACTTCCTTCTCTCTCTCCAGCGTCTCCTCCACCTCTTTTCCTTCTTCAGTCCTTTAAAAAAAAAAAAAGTTTATTTATGGCTGTGCTGAGTCTTCATTGAAATTGAAACTCCAGTACTTTGGCCACATGATTGGGAGAACTGACTCATTAGAAAAGACCCTGATGCTAGGAAGGACTGAAGGCGGGAGGAGAGGGGGACGACAGAGGATGAGATGGTTGGATGGTCTCACCGACTCAAAGGACATGAGTTTGAGTACACTCCAGGGAGTTGGTGAGGGACAGGGAGGCCTGGAATGCTGCAGTGAGGTTACAAAGAGTTGGACACAACTGAGAGACTGAACTGAACTGTCTTCTCAGTTGCTGCAAGGGCTTTTTCTCTAGTTGCAGTGATCCGGGGCTCCTCTTTATTGTGGTGTGCTGGCTTCTCAATGTGGCAGCTTCTCTTCTCCTGGAGCAAAGAGTGTGTGGGCTTCCCTGGTTGGGGCACGTGGGCTCATTCGTTGCAGTTCCTGAGGTCTAGAACACAGGCTCAATAATTCAGTGCACACCGTTTTGTTGCTCCGAGGCACGGGGATCTTCCCAGATGAGGGACTGAACCTGTGTCTCCTGCACTGGCAGGTGGATTCTTTACCACTGAGCCACCAGGAAAAGCCCTGCAGTTCTTCTTTACCAGAAGTTCTGAGCCCGCTTCTTGGCTGCCTTCCTCCCCAAACCTGCTGTTCTTCCTTCCGCATGAGTGGCTGACTGAGCCCCCAGTGGTGTCTTTCTCTAGGAGAGGGATGCGCCTTTCTCCAGAAGCCCTGGCTGCCCCAACCCCACATCTGCAAGCAATGCCTCCCAGATACCTATTGCGGCCGTCTCGGTGACTTCAGACCGCAAGCAGAGAGTGTGTCTCCCTCAAGCCCTTTTCTCTTCCCTCTCTGCTGCCTGAGAAAATTTCCAATGAGAGAACTGCAGCAAAAGCTGCCAAGACAGACTTTGGACTGCTCTGTGGTCCTTTCCCAGTTTTGCAGAATCTTCTCTTGATACCCTGCTATATGCCAGGCACCAGGATTACAAAGACGAGTATAGCAGTCCTTTCCCTCAAGGAATTTATAATTGAATAAAAGATAGAATTTCTTATGGAACAGGGAAGAAAGGACGGTAGGTGTGGGATGGGGGAGAAATGAACACTTGTCTCTATTAGGTGCCAGGGAAATGCCTTCTTCCCCATTTCATCTAGAGTTTTATGGGCAAACTCCAAATAAAAGGCCCTATTTTCCCTTTTATATAGAAGAGGATACTGATGCAAACAAGTTTAAAAGCCTTGCCCAAGTTTAGGTAGCTATTAAGGGACAGGGTCAGGGTTTGGACCCAGGTCTTTGGACTCTAGTTCCAGCACTTTCTTGGAGTCTGATGGTTATTTCATATCTGACCCAGTGCTATTCATCAGACTGAGCCATGCGGAGAGGAGAAACCTGGGAGCTGGGAGTCTGGCTTCTTGTCCTGGAAAGTGAAAGTGTTAGTTTGCTCAGTTGTGTCTGACTTTGTGACCCCATGGGCTATAGTCCGTTAGGTTCCTCTGTCCTTGGAATTCTCCAGGCAAGGATACTGGAGTGGGTAATGATTTCCTTCTCCAGGGGATCTTCCCAATCCTGGGATCCAACTGGGTCTCCCATATCTTGGAGGCAGATTCTTTACCATCTGAGCCACCAGGGAAGTCACCTGGCTTTATTGCTAACTAGCTATATGACACAGGCAATCACATCACCTCTCTGGGCCTTGTTTTTATTTTTTTAACATATAAAGTGAGGGAAAGTAGATAGTTTTAAAGATCCTTTTCAACTCTATGATTTTCTTGATTGCGTTTCCTTTCCCCAGTTGGTTATATATTCATTTTGCTTCCATCTTAAAAGAAGGGTTACTAGAGCTCAGGGGCGGGGAGGGTCACTCTGTCAATCTGGTTGGCACCCACAGTCCAGCAGCCTGGCACACTGCAGTGGCCATCAGTCAGGGCTGGATGCGTGCAATTACACTCCTCAGGGCAGCACTGAGAGTGCCAGTAAGGATGCCAGGAGCCGGGGTCGCAGCTCTGCCAGAGCCACCAAGAGAGACCACTGAGTCCAGGGTATCAGGTGGAGGGAGAGGAGAGGACAGCCCAGAACTAGTCACTGGGAAGCCTCCCCAGGCATCTCACGCTTTTGAAAATGGCCCAGGGAGAGATGCTATCAGGAGGCGTATTTAATGGGTTTTGGAAATTGGCTAATTTTGTCGCAATCGTCTGCACGCTGTCTGATGCATGCTAAGCATCTAGGACCAGTGTGGGCCTGTGAGTGGGGCCAGGGTGTCCAAGAGAGAGCGTGGCATGGGGAGGGCAGGGCAGAGTTGCTGGCTGTTTCTAGTTGCTCGAAAAGTCCCCGCTGACCTCAGGCCACCAAGCTGGGTGCCGGGTCAGTGCCCTCTCTTAGGCCACAAGGGGTCATCCCCACTCACCTCCTCCACCCCCTCCCTCTTCTACATTCGTCCTCTGTCTCCTCTCTCCCTGGGTCTCTCCTCCCATCCTTGCCCACAGCCTTGTTACCCCACTCCCCACGCCGCACCCCCCTCCTCGAGCCAGCCCTGCAGCCACCCTTCTCCCATGCCTCGGGTCAATAAGTCATCAATATGCTGCGCTGAGAAGGAACACACAGCCTTTGCACGCTTGATTCACCCAGAATTGCTCTCCCAGCCCCCTCCCTGGACCTCTGGCACGCTCCCTCCATCCTCTGGGCCCTGCTGCTCCTCCTCCAGAGATGTTGCTATCCATCAGCTCTCTGCCTCGCTGGTCACAGTTACTTTCACTGACTGTTTTCAGTTTGGTTGTTTATTTTCTCTCTTTTTCCTCCACTTCCTCCCTCCTCCTCCACTCATTCCCAGATCTGAGTTTGCTGTGGGTTGCTTCTCAGGGCTGTCCTGCAGAGGAGGGCAGAAAAGAGGCCCAAAGGGAGGCGCCCATGTCCCCTTCCGGGTGCCTCTCTCTCCTCTCCAAAGCCTGGGATCTTCAAGGGAAGAGGGCTGCAGTCTCCTGCAGAGGCTCATGCTGACATTTCCAAGGCCCCAGATTTGGAATCAGGGGACTCTAGGAACTAATTCTGAGAGGACTTTGGGTAGGTTCATTAACCTCTCTAAGCCTCAGTTCTCTCGTTTATAAAACAGAGCTGTGATGGGACTTCCCTGATGGTCCAGCAGTTAAGACTCCACCCTCCCAATGCAGGGGCCTGGGTTCAATCCCTGATCAGGGAATTAGACCCCACATGCTGCAGCTAAGACCCAGCACAGCCAAATAAAATACAATGGAGCTGTGGTGACTGAGTGAGAAAATCACAGCTGTCATTTGTTGAATAAAATTTGTATGTTAGACTCCCTGCTAGGCACTTTTGAATAAGGCTGTATTTAAGCATGTTTGTGAAAATGCCTTGTATATTGGAAAGTGCCATGTAAGTGCCTGTTAGTATAGAGAAAGCCACTATTGGCATCTACATGGCTCTCCTTTCCACCCAGAAAATAATTCAATGGGCATTTTGGATCAGTTTACACAGAATTTCATCCATATATCATCTCATTCACCTTCATATGGTTGCTTTAAAGTAAGTGAGCAAATATGGTGGGTTCCACCCCTACGGCTAAGAAGGCCAAGATGCAGAAAACAGATTCTGGGAATTCTGCCTGTTTTCCGTCTGTGTCCTCCTGCCCTCACTGCTCTCACCCTCCTGCAGTGTGCTGGGAAGTACACCCGTTCCATCTTATCTGATGGTAAACAGGTTGGGGGCGCCAAGTGTGAGTGTGTTTGTGGCATGGGCATCATCTAGGAAGGTGGAATGCCAGGCTAGGCAGAGGAGTTCTTCGGAACAGTCAGAGTCGAGCTCTGAGACCAGCAGAGTGCCCAGCTACCAGGGCGGCACAAGCGGCATAGTCCTCAGAGGAAGGGGCGTGGCGGGGAGGGCCAGAAGCCAGCAGGAAATGGGGGAGCCTGGTGGGCTGCTGTCTCTGGGGTCACACAGAGTCGGACACGACTGAAGCGACTTAGCAGCACCAGCAGAGAAGGCATGGAGTGTCACGTGGTGTATCATGTGACTAAGACTATGAACTGGGGCCTCTGAGCCCAAGAGTCTAGCAAGAACTTGTTCTTATTCTCTGCTAGCCTTGGGCCAATCAGATCATCCCCCAAACTCTACCTGGTAGCCCACATCCTTAGGCCAACAGACCAGACTCTGGTCCAGGAGCTTTGCAGTACACCTGCAGCCCCTTCCAGGCAGCTGGTGTAAGGACCCAGGCCTCGGACCCCTCCTCACCTCCAGCCATCAAAGCCACATGGCTCATTCGCATGCATACTGAGTCCTGGCACCAGCCTGTGCCCATGTACCAGGGCTTCCTCAGAAACATGAAGAGTGATTGGAAGCTGCTGCTGACCCCCTTCCGAGAGGCTCCAGTTCTCCCAGCCTCGATAACTGCTCTGCCTGCGCAGATTCCTTTAAAAATTGCAGCCAGTTCAAGCCACCAGACCCAAGGGGATAGCCCCTTCTGCCAGCTAGGCTCTTTTTCACACTCATCCCATGTCCCTCTGAGCTTCCCTTTCTCACCTTCCATGGCCCTCTCCCCTACCAAAAATTTTCCTTGGGCCTCTGGGCTCTCCCCCCACCCCTGCTGCTCCACGGACTTCTGGGCATGGGCATGGGCTTTCCCTTCGGGCATCTCAGGTGGAAGCTGCCCTTCTGTCTCAGCCCTGGGCCTCAGGAGGCAGGATGGTGACTCTGGCTCAGTGAACCATGATGCCCCGCCCTCTACAGGGAAAACTAGCCCCAGCAGGTTCCGACTGCTTGCTTTGCACTCCACTCTTCCCTGGCGCTGTCATGAAGTGAAGTGAAGTGAAAGTTGCTCAGTCATGTCCGACACTTTGCAATCCCATGAACTCGTGGAATTCTCTAGGCCAGAATACTGGAGTGGGTAGCCTTTCCCTTCTCCAGGGGCTCTTCCCAACCCAGGGATCAAACCCAGGTCTCCCACGTTGCAGGCGGATTCTTTACCAGCTGAGCCAGCAGGGAAGTCCAAGAACACAGGAGTGGGTAGCCTATCCCTTCTCCAGTGGGTCTTCCCAACCCAGGAATCGAACTGGGGTCTCCTGCATTGCAGGTGGATTCCTCACCAACTGAGCTCTCAAGGGAGCCCTGGCGCTGTCCTAGAGCCACTTCATTAAAGGGAGCCCTCACTCTCTCTCTTCTGGGAACAACTTCATCCGCTGCAAACATAAACGTCACCATCACACCGGATGACGTCATATCTACACGGGCCACTCTCTCATCACCTTGATGTCTCAGATGCACCCCCTACTCCACAGCCACACCCTGGACCTAGTCCTCTTGGGATGACCCCAGCTCTGGGGTGTTAAACACAGACTCCCTGCGGACAGTCCCCGTCACCCTTTGTGCTCTCCACAGCCTTTCTCACAGCTGACCTGTGACGTCATTGGTCTTCCAGTCCCTGGGCTTTTCATTTCTCCCTATACCAGCGCCCCCTGTTTTCCCTTCTATTCTGAGTCACCCTGGGGTCTGTATTTCTTTCTTTCTTTCTTTCCCTAATCACTCTTAGCTCTGTTGTCCCCTTGTCATAAAACCCTTTGGGCAAAGCCCCAGCCCAGAGTTAACTAGATGATTTGCCTCCTCTGCACAGGTGGCGCTAGTAGTAAAGAACCCACCCGCCAATGCAGGAGACGAAGAGACGCGGATTCGATCACTGGGTCAGGGCGATCCCCTGGAGGAAGGCATGGCAACCCGCTGCCATGTATTACTCCCAGTATTCTTGCCTGGGAAATCTCATGGGCAGAGGAGCCTGGTGGATACAGTCCATGGGGTCGCAAAGAGTTGGACACGACTGAAGTGAGTGAGCACACCCGCAAATGCACACCACTACCTAGGATACTGGGGCTGTGGGAGAAAACTCACAGAGCTGCGCCGAGTGAGGGGCTGCAGGGCCACAGCCCCGTCACAGCCAGGACTTCAGAGTGGCCCAGAATTTCCTTTCTTAGTTAATTCTCTAGAGCTCATCATCAGCTCTTTCAGACCTTCTCCACTCTCTTTAAGACACCACCTTTCCCAACATCTCCCTTCAGATTCCCAGCAGATAACCTTGCAAGAAAATAAGAGTTGTCTGGCCAAAGTTCCGTCAGCATCCTGCCATCAAACAGATTCTTTCCTTCTTTGCCCTCTGGTCACAGTGAATAAGGCAGGCATCCAGAGACTTCTGCTAAGAATTTAGGCTAATCTGATCAAGTGCTCTAGTGACTCCCTCTTCCCAACTCCTTTTGAAATCTCCTTTGCATGGTTTTCCAACCACATGTCTCCTCTGTTTCCTGTGTTTCTCCCTCTCTACCAGCTTCTTTTCATTAGCATTTGAACATGCACGAGGTTCACTCTTTAAGAACAAAGTAAGTCTTCTCCCGTAAACCCACCTTCTTATCTCAACACCCCTGTGTGTGTGTATATAAATATATATATTTATATATACATATATGTGCATATATAATATACACATATAATATATATAATCTGTGTGTGTTGAGCTATTTCAAATCCTAAAAGATGATGCTGTGAAAGTGCTGCACTCAATATGCCAGCAAATTTGGAAAACCCAGCAGTGGACACAGGACTGGAAAAGGTCAGTTTTCATTCCAATCCCAAAGAAAGATTATGCCAAAGCATGTTCAAACTACTGCACAATTGCACTTATCTCACATGCTAGCAAAGTAATGCCCAAAATTCTCCAAGCCAGGCTTCAACAGTACAGGAACCGAGAACTTCCAGGTGTTCAAGCTGGATTTAGAAAAGAGAGAAACTGGAGATCAAATTACTGATATCTGTTGGATCATTGAAAAAGCAAGAGAATTCCAGAAAAACATCTACTTCTGCTTTATTGACTATGCCAAAGGCTTTGACTGTGTGGATCACAACAAACTGTGGAAAATTCTTCAAGAGATTGGAATACCAGACCACCTTATCTGCCTCCTGAGAAACCTGTATGCAGGTCAAGAAGCAACAGGTAGAACTGGACATGGAACAACAGAATGGTTCCAAATCGGGAAAGGAGTAGGTCAAGGCTGTTGATTGTCATCTTGCTTATTTAACTTATGTGCAGAGTACATCAAGCAAAATGTCGGGCTGGATGAAGCAAAAGCTGGAATCAAGATTGCAGGGAGAAATATCAATAACCTCAGATATGCAGATGATCCCACTCTTAAGGCAGAAAATGAAGAGGAACTAAAGAGCCTCTTGATGAAAGTGTAAGAGGAGAGTGAAAAGTTGGCTTAAAATTCAACATTCAAAAAATGATCAGGGCATCCGGTCCCATCACTTCATGGCAAATAGATGGGGAATCAATGGAAACAGTGACAGACTTTATTTTCTTGGGCTCCAAAATTGCTGCAGATGGTAACTGCAGCCATTGAATTAAAAGATGCCTGCTTCTTGGAGGAAAAGCTATGACCAACCTAGACAGCATAGTCAAAAGCAGAGACATTACTTTGCCGACAAAGTCTGTCTGGTCAAAGCTATGGCTTTTCCAATATGGGTGTGAGAGTTGGACCATAAAGAAAGCTGAGTGCTGAAGAATTGATGCTTTTGAACTGTGGTGTTGGAGAAGACTCTTGAGAGTCCCTTGGACTGCAAGGAAATCAAACCAGTCAATCCTAAAGAAAATCAGTCCTGAATATTCATTGGAGGAACTGATGCTGAACTGAAGCTCCAGTGGCCACCTGATGTGAAGAACTGACTCATTGGAAAAGACCCTGATGCTGGAAAAGATTGAAGGCAGGAGGAGAAGGGGATGACAGAGGGTGAGACGGTTGCATGGCATCACTGACTCAATGGACATGAGTTTGAGCAAGCTCCAGGAGTTGGTAACGGACAGGGAAGCCTGTGCTGCAGTCCATAGGGTCACAAAGAGTCGGACATGACTGAGCAACTGAACTGAAGTGATACATATGTGTGCATGCTAAGTTGCTACAGTCATGTCTGACTGTTTGTGACCTTGTAAACTGTAGCCTACCAGGCTTCTGAGTCCATGGGATTCTCTAGGCAAGAAAACTGGAGTGGGTTGTCATGTCCTGTCTTATATCTCTTGCGTTGGTAGGTGGGTTCTTTACCACTAGCTCCACCTGGGAAGCATATGTGTGTGTGTATATATATATATATGAATACACACACACACACATATGAGCTCTAGAGCACAGGCTCAATAACTGTGGCACACGGGCTTAGTGGCTCCACAGCACATGAACTCTTCCCAGGCCAGGGGTCGAACCAGTGTCCCCTAAATTGACAGGCGGATTCTCATTCATTTGGGCCATGAGAGAAGTCCTGTCTCCAGATTCTGCTCTTCACTCAGATTGCTCTCAATTCTCAGAATTCCTTATTTTGAAATCCAGAGGCTATTTCTCAGTCCCTATCTGAAGTGGTCTTTCTGTAGCATTCCATCCTGGTGAGTTCCTCCTTCACAAGCACGTCTTTCCCAGCTCCTGTGATAACACAGGCTCCCTGATTTTCTTTGCCTTTCGGCCCTTCCTTGCTGGCAGTGACAACTCCTTTTCTCCCATCTGTCTCTTAGGGTTGCTGCACCTCAGGATTCTGACCTCGGGGTTCCCTTCTGTGAGCATCATCTGGCCTCTGAAAATCTGGTCTGGTGCCCACTGCACCCCTGCAGAATGTTCCCTAGCTCCTGCCCTCCTCCCAGTGTCATCAGTTCAGATCAGCACCTCAGGGCTACTCTTTGCCCAGTCTTGAATTCCTCAACGAAAGGAGGAGAGAAGAGGCCTGAAGAAGTACAGATAGAGGCATACATGAATGCAGGAGGCAACTGAAAATCATCCACCTCAAACGAAGAAGACTACAGTGTGGTTTGATTATTATTTTCAAGTCTTCAGAGGACTCCTGGCTTGGAAAATATGACCAACTTCCCTGTCTCTTCCAAAAACAGAATAGGGAAAGGTAAAATTTTAATAATGACAGATCTGGGTTAAAATAGAAAAAGCATTAAATGCCAGGAATTAGCAGAGCAATGCAGAGTCTGATCAGCAGACTTTTAAAGTAGGTTAGGTTTTTGCACATCTGAGATGATTCCTGAGTAGAATGAGCTAAGGGTGAGCAGGTGGGTTGGGTAACTCACCACACCTTCCTTCCACGGCTGTGTGAGGGAAAGTCCAGGTTGGCACCGAGCTCAGAACACAATCTCTTGTCAATTTCCAGCTGTGGGATGTGACCATAGCAACCCCTGGGACAAAGAATGGGTCCATTCTGGTCTGCAAGATTAGGACAGTCTAGCCACTGCTGCTTGGCTCCATCAGTCCTGTAATTGCCCAAAGGCTGGGGTTATAGGCAGGAGGGAATAGTATGAAGACGAGCATGGATAGGTATTGAGAAGAAGAGCATAATCAGAGAGAATAACCTTGGCCAAGGAGCTGGTTGGTGCAACACCTCCTCCAGGAAGCCCTCTCTGGTACCACCAGACTGGCTGGAAGCTTAAACTCTGTGCTCTCACAATGCCCTGTTCTACCTTGGTCCTCAAATGGATCCTGTGGCACTGAGATGTCTGAGAGTTTGTCTCTCTACTCACCAAGCTGTGAACTCTTTAATGTCAAAAACCATGTGTGGTTGATAGCTGTCTCTGGGGTCTGGAGCAGGGTGTAGACCATGTGAAGCACTAGATGTGTCGGTCTTAAGTAACTGACCCATGGGACAAAAGCCTTGGAGGACTTGGTATCCCATCATCCTCAGAGGTAACCTCAGTACAGCCCAGCAGAAAGCCCTAGCTTTTTGGAATCACGTTCCAATGGGGCCATGGAAGAGATGACTCAAGGAAATTTGAGTTCTGGTCCCTGCTCAGCCAATTATTAGCAGAATGAGCTGGTTAGCATGTGACAGTTCCCCTCTCCATGCCTCAATTTCCTCGTCTATGAAATGGGGGTGATGACCTCACAGCTTCACAGAGTTGCCTTGAAAACCAAATGAGATAATGGGTGTGCAGGCGGTGAAAACATCTAGAGAAAGGTCTTGAAGGCTTATACAGAGGTAAGAAGTTATTAATAGTCTCATTAATATTCTTACCCAGAATGCCCGTGGAAAAGCAGTATGTGGCAGCCCCAGCCTCCGCACCCCACCCTTCCCTACTATTTCTGTCCCTGGAAAGCAGGTTCTTGGAATGGTAATCCCCATTCTGCCACTGTGGGACAAGGGGGTGAATATTTGAGCAGAGTTGCCCACCCTCCCGCCTCTGTTCTGCAGACTGCCACTCCCTGGGGGCTCTCACCAAACCCTTTGATTTAGAAAGCATGGCTGACACCCGCACACCAAGCTGGAGGACGGCAGGAGGTACCTTGTCTCTGTCATTTCCTTTGATGCTGAAATGCTGAGATGACACCCCCCACCGCCCCCAGTCAGGTCCAGGTAAGAGAGGAAGCAGTTTTCCCTCCCCTCCTGCATTTCTGGGAAGGTGAGAGCTGCTCCAAGTGGCTGGTCCTTTCTTCCTGCTTTTCTTCCCAGGGCTACTCAGCGGCCTGCCTTGCCCCCAGGGTGGAGAACTATGGCCTAGAGCGGGAATAAATCCAGGGTTTTCCTCTCCCCCATGCTACTTACTTCCCTGCCAGGCCAGTATGATGTTTACCAGCATCAGCTGGCCCATTACTAGGGAGCAGCAAAGAGAAGCAGGTGCCCTGAAGATAGGAATAGGAAATCCAGCCGGTTGGGGTCTGATGGTGACTTCATCCTCCAGAAAGTTCTGGAGATGACATCCAGGTTCTATCAGTCAGCAGGACCTCCCCCTCCTTCCTGCCCAGGAGGTAAGGCCTATAGGCTCCCGGCAGAACACCCCACCTCCCCAGCCCTGGGTTTCACCACCTGGTTTTCCCTGGCCGCTTGCTAACCTGTGAAACATCAGCACGAGGGCAGAGCAGACCTGTAGATGTGCAAATAATCAAAGCCCAGGGTCAGCAAGACAGCGGACAGCAAAGAGAGAAAGCCAAGAGAATAAATCTGAAGTCCGGCGAAGGTGGGTATCTGGCGTGAGGTGTCAGACGGAGGTTCCATCAACCCCGCCCAGGGCCATGTCCACAGTTGAGGCCAGTCTTGTGGGAATGGGGCACCACCAGAAACCCAGCCACCTGCTCAGGGGAGGTCTCCTAGCTTAGCCTAGTGGGCCCCCTCCTCCCCACTCGGCCAGCCAGGTCTGCCGCCGCTGACTTAAAACGCTGCCCTCAATTCTATCTTTAGCTCTGGCTGCTGGGAGCCTGAGTGACAGGCAGGGTGGGGGCTTGTGCTGGGGTGGGAAAATTTTGCAGCTACCTGGTTAGCTGAGGTGGCATGATTGCAAGGAGCAGGGACCGTGTGGTGCTCTTTGCTGCATCTGTAGCTCATGTGGTGGTGGGCACAGAGATCCAGTGATACTGGATAAATGGATGAGTGGATGCATCCAAGCACGGATGGAGCAGAGGCCCCCAGGAGAGAGAATGAGAACAGGGCTGGCCAGCCCACAGACCAAGTCCCAGAAGGCACACTCCATGTGGTCTTGGGCTTGTGACTTTCCCTCCTGGCCTCCGTTTCTTCATTTGTAAATGGGGGCTAGATAAGCAGTTTTGGACCATCTCTATGGTCCACCACCACCACATCCACCTCCATTGCTCATTCCCCCCATCTCACCCCCCATAAACAGGGTGCTGCTGCTGGGTGCTTGAGTTGGAAGGAAGGGAAACGATGGATTGACAGGGCTCTCATACTGCTTCCATCGAGGGCTGAGTCATTTTTATCGATTCTGGACATTGAGTTTCTTGGAAAGGATTTTTTTTAGATAAAGGGCAGCTCAGTTCCCTAAAGCATTTCCAGACTTGAGGAGTCAGAATAAAATTGCCTCTTACAGCGGGTGGCAAGAAGAGCCCCTCCACTGTCTCTCATCAGGACTGATATGAAAACCTCTTATCTGAGCAATAAGACACCCGCAAGCTCACATCCAGCCAATTATCTCTTTCAATAAGAAGTGAAGTTCCCCAGAAAGGATGAGAAGGGGAGGGGGCAGGTCCTTGCAGAGCAGTAGGAGGGTGGGTAGGAAGGGGCTGAGCAGGGGCCAATCTAAACCCACAGCTGGACCTCGAGGAGCAGCAGCTGACATGCAGCTGGCGAGAAGGCCTGGGGCAGTGAGAGTTTTGAGGAAACAGCCACAGGAGTGCTGTGGAGTCAGGATCCAGACTCCCCCAGTGTCCTGAGGTGGGAGGAAGAGACATTGAGACATCTGAGGTCCAATGTGGGATCTGGTGACCTGGTGTCCTGAGACCTGGGTGCCAGCTTGATGTGCCGACCCTGTGGAGTCCAGGGAAAAAGGCTACTTGCAAGGTAGGAAGGCCCTGGATAAAGAAGACTTCTCCAGGGAACTCTCTGCTCTTCCTCATGACCTGCCTTATGAAAATGATGAGGTTTATCCAGGATCTCAGGCAAGTTATTTTAATTACATGTGCCTCCATGCCTTCCCCTGTTATATGGAGATGACTTCTGACCCTGCCTACATCTCAGAGATATTCTGACTAAAACAGATTATGGATATGAAAGGTTTTCCTTCTAAATACTAGAACTGCTTTATAGGTTTTACTCAATGGCCAGGGGGCTGGGGGTCTAGCTGGCAGGACTCTGCTTCTTCAGGTTCTTCCTTCTGCTCTTATAAACTTGCTCCAGTGAAGCCCAGGGCCTTGAACCTCCTTTCACCTTTTTTTCCCAAAGGCATTCTCCTCCCACCCCCTTTCTTTCCTCTGCGTTTAACCTGGCCTAGCCTCTGGTGCTATGCTCTCAATAAGGCTAAGTTCCTGTTCAGACCCTGCTCCAGCCTCCTGGTTCCAGCTCATCCCACACACTGGGGCTGGCATCATTATCCCCTCTCCTCTGCTTGGAAACCTGCTGTGCAACCCTCATTGAGCCCGAGTTACTCATCAAGCAAGTCACCTGGGCCACTCACTTCTTCCTGACCTGACCCCCAACCCCAGGCAGCACCTGACATAGCTCCCTGCAGACAGTCAGCTTCCGCTTCCTTCTGTCTCCAGACCACCCTCTCACCCACCCCCTGAAAGGCCCTCCCCTCTCTTCATGCTAAATCAAGAAGAAAACACCTCTTGATTAGCCGGTTGAACTTCTCCCCTCTAAGAAACCTTTCCCAAATAACCTCACTGAAATCTTGCCTTCCCATCACTTTATTTTTTTTAATCTTTTTATTTGTAAAAGTTTTTATCTTTTTGGCCACACAGTGCGGCATGTGGGTTCTTGTTTCCTCAACGAGGGGTTGAACCATGCCCCCTTCATGGAGTCTTAGCCATTGGACCACCAGGGAAGTCCTTTCCCTTCACTTGGATGCTTTCCAGAATGGAACAGGATTGGCATCTCTCTTGTGCGTGTACATGCCAGGTATGTGGGTCTGTGGGTTCTGGTAAGTTCTGTGACAGACATCCTTCCCCAAGGCACCACACCCAGTTGTTCCCCATGGGGGACTGGTACAGACAGCTGACCAACTGGCAGACTCATTACATAGGAAGATGACCAGGTCAAATCTGGTGTTGGCGAAGATGGCAGGACAGCATCACAGGCAGAGGCCACAGTGACCTTTATGACACTGAGACTTCCCGGGCCTTTTCACTAAGACGCGTCCTCCTCTAATGCCACTCTGAAGCACTCATCTCCTGTATTACTGTTTAGTCACTCAGTCACGTCCAACTCTTTCGTGACCCCATGGACTGTAGCCTGCCAGGCTCCTCTGTCCATGGAATTGTCCAGGCAAGAATGCTGGAGTGGGTTGCCATTTCCTTCTTTAGGACATCTTCCCAACCCAGGGATCAAACCCGTGTCTCCTGCATTGGCAGGTGGATTCTTTACCACTGAGCCATAAGGGAAGCCTCCATCCCCTGTGGCAGGGGTTGTCGACATGGCGCAGACATCGTCCCTTTCCCCAGGATGGTAGGTGGCCTGCACTTTGCTAAGGGGTGAAGATTCAGGGGCTACTCATGAGCACACATCAGTTTCAGTACACAGTCCCAGCCTATTTTGTGGATTTAAATCCAGAGATGCCAAGGACAGGACGTGTTTGTTGCTCGGGCAGGCAATTTAACCCGGAATACCCTTTTGGTGCTTTCCAACCCTGCAGTCTCTTTTCGTATTATTCGGGTTGGGAAATGAAAAGCCCCTCTTTGCCAGCAATTAATTTACCAAAATAAACAAGAATTCTGCTTTTCGTGACAAAGACAGTCCCTGAATGCCAATCTTAGGGCTGCCAGATTGCAATTTCAAGTGGGTGCCGCTTGCGAGGTTATAATTTATAGGTGATTTATCATGGAGGTTATGAGAAAAGGAGAAAATGCGGTCAGGAGAGAGGAGAAACGTGTCACCTAGCTCTTGTCCTCATCTCCAACTTCTTTGGGAACAAGTCTCGTGTCCTTGACTCACAGTTTCTTCCCCACGACCCCAACCTTTTTTTTTTTTAACCACAGATGATTCTTGTTTTTCCATTCTGTTCTACTTGGCTCATTTCCAACCCTTTGCTGACAAGGGTGCAGCCTGGCTCCCCTGCTTCCAGACGGCATCACTGGCTGCTGATTCCTCCCTTGCCTTGCCCTTACCCCAGGGTCCCTTCATCAGAGTGCTCCTTCGAGAGTAGTTGGTTTGAACTCTAGAAACAGTATCCAGACTGGAGATTTGGCCTCAGTCCTTCCTCTCCCCTGAAGGCTGAATAAATAGGTGCATGGATGAGACGCATTGAAAAAGGAGCCAGCAGGCATAGATTTGAGGTACAGAGTTGCTGAGGAGCTGGGAAGAGTTTGCTCAGGTAGGCAGAGTGGGGGGTCTGGGGGTGGAGGCTCTGAGTGGCACCAGCCAGGGACCATTAGAGATTATGCTGGGGGAGTTAAAAGCAATGATTAAGTCTGGGAACACTGTCTCCTTCATCTCAGCCCCTGCTGAGAATTCATCCCAGTAATCACCCCTCCCATGCCCATCTCTGCTCTCTGAGGCTCAGCTCACTGGCAAGGACCCACCAGCCTTTCTGACACACCTACTCTACCAACTTCTTGCTTCCTACCACCTACATCTGAGGACTTTGCTCTCTGTAGTTTTGCAGTTTGGATGGTAATCTTTGCTAAGATTTCATCCACTCCAGTCCTGGTGATTCCCTGGGTTGAATTGTGGTCGAGTCGAGTATTTATTATACATGGTTTCCAAGTATTTTGTGTGAAAAGCAGACACAGCCCTGACTTCAAACAGCTCACAGTTTCTCTTTGGAGTCAAGTTAAACACAGAAAACAATGAAAACATGCAGAGAACTAGAGAATAACTTCCTTCCAGGCAATAGCAGGAAGTTATTAAATCCTCTTTCCACTTTTCTGCTTGCATCTCACTCTTGCTACCCCTCCATTGTCTCCCCCACAGTTCTTCCTGGAATAGTTTGGGCTGCGACTCCCCAGTCTCCAGAAGCTAATGGCTAATGATCTGAGGTGGAGCTTCAGTTAGTTCAGTCGCTCAGTCATGTCCAACTGTTTTCAACCCCATGGACTGCAGCACGCCAGACCTTCCTGTCCATCACCAACTCCCAGAGTTTACTCAAACTCATGTCCATTGAGTCGGTGATGCCATCCAACCATCTCATCCTCTGTCTTCCCCTTCTCCTCCTGCCTTCAACCTTTTCCAGCATCAGGGACTTTTCTAATGAGTCAGTTCTTTGAATCAGCTTCAGCATCAGTTTTTCCAATGAATATTCAGGACTGATTTCCTTCAGGATTGACTGGTTGGATCTCCTTGCAATTCAAGGAACTCTTAAGAATCTTCTTCAACATCACAGTTCAAAAGCATCAGTTCTTTGGCACTCACCTTTCCTTATAGTCCAGCTCTCACATCCATACATGACTACTGGAAAAACCATAGCTTTGACTAGGCAGACCTTTGTTGGCAAAGCAATGTCTCTGCTTTTAATATGCTGTCTAGGTTGGTCATAACTTCTTCCAAGGAGCAAGTGTCTTTTAATTTCATGGCTGCAGTCATCATCTGCAGTGATTTTGGAGCCCCGAAAAATAAAGCCTGTCACTATTTCCAGTGTTTCCCCATATATTTGCCATGAAGTGGAGCTTATGTAATAACAATAGAAATAAAGTACACAGCAAATATAATGAGCTTGAATCATCCCCAAACCATTCCCTGGTGTGTGGAAAAAATTGTCTTCCACAAAACTGGTCCCTGGTGACAAAAATGTTGGGGACCACTGGTTTGGACATAACACTCCATGAAGCCTCTTTATTTAGCTCCTCACCAGAATGACATAGAAGTGCCCCTTTCTTTCTAGAGGGGTGGGTAGGCAAAGCAATCTTGATAATAAAATCCAGTGAACAATTTCCAGACCAGACTGAGTGAGTGGTTTGCTGTGGGTTCAGCTCAACACTTTAAGCATGACTACTGTTGTGCTAGGTCTTCAAGGGAATGCACAAAAATTAAGAAGAAAAATTTTGCCTCAAAAGAGCAGGTTCTTCATGCATTTCTAGTCTTATCTGATTTATAAAGCTTCAATCATATGAAATTCTTTGGAATATAGTGCTCTGTGGCATTAATGCTTTCCAGACTCTTTCACTGAACTACCAACCACTAGAGTCATAGCACTGGCGTCTTTAAAATCTCATGACTTTTCATAATTACATGGAATTTACATTCCACTCTATATCAGTATTGGTTTTAATATAAAATGATCTTCCTCCCCCTCATTCCTCAAGGTCTAGTTATAACCGAAGCCATAGGAAAATGGGACACTTATCCTGTCTTTTGTACCCCAGCACATTATGTTACACCCAAGGGACACAGGTACCCTCCAAGAATCAGGGTAACAGCTCAATCTCTATCTATTGAGTCTCCCTCCTTCCCAGCCTACCTCCTAGGTCTGACCCTGCCCGGGCCTCCAGACCCTCCATTTTCTCTACCTTGGCTCTCCACTGTGACAAGCCCAGAGTCTCCTAGCTCTGGGACATCTTGCCCCTGGCTTACCTTCTTTCTGTACCTCTCTCAAAGGAGGCTCTTTGTTCAGTACCAGTCCTTGTTTTTACATTTTGTATTGTTTTTGGTTTTGGACACACAGTCATTCAGGCTCAAGGCAACTAGTGGCAAATAAAGTCATCAATCATTTCATTAACTAATTCTTTCAAAAAATACGTATTGGCCACCTGCTGCTCAGATGAAGTGCTGAATATGGTGATGAGAAAAATAGAAGTATCTTCTACCCTGGTCGTGGTTACAAGTTATTAGGAGAGATGACATTAATCAACTAATCCTATCAGTATGTAATTGTGAGCTGTGCCAGGAAGGATGGAAATGAGGGGCTATAAGAACAATAGAGCAAAGTAAGGACTTGATCTGATCCAGGCGAGGTGGTGCTGGAAGACGTCCTTGAGAAAGAGACATTCCAGCATAAATGGGGAGGATGAGTAAGAGTTAGCTAAACAGACAGCTAACTAAATGGGGACGAGGGGTGGCATTCCAGTCAGAGGGAACAGCATGTGTAAGAGTCCCGTGGCTAGGGGAGGGGCGCATAGCCAACTTGAGGAACTGAAAAAGAGACCAGTGTGGCCAGAGCATAGTCAGCAAAAAGAGAAGTGAGTCAGATGGGAGCCAGAATTGTAAAATCCAAATCGTTAATTTTAGCTGGAGATACATACATAAACACTGGATACACAGTCAGGACATAACCAAATATGCTTATTTAGTTCCAGAATAAACAAAGGAGGGGGAACTTTAAGTAAAAACAAATTCACCAAGACCAGAAGTTCAGGAGAAGGTAAATTCACTAAAATAAATATTAAAACAAAACAACAACAACAAAAAACACCCTCAGAAGACAAAGGGCAGGGACACATGTTTGTTGAATGAAGGAAGGATAAACGATGGATGAATAAAGACCTGCTACTGCATTAGCCATCTTCATTTGCAGACATGCTTCCAGAAGCCTGACCTGGCTCTGCCTCTTTCAGGCCAAAATCGCCTTCAGTGCTCTTCCCTCTGGACGCTATGGCTTGCTGCACCTGGACAGTCACGGCATGATCCCGCCGTATGGCCTTGATGGGTTGCCGCTTGCCTTTACTAGACTCGCAGCTCCTTGAAGGCAGGGACCTAGCCCTTCTCACTTTTTCACCCCCAGGGCCCAGCAGAGTGCTTGGCGCACTACAGGTGCCCCTTGCTTGAAGGAGGGCACAGTGTCCTCTCATATAAATTCCACAAGGGGATCAGGGTAATGAAAGTGAGCAGCTGCCTAAGCCATCCATACCCTCAGGACTAAGAACAAATATTTCCAAGTACCATCTGCCTTAGACATCTGGTTTGGTGGCAAAATTTTAAACTTGTTCTTAGAATGATCAAATCCAAGACCTTGTTTTCTGTGAGTGTGTCCAGCTCATCAAGTCAATAGAAACTAAGCAGAAAAAAACCACAGGATGAATTGCCAGTCATCTCCACTAGCCCACGATATTCCTAGACTCTTTTCTCCTACATCCATCCACCACTGCCCCTCCTTCCCTGGTGCTTTCTTTACCCACCTTGAAAGGAGATGCTTTTTAGCAGCCACAGGCTGGGAGATGCTCCGGATAGCTCTGTGGGCCTCGTTCCCATCCAGCCAAGCCCTGGCAAGCTCTGGAGGGAAGTGGAGGGGCTGCAGAGATTCAGCGAACCAGAGAGGGAGAGTTGGATAAGCCAGATCCGCTTTCTCTAGAGCTCTCAGAGGCAACCTGATACAACACGCAGCTACAGAGCAGGCATCGTGACCCACACAGGGGGTGAGCAGCCAAGAACAGCTGGGAGGTTGGGGGAACAGAAATGGAGACAGACAACCGCCAGGAGGGGAGGCGGGGAGCCGTTTCCTCCTGAGCCCAAGGCCAGGGAACCTGCGGGCTGGGGACAAACCAATGTTGTCAGTGAGCCCTGGACACAGATGACAGCTGGCTTCCACAGAAGGGGAGTCCTGCTCTAGAGCCACCCACCCAGGATAGGGCACTACCTTGCCCTTCTTCCAGAGAATGAAACCAAATCAACTGTTTCTCTTTCCAGCCTTTTGGAGACCAAGGTGACTGGAGGGTTAAACGGTCAGATTCAAAACCTAAAGAATCAGGATGTTTGTTTTCCACATTAAAACAATTTGCTAAATGGGAATTCCCTGGTGGTCCAGTGGTTAGGGCTCAGTGCTTTCACTGTAGTGACCCAAGTCAAATTAACCCGTGACTGGGGAACTTAGATTCTGCAAGCTATATAGAGGGGCAAAATAAATAAATAAAAATTGCTAAATAATTGCTGAGTGCTGAGTTTTCGGCATTTACTTAGAGAGGAAACAGCAGTCTCAATTCTCAAGATGTTTACAGTTTAGTAGAAAAGTAAGCTGACACACAAAAACTACACGTAAAAAACAATGTGGCTAAGTGTCATAAAAAGAGGATTAGAATCTGCCTTAATGAAGCGAAACCACAGGAGGCCATGAGGAGGCCACTGGTCTTGAATGGCATCGGAAATGAAATCTGGAAGACAAATCCATGGCAAATGCCTGTGATTCTAGGCCACTGAGCAGTTTCCATGGATGCAACCTTCCTGTCTTATCTAGGAGGATAATAATCTTCCAGTCCTTGTCAGAGCCAGAGCCAGGCACTTTGATGAGCACTCTGACACACCACCTTGGGTCTTCATGAGAACCACCTTCAGGGGGTCTGCTTAGCCTCCTGTTTTACAGCTGAGGAAACTGAGGCCTTGTACTGTGCTGTGCTTAGTCACTCAGTCATGTCCAACTCTGCAACCCCATGGACTGTAGCCCACCAGGCTCCTCTCTCCACGGGGATTCTCCAGGCAAGAATACTGGAGTGGGTTGCCATGCCCTCCTCCAAAGGATCTTCCCAACCCAGGGACTGAATCCAGGTCTCCCACATTGCATCCCACATTCCCATCTCAGCCACCAGGGAATTAAGAAAAATAACTCATTCCAAGGCAATTGGCTGGGGAAAGAGTTGGAACTGGGATAGAAACCCAGGATATATTTTAAATTTTAAACTGTATAGAAATCTATAACCAGGACTTCCCTGGTGGTCCAACGGCTAAGACTCCATGCTCCCAATGCAGGGGGCCCAGGTTCGATCCCTGGTCAGGGAACCAGATCCCATATGCCAAAACTAAGACCTGGTGCAGCCAAACAAACAAATATTAAAAAAGAAAACCTATAAACTACTGTGTTCCAAAAGTGAAAACCTCCCTACACAACCCTAGGGAAATGCTCAATGGCCCTGTGGAGTGGTTTGGTTCAGCTTGCAGTGGCGTCACTCTCAGATGTTGGGCTCCTGGACTCTAAAGCTCCCTAGGAGGAACCAAGACCATGTGGGAGAAGGCAAGAGGAGAAGATCAAAACCACATCTCAGAATTCTGGAGAATCAGGTACAAGTTCCTTGGGCCAAATCTACCTGAAAGTGTTAGTCGTCCAGTCGTGTCTGACTGTTTGTGACCCCATGGACTGTAGTCCACCAGGCTCCTGTGTCCATGGAATGCTCCAGGCAAGAATACTGGGGTGGGTAGCCATTTCCTTCTCCAGATCTTCCTGACCTAGGGACTCAAACCCAGGTCTCCTGCATTGCAGGCAGATTCTTTACCCTCTGAGCCACCAGGGAAGCCCTATCTGAAATGCTCTCTAATCAAAGATTTTGGCTGTAATCTCTGTCCTAAGCCCCTCGGGACTCCAGGAATTGTCCTCGCTCTCACAGGTGTGTCCAGTCTGCATCCGCCGGCCCCTGGTGCTTGAGCCTCCTTTCAGTGTCTCAATGAATCATAAGCTGTTAGTCTGACAGAGACATTAGAGGTTATCTAGCCCAATCCCTTCCATTTTTACATTACACATTGACAGTAATTAATGGCAGAGCCACTAGGATGTTTTGTCTTTGTTTCAGTAAAAGGTCAGCTTACAACTAAACACTAAAAGCTATTTCCCTTGCTTGCAAAATCCAGAAAAGAATCTCATAACTGTTGTGTGTATCTCCTGAAAACCTCGGTGAAATTCCACTTTTTAAGATTTCGTTCCACCTGCAGTATTACTTTTTGTGGTAGAGGCCTGTGGGTAGGGAAGTGGGTGGAGAGCAGAGTAATGCATTTCTCTAAGGCTGAGAACAGAAGTCCTGCTTCTCCACCTGGAACCCCCAGCATCTCTGCCATATTCACGGCCAGCAGCCATCCATTTTGTCTGCCAGGCTCCTTATCAGCTTGACCCACTGGCAGGCAGAGCTAAGCTCATCCTTTCACCTGCTGGCTGCTTATCTGGCACACATGATGTGTGGCGAACAGCCTGCCAGGCAGAGAGGGGCCAGGATTTTTCCTCTCAGGGCCCCAGCAGGTGAGAGGAGCAGCGCTGAAGGGCTGGGTCTGCCCCCAGCATCTCATGCCTTTGCTCTCCATTTAGGATGGCCAACAGCTGCACTCTTCTGGCACCATGGGGCAAGGAACAGACAGCAGGCGGGGAATGCCTACAGCAGGTGGGAGACGCCACTGCTCCTCTTTGGCCCCAGTCATAAGGAGCCAGCCAGGCTTGCTCATCACTTTGCCCACCTTCTCCAAGGACCCTCAAAACACCTCTGCAGCTCATCTCCTGGGCCCCATCTCTACCCCCCTCCGCTCCTTTGTAGGAACCAAACCTCTCGTTGGGAAGGATGGTAGGTTCCCATAGCAATGGGCCTTTTAGCTGTTTCCATGGCAACCAACACCCAGACCATTTAGTTGCTAGTCAACTGACAGCTGTAAGTGAATAGGATTCAGTTTAGAATCAGAGGGATAGGCCAGATAGTCTCTTCGTAGAAGAAAACACAACTACCCAATAATGATTCAACTCTTCTAAAGACTTTTTAGGTAATATCCGTGGAGATCCAGCACAACTTTCTACTGGAGGTCACACGAGACTGCTTCTCCAATTCCCAGCACACACACACACACAGTCTCTCTCTCTCTCTCTCTTCAACTGATTATCTCAGGCCTTTAAATCCCCCAAGTTCTATATCCTATTAAGTCTCCTTCCCAAGGACCCTTGGGGACATCCTCCAAGACATTTTTCACACATAACCCTTTCCTCTATGTCAGTGCTCTTGCTATGTACGATGACTCTGTCCTCACGCTAACCCAGTCATTTAAGCAATATTTGCTTTTCAGATTGACTGATGTGAATGGCTAATCCAGATCATCATACCCTAGCCCAGACCTCACCTATGGCGAGTCACTTTCTTATGTCTGTGGGTGTTCCTACAGCACAGACTGTTTTACCAGCCTTTGCAAAACATGATTAAGATCAATCTGTTTCTTTTAAAAGTCAACTAAAATTTCAAAACCAAACATAAGAGATTAGAAATTACTCCATGCTCATTACTTTTCATTACTCTGAAAACTTGACTAAATGCCAGGCCTCCCACCTAATACTCTTCCAAACTGGGGATACTAGGTATTGAATTCCCTTTATTCCATAAACAGAAGTCCCCATAATGGTTTGTTTTTTATTCTCTTGGGCTCCAAAATCACTGTGGATGGTGACTGCATCCATAAAATTAAAAGATGCTTGCTCCTCAGAAGAAAAACTATAATCAACCTATACAGTATATTAAAAAGCAGAGACATTACTTTGCCGACAAAAGTCCATCTAGTCAAAGCTATGGTTTTTATAATAGTCTTGTATGGATGTGATAGTTGGACCATAAAGCAAGCTGAGCACTGAAGAATTGATGCTTTTGAACTTTTAGGGTTAAGGTTAGGGGTTAGGATTAGGGTGGTGTTGGAGAAGACTCTTGAGAGTCCCTTGGACTGCAAGGAGATCAAACCAGTCCATCCTAAAGGAGATCAATCCTGAATATTCACTGGAAGGACTGATGCTGAGGCTCCAATACTTTGGCCACCTGATGTGAAGAACTGACTCATTGGAAAAGAACTGACTCATTGGGAAAAACCCTGATGCAAATATTGAAGGTGGGAGGAGAAGGGGATGACAGAGGATGAGAAGGCTGGATGGCATCACTGACTCAATGGACACGAGAGTAAACTCTGAGAGTCGGTGATGGACAGGGAGGCCCGGCCTGCTGCAGTCCATGGGGTTGCAAACAGTCAGACACAACTGAGCGATTGAACTGAACTGAACTGAATTTTATTTATTTTTGACTGTGCTGGGTCTTCATTGCTGTGCAGGCTTTTCTCTACTTGCAGCGAGTGGGGGCTACTCTCTAATTGTGGCATGTGGGCTTCTCATTGTGGTGGGTTCCCTTGTGCAGCACAGGCTCTGGGACACAGAGGCTTCAGTAGTTGTGGCTCGCAGACTCTAGAACAGAGTCACAATAGTTCTGGCTCATGTGCTAAGTTGCTCCAAAGCATGTGGGATCTTCCCTTATCAGAGACTGAACTCTTGTCTCCTGCAATAGCAGGGGATTCTTTATCACTACACCACCAGGGAAGGCCCACCATCATATTATTTTATTCACTGGAGTCTGGGGTTTCTCTACCCTGAATTCACACAGAAGAGGAGCTGTCTAAGCCTCCATGGCTTGCTCAGTGGACTAGAAAAGTGAGAGCATCATTGGAAACAGCATGACCTTTTGAGGGGGGTGCCTGTGAGCCCTCTGTATGGAAGATGACCTTTCAAACTAATCCCCCACGGGAGCCCTACCCACTCTCTGCTGCAGGCTCCATGTATCCTTACAATGGCCAGTGAACAGTTCTAAGCTGTTGTGTGACCCTTCTGCTCTGACTGAAGGATATACACTAGTGGAACTGCCTTTCTTCTGTCTCTTTCAGTGTGAGGGCAGAAGTATAAAATGCAGGGCAGGGAGCTGTTAGCCTCAAAGGAGCCCAATGACATGAGAGTCTTTGGGGAAGGAGAGAGAGCAGACACACGGGAGAACTGAGCTTTTCTCCTGTACAGAGGATTGCTTCGTCTTTGAGGGGACGTGTTATCACACAGCAGATTGAACCCTCTGATTTTCCAGCTCTGTCTAGATGAGGGACAGTGTCTATGTCTCTTAGAATAGCAGCTGATATTTCCTGATTGTATACTATGTGTCAGGGTCATTCTAATGTTTTATATGTGACATCTCATTTAATCCTCACAGCTATACTGTTATTTCTAGTTAACACATAAGGAAACTGAAGTGCACAAAGGTTAAGGGATTTTAAGATCCTACTGGTAATCCTTGGCTCCTCGGTGGCTCAGATGGCAAAGAATCCACCTGCAATGCAGGAGACCTGGGTTTGATCCCTGGATTGGGAAGATCCCCTGGAAGAGGGCATGGCAACCCACTCCAATATTCTTGCCTGGAGAATCTCCATGGACAGAGGACCCTGGCAGGCTACAGTCCATGGGGTCAGAGTCGGACACAACTGAGCGACTAAGCACACACTGGTAATCCTACTGATTGATGAAGCCAGGATCCAACTACCAGCAGTCTGAAGCCACAGCACCTTTGGAATCCATTTAAGTCTGATAAACCCAGGGTCCAGCACAGGAAGACAGGGTGGGCTGTCCCTTTAGGCAAATTGTGATATAATACACAAAACACCCTGGCTAGAGTACAATGATTGAATGGCTCTAGGAAATACCTGGGAAATCTTGGCTGCTGATAACTTTATTCCCAATGTATGGCTGTCCCCTGGTGGTTTTCCTGGGAAACTCACAAGCCGAAGAAATCTAGTGAAAATAGGATGAAAAGAACCAGACTAAATGATTTATTTGCTGCCTAAGCACTCCAGCCTAAAAGAGATGACCTTCCAAGGGCCACATTACCCGACTCCTTTGTGAGTGGGGTTGTAGTCCCTGTGAGAGCTAAAAGCTGATAGATAGTACATTGACTCAAAACAGCAAACTATATGCCCACGATTGTACTTGTACTTCAAGAGCAGGACACTCCAAGATTTAAATAATTCAGCCAGTACTTGTGGCAACTTCACATTTCATCTTTAAGCTTCTAGACGTTCTCCATGGCAGAAGGTTCCTGAAGATTACTATGCTTATGCAACTTATAAATTCTTACTTCCCGTTCCCACCCCAAATTCAGTTCCCTTGACCTTGTGATGCTGCTATTCCACTAGGGGATGCTTGCCTTCACTGTTTCTTTCAAGCACCCTTGGTGGTGTAAGATTGTGCAAAGTGAAGCAAACAAGGTCATTTTAAGTCAGACAGAGAGGTGAGTCCTGTGGGAAGGGAGAAACAGCAGTTTCTGAAAGTCATGTCTTTACTGCCCTGGGGGATCATGGGACTGGATGTTCACCTCCTATGGATCTGGGGGTAACACACAGGGTAAAAGAAGTTGTCCACAGCCCAAATGCAGAAGATTGCCAAGTGTTTATTCAAAGAGACATGCATAAAGAGGTCACAAGTTAGTACTGTTTAAAAAAAAATCAAAACACCTGCTAATCAAATGCTGCAATTAATGAAAACAACCTAAGATAGAAAAGGAGACATGAGCTAACCGCAGAGAAATTTTGGTGACGCCGCTGCAGAGCAAGTCACGGCCAGAGAAACAGTTGGAGCTAGCGGTGAGGAGGCTCACTGGCCAGGTGCACTGAGTTCAACAAGGCACATGGAGACAAGGAACTTGCAGGTGTGATCCCAGGTAGACGGACGCGGTTTGGAACCCATCCTCTGCTGCAAGGGCTGGCAGCCCTAGGGCAAGTTATCCAGTGTCCCCCAAGCAGCTTCATTCAGGTTCTGTCTGGTGACACCCTCCTTATTCCAAAAGCAAAACAAGACAAAAAAAATCCAAACCAAAAACAAAACCCGCCAAAACCAACAAAAAAACCTCCGAAACCTGAAGACAACTGAATCAATCCCTGCAGTCTCACTTTCTCGTGGAAAGAAAAGTTGGATAATCCAACCCTTTTACAAAGGATAATACAAGGGCGACAGTGCCAAGCTCTCAGGAACAGGGTCTTAGACGCTTTTGGAGGTTGAGAGGCACAAGACGGCAGTCTGAAAATTCCTTTCATCTTATGGCACTGATTGAGTTTAGACTTGATTTCTCCTCCCCTCCCTCCACTTGTGCTCTCACCCCCAGATGGACATGTTGGCATTGAACAGCTCTAGGCTTCAACCTCTATTGGGATCTGCCAGCAGAAGAAACTTTGGTTTTTGTCATCCTTGAGTTCCCACTCCACCACCACTTTTATCTGGAGAAAGAAAAAGAATCAAGAAAAATGAAACTAGGACCTCACCTCAATCCAGAATGGGTTTAACTATGAATTGTAACTATGAATCCTAGATGGAAATTGTAACTAACTGTCTATTCCTCATACTTTTCTTCTTAAATCATGCCATCATGAAGGCTGTTTGGGTGGAATGCAGGCACAGCCTGTGTCCTTCAGCTTAGAAGGGTAAACCAAGTTACACCTAGGATTTAGTGTTAGCAGTACCACATCCTAGTCTAGTTAGCTTCTTAAATAAAATTTCTAAAGCATTCTTTTTTCTCTTAGATCAATGATACATAAATGAAGGCACCCATGAAAAAGAATTTTAAGGTTAAACAATTTCACATGCATTTTGACAACATGATCCAGCTTCTCCCAACTTTAACTATGAAGAGCAGAGAGTAAATAGTTCGATTTCTAGGTCTCAGGAAACTTACTTATTAGCTGAAAAAGAAATGTCAAAGCACAAAGGATGTCGAAAGAAGTTTAGGGTTGTATGAATACTTTGAGAGACAATGAACTTTGTGGTAATATAGCTTTGATTAATGTCCTTAAGCCGTTTTTTGACATTATACCCCTATAGAGATCTCTGCCTTGACTGGTTACACTAGGAGCTGTTTCCTTTTTAAAAATTTCCCCCAAGGCTGGGGGGGAGGGGGATGCACTGTTCCTGGAAATACTGCAATACCAGGTCGATGCGTGGGGTGGACGGAACAAGCTCCTATTCCAACTTCCTGCTCCAAAAATTCATTTAATATATTGTCCTCGGATACAGACTGTATCAGATATTAAACTGATAGGAACAGATACTATACTTGATCTTGGCCAAAAGGCCGAGAAGTGATCCTTCTCATTCTTAATAGATCACTGGCACCTTGGCCAGTTCTTTCTTATGTGGACTTTAGCTTACTTGCTTTCAGTTACAACCTCTCTTTTGTACTCAAATGTTTCTTCAGAATGCAACATTTGGATAACAGTGATATCCAGCTTTGAAACTTGTTTGGTAACTTTTTCAAGACCAGTACACATTAACTACTGTTTCACTTACTGCACACATTAACATAGTTTGAGCTGGTTTTCAAATCAAATGTCACTTAAGCTCTGCAGAGCAACAAAACAAAAAAAAAAACAAATGAAATGTCATTGAACAATAATTACCATATATTAAGTGCCTACTCTGTATCGGGTCCTAACTAGACTTAAGTTACTGAGGCTCAGATATGCCCATGATTACATGGCTAGTCTGCAAATTAATCCGCAAATCTGTCCCCGGCCTTTAGCGCATTTGATATCTCTCACAGACTCCTAGGGGCTTCCTAGTGGCTCGGATGGTAAAGAATCTGCCTGCAGTGTGGGAGACCTATGTTTAATCCCTGGGTTGGGAAGATCCCCTGGAGGAGGGCATGGCAACCCACTCTAGTATTCTTGCCTGGAGAATCTGATGGACAAAGGAGCCTGGCGGGCTACAGTCCATGGGGTTGCAAGAGCTGGTTGTGCTTAGTGACTAAGCACACATGCATGGTAAGCACAGACTCCCTATATTTGAGTCTTTTTAGAACGTTCTTTAATTACTGGCTATTTCTATGGAAAAAATGGCCAGAATGCTCCCGGTTTGACTCGATCTCCTTTTAAGAAATGCAGCTCTTTCTCTTCATTGAAAAGAGTAGTCCCTTTACTTCCTTCATTCTTACCAAGATTCATAATCGTTAACACAGGTCCATTCTAGCAGGCTCTATCTCACCTGCTCTGCAGATGAAGAGGCAGGTGTAGCAGTGTGAGTCAGAGGTAAGGGTGGGGGTGGGGTGGAGGAGAGAAAGCAGAGAGGAAAAAGCTACCACTCTGCTATGGACCTCACACATGACTGCTCTCTTGTTAAGAAATTAATGGAGAAACCAGGTTTTTCTGGTGACAATGGGACGACCTCTTGAAATCTTGAACTATCTGATACCTAGCTAAAATTTTGTAGGGGTTCCCTGGTTGGCTTAGTGGTAAAGAATCTGCCTGCCTATACAGGATGCATGGGTTCAAGCCCTGGAGAGGGAAGGATCCCCTGGAGAAGGAACTGGCAACCCACTCCAGTATTCTTGCCTGGAGAATTTCATGGACAGAGGAGCTTGGCAGGCTACAGTCCATGGGGTCGGAAAGAGCTGGATATGACTGAGCGACTAACACTCTCACTTTTCAACCATTAGGCAAGAGACAAAGAACAAAGGGACATGGTGGGCGGCACCTCAGATTCCCATACTGCTTTCCCTTAGGCATCCGCTCCTTCCTCATGGAGATGAAGGCTTCCTATTCTAATCTTTTCTTTCTGCCTCCTCTCCTCCGATTTCCAAACTAGTCACAGGACTTTCAGTGTTCTCAACCACAATGTCACTTACGGAGGGGTATTCACTCTTCACGGGTAGTTTGTTCACGTAGTTATAGGTCTTATCTTTTCGATGGGGCATTTGATTCCAGACTTACAACCATCAGACTCAGGAATGGGAAAGGGAACTGGGATGCCCATCACAATGCCATGTACCACAGCCTTGCTACTTTGAGACTGAGTATCTAAGAGGGAAAAAAAAGTAGAGAATCAGACAATGAAAGAAACAGCCTAGTTCCAAACTCTAAATAAAGAATTCAGGCATAGTCTCAAGCAGTGGCATTGCTGTGATGGCAAACCGAAGTATGTACCTCTTAACTCCTAGGGTCTATTTCTCTTTGCAGTTACACTTAGTACTTCCGTGAATGCTATGCAGAGAGTAATCACTCGGAAACTTGAAAATTAGTGAATTATACAAAAATAAAAATAATCAGTTGGGGCTGTTCTCTTTGCTCTTAATCCCACCTTGCTCTTCATTGCCTTTCAGTTTCTTAGAAGAATCACAGCTATCTGGATAAATAACCTTATGGAACAAGCTAACTGATTTTTGGCAGTCAACTTTCTGTTTACTATATGCATCAGATTCTGTCAAAGTGTATTGTGCATCTTAAAGAGTGTGGTCTCTGAATTCTCAAATACCCGTCCTAAGAATTCAAATAAAAATTAAGAATAAAGTGGAGAGACAATACAGAAAGACTAGAAGTCTCCACAGAAATGCCATAGCCTGTAACAGTAGCGAAAGCAGTAACTCTTTAGAAACTGGGTAACATACAGGTACATTTCTTGCTCACATTTACCCTCCAAATCAAAAGGCAGGAGGAATAAGCGTAATAAAATTAGGGCAATTGGAGTTATGAGCCATTAGATTCTTCTGGAGATCCAGAGTATTGGCTCTGTTTCTGTCTCCCAGCTGGGAATTGCTTTTATTGAGAAGATACATTTTTGATTTGGAACAACAGAGGGGATGGGGTATTTCTCCAGGAGAGATAACAACTCTAGGACTTAGAGTTGTCTTTAGGCTTATGAACAAGAGATGATAGGAACTCTGAGATTTTTTTTATTAGTCTGTCTAGTTCCATAGGCTGGAAAATGAGGGGAAGATTCAAAGCAGCTGCCCTTTTAGAAACAGAGCTTTTACATTTGTCTAGATTCCTGGGAATCTGAAGGAGATGAATAAAGAAGAAATAAACAAGTTCCAATAACATTTCTTCAAGTTGAAGAAGAAAGCTTGGACTTTTGGTTGATTCTTGGGTCAATAGTAAGTTCCCCAAACCTTACAGAGGCTAAGTATTAATTGCTCCTATATTTTCAGGCAGAATATAGACTTAATAACTGGAAGATATATTGCTTGAAATAACATTTTGGAAGAGTTCTAAAGTTTACAGAGTTGGGGTTGGTACTAACACTCTGCAGTCTGTAGCTAAAAAGTTGACCTTCCCATGTAATCTGCTGTGTAATATGGACCACAATAAGACAAGCTGTCTTCTCTGACCTGTGAACACATGGAAATCCCCTTTGCTTAAAGGGAGTCTGGCAACTACAGACTCCAAAAAACAGGCATGGGGGACCCAGTATGAGAAGGGTGTGTAAAAGCACGGTGTCCACTGAGAGGGAGGTCAAAGAATTCCTGACTGCAACTCCCTCCTCCTCACATTCCCACGCTCACTCCAATTCTTAGATTGATGTCACGCTTTAAGATGAATTTGAAGGTAAAAATCACTTTTACTTACTACTGGTGAATGTGACATTAACACTGTAAGACTGTCCTTTGTGCAGTTTGCAGGGCTGGGTGGGACATGGGCTCACATTCACTTCCTTTATAACTCCGACCCCAGAACCTGCAAAAGAAGAACAACTTGTTTGGATGGGAGGGAAAACAAATCACCTTGACTGTCTCCTACCTAATGGGAAGGTGCTCTGCCTTCCCAATGAGACCACTGGGACCAGCAGAAACTGCTCGTATTTGACAGGTGGAGGGGAATTGAGGAAATGATCGAGCATACACAGCCAGCTCCCCTGCTCTACAAGCTGGGAGGGCGCCACCAGGGAAAACCATCCCCACCCCTCCTCCCTGACACAGGATCTGAAAGTGGCACACATGGCTTAGGTGATGACTCAAGTCACACAGCTACTGTTTCCACTTGGGATCTAAGGCCACTCTTTCCAGTTGTAATCTTGAGACTGGCTGCTCTCTCAACTATCCTTCCCACTCCCCCCACCCTTGCTCTTTCAATCCTGCCCTGGTGGCTATCCAACTCATGGTCTCTGAGCTTTGAATACCGCTACTGATGAGAACAGTTTCAAGCACACATTTGAGATACACAGAGCAGAGGTGTATCTACTCTGGAACCCATGTTCTTCAAAATAAGTGGTTGGAGGCAGGGAGTGTGACTTTTTCCCCCACCAGTCTAAATAAGGACAAAAATACTCTGACCAAGAAAAGTTAAGCACAAATCTTTAACAATCTTCTTACTTCACCCAGGCCCCTGAAACCAGACAGCTGAAAGGAAGAGAATAGAAGTAAGCAGCTGGGTGAGTTTAAGCTCTGCCACGCATATGCCATTGCTGAGCGCTAGACTCTGGGATCCAACACCTGGCTGTGAGCTCCCTGGCTCCGTTAAGTATTGTGGAAACTTAAGGCAAGATACTTAGCCTCCCTGGGGCTAATAACAGTACCTACCTCAGAGAGTAGGTGAGTTAATACATTATAACTCTTAATAAGTGCTTGAAGTGAAGTGAAGTCACTCAGTCGTGTCCGACTCTTTGCGACCCGGTGGACTGTAGCCCACCAGGCTCCTCTGTCCATGGGATTCTCCAGGCAAGAATACTGGAGTGGGTTGCCATTTCCTTCTCCAGGGGATCTTCCTGACCCATGGATCGAACCCAGGTCTCCCACATTGCGGGTAGATGCTTTAACCCCTGAGCCACCAAGGAAGCCTTAGAACATTATAATGCTATACAGGTATTCACCATTACTATCATTATACCGAGGCAGTTCCCAGGCGGCTCGAGTTCTAAAGAATCCACCTGCCAAAGGAAACACAAGACATATGGGTTTCATCCCTGGGTCAGGAAGATCCCCTGAGGGAGGAAATGGCAACCCATTCCAATCTTCTTGTGTGGAAAACTCCATGGACAGAGGAGCCTGGCGGGCTACAGTCCATGGGGGTCACAGAGTTGGACACAACTGAGCGTGAACACACACACACACACATATCATCACCATCATACTGGCATTTAGTCCATGAATTCAATCTAGAGCAGCTGCTCCTGGGTGGGTTAGCAAGTTCCCCTTTGACACAAAAAGGTGAGCCTCTCACCTCAAATTTACTTTGTGGGTAGAAATTCTGGATCCAGACAATAGAACGGACTGTCTCAAAAGTACAGTGTTTGAAGACAAAGAAAATGGCAGGTTGAGAGCATTATCTCGGGTGGAACAGTTTCCTTGATTTGACCAACACTGCTCCAGCTAGTTCTGTAAACCATACTTTGCTGTCCCTATCCCAACTTGCTTCACGGCAAAGTCCTCAAAAGATAAATACAAGATTCTTTCCTCTAAGCATTCTCTTCCACCCTGTCCTATCTTCTAGGATCAGAAAAAAAGAATCCAGAACCTTAATCAACAACTTATTAAAAAAACAGTGCTTATGCTGATGCTTTCAACTTCTAGTTTCTATCAAGGCTGGCTCACATGATTGAGGAGGTACTGAATACCCTCAGTACCCTTTACTGATCTGAAGGGCAGTACTTAGCTACTTCATTCAGTTTTGTTTTTTCCTCTTCTTGACAAGAGGTTCTTGGATTTCCAGTGTCAACAGAGCAAATTTCTCGGTCCTAACCCTCAAAAATTGCAAAACTAGTTTGCTCGGCCCCACTTCTGACTTGAGGAAATACCACTTTAGGAGAAAGGAGGCAAAATGGAACTCAAAAACCATTTGATGTGGGCACTGAAGTTTTTCCATTGTATTTCCCAATTCAAAAGTAAATTGAAAGTCTGTCACGGAAACTCTTCTTCCCTTAAGAAGTTCTTGCCATAGGTGTACACCTGGCTTTTTCACATGAGCAGACCAATCTCAGGATTCAGTTTCCTTAGTTTTTTTTTTTTTTTTTAATGTTAATGCTACTGTTGAAATCCAGACTGACTCACAAACACCCACTAGTTTCCTACTGCTTATGAGCTGTAAGAACTTGGGCAAGTTACTTTAAGTGACGGTTTCAGACTGTGAGAGTTGAATGAGTTGATCGAGTTAACATAGTGTTTTCATCCTAAGTTGGCCACTAAGTTTAATGGAGGGAAAGGCAGTAATGTGAGCGGATAATACCATCTTTCAAATGCCAGTCTCCTAGTTCAGTGGAGCAGCATTGGTCAAGCATTAATAGGCCTGCAATTTTTATTTCTTGATCACTCCTAGCCCTAGCCCCCAGTTCTGCTCTTGCTTCAACATGAATTTTGGCAATATAATGGAAAGAGTATTTATTCCCTCACCTACTTTTCCAACAAATATTTATTGGGCAGTTACTATTACCTGGGCACTGGGTGTAAAGAAGCACATTTATTCTGCTTGTCATTATGCTGTGTGATTGGGCGAGTTACTTAACATCTCTGAAACTCAGCGGTTGACTATGTGTGTGCCTGTGTGCTCAGTCATGTCTGACTCTGTGGCCTCATGGACTGTAGCCCGTGAGGCTCCTCTGTCCATGGGATTTCCCACCCAAGAATATTGGAATGGGTTGCCATTTCCTCCTCCAGGGGATCTTCCCGTCTCAGGGATCAAACCTCCTCTCTTGCATCTTCTGCATTGGCAGGCAAGTTCTTTACCACTAGTGCCACCTGGAAAGCCCATGATTGATTATAGGATCTCCAAGTTTCCTTCCAGTTCACAAATTTTATAAAGTCAGTTTCATTTCTCTTTTACTTATTATTACACCTCTCCACTTCAGAAAAGCTCTGCTCAAACATTTAATTTGGATAGATTTGACCGAAGGAACTCACAATTTCTACCCCGTTGTATTTCTCATCAAAGATTTCAACCACAGCTGCAAGAAAGGGTTATGCATCACAAGTTGCGACCAGAAACAAGAGTTTAATAAATAGGAGGAGAAAAGCGGAAATAATTAAAAGTGTCATAGCCCAAAGTGAAGTCGCTCAGTCGTGTCCGACTCTTTGTGACCCGGGTGGACTGTAGCCCACCAGACTCTTCTGTCCATGGGATTCTCCAGGCAAGAATACTGGAGGGGTTGCCATTTCCTTCTCCAGGGGATCTTCCTGACCCAGGGATTGAACCCAGGTCTCCCGCATTGCAGGCACACGCTTTAACCTCTGAGCCAGAAAGGAAGCCCTAGAGGAGAATTGACTTTTGACGTGTCATCAAAAGGAAAATGTAAAAAAAGAAAGCAAAAGGAGTGGGGACGGAACGGGCACCCAAGACACAAGGCATAGAGGTTTTTCACCGCACCCCTGACGCCCCAAGCGGCAAGTGAACCTTCGGCTGTTTGCCCTACAAACTTTGGGAAACTTCAGCAAAAGCCCACCTCCAGGAATGTGCTGGGACCCAAACATGGGTTGATGAGATAAAGTTGTGAGAGGTCGTGTTTTATCCAGGCCAGCACCTTGTACCCTACCCCAAATGACTTCAGCCCACTCCACGAAGGGTCCGAGGCTGAGCCTGGCTGCTCGCAGGACCCACCAAACCCAGCCCAGCCGTCTTAGCATCAGATTCTGTCAGGGGCTCCCGCAGAGGGCGCGGGAACTTCGGACTGGCCCCGGGGCTCACCGCAGTCCTTGAATTTCACTGGCTCGGCCAGGGCGGAGGCACTGAGTGCCAGGAACAGGAACGCGACGGCCAAGAAACGCATCGCTGCTGAGGTCTCCAAGCTCAAGGAAGGGAGAACCCGCTGTCTCGGTCACAAGATAGTCTTCAGGGATGGGCCGGGCTCGGGGAGGAGCCCAGTCAGGCGACTGGTCACTGGCCAGCGGGGCCGAGGCCTGCCCGCGCCCCGCCCCCGGGTCCACGGAGCCAGACAAGGGGTCCGGGACTCTCACAAACTCCGCCCATCCGCTCCGCTCCACCGCAGGGCAAGCGGGATCCATCTTCATCCGGCACGCCTTCTCTCGCTAGCGCTCCGCCTGGGCTTTGTGGGTGCGTCCCCGCTTCCGCAATGGGAGCATTTCTAGCCAATCAAGTCCCTTCTCCTTCCACATCTCCCAATAGATGTGCTTAGGGGCGGGGTTTCCGTGGATCCCGCCTCCAGAGGCCCAGGCGCAGAAGGCGATAGGGGAACTGTGAGGGGGCGGAGCTTGCAGAAGAAAATGGCGGCCGTCCGAGGGCTAACAGCTGTGGCCCTGAGAATGGTGACTCCCTGGCAAAGGAGCAGGTAACCAAGCCTAGAAAAGCACCTGGTTAGCCCCTCCAAGACTCAGGAGAAACTAAGGCTCGCGGGGGAGGTGAAGGTTTGACGTGAGGCTGTCCAGGTGGAGGCACTTCAGGTTTGGCGTGAGCTGTCCAGGCGGGGGGACTTAAGGTTTGGCGTGAGCTGTCCGGGTGGGGGGACTTCAGGTTTGGCGTGAGCTGTCCAGGCGGGGGTACTTAGGTTTGGCGTGAGGCTGTCCGGGTAGGGGGACTTCAGGTTTGGCGTGGGGCTGTCCAGGTGGAGGGTTCTAGGTGCTCTTCTGCTCCCAGTCTCACCCACCTCCCTTGCGCAGCAGGTTCCTCGCGGCCTCCCGCGGACCCCGGGCGCTTCGGGAAGTGTCGTCCTCTAGCCCGGAAGCTGGCGAAGGGCAGATCCACCTTACCGACAGCTGCGTGCAGGTGAGAAGCCGGTCGCGGGACAGGGGGTTGGGGGAGGAGGACTTCCTTTGGCCCACCCTTCTTTCTCTCCTTGCCTGGAATTCTTGACTCTTCTTCCTGCATTTCAGAGGCTTCTGGAAATCACCGAAGGGTCAGAATTCCTCAGGCTGGAGGTGGAGGGAGGTGGATGCTCCGGATTCCAGTACAAATTTTCACTGGATACAGTTATCAACCCCGACGACAGGCAAGGAGAAAGGGGTGGGTCCTCCGAGAATGTGCAGCAGGGATAAAAGTGTCTTCAATTTAAGATGCACTTTTAGTCCACATTTAAAACTTCTGCTAAGGATGACATCGCACCACCCTTCTCACACAGTGGGGATACAATGAAGATTTGTTTCCTTGATTCAAAATAACTAAGTCGTAGGAGGAAAATTGGCCTAAGTCCATAGGGTCACTGGTAGAGAGTCAGGCTGGACTAGAAAGTTTCCAGGCCTAAATTTCTATACATTTCCCAGTGTTCTTTCCGTTAAATCTTTTTGCCTCAGAGAAAATCAGCACCTGTTAGAGGTCATAAGGGAAGCTTCCTCTGTATTTTAGAAAACAGGATGGGCATCTCTGGGCTCAGAGGGTGTTATGTTTCTGGTGTTTATGATGTTCATTAATGCCTTCCTCCCTTCTTTTCAGGGTGTTTGAAAAGGGTGGGGCAAGAGTGGTGGTTGACTCTGATAGCTTGGCCTTCGTCAAAGGGGCCCATGTGGACTTCAGCCAAGAACTGATCCGAAGCTCATTTCAAGTGTTGAACAATCCTCAAGCGCAGCAAGGTTGCTCTTGTGGATCATCCTTCTCTGTCAAACTTTGATGTCATGACAAGTGACCCGGAGATTGCTATCATCTGACTGATTTGAGGAACCTGGGATTAGAACAATTCTAGAAGTTTCCTTCCTATCATAACCCTCTCTCAATTTTATTTTCCCTTAATCCAGGATGTTGTTTCACCACTATTTTCAGAATGTGAAACTTTTACTCTTGATTTAATTTCTCCTACACAGTTGTAAGGCCAAGCCTGTGGATGCTGTTACCTAAGATTTAGTAACTGGTTGAAACCAATATCTGTAGCATTTCCAAGGTTCCAGGAGTTACTTCTCTGGCCTTAAGAGCTACTTGTACAAATGTGTATAGCTATGTATAAAAGCTTCGTTTTAAAGAAGGTCCTTATTTATTTTTGTTGTGGATCAGAATCACAGATTGCATAGCTTGAACACTGTGTTGCTGGATCAGAGAGGATGAGAAAGCCAAATGAAATGTTATCTGTTTTGCTATTTATTTATTTACTTACTTGCTTTTACTGAAGTATAGTTGATTTGCAGTATTGTGCCAGTCTCTGCTGTATAGCAAAGTGACTCAGTTATATACATACATACTTTTCCTTTTTATTTTCTCTTCCATTATGGTTTATCACAGGATATTGAATATAGTTCCCCTGTGCTATACAGTAGGACCTTGTTTGAAATGTTATCTTTTTCATCTCACCCTTCCTTAATGTGCTAGTTTACTTACCATTATTTTCTGTGCACCCCATTCTTCACTTCCCATTTGTTACAGCAGATACATTTTCTTCTCATACTTAGGAATGTGTTAGATTCACAAAACCAATAACCCATTACCCAGAAAAACTTGGAACTAAACCTCACTGATACTTGAATCATAAGTTTGAAAATAAGCTCCATACTCCATATTCACATAAGACATTTCGTGTTTCTTTAGTGACTGAATCTTTTAAAATATGTTGCTTTATTTATCTTATGGTATAAAATGTTTCTGGTCTCATTGCATAGCTGGAAGTTGTCCCTTTGTTAATATAGATAATAGATACTTGGGTTTTTTTTTTTTTCAGTTTGGACTATAAAATGCAGGGTGCCCATATAAATTTGAATTTTAGACAGCAGATAATTTTTAGTGTGTCTCTGCAAATAGTAAAAATTATTTGCTG
Source organism: Nanger dama (assembly GCA_917880005.1). NCBI lineage: Eukaryota > Metazoa > Chordata > Mammalia > Artiodactyla > Bovidae > Nanger > Nanger dama. The sequence continues at coordinate 17,694,277 of CAKJTW010000003.1, read as the reverse complement.
TTTATCTGAAATTCAGATTTAATTGGATATCCTATATTTTTATTTCTTAAATTTGGTATCCTTCCTTTAGAGTCTCTGTAAGAAGAGCTTTTTAGCCACAAATTCCATTGAATTTAGCTATAAACAACCGTAGTATGTATATGACCGTGTTGGGGCAGCCAGAACTGCATGGCAAGAGACAACTAAAGGAAAAGATAAAAAGCACGACCACGACAAATGATTAACGACTGCTAACGTTGGGGAATCCACAACCAAGCTGACTCTGTAAGGGCTACTGGTTAAACTCATCTTTTCTTCAAGAGCCTAAAAGTTCATATCAGCAAATTTTGCATTCTGGAATGGATTGAAACTTTTCTACACTTAATTAAGTTCATTCAATAAAAGAATTATCCATAAGAAAAATAGAAATACAGAATCTGAGACAAACTTACATTTTCAATGTGGGAAACCCTAGGACTTAGAACAAACCTATCGTGTGTCTGCAGTGTATGCAGACACAAAAGGTCACTCAGAAACCTGAGCAGGTTTTTTTCTTAGCAAATTGCCATGGAAAAAGTCAGAAAGCACTGTGTGGAAGCATCTGTGTGTTAACTTTCCTAAGTCAGTGAAAGTGGCTGCCAATACTTGGGCCTAATAAGGTTTTCAGCACAGACTAAGTCCTTTTATCCTCCTTGAGAAGAGATTTTGTTACATTTTAAGTGTTAAACCTCTTCTCTGATATTTTTGTGAGTTCAATTCAGTCACTCAGTCGTGTCCGACTCTTTGCGTCCCCATGAATCGCAGCACGCCAGGCCTCCCTGTTCAGCACCATCTTCCGGAGTTCACTCAGACTCAGGTCCATCGAGTCCGTGATGCCATCCAGCCATCTCATCCTCGGTCGTCCCCTTCTCCTGCCCCCAATCCCTCCCAGCATCAGAGTTTTTTCCAATGAGTCAGCTCTTCGCATTAGGTGGCCAAAGTACTGGAGTTTCAGCTTTAGCATCATCATTCCTTCCAAAGAACACCCAGGGCTGATCTCCTTCAGAATGGACTGGTTGGATCTCCTTGTAGTCCAAGGGACTCTCAAGAGTCTTTTCCAACATCACAGTTCAAAAGCATCCATTCTTCAGTGCTCAGCCTTCTTCACAGTCCAACTCTCACATCCATACATGACCACTGGAAAAACCATAGCCTTGACTAGACTGGACCTTAGTTGGCAAAGCAATGTCTCTGCTTTTGAATATACTATCTAGGTTGGTCGTAACTTTTCTTCCAAGGAGTAAGCGTCTTTTAATTTCATGGCCGCAGTCAGCATCTGCAGTGATTTTGGAGCCCCCAAAATAAAGTCTGATACTGTTTCCACTGTTTCCCCATCTATTTCCCATGAAGTGATGGGACCAGATGCCACGATCTTCATTTTCTGATCTTCGTTGGCTTTCTGCCAACTTTTTCACTCTCCTTTCACTTTCATCAAGAGGCTTTTTAGCTCCTCTTCACTTTCTGCCATAAGGGTGGTGTCAGCTGCATATCTGAGGTTATTGATATTTCTCCCAGCAATCTTGATTCCAGCTTGTGTTTCTTCCAGTCCAGCATTTCTCATGATGTACTCTGCATATAAGTTAAATAAGCGGGGTGACAATATACAGCCTTGATGTACTCCTTTCCCTATGTTGTTCCATGTCCAGTTCTAACTGTTGCTTCCTGACCTGCATACAAATTTCTTAAGAGGCAGGTCAGGTGGTCTGGTATTCCCATTTCTTTCAGAATTTTCCACAGTTTATTGTGATCCACACAGTCAAAGGGTTTGGCATAGTCAATAAAGCAGAAATAGATGTTTTTCTGGAACTCTCTTGCTTTTTCCATGATCCAGCAGATGTTGTCAATTTGATCTCTGGTTCTTTTGCCTTTTCTAAAACCAGCTTGAACATCAGGGAGTTCACAGTTCACGTATTGCTGAAGCCTGGTTTGGACACAAACATAATAATGAGCTTAGCACAAACATAATAGCTTTAGTTATTCCATAAACTATTAAGTTCTAGTGGTCAGGCAAGAACAGGATCTCTTCCAAAGACTGTATAAATACCTCATGAATGGAAGAATTGAATTTTGTGTTTAGAAAAAGTGGGTTTGGGAGAAATCAGCTTACTTCATCACACTGGGAAAGCTTCATAGGGAAGCCTGAGGTGGTGACAAGAGGTCTCCATTGGAGGAAGGTGATGTAGAAATTTTAAGAACACAGCATGCGGAGATAATGGCATCAAGGGGACACTGGGCAATTGGCTTGGAATAAACAGTGATGGTAAAATAGGTTTAGGATCTTCTGCAGGCCTTTCTGACTGGATGCCCTCTTCCTGGTAGGCTGTCAAAGCCAGTAGACATTTTCACAAGTTTTGTTCACTGTGCAGTTCATTTAGGTAAATGTTACAGTTTTCCGGGATAAGTTGGAAGATTTTTTACCTTCCCATTACTTTGAGGGGAGGTTATCAAGACCCTGTTTATTGCAGAGTTCGTTTTATTTACCTTCATGAGCTAGTGATGCCTGGGGCAGCATGCCCCACCGTTGTTGTAGCCAAACAATTGTGCAAGAAATGAAGGCATAAGGCCCTCCCTCTGTTTTACGGTGTGAGTCTTTATGTTGTTGGCTCTTAACTATAGGTGTCCCACCTGCCCTTAGTCTCTTTGTATGGGAAGGTTGACCAGTTACAGGGGATTCAGGGATAAGAGATTAGGAAGGACTACTGAAGCAGGTGTCTGCCAGGGTCCAGCACCAGTGGATCCAGGGTGATTCGAAGGGGAGATGGATAGGTGAGGAAAAACTTATTTATTTAGAGATATAAGATTAGATTAGGAAGAAATAGTATAGTAGGAAATTTAGGTGGAGAAAAGATGCTGAATAACTTGGTTTATGGGGAAAACCAATAAAACTTCGAGACAAGAAGTTTGCACCATCTATGTTAGGCCACCAGTGCCCACTTGAATATCGAAGGGTGCTCCACCTTAGGCTCCCTTTTGCGTGGATCTTAGAAGCCAGAGCAAGTAAGTAGACGTGGTGAGCCTCCCTGTTCCAGATGGGAATTCAGCTGGAAAAGGGGAGAAAAGAACGACATGGCGGAGCCCAGCATCGGTGTAATACTCAAGACTTTATTCTCAAAATCATCTTATATACCCCAAGTTGTACATAAAGAAATAATGGAATATGCAGAGTTATGCAGGGGCAGCAGTCCTGACCCTCATTGAGACCAGGCTTTCCTTTTGCATACCTTCCTGTATACAAAAGTTCTCAGGTGGTTTACATTATCTTCTGGCCAAGAGGCCTGTTAACATTTTTATGGCTCTCTTCCTAGATAAATGTCTATCAACCAGAAAACTTTTTCCCTAGAAGTGTTTTTTCTTTACTCTGCATCACCCTCAAAGTACTAAATAAAGTTACATTCCTGTAGAACAAAGGTGCAGTGGGTTATAACAAAGAAAGTACTTAACTCAAAGATCTAATGTTGCTAATACCAGGTCTACTACCTGTTTTTTCTATATACCAACTATATCTACAAATAAAAGATATGAAAATTTGGCAGCAAGTATTGGCTCAACAAATGAAACCTTTAATTAGTCCTATTTAATGATTTTAACTCCTCGGAAGCCCTTACTCCTAGGAGGTTTTAAGCTTCCTGTGCCTCTCATGGTAGGGAGGCCACAAACAATCACATGCACAGCTGTAAGAGTCCGGCAGGCAGGCTAGAAAGCCATCAGAGGGGTTTTTGGATTGAAACACTCTTATTATGCCCAGGAGATTTATTATCTAAAAGCTTTAAATTAACTTTTTCCAGAGAAAAGGTGGGGGTGGGGGACAGCCGCCTGTTAATGTCAGAAGAGTAGGTGGAAAGCATAACGCAGTAAAGCAGGCAGACTCTGGTTTTGGGGGTGGATGCTCAGGAAATTCCAGGGGGAACTCCTGAGGCCTGACTTGCCTTGCCCATCAGGCCTCTCCACATGACCTTGTCATGGGTGGGGATCTCCTGTACTGGCTCCTGGCAGGTGTCCAAGAAGATACTCTTCTTTCTCTTTCTTCCGAGAATTGCACCCCATTCTTTTGGTCTTTCGTTGTAAAGCATAAGAGAAGGGTCAGAATTTGGCTGGGACATCCTGTACAGGGAAGTGGGCAGCACTGATGATCAGTGCTGGGAGGGGGGTAGCCCTCCCCTGAACTCAGGGGCCTGAACTGACACCCTGCAGTGGGCGGGGTCTAAGTGTCCCTTGCAACATGGCCTTGCATGCATGTGTGTCTCAAAAGGAGGAAACTCCTCCACTTTTTTAGGTATCTAGCATTGATGTTTATAATTGCCTTTTAAAATCCCTGTTTGCCATTTCTCCAGAGAAATGCCACCAGGATGTTTAAAAGAAATTTTATTTAAAAAGTGCTGAAACAGTTATCATCTGGCTTTAATTGCAAAACATAGATAAATATATAAAGAGAGAGAACATTTAAGCAGTCTCTTTCCAGCAGCTGTATTTAAAAATATTTTATTTTTGAATAGGTAAGACACAGTACAAAATTTGAAAAGACACAAATGGGGATACAGTGAAGAGTCTCCCAGTCCTGTGTGCATCCACCTGTTGCCCTTCCCATCAACTACCATTGTTTCTAAGAACTTACCCCACAGATACAACCCCATTGATACAATGTGAAATAACATATGCACAGGAATATTCACCACAGCATTATTTATAATAGCAAAAGAGAAACCATGGAAACACCCATTAATAGGCTGATTAAATAAATTATGATTTGTCTATTCAATGGAGAAGTATACAGTTATAAAATAGACTGAGGCAGTCCTTTATGTGCAAGTATGTATGACGTGAAAAAAGCAGAAAAGTGCAGAACAGCACGCATGGTGTGCTATTAATATTTGTATTTCTAACACAAGGAAATATGTGTACAAGCATGCAAACATCTGGAAGGGTGACAGGAGTGCGAGGTTTGGGAGGTAGGGCTGCGGGTGCAGTGGTTAAGAAGATGCAATGCCTGAAGGGTATACTGAGGGACGGTGAGTTCTCTGAAACGTGAGGTGTGAGGTGGAGTGGCGGAGATGAGGTTAGCACATACCCACTTCTCTTCTCCCTCTCTAGACGAATAGCAGTAGCAGCATATGTTCACTTTGCTGTGCAGCCTTCCTTCTTCCCTCAATCTGTTTTGGATATCTTATCCAGGCATTTAGAGCACCCCTCCTTTTTTTTTCTTGGGGCCCCATGGCAATGCACTGTTTCTAACCTTTGCTATTACAAATAATACTAAAATAAATAATCCCTTACACACGTCATTTTACATTTGGTGAGACTATATCTGAAGGTTGAATTTAAATTCTGAGGGTGGAATGACTGATTTAAAGAATAAGTGCTTTTGTAATTTTGAAAGACATTGCCATCCTCTTCAGAAGTTGTATCAGAATATATTCCCGTCAGCTTTGTGTGTGAGTGTATCACTTTCCCATAGATGCTTGCCAACTCAACATTTTAACAAACGTTTAAATTTTTACCAACCTAATAGTTTAAAAAAGTGTCTCCGTATAGTTTTCACTTGCATTTCTTTTTATTCTGAATGAAGGTCAGAATATTTTCATATGTTTAAGAACTATATGTTTTTGTCTGCTGAAAACATCTCAACTAGCGTAGTGACCTAGAGCAGATTATTTAAGCTTTGTAAGTCCAAGTTCCCCTGTAAATTGAGAATCAAAATAGTAAGGATTGTTGGATGATTAAATGAAATTTGTGTACAGCGTTCAGCACAGGTCTGGCACATAGCAAGCATTCAATAAGCATTCATGTGATGGCTGACAATCAGAGCAGCAAGTAGGACAGGACAGATTCAATTAAGAAAAGAGGATTCATCTCCACATCTTCAGGCATACGGAGCCTTGTTCATTTACATTGCCATTCATCAGAGAAATGCAAAGTCAGATCTTGCCTTGCCTTAGAAGGGGGAAGAACCTTCTCCTGTTGGAACCCAGTCATGTTGGCAGAGCTGGTGAGGGGGTAAGCACAGTCTCATCTCTAACGTTCAGACTCAGTCAACGTGGTAAAGAAATTTGGTTTAATATGAAATAAAAACAAACCAGAATAGCCCAGAAATGTACATTTCTTTATTCCACCATGGTTCTAAACTCCCTGCTAGCCCAGGCTGGAGTGAGTCTCTACTTGTAAACTCAGTGGGATGCCAGCCAGCCATTGTATGAAGGGGAAAGAGGGCAGACGCCTCTGAGAGAGGGAACAACACAGGGAACCTGGGTTCTCCTAAACAGGATTACACTGTATTTCAGAAGCTCAAAAATGGACCTCTTTATTTTTAGCACATCCAACTGGTGTCCACAAAAGGAGAGCCCGGGAGAGAATTGTGTCCTATAAGAAGCAGTATGTATTTCATGGAAGTCTTCCGAAATAGGCACCCTGTCTTGGGGCAGCCCTTGCTGTGGTGCACAGGAGCTATCGCTGGGTAGACTGAATGGTTATTTACCTGAAGCTACTGATTATTTTCTTTAGAGCTGTATAAGGCCATGGTGCCCCCTTTCTCAACTCCCTGTTTTTTTGTTTTTTGTTTTTTAATATTGTCCTGTTGCCGCTCTCTCAGGTTCCTTGCTCCCCTTCGTGTGTGCCTCTTACTGGCAAGCTAGTACCAGTCTTGCTTCTCTGAGATGAGGGCATCTTCTGCCCCTCTCCGGGGCCACACAACTGGCAACAGGGTGGAGACATGGCTAAATCTGGCCCAATCAGACTGCCTGAGTGGTGACGATTGCTCTCCAAACTCCTCTCCTGTGCCCCACCCCATCCTTTTTCGCTTGATAGATTCTGGAAGGGCCATTCCAGGGCAGATGTGGCCTCTGATCCAGGTGTAGAAGCATCAGGATGATACGTGGATCATGTCTAGAGAAGGGGTATGTGCAGCGTGAGTCCAAAGGACCTTGGATGTTTGCACAGCTTGAGGGGCTGGTTGAGAGCTGTCCTTTGATCAGCATCGCCTGGCAAGGCCAGGACAGATGGCAGACTGGGCCTCGTGGCCAGTGGCTGAAGCATTAAAGCACTTGGTGGCATTTGAGCCAAGCAAGGGCATGGCGGTGTGGAGGCCATGACAGACGCTCACACAGCAAGAGCCGAAGCTGGGGGAGATGAAAAGCAGGCGAGGCTGGCTGGGAGCTGGGCCACAGGGGCTCCGGCCGGCGTCTTCACAGCATCTCCCCAGCTAGGAAAGCTTCCTTCAGGCCCCCGCCTGTGGCCAGGGCCCATTTCCAGGTAACTGCCCACACTCGACCGGTCTCTGCTACTCCTTGGCGGTGCAGCGTGGAGGGCCTGCCTCAGCCACATAACCCGGGAGGCAGTGGCAGCGGTAGGAGCCCTCCGTGTTCTCGCAGTGACCATGGACACAGAGCGCAGCAGGCCCATTCAGGTCATCACACTCATTCACATCTAAGAGGAGGAGAGGGAGGAGAGAGCTGTAGGGAGCCCATGTGCCTATGGCCTGCTGCCCCCGGTGCCCCTCTGGTCAGTAAGCCCTGAGTGCTGCCCCCGCAGCGGAATCGTCCATGTGGCAGCCAAAGGACGCCCCAAAGGAAGCAACTCACGGACACAAAGCCAGGGGTCGTGAGCCCACACTGTGCCCATGCTGTCTTGCCCCTGCCTTTCTTCTGTCTAGGAATCTCTATGGAAAGGGCTTTCAAATCATAGCGACAGACCTCTGGAGCTCTCACCACCTGGCTTGGTGCCCAGCAGGCCCACTAGTGGGCAGCAGTGGGTCTGCCACCTAGGCAAAGTCAGGCATCCCTAAGTGAGCAGTGGGCCACTCTGACTATTCCACATGAAGCCAGCAGGGCCGTCCTGCCCCCTGGGTATTGGCACTCTTGATTCCAGACCTACCCACACAGGCCATGTGGGCCGTGTCCAGCTGGAAGCCCTCGAAGCAGTCACAGGTGTAGCCCTCGCGCACGCGCACGCAGCGGCCGTTCTCACAGCCATTCAGGATGCCGCACTCCTCTGCCTGGAGCCCTTCGAAGCCGGCCTGGTGCTCTGGGAGGAGGGGAGTCAGAGAGCCAGGGGGCTGAGGTCTCGCACCCCACCCTGAGGCCCTTGCCCTCTGCTCAGAGGAGCCTAAGGAACTCCTGGGGTAGGGTGGGGAGGGTTATAACACTGTCACAGAAAGATGGTGAAATAAAAGGCAATACTCCTAAAAATAAGCATGTGTCATTTTTAGATGGGGAAACCTGCTTGCTTTAAATGAGGCTCTGGGGAGGTGGGAACTCACTGCTTTCACAACACCAGGGATCCTGAGCACTTCAGTATCTCTGTATAGTTTTGATTTTGTTGTGGTCAGTGGCAGGATGTTACGGTAAAATCTTCACATAGCTTTTTGGGGGTGGACAGGACTGGCAACAAAAGGGACTACCCTCACTCACCATAAAGCAAAACTGCTTCCAGGTCTGCCTAACCCTCTTCTTTCTCTAAGTAACTCCCTCCCCCGGAAAAGACCCTCCTCCTAACCTCACTGTAGTTTTGATCAGTCTGATACAGTGGCTGTGCCCGTGGCAAGCACCACTGCAAAGATGCCAAGCCCGACTTCCTTATTAGAATCCAAGTCCTGAGTTCTGGGGTCATTGCCACTTACAAACCAGGTCACCACAGTGGGCCTTTAAAGGGGTTAGAAATCCTTAATTCCCATTCCAAACTGTGGTGCTGGAGAAGACTTGAGAGTCCCTTGGGTAGCAAGGAGGTCAAACAAGTCAATCCTACAGGAAATCAAAGCTGAATATTCATTGGAAGAACTGATGCTGAAGCTGAAGCTCCAATACTTTGGCCACCTGATGCGAAGAGCTTGACTCACTGGAAAAAGGCCCTGATACTGGCAAAAGATTGAAGGCAGGAGGAGAAGGGGACGACAGAGGATGAGTTGGTTGGATGGCATCACCAACTCAATGGACATGAGTTTGAGCAAACTCAGGGAGATAATGAAGGACAGGGAAGCCTGGTGTGCTGCAGTCCATGGGGTCGCAAAGAGTCAGAGACGACTTAGTGACTGAACAACAATTCCCACTTCGGGTCACAGGTTTGAGCCTGTACAGCAGGGTGTTGTGCAGACTGTATGTGGTGTGGGAGGAGTGTGCTGCTGGTCCCTCTCTCAGCTCCCGCAAGCAGCTTTGAGGTTGGGATGGTGTCTTGTACGTTTTAGCGTCCCCTGTGTTAGTTAGGCCATAAGAGGGGGTTGTTAGCGCCTGTCCCTTGGGTGACCCATGAGAGGGCTAGGTGGATTTTTCCCCTTTCCTGTCCTCACCCTGCTGACAGTGATGAGCAGATGGAGAAGATGGAAGTGAAACCGCTTCAGAGCCCACCTCTTCCCCGTTTTTGCAGCAACACAGACCTGGGTGGCTGGCCACATAGTGGGGCTGGAGTTCTGAGGGCTGCAGGGGAGGTTCAGGGAGTGGTATTCGGTCCCCTGGGCGGCCGGCCGTGCTGGGGAAGAGTGGCTCGGGGATGGCGTCCTCAGGGCCCAGGTAGTTGTAGAAGGGGACCCCGTCTGGGCCGTAGGAGGCTATAGTGCAGGTCATCGGGCCCGGGGCCGTACTCGTAGCCGGGCCGGAAGTGGATCCCGGCCTCCCGCTCGGCTTCTATACGGGCCACGTTGCAGAGCTGAGCGTAGACCTCTGTCGGGAGGAGAAGGGAGAGAGGAAGCTGGGCCCAGGCTCTTGGGAGCTGAGGCCCGGGTGCTGTTCCCAACTCAAGAACAGAGGAAGGTGCTAGGACTACCACCCTGAGTTCCTGGCGGTGTTCCTCTCCTCCCACCCTGCTCTGCTCCACAGCATCCATCCCCAAACAAGAGGGAGGGAAGGCAGGCCCATGACTTGCCCTACTCCTTTCTGAAGCCCCCACCTCTCTCCAAGGTGAGGACATCCCCTACCCTGGGGGCCCAGCTCTGCGGCATCCCGCCTTCTCACCAGAGCTCCTGGGGGCACAGAGCACACTGCTGGCTCCAGGCCTCGCCATCCTGACAGCAGCACTCAGTGTAGGTGGTGCGGCGGCCGTGCAGGGGATGGCTGCACACATAGTTGGTGACTCTTTTCCAGCAGATGTCCATGTGGATGTCGTGGTCAGGCAGGTCCTCTGGGGGCACAGGGCACGTGAGCCTCCCCAGCCCCGGGTCTGCTCCCCGCGCTGCCCCCCCACCCCCCACTCCCCACTGACCCACACCACTGGTGCTGTTCACACAGCGCTGCTGGCTGAGGTCCAGGGTGAGGGGGTGGGCTGCAGAAGCAGTGGAAGGAGCCTTCCGTGTTCACACACTCGCCATTCTCACAGGCCATGTCCTGGCACTCGTCGTGATCTGGGAGGCAGGGAGACGAGGAGCAACGTCGGGGGCAGTGCCCACGTGCTGTGCCCACCCACCGCTGCCTTCAGGGAAGGGGGCTTTCTCGTAACTGATAATGCCCCCCCCACGTCCCACCCAGCCTGGGAGGCCCCAGCCCAAGGATGGCTTGCTAGTAGGTCCCTCGCCCCCCCACCTCAGACCCGTCTGCTGCAGCGGGCATCCTCCCTGGGGAAGGGGGGACACTTCCAGCCAGAACTGGGCTGCCTGGCAGGGGGAGGGGGAGCATTCAGCTGTGGGCCCCGGGTGGGAGGGGTGGCGGGCGTCCTCACCCTCACACTTCCTGCGGGCGGCATTGTAGTGGTAGCCAGGGTTGCACAGGCAGATGTAGCCGGGCACCGTGTTGAGACACCGGCCATTCTGGCAGAGGCCGGGCCCGAACATCACGCACTCGTCGGCATCTGCGGGAGGGCAGAGCTGAGTGAGGGCAAGGCGAGACGTGGGATAAGGCAGTCCTTAGATCTAGGGGCTCCAAAGCCAGACTACTGCTGCTAAGTCGCTTCAGTCGTGTCCGACTCTGTGTGACCCCATAGATGGCAGCCCACCAGGCTCCCCCGTCCCTGGGATTCTCCAGGCAAGAACACTGGAGTAGGTTGCCATTTCCTTCTCCAATGCATGAAAGTGAAAAGTGAAAGTGAAGTTTGCTCAGTCTTGTCCAACTCTTAGCAACGTCATGGACTGCAGCCTACCAGGCTCCTCCGTCCATGGGATTTTCCAGGCAAGAGTACTGGAGTGGGGGTGCCATTGCCTTCTCCAAAAGTGAGACTGACTGGGGCCAAATCCCAGCCTTGCCACTTGATGGAGCCGGTGACATTGGGCCAATTGCTTAGGTTGTCCCTTGCTTCAGTTCCCTACCTAGAAAATGCGGCTCCTACTCCTTAACCTTGAAGAGTTGTTATGAGGGTTGAGATGTTAATACATGTGAGGTGCTTAAAATAGTGCTTGGCACATAATAACCACTCAAGGAGAACCATTTCCATTTCTGCTGTTTCCTTTTCCAGTTTCAGGTATAAGTCCATACCCGAACCACCCTTTCTGAGGATGAGTTCCCCCAAGTTTCTGGCTGTGTAAGTAGGGCCAGGGAGATCAGCAGCTGCCTCTGGCCTCTGTCCCTGTGCCCTGGGGAGTGGGTTAGTCAAGGCATCATAGCTTGTTCCTAGAGAGCTCAGCCTCAGGGGGAGTAGAGAAAATCAAAGTGGGGTTGCTGGGACAATCCAAGAGCCTTGGGACAGGAAGGTTAGAAGCAACCCAAGAGGCAAAGCCTGCATGCAGAGGCCTCCTGGGGGACCAGGCCAGGCCCACTGAGGTGAGTGGCGTTTGGGGGAGGAGGGTCTTGGGGAGGTTACCTGTGTACGTGGTCTGTCCAAACATCCAGGCTCCTTCTACAGGGATGTAGCCTTTCCCACTAGGGCAGATCTCGCTGAACTCGACTGTTCAGGGAGGCATCCAAGCTCAGAGAGAGAAAGACTCTGCACCCCCTGCCCCCCGCTTCTTTCTGTGTCACTCTGCAGAGCCAACTCTGAGAGGACCTGGGACCCTTGGGGGCCTGGACCTGAGTCCTCATCTGGGCACAGGTCACAGGCATCTCCCCAGCCGGTGCCCTGGGTGCAGCAGCACTCGGCCTGCGTGGTGTTCCGGCCCAGAAGGCTGGAGCAGGGCGTCTGGTCCTTCTGTCCAGAGTAGCATTCCATGCGGACGGGGCCTGGTGGGTGTGCCCCTGGCCTGGCCTCAGGGGCACTCGGACCTGTGTGTGACAGACGCCCCTTATTAATGTCTGTTCATGGCCCCCTGGGGCACCCTGGCCTTTGAATTTATTTAAATTTTAAACATTTATATGGCACGTTACAGTGTACTTTTACTATCTCACTTGATACACCTTATGAAGAGGTTATTATCATCAGCTTTCTTTTATAGAAGAGGCAGTTGAGGTTTAGAGAAGCTAGATGACTTGCAGGGGCCAGCTAGTGGCAGAGCAGGGAAGTGACCCCAGTTCCTCTGGTGCCACACCCCTGCTCTTTCCAAGATACCATCCTGCCTTCCTCCCCTGCAGTGAGGTGGCCCCAGGCCCAGGCACATCACACCATACAGGCATGGTATGGTACACCGTTCCATTCCTCTGGGTCACATTGTACTCCTGCCCCTCCCACTCTTCCTTGTTCTGGGTCCTGCTTGCTTTCCCCCAAGTCAGAGAAGGCCAGCTGAATCCTAGTCCTATGCTGAGAGGCTAAAACCGGCAGCTCTGGAGTGGAGTGGGACGGGAGAGTTTAGCTCAGTTTCTGGGCCTCCCTCACCTAAGAGCTTCCTGGGGTTTGACTGAGGGTCCCTCCAAGGCTCAGATGGTGAGGGACAGGGATGCCTGATGTGCTGCAGTCCATGGGGTCACGAAGAGTGACCCCAGACTTGGCGACTGAACAATGACAACCAAGGCTCAATCTGAGCTCCCTCTCCCCGCCCCAACGGCCCCCAAGTTGGCATTAGAGCTTCTCGAGCCTTCTGTAGGGTCGTTGAAGCCCTGCAACCTCCTGGAGGTTCCCGGAGCCTAGTCGACTTTGCTCCACACTCAGACTCCTCACCCCTCCTCACTCCAGCCCTAAGATGCTCCCCTGCCCACAACGCAGAGATTCCTCTCAAGAGCTGGAGCAGCGGAAGCACTGTGTACGCCAGACAGCGTGGGGTGCACCGTGAGGGTGGGGCGCAGGGCTCACCTCCAGCTCCCCGCGGGCGGCAGCGCCCCTCCTGAGCGTCGTACTCCTCCAGGTCGCTGGCACACAGGCACAGGAAGGAGCCCTCCACATTCTCGCAGAGCGCCGCCCACACACACGCCAGCATGAGCTCACACTCGTTCACGTCTGCCAGACAGGAGGACCGGCTCACGGGCGAGGGAGAGGCCCAGGCCCCTGCCCCTGCCTCCAGCCCCGCAGGCAGATCCCCATCTCCTCCCCGTCCCACCCCCGCAACCCCCAAAGAAACAGGCTAGGGCCTGGGGAAGAGCAGAAAGTGGGTATGACTTGGCAGGAGGGAGGATCAGGTGAGCAGAGGGGATGGGAGGGGAGGGAGAAGGAAAAGGGTGGAAGAAAAGGGCCCATAAATGGACAAGGAGGAAGGGTTCCTCCTTCTGCACGTTCCCCAAACGTGCCTCTTGAACCCTTGAGTCTCTGGGGAAGGGTGGCGCCTTCACTAGTGTGCTTGCTCCCCCTGCTGGTGGAAGGGGGCCTCGCTTCCCTGATCAACCTGGCCATGGTGCCCCAGTGGGGGTGTGTGTGTGCTCCACTGCGCAATAGGCTGCCACTCTTCGTGACCCCATGCATGGACTGTAGCCCGCCAGACTCCGCTATCCATGGGAATCCTCCAGGCAAGAATACTGGAGTGGGTTGCCATTTCCTACTCCAAGGGGTCTTCCCAACCCAGGGACCGGACCCACGTCTCCTACATCTCCTGCATTGGCAGGTGGCGTCTTTACCAGTGAGTCACCGGGGGAGCCCAAGGTGCCCCTGTAGTTCAGTTCAGTTCAGTTCAGTTCAGTCGCTCAGTCGTGTCCGACTCTTTGCAACCCCATGGACTGCAGCGTGCCAGGCCTCCCTGTCCATCACCGACTCCCAGAGTTTTATTCAAACTCATGTCTGTTGAGTGGGTGGATGCCATCCAACCATCTCATCCTCTGTCGGGGGAGCTGAAATCCCCCTTCCTTGTCACTCTGTGTTGAGGGCTCCATATGGAGCCCACATGACCCTGAACCTTTCAGGAGGAGGGCCCTAGGGCCCCTCTATGCAGGGCAGCCAAGATCTGTGGAGACGGGGTCAAGGGCCCGGGAGCCTTCCCTTCCCCGGTTCAGAGCTGGCTGGGCCACAGGCTTCTCACCAACGCAGTCCCAGCCGGAGGGCGAGGTCTCGAAGCCCTGGTCACAGAGGCAGCGGAAGGAGCCGTCGGTGTTGTCGCAGAAGCCATGGGCCCCACACATGGTGTCGTTGGCACACTCGTCTATGTCTGCGGGACAGGGCGGGCTACAGTGTAGAGTGTGCTCTCTATTCGCTGGGAATACTTATTTATCTGGCTTATTAACACCAAGATCTCTGAACACTAACTTCTGAACACAGAGTGAGAAAACTAAACAGTCCTCTTCAATTTTTGTGTAAGCGCTGCTGCATGGAAAATACAAACAGCTGCAAAAATCGTTTCTAGACAGGTACGTGAAAAGTAGATGCTGTCCTAGGCCTCCCAGCCCGCACGCCCCCTTCCCACTCACCAATGCAGTCTCCCGTCGGGGCCATGTGGAAGCCAGGCTGGCAGCCCAGGACACAGCGGTAGGAGCCAGGGCTGTTCTCACACCTCCAGGCACCGCACATCGGTTCTCCGAGGTCCTCGCACTCGTCAATGTCTGTCCCCAGGGCCGGGAGAGGGGACAGAAGTGGCCAGGTCACCACCCCGACCCCATCTCTCTGGCATGGCAAGTCGTGCCCCTCAACTTCTGAGGTTCTTGATTGGTTCCAAACCACTATGCTCATTTCAACCCCCAAACATCAAGTTCAGGACCCTTTCCCCTGAGCCGTAGGCCTGATTGTCCAGGAGAGCTCTCAGCCTCTGTGACACTCCTTTCCCCCTGCACCCCGCCCTCCACAGCAGAGCACTGTCTACCTCTCTATATATAACACCTTTCCCAATGTGTATTATGGAGAGCTGTCTTCATATGTCTCCCTTGCTTAGTTTCAAGAATATCCATAACTGTCTATTTGTCCCAACAAAAGGCACTGAACCCAGGTGGTGTAAATGTCTATCGCATCCATTTGGCTTTTAAACAACTAGATTGTGTGCTCGGCTACAGCACAAGGACATCCTGGGGGCAATCCCTGAGTCAGAAGAGGCTGAATAAAGACATTATCCATTGGATGATTTATCTATGGGAAGTGCTCGAAGCTGGGGCTCCTGGCCCCAGGGAGCTGAGGAGCTGGCAGGGTGGAGGTGTCTGTCGACATGGGGCAGAGCCCTGTCTGCTTACCCCTGGAGCCCTTACCCACACACTCCCCGCTCTCTGGGGAGGGCTGGAAGCCAGTCTCACACACACAGTTGAAGGAGCCATCGGTGTTGACACACTGGCCCCCGAGACACCGGTCAGTGACTGCACACTCGTCCACATCTAGAATAGAGACGTTGTCAGCAGGGCCAGCCATGGGTCCCCAGGGCCCTGGGCAGTTTAGCCCAGAGGAGGGCTAGGGAGTGGCTCCAAGTAGAAAAGGGCTGGAAGATCTGAGCGAGAGTCCAGAGCTGGAAGCCAGAGGCGCCGTTGGGCATGGAGCCCTGGAACCAGGCAGGACAGAGGGTGAAGGCACCTTCCGTATGCATCGTGGACAGGCCCTGGAGGAGGGCCCCGGAGACCCTCCTTGACCCCTGGCTCCCGCCCTCGTCCCTCAGCCTCCCGTCTTCCCATCCCAGGTGGACCGCGAGCCTTTTGTCAGTACGCGGATGACCCCTAGAGCCCCCTGCTGCCGGCTTCTCACCTTGGCAGCTGGTGCCCCGTCCGCGCTGACGAAGCCGTCGGCACAGAGGCAGAAGAAGGACCCGTGGCTGTTGAGGCACTCTCCGCGCGGTGCGCAGTACTCCTCGCCCACACACTCGTCCACATCTGCGGGCAGATGAGCAGGTGGTGTCTCCCCCGGCAGGGGGCGATGTTCCCGGGCAGTGCGCGGTGTAGGGAAACCCTCCGCCCTACCCGGTCCCCGGCCGGCCAGGGAGACCTGAGCCACTCACCCTCACACACCGTGCCATTGGCCAGCTGGAAGCCCGGGGGACAGAGGCACTGGTAGGAACCAGCCGTGTTCTTGCACTCGCCTCCCAGGCAGCTGCTCTGGGGGTCTTCACACTCGTCCACATCTGCAGGGCCACACCAGGAGATGGTAGTGCGGAGGGGTGGGGTGGGGAGGCGGAACTGATGGGAAGACCTCCCAAGGGCAGGGAACAACAGGAAGGTCTCCAGAGGACCTGCAGGTCTGCCCGAGGAGACTGGACCCATAGGGAACACCACCCCCTTGTAAACTGGCACAGCTGGGAGAAGCTGGCGAGGAAGCCTTTGGGGAGCAGGATGGCTGCAGCTCCCTCCATCCTGCCCCAGCCCAGCCCGGCAGGCTCCCCCGGCCTCCCGCTGCCCACACTGTGCCCGCCCGGGGGACACCTGGTCTCTCCCAGCAGCCACCCTGGCCTAAGGTGGCCAAACCCTACTGCCCTCATCGTGGCTGAGATTTTACAGAAACAACAGGAAAACAACTGAGAAATAAGCCGAGGAAGTGGATACAGAGAACCTGAGGAGGTAACAGAAAGTGGATTATTTAAATTGGTCTACAGAGTGCCCTGTGACTTCCCTGGTGGCTCAGATTCTTTTCCCTGGTAAAGAATCCGCCTTCCAGTGCAGGAGGCCTGGGTTTGATCCCTGAGTGCGATCAACTGGAGAAGGAAATGGCCATCTCCAGTAGTCTTGCCTGGAGAATCCCATGGACAGAGGAGCCTGGTGGGCTACAGTCCATATAGTCCATGGAGTTACAAACAGCTGGACACGATTGAGCAGCTAACACTTTTGCTTTCTTTCACAGATGGCCTGGTACCGGCCAGGGTCTTTAGAATAATGTCACAGCACCCACCTTTACAAGGAACTCTTGAGAAGCCTGGTAGATAACAGATCTCAAGACGCCCACCCCCAACAGACAGACTTAGCCAGTCTGCCAAGGCCTGGAAGCCGCACTTCGATCGAACAACTCCCCGTGATTGTGACAAGCACTGAAGCTTTGGTCCAGTGGCTCATTGGCTCCCTAGACTCAGATCTGCAGTCGCCTTTCTGACGCCTGTTTAGGGAGGGAGGGAGAGAATAGGCGTCCCCAGCTAGCCCACCCTCCGAGGCAACGCCCTTCTCTGAGGGTGAAGGGCTGGTCTCCTGCTCCCCATCGGGGGGCCTCTCACCTTCACAGGTGTGGCCCAGGGCGCTGGGCTGGTAGCCCGCCTCGCAGTCCCTGCAGGAGAAGGAGCCGGCAGTGTTGGTGCAGACTCCGGACGGGCAGACTCCCGGAAAGGCGCACTCGTCTAGGTCTGGGGCAGACAGTCAGCCAGTCAGTCACCCAGGGGTTCCTGGGGATGCCTCCCTCCACCTGGCCAGGCCAGAACCACCCCCACGCCTCTGGTTCCCTCTCTGAGCTTGTCAGACTCTGTGGGTCCCCTGGGGAAGGGGAGCCCCTGGCTCTGGGCCTCTTACAGGGCAACCCCCACACCCTCTCCCCCGGGATGCGTCTGGGGCGGCTCGGCCATCAGCTTCCTTCCCTCTTGTCACTGTGACTCCCTTCTCCTTCTGTCCTCATGGAGAAAACAGAAGCCCAAGTCCATTCACAAGGTCCTCTCGCCTGGTCTGGAGACCCTCAGCATCAATCCCAAACCAGGGGACAAACGGAGAGTTCTTTGGGAGGTCCAAGTGTCTGTGCTCTCAGTTCCCCTTGGCCAACCCCCTCCCCAGGGTTACCTTCGCAGGCGGTGCCATCCTCATTCACCCAGTACCCACTCCGCATGGCCGAGCAGGTGAAGGAGCCCTCCGTGTTGAGACAGAGGCCCGTGGGGCAGGAGGCCCCGGATGGCACACTCATCGACATCTGAAACAGGCCATTGAGCTCTGTGTGGAGCTCTCTGCAGGACAGACATGCCAGGCTAGCCAGAGGTTGACAGGGAGGGGGTGGGGTGGGGTTGGGGAGGTGTCAGGGAAAGATGGTCTGTGCAGCAGCGCTGTGTTGGGTCAGCTCAGGGATGTGGGCCAGAGGGAAGGAGCTGCAGGCAGACGTGTCGAGGATGGACAAAGGGCGCTTTGGATCCTTGTACCTTGGCAGCCCTTCTCATCTGGGGTGACTTCGTAGCCTTGCTCACAGGAACATCTAAAGGAGCCCTCCAGGTTGATGCACGTTCCATGGGTGCAGACCCCAGGGGTCAGACATTCATTCACATCTGTGGGAGAGAAGTCCAAGCTGGCCTCCTATCCCTCGCGCAGCCTCCAGCATCAGGCCAAGAGCGTCTCCATTAAGAGGCCAGGGAACCAGCATTCCGAGGGACCCTAGCACCCTGGGAAGGACCAGAGGTCATTCCTGCTCCTGGACCCATCTACCTTGGCTGGGTGCCCTTCCCCTGCCGAACTAACTTCCATCCCTGAGCTGACTTCAGCTCCATGCAGTGACACAGAGCGCCCTGCAAGTTCCTAGAAAAGGAGGGCCAGATTCCCCCCCGCCCCAGCCCTGGGACTGATTTGGCCCATCTGAGGACACCTGGAGGCAAGTGTTTAAGACTTCTGCCTCACCTTAGAGTGAGTCTGAACCTCTCTGGTCTCCTCCCCGCCAACCAAATGGGTATGACCCCAAGTTCTCAGCCCACCCACCAGCTTCAGCGGGCGAGTGGGTAACACAGAGCGAGGCCAAGTTCTGCCTGGGCGGTTGAGCGGCAGTCTCAAGGGCCTGGGAAATGCCTGCCCTCTCCAGAGCCTCAAAGTCTCTATTCACGACTCAGTCCCTCCTGGCATCCCGAGCCCTGGGCCCTTCTTTCTGTGGGGGGTTGAGGGAAAGAGCATTCCTCCTAAGGCTGACATGCACCGCCCCCACCTCGACCTCCAGAGAAGAGCACCCGCCGTTCTCTTAAGCACTGGTGTTAGAGGTTGCTCTTGAGGTCCAGGAGGGCAGAAGACCCCCTCCTCCACACCACTGGCATCAGCCTCTTCCAAAAAGTTGCGTGGAACCTTCAGCCTACCTAGCAGAATCCAGCCACAGAAGCCTCTGGAACCTTGGGCTGTATATAGCTCCTGGATGGATATGGCCAAGGAGCCCAAGGGGCCCCCACACCCTGGCTGATTCAGAGGGCAGAGCACCAGTAACTGAAGCACACCCACCTCATGCCCAACGTCATCTGGAAACCCAGCTGGGTCACAAAGGCAATAGCCTCCAAGCCATTTCCATCTGCCCACGCCTCCCCCCCGCCCCCTGCCACCATGTGTGGGCTCAACCCAGGGTCCCCAGGCCAAACAGCCCCCTCCATGCCTTGGCAGGCAGCCCTCACCTACACAGCTCCCGCCCTGGCCCCTGTAGCCCTCCTCACAGGGCAGGCAAGTGTAGGAGCCGGGGAGTTGACGCATCTCCCATCAGGGCAGGTGCCAGGCTGACGGCATTCGTTGATATCTGCAAAAATAACAGCCCCTGCCTTGGTCATCTCTGGGAACCACGGCCCATGGGTGGGCTGTGAAGGAGCACATCCTTGACCCTGCTCTCGGTCAGGGAGAAGGAGGGATGTCAGTTTCTGTATAGATGGAAACCAGGAAAATGTGAGTGTTCTCCTGTGTTCCCAGCCCCACCTCCCACCCACTGTCCTGAACAAAAGAGAAATGGAAGACCTTGAGGAAGGGAGAAGCCCTGCTGCAGGAGGCTGTGCTCTCAGTAGCTTGGGGAGGGTGAGAGGGCTCGAAGTCGTGAACTGGACTCTTGGGAAGGACCTTCGTCTCTCCCTTGTTCATTTACAAGGGGTGACGATGACGGGATTGGACGTGCTTGGCACAGAAGGCCCCAGAGACCCCAGGATAGATCCTAGCTGGGCAATGAAGGCAAAACAGTCTTCCTGGCACCGAGAAAGGAGGACAGAGGATGACTCCCTCAGTCTTTGATGTGAGAGTCAAGACCAGCCCTGAGGCTGATGCAGAGTGAGGCTGACACAGAGGCTAGGAAGGCTGCTGGAGAGGGAAATTTTCTTCTAGCTGAGAACCACGCAGGGTTCCCATGCCCACTCTGGTGAGATTCAGGAAAGCCAGCCTGAAAGGATAAGTCTGAGCACCGATCAGACAAGCAGGGGGAGGGGTGAGCCATGGAAGGAAAGGAGCCAGTCCTAGGAGATGAGAACAACGGGGCAGAAGGAGAGCTTGCTCCCGGCAACAGCACACAGGGCTCTGCCCAATGCGAAGCCGACGTGCTGAGGCGTCCAGCCTCCAAGGCACCCCAGCTACCTGGGCCGAGTTGGTGAGGTCGGAACCCGGGGACTGAACTCTGGGTCAGGATGGCAGGAAGACGTTCAGCTCCTCTGGCCCAGTGTGCAGGCTCCCAGTCACTCTTCACTACAGACAGATTGTGCTCCAGAGGAAACAGGATGTTTCACCTTCCCTGCACGGGTAATTGTCGCCCTCCCGCAGGAAGTCCACCTGCTCACTCATGGAGATTCAGAGGCCCTACTGACTAGGAGGAAGACCTGCTCAGCACCCAGGGAGAAGAGAAAGGCAGGAGGCAGGGCCAAGGGTCAGAACACAGGCTTCCTGCAAAAGGACTCAAGAAGCAGCTGTCAGGATAAAACAGGACATGGGCCTGGAAGTGGAGGGTGAAAATGAGTCTCCTCTGAGGTTGTTTGGTCTGCAGAAGACCGGGTCCATCAGAGCCCTCTGTTCCAGGGAACCGGTCACCTCTCACAGCCAAAACTTCACCCTACGGGTCCACATGAGGAAGACATACACAGAGCAGAGGGTGTTTCAGGGGTGTGTGTGCTAGGAGATACCCAGAACTCCTGGGCAATCTCAGGGACACTGAGATAAGGCTCATCTCAGGAAAGAGGGCAACCAAGAACCCTTAGTTGGGTTGTGGTGATACCAGGCTAAACTATTCGAGGAGCTTCTGTTAAAAACAGAACTGGAGAGAACAAGGCGGAGGTGGAAGAAATGAAGGTTCTAGGGCCACCAGCTTTGGCCAGCAGCCTGGCCTGCCAGTCCTGGCTGAGATACCAGAAGCAAGATGGGCAAAGCCATTGGGAATGAGCCGCAAGTCTGCTTCAGGGATGCGAGAGTCGGGGATGAAGAGAAAGAGATGGAGGCAAGGATCCTCCTCTAAGACCACACCAAGGAAAAACAGAGTCTTTGGACCTCTCCTGCAGGGTCAGGCAACATTGGAAGGAGATTAGACTTAGCGGGAGCAAAGGGCTCTGAGCTCTGCCCTGCCCCGAGTGTTTTGGGCACACCTGTGGAGGTGGTGCCAGAAGTACGTCATGCTGGGCATTAGGAGACCTGTGGGGCAAATGCTGCTTCACTGAGAATTCCAGCTCTCACTTTTGGGTTGTAGTGGGCTCGTGCCTCCTGGTCCCTTGTGGTTGGGTGGGGGCAGGAGGACTAGTGCTGGCCAGTAGCTTTGAGTGGATATCACGTGTGTAATTTATGGACCCAAACACTTATTTGTGTACAACCCTGCAGAGTGCTCTTTCTTTCTTCCATGGACAGTGGCCACTTTCAAGCTTCTCTTCCCTTAGCCTGGTTCAAGGATGAGAAGATGTGGACCAGAAGCCCCGGCAGACCCATGACGGATATGCGGCTTTGGTCAGATATCAAGTCTGCTATGTCCTACATGACACTAAGATTGAGGCTGGTTGTTACTGCAGCATAACCTGGCCTATCCTGGCACACTGCCACGGGCTTCCTTCCTCAGGCCAGAGCCTCAGCCAGTGATGTTCATGCTTTGGAGGTGGGGGTGGGGGTGGGGCAGAGGGTCAAAGCAGCCCCCAGTCTCTACCTGAACCAAGGCAGGCCTCTTCTAAATGGGGACCGATATATCAGAGCCACTAGCCAAGCCATGGACGAATCCCTGTTAAAAGCACAGGCTCTGAAGTCACCAGATATCCTGAGGATGTCCCACCAACCTTTCGGTGCCTGGATGAGAGCGAGATGTTTTTTGCCTAGTCTAGGGTTTAAATTTTAACCTAAGATTACGGTATGTTTTGGTAAAGGTTTTACCCTGGTTGTCAGGGGGCAGGGGCTGTCTGTCTTTTTATGGCTGTATTCCTGGCCCATGGCTGGGACACAGCTGGCGCTCAAGAAACGTTTGCTGACCAAAGAATGAGACCATGTGATTCACTAAAGCTTCATTCACATCCTCTTGGTATGAGGCTGTGGAAAAGACCCCAGAAGACCCCGGGAAACAGACACCCCAGGGACCAGCTTGCCAGCCTGCTGTCTGTATACCAGGCAGATGGTGGCGCTCCTCTAACCAGCACTGCAGTCTCTGCTTGAGGAGATGGAAGGGTACTGTGAGAGCACACGGTGGGGACGGTGCTCCCGCAGGGGCTGGACCCATGGGTGACCTTGGGGGTAGATGGAGGACAGCAGAACCCTGGCAGTCTGCAGGGGGGACCTAGCCCCTCTCCGTGGGAACCCAGAGTCCCGGCACGACGGAAATGCCATGGAGACTTTGGACGGGCTGCTGTCCAGACCACTCGGGCCCTTCACCAGAGACTCTGAGTTTAAGTGGAGAGAGAGTGGTTTCTTAGTTGGAGGAAGAAGAAAGAGGGAGGGGGAAATTGACTGGACTCCCGGGGTAATGGGCCGGGGCTGTGGTTATGGGTGGAAAGCTGGAGGAGCGTGCAGGCTACATCAGTCTTGCTTTCAACAGACTCAAGAGTGTCTGTCCTGGGCCAGGAACTCAGCCTGACCTCCCAGCCAAGCTGTGTGTGTCTGGGCCCTTTCCTCTGGCAGGGAAGGAGGTGATCCAGAGGCACAGGCTTGGGCACTGGGGGGAGACAAGACATGAGAGAGAAAGGGCCCCCTAGTTGCTGCAGGGCTGCCTGTGCCCTTTGCATGGCTTTTCGGCAGGTTAACCAGAGCCCCTGTGATGGGCACTATGGTTTCCATCTTCAGACACTGAGACAATAAGCCAAACCCATATCTGTCTCCATCAGCGCCTGTGCCCTCAATGTGGACTGGTTAGTATAAATTTGAGACTTTAGATGTCCTTAGATTTTCCTAGTTCATTTCCTTTGGTTTTACTTTTTAATCAGGTTTCATGCCAAATGAATAATGCTGGATGCTTAAATGAGGCAATCTACTGAGTTGCTTGTCCAGCACCTGGCACATATAGCAGGCACCCATCAAATGCCAACTCCCTTCACTCTCCTTTCTACTGGAAAATGCCAGACTGTCTGTGGTTCAGCAGTCTCATGAGGACAGGGGAGTAGGGTCTGGCTTTGATCATAGTGGGCCTGACTTTAAAGAGGGAGGCGTTGAGAGGGGAAGGTGAGACGCTGGGGATTCAGACAGGGATTTGTCTGTCCTGCACCTCCGAGTGACCTCTCCCCTGGACTCTGCTTCTGTAGTACCGGCATTGGGAAGCGGGGGTGGTCTCCCTTCACCAGACACACAGGCTCATCTCTCACCTCCAGGATCTTCTGAATCCAGGCAAGCCCTGGCTGTGGGAAGCCTGGAGGCAGAGAGGAGTCTGCACCTATCTTTTGATCAAGGGCAGGACTTCCTTCCAGAGAGAACCTTGATTTACCCTCACCCATTCTTGTCTCAGCCAACTGGGAGCACATGACCCAGGCCTTTTGTGAACCTTTGACACCCCAGCCTGGCAGGGAGGTGGAAGTGGCAGGGCTGCTGGGAGCTGGCATGATGGTGGCAGGTTCAAGCCAGTCAGTGAGGACATCAGTGGGCAATGTCACAGCTGACTTGTGACACTGGGAAAGGGGGCTGGGATGAGGGCTCATTCATTCATTTTTTTCAACTAGTGTGTATTGGTCCAACGCATGAACATTGGTACACACACGGTCATCTAAGGATACGGTCCAGCTTACAGCCTAACAAGCTTTAGCCAGTAGATCAAGCCTAATGCCTGAGGCGCCTCCCAGATATCAACCTTCCCTCTACCATGCAACTCAAGTGGTGGCAGAGGTGCACAGAGGGGAGCCCCTGGGGTCTCATGTATGCAAAGTTACTGGGCTCCCATGCCGTCAGGGCAGATAGGATGCCAAAATCCCACTAAGGGAACAGAGAGGCTCCTGGAATCCTAGACAGGTCTTTCTGTGCACAGGTATAGGCTCAGCATCAAGGAGAACAGTCAGGGGTAAGCTGGAAGGGGAGCTGGTGGTGGGCAGTGCATGGGGAGGGACAAGGAGATGATGGGGAGGGACTAGGAGATGATGGAGAGGGACAGAAGATGGTGGAAAGGGACCAGGAGATGATGGGGAGGGACCAGGAGATGATGGGTAGAGACCAAGAGATGATGGGGAGGGACCAGGAGATGATGGGGAGAGACCAAGAGATGATGGAGAGGGACCAGGAGATGATGGGGAGAGACCAAGAGATGATGGGGGAGGGACCAGGAGATGATGGGGAGGGACCAAGAGATGATGGGGAGGGACCAGGAGATGATGGGGAGGGACTAGGAGATGATGGAGAGGGACAGAAGATGGTGGAAAGGGACCAGGAGACGATGGGAAGAGACCAAGAGATGATGGAGAGGGACCAGGAGATGATGGGGAGAGACCAAGAGATGATGGGGAGGGACCAGGAGATGATGGGCAGAGACCAAGAGATGATGGGGAGGGACCAGGAGATGATGGGGAGAGACCAGGAGATGATGGGTAGGGACCAGGAGATGATGGAGAGGGACCAGGAGATGATGGAGAGGGACAGAAGATGGTGGAAAGGGACCAGGAGACGATGGGAAGAGACCAAGAGATGATGGGGAGGGACCAGGAGACGATGGGGAGAGACCAAGAGATGATGGAGAGGGACCAGGAGGAGATGATGGGGAGAGACCAAGAGATGATGGGGAGGGACCAGGAGGAGATGATGGGGAGAGACCAAGAGATGATGGGGAGGGACCAGGAGATGATGGGGAGGGACCAGGAGATGATGGGGGAGGGACCAGGAGACGATGGGGCCGGCACCCCGTTCCTTACCTTGACAATGTCCTTTCCTGACCATGATGTAGCCCTGGTCACACTCACAGTGGTAGGAACCCTCCGTGTTGGTGCACCGACCCCGGCTGCACACCCCTGGCTGCTCACACTCATCTATGTCTGTGAACACACAGAAAAGTCTTGAGTTGGGGGCCAGCCCTGCAGGGGGTCCTGGGGCATCCCCTCAGAGGCCAAGGTCAAGGATGCGCACGATGAGGCCCAGACGGGGAAGATGTCCTTGCCAGAGCCATGAATGGCAGGAGCGCTGAGGCCAAGTCAGACTGACCTAGCTCAGGCCTCTGCGTTCCCTTCTCCCAGGGAAGGTGGCTACTTTGGGGGCCCTTGGAGACCCTCACAGCTGTCTCCTCACTCCAGTTCAAGGGCTGGTCTTGAGGTCAGGTAGCAGTGGATATGCCACTATCCAAGGAGGCCACCAAAGTCCCCCTGCTGACCCCAATACATCCCCCAGAGCTCTGCTCCTAGAGTTCTTAGGGGCCTTCTTAAAGGCTAGTGAAGTCGCTCAGTTGTGTCCAACTCTTTGCGACCCCATGGACTGTAGCATACCAGGCTCCTCCATCCATGGGATTTTCCAGGCAAGAGTATTGGAGTGGGTTGCCGTTTCCTTCTCCAGGGGATCGTCCCAACCAAGGGATTGAACCTAGGTCTCCTGCATTGCAGGCAGACGCTTTACTGTCTGAGCCACCAGGAAGCCCAAGGTTAGGGATTGGGATTCCCTAGTGATCCAGTGGTTAGGACTTGGTCCTTTCACTGCCAGGGGCCTAGGTTCAATCTCTAGTTGGGGAACTAAGATCCTGCAAGCTGTGTGGAGCAGCCAAAAAAAAAAAAGGTTAGGAATTAAGCAGCCAGTGAGAGACAGTGTCTTAGGCAGCTGCGGATCTGTTCCCGTGGTTTCTTCTATTGTCCCAAAGCATAATGGGGCCCTATAATGGCTTGAAAGTCCAAGCCTGGCCGTGGCCTCCTCTTTAAGGCCCTACCAGGTTCCCTGGTGCTCAGACTTCCTCACAAGGCCTCACCGCAGCCTTGCTGTGTTTGCCGATCCTCACTGGTCTAGCCTCTAAGCCTTCATTCACACAAATGCCTCTGCTTGGTTTGATGGCCAGCAGAAACTCGCTCCAATTTCAAGGATGGATTCAATTTATCAACTCTAGATGGCTCTGGCCCATCTTTGCATGAAATGTCCCCTAGGTATCTCTAATTTTCTCAAAGAGATCTCTAGTCTTTCCCATTCTGTTGTTTTCCTCTATTTCTTTGCATTGATCACTGAGGAAGGCTTTCTTATCTCTTCTTGCTATTCTTTGGAACTCTGCATTCAGATGCTTATATCTTTATTTTTCTCCTTTGCTTTTCATTTCTCTTCTTTTCATAGCTATTTTTAAGGCCTCCTCAGACAGCCATTTTGCTTTTTGCATTTCTTTTCCATGGGGATGGTCTTGATCCCTGTCTCCTGTACAATGTCACGAACCTCATTCCATAGTTCATCAGGCACTCTGTCTATCAGATCTAGTCCCTTAAATCTATTTCTCACTTCCACTGTATAATCATAAGGGATTTGATTAGGTCACACCTGAATGGTTTAGTGGTTTTCCCTACTTTCTTCAATTTAAGTCTGAATTTGGCAATAAGAAGTTCATGATCTGAGCCACAGTCAGCTCCCGGTCTTGTTTTTGCTGACTGTATAGAGCTTCTCCATCTTTGGCTGAAAAGAATATAATCAATCTGATTTTGGTGTTGACCATCTGGTGATGTCCATGTGTAGAGTCTTCTCTTGTGTTGGAAGAGGGTGTTTGCTATGACCAGTGTGTTGTCTTGGCAAAACTCTATTAGTCTTTGCCCCGCTTCATTCAGAATTCCAAGGAAAAATTTGCCTGTTATTCCAGGTGTTTCTTGACTTCCTACTTTTGCATTCCAGTCCCCTATAATGAAAAGGACATCTTTTCTTGGGTGTTAGTTCTAAAAGGTCTTGAAGGTCTTCATAGAACCATTCAGCTTCAGCTTCTTCAGCATTACTGGTTGGGGCATAGACTTGGATTACCATGATATTGAATGGTTTGTCTTGGAAACGAACAGAGATCATTCTGTTGTTTTTGAGACTGCATCCAAGTACTGCATTTCAGACTATTTTGTTGACCATGATGAGATCATATTGCCAGCATCCGCTGGATCATGGAAAAAGCAAGAGAGTTCCAGAAAAACATTTATTTCTGCTTTATTGACTATGCCAAACCCTTTGACTGTGTGGATCACAATAAACTGTGGAAAATTCTGAAAGAGATGGGAATACCAGACTACTTGATCTGCCTCTTGAGAAACCTATATGCAGGCTGGGAAGCAACAGTTAGAACTGGTCATGGAACAACAGACTGGTTCCAAAGAGGAAAAGGAGTACGTCAAGGCTGTATATTGTCACCCTGCTTATTTAACTTATGTGCAGAGTACATCATGAGAAACGCTGGGCTGGAAGAAGCACAAGCTGGAATCAAGATTGCCAGGAGAAATATCAATAACCTCAGATATGCAGATGTCACCACCCTTATGGCAGAAAGTGAAGAAGAACTAAAAAGCCTCTTGATGAAAGTGAAAGAGGAGAGTGAAAAAGTTGGCTTAAAACTCAACATTCAGAAAACAAAGATCATGGCATCCGGTCCCAACACTTCATGGGAAATAGATGGGGAAACAGTGGAAACAGTGTCAGACTTTATTTTTCAGGGCTCCAAAATCACTGCAGATGGTGATTGCAGCCATGAAATTAATTAAAGGATGCTTACTTCTTGGAAGGAAAGTTATGACCAACCTAGATAGCATATTGAAATCAGAGACATTACTTTGCCAACAAAGGTCCATCTAGTCAAGGCTATGGTTTTTCCTGTGGTCATGTATGGATGTGAGAGTTGGACTGTGAAGAAAGCTGAGTGCTGAAGAATTGATGCTTTTGAACTGTGATGTTGGAGAAGACTCTTGAGAGTCCCTTGGACTGCAAGGAGATCCAACCAGTCCATTCTGAAGGAGATCAGCCCTGGGTGTTCTTTGGAAGGCATGATGCTAAAGCTGAAACTCCAATACTTTGGCCACCTCATGCGAAGAGTTGACTTATTGGAAAAGACTCTGATGCTGGGAGGGATTGGGGGCAGGAGAAGAAGAGGACGACAGAGGATGAGATGGTTGGATGGCATCACCGACTCGATGGACATGAGTTTGAGTAAACTCCGGGAGTTGGTGATGGACAAGGAGGCCTGGCGTGCTGCGATTCATGGGGTCTCAGGGAGTCGGACACGACTGAGCGACTGAACTGAACTGAGCTGATCGCTCTGGCCACCCTCCCATTCCCTGCCCACCACAGTCAAATTAATAAAGGACTCGCTTTTCCCCCAAGCCCCACTCCCAGCAATGGTTCAACACTTCACAGAGGCTCTGTGCAGATGAGATGAGGTCATCCAGATGAAGGGCTTAGCACAGCGCCTGCCCGGCACGAGGTAAGTGCTGAATTATTATTATTGTGCTCAGTCTTCAACTTGTGTCCAACACTCTGCGACCCTGTGGACTGTGGCCCGTCCATGGGCTCCCTCTGTCCATGGGATTCTCCAGGCAAGAATACTGGAGTGGGTTGCCATTTCCTCCTCCAATTATTGCTATTATTATTATTCTAGCACTAAACCTACCCTGTAAAACCCAAGCCCCTCTGCCTGGCATGTGAGCACTCTCATGACCTGGCCCCTGCCTGGTTCCCTTATCCTGGTTCCTACCTCCCACACGCCTCCTACCCTCAACAGCCACACCGAACCTGCTTCTGGGCTTCTGCCTGCTCTGCCTCCTTGCCTGGAGTGGCTTCACATCCACCTGCTTGGCTGTCTCCTTTCCATCTCTCAATGAGGCTGCCCTCGCCCTTCCAACCCACATGGCCCTTCCCAGGGTTCCCTTAGGGATGAGTAGGGATGAGTAACTGCTTCCCCCCCACCCCCATGACTTCTGAGAATGTGCCTTATTATTTCCATGCCCTTAGTGCCTAGCCCAGAACCCCCAAAGTACCTATTGCATGAGTGGGATTATAAGCATTTGTTTTCAGACAGTGTTTTCATCTGAGCAATACCTCATAACACTTCAGTGCAGAGTGGAGTCACTAGCAGGAGGTGTAAAATGTGCACTGCGAGGCCCAGGTCCAGAGGTTCTGACCCAGTAGTACTGAGGCGGGCCTAGGAACCTGCATTTTAATGGCTCTCCAGGCAATTCTGAAATAACCGGTCCTCACTTACCCAGCAGAAGAGGAAAGGAAACTTGCTAAAGAATTCACTAACTGCTGGGGCCAGGATGACCGCTGGATGAATAAGACTGGGAAAACGGACTTGTTCTATGGAGAAAAATGGAAGTGGAAAAGACTCAGTCTTAACACCCATACAAGGATGGACTCCAGACGGATTAAAACATGTGAGGGACTTCCCTGGAGATCCAGCGGCTAAGACTTCGCACTCCCAAAGTGAGAGGGCAGGGCTGGGTCCCTGATCGGGGAACTAGATCCCACACGCCACAGTTAAGACCCAGCACAGCCAGATAAATAAAATATACAAGTAAATAAAATACATAACTAAGTAAATAAAAAAAAAAAACATGTCGCGAAAGGCAAAACTGTAACAGTAATAAAGGAAGGTGTAGAATATATTTGTGACTTATAGTGGGGAAGGAATTTTTACATAAATCCCTCAAAGCTTAAAAATAAAGCAAAAAAGGTAAATTTCTATACACCAGAACTAAGAATTTCTGTTCAAAGAAGAATACGTGGATAAGGTCAATGGGCAGAGGACAAGAGGTAAGAATTATCATATCTAAACCCAGGCAAGTATCTGGAATATATAAGGAACTCCTAAACAGCCACAAGGAAAAAGAGGAATGACCACTGAACTGAGCAAAAGATGACAACAAGCAATTTCTAGGTAAGTAAACCCAACGGCTAACATATGAAGAGACGCTCACATTTACTAGTAAAGCAAATGTTATTTTAACTATTTAATTTAAATTATTATTTAATAATAATTATTGCTCAGTCATGTCTGACTCTTTGTTATCCTATAGACTGTAGCCCACCAGGCTCCTCTGTTCATGGGATTCTCAAGGCAAAATATGCTGGAGTGGGTTGCCATTTCCTCCTCGGGGGGCGGGGGGGAATCTTCCTGTCCCAGGAATCGAACCTGGGTCTCCTGCACTGCAGGCGGATTCTTTATCGCTGAGCCATTGGGAAAGCTCAAATGTTTAATAGTCAAATAATTTGTTCTTGAACTTGTAGTGGTTTCTATTAATTAGTTAAGTTAATGAAATAATTTATAAATAAAAATATTTAAAATAAGGAGGATACTCTTTTACGAGAGCAGCAACATTTAGAAAATGGATGCTATTGGATGAGGCCTCATCAGGTGGCAGCCACACCCTGTTGGAGAAGCTCTGAGAGGTGACCTTGAGCCTCAGCCTGCTCCCCCAGCTGGCAGGCTGGCAGAGACATCCAGACACCCGGGCTGGCATGTGGCAGGCGCCCTTGTCTGGGTCAGACCTGGTGACACCCTTCCCTGCAGCAGCCACTGCCTGTTCCGGGCCAGCACCTTGGGCTGGGCCTGCAGGGAGCTGTGCCTTCGGCCCACAGCGCTTGCCAAGGCTGCGAAGCCCACCAGAGAAGCCCCCTTGCCCCCAGGCCTCTGCCCTCGATAGCTCCAGGCTGTTCTGAGCACTGCTGCCTGAGTCAGCTCCCTGAGAGCCGGCTGACCACACCGCCGCCCTCTGCTCGCAGACCTCTGCTGGCTGCCACTGTCTGTGGGACGGCGACCAAGCACTTCAGCCTGGCGCTCAAGACACTCAGCAAACTGGCGTGGGTTCCCGCCACTTCCTCCACATACCGGGCGCTCCTGTCACTCCGGATTTATTGTTATTCCCAGAGCTCGCCAGGCTTGTTCATGGCTCTGCCCTCTGCAGAAACGCTTCCCTTCCCCTGAAATACCCTCCACTTCCTCTTTTCCTTCACCGTGTGTGTGTGTGTGTGTGTGTGTGTGTGTGTGTGTGTGTGTGTGTGTGTGTGTGTGTGAGGGAGGGTGCTGGAAGCAAACCATGCTTTGGGGCCAGGACGATTTTGATTCTGCTTCCAGCTCAGCCACGGCTCTAGGTGTGAGGTCTCCGGGATTTTCAATTCACCTCTCTGAGCCTCAGTTTGTTGAACTGTGAAGTGGGGATAAGGGTTTCTACTGCATGGGGTTGGGTGAGATGATGAGCGTCACAAATAAAGGGCTCACAATGGCGCTGGCACATGAGACCAGCTCATTAATAACAGTAGCTTTTATTATTCTGGCCCCACTCAAACATCCCTGTGGGAAACCTTTGCACTTTCTTCCATACGGAACCAGTGCGTCTGCGTTCCACAGTGCCAGAGTCCACGCCTTACTCAGTGCAGTACCCCTAGAGCTCACACACCCCCTGGGCCAGAACCATAAAGTGAGTCCTGAGAACAGCAGGGCCATTCTCCAGGTGAAGGATTCCGACTGGGTTATGAGTCTTACGGCACTGCTTGGAAACCACTGCATCCTATTCTCTGTAAACTCGTTAGTGAAAATGTAAACAGAGTGTTTCACATGCGGTATAAATGCTGCATATTAAAGCGCCTTTGTTGGAAGTGTCCTTGCCCAGTGGCCCCCATGCAGAGCTTCCCAGGGAAGCTTAAAGCTTGTAGGCATTTCCCAGCAAAGGCGCCCCTGCTCCCCAGGCTGCCTGGAGTCCCAGTTGATGTCCTCACAGGTCACCCTCTGTACCCAACAGGAAAGAAACTCCTTGTCACTCAGAATTTGGGGACCTGGCTGCTCGTCTTCATCCCTAGCCATGTCCCTGGGTTTCCCCTCATACTCTTGGCTCCCATCACAGTTCCTTGGAGTGTTGGTGAATATTTTGCTGCCTTTCAGATTCACACCCCTCCATCTGGTCTCAGCAACCTCAGCCTCAGTGTAAGCTGCTTCCTCCCAGGTGCAAGTCTGAGCCCTGGTCTTGGTTCCTGCAGTCCCCCCATTTCCCACACTGCAGTGCTGTGACTAGGTGCTGCAAATGCCTGGATCCTCCTCCACCCAAACACCACCTGTGGGGTCCTGTACCCCTTCCTGGGGCAAGGGCGGCTCAGCTTACCTTGGCATTCCTGTGTGGCTCCCGAGGGGGCCAGCTTGTAGCCAGGGTAGCAGAAGCAGGAGTAGGAGCCCACACGGTTGACACAGCGTCCCTTCCCTTGCAGGGGTCCCTCAGACACTCATTGTCATCTGAGCAGAGGGAGATGGGGGAGGGGAAGTCAGGGAGGCCCTCCTCTGGGAACCTGTGAGCCACTTGCCATACTAAGGGCTGGATAGGGGATGGTGCTGTGGGGCAAGGAGGGGCTGAGGGAGCAGAGGAGACTGGGGAGACGAAAAATCTCTGAGCCTGGGAACCTTGAAGTCCATCCATCGGGCTCATTCAGGAGCCAAGGGCCTGGGGCAGTGGCCCCGCACCCCCTCTCTGCCCCGTGTCCCCCTTCCTTGGGGCCCCGTGATCATTTCCTTTCTCCTTCAAGGCACAGCAGATGTGTCTCCCTTGTATAATATACGGGGAAGTGGATCAGGCCTGCACTGGATTATTTATGTGCTGTCCCTCCAAACCTCTCCCCCAGGGATGGCCACGTGGAGACAGCAGGTCAGGCTTCCGTCTGCCATCAGACAGCGAGATGACCAGTCTGCGGGGTGGGTTGATCTCAGAGCCGAAGGCGCCAAGTAAAAGGTGTTCTTTTTCTGGGCTCCAAGGCCCAGGGGTGGCTTCCCAGTCTCCTGAAGACTCCTCAGATGGTCCTTCCAGAGACCAGCCTCCCCAAAGTTAAGGTTAGCTTTGTCCACGGGGACTGTGGCTCCTCTGCCCATCCACCACAGAGCACTGCTTGGACTTTCAGTTGCCTTGGCCTCTGGACTGGCCCCCAGCCCTGCCCCCACCCACCCTAGCCACCGAGTGAGCCCCGGCCGCCCGCGTGGACACCTGTGCAGTAGGCCTGGCTGGGGTGCAGCCGGTAGCCGGGGCTGCAGACGCATCCGTATCCATCCGGGAGGTTCACGCAGGTGCCCGGGCCACAGATGTTGGTGGCCCCAGCAGCACATCTGTCTATGCCTGTGGGAGACAGCACAGCTGAGGCTGTGGCGGCGTGGGGCTGGGTGAGGGCAGTGGACCGGGATGGGGGAGGGTGGGGCAGGGTACGCGAGCACAGGGGCCTCACCCCAGCCGTGGCTGGGCCCTCCCACACCCACGTGCAGCGAGGCCTTGTATAAGACCCCACACACGGCCCCTCTTCCCAGGGACCCGAGCCCTACCAGGATGGAGCGTGTAGTCGTGCATCCTTCTGACCGAGACCCAGGGGTCCCAGTAGCCTGTGTCCTACGTCCTAGCAAAGGGCCTCCACCCCTGAGGCCCCCAGGCTGACCTCACTCTGAATACAGGGTCAGTTCTCACCCAGAGTGAGGGCTTCCCTCCCCTGGTACACTTTGCCCAGGTTCTCCCAGACAGGCAGACGGATCTGGTGAGTAGGGTCTTGGGAAAACTGCCAGTCGATGAGGGTAGAGGTGAGCTGCGGCCAGCTAAGCAGGGCCTTGAATGCCACATTAAGACAAGTGGTAAGAAAGGGGGTCATGGGAGTCGGGGTATGATCAGAGCCATCTCAGGAAGACCACGCCTCTCATATACCTCCTCGATCAGAAAGGCAGGAAGGTGGCAGATGGACTGGGGGTGGGAGGGGAGGCGCAGGGGCCCCGAGAAAGCCACCGAAATGAATTAAACAAGGACTGCCCTGGGTGGTGGTAGTGGGGTAGAAAGCGGAAGGTGGACACTGAATTCAGAAACAGTTTTGAGACTCACCAGGACTCAGGGCTGAGGCTGCATGGGGGGCAGAGGTGACAGCTCATCTGAACTTGTGTCCTTAACACTAGAAAAGTACCTGGCACTTAAAGCATGCTGAATGAACAGATGACTGAATGAATGGGAGAGGCTTTCATGGTAGGTCTTGGCCTGAAGCCTACATTATCCAGGCTCCCTGCCCTGCCCCACTGAGGAAACCCCCGGAGACCCCAGAGAATGGGCCGGGACGTGCCTGTGCTGGCGCATAACGGGGCTTCTCAGTGTTTGCTAGGCTGAACTTAGCTGAATGCCCACACTGGCCTGTGTGTGAGGCTACCCTGCCCCTGGCCTGGCTCCGAGTTTGTGTCAGCCTGGGGGCTCAGGAGGACCCCCAGCCAGGAGCTACATGTTCTCCCCGAGAGGTAAGGCTGGGGATGGCAAGGAGGGGAAGGGACCAGGAGAAAGGTTCTGCACTGTGTGTGCGGGGTTGTGTCCCCACAAAGCTGACGCCCCCAGCTCTGCCCCTGAACCCAGCTCATCTTGCCTGCTGAGTGGTGGGGGCCTAGGACACTCCCTGGAGCAGTGCACTGAGCCCAGAGAAGAGGGGTCCTGGGCAGGCAGTGGGGTCGTCCCAGTTCGGGCCTAGGAAGGCCGAACCCCCAGCCCAATCACTCTCTGGACTGTTCCCTCAACCTACAGGGTCTCTCCTTTTGCTGAAGGAAATACCCCTCACCCCAAGGTGACTTCAGTCTATGAGGTTAAAAGCAGCAAGGCCCTGATGAGGGCACTCGTGGGGGGTACACAGGTGAGCACAGCACACAGGTGGACATACACACATGTTAGCACATACACGCATATGAGTACACAAGTGAGCACACATATGTGAGCACACACGTGTGAGCACATACACACATGAGCACAAGCACACACATGTGGGCAAACATGTGAGCACACACATGAGCACACACACAAGGACACACACGTACACACAAAAGCACACTCATGTGAGCACACATGAGCACACACGTGAGCACATACACATACATGAGCACACACACGAGCACATAGGCACATGTGAGCGCACACACACACACGTGAGCACACACTTGAGCAGGGAGCAGCTATGCCAGCACTGGCCCTGCTTCTCTGGAACCAAGTCCTCAGACAAGGCGGCTTTGAGGAGGGCGCATTCCAGAGCAAGGTGAGTATGCCAGGGCTCTCCCCGCACCACACCCCTCACCACGGCGGCGGCCAGAGCCAGGGACACAAGCTCCCAGGCAGCCAAACAACTTTAGACATAGAACCACATTTCCTCCTGAAAGTCGGCCCTCCCCGTGGCGCAGGAAGCCTCCTGCCCGCCACCAGGGGACTCAGCTGACTCGGGGTCGACAGCCTGGAAGAGTCAGGATCCTGGAGGCCCCACGGGCACCCCTTCCTGGAGAGGGTTCTCCTGGAAGGCAAACTCTCCCTTCTCTTTCTCCTGCCTGGCTTGACTGGTGCTCCAGGCGGGACTCCTCTGGCTACTAGGGGCACCCCGTGCCCTCTGTGGGATGCAGCTGGAGGTGCTGACGCTGGTAGGAGTCCACTGAGCACTGCGCATCTGGAGGGAGAGCCGGGAGCACCTTGAGGGGCTGCTGCACGTACCTGAGGGTGCCGGGGTCACCTGCACATCGGTGGGGGCAGTCACTTGTGCTTCTTCCCTGGCCTCTGGGATCCCCTGTTCAGGCACTGATGGCGTTGGTCTTCCCAGGGCACCTTCTGTGGAGGGAAGAGGGTGGGGGTGCAGGTGGGCCTGGGCCCCTGGGCTGCCCACTTTCCTACCTCCTGGACAGCATTCCCTCCAGAGATGCCAGGCAGTGCCCTTCCCTGCCCCCTGCCGTCAGACTCTGAGAACAAAGGCTGGAGCCTGGGCGGGTCATCCCCTCTGCCTCCTAGTCATCTAAGAGCGCATCTAGTCTCACTCTCCGCTTTGCAGGGGAGGAGGCGGAGGCTTGCGGAACAGCCACTCATCCACGGCCCCTAGCCTGTTGGAGACAAGCCGAAGCCTGGGCCTACTCCAGCTTTCTCCTTCTGCTTGCAAAACACTTTAGAGTTACAGAGCTCTGCCTCAAACACCAACATCTCACCTGCCTTAAGAGGCAGCGGGGCAGGCATT
The DNA here is from genome assembly GCA_917880005.1 of Nanger dama. Lineage (NCBI taxonomy): Eukaryota > Metazoa > Chordata > Mammalia > Artiodactyla > Bovidae > Nanger > Nanger dama. The sequence goes on along the minus strand of CAKJTW010000003.1, from coordinate 17,658,170 downwards.
CGTGTCCACCTCACAGCAGAGGAAGCTGAAGCTGACTTCTGAACAGTGTCCTGTCCCCAACCAGCCAGCTGGGCTCTTTGGAGCTCTAACCATCTCCTGATGGGCTCTGCAAAGCTCTAACCATCTCCTGAGGGAAGGCAGGCCTGGGAGCAGGGCCCTCTGGACCTGACCTCCCCCGGCTTCAGCCAGCTCTTCCTCTTTGGTCTCTTTTATTCCTCTTTGGTTCCTTTTGGCCTCAGCACCACGAAGGGCAGACCGAGTGCTGCGGCTGGGGAGGTATTCACAAGGCATGGCAGCGTCTTTCAGTGACCTTCTAACACCTTAGGGGTACAGAGCTCCTAGGAAAAGCGTTCACCTCTGACATCACCCGCAACCTCACCTGATCCGAGCCTCTGGCATCAGCTCACGTGTACTATCGCTACTCCTAGTTAAAGTCTTTCCTTCCTTCCCTTTGTTTCCTGGGCGCCACTAGGAGGAGGCACTCACCTGGGACCCAGGTGGCTAGCTGGGTAACGCCGGTTGTCACCTGCACAGAAACGGGAGAAGGTGTCTCACTGCCTGGAGAATCCCATGGACGGAGGAGCCTGGTGGGCTACAGTCCATGGGTCACATGACTGAAGTGACTTAGCACACAGTTCTAGACCTCATATGCTGTGATGAAAGTCTGAGGAACAGCCAGGACTAACAGGACACATTCCTGCTCTCTTTCTGAAGGGCCCCCCCGCCGACCTTCTCAAATGACACAACGTGCCCTGTAGCTGCCGGAAAGACCAGAGCTGCGATAATTACTTCTTTCAGGGCACAACTGGGTCTTGGGATCAACTCTCCCACTTTGGCTTCTCTGTAAGTAAAATCCTGCGTACACTGGATCGTTCTCCCTTCCCTCCCTCATGTGACATTGCCCTGCAGCCTCAGGGCTACCAGGTGCCGGTCTCTGCCACCTTTGCCCAGCTCCTTGGTGGGATGACTCACTTACCTGGCCGGCCTGAGAGTCGCCTGGGGAGGAAAGGTGAGAGCGTGAGCTCGGGAGGCCAGGTATGGCTGCCTGCTCCCGCCCCCACGGCCAGGGCTGGTTCTTTCTGTGACCTCCCCTACTTTGTCCACAGCAGGCCTGGTGGCACAGACAGCTCTGACTTGTCTTACCTGCCCCTGCCACCCTTCCAGGACTGGCCAGCCCAGATCCCAGGATCTCCGGGCTGGGGGCCTACAAGGTGGTCAGTTGGCAAGAGGACACCTCTAGCTTTCCTCGAATGCCCCTGGAGACAGGAGTCCCACCCGCTCTGGGCCAGTCCACCCTTTTTGTCCTCTGCAACCCTCCTTGAGCTGCTGCCTCCTCCCTCCCAAGCCTCCCAGCCATACAGGGCTGCTCCAGGCTCCAGGGCAATGCGACAGTTCTAGGAAGAGGGGATTGCTCCTGGCCAGCGCCCAGTTACCATGGTGACTGGGGCTCTGCCCTGATTGCCCTGTCGGTCTGTTCCTGGTTCGCGGAGCACTTTGTTCATCACATAGCTCTCCCTGTCCTAATGCGTCCTTGCACTCCATGCTACCAGTAACCCAGGTGTGCCTTCTGCATGGTTTCCCGGGCACCTGCTGGGGGTGCTGCAAGCCCCATATCTTTCCAGCCCCACGCCTCCTGGGCCTAAGGCAGTTGAGCTGGAGCCAGTGCTCTGACCCTAAGGCCATGCGCAGGGATCTGAAACCCCGAGATTCCCAGGATGCATCTGACAGCTCCTCCAGGGGCCAGCACCAGCCCCAGAAGCGGCGCGGCAGGGGCAGGGGGATGGAAAGGCAGGTGCAGCAGTGGTTGGGGGTGGTGCTATGGACCCCCCACCAGCAGCTCTCTGGGACATGGGCACCTCTTGACCCCAAAGGAGCAGATGCGGCCTTTCCATTAGGCCAGGCCATGAGAGCAGGTTCCCAAGGCCGGGTTGCGTTTCCAACTCCCTTTCCTAACGCCTCTGAGGTGGGACGCCACCAGCCCAGGGTAAATACCCCACTTCTCTCTGAGGTGCTGTAACCTGAGGGGGCGGGGAAGCCCTCAGACCTCCTCCCCAAACCAGATACCCTTGTCGGGGATGGTCTCGGCCTCCACCCAGGTGCCGGTGGCCGCTCGCAGTGGCTGCCTCTCTGCTGGCCCGGGCAGGGTCCCGTTGCGCTCGGGCCGCGCTCCCTCGAGGGCCGGGCCAGTTCCTCCTCCTCAGCTTTCCTCATGGACAGGCGGATGTCTGAGCTCGAATAGGTGTAGCCGTGGCCCGCAGGGCAGATCTCCCTGAAGGCCTCTGTGAGTTCAAGGGTCAGAGGACCACTGAGGGGGTGCTGTTCCTGCGGAAATCCAGGGCCCTCCTTTCCCTCCCCTCCTGGGGGCAAGGCAATGTGGCAGCGAGTAGCGAGGGCCCCCAGGTTGGGTTAAGGAGTTGGTCAGGGAGGAGGACTCAGGGTCTCCGGCCTTAGGTTAGGTCCAGGGTTGGGGGACAGCAGCTACTGGCATGGAGGAAGCGCTCGGTGGCCAGGGCCAAGAAGGGGACAGAGGGTTACCTGTGCCAGGCAGGGGGCATTTCTCACACAGGCTGCCCCAGGCTTTGCCCACTCGGCTGCAGCAGCATATCTGCTTGGTGATCCGCTGGGCCAAAGGCAGGGCACAGGTGCCGGGCCCCAGCAGCCGGTAGCACAGCCCCTGCTGCATGGAGACGGCCTTGTCTGCTGCAATGGGCACAAGAGCAGGTGAGGGTGGGCAGCAGGGGTGGGTCACTGGGTATGGCAGCAGGTGGGGCTGGGCAGGTGATGGGTGGCAGGTGGGTGTGGGCAGGTAGCCAGCGGGAGGGGAAAGGCAGAGGATGGTGCAGTGGCCGGCCCACGCGGGCTCCAGGTCGGCCAGGCCTGTGTCTTGGTCTGGAAGTTGGGGCCCTGAAAGTGCTCACAGAATGCGAGGAAGAGGGCTGTAGGGATGCTTCAGCCCCTCCTCAGGTTACCTGTTTGAGGGCCTGGGCGCCCACCCTCACGTGGGAGAGCTGAGAGCAGGGAAGGGGATGTGCCTGCTTGTCTCAGATTCTCAGCTGACAAAAGCCATCCTGGGGGCCCACGGTGTGCCCTGAGGGCCACAGGGTCCCCCTGGGTAGCTGAGTTGAGGTGAGAACCAGTGGACGGATGGGGAGCTTGGAGGACGGGGGCCCTGCCTTGGCCATTTTCGCAGCCCAGGCAACCGGGGTGGTGTCTGGTGCATGAGGGTACGCAGTCAATGCTCGCTGATGGACAGATGGAGGGCTAGATCCATGAATCAAAATCCCACGGACTGCAGTGAATGTGAGCCACGCGGGGCTCAGAGAATAACAGCTGGGGCCATCTCTGCCTCCCAGCCTGGAGGGTCTCTTTCCAGCATTGATACATTAGTGACCGTGAACTCTTCCTGACATGTTCTCCCAACTCTGTATCCCCTCATCCTTTGCTGTCTCCTCTTACTATCTCCTCTGGGGACGCTGGGGACGCTGGGTCCAGTCTCTCCCTTGCAAGGGTACTCTCTCTTGTGAGGGTGGAGCTCGAGTCTGTTTGTCTTGTGGTCTCCCAGACCCAGGACTTGGCAATTCACAAACTGAGGGCTTGGCCGGCCACAGGGAGCTTTGTTGAGCCTCGGGTGGCCAACCTGAGCTGGGTTGCTACTTTGCAGAGTCCTGTCGAGACTGGTTTTTATTCAGTCCTGGTCAGGCCTCCCTGGTCTGGGCTATGATGTCAATTCTGCCATGGGGAGTGGCAAACGGGGGTGGGAGGGTGGAGGGGGGGCGGTGTGGGCAGGTGACTGCTAGGCTGGGCCTCTCCCAGCTAGAAACCACAGAGGTCCCTGGAAACAGCTGCCTGAGTGTACACACAGGCACACACACAGACACGATGCTGAGATGACTAGTGACACGTCCGTGCTCACGGACACAGACAGATACAGGGACCACGGGATTTATGGGAAAGGCCTTGGGGCTGGCAGGCTCTTCCTATGATGGGCAGGCTCTTTAAGAAAGGTCTGCAGCGAAGGGCCCAGGCAGCTAGGCTCAGGCGCTGGAAGAGGCAGCCGCAGCTCAGTGAGATATCACAGCAATGCACATCCCCCAAAGCAGATGAGGCAACAGATGGGCCAGCAATGATTAGAGAGAAACAGAGGAGGTAGAAAATCCCAAACTGCAAAGCCTTCAAAGAAATGCCTGAAGCCAAAAGAGAAGCAGTGACTGTCTCCATCCCAGTAGGGACGAAGCAGAGGGAGTTGTTGGGACCCAGTCCTAGGTGGAGAGGCAGCCTAGGGTCTGGAGGCATTTTTGCTCTCAGCCTGGCCTGTGGACCCCAAGGGTCCCATGTTGTCCCCCAGGACCCCCACCCTGGCCCCTCCCTGCACTCACACACACAGCGGCTCCTGGATGGATCCAGCAGGAGGCCGGGTCTGCAGGTACACAGGTAGCTGCCCCTTGTGTTCACACACTCTGAGTCCTCGCACAGCCCCAGCGTCAGGCACTCATTGACATCTGTAGGGAGCAGGGAGATGACCAGGGGCCCACCCCACCGCACCCAGTCGTGATGGAGGGGAGGGAACCCAGGCAGAGCTCTGCTACGAGTCTCCAAGTAGAAGAACAGCAATAAGAGCTGTTTATTCAGTGTGATCGCTCTCGCTGGGCCTCAATTTCTCCTTTGTAAAGTGGAGATAATAGCGGTAACCACCATGTAGTCCCATTAAGGGGATAAAATTAGATAAACATTGCAAATCACTGGGTCCAGGAACTGGTGATTATGGTCATAATGTTAAGAGCTAGTGTTCATTGAGTACCTAGCATGCCAGGGACCACACCAGCTGGTTTGCATATGATGTGTGTATGTGAGTGAGTTTGTGTATGCACACGATCAGTTGATCAGTTGTGTCTGGCTCTTTGTGACCCCCATGGATTGGAGCACACCAGGCTCCTCTGTCCCTGGGATTCTCCAGGCAAGAATACTGCAGTGGGTTGCCATTTCCTACTCCAGGGGATCTTGCTGACCCAAGGATCAAACCCATGTCTCCGGCATTGGCAGGCAGATTCTTTACTACCATGCCACCTGGGAAGCCCTTGCATATGATATCTTATTTACTTCTCACAATTTTATCAAGTAGGTCCACATGGCCTCATTTTATAAGTGAAGAAATTGAGGCTCCAGGAGTGATTTGCCCAAACTCACTCAGCTAGTAAGTGGCATCCTGGGAAGTAACAAGGAGCAGATAAGGGGAGAGGTGGCTTGGAGGATGGAGAATGGTGCCCAGTGCCTCCTATTCAGTCTTCCTGGACAGACCCCGAAGCATCTCTGCTGGACCCAAGATCTAAGGGTCATGTCCATAGTGAGAAGCTGCAGGATGGGGGACCTCAGCAAGGAAGAAGAGGTGAGAGGCTGGAGGCAGGCAGTGGGAGGAGGGCAGGGGAAATCCCAACCCTCACACTCCAAGATGTCAGAAGCCCTCCTGGTGATGGCACCTTTGTTGACGATGGTGGACATGGAAGATCTATGATGGGCACCCAGCTCCAGGACCTGCAGGTAACACTTGGCAGCCCAGAGCCACCTGCTTGCCCACAAGCTTTGGGGGAGTAGGCACTGGGCACAGGAATAAAGATGCTGAAAGATGACCCAGCTTGGGCACCAAAGGGAGCTACTTCTTGCTGGATGTTCTTTTGGGGAGGGGAGAGATGAGAAGGGAACTGATCCTCCAGACTGTGGGCAGAGTGACATCTAAACACAAATCTGAGTTGCCTCCCGTCTGATTGAGGAAGCTTCTGGGCTCCCCATCACCTCCTAGAGGGAGTCTCTAAACTCTCACCTGGTATCCAAGGCTCTCCACCATTTTCCAAAACCTGTGGCTAAACTGGTGGCTCTGATAAGACCCTGGGATGCCTGTGTAATCCCCTGTGGATACACTGGCAGTACTCCAGCCAGCCCAAACTGCTTCTTGGCTCATGCTGGTCCCTTGGCCTGGAATCCCCATGTCCCTTTTAGTTGGCCAACCCTACTCTATTTCCCAGGTAGTGCTAGTAGTAAAGCATCTGCCTGCCAATGCAGGAGACCCAAGAGATGCAGGTTCCATCCCTGGGTCAGGCAGATCCACTGAAGGAGGAAATGGCAATCTACTCCAGTATTCTTGCCTGGAGAATCCCATGGAAAGAGAAACCTGGCGAGCTATTGTTCACAGGGTTGCAAAGAGTCAGACACAACTGAAATGACTTAGCACACAGCAGAGCACACTCATTTTTAAAGTTTAGGTCAGATATCACCACATTGCAGGCAGTTTCTTTGCCAGCTGAGCCATGAGGGAAGCCCAAGGATACTGGAATGGGTAGCCTATCCTTTCTCCAGAGGATCTTCCCAGCCTAGGAATCAAACTGGTATCTCCTGCATTGCAGGCAGATTCTTTACCAACTGAGCTATCAGGGAAGCCCAGTATCACCTGGAGCCCTCCCTGATTCTGAAAAGGATGCCAAAGCACCCAGTGCCTCCTCCTCTCGAAAGCACTTCTCTCATTGTGTGAAGTTGTTAAGGCATCTGCCTTCACCTGGGACAGTGGCTGTGTCTTGTCCATCACTGTGAACTAACGCCTAGAGCAATGCATGTAGCTTATAACAATACCCCCTACTGCCTGCAGAAGTAGGTGACAAGGATGGAGATAATAGGGACGGTTCCTACAGGTGCAGAGATGAGGGGTCCCATCCCAGACAGGGAGATTGCAGCCACAGACATGGGTAGGAGGAGGTTTCAGGGGCAGGGTCTCCTGGGGAGGGCCCTCAGCAGCTCAGTGGAAGAAAGGTAGAGAGCCCATCTGAGATCCTGGGAATCACTTTAAGCCTGCAGACTGGGAGACCTGCCAGGCAGAGAGGCCACTGCGGATGGTTTAGATACGAGCAGCCCCACTGCATTCTCTAAGGGCAAAAATACTAACTTCTCTGCACACCCACTGGCCGTGAGGTCCTTGCTTCATTGCCCCTGAGGGAGGCAGATCCCCCAGGCTGGGCTGGATCAGAGGCCTCTCCTTTTGCCTAGTCCAGGCACCAGTTCTTACCCATGGGCTGGAAATCCCCACAGGCAGAGATAGCCCAGACTCCTCTCTCCTGAAGAAGCCTCCAGGGGAGGGACCTAGGAGGCCATCTGAGTCAATCTACTGCCTCTAATCTGGCTTCACCCAAAACAAGCCATACAAGCAATTTGTTCCCCAAAGGGCATCTGTCTCAACCGCAGGAGCCACCCAGGGGCTGGCAGGCCCAGCTCATACCGTACCTCTTGCCAGGTCCACCGCCAACAAGGGCTCCCTGCTCAGAGCCATGGCTGAGCACCCCCCTTCCCCTTCTTTGGTTCTGAGGTGCCCCTGGGCCTTGTCCCTCTGGAGGGGTCTCTAATGCAGAGCATCCAGGCCTCAGCTGGTTTCACAGAGCCTGCCAGCCAGGCCAGCCAGGCCCGGGGACTGTGCTTCAGGGTCTCCTTCCCCCGGGCCCCACCTCTACCTGTGCCTGCCCCACTCCAGGAAGGAGGCCTGAGAAGCTGAGGGGCTTTGCTGGGAAAAGTCCACAGAGATCCCACCTTTGCAGACTGACTTGATCTTCCACCCTGAGTCCGAAGCCCTCCTGTTCCAGGGAGAGCAGCCCAGGAGGGGAATGGATATGTGGGGATAGCACCCTGAGTTGCCGCACCACACAGCCCTAGATCTGGGTGGGGTTCAGGGGAGAAGGAGCGGAGGGGACAGTTTGGCTCCCAGGCCCTCGCTCAGCTTGCAGCATCACTACCCTCTGACTTCCTTAGGCCCTGGAGCTGGCAGCCACCCCACCGCCCCAAGCTGGGGCTTACTGGCCCAGCAAAGACCACTCAGACAGCAGCAGCCACTACATCTATCACAGGGGAGAGTCTCTGCATTATCATACCTCTGTCATCTCGGCTCGCCAAGCCCAGCCCTGGGCCTGGTCATCCTTACCTTCGCAGTGAGTGAGGTTCAGTCTCTTGTACCCCTGGGGACACTCCAGCTGGCCATTTTCAATCACTGGGGAGGCTAAGGAGTGAAGATAAAGACAGGTCTCAGTGGAGGGCCCTTGGGCTCCTCTGTCACCCATGCTGGGAAGTGGGGCACAGTCTGGATGTCCAGCCCACCCTGCAGCTATGTCCAGCCCCAGCCCCCCCACCCCAAGCCATCGTCCTGGGCAGCTGTGCCTCCTTGGCCAAAATCCTTTCCCTGGCTCTCACCAGGCTACTCTCAGCGCACCTTGCTATGACTAAGTGACTATATATCTTATATATAGTTATAATATTAGATACAGTTTAGATACAGTTTATATTATATGCTATCAATGTTGTAAAACATGTGATTGAACAAGTTTTGTTCAGTTTTTACTTTCTGTTTGTGAAGTAATTATAGAGTTGCAGGAAGTTGCAAAAGACAGTACAGAGGCACCCGTGCATTCATCACCCACTTTCTCCTAACGGCTGCATCTTACACAGCTGTAGTTATTTTGTTGGTGTTTAAACATCTGGATATGACAAGTCACAGTTGGGTTCTAAGTTCGGTTTCTTTTGAAGTTTACTTTTAATGCTGCCATTCACAGCATTGCCCGAGACAAGGAATCTCAGATAGAGATGGAAGATGTTCACTGTTGGTTGCACTTATAAAACCATGATATTCATTCATTCACACTCACCGACTGTGTGATGCAATTTCAACCATGTTGACATTGGGTTAGTAGAGTTTCATGTTCCCTAAGGTCAGTTAGTTACGCTGACAAATTCAAAAAAGTTAGAAAACCGTCCTCAAGTGTTTCAGGTTTGCAAATAAGCAGATTTACAGCAACAAATCACACGATGATGGGATTGTTTCCAACATCCATTTTCAAAAGGCTCTCTCCCATCACGACTTGCTTGGAAAGCATCCCTGCTTGAAGATTATAGTGAACAAAATTGGGCAGCAGTCTGAGTCCAGATGGACCAACCAGGCAATAACTCTCAGTACTTTGGTGCTGATAACTCCTATATTGATTTCATGACATTCCCCTTTACTTTAAAGAGAGAGAGAAAAAGAAGTGTGCATTAAAAAAAAAAAAACAAACATTGACATCTAATAGACACAGAGAAAACATCTCCACTGCCTTGGAGGGACAGATTTATATGTCACTCCAAAGAAGTGCTTTGAAGATGTTTTTATTTAAATTTTTTTCTTCAAAAGCACTAGCAGATGGTATACTGCTGATAGCTACCTGTCACCAAAGGTAAAGGCAACAAATGTGGAACATCTATCTTTTTGTTTAAAAAAAAAAAAAAACAAAGAAGAACTCATGTTTCAGTTTGATAATTTCCTTGTCAAGTCATAGCCACTAATTCTGAAGGGTGCAGGGATTCTACAGATACTATTGCAACATGAAGTTCTGTAAAGATACCATCATTCTTTTAATGTCTTGTTTTATAAAGTTAACAGTGTGATAACTTCCTGGGGCAACGTATCTTCTCCTAGCTCTGACTCCTTTGTGGCAACAGCTTGCCTATGAAGGTTGCGGTGAGGGGACATTGCAAACAGCCTTCTTCAGCTCCATTACCCTGCTGGTCCTAACATCAACTGAGCTTGTAGAGTTACTGGGTAAATGTTATCTTTATTCAAGAAGTCATATACTGTTGAGAATATAGGTCCTCTATCTTCCATATAGATTCAGCCTTTAGTGGCTTACACAATAGATAGTTCTTCATATATTTATTGTTGAAATAAATTCTTGCAAGTACCAAGAGAGGCATTAGGAATACCTATTCAATTCAGTCTCTCAGTCGTGTCCAGCTCTTTGTGACCCCATGAATCACAGCACGCCAGGCCTCCCTGTCCATCACCAACTCCCGGAGTTCATTCAAACTCATGTCCTTTGAGTCGGTGATGCCATCCAGCCATCTCATCCTCTGTCATCCCCTTCTCCTCCTGCACCCAATCCCTCCCAGCATCAGGGTCTTTTCCAATGAGTCAACTCTTCGCATGAGGTGGCCAAAGTACTGGAGTTTCAGCTTCAGCATCAGTCCTTCCAATGAACACCCGGGACTGATCTCCTTTAGGATGGACTGGTTGGACCTCCTTGCAGTCCAGGATACCTTCGTCCAATTATACAGCAAAGTGTGCACTCACTCGGTATTCTTTTTGTTTTTGTTTTTGGTATGTGGGATCTTAGTTTCCTGACCAGGGATCAAACCCATGCCCCTGCACTGAGAGCTCAAAGTCGCAACCACTGGACTTCCAGAGAAGTCCCCTGGTGTTTTAAAATGTTTTTCTAATCAAGATGGATTTTAGTCCATCATTAGCTGTTATCTCTGGGCACATTACACACTGAAGGTAGGGTTTGATATTAATGATGCTAGATATAAGCTGTATTTTCGTATAGCCTTCTTGATCATCTGACTCCTGGGGTCCATTTTAGGTCCCATGTGAGAGGCCGTTGTTACTTTTACCTTGGAATATGGCTAATGACCTGTCGGAGGAGAATCGTCAGCCTTGCATTTTTAAATGGTTGCAATTATTCGTATTATCTTAAATCCTGTTTCTTTGTAAGAATGTTTTAGAGTCACTTCTCCATTTGGTGAGGGTTGCTTTAGTTAACAGCCGACCACCTAACTGAAAAAAACCCACAAGCGGAACACTGTCGTGCGGTCCGTGTTGTGATACCAAAGACAAACACGAGGAGGCGCTGTGTTTCCCTGGAAGGCCCACTCTTGCCTGAGGATGCTTGGAACTGCCTGACACAGATCAAGCCATAAGTGAGTAAAACTTCATTTTCTTTTTAAGGTTAAAGGATTGTAAATTGAAGTTGCAATATATAATTATGCATATGTATACATATTTGCCACAAACGGTCTTCCCCAGGGTTTGCATGTCGTCATCCACACAGGGGGAAGCAGCCTAAAGGCCGCAGTGCAGAGATAAGCACGGGATCTGGAAACGCTGCCGACGTTGAGAAGATGGATGGGGGTGAGGCTGGGAAATGTGAGTGTCTGGCCTGGCGCCTGGTGGCAAGAACTGAGGACAGGGAGGAGGAAAAGCACGAGGGGAAGCTGTTTGGGGAAACTCAAAAAGCAAGCTGATTTATGAGGAGCAGAAGGTGGGAAGGAATGGCGCGAGGCGGATGCCAGGCGACCGGGAACATCTGGACGGCGCGTCGGAGGCTGGAGCCCTTGGGCGCATATGGTCCCGACTCTCACAGTAACCCCGCGAGGCAGGGGTCATTATCCCCAGTTAACAGATTAGGAAGGACGGTGAAGCTCAGAGGGGGCTGAGTCAGGGTTGCAGCCACGCTTCTGGCTGGCTGTGAAGGGTGCTTCCCCCACCCCGAGAGGAGGAAGCGGGGAGCCAGGAGGCCAGGGCAGTAAGCTGGTGCCCGGAGGGAGAAATTAGGCAGAACTTTAACAAAGGATTGTAAATTGAAGTTGTGATACATATATACATATGTATACATATTTGCCACAAACTTTGTGCTTCTTTAACAAACAGGAGAGGGGTGGCGGAGAGCTGGGCTCCAAGGAAGGGTGGACCCAGCCGTGGCACCCGCAGGAAACTCTGTGAACCTGGGGAATGTGTGAACTGAGAGCAGCTGGGCTCTTTCATGAGTCTGGAAACACATGCTTTTCCTGTAAAGTGCTTTCCTCCCGAGAGGACTCTGCCCTCTCACTGGCCTGAAGAGAAACCGTTGACTGGACAACCCTTGGTGGGGGCAGGCTTCTAGAGACAAATGCTGAAGCCACTGTTCCTGGTGAAATGCCCTCTTTAGCAGGAACCTCAGCGCCTCTGCTCACACCTCACAGAGGCCATGTCCTCTATACGGGGCTGCTTCCCAGCTTCTGTAAGGACAAGTGCAGCATGCGATCCAGAAAAATCTACTTGTATCTCTTTGAGGGAAAGAAAATCAAAGTTCAGATGACCATGTGGAAGGGAGAGACCCTGGCTTAGGATGAGAACGCAGCACCCATCCACGGCTCTGGGTGAGATTTTAGCATTGATGGGGTAGGGTGGGTATCACCAGGCACATCTCTCAAGTGCTCCCAATGCACATGGGCCTTCCCTCATCATAGTGATTAAATGTGCTGTCGCTGCCTGTTTGCTTGTCCATCTCCCCTGATAAACTGTAAGCTCTTTATCAAGCTCCCCTGACAAAGTGTGAGCTCTGTGAGGACAGGACCCTTACCTTCTCTGTCATTGCTATGTCTCTGGAAACATGCCCAGCACATGGAACAATACAGGCACTCAATCAAAATGGAATGAATAACATAATAGCAAGCATTCAAAAGGCTCGTGGGCTTCCCTGGTAGCTCAGCTGGTAAAGAATCTGCCTGCAATGCAGGAGACCCTGGTTCGATTCCTGGGTCAGGAAGATCCCATGGAGAAGGGATAGGCTGCCCACTCTGGTAGTCTTGGGCTTCCCTAGTGGCACGGTTTGTAAAGAAACCGCCTGCAATATGGGAGACCTGGGTTTGACCCTTGAATTGGGACAATCCCCTGGAGGAGAGCATGGCAACCCACTCCAGGATTCTTGCCTGGAGAATTCCCATGGACAGAGGGAGCCTGGTGGACTACAGTCCATGGGGTTGCAAAGAGTCAGACATGACTGACACAGCACAGCAAAATATCTTGCACTATGGGCTAAGCCCTTTTATAAAGGCTTTACAGGTACTAACTTATTTAATCCTCATAACAGCTCTTGGAGATACTAATCTTATCCCCAACTCCCAGATGAGCAAACTGAGGCATAAAGAGGTTAAGACACATGCCCAAGGTCACCCAGTTGGTGAATGGAACTGGGATTATGAATCTGCCTCCAGAAGACACATTCTGAACCATCCCTCTACTAACTACAAATGAATGAATGAATTCATGACAAGCCTTAGGAGTTGTCTAGGACAAGAATACCAGGGTCCAGAGGCCATAGGGTGATACCTTCCCAGAAGGAGACGTATCACTCTTCCTGGGACCTCCTCCGCTTTAAGAACAAGGGATCAAGAGAGTGAATGAGAAAAAATGGTGGATTCATCCTGAAGGAGGTCAGAGGAATTCATCAGATGCTGGGGAATTAATCAGATCCTTGGCAAATGCTCCACAATGTGTACAACGGGAGAATCATATAGAATTGATAAAGGACACAGTGAAGACCCTCTGCTCCTCCCATGGCCCCTCAGCCAGATCAAGATAAAACCAGGGTCAGCCAGCAGAGGACTTGTGGATCTGAGTGCTGAGCTGAGATTCCCATGGGTGTTTCAAAGAGGCTCTTGCAGAGTGGCCTTGCAGTTGGGACCTTGACCTGAGAAGCCGAAGCAGCTGCTGAGGGGTCAGCTGGATTCAACCTGAACTCCAAGGAGTCTGAACATCCCCAGATGCCTGGGAAGCAGGTCGGGCAGATGTGTGCGACTTTCCTGGTCAGGAAACCTGGGCCATGTGGGCCTGGAGCTCAGGTCTTCTGGCCCTGGCCTCAGGCCCTGTCCACTCACTGCCAACTCTCCGTTGCTCTCAGAAGGAAGCAGAAGGGCCACTGGCTGCAGCCTGCCCCTGCCCTGCTGATTCTTACCCTCAGCTGCTGGAATCCCCAAGGAGGCTTCAACAAGGGCAAACTAATTGCTGTAGACAGTTTTGGCCCTGACTCTGTTGACAAAGCTCGGGGAGGACATGGGGGGGAGACATATGTCTGGCTACGGGGCTGTTTACAAGCCATGCTGATCTCAGTCTGTGATGACAGATGGTTGTAGCAGGGAGATTTGGAGGGTCCAGAGAACACACACACACACACACACACACACACACACACACACACTGGATGAGGCTAAGCGCAATACACACGGGCACATGTACAGGCTGAAGCTTCAGTCCTGATTTGCAAACTCTGGCGGGTAAGCTGGAAAGAAAACTTCGACTCCCCTGGGGGGCAGCGGAAAAGGGTGTGGGTGCTGGGGCAGGCAGGCTCACATCTAATTCCTGGCTCCACTCTGATTAGCTGTGTGACTTGGGGCACACTTCTTAACCTCCCTCAAGGCCTTAATTTTTTTTCCCATGTAGAAGTGGGGATAGAAACTCAGTTTATGGGTTGTTGTGAGGATTAACTGGCACAGTCCCTGGAGATGCTCCCCTAGACCTCCCCCCTCCTTCCTTCCCTCCCTCCCTCCCTCCCTTTCAGCAACACAGTTTTAAGGACAACAAGCTGGCTGGCTACTCCTTACTGGCTGGAGAGACTTGGGCAAGTAACTCTCTGAGCCTTGGTTTTCTTATCAGTAAAATGAAGATGACCATTCTTTTCTCAGGGCATTATTATGAAACTAAAGCAAGAAAATGTCTGAGCGTGAGGCTTGTCACATATTGATTATTATCATAATGTCCATTATTCCAGTGGTGAAGTCCTAATGGATCACCCTCCCTGCTACCAGTGATTCAGAAATCCCACCCAAAGATGGGCTCTGACTGCTTCTTCAGGGTGGATTTGAAGCCAAAAATGGGTGTCTCAGTCACTACGAACCATGAGGTAGGGAGGCGTCTGGTCAGAACCTGGCTCAAATGGGTACCACACCAGCCACCCTGACCCCACCGATCCCTGGGGTTCTCCAGGCCAGAGATGCCACGTGTCAGTGACACCCCTGCGGGGTAGGGTGTGAACATGAGCTGAGGCACATTTCCCGGGAGGCTCTGAGTCCCTTGGAAGCTCTCAAAACAACCCTGAGCCAAAGAGTCACGACTTTTTTTTCAGCCCAACAAACTGCAATTCGGAAAATCTCATTTCTTTAGGGCAGGAGACTGGGCGTCTGACCCAGAGTTGCAGGAAACAGGAGCCCCACCCTGGCACAGCTGTTCCCCCGGCCCAGGTCCTCTAGTTCAACAAATGCCCAAGCCAAGAGGCAGGGGAAGCAGATTACAGAGCAGCTAGAACTAGGGGCTGGGGTCACACAGACCCAGAGCTTCAGGGCCAGTTTCATCTATAAAATTAAGATAGTGACACCACCTAGAGGTGTGGTTAGCATGCAACAAAATGAGAACAAGCACGGTGCCCAACTCATATCACACCTTCTGAATTAAGAGCATCTAAGAAGGAAGGTTATGGCCAACCTAGACAGCATAATGAAAAGCAGAGACACTACTTTGCCAACAAAGGTCTGTCTAGTCAATGCTATGGTTTTCCAGTTGTCATGTATGGATGTGAGAGTTGGACTGTGAAGAAAGCTGAGTGCTGAAGAATTGATGCTTTTGAACTGTGGTGTTGGAGAAGACTCTCGAGAGTCCCTTGGACTGCAAGGAGATCCAACCAGTCCATTCTGAAGGAGATCAGCCCTGGAATTTCTTTGGAAGGAATGATGCTAAAGCTGAAACTCCAATACTTTGGCCACCTCATGAGAAGAGTTGACTCATTGGAAAAGACTCTGATGCTGGGAAGAATTGGGGGCAGGAAGAGAAGGGGATGACCAAGGATGAGACAGCTGGATGGCATCACGGACTCGATGGATGTGAGTCTGAGTGAACTCCGGGAGTTGGTGATGGACAGGGAGGCCTGGTGTGCTGCGATTCATGGGGTTACAAAGAGTCGGACACGACTGAGCAACTGAACTGAATTGAAGGAGGATGTGGGGCTTCCCTGGTGGCACATATGGTAAAAATCCGCCTGCAGTGCAGGAGACCCGTGTTCGATCCCTAAGTCAGGAAGATTCCCTGGAGAAAGGGAATGGATACACACTTCAGTATTCTTGCCCAGAGAATTCAATGGACAGAGGAGCCTAGAGGGACAAAGATTGGACACGACTGGGTGACTAACACACACATACACAAACACACACACACACAAGGAGGGACGTGACGGGGTGATGCTGCTGTAGGACTCACACTAGGATTCTCTGCCCCAGCCCCCTCAAACATCACCTTTACACGCGCATTCTCCCCAGGGGCTGACAGCACAGACCAACAGCTGGAGTACCCCTTGTGGGCAAGGACCATGGCAAAACCAGCCCAAACCAAGGCTTTCCTTCTACTGAGAGTTTCAAATCAATTTCCAGACATCTACATAAACCTCCATCCCCTTGAAAATCAAGTTCCTTCTCCCCCTTCTTCCACTCATTAGTTCTTGGTAGGCACACTCTTCGTGGTGGGGGGCTGAGGACTTCTGGAAACATACCAGTATAGAGCTAGACAACTGCAGTTTTCAATAAGTTGTCCCTACTGCTCAGCTTCCAATTGAGCTCTGCCTGCTAGAAACTTCCATACATCTATTTTCCCCCTCACCATACCACACAGAACAAGCCTATCTGTTCCTCCCCCACCCCATGTTTTTTCAACACATCTCCCTTAACTCAGACCAGTGCTCCAGGCTTGTGCCTTGCTGTCTGTTCAATCCAGTGTTCTGGCCGGATGCTGACTTTCATGTACACCTGGAATACAGTCCTGGGATGCACCCTCTTGACTGAAATCCTGGTCTAGTATCCTAACTGGTGTTGTCTTCAGGCAGTCCCAACACCCCCACCCCACCCCCTTGCTGATTATGGATCAGGCAGTCCCAGGGCATCCCTGATACCTAATTGGTAAAGAATCTGCCTGCAATGCAGGAGACCCCAGTTCTATTCCTGGGTCGGGAAGATCTGCTGGAAAAGGGATAGGCTACCCATTCCAGTATTCTTGGGCTTCCCTGGTGGCTTGGCTGGTAAAGAATCCGCCTGTAATAAGGGAGACCTAGGTTCAATCCCTGGGTTAGGAAGATCCCCTGGAGAAGGGAAAAATTCAGTAACTGGCAGCTATAATTGTTTTTCAGTGGGAAAGTCATAGAATTCCTTGAAGGGGCAGAGCAAGAGATTCCGCTCTCCCTGGAGATACAGGGAGGGGCTTGGGTTCCGAGGTGAACTCGTCCCATGCCAGGCAGATGGAGAGATGGTCTTGTGGCAAACAGCTGGGGCCCACCACTGCGGGCTGCATGCCGTGTGCCAGCCCCGCCTGCTGCAGCAAAGGGGCCTCGGGGTTGACATGCCCAGTGCCAAGCCAGATGGGGCAGCGGCCAACTTTCCAGTCAACCCAGATGTCTGTCTTTCTCGGGTGAAAACTCAAAAATGTGGGCTCAGTCAAAGTGGCTTTTGAGGGCTGTGTGCTCTCCAGACCCTGGTGTGGGGATGGCCGCAGCTCTTGAGCCGGGACCTTTGATAACTGCCCAGGGGTCAGGAAGACGTGGTTCAGGCCAAGTCCTGGCAGGTCAGCTGCATCTGCCACTCAGAGTGAAGGGATAAAGTGTTGGGGGACCAGAGGCTGGCCTCGATTGACTCCTTGAGCTATTTCCTTGAGAAAGAAGGCATTGAGGAATTTTTTTTTTTTTGGAAGAAAAGAGATTTGTCTGAGCCATGTAACTGAGACATCAAGGCAGTCCTTTCCCACGTCACAAATAGCAGCACTCTGCAGGGACCTTCTTCAACTGTCCTGTGCAGCCTTAGGAGACAAAGGTGATTTAGGGAAAGCTATGAAGTCACACGTGACTCCTCCTCCACCCCAGCTTCTGGCTTTATTGCTTCCCTCACCCCTGATTCTATTAGACTACCTTGTTGGGAGCAACAAAGCCCTTCCCTGAGGGGGTGCAGTAGTGTTTTTATCAGAAGAGAAGTCGAGATTCAGAGGGGCAAAGCCACCAGGGCTGAGAATGTTCTAGAACACAGGAGTCATGCCTGTCTTGCCAACCGTTCCCAAATCCACCCCAGGCACTCACCTTCTTTTTCCTGAGTCTTGCACAGTAGTTTGCCTGTCTTGCCTACTTAAAGAAACACTCCTCACCCTGGCTCCCCAGGCTCGGGCGTGGAGCTGTCTGGCACCGTGTCAATGCAAACAAGGTTCCCCAGCGTCCTGCCCCTTCTCTCCACTATGCCCAACTGCACTTTACCACATTTTAAATGTTGACATTGCCCTGTCTTTGTAATTTCTTGCTCAGTATGGGGAATGCTTAACATTCCAGGGTCTGCACCCTGGTGCCCAGCTTGCTGAGATGTGCTGAATAGGAGTCAGGGAGGTGGTGTTTGGAGGCACTACCTGGTACAGGGAGGGGGTGAGGCCTCAGCCTTGGGCGTGTTCTGCTCCAGAAAATGTTCTCACGTGCTCTATCTCGCCTGCCTATGCAATTGTCTTAGGTTATTAGGCACTTCCCCACCTCTTTGGCTTACTCTAATAATTCTTTAGATCTCATCCTGGATGTCACCTCCTACAAAGGCCTTCCCTGATCCACCAGTTTGAGGAAGGACCTCCTAGCCCACAGTGTATGGATGTGCAGGCTGCACACTGCACAAAGGGATGACATAGGACAGAATCATTGGCATCCTGCATTTGTCTAATTATAAAGACTATTTTGAACACGTGGAAGGGGCACCTTTCACTCATTTTTACAAAGGTGCTACAGGAGCTATCCGTGGCCCCAGCTCTACTGTCTGCAACCCCCTCCACCACCAGACTGTGTGCTTGAGCGGGACGGCACTGTTTCTGTCTGTTCTTCACTCCTCGGTCAGGGCTGCACACTATGGGTAGTTCATCAGTGTTGGCTGAATGGAGTGTGGTGTGAGGAAGTCTCAAGGGTGGGTCTGACCAGGAGGAAGAAATGTGATGAAAACATCTCTGGCCTGCAGGGGAGATGCTGAGCAGTTCCATACACTTCCCCTCCAGGCACTGAGGGACACTTTCTAACAGTAATTATAATAGCTACCGTGAAATGCCCTAATGGTAGGTACAGGCACCATCTCCCTGACTCTGGACAGCGGCCCCACGAGGCTGGCACTGTTCTTGTCTTCACTCCACAGATCGAAGATGAGGCAGAAAGAGCTCAGCAGGTGAGAGCTGGGACTGGTACCCATCAATGTGCTGGACACTCAGGCCTGGAAGCTAATTACTATGCTGTGCTGCTTCACCAAAGAGTCTATCACACTGTCAAATTGTCCGCATTTTTTTTTAGTCTGGAAAATATGATCGCTGCTCTGCAGGCGAGTCTGAAGTAAGGAACAGTCCTGCCGCTCCCACCCTCGGGCTCTGGGCCAGGCCCCCACAAAGCTGACTCACGGAGTCGACTGCTGACAGGCAAAGATATACCTGCCAGGCCTGGGCCCAGACCTAGGAGGGAGACCTGCATGGGGCGGGGGAGGGAAGACAGGCTGCGTGGGCAGGAGCCATACTCAGGCACGGGAACCTTGCCACCCACCTCCTAACTTTAAGATCAATGCATGTGACAGCAGCATTCCTGAATTCTCAGGGCTCAGAGTACACGAGGCACCTGGTGAGTATTTGCTGACTGACTGACTGAATGAATGAATACGTTAGGCTTTCTCATCATTGGAAAGAGGGCCTGAAGTGGAGTTTCACACACCCCAAGGGCCAGGATATTCTGGGGCAGGTGCCCAACCCAGATTAAAAACTGGGAGGTAGGAAGCAGGGGGTGAGAAGGAGAGAATGAAGGAAACATTGAGTCACTAAATCAAAAACCTCAGGGCCTCTGGGACCTAGGCAGAGGGTTAATGGAAGGGGTTGAGGAGTATACCAGGGGGCCCAGCTTGGGATGGGATTCCTAAAATCTGAGCGAGAACAACTGGCGAAAGGCAATAACCTCTTTCAGGCCATCAGATGGAGCAGGCAGGCCACGGTGCACCCGGCTGCGGGTCTGAGCTGTCAGGAGCTTCTGCCACCAGTCAGAAGCAGACCTGGAGAGCCTGCCCAGTTTACCAGCCTTTTCTACCTGCCTGGCCTCCGAGACCCTGGTGGGAGACGCAGGGCAGGTTGTGTGTGTGTAGGGTGTCTGCTGCAGAGGCCAGAGAGCTTTGCTCACAACCCAGGAGCCTGGCACCCAGCACTCACCTGGTCTGGGTGGACACGGGGCGCAGGAGGTCACCCCCAGAAGGCCCCACGCTGCCGCAGCAGTCCTCTTGGGCTGTCAGCTCCGGCAGGGGATTGGCACACTGGAAAAAAAAAAAAAGGACTATGGGCACTAGTCACCTGCTTTCCTCTCCTGCACAGAGATGTCCCAGGAGAGCCTGAGTCATGAGTTCACCCCTCACATACTGCCAGAGAATGCCCCAACCCAAGGGAGGGGAGGGGAGGCGTTGTCCCAGAAGGAAATAGAGAAACCCGAGGTCCACCCTACCAGCCACTAAGCTTACGGGATGGTGTGGCAGTGACACACCCAGACAAGATCTTCTTTGTGACGTCTGCAAACTGCCCCCATCCATGTCCCCAGTCCAAAGACACAGGGGTCCCGAAGGATGGGCTTTCCTCCATCAAACTCCAGAGAATACCAGGACTACCTCCCATGAGCAGGGCCCATCAGCAACACTGCAGCTGAGAGGCTCCGGGGACCCAGGATCCTATCCTTGAGCTACTACCTGCTCCAGCTCCCTAACCTTGGGAGGGGTTTCCAGAAATGCCAAACTGCAACCTGAGGGAAAACCATCCTGAGTCTGGCTTAGCCCCTATAAAGATAAAGGGCCTGGATTCAGAAAAGCTCACTTGATTTCCCATCACTAACTGCGGATCCTGTCAGTGAAAGAGGGAATGGATTGTCTTTTATCTTCACATGCCCAAGGCTTCGAGGTTTAACCGGCATTTGCTGATTTTACATCTCTGTGACTCAACTCACCAAACTCCTTGCCAGATCTAACAGCCCCTCTATCCATGCCCGGGGGTCCTATACTCAGCTCCAGCAGAGCTCAGGATTTGCTGGGACCTGAGGGTGCCGATTCCCCCTGCAGAGGGGGGGCTCTCCTGGGTCCTCTTCTATCTGCCTGGCACTGACAGGTACCCAGTGGAGCCCGGGTTGGCTTGCCCAACCTCTCGACACTCATGGCAATTTTATGCTCTGAGTTTTCCCATCTGGGAAATGAGAGACCCTGCAGACTCCCACATTCTCTAAGAACGAGGAGGAGAGAGAAGGAGGGGCACTGCGGGAGCAGTCACAGTCTCAAAGCCCCCAGGGCTGGGGCTGGAGCCGCGATCTCACCTGTCCGTTTAAAGTGCTCAGGTAGCATCGGCCCAGGAGGGCCGGAGTCCTGGGCACCACTGGGGAGGTAGCCGGGGAGCTTCTCTGGACCGGGCGGGGATGCGGTTGCTGTCCCAGCGGCCGTGGTTGGGGCCGGCGGGGAGCCGGGGCGAGGGCCTGGTCTCCACGCTGTTCTCCTCCGGGGCCTCCTCGGCCTCGCCTCGAACCCGAGCCACCTGGTGGATCTGCACCGAGGCCTCGGGCGGGTGGCGGATGTGCACTTTCACCAAGGAGGGGTTCACCGAGGCTGAGCAGAGGGGCTGAGGTCAGAGGTGGGGACACAGGGCCCCACCCTCTAAGGAGTGGCATCAGCCCTGGGCCAGGTGGGCCCCTGTGTGTCTCCCCAAATCTCTCCTCCGTTTCTTCACTCTCTACCCAAACCCCAGAAGAATTTCTCAGGGAGGACAGGACAAAGCACAGACTCCTTCATTCCACACCTTCCTATGAAGAACCTTCGTTACCAACTTCCAAAGTACCTTCCTGATTCCACCTCCTCCCACGATCCTGCACAGCCAACCAACCCTGCGTGGTCCCCACCCCATGTCTTTGTTCAGACCAGTCCCTCTGCCCTGGAAGCCCTCCCACTCCCCTCTGCTTAACCAACCAGCCCATTATTTAAGGCCTAACTGAAGTCTGCCTCCTCCAGGCAGCCTTCCCAGGACACTTAGGGCTCGGGTTTCTCTCCTGATCTCCTACAAAATTCTGTATTTTTGCCCTTTATTTGGCACCTAATAATAGGGGCATCTTCCCTCTCCTGTCCAGGACCCATGAGTTCCTTAAAGTCAGGACCTACCCTTAGACTCTTTTGTTTTACTCATAGCACCCAGTAGAGGGTAAGGGAAAAAAAAATTATAAATAAATAAATTGATGAACTCAAAAGGAAAGGCAGAGAAAATTTTAAGGAATGAAACTGGGCCCTGAGGATGGAGGAGAAGGAAGTGCTGGAGATTGAGGTTCCCGTCTCCTCTATCAGGATGGCAGCACCCACCCAACATGGTTCCCCAGGCCCACACTCACCCAGCTGGTTGGAGAGAGGCAGTGTGAAGGTGGACTGCTTCAAGGGGCCCTCCAGCGGGGCCCTGTGGCGGGGGCCCCTCTCTGGAGGCTCCTGGTCCAGCCTAGGGGCGGGCAGGTGGCAGAACTTCCCGGTGGAGTTGGCGGGGCACCAGCACTCGTCCCTGCCAATGCAGCGGCCCCCCGTTCAGGCAGGGGATCTGGCAAAAATCTACAACACAGACCTCAGGGTGACTGGCGGCGGAAGCGTACAGCAGCACCTACTATGTGGGCTGGCAGGGTTGGGGGAGGGAGGTGACTGGGCCCCCAAGTCTGATGGCTTCCGAACCCGGTCCCCTCGGAAATGCAGGGACTTTCCAGGAGGCCTGGGAGTGAAGGAGGATGGATAATAACTAGGCCTTGCCTTTCCTCAGCCCCACGGTGACCTGGAGGATGGTAAGGGGAGTGGCCCTATTTACTCCTTCACCTCTCTATGAGGAAACCGGGACTCAGAGAGGTTGTGTGACCTGCCGAGTCACACGTGACAGAGCTGGGTGAGGACTCAGCGCTGTGTGATCCCAGACAGCTCACAGGAGCCACAGTAGGAGAGCTTCGGGCTTCCTTCCTGCAGAAGAGCTGGGCTCCAGGCCAAGGCAGGCCGGTTCCTCTGACCAACTGCCTCCCCACAAACCCCCACACCCACCCCAGGGCCAGCCAGCCTTCTGAGCTGGGAAGGGACTCACAGATGCGGAATCCAGACTTGGGGTCATGCCCATGGCCGCTCTGGCTGTATAGGGTGGTGGTGTCGCCACGCTCGCAGCTGTTGGCACAGCGCCCACGGGCACAGGTCTGCTTGCAGATGGTGGGAGTGAAGACGATCTTGATCTTCCTGATTTTCTCCGTGAGATTCAGCCCTGCAGAGAGAGGGCTTGGGTCCAGGGGGCAGGGCTGAGAGGCACAGCTGTGACCTCCAGAGGCTGGCTAGCAAGGCCCACACGGGACTGGCTTGAATCCATCCTAAGGGCATTTGCTAAGTCCCTCCTGGATGCAAGGTCCCATAGTGGGGGCAGGGTAACAGCTCATGGTCCAACATCTCCTGAGGGATGCTGACGGGCCAGCAGCTGAGTTTGGGCTTCATGCATAACCACTCTCAACCCTCTGGAGTCTTACTTTAGGTAGAACCATTGAAAATTGCCATCTTTGTAGGTTAAGGTGGTTGAATATTGGCCATGTTCCTAGAGCCCAGTTAGCATTCCCCATCTGACAGGTAAGGAAACTGAGGCTCACTGAGGGATAGATTGTATCCCATGTCACACAGCTAGCAAGGGAGGCAGCTGGGCTCTGAACCCCAGTGCAGAGAACAGAATGTAGTTCAGACTTGCCAGCGTAGACAGTTTTCCAAGAGAATGCCTGAAAGAACGATGAGAGTCAGGTTTTGGAGGCCCTAAGGGCCAGAACGAGCATACGGCACTTTATCCAGCTGGTGGTGGGAAATCACTGACAGTTTTCAGGGAGAGGTCAAAGGGGAGTGGGGGTATCATGTCATTCCAGCTGGGATGCACAGGTGATTGGGGAGGCAGGATGAGCGGTTGGGAGGTCACTGTGGCAGAGTAAGAGGAGGGCACTTCATTCAACGTGGGTGGTGACAGCGGATGTACAAAGCAAGGGTATCCATTCCATCCTGGGGGCCAGGGAGGGAGCCAGCAGGCAGAGGGGCTGAGAAGGGGACTATAAAAGGTCTGTATAGACTTGACTGTGAAGCGAGCAGAGATAGAAAGGAAGGCAGAGGAAAATAACCTTGTGTGCGTGTGTGTGTTTATGAGAGAGAGAAAGAATGGGAGATTTATAAGCAACTATATATGCTGCAGGGGAAGGGCTGAGGGTGGTCCAGTTCAAAGGAGGAGGAGAACTAGGGTGGGGGAGGCCAAGTGACAGCCTAGGGGTCCAGAGGAGTCAAGAAACAGTGGCACATGCCTTAGACAAGAGGAGGGGCGCTTCCTTTTCAAGACGGCAAGAAAGATCACTCATGCCTGTTGTCCACAACACGGATCCACCTTGAAAACGCTATACCAAGTGATGGAGCCAGACACAAAAGGCGACACAAAAGATCCCATTTACACGAAATGCTCACAATTGGCAAATCTTTAAGGACAGCGAGGGGGTGGGGGGCGGGGGGGAAGAGAGGGACTGCTTAACGGGCATGGGGCTTCTTTCTGGAGTTATGGCAATGTTCTGTAATTAGACAGTGGTGGTAGTGGCTGCATAAAATCGTGGATATCCTGAAAACTATGGAGGTGTACCCTTTAAAATGGTTAATGTTACATTATGTGAATTTCCCCTCAACTTTAAAAATGGGAAACAAAGAAAGGCAGTCAGCTCAGGCACAGGTTTAGGCAAGGGAATGACGTGCATGGCATGGGGCAGGGAGGGCATATGGGGGCAGGAAGGTGAGGACTCTGGGGAGTAAGCATGCCATGGGATGGGGCTGGGGAAGGTACGGGCCTCTTGGAGAGGCTGCTCTGAGGAATAAGAGAGACAAAGTGTCTAGGCACCCCAGGAAGGATTGCTGAGCAATGATCAAGAACGTGTGAGGGTGGAATCCTTAGGGGCGCTCGGTTCTCTCCTCTGGGAAGCAGAGGTCCCGCTGTAGGTGCTAAGGAAGCAACTGGTCAGACTGGTCCAGGAGGTTCGGGCTTTGCAGAAAGGATGATGGGGAAGGACTCAGACTGGGGAGGTGAGGTTCACAGCTGGATGCGAAGGACGCAAAGGCAGGACAGGTGACAGATGGGGCGGAAAAGGACAAGTCAATGTCTAAGTGTCTCAAGGGGGCACAGTCTCTCTAAGAGCTGGCTTGGGACCCTTGGAGGCTTGCACAAAGCAGGTGCTCAACAGCTGTTCATTGGCTGAAAGAATGAGGGACAGGGTGACAACTCAGCCTTTCTGAGAGAGTGAAGTGGGGAAGCAGTGGAGGAGAGAAGGAGGATCTATGAGGACCCGGAGACAGGGCATCCTTACCCCAGGAGGATGACGGGTGGTCCAGATATGCTGCCTGTGGGGCACCATCCCTCCGCTCGGGACCTGGCCCCATGGGCAGGGCATTGGAGGTCAGCTGGCCACTGGCTGCAGGGGCTGGATGAAGTCGGGCAGTCTGGGACAGCCCCACATGCTGCTGGGAGGAGTGGGTCTGGCTGAGCCCACTCAGAGTCCTGGGGAGACAAACGAGGCATGAGGTTGGCATCCCAGGGGCAGCATCCCTGTGCCCTTCCAGTTCAGGACATCCAGCCCCTGCCTCTGCACTGGGAGAGTGTTCTCTACTTGGCTGCCTTCTTCCCAACTCCAGGAAAATGGAGCTGCCCTGAGACAGGGAGAAAGGGGCCAGGCCAGCTGGCTGGTTTGGTGGGAATGCCCACATTTGTGTGGGACTGCCAGGCTTTGGCTGTGTATTCCGGGCAAGTAGCCTCCCTGGGCCTCAAGGCCCTCGACTGCAAAATGAAGGTGTTAGACTGGTCTCATGTAGCTCTGACATTTGTAGAGTTTGAGACGCTTATGGACTAGCCCCCACCCTAAAACCGAGTCCAGTGCCTGTCCCTTGCCACATCTTTTTTAAGAGTGACGAGCGATGTACCTTGACACATACACTATTATATTTTATTTATTTTGGCCGCACCATGCGACATGTGGGGTCTTAGCTCACCGACCAAGTAGCAAACCTGTGCTCCCTGCAGTGGAAGTGCAGGCTCTTAACCACTGGACTGCCAGGAAGTCCCCCGTATCTCAACCTGTCATGCTTACCCTTGTGGAATAGGTGCCCAGCAAATACATGTTCACAGATTGATTCAGGGAAGAAAACCTGACTATCCCCCTGATTGATTTTTATTGTTAAACTAATATAACAACAACATTCAAGGAGAAAGAATTGAATTCATCACCCTCCACCTCAACAGAGCAAATACTTTGGCATATTTCCTTTCAACCTCTGCTCGAGCATATTGTCATTATCTATTGTGTCACTGTCATTGTCTACGAAGTGAAGCGGGGAAGCAGTGGTGGGGAGAAGGAGGCTCCCTATCTATTTCACTGTCTGTAGATATCATTTAAATGCTATTGTCATTATCTGTAGAGATCACTGAAATGCTGATTAATAGTAGGTGGTACTTGATACAATTCTACAATTTTCACATTTATCATCTTAATTGCTACATGATAGTCTATATGAAGATGAATCACAATACATTCATTCTATTACCTATTTTGTTTGACATTTTCAACTGTGGACATCCTGACTCATATGGCTTTTTTTCCTTCAGTTAACATGTTCTTTTAGGGGACTTCCTGTTGGTCCAAGTGGTTAAGACTCCTTGCTCCCAGTGCAGGGGGCCTGGGTTCAATCCTTGGTCAGGGAATGAGATACTGCATGCGGCAATGAAGATCCCATGTGCTGCGACTAAGACTTGGCACAGCCAAATAAATACATACTAAAAATATTCTTTTAGTATGAGGATTCATTAAACTAATTTTTATTCTGTATGTTTGAAAATTTCTCGTAAGAAATATTTTGAAAATGATTATTATTTTAGGCTTACTTCCACAGACTAGAATGCAATTAATTCCAAAAATTAGAAAAATTTATGGCTCTAGGTATACACTGGAGATAATGCTCCTAAAAGCTGCATCAAAATGTATACATGTACCATTTGGACTGCAGCCTCACCAGCATAACATATTATTAATTTTTCATAAATCAGTAATAGTCATCGTAAATGACACTTCAGTGTTACTTTAGCTGCCTTTTTGTAATTTTTGAGGTTGAATTTTTTCACACATCTATTTAACACTTGTGAAAATTTTCTGCTCGTGCCTCTGGTATCTGAGGAATCTGAGCTGTCGGTCTCACATATCTGAACGTGTTCTTTACGTATCTGTTATGAGGCAGGCCATTCTACAAGGCAGCCTCCGTGGTAACAACTCGGTCACTGTCACAATGTATACGAACCACTGTATACACGACAGTGTCTGGACTGTGGTGGGTATGAGCGTATTGTAGACACAGAAGCTGAGAGAGTAATTACCTGCCCAAGATTTTACAACAGTAAATCAGACGCCAGGATTCCAACACAGGGCAGCCAGACCCCTGTGCTACCCAATAAGGCAGCCCAGACCACAACCGAAGCTCAGCCAGGAAGCCTCTGCACCAGGATTCCAACCCAGGGCAGCCAGACCCCTGTGCTACCCAATAAGGCAGCCCAGACCACAACCGAAGCTCAGCCAGGAAGCCTCTGCACTCGCCTGGGGTGGTGCTCTTTCCTCCAGCTGGTCCCACCCCTAGCCTCTCCACTGGACTCCTTGCCCAAGCAGCATAAGGTCCTGGGACCCTCTCCTTCCCCCTCCCAACTCCAGCTGTGCTGGCCCCAGGGGTCCAGGCCATGAGCAACCCCCCCTTTCCTCCTTTCCTGGCTGATGCCCTACCCGGACAGGGCTCAGGAGTCTGACACCTTTCGGCCCTCCCCTTGCCCTGCTGGTCCAGGACTTGGCTCCCGTGAGCTTCAGTGCTGCTCTCCTTCAGGGCGGCCAACCGCCATCCTCTGAGAGTCCGATCAGGCCTCTCCCCAGGTTTGAGAGCTGGGATGGGAGAGAGGGCCTGTTTGCCACTCCGGAAGCTCTGGAAGCTGTCATAGACCAGAACTGGGAGCCCAACACTCAGGCACCTGCTCTTCACTCCCCTGGAGAAAGCGCAATTAACTGCAGCAGAAAACACCAGCCTTCCAGTGGCTTATGAGTTCACCAAAGAGTGAGAGGTAAGTGGGCTGGTGGGTCAGCAGGAGTCTCCTCCTTGTGGCACGAGGCTGGTGCTATGGCTCAACAAAGTGTCAGCACCGCAGAGCACCCTGGGAAGTGGACGCAGTAGTTCAGGTTCTGCCCAGATCACCTGGGACATTCCTGAACTTGACGCTGCTGACAAAGAGCTCTCCAGTCTGGTCGAGGAAGAAAACTCAAAGGGTCCTTTCTTGGAGGTTTGTGGTCACCGTTATTGTGGCCATCACTTGTTTCTCTAATTGGGACTCGATGCTAATGACCCCAAGAATTCTGAGTTCAAATCCCTTCAGGGCCAATGGTTCAACTTTGCAGAGAAGGGGGAAAAAAAAATTCCCTAGTCATAAAAAGACCTGTCCATACAGAGGAGAGAGGATAGGATTTGGGCTAGGCAGATGTCAATTCCGCCTCCCATGTGAGTGGTCACTAGAACAAGAAGGCTGACAACCACCTCACCGGGCTGTGGTGAGGACCAAGAGAAACAGTGAGACCATCTGATTATTTTGCAAATATAAATAAGTGTTCACGAGTTGAAAACTATGTCAAAATTCTCACATGAACAAGAAAAAAAGTGCTAGCTACAGTTCAGACAAAATATCTCTCCCCAAACCACCAAAAATTCTTCTCCATCTAAGGGGAATAAAAGACACCCCAAATATCTTGTTACATTGTCCAAAGCATTCTTACATACAAAAGGCCAAGTGACTAATCTGGTGGCAACACATTATTAACAACCACAGCCTTCTGAGCTCAATCTATTGTCATCTACTGCTGTGATGGGAACTTTGAGTTAAATGACAGAAATCAAAGTCTTAACTCCTGAGAGGCTCACAGCCAAAGAGGAAGCCTTGGTTCTTTCATAGCTCTATGTCTTATGCTGAAAGCACCCTTAGAAGGAGACCCTGATCTCCCTTCATAAGCCCCAGCCCAGTCTGTGGAGGTGGGCAGGGAGGGAGGTGACCTGGGAGAAACATCAACAACCTCAGATATGCAGATGATACCTCTCTAATGGCAGAAAGTGAAGACGAACTAAAGAGCCTCTTGATGAGGGTGAAAGAGAATGAAAAAGCTGGCTTGAAATTCAGCATTCAAAAAACTAAGATCATGACATCCAGTCCCATCACTTCATGGCAAATAGAAAGAGAAAAAGTGGGAACAGTGACAGGTTTTCTTTTCTTGGGCTCGAAAATCATTGCGGATGGTGACTGCAGCCATGAAATTCAGAGGCACCTGTTTCTTGGAAGGAAAGCTATGACAAATCTTGACAGCATATTAAAAAGCAGAAAAATCACTTTGCCGACAAAGGTCCATATAGTCAAAGCTATGGTTTTTCCAGTAGTCATGCATGTATGGATGTGAGAGTTGGACCATAAAGAAGGCTGAGTGCTGAAGAATTGATTCCTTCGAACCATCGTGCTGGAGAAGGCTCTTTGAGTCCCTTGAACTGCAAGGATATCAAACCTGCCAATCCTAAAGGAAATCAGCCCTGAATATTCATTGGAAGGACTGATGCTGAAGCTGAAGCTCCAACTTTGGCCACCTGATGCAAAGAACTGACTCACTGGAAAAAGAAATCCTGGTGCTGGGAAAGACTGAAGGCAAAAGGAGAAGGAAGCAACAGAAGATGAGATGGTTAGATATCATCACTGACTCAATAACATGAATTTGAGCAAACTCCAGGAGACAGTGGAGGACAGAGAAGCCTGGCATGCTGCAGTCTGTGGGGTCACAAAGAGTCGCACGTGACTTAGCAACTGAACAACAACAAGTTTGAGTTCTCAGTTCAACTCTGGCTCCCAGAGACTGGTGGCAATGAGGCAAGTGAGAATGTTACTGAGAAAGGGACTTCCTTGGACTACAGTCCCCAGGATGGGGTGGGGGACTGGGCACTCTCAGCTGTGCCGGGTGTGGTTCTGTGCACTCTCAACCCTGGAAGAACTGCTGCAATTTCATCATAGGAGAGTGGTTCTCAGACTTGCCTGGCACAAGACTGTCTGTCTGAGATTGCTCTAGGGCGGTCCTGGCAAAGTTGCCACAATGGACTGAAACAGCTCTCTCTAGACTTCAGAATTCCATGGATCAGTAAAATTTTGAAACAAATTTAGGGGACTGACATAAATTGGCCAACTTTTTATTTAGGTAAGACATTAAAACACACACACAACTGCTAATTATTACCACCATAATTTTATGAAAGAAAATATATTTCAAGGGCAATAAGAAATATCTGAATAAGCTTGAAAGTCACTTGGTTGTGTCCGACTGTTTGTGGCCATGGAATTCTCTAGGCCACAATACTGGAGTGGGTTGCCTTTCCCTTCTCCAAGCAATAAGCTTAACTTCATGGACATCTCACCTCATTGACTTTTTTTCATTTCTTCATGAACCAGCAAAAACAGATGCTGGTCTCCATCACAGACTAGCATGGAACCAAGCAGGAACCACTGGGCTACATGATTCACCAAGATTTGCTCCAGCCTGAGAACGCTCGAGCTCTTTAAACCTATTTGGGAAGAAAACCTTCCAGTCCCAGCTGGCTGGGATCTTGCAAGCTAAGTGAAAACTCCCTGGACATTGTATACCCAAAATAATGCCATTCAGTAAACATGGTACAGTCACATCCTACCCAGCACGCTGGCTTCCTAACAGTGATGGGGAGGCGATGGGTGAGGTGTTCTGTGCCCTCCACTTGACTCACTTTCACCGGATGCTTGGCTCCCCCCTACAAAGGGGCTTCCACTCTGGTGGCTCAGACCAGAATCTGTCTGCAACGCAGGAGACCTGGGTTCAAACCCTGGGTCAGGAAGATCCCTTGGAGAATGGAATGGCTACTCACTCCATTATCTTGCCTGGGAAATCCATGGACAGAAGAGCCTCTGAGCTACAGTGCATGGGGTCACAAAGAGTTGGACATGGCTGAACGGCTAACACACATATGCTATTTTGTTTACTAAGTGTTCTGCTGCCAAAAGAAAGCTTAAAAACACCACCACAAGGTGCATTGAATAGTTACAGCTCCCATGAACAAAGCACTGAGCCAGATGCTTTAAATGCGTCATCTTATGTTATTTTATTGAATGAAGAAAGTTAAGTTGCAGAATGCAGCCTACAAAGCTCCTCCATCCATGAATTTTCTAGGCAAGAGTACTGGAGTGGGTTGCCATTTCCTTCTCCAGGGGATCTTCCCAACTCAGGGATTGAACCCTTATCTCCTGCATTGCAGGCAGACGCTTTACCATCTGAGCCACCAGGGTATCCCATGTTATTTTATTGAATGAAGAAAGTAAGTTGCAGAATAATATGGACAGTATACTTCCAGATTTTTTTTGAAAAAAAAAAAATTATCTTTCTCCCCTACAGATATTTATAAGGGATAGGAAAGGTCTGGCCTTTCAGACCTTTCCAGATCTGTAAACAGTGGCTGCCCCTTGGAGATGAGAGTACCTGTATATGTGTAAACTTTGTTTCCATATTTTTAGCTGTCTTTCAGTTAAAAAAATTTGTTTTTACAATTTTACAGTAAACCTGTATTATTTTGTAATAAAAACAAACCAGTCTTTTCCCCCAGAAACTCCAATTTATAGAAAAGGAAATTGAGGCTCAGGAAAAGCATGATAAATGTGTGCATATTACTAGGATCCAAGGTGAACTCTGACGACTAACAGATGTACAGGAGATCAGATGTAAGAAAGACCATGACAATTGAGCTAGGGTTTAAGAG
Organism: Nanger dama; assembly: GCA_917880005.1. Classification (NCBI taxonomy): domain Eukaryota; kingdom Metazoa; phylum Chordata; class Mammalia; order Artiodactyla; family Bovidae; genus Nanger; species Nanger dama. The sequence continues at coordinate 17,626,655 of CAKJTW010000003.1, read as the reverse complement.
ATGAGTAGGATTTTCACAGACCAAAATGAAGAGGAAGACATTCCACATAAGAAAATACATGAAGGCAGGAAGCACGGGTCATATTTAAGGAAGGATAATGAGCACAGTTGGATAAAGCACAGAATGGAGGGGAGGGAAGGAAAAACATCCTTTCAATGCCTACCAGGTAGCAGACATCATTCTAGCTGTTTTACGTAACATATAATTTACTTGTCCAGACAACCCTATGATCAAAAAATCTCTACTTAGCCAAAACCACTTTAAACAAAGTAAAAAGACAAATGACAAAATGGGAAAAACATGTGCAATTTATATCACAGACAAAGAACCAATCTTCGTAAGATTGAAAGAGCTCCTAGAAACAGAAAAGACAGACCAATAGCCCTAGAAGAAAAATCAGCAAAGGAATATGAACAGTTCATGGCAGAGGGGGAAAGACCCACATATTTCTTCAATATGTGAAAATATGCTCAACTTTTCTCATTCTGAGATGTATAAATGGAAACAACTCAGGTAGCCCTTTTCAATCCATCAGATAAGTAAAAATCCAAAAGTTTAATAACAGACTAATTTGGTGAGATCCTGAAGAAACAGGTACTCTCAGATGCTGCTGGAAGAAATGTTCATCAATACAGCCTATATCGAGGGCAATTTGGCAACGCCCATCCACAGCCTACCTGATGGCCACCTGAGGCCAAGAACCGACTCATTGGAAAAGACCCTGATACATGTATGCATGTGAGAGTTGGACTGTGAAGAAAGCCAAGCGCCGAAGAATTGATGCTTTTGAATTGTAGTGTTGGAGAAGACTCTTGAGAGTCCCTTGGACTGCAAGGAGATCCAACCAGTCCATTCTGAAGGAGATCAGCCCTGGGATTTCTTTGGAAGGAATGATGCTAAAGCTGAAACTCCAGTACTTTGGCCACCTCATGCAAAGAGTTGACTCACTGGAAAAGACTCTGATGCTGGGAGGGATTGGGGGCAGGAGGAGAAGGGGACGACAGAGGATGAGATGGCTGGATGGCATCACTGGCTCGATGGACGTGAGTCTCAGTGACCTCCAGGAGTTGGTGATGGACAGGGAGGCCTGGCGTGCTGCGATTCATGGGGTTGCAAGGAGTCGGACATGACTGAGCGACTGAACTGAACTGAACTGAACTGGGAAAGATTGAAGGCAGGAGGAGGAAAGGACGGCAGAGGATGAGATGGTTGGATGGCATGACCAACTCAATGGACATGAGTTTGGGTAAACTCCGGGAGTTGGTGATGGACAGGGAGGCCTGGCTTGGTGCAGTCCATGGGGTCGCAAAGAGTCGGACACTACTGAGTGACTGAACTGAACTGATCCACACCCCAGTGCATCGATGCTTTGCCCCTGCAGGCCCGCCTGCGGCTGCCCTGTCCCTTCCACTCTGTGGAGGGTGCACCCCACACTGGTTCTCCTGGACAGAAAGCCACCAAACTCACAGGCTCCTCCCACCACCATGACCGTGAAACTAATGACTGCCGGAACCGAACCGGAAGTTTAAAAGCCCCACCCCTTCGCCTCAAGGCGGGGCAACTCTCCAAGCTCCACCCTCAGTTAGGACTCGGCTTGATTTTCCCAGAAGCAGTCCTTGCTTGGCTCTATCCACCTTTCTGTTTTGTTTCCCTCTCCACGCAAAATCACACACCTCAATTGGTGTTCCAGCTCCACCTCTAGGGACATCTGCCCTAAGACACTTGTAAATGCCCACAGTGATGGATGAACAAGATCATTCATAGAAGCCCTGTTTTGTAAGAGCAAAATATTTTGTAAAGAATAGAAACAATTTAACTGTCCCTTAGTAGGAGGCTGGTTAAACAAACTAAGAGACATCCATGGGATGGAGTCCTATGTCCTCAAAACAGAAAGACACAACTCTTCTACACCCATAGGAAAAGCTCTCCAAGATACATAGAAAAGTGAAAAAAAAAAAAAATCTAAATCTGGCCCACTGACTGTTTTTGTAGAAACTGTGAGTTAACAATTGTTTTTATATTTCTAATGGTTGAAAAAAATCAAAAGGAGAATAATATTTCATGACATGAGAAAGAGATACAAAATTCAAATTTAAGTTTCCATAAATACATTTTAATTTGGAATCCAGCCACACTCATTGTCTACAACTGCTTTTGCTCTACAATTGCAGGGCTGAGTAGTTGCAGACACCATATGTTGCTCAAAGCCTAAAATATTTACTATCTGGCTTTTTATGGAAGAAGTTTGCTGACTCTGGCTGTGGGGCATGTAAACTTTTGTGTAAAAATAGAGAAAATAAGGATACATGTTTAATTTATTTGCATATTCCTAAAGCAACCTTGGAAGGATACCCTGGGAATTAATAAGTGGTTTCCTGTGTGTGTGTGTGTGTGTGTGTGTGTGTGTGTGTGTGTGTGTGTGTTGGCAGGGGGTGAAGGGAGTGGGAAGTGGGTGGTAGGGGAATAAATGAGCTCTGCAGTTTAATGAATGCTTGCTCTGTGCCAGGCTGTGTGCCAACAGTGCACGTCACATGCATTATCTCACGAAAGCCTCTCCATAACCCTGAGAGTTACTCATTATCCCCATTTTATGGTCAAGGAAACAGAGGGCAGGGAAGTTCTGAAGATCGCAGAACTCATGAGTACTGAAGCCAGGTTAACAAACCAGGTAAGTTTATGCTCCAGCTGCCCTACCACTTATCATTTCTCCATTGCCATTTCACTGAGGCTGTGAGAATAGGTTTGGGTTCATATGGTCGAGGGCTTGAAATATCAGGGAGGTGTCTGGGCTGCATTGCATGGGTCAGGGGAGTCCCTAGAGATTTTGGAGTAGCCCACCCTCTTTCATTCATTCAAGAAGCACTTACTGAATGCCTGCCACATGCCAGGCATCCAGGTCCAAAGATGGCAAAGATTGTCTTGTCCTCTGCCCCAATGGAGACTACGCAAGAGAATCAGCACTCCAGCAAAGGTGTAAGGGTACAGGGGGAACCATATACCAGTCTTGAGATGCTGGTGGTCTTCGAGCAGGGCTGGGACATGATGGGATGGGCTTTTCGAATGTTTATTATTCTGATGAAAGATTGCCTGCTGATGGATAGACCAGAGAGGGGAGGGCTGAAGGCCAGCTGGAAGGCTTTGGCTATGGTCTAGGCTAGAAGGGACCAAGGACGGGACCAAGAAGAGGGCATGGATTCAAAGGATATTTAATACATAAAGAGTTCCCAGCTGTGGCTCAGACGAATGGGTGGAGGGCGATCCAAGAGCCAAGATCTCAAAGAGAGAGCCAAGAAGTGGCTCAGTTTGGGACCTGACGAGTGCTGGTGTCTCAGGATGGATGAGCCGATGGAAACACCTGGGCTGCAGCACTCGGGAGAGGGGCTGGGGCTGCAGACGCAGTCAAGGGAGTCCCGGTGGAGAGCTGGGGGTTCAGGGATGATATCATTCCGAGAGAGTATGCATAACAAACCAGTCCAGAGTTCCGCTGCTGGACTGAGGCATTGCGTCTGCTTCCACGTCTCAGTTTCAAAGGGGGAAATATGTTAATGAACAGACGAGTCTCAGTGTTGGGTTTTGCTTCCATAAATTTGCCTCCACACTTTGGCATCTGCTACTGCTTGTCTGCTAGCACACGATGAAGCCAATGAACAAGCAGTGGAGGGATACTGACGGGAAAATGTGGCAACAGCCCATTGCACTTCACTCGACGGCTTGCTCTTTTCAGGGCTCCGTGCATGAGCCTAGAGCCGGTTTTTATTTAGTGCACACAGACGACCGTCATAGTTTCTGCTAATAAAACTGACCACAGCTCTAATCATGGAATTGATTGCATTGATCGTTCATGGTATTGCTCATGACTGCCAGGTCTTCTGACACGGAAACCCTTCAAGAAACACAAGAGTAAAAGAGAAAATAAAGGCAGGCAGAGGAGGGGCCTGGGAATCAACAACGCTGGCATTGAAGAGGTGGAAGGGGAGAGGAGAGAACACCAAGACAGGAGGGCATGGCTCCAACTCGTGGCCTTCTGCTTGGAGGCATGCTTCTGGCCTTCCCAGCACTGCAGGCCTAGCTCTTACAGGTGAACACGCCTTGGTACCTCCCAAGGGGCTCAGTCTCCTGAGAATCTGGGTCCTGGGAGGCAGTGGGGAAGCCCTCACAATACTTTGCTCCTTCTCTCCTCCTCGCTGGCCAAGCAGGTCTCACACCCAGGTCACAATCAGATGACCCTTATGCCAAATCCCCAGAGACCCAAGGGAGTGCTTCCAGACATCACACTCTAGCCCTCTGCTGCAAATCTACCCTGCCTTCACAGAGAACAAGAGGACACCCAGCTCTGGGGGGTGAAGAAGAGGCGACACTAGCCTTGTCACAGAGCCAGGAGCCTGCTGATTCATGGTGATGTTTTGTCTGGGGGCCAAGCAGGTGAGGCCTAGGCTTGGCTAACACAGCAGCCACTCCCCAGCCTCTGGGTATCAGAGTTGCCAGAATTGGTGGGTGCCCAGGTGTCACGGTAAGGAGGGGAGAACTTGAACTCTGTCCCACTTGTCCTAGACAATTATAATGAACATTGGTCGTGTTGTGTACTAATTGTTATATTTGCACTAAGTCATCTAATCTTCACAACCACTTTAGGGGCTAGCTACTGAAGAACTTAGATTAAAAATTTAAGCTCGGGAGGCAAGGCCGTGGCCTCCTGGAAAATAGCTTTCTCCTTATCGGAGGCAAAATAGCTTTCTCTGTTCAACTTAGTTGCTTTCTGTAAGCTTTCCCACCAATCAAGCATATCCCCCGCACCTGTGACTTCACTTCAATGTATCCCATAACCCGACTCCATCCCCACCTGTCTGTAATTTTTATATAAAAAACCCTCACTACTGACGCTGGGGGTTCACTCCACTGAACCCTGGCGCGCGCCGGCTTAATAAATCCTCTTGCTGATTGCATCGAATTCGAGTCACTGTGGTCTTTGGGGCGACGGTTCACGAGAAAAGGCCGCAAGGTCTTACACTACTATTATTAATCCATTTTTCAGAAAATGAAACTGAGGCACAGAGAGGTTAAGGACTTGTCTAGGATCATTTAACTGGAATCACACTGTCCAATAGAACTTCCTGTGACAGTGGAAATGCTCTATAGTCTGCGCCCTTCGATATACTAACCACTAGCCTCTTGTGGCTTTGAAGCACTTGGAAATGCGATTAGTGTGACTGAGTAACTGAGTCTGACGTTAAGTTAAATTTAAAGACGGCTTCCCAGGTGTCTCTAGTGGTAAAGAACTCGCCTGCCAGTACAGGAGACGTAAGAGACCCGGGTTCAATACCTGGGTTGGGAAGATCTGGAGAAGGGAAAAGCAATCCACTCTAGTATTCTTGTCTGAAGAATCTCATGGAGAGAGGAGCCTGGTGAGCTACAGTCCATAGGGTCACACACAGTTGGACACGACTGAAGTGACTTAGCACACACGTGCAAATTTAAATAGCCCCTTCATGGCTGATGGCTACTGTATTGGACGGCACAGTGTAGAAAGTGGAAGAGTTGGGAGTGGAACCCCAAAAGTCTACTCCAGCCTGGAGCTATGTGGTTAGAAGTTTCCCCTGGCTACCCTCACTGCATTCTTTGTCCCCAGGCCCTCAGGTTCCCTGGCGGGCCTGGCCTGGGGGAATCGACACCCTCTTAAATCTTACTCTCCTGCCTCCACACTGTATTATCCATCATCAGATGACAAGAGAATGTGGCAGGAAAGAGACGGGATTTCCAGAAGACATGGTCCCAGGATCATGTCACAGGGAGCAGGTTTCAGCGTGGCTTGAGGAAGGACATGGCTCTAAAAAGCCACCATTGCCCCAGCGACATGGTGGTCCCTGGAGAGACAGGACCATCTTGTCCCAGGAATCAAATAGCTCCCCCTCCCATACCAGAAAGGAAACAGCAGGCATTCCCGCCCAGGATGGGGCTGTGGGCCGAGACATTTGAGAGACAAGGGAGGTGACGTGGTCAGTGGGCTGATCCCGGGGGACCCAGGCCCTCCCTGCCCCTGCTGTCTGGCCCTAGGATGCTGCCTCTCCAACACTGGCACCCCCATGCCTCACTGCCCTCCCAAAAGATCCCCCACGTATCTCCAGACCTTCCCTGCTGCTGGTCCTGCTGTGCCCACTCACTTGACTCCTTTGGGCCCATTGGTCAGCCTGAGGTTCCCACCCAGCCCCATCCAGCCCCACCCGGTGGCCGTCTGTGAGTCACTTCCCCCTGCTCTGAGGTCTGTGCCTGGAGTTTTCTCTGAGGTTACACCCAGGTCCAAGAGGTCTGGAGCTTGCACCCAAGCACCCAGGGGATGCCCCTGCCAGGCTGACGGATGGGGAGGGGGCAGAACTCGGGAGCCTTCCTGCCCAGAACTGCACCCCACTCTGCTCCATGCGGCTCCAGAGAACGCAGTGCCCTGCTTCCTTGCGGGCAGGCAAGAGGCAGAGGCTGGCGGAGCTGTGCATGGAGCTGTGCACACCCGGAGACTGAGGCCTGGCTCCTGCTGCTGGAGCAGCCTTACATGGGTGCTGCCTCAGTCTCCCAATGGTCCAGAAACCTCTCTGAGCCTCACTGCACTCCACTCTATGGATCCCTGATGCCTCGGTCAGCTGTGGACGTTTTACCGCTGAGCAGGCGGCCGGCCTCACCAGCTGCCTAGCCCACGACTCTTGAGGCTGCATCACCCTTTTCCTCTCCAGGAGGGGTCAGGCAGCTGGGCCGAAAGCCAGAGAAGGCTGCCCAGGCCCAGAGATCACACCTCAGGCACTGCAAGGGGGCAGAGCGGGGAGGAGAAGGCACCCTGAGGGGAGGGGGCTTCCCAGGGCCCCAGGACATGCTCCTCAGTTTCTACACAAGTGTCGTTTTGCTCAAGTGGGGACCTGCCAGGCAAATCACCTTTTCCCCTCCTTCTGGTCCAGCAGGACCATCCAAAGGGCTGTGGTGTAGCCAGGGACACAGACCCGCAGAAGGGAGAGGAGGGGCCTGGATCATACCCTCTTTATGTCTTTCGTGGAGTCCTCCCAATGCTGGGCCCACAGCTGTGCTTGTGTGCTAAGTCGCTCAGTTATGTCCAATTCTTTGCGACCCTGTGGACTGTAGCCCACCAGGCTCCTCTCTCCATGGGATTCTCCAGGAAAGAATACTGCAGTGGGTTGCCATGCCCTCCTGCAGGGAATCATCCCAACCCAGGGACTGAACCGACATCTCCTGTATCTGGCAGATTCTTTACCGCTGAGCCACCAGGGAAACCCCAAGGATGACGATACATAATAGCAAGTAGCTACCCAGTCCTTGTATTTGCCGGGTACTTTTCTAAGCATTTTATAAATGAATTTAATCATCATTATATGAGGAAGTGGTTATTATTATTATGCCTGTTTTACAGGTGAGGCAGAGTTGCTAGGTATCTTGCCTAAGGTCACACAGCCCATAACTAATAGAGCTGGGCATCGGACATAGGTGACCTGCCTCTCATCTGGTCCCAGGGCCTGTACACTACATCATGGCTTAAGAGCTAAGCTTTGGAACTGAGCTTTAGAGCCTAGAGTCCAGGCCTTATGTTTTGAATCTCATGTACAAAAGGTAAGCCTGGGGGTGTTTTTATCTGGGAGGAACAAGATTAAAAATGATCTCTTAGGAAGGCAATCCTGCACGATTCCTCCCTGGACCCACCCTGCCTGGCCTAGAGCACTCTCCTCCCTCACCCCTACCTCCCTGGCCATTTGCGGTTACCCCCAGGAGTGGCAGGGATGAGGTGGTAAAGTCTTGGAGCCACAGGACTCCACACACACCCACCTGGGTCAAGTAACTGCTGTGCTTACGGCGTCCCAGGCACGGAACAAACATCACCTGAGAAAGGTCCCCAGAACCCTGGGAGGCGGGGCTCACTCCCCAGCACCTGTGGGGCACATGCGATGTGGAGGCGGTAAGTCGCTGGCCCCCACCTCATGGGTCTCACGAGTGGCAAAACCCAGGATCCAAACCAGGCCTACTGGACTCCAATGCTCTTCACGCTCCTCCCTCCCCTGAACCTCCACCCTCACCACAAGCTGGCATTGTATGAATTCCAAAGAAGCGCAAGAAAAAAGGAAGAGGCTGGGGAGGTAAAGAGGTGAAGGGAAAGAAAACATGAGTCAGGGCCTTTGGGCACAGATCAGAGGAGGAGGAGGAGGCCTTTAGGCTGGGGAGGTTGAGCTTGGACCTCTTCCCAAAGCCTTGAGGAACTTGGTATACGGACCTCTCACCGCCACCAAATTGCCCATGAGATACCCACCTCCTGAATCCAGAGCTCCCAGCCTGTGGTCTCTGGGACCCATCTCTCCCTTCCACATATACCCACCCCCAACACACACACACACACACACACACACACACACACACACAACTTAGCTGGCCTGCCTAACTGGACAGCAAACACAGGCCTGCAACCTCAGATAAGTTTACCCACTTCTGGACCTGCCCGAACAGGCTTGCTATAGACAGAGGCAGCTGGTGCCTGGGTCAAGGATATATTTCTCAGGGGCTGGTCAAAGTCTTGGCAGCCTGCAACCAGCCTGCCCTACCAGGGTCTGGAACTCTACCCTGAGACCAGATTTCTAAAAGACCTGGGAAGAAGCCTTCGCTCATCCCAAACCTACCAACTGATTATGTGAGAGAGATCTGCTTGAGGCACTTCATTTTAAAAATTTTACTAGGCTCTTCATGCTTGAGAGCTACTTAATTAGTGCAATCCTAGGTTATAAAAACTATTACTTTCTGTTTTACAGAAGAGAAAACTGAGGCACAGAGAGAGAAGCGGTTTATTTGCCCACTCTCACCAACAGCAGGGAGGTGCTGGGGTGGGGTCTCAAAGCCTGAGTGCTGGACCTTTGGTGGATGGCATTTCCCAACCTGCTGCTTACCCTTGACTATGATGGGAAACCTCACCAGGACCAGAGACACCTTCAAGTAGTGTGGGCAAATTCTCAAGAGTTTCCAGTTACTCCTGTTACTATAAACAAAAGTCTCAGTAACCCCAAAGTCTGGGGACAAATAAGATGACTGCCATTCATAGGACACTTAAAAGGTGCCAGATTCACTTATGCATATTAGTAACTCTTCCTGACAACTCTATTAGTGGTGGGCATCCCCATCTTACAGATGAGAAAACTGAGGCTTATGAGATCAAATCACTTGTTCTGGACAGCATAACTGTTAAGTGGCAGAGCTGAGAGTCTAACCCAGACTTACCTAGCTATAAGGCATAAATTATGTCACGATTGCTCCCTCACACACTATTATTGCCTGCTGTATGGGCTCTGACCTTGGACCTCAGAAAAAGAAAGCAATGTGGAATCAGCTTGGTGCCCAATGGTGTGGCTTGCCTGAGGTCTCAAGAGGATGCCCCCAGCCCTCAGAGGACCAGATACCCTCCAGAGGCCTCTGAAGCAACCCCCACCCATTGCTGGCTGGGTGCACCCTTGGGTGAACAGTTCAGGTACCAGTGAGGGGTTGAGGCTCCGGGAGGAAACCGCGGTGAGGGCGACCAACTGGAAGCAGGAATATGGTAGCTCCAGAGGTTTTGATTTGCAATTTTCATTTTGTAAGGAATGGGGATTTTTTTCTTCAAAAAGCATTGAACTTCCTTGAATTTTAGACCTTTCACAAATATTTTTTAGGACAAAAAAGAAGAAAAAAAACCCCACAAAATGCCTGTCACAGCTACTCACTTCCACAATGAATCACGGACACAAAACCACAGCTATGTGGCTAACAAAGAAACTATGTGTTTTCACATCTCGTTATTGGAAATCATTTAGCAATCTTCACTATGTCATCTGCAGACAGACAGACGGATGCACAGACACACCCCTCTAAGTCCTAAGTCTCCAGCCGTACAACCACGGTCATCGGATGACTTTGCATTTCACCCATTTTCCCTTTCTAATCCTTTTCTGGGAAATTGCCCTCCAAGGCTTAAATCTTCCTCCTTAGCTGCTCTCCAGAGGTGGGGTGTGGTGTATGTGTGTGCATGCGCACACACGTGTGTGCATGCCAGTGATTGGAGGGGGAAGGCTAAGACACCGATTCAGTTAATTCCACAAGTGGAAACAAGTATACATTTTCAGAGTCCCTTTTTTATTGCTGTTATCATAATAGCGCTGTACTTTGGTAAAGTGATTTCCACCTGGGAAGCTTACAGTGCCTTTTCTGACAGTGGCAAATTAATTAACTGATGGCAGATTTACAGATTGCATAACTGGAAAAACTACTGGACCTATAAATCAGAAACTTCCTCTGCGTCCCGGACAAGAGGTGAAACCTGATATATATTTGAAAACCTTGAGCTCAAAAGGAGAATTCACAGGGCCTGAAAAATCTCCATTATGATTTTTGAGGCATGTTCTCTCTGTACAGCTTTCCACCCACTCCCCGTCTCTCCCTTTCTCTCTCTCTCTCTCTCTCTCTCTCACACACACACACAACACACACACACACACACACACACACACACACATGCACCCACATCAGAGGGCAACATTCCCTGAATAGCCACAGTTCCGTACTAAGCAACCGGATGGGAAGGACATTCCCCTGGGGCATGTGAAAAACAGCACTGACTGTCTTCCAGTTCCCTTCTGGCTTCATTCCTCTCTAACCTTTCCTTTCAAACAAAAATCCTAGAGGACTTTGGTCAGTTAAATGCTATGAGTACAGCCACAAGCTTGAAATGTTTGTTGTTACTACTTTTTAAGTCAGATGCTGGAAACTGCATATATTAAAACGTTTTAATGGCCCCAACAATCTCCTCCAGGCTCTCTAGCCAGCTTTCTGGAATTTTCTGAAAAAACACAAAATGCCTTGCCAAGCCCAGTCCTCAGCAGCTCCCACACCAAGCTGGCTGCTCTGTGCTTGCCTGAGTTCACCTGCTCTTGAGTTATTTAGCAAAATGGCCATGAGCACGAGATCCAGTCTTGATCAGAGTGGGGCTGGAGTGCTCCTTCCTATCAGTTCATCCTTGTGGAGTATCCTTCTCATAGGATCATTGTGAGCATTGGCTAAGGGGCTGAGTATCTCCCACTTGCCCCTGTGGACTTCTCTCCACCCCACTCTAGGCTGTGGGAGGCTCCTCCTATAGGAGGCTCCTATAGGAGGACTCTGTCTTCCAGTCTTGCTCGTGGGACCCCAGCAAGAGGGCAGAGGAAGTGGCGGTATTGACCCTCTAGTTCCCTCCTGATGGACCACTGTGGGCAGGGGCTGAAAAGTGGGGGCTCTATTCCTCTGCCAGAGGCCTGCTGTGGTCCTCGCCTGTGGCTACTCTGGGTTCCAGTGACCACTGACCCCTTGCCCCTTAGACCTGCAGGGCTCAGGGCTTCCCTATACTCTGCTTCCTTTGTTGTTTCCTTTGACCTGTTCCTGCCTTTGCAAATAGACCCTTTATCAAACTTCCCCCTTGGAATGTGCCATCTGTTTCCTGCTGGAACCCTGACCGTTACAGACAAGAGTCTCAGCTCTCATGTAGAGTAGTTAGTTATGTGACTCAGCACTTTATCCACTTCGACTCACGGAGGCGAAGAGATTCGCACAACATCAAACGGCTGGTGAGCAACAGAATCAGATGACATGAGGTCTGACTCAGGACCCGTGCTCTTAACCTCTGCGTTGTATGGGTATTAACTGAAGTGGTGCCTGTAGAGTGCTTTGCATGGTAGGGCTGGCTGACTCAATAAGGCTCCATCAACGGTAGGTTAAAATAGCAACCATGCCACGCTCAGAAAACCCACAGTCCTAAATTCTACTCCAGCATAACACTAGCCCAACCCTAACCACAGAACGAAGGTTGAAACCGCATTCTAATACCACACAAAAGACTTACTCTGATCCAACCTAACCACCACCCCAGCATGAGCTAGAACGTCACCTCGACCACAACCTTCCTGTCAATTTCCTCCTTGGGGTGTATCCTCCTCAGTGGGTCATTGTGAGGATTGGTTAAGGTGCTGGAGATCTTGCCCCCGGGAACCACTCTCCACCCCACTCAATCGGAACCCAAACATTCCTCACTGTACCCACAAAGCAAGACACCCACTCAGGGTGAGTCTAGGATGAGGGCTGTGGGGAGCACTAGGGAGCCTCCCTGCCCCCTCTGTGCCTGGGAGCTTGCCTGAGATGGGTACACCTCACACCCCATCCAGCTGTACTCCCCTCGCTGGGCTCAACAAAGACATTTGTGCAGCATCCACTTCCCGCATGTCACTGAGCTGGTGACTTTCGTGTGGCGAGAACCTGGAGGGCAGGTAGCTCACCTACACAATGCCTGGAGCAGAGCAGGGGCCAGTAGATCCTGTTGGTGGTGATGATGAAAGGAGAATTAGAGGAGGAAGGTGCTTTCTCCATCACTTGGCTTCAGGCTCTGGGGCAAATAGGAGGCAAACAGCTCCTATCTCAGAGATCTGCAGAGAGCTGGGGCCAGGGGTTGGGCCAGGAGGGAGACCCTTTCTGGAACCCAACCTACAGAAGGTCCTAATAATCCTCAACTTGGATAATCCTAGAAAAGGGGGTCAGGCAGCCTTCATCAGAGATTTCGGGGCCTCCTTACGTCAGATGTCCGCCTTCAGGCTTCAGTATGAGAGGGAGGAAGAGAAGTGTGCAGGAAGCAGAAACCATTTTCCTTTAATCCACCCACTTGCTCTGGGTGGGAATGAAGAGGTATTAGAAGGCCCTGGGCCCCCTTCTTCTTTGAGCACTCAAAGGCTGGAGCCTGGCCTCTTCATCGACCCACAAGTGTCTGCCCTGGGCCCAGCGTGGTGGAAAGAACAGGCGTGCAGGCTCTGCTGCTCGGAGAGAAGGCACACCGGCCCCCCACGACCTCTTTTGGACCCCCTTGGCCTAGAGTGAAAGCCTTGCAAGACTGTCCACCTGGATGGAGCCTGTGTCCTTTTGCTTTCACGCATAGGTACCCTAAGGCCAGCCATGGCCCTGAACTCCGTGGCCCTCGGGTATTCGTGTGGGTTGGGGAGGTGCATGTCCGGACCCCACAAAGTCTAAAGGTCCACCTCCCTTTTGGAGAGGTATAGGTGGGGCCTCAGCAACCAAACCCAGCTGGAGAGGACTGCCTTGAAGCAACACTCTTTATGGGGGAAATGGGAGTCACTTTCCTCCTGGGAAGAAGCCAGGTCCTGGGTCACCACATACAGTTGCACAGGCTGTGCACTGCACAATTCTTGGAGTTCCTGTCATAGAGACTGTGATGTGACAGACATCTAGGGTGTGACTAGGGGCTGGAAGATCCAGCACACACAGCCTGGCCCCCTCCTCTCTGTGGTGGAAACAGAGCACTTCAGACCCACCCCGTTATTCCAAGCAGTTTCTGCCTGGCAGGGATAGGTGGGGCTGGCAGGGGTCAAGTGCCAAGGGACCATGCAGAAACCTTAATGTGGCCCATGTTTCCAGAACCCTCTGCAAACAGCAGGGAGGTAGGGGACAGGGAGGTGAAGGAAGCTTTCAGCTGAGACACAGGTCTCTTCTACTCTCTTCAAAAAGTAGCAGCAGGGATTCTGTGACTTCAGACTTGGGAAAATAAAACCCTTTCCATTTGTTCTGGCTGGAGGCCCACGAGTGAGTGTCTCCCTCAGACTCCCCCTCTGAGCCCTCCCTCTTCCAAACCTGCAGCCCCAGGGAAGAGCATTCATGGGACTCTTCTAAGGCCTAACAGATAGAAGGAACCGGGAGGAGACCCTTTTACAGCTGCCGCAGCGCCCAGCAGACTCCTGGCACTCCTAAGGGTCTGCTAAGCCCTACTCTGTCTGTAGTCCAGCCACCCTTAGGAGAGAAGCATTGCTCTCCGCTTGCCTGGCCCCAGACCCCCAAGGCCAAGGGGCACAGGGTGAGCAGGTACCCACCTGCTGGGAGGACTGGGAGAGCGCCTTTCTGATCAACAACGTGCCGGGGGATGGGCTGAGGGTCAGCTCAGGAGGGAAGGGACCTGAGACCAACTCTCTTGGCTCCAGGCAGCAGCAGAAGATACATGGTGATAGAGATGTTCATTCAGTAGGTATTATTTATTTGTTGAGTGCTTACTCTATGCCAGGTACTGTTCCAGGAGCTGGGGGTATGCCACTGAACAAAACAGCTCGCACTATACTTGGGGAAAAACAGACCATACCCAATAAACCTAACAAGTAAATTATATGTTCTGTTAGAAAGTAGAAAATGGAAAGTAATGTGGAAATTAAAAAGTGAACCACATGAGGGGACGCTCGGGTTGGGGGTTACAATATTAAATAGTAAGAAAATAGGAGGTGTCTCCCTCTGGGAAAGAGCCAGGTTCAGGGTCACCATACACAGCGGCACAGGTTGTGCCCTGCACAGCTGTGGGGTAGCTGGCACAGCGGGCATAATGCAGAGCACATCCCCAAATGCTGTGCCCAGTGGCTTCGGCTAATTTTAAAGGTTAAAACTTTACAAAGGTAGTCAGGGAGGCCTGCTTCTGAATGCGACTCAGGCATGTATAGGAAGCATAAGTAAATAACCCAGCCCACTGCCAGGACTGCTAAATAACAGCATTAATCAGCATTTGCAAGGCACATTACACTCCACAATCCATCTTTCACCCACATTATTTTAGTTAATCTTCGCAACCTTCCAGAAAGGAAAGAAAGATCCCTCCCACTTTACAAATAGAGACACTGAGGCTCCGTGAAGTTAAGTGGGTTGCCCAAGGCCCGAGACTAGTTAGAGGCTTAGCTTGGAAGTCAAACTGCATACTCTGCTTCTAAATCTTTTCAAAATAGCATAGTCATGATCCTAAGGGTTGGGGAATTCCAGAAAATCCCTAGGGGGCAAGCTTGGGGCTCAGAGTTATAAAAACAAAACAAAACAAAACAAAAACTGCTAAAAAAAGAAAGAAAAGAAAAGGAAGGAAGGAGTTCAACCCTCGGAGGTCCTGAAAACTTGACTCACTCAGGATTGCAGGGCTGAGTCAACAGAGCAGAAGAGGCGCCACTTGATGGCCCTGAGGGAGCAGGTGATACAGGATAAAAGATGCAGGCTGATTAAACCCACTGCAGCCTTGCCAAGGAGGACTGGAGGCTTCCTGTCAGTGAGAGCTAAGATCTGCCCTTAGCAGATGAAAGGCAACATGTATCCTTGTCACCACCATGAGAGTGGGTAAAGGGGGAGTAAGCACATTTCACTATCGGGGATAGAAAATGGCCAAGCTGTCGGCCAGAGTCTGACACCACTAGCCCTTGACCTCAGAGAAAATCCACTTGTTGCTTCTCACTTACAAATATGGAAACTGAGGCTTGGGGAGGACGAATGGCTTTTCCAAGTTTTCCTAGCATGAGTCCATTTCTCATCAGGTCCTAGGTGAATCGGAGAACAGGGGATTGTGTTGCCCGCAGGAGGGAGCAGAAGTACGTGGCAGGATGCTGGAGCCCAGAGCGGCAGAAGGCAGTAGGAGGGAGGTGGCTTCAGCTCGAGCCAGGCTAGGAGGACCCCGGCAAGCCTTCCGCCTGGCCAGAGGCAGGATCTCCTGGGTCCCCAGGACAGGCCCGCTACCTAGCTGCCAATCTTTGTCCTGCCTCCCCCTTTCCCCTTCTGTAAGCTGATTGTGGGTTGGAGGAAAAACTCCTTCTGGCAAATGGGGTATCTCATTGATTTGTCATAAACATGGGAAGTAGGCAAGTACGGTAAGAGATTTTTTTTCTGGACATCCCACTAATCACTCTCTGCATTATTTCAAGGAATTCTCACAGCTACCTCAAGAGATGGGCCTCACTGTTCCCACTTCAAAGAACTTGAGTTGCAGTGAGGTAAAGCGACTTGCATGACTAGTTTTCGAGGACAGTAGGGTTTAAATGCTGCCAGACCCCAAAGCCCAGTGCTTTCCCAGCACAGACACAGCAGGGTTGCCTCCTTGCACCTGCTGCCCTGTTCCCAGGGACCTGGTTTGATTCCAAGTCATTGACCTCCTGGGATGCCTTGTTATTCTGTTAGGAAGGATGCCTGGGTCCCCGCTGTGGCGGCTCACGGTGCAGACTGGCAGGGACCACCCCTTGGGGCAGAGTCCCTACAGCCCCTGCAGGAGGCCTGGGGGCGAGGGGAGGCAGCACCTCCTGCAGGAAGTCTGCAGGCTTGCTCTCAGCCAAAGCAGGTTAAAGGTCACACATCAGGAAGTCCCCAGGGGGCCAGAGTGGAGACATGGGGCTGAAGGATGCCAGGGGGTCCTCCTGAGGAGGCAAGTTTTACACTCGCCCACCCTGCAGGCACACACAGCCACATGTGCCCAGTGGCACAGCCAGGCCTGAGTCAGGAGCTGCCCCAATGCCCCTGCCCTTCCTCCCTCTCCCCCACAGACAAGAGCCTCGAGAGGCCCAGCATACCTCTCCAGCCTTGTTAGCAGAACGGGGACTTTGGGAACCCACTGCAGGGTTTGTGAGAAGTGAAGATGACGGGGAGAGAGTTGAGCTGCCCTCAGCCCTGCTGGCTCCAGTCTGCTCTAAGCCAGTCGTGTTCAAGGTGCTGGAGACACATCACAGAGAAAAGAGATAAAACCCCTGTCCTCCTGGGCCTGACATTTTACTGAGGTAAGAAAAAGAATAATTGGGTAAGGGGTAGGGAGTGTTTAGGGGTGTGCAGTTTCAAATCAGAGGAGAAACAGAGACACAAGCAAAGAGAGAAAAACGTATGGACACCAAGAGGGGAAGGAGGACTGGGATGAACTGGGAGACTGGGAATGACAGATACACACCGCTGTCGTTTAGATGCTAAGTCGTGTCCCACTCTTTTGTGCCCCCATGGACTGTAGCCCAGCAGGCTCCTCTGTCCACGGATTTCCCAGGCACAAATATTGGAGTGGGTTGTCAGTCCCTTCTCCAGGGGATCTTCCCAACCCGGGGGTCAAACCCACGTCTCCTGCATCAGCAGGCGGATTCTTTAACACCGAGCCACCAGAGAAGCCCAAATATATACACTGCTGCTTTCTGCTGCTTAGTCGCTCAGTCATGTCCCACTCCGTGCGACCCCATGGACTGCAGCCTCCCAGGCTCCTCTGTCCATGGGCTTCTCTAGGTAAGGGTACTAGAGTGGTTTGCCATGCCCTCCTCCAGGGGATCTTTCTGACTCAGGGATCAAACTGGGTCTCCTGCATTGCAGGCAAATTCTTTACCACTGAGCCACCAGGGAAGCCCCATATATATACTACTATGTATAAAATCCGTAGAAGGAAATGGCAACCCACTCCAGTATTCTTGCCTGGAGAATCCCAGGGACAGAGGAGCCTGGTGGGCTGTGGTCTATGGGGTCGCACAGAGTCAGACACAACCAAAGTGACTTAGCAGCAGCAGCATGAAATCCATAACTAATGAGAACCGGCTGCGCAGGGAACTCTACTCAGTGCTCTGTGGTGACCTAAATGGGAAGGAAATCCAAAAAGAGGGGATATATGTATACATACAGCTGATTCTGACCCCTGAAACCTTTTGATAGAGGATGCGGTGGTTGGATGGCTTCATCGATTCAATGGACGTGAACTTGGGCAAACTGCGAGAGATGGTGAGGGACAGGAAGGCCTGGAGACTTGCAGTCCATGGGGTCACAAAGAGTCAGACACGAGTTGGTGGCTGAACGACAATAGCTGATTCACTCTGATGTACAGTAGACACCAATACAACATCATAAAGCAACTGCACTCCATCCTCTGCCCCCACAAAAGGTATGTTGAGGTCCTAACTGCCAACCTGTGAAGATAACTTTATTTGGCTATGGGGAGGAGTGGTTCCAGATGTCATTAGTTAGGGTTAGATGAGATTCTACTGGATTGGGGTGGACCCTAAGTCCAGTGACTGGTATTCTTATAAGAATCCCCACTCCCCAACACACACATACAAAATACAGCATGTATTTTGAGAGGCAGAGACTAGGGTGATGCAACTACAAGCCAAGGGACTTGTAGGACGGCAGGGAGCCGTCAGATGCTGAGGGAAAGCATGGGACAGACTGTCCTCAGAGTTTCTAGAAGAACAACCCAACCAACACTTTAATTTTGGGCTCTTCCCTCCTGAACTGTGAGAGAATACATTTCTGTTGTTTTAAGCCATTCTGTTTGAGGTCCTTATGGCAGCCCTAGGAAAGGAACATGGTGTTCCAGGGAAGGGGGCACAGCAAGTGCAAAGGCCCCAAGGTGGGAGCATCTCTGGCATGTTGCAGGGAAAACCCACTGGCCCATGTGGCAGAAGCAGAGTGAGTGAGTGGTAAGAGCTGATGTTGGAGATTTTGGGGGCCAGATCACTCATGTAGGGCCGCCCTTGTGGCAAGCCCTTGATAAGAGGAGCTGTGACACTGCAGGTGGAGGGTCCCAGCTGGAACGGGCTGCAGTGTGTGGGTGTGGCTGGCCCCCATGGTCTCTGTCCCCTCATGTTATACCTTTGAATTCATTACATGAAATGGCAAAAGGAAATCTAGTTTGCAGGTGGAATTACAGTTGCTAATTAGCTGACCTTAAAATAGCAGCGGTGTCCTGGCTTATCCAAGGGGCCCATGTAATCATATATGCCCTTAATAGTGGTAGAAGAAGGTAGAGGAGTCAGTGAGAGATTCAGCTGGAGAGGGAGACAGAGGAGAAGAGTTAAAACATGAAGCGTTCACCCGCTGTTGCTGGCTTTGAAGATAGGAAGGTGGCAACAAGCCAAGGAATGTGGGCGGCTTCTAGATGTGATGGCCCTCAAGTGACAACCAGCAAGGAAGTGAGGACCTTAGTCCTACGACTGCAAGGAAGTGAACTGTGCCAACAAACAACCTGAGTGAGCAAGAAAACAGATTCCCTCCGCACCTGGCCCCCGCCCCCGGAGCCTCTGGGAACTCAGCCCTGCCGACCCCTTGCCATTAGTCTGGCGAGCCCCATAGAACTGAAGGATCATACTTGCAGCATTGTTTTAAACATCTAACTTTGCAGGGTGTGCAAAGAGGAGGAGAGGGAGAGATGGACAGGAACAGTGGAAAGAAGCCTGCCTTCTCAGGGAACAGTCTACTGACAGCCATCACCGTGGGGCGCAGAGCTTCCCAGACATTTCTCCCCAGTCCCGCCCATCCTCCTCAACACTGTCCCCCAGGCCCCTTGTTGCTGACCAAGCCCACTGAGGATGTCCCGAGGGCCCTGCCTCGAGGTCCTCAGGCCAGACGAAGAAGCAACCCCCGTGGAGGTCCCTCCCATTCTGGGGAATGTTGTGATGCCTCCCCTCCCCACTCCCCCATAGGGCTGGTGAGAATGGTCCTGGTGGAGAAGTCAAGCCAGCCAGAAACCACTATTGAAGCCACTGCTGGATCACACCACCGCTGAGGCTGGGGCTGGGCTCTGGTTTCTCCCTAGAGCAGGTCTGCACACGCACACACACAAGGCGTCCCAGTTGTTGGCCTACTTTTTGCCACTCAAGTCCCCATAGCAAAGAGAACTTGTCTACTGATGGTTAACACATACTGAACACTAACCCTTATCTTATTAGTGCTCACATTAGGCACCATACTAAATGCTCTACTCACATGGTCTCATTTCCTCCCTCCGCCAATCCTATTAGGAGGAGATATTGACTCAGAGAGGTTGGGATATTTGTCTGATGTCACACAAAGTGTTAGTCACTCAGTCGTGTCTGACTCTTTGTGACCCCACGGTCTGTCCGTGGGGATTCTCCAGGCAAGAATACTGGAGTGAGTTGCTGTGTCTGTCTCCAGGGGATCTTCCCAACCCAGGGATTGAACCCGGGTCTCCTGCATTGCAGGCAGATGCTTTACCATCTGAGCTACCAGGGCTTCCCAGGTGGCTCAGTGGGGTAAAACCTGCCTGCAGTGCAGGAGATGCTGGAGATATAGGTTTGATCCCTGGGTGGGGGTGATCCCCTGGAGAAGGGCACGGCAACTCACTCCAATATTCTTGCCTGGAGAATCCCATGGACAAAGGAGCCTGGCAGGCTACAGCCCATAGGTCGCAAAGAGTTGGACACAACGGAGTGACTGAGCACAGCAGATATCACAGATTTACCAGCACAGCTAGCTGGTAAATCCAGAACTGGACTCCAGGAGTCTCTGAATCCAAAGTACAGTCTTAGACCCTCACGCATCAAGGTGGGAGGGGGTCCATGGACCAGCAGCATTAGCATCACCTGAGATCATAATAGAGAGGCTGACCCCAGACCTGCCAAATCAGAGGCTGCATGTTAACAAGTTAGCATGAGTCACATGCCACTGCAGGCTGAGAAGCACGGGTGTGAAGCACTGTTTTCCAGGCCTGCTCGTCCTAGGTTGTCATAACCACCTCCTTCCCCAAGTCTCATGAGGCTCTTTTCCAGCAGCTCCTGGGGAGCTGGCTCCTGCTCCCCAGGTGGGGCAGGCTCTCTGCCCAGACTGGGGAAGAAGTCTGAACCTGAGTCTCAGAGGGAGTCTCTGGGCCTCTGCAGCCAGCCCAGGCTGCAGCTGGACATCAGTCCACGTCTGGCTCTTGTAGGGCACGCTGCCTGCTGCCCGAGGCTCTCCTATGCGGCGCCCCCCCACCCCCTCGCATCTTCCTTCTGAGACACAAGTCTCTTGGCCTCTGTCTAGCGCTCTCCTGAAGGTAGCCTCCGGCCGTCACCAGCCCCACAGTGTCTCCCCTCCCTGCTCATTTCGCACCCCGCCCTCCTAGAGTGCCCACTGCATTTATGTCACTCCCTTTATCTGGACACCAAAGGCCTGTCCAAGTTGCCATCAGGAGAGAGGCCAGAGGCTGCTTGGGAACGCTGGCCAGGCTCACAGGAAGTGTCTGACACCACCAGGCAAGCGGGACTTGGCCTCCCAAAGCAAAACACAGCTGGGCCGACAGCGGGCCGCTCGGACTTTCCCAGATTTCATGGCATTGAGGCGCCAGGGCAGAAAGAGAGAGAGATTGTGCTGGCCTGGAGGCTGTAGCTCATTAAAAACATCACAGTAGTCCCTGGCCAGGGAGCCTGTGAAGCTCAGAAAGGACAGCCCTGCTGTGGGGCCGGAGACCTCACCCGGGGCCTTCGTCCACCACTGCCTCCCGCTCACGGGGACCCTCCCCAGGGACCAAAGCCTCACAGAGTTCATCCTCCTCCCCTCCTGGCCTCCTCCTCTCCCCAGCATCACGCCTCATCTGTGTTCTCCCTGTCTACAGAGTGCCGGGGGCGGCGTGAGGCACCATGGACATGTCCATGAAAGAGGAGGACACGGTGGTCTCTGTCCTCGGGGAGCTCCTGGTTCAGGGAGCAAATGAACTGACCATCCTGAGGCCAAGTAAGAAGTGCAGCACCCGGGAGGCGTGGCCCCCTCCCCACAGCAGCGGGGGCGGGGATGCCCTTGGTTCCCGGGCAAGGTGAGGGCTCAGGGCCAAGTGGGCCCTTTGTGAGGTCACTCTTAAGTTGGGACCAAGTGACAGAAAGCCACGCAGATGGAGCGATTTCTGCAAGGCGGCGTTGTGGGGACATCCAGCCTGAGCAGGCACTGACTTCCAGGGCTCAGGCCGCACAGGCTGATCGCAGACACTGGGCACAGACTCCAGGGACGTGGGCCAAGCATGTGCTGCAGGAGGTCAGAGCTGGGTGGACACGATGGAGGGGGTGCTTTCTGGAGGAAGTGGGACTGAGAGCTTTGAAAAAGAGGAGCTGGAGAGGCTAGGAAGACGGGACAGGGGATGTTAAACAGTTCCAACTCAAGGGTCCAAGGGGACAGAATGACCTGCCAAGCAAGCACCAACACACGGGGATAAATGCACTATAAAATGAACAAATCCCACAAGCCAAAAGAAGCTTCTGGGAGAGGGGCAGGGGGAAGCCCGGCTAGGATTCTGCTTCCAGGACCGGCCCTGGAGCTGCCACCCCTGGGGCTCCTCCAAGTGCTTTTGCACCAGGCCCGCCCACCTTGGACCCAGAGCTGGAACCCATTAGAGCAAGGTTCACGCCCTGCCCATCTGGTCACAGCCAGTCCCAGGCGGTTTGCCGTGCCCCCTCCCTTGTCCACCTGGCCCTTAGCTCTGCCTCTCTCTCTGCTCTGGCATCCCAAGGCCTTGGCCAAAGAGTTTGGCTCTTCTGGTTTTGACTTTGATGCTCCCTAGACTTTGACCCAAGTTTACCCTTCTGCTTTTTTCTGCTCCTGGATGCCCTCGAAAACCACCTGATCGCTTGGGTAGTAAAACACCCCTACCAAGACCCTGGTCTGTCCCCGCTCTCCCTCTTCAGAGTGGCTGGACAACCTCAAGCTCCTTTCTTTTCTCTCCTGAGCTTTCCCTCTGGGGACCTGGCCTCAAGGTCAGCCTCCTCCTGCTGGTTCTGTCAGCCTCCTCCGGGAGGGCAAATCCTATTTTTCCCTGAGTTCAGCAAGACAAGGTTCACACATTTCAGAAAGAACTTCCTAAGTAGGAAGCAAATGGAAAAACTAACCTGAAAAACCAAAAAGAAAACACAGCCCCCAGAAATGGACCAGTTTACTGAAGTTCAGACTTCCTGTCCTGAGCTAGGAAATGTCTGGCCAGGTGGGCTGGCAAGTAGGCCAGGGACTTCTGCCCGAGAACATCCCCTTCCCACTTCTTAGCCTTCTGCCTTCCCCTCCATGTTCCTTCAGGCTGCTCCAAGGAGAGAGGCTGCTGGCACTGGTGGTAAGAGAGCTGAAGTGGCTTTTTAAAAACTTTATTTTTTTATTTTTTTTGGCAGCACAGCATATGGCATCTTAGTTTCCCAACCAGGGATCGAACTTGTGGCCTCCTGCAGTCAAGCAGAGTCTTAACCACTGGACCACCAGGGAAGTCTTGGAAGGGTTTGTTTTGCTGGCAGAAGAGTCCTTCTCGCATCGCATGCACCACAGGTAGAAAAGAAGGAAGTGGAGGAGAAACATTTATAGACTTTACTCTGTGCCAGGCACCCTTCTAAACACTTTCTTCTTATTAACAAACTTAATCCTTACAATTCCATGGTTATCATCATCATTGTTGTCCCCACCTTACTGATGAGGAATCAGAGAGGTAAGTAACTTGCCCAAGGTCACCCACCTAGGAAGCGGCAACCAGGATTTGAAAGCAGAGAGCCTGGGTCCAGGCACATGCCCTCCTCGTCTTTTTCCAGGACCTGGAGGATAGCAGCTCCCCTCCCACCTCCACCGTGCAGTCCAGTCTGCCAGAGCCTGGGCCAACCCCAAAACCTGCAGACCTGCTTGCCACCCTTCCGGCGGGGCTGGGGGAGGGGAAGAGAGTCCCTCCGGCCTTCTCCACCAAGGTCTTCACCAAACAGGCTGAAGACAGAAGCCCCCCAGAGAGGCTGCACAACCCCCCCCCCCAAAGAAGGGAGGGCCCACTGAGGAAGGGGACTTACCTGGCCCGCTGCAGCTGTGGCGCTGGGGGGCCGTGCTCTGGCCGTGGTGCTTTCTCTGGCCACACTGCTCCTGCGCAGGCTGGGGGGTCCCTCGGCCGAGCGTCGGGGTGCTGGCCTGGAGTTCTGGGGGTCGAATTCCTCCTCCGGAATTACCTCTTCGCAGCGGGCTCCACGGAAGCCTGAGCGGCACACGCAGAGCTGGGGCCGGCTGCAGGAGCCCCGGTTCTGGCAGGGTGGCTGGCACACGGCTGCAGAGACAGGCAGAGGGTGAGGGCCGCCCGGCCGTGTTCAGGCCGCCTGTCAGAGACTGTGTGACCGGCCGCACCCTCGACACCGTGTTCTACACAAGCGTAGCGCTCCCTGTGCGGGGTCTGTCCAGCTGGAGACTGGCCTGCGGGCGTGGTTTCCTCTTGTCTTCTCTCGGCCTCTGTGTGTGCTGTGTCCCCTCCGTGGGGCTCTCTCCCGCTCCTCTCCACTAAGTCCTGCTGTTCCCTCAAAGCCCCTGTGTCCCCCATCCCAGATGACCTGCCTCCAGGCACTGCTCTCTCCTCTGAACCACGGTGCACAGCACTCATGCCCGATGGGCCACTGTCAGTCTGTCCGTCTGGGCTCGTGCTCAGTTGTGTCCAGCTCTTTGTGACCCTTTGGGCAGTAGCCTGTCAGGGTTGCCATTTCCTCCTCCAGGGGATCTTCCCGACCCAGGGATCGAGCCCTCATCTCCTGTGTCTCCTGCATTGCAGGCAAATTGTTTACCCACTGAACCATCAGCGAAGCCCCGCCCACCATCAGTGTGATAAATTCTTTATGGATGTGTCTCAACTCCAACTGGAGAAGGAAATGGCAACCCACTCCAGTGTTCTTGCCTGGAGAATCCCAGGGATGGGGGAAGCCCTAGTAGGCTGCCGTCTATGGGGTCGCACAGAGTTGGACACGGACACGACTGAAGCGACTTAGCAGGAGCAGCAGCAACTCCCTAAATAATATGACCAGCACTCCCAGGTGCAGTGACTGTCCCTTACACCTCTTTTCCTCCTTAACTCATAGCATATGTTTCATTACAACACAATTGATATTATTTTTACTACAGTGTGTGTGCGTGCTCAGTTGGTTCAGTCATGTCTGACTCTCTCTGACCCCTTGGACTGTAGTCCACCAAGCTCCTTTGTCCATGAGATTCTCCAGACAAGAGTGGGCTGCCATACCCTCCTCCAGGGGATCTCCCCAAGCCAGGGATCAAACCCATAATTCCTGCATCTCCTGCATTGCAGGCAGATTCTTTACCCCTTGAGCCACCTGGGAAGCTCTTTAATTATGGCAGCTACTCGGGGTCGCACAGAGTCAGACATGACTGAAGTGACTTAGCAGCAGCAGCAGCAGCAATAACAATCTATTCAGTGCTTACTACATGCCAGGCACTGTGCTTTGCACACACTGTCTCTGCTGCTGCTGCTGCTGCTGCTAAGTCACTTCAGCCTTGCCCAACTCCGTGTGACCCCACAGATGACAGCCCACCAGGCTCCCCTGTCCTTGGGATTCTCCAGGCAAGAACACTGGAGTGGGTTGCCATTGCCTTCTCCGATACACTGTTTCATTTAAGCCTAAAACAATCCTATACAGCAAGTGGGATTGTGATTCTCATTTTCCAAATAATGCCTCTGAAGCTCAGAGAGATTAAAAGACGTGCAGAGGTCACCCAGCCAGGCCGTATTGGATGGAGGAGCCAGGTACGTTTGACTGAAAAGCCCAGGCTCCATCCACCCCCACTGCCTCCCAGCAGGGCTGACCCACCTCTGAACCTTGGCCCTGAGCTGATGATGAAACAATAAAAGGGATCTGTTGGCCTTAAGTCAGCTACTGAATGCACCCTTGGGAGCCCTGCCCCGGGACGCTGTGCATCCCAGGTCAGCTCTGGTGGTAGAGACCTCAGACCACCATGGCCATCCCTCTCCAAAGCCCACACAGTCAGTCTGAGATAGAGGGAGGATGTTTAACAGCTCATGCATTCACTCAGTGAACATTCACCGAGCACTCACTAGGTGTGAGGCCAGTGGTAAAGAGGCTTCCCTTTCTCATGTGGAAGCCAGGACATAGGGCATGTGATAAGAGTTGACCAGTGCCTCTAACCCAGTCTGAGGCAAGAAGTGAAAGTCAGGGAAGGCTTCCTGGAGGTGGTGACACTGACCAGAGGCAGAAAGGGTGAACAGACTGGACACAGTGTAAGCCAAGGGCAGCTTGCCTAGTCAGGAGCAAGTAAGGGAATATCAGGTCTCACTGCAGGATCCCAACCATGAGCTAGATCCTAAGGCAAGAGCATTTTCCTCAATGCCTGGGCATCTGTTCCTGGTAGGCACCAGACCTCCAGGTAAGCAGTCTGTGTGAGAGAATTGTAACCCTGAGCACTTCTCCAAACAGACTGCTACCTTAGCAGGATTCTGGCCTATCTCCTGGCTGCCCCTCCACCTGCCCAAGTGGAGCGAGCCCCCACCTGACCACTCGCCAAGCCCTCGTCACCACCACCACCAGAGACACAGGCTGCCTGGGGGCCAAACCAGGACCAGCGAACACTGTGGAAGCAGGTTTGTGCAGGACAGGTGTCAGCCCTGGTTTATCTTGGGGATCGAGTAGAAAGGGAGGGCTTGGGTGGTTTCCCATGTGGACCACAGATGCTAAATTACTCCTAGCCCCTCAGATCCACCCACACCTCTCTGCTGGCCAAGCCTGGCAGAGGGGAGGGAAAGGTCACACAGCCCCTCCCAGTCTCCGGTTCCATTCCACCTCCGCGTGGGTGGTCTTTACCCTTGAGAGAGCCTTTCAAATCCAGTCTAGCTTCTGTCCTTCCCCTCCTGGGCTGCAAGGATGGCCCGTCCTTGACTTTAACAACAAGATCTTTCACTCTCTAAAAATCCAACACCCCAAATCCTGCAGTTTGAGCCTGTGCTTCCCTGTAACTCGCCTGTCCCTGGTTCTGCCTCATTCACCAATACATCCACAGACATTTAGTGAGCACCCTCTCTGGGTCAGATGGGATGCCAGGGATACAAAGACGAGACTGCTCTCAGTGTAGAGGAAGCTCAGCCCCGTGGTGGGTTCTCAAAACCATGGAAGCCCCTTGCCACCAGGCAGTTAGGTCTTCGACGAGGACCAGGCTTGGCAAACTTTGGTTGGTGTGATGAACAAAGAGCTCCCGGTAAGTGGGTGGCTCGGGAAACTATGAAACTGGCATGTATGTATGCATGGAATATTGTGCTCGATAAAAGTTCTAAAAGGCTTCCAAACCAGCCAGACGTGTTGGCAGAAAAAAACCCATTTGGAAAGATAACCTTTCTCGACCAGTCATTTCTGAAACAGCATAGAGGCCAGGTCAGCTAAGAAAGGTCCTCCTGAAACAAGTGCTGCGATTTCAGAGGTTGTGAGCCAGCTCTCACCAGCTTCACTTGCATCCTTCTCTTCGTTGTCTACTCAGGTCTCAGCAGGTAGAAATTCCCTCACTACAGTGTTTTGCTCTGAGCTGAGCCTCTGCATTATGGGATTGGAGCATAAACTCCTCTCCTCCCTCCCCACTCCTCCCAAAACCACCCTCAGTTGGTCCCAAATGATGGCTCCAAGTGCCTGTCCATGAAGGGGAACATTCTTAGGTCAGTTTTTACCGACCTGCCATAAAACGAGAAAAACAAAAGAGTTTCTTGTGTTTCTTATAATGCTATTTTCTTCCCCATTGAAAAAGTGTCTTTCAGATGCAGAGGACAAACATAAAAATACCAAAAGGGAAAGTGGGCGGCGGGATGAACTGGGAGATTGAGGTTGACATATATACACTATTGATACTATGTATAAAATAAATAAGTAGTAAGAACCTGCTATACAGCACAAGGAACTATACTCAGCACTCTGTGGTGACCTAAATGGGAAAGAAATCCAAAAAGCGGGGAGAGATGCATACGGATAGCTGATTCACTTTGCTGCACAGCAGAAACCAATATAACACTGTAAAGTAACTACACTCCAATAAAAAAGAAAATTAACTATCTTTTATTTTAAGATTATATCTTGCCTCCTTTTCTGGTGTTCAAATGTTCTTTGAAGTGGTTAAAGGTGATGGCAAATGGTGTTTCTAATATCCTCACTTGGCAAAATGAAAAGCTGGCTACTGTACTTTGGTACATAAGATGTTTTTGGATATTTACTGGTGCGTGAAATGCAAAGGTTTGGAAACCTTGGGGAAGGAGGGGGGCATAGTGGTCATGTGCCTTTTGTTTAAAGGAGACCGTGAAAAGCATTCCTCAGTCAAAGGAGCACAGATTTCAAAATTGAAGTATCTAGTGCTCAGCCGTGGCAGGGGCGATTGCATAAAGCGAAAAAGGAAATGCCACGGCACCCCCAGAGAGGCAGTTTCATGCGGCATTGTGGGAAGTTTAAGAGAGAAAATTCCTGGCCTGGCAGGCTGGGCCGTCTTCACGTTTCACGGTTGGATCCTCATTCCTCCCATTTTCCCACAAGAGCAGAGGTCATGCCTTATACTTGAGAAATCAGCCCAAAGGGGGGATATGGCTTTAAAGAGTCTTTGTTGATTATTGGTGACAGGTTATGAAGCCTGATGCCACGATGCCCATGTCTAGCCGTCGAAGACATATCCAGCCCCTCCCTGCCGGGGACCAGCATCCTCAGAACCCGGAGGTGATCCTGCTCCTGGATTCCCATGCCCATTCACCAATGCCAGCCATCAGCCATTCATAATTTGGGCTCCTGAACCCTGGCTTGTCCACATTCCTGGCACTCTCTTTCTCACTGAGGATTGGACATGTGGAAAGTTTCAGCTTTGGGAGTTCAGCTCTGTGAAGTTAGCAGGATGCCAAAAGAGAGAGAATAAAAGAAAACTCCCGAAACTGCTTTGAAAGTAAGAAATAGAAAGTATCGTTCTCTCTACCATGCCCCCTCCCCCGACTCCTGGCTGTGCCCCCTTCTATTTTCACTCAGATCCAGTACAGTCGAGAAGTTCGCTCAGATTTTCCACACAAAACCCCTCCGTTTGGGAGGAGACCCAATTCAGAATGGGCAGGCTTGGGGCGGGGGATAGTCTGGAAAGAGCTCCCACCAGGCAGGCTGCTTCTGCCCTCTCTCTGCTCAGAGCCTCCGTGAAGAGTGACTTGGTGGCAGAAGGACCTTGAGTTGAGTCAGGAAGATCTGGTTTGACCCCTCGCTCAGCTACACCCCACCTGCGTCCTTGGGCACGTCTTATCTCACTGAGATGCCTCAACCTGTGCCTCAGTTGTCTTGTCCATCAAATGGGCCTGACAATTGCTGCCTCAAAGAGCTGTGTGAGCCTCAGCAGAGATCAGGGGTTGTGGACATGCTCTGCACTTTCTGAGGCTGTGCTGTCCTGTGTCTAATGCTGTAGCGATGAGCCGTGCTGGCTCTGCTTAGTCATGTCTGGCTCTTACGACCCCATGGACTGTAGCCCATCAGGCACCTCTCCCCCTGGGGATTCTCCAGGCAGGAATACTGGAGTGAGTCGCCATACCCTCCTCCAGGGGATCTTCCCAACCCAGGGATCAACCCGGGTCTCCTGCATTGCAGGCAGGTTCTTTACCTTCTGAGTCACCAGGGAAGCCTGTAGCCATGAGCAATGCAGGGCTACTGACAGTGGAACTGATTAAATAAAATTTAAAATTCAGTTGCACTAGCCACATGTCAAGGGCTCAACAGATAAAGGAAGCTCATGTCTACCATGTTAGATGGCAGGATACAGAGCATTTCCACAGAAAGTTTCCAAAGGAAGTTGTATTGGACAGCATTTTGCAAAGCTTTTAAAAAGAAAAAGAAAACCACACCCCCAGGGATGGAAGCAAGAGGGCTTCTGAATTTCCCTGCCATGACCTTTTCCCAGGAAAAGGCAGTGACAACGTGGGCCCTGGTTACATTGATGTAACACGCACTGTGGTGCGGAGGTAGGGCTGCTTCTCAGATGTGAACACAGCCGGCCTCCTCCCACCTCCCACCTTCATCATGTAAGCCTCTTGTCATCAGCTCTCTCTCCTGGGACTTAAGAGATGCCTTCTCCCTCCATCAGTTATCCATTAGGTGAGGCACTGACTTCAGGGTGGGTGGCTTAAGCCCGCACCCTCCTCTGAGGCCTCCAGGCCCCCCACACGCTGTCCTGTCTGGGAGATAAATCTGGCTTCCTGATTAGACTCTGGGCCCAGCACCCCCCACACCCGAGGCTCCTCAGCAGCCCTTCAGATTAAACCACCATCTTTCCTAAACTCTGCCTCAGTGGAACACTAGTACCCAAGTACCCGGTTCCTCCCCTCAGGACAGGACCCTGTCTCTTCCATACCTGGGGGCCTTTGCAGGCAAGACAGTCTCCTACCACCCTCAGGACTGTGCCTCCCTTGCACCCCACCTTAGATACCTACCTGGAGCCTCAGTTTACCTTCGGAATTCACTTTGCTGGGGGAAGGGTGTAACTATGGCCCTGAGCTGTTTCTCCACAGCCTTGACCTCTGGTTCCCAAAGAAAGGGGACCCTGATGTCAGAGCCCCTTGCGTCCCCAGGTCCAGGAAACCCCTCACTGGCCTTCATATACTCTCAGAATCCATGGAGGACTCGTCCTGTCCACACTCAAACTCTGCCCAGGGGCTCTGTACCCCTCAGACCCTGACTTGGCCCTGAACTGCCAGGCTGTGGGAGAAGTCAGATCCTCAAGGACTCGGCTGCTCCCACCACAGCTGGGCTGGGGCGGCAGCTCAGGAGGGCTGGAAGCAGCCCTGGGGCTCAGGGGCCAGCCAAGCGCCCGGCTCCAAAATAGCAGTTGTGTTCACATAAAAGTCTCTAATGAGAGAAAGATGCCGTTCTTGGCCCCTCGCGCGCGCTCTGCAGACGTCGTCGTCTGGCAGGCCGAGTGGGCCTCTACCGTTTGGCGGTCGGAGGGGGAGGAAGGGGAGGTGTGAGTCAGACCTTGGCCCCCAGCCCCTCGGCATGGACCGCCCTGCTAATTGCATTAACAAATGCCGAGATGCTGGGCCAGTTGGGGGCCAGGGGCTGGGGCAGAGAGCAGCCTCAGTTCCCATCAGCTCCAGCAGGCATGAGGAAGGGACCACTGGGTAGGACTCGGGGGCCAGGGGCTGAGGCCCAGGTTCACTGCAAGCTCCTGCCTTAAAGCAGAAGCTCACCTGTCCACCCACTTCTCAGCCTCGAGGGCTCTGTCTAGAGGAGGCAGGGATTTAAAGAGGGCCCCTGGAGATGGGATGGAATCCTGAAGCAGCCCTCCTCGGGGACATGCCCAGGGACCCTGTCTTTTTCAGGGGAGCCACTCCAGGACACGGAGGTCAGGTCTGTGGCCAACATGGAGACTTCCAAACCCTTTTGCAGACACACTCCATGCCCAGGACCCACGAAGGTCGAGAGGGAAGGAGTACACCATTCCCACTTATAACTCAGCCAAGGCCAGGGCAGACGTGTGGAGGAGAGGGCAGCCTTACGGTGAAGGAGACCTGCATTTGAATTCCAACCTGGTGACCTCAGGCAAGTTTCATCACCTCTGCCAGTCTCGTTTTCTCTAGAAAATAGTCATGCATCCAGCATTTACTGTTTGCCTAGGACAGTAAACAAGAGTTTACCATCCTTTTCTTTTCAGAGAGAAAGAGGTCCTTTTCTTCAACAGAGTCTCCAGCTCAGCAAGACTCATAAAACGAGTAGATAAACAAGCAGAGGAAGCGAAGTTGGGATATGAAGGATGGAGGAAACAGTCGAGGGGTTGAGATCCAGAAAAACAAGGCTGCTGGGGGCAACTCTCCACAGAGTGGCCGGGGAACTGGAAACAGTAACCGGAAGGAGGATGAGGAGGCAGTCACCTACAGAAACGAGAGAAATCTCGTGGAACAGCCTGGAGGCGGCACATCCCAGGAACCCAGACTAGATTCGGTGAGGGAGGGGCTGACACACGAGGCTGGACACACTGCTGCGGGAAGGTTTGACTAGCGATGTGTGAATATCTGGACTTTCCAGGTGGCGCCAGTGGTAAGAACACGCCTGCCAATGCAGGAGACATAAGAGATACGGGTTCCATCCTTGGGTCAGGAAGATCCCCTGGAGAAGGAAATGGCAACCCACCCCAGTATTCTCGCCTGGAGAATCCCATGGACAGAGGAGCCTGGCGGACTAGTGTCCATAGGGTCTCAGAGAGTCAGACAAGACTGAAGCGACTTAACACACGTGCACGTGTGATTATTGAATTTACGAAATGGAACTGGAGGGTAAGGGAGACAGTAGGAGCAGTCAGTCAGCTGCAACAGTCACCTGGGAGGACGTGCTATTGCCTGGGACCACAGACCGGAGAAGCATTGGTTAGGGGGTGGGGGTGGGGGTGGGAGAGTGAGAAGCAGAGAGGCTCCCAAGAGATTCAGGAAGTGAAGCACACAGGGCTAGGTGAAGGACTGGACAAAAACCTGAGCAAGAGGAAGGTGTCCTAAATGGTCCCCAAGAGGGCAGCGTGAGCATTTGGATAGACAGGTTGCCTTTTAACAGGGTAGGTAAGACCTGGTCAAGGACATTGGCTCAGAGGGAGGGAAACCATGAGTTCGCTTTGGTAAAGCTGGGGTTGGGGCTTGTCTGGAGGCATCAAGAGCATCAAGATGTCGAGGAGGCAGCAGGATGAAAGGAGTCTGGAGGTCGGTGGAGAGGTCTGGCTGAAGATGCACATAAATCTGGGCATCATCAGCTCAGAGACAATGCTCACATCCATGGGAATGCATGAGATCACTCCAGGACCGTGCAGTGAAAAAGAAAAGAAGAGGGCCCAGAACTCAGTCCAATGTTTAGTTGCTGGGCAGAGGAGAAGCAGCAGCCAAGGGGCATGGGAGGAGCCCGCACAGAGATGACGTGGTGGCCGCTCACAGGCGGGGGGTGCTGAAGGGTTTAGTGTGGTCCCTGGTGCAGAGTGAGTACTGCCCCTCTTACTATTGTTGTGCTTTAATTGTCTGGCACAGTGCCTACTGGCACTCAATAAATGAGGGGGCGCAATTAATGCTGGATTTGCTTCACACGGTCCCCCCCTCTCTGGGAGGGGGATTTGGACGATCTGGAGAAAGTTAAAGGTAGCCCAGCATTAAGATGTTGAGTAGGAAAGGCGAAGCTGAGGAGATCAGAAGAGGCAGCTGGGATGGCCGAAGGAAACTGGGTCACCCAAGTAATTCACCCACTCAGTCCTTTAATACACATGTACCAAGCAGGCACCCCACTGGCATCGACAGGACACAGTCCCGGCTTCAGGACCCCCTGGGGAAATGAAAGTGAAAGTGTTAGTCACTCAGCAGTGTCCAACTCTTTGTGATCCAAGGACTGTAACCCACCAGGCTCCTCCGTCCAAGGAATTCTCCAGGCAAGAACATTGGAGTGGGTTGCCATTCTCTTCGCCAAGCGATCTTCCCAACCCAGGGATCAAACCTGCGAATTCTGTGTCTCCCACATTGCAAGCATATTTTTACCATCTGAGCCTCCAGAGAAGGCCCTGGGTAAGAGCATCTCCTATATACTCCTTTGAGCAAAAAGACTTGAGGGCACACACCTGCTCAACAGGAAGATCTAAGATACCCCCACATGGAGGGGGCAGAGATGGGCAATGTTTCTTGCTAGGACTGTACCCTTTGTGTTAGCTGGGTCTCCACTGCAGTTGTGCGATAACCCCCCTTAACACCTTCCACTTTCCTTTCTACCACTCCCACCAACTACTGAATCTCATCAGACAATCTACCCAGAGATGAGCCATAGATAGGCTCAAGCCTCTAGTTCCTGCTGGTTCCTAAACAATCAGTAATTAACCTGCAAATCCCACAAGTGCCCTGACCCTTCTCCCTAACATTTGCTCAGCACTTACCATTATGAGACCCTGGGGCCAATTTCTTTACAAGTATCTCCTCTACAGATTCTCACAACAACCACTGGTCAAAAGAGTCTGACCCTCTTTTGACATAGGACAAACTGAGGCCTAGAGCAGTCCAGCAACTTGTCTGAGATCCCCGTGCCAGTAAGTGATGGAGCAAGAGTTTGAACTCAGAGAGTCTGGCTCCAAAGTTGGGGCTCTTCCCCATCTGGCCAGAGACTTATCCTTTGGGGTGGGGTCATTTGCGGGGCTGGGCTGGGTGGGTCAGAAGAGCTCCTTCAGGGGAAACCCAGGCGATGCTCAGATCAGAAGGGATGGGGATCCTCACAGCACTGAGATGTGGTCCAGAAGTTACACAAGTAGAGACTTGGGGTCAAAACACAAGAACAAGTGCCCAGGCCATTCCAGGGTCTCCTGAGCACCATGGGGAGTCTTATGAAAAGGCTGATAAGCCCAGAGCAACAGGAGGAGACCTCTCTGCACAGGCCTGGGAAAGGTCCTGTGTTGCTCAGCACATTGTTGGTGAGCCTTGCACCTTGTATCCAATGAACACTTGCACTGTCCTGCAGACCCAGGGGCCACAAGATACAGTCCCTGCTCTTACCATCAAGGCCAGACATGTATAGAACACCCAGAACATGCCAGGCTTTGAACTAAACATTTGCCCTAAGCTATCTCTTTGTTCCTTAGAATTCTGTGAGGCAGGGACAAGTATTAGTCATATTTTATGGAAAAAGAAATTGAGGCACAGTGAGCTTAAACATCTTGCCCAGGGTCCTGCAGCTATGGAGCTGGCATTTAAACCCAGGCAGGCAGCATAGCCTCCTGGATTGAGATTAAGATCACAGCCAAAGTTACCCCCATGCCAGGCTCTCTATATGCACTCACTCGTTTCCCAGGAGCATGGTGTCAAGCCCTGTCCTCTGGACCAGGCTACCTAAATTCACACCCAGGCTCTGCCGATTCCCAGCTGCATGACTTGGACAAAGAGTTAACCTCACCTGTAAATGGGGATAAAGGTCAAATCTGGTTTACAGGAGGGTTGTTGTCAGGGTTAAAAAGTAATAATCAAGTTCCGACCCTTGGTAAGATCTTGAGTGTGTTACTATTATTAGAACCAGCTCTATAGAGACTGTTATCCTCACTTACTGGGTGTTATACTCACTGGGTGAGGCCCTGGGGCTGGGAGAGGGCCAGGCACTTGCTTGAGGACACAGAGCTGGGATTCAAAGCTATGACTCCTTGAATCTGGCACTGGAATCTAAAGTACATTTTCTCACTCTATACCTTACTCCTGGTGGGGACGTGGGCACGGTAACACTCCTAGCCCCTTCCCTGAGAGCCTTCTGCCTTCCCCAGAACAGCCCCAGCCCCTGCGCGTCTAGGCTGAGATAAAAGGAGAAGCCAGAGAATTCTTCAAATCCTTTTCCCCAGGATGAGCCTTTAGATGTCCCTGCAAAGGCTGTGTGTGTATTGGGGTGAGTCAGTCTGGGAAGACTGGACAGTCTTCCAAAAGCCCTAATTCTAAACAGGATCCAGCCTCCCCACACCCTGCAGTCCTTCGCCTTAGCCGAGTGGGCCAGCAGGCCCCAGCGAGCTGCCTGCACAAACACATAAACACATAAATTGTGTGGCAGGGCTGGCAAAGCCACAGAAGGGAAGGAGGAGAGCGAGACCAGAGGAGGCAGAGAGGGCCCAGCTCCAGACCCCGCCAGGCTGCAGAGAGCAGCTGGGCTTTCAACAACGGACACCTGCAGACACTGTGGCTCCCCGAGGCCCAGGGACCAGACAGAAATAAAGAGAGAGGCTGCCAGGGACATGGCTGGTATGTTACGGCAACCGAGGATTCTGTGAGAGGAGGCAAGCTGGGGGTTGGGGGAGACCCAGGGCACAAAGGCCATTACTCCCTGTGCGTGGGCAGTGGGCTGGACCCACAGGTATCTGGAAGAGACCAGAGGATGGATTGACTCCCTGTACCCT
Organism: Nanger dama; assembly: GCA_917880005.1. Taxonomy (NCBI): domain Eukaryota; kingdom Metazoa; phylum Chordata; class Mammalia; order Artiodactyla; family Bovidae; genus Nanger; species Nanger dama. The sequence continues at coordinate 17,591,450 of CAKJTW010000003.1, read as the reverse complement.
TCTGAGACTAGACTTGGAAGTTGGGGGAATGTCTCACACCTCTCCCTGACACCCCCAACCTTGCCAGACCAGGAGAGGCACCCCACATCTGTGAAACCGCTAGGCCAGAGTCGTGAGCACTCCCCAGTCCTGGCAGCCTTGGCTCCAGCCAGGGAGTGGGGTGTGGGAGGGGGATAGGGGAGACGCAAACCACTCAGGGGAAGCAGGACTGCCAGCTGACAGGGCGTGGCAGCAAGAGCCCATATTTGACAGAGCTTCGGACCAGCCATCCAGGGCCAACACCCCGCCATCCACGTGGTTCTCATTAGGCTCATTAGCAGCAAAATAGCAACAAGCAAACAGCACTGGGCCCAGCTAATTAGTACACAGCCCTTCAGTGGGCAAGTCGACTTCCAGTGGGAGAGGCTAACACCCACTGGCAAAGTCCTCCCAGAGCGCTGCCAGCCTGTATGCCAGAGTCCCAGAGACACCTAGAGGGGCAGCAGAAGACCAGGGAGAGAAATAACAGGGCTGAGGACCCCCAGAGTGGAGTGGGTACTGACGGCACACCGGAGCAGCCGCCCCCTGCTCAGGGCTCAAGGGTGCGCACACACGTCAGTTCTGACAATCAGCAGACTCACCCAACCTCGAGTTTCCAGTGTTGAAACTCCAGATTGGCAGAGAATGATGCTGGGAAGTCATGAGCAAATCAGGAAATTGTGAGCCTTCAGGCCCGAGCGAGGCTTGTGCCCAGACCCTTGGGCAGCTAGGGAGAAGGCCACTTACTCTGAAGCCAGCCTCCCCAACATCAAACCTCAGCAACACTCTCTGCCAAGCTCCCTAGAACTTATGAGCCCTCCTCCTCATCTCTAGCCCCAAATTCCTCCCCAGGCCTCCACAGCCCCCCTTCCCCCACTAGGGCTTGCTACTCAAAGTGTGGTCCGTGGACCAGCAGCAGCAGCATCAGCATTCCCTAGGAGCTTGTTAGAAACAGACTCTCCAGCCTCTCCCCAGACCTGCTGAGTCACAGTCTGCACTTTAATAAGATCCCAGAGGAGAGTGAAAAAGCTGGCTCAAAACTCAACATTCAAAAAAACTAAGATGGTATTCAGCCCCATCACTTAACAGCAAATAGGAGGGGAAAAAGTAGAAGTGACAAATTTTATTTTCTTGGGCTCCAAAATTGCTGCAGATGGTGACTGCAGCCTTTAAGAGATGTTTGCTCCTTGGAAGGAAAGCTATGACAAACCTAGACAGCATATAAAAAAGCAGAGACATCACTCTGTTGATAAAGGTCCATGCTGTCAAAGCCATGGTTTTTCCAGTAGTCATGTATGGATGTGAGAGTTGGCTGAGTGCCAAAGAACTGATACTTTTGAACTGTGGTGCTGGAGAAGACTCCCGAGAGTCCCTTGGACTGCAAGGAGATCAAACCAGTCAATCCTAAAGGAAATCAGTCCAGTTCTTAATATTCATTGGAAGGACTGAAGCTGAAGTTCCAATACTTTGGCTAGCTGGTGCAAAGAGCCAACTCATTGGAAATGACCCTGATGCTGGGAAAGACTGAGGGCAGGAGAAGGCGACGACAGAGGATGAGATGTTTCGATGATACCAGCGACTCAATGGACATGAATCTGAGCAAGGTCCAGGAGCTGGTGAAGGACAGGGAAGCCTGATGTGCTGCAGTCCATGGGGTCACCAAGAGTCAGACAGAAGTGAGCAACTGAACAACAGCAACAGAGGATTCGTGGGAAACTTCAAATCTGAGGAGGGATCCCCAAAGCAGATCTTCCCATGATTCACCCCAAGCTCTGCTTAGCAGTCTTCAGCGCTGGCTAGAATCACCTACGGAACTTTAATAATATACCAGTGTCCAGCCTCCAGCCCCAGAGCTTCTCCTGATTGTAAACTTACTGGGCTACCCACATCCTTGGCTTCTCTGCCCAGGAGAGTCACCAATTTCAGGTCCCAGATCTTCTACTAAGGAGCTGTGTGACCTTGAGCAAGTCATCTGAGGCACACAGTCCTTATCTTTCAAATTATGAAGAAGGGTCCCTCCCCCAACTGTGCCCCTAGTCACGGAGTACCTAGCTTCTGCAAGCCCCACTAATTCAGGTTCCCCCAAAAGGAAAGAATTTTCAGATAGAAATCTGCATTGCTGTTCATTTCTGAGTTTGGAGTTTTGTCTTCTTTATCTGGAGATCCTCAGAGAGACCTAAGATTCTGCCCAGGCTTCATCATCAGACTGGGAGAGGTCAAGGCCATGAGGTCAGAGGCAGAACTGGAAGCTTGGTGAGCTGGCCCCATAGGAATGGAAGCAACCCTATTGCATCCCTGTCTATCCCCATCTCAGAAGGCATCAGGAGGCCAGAAATGAGGGCATCCATCAGGGACAGGAACACCATAGGTTTCATCACCCCGCTGGACGACTAGCTGTGAAACTCACATTGGAAAGGGCCTAGGGCTTGTCCTTGGGTGGGAATGGGTGCTGCTGAGACTAGGGCTTTGCAGCCAGGCAAAGGGTAGAATTGGATCCTGGAGGAACAGCTGGGCAGAGCCCCTGGTACTGCCACAAAGTCTGGAGGGGGGCCGTGTGGTGCTGATGAAGGCTCGAGAGGGGCCTCGGGCGTGACGGAGGAAGATCCAAGCTCTCTGAAATTTTCCAGTCATCACCTGTGGGGCTCCCAGAGTCCAGAAGGCCCTGAACTCAGTTAGTATTGGGAGAAAGCAAAGCCCCACAGGTAAGAGTACGGGGTTCTGGGTCAGACTGCCTAGAGTCTGCCTCCTGAGCCAGACTCAGAGTACTGTCCCCTTGGGCACGTTTCTTAACCAACCTGAGCCTCAGTGTCCCAGGCTGTAACTGCAATGAGCAGTAAATACTCCTAAGTAAGATGATGTATGTTAAGAGCTTAGCACAGCGCCAGATATACAGTAAGGCCCCAGCTGTTAGCTAGCAGTAGTCATCGTCATTGTTGCAGTATCAGTGGTGGTGTTGGTGGTACAGTAACGGCAGCAGGAGCAGCAGCACCGGCTGCGGCGGTGATGATGGTACTAGAGGCAGCAGGAGGAGTAACGGTGCTAGGGGCTGCTGGTAGCAAAGGTGCAGGCGGGTAGGCAGTATTTTTTCTAATCTGGGCCAGCCTGCCAGGCTTGGGAGAGGTCCAAGGAAGACTGCTGCAGACACAGAAGCAGAGACTCATCTGCCCATGCTGGTAGAATGCCTGCCAGGGGCCAGGGGCCAGAGCAGAGGGGGATCCCCACACCATGCACTGTGAGTGCCCTCTTCCCATGGAAGGTGTGATGCAGAGGCACTGGGGACCCCAGGGCAAGCTAGGGGTGAGCCCCAACACAGGAGGGCATCACAAGAGGCATACAGGAAGCTTTATAAACACGAGCGGGGATTTATCTGAGAAGTCATTTTCAGTTCAGTCATCGGGAGGCATTTTTTTTTTTTTTGCCATGCAGCTTGTGGGAGCTTAGTTCCCCGACCAAGGATTGAAACCGGGCCTTCAGCAGTGAAAACACAGAGTCCTAACTACTGGACTACCGAGGAATTCCCTGGAGGCACTTTTTTTCATCTCCTCCCTTCCACTGCTTCCCGCTGGAGAGGGGCTGCCTGCTCAGGAGGTGGATTGGGAAGACACGCGCGCACTCCAGGTTCTAGAGATGCTACGCCTGGCCCAGCTCAGTGGAGAGAGAGAGAGAAAGAGAGAGAGTGATAGGGTGGATGGAGTGGAGGCACTCACGTTTGATACAGTGGTTGGTGCTATTTGCCGTTGTCCATCCCGGGCAGCACTGTCCCCCGCAGACATTCCTCCTGTGGGGCCAGCAAGACAGGGTCAGTGTGGGATGCCCAGAGCAGGATTATTCACAGAGCTTGTCTGATGGTCCTGCCCCTCACAGGCAGGGCCTGGGAGAACTCTGCCAGGCTGAGCACTGTGCCCCTTCTCGAGGGAGGCCGCATGGCCCAGGGGCAGGCACTAAGACAGAATCCTGATTCTGCCACTGGGGGCACGACCTTGGGAAGCGTCACTCTCATCATCTGTACAAGGCAGATAATAATACCTGCCTCGTGGGGTTATTGGGAGGATTCAACAAGACAGGGATATAGAGCGCCTGACGTGAGAAGGCACTCCACTGGCATGGGGATCACGAAGACGACCAAAAAGCAAGTTCAGAGTGGCTCAGTTCCTTGCTAAGACTAAACAAGGAATGTCAGAGCCAGACTCCAACCTAGGTTGACCCAACTCAAAGTCATGCTCCAAGTCCACGTGGCCTCTCACCAAAAAATAATCACCATGGCCCTTGCCAACAAATGCTGATAATCCAAGGGAAGCTGGAACGCGCACACACACACACAACAGCCTTAAGGACCTACATCTGTATCTCCTGCCAATGAATGCACACTTGGAGGAGCCTCAGCCCTCGGGCAGGCTGGTACAGGGTGAGACCGAGCAACTGGGAGAGTGATGGAAAGAGCCAGGCTCCAGAATGTCCTTTAAGAGGGGCTGAGGAGGTGGGAGCCTGGTGGGACAATGGGGCTGAGGACTCGGGGTAAGCTGCTCTGCATGGAGAGTACACTTTTTATTTAGGCAGGCAGATGGAACTTACTTGAAGGGGGGATAGTCCTTCCCCCAGCACCAAGGATACACTGACCAGCAGCTGCCACCAGGGCTATTCACCCAGTTCACCCAAACTCTGCCCTCTGGTTTCCAGTGGAGCCCTACAGCACCAGTAGCTTTCACCTACCCTGACTGTCGATCTACAGACCCAGATGCCCAGACCCAGGTGACTTCCCCAGAGGGCTCTTCTTGGAGAAGACCTCTGGGGTCTTGCCTCCCAGCTCAGACTGGACTGGGCTGTGGCCTCATATATCCCATGGTTTCCATTAGAAATTGTCTACTGAGCACTCACTGAAACGTAGGGTAACAGGGCGACAGAGGTATGGAGTCTGAGAGTCAGGACGAAGGGCTGACCAGGAGGCCATTCCTGTGACCTCTGTGGCCAGCGTGGGGGCATCTGGTCCCACTTAAGAGTTTGGTTGACGTTTGTGTCGACCCCAAAGTTGGTGTGGTTTTGAAACCTTACGAAACTTTCAAAATAAATCCCTGCCGTTTGAAAACGCTGAGGCCCATTTCTGGCCCTTTGGCCTAAAACTGTGGGGAGCTGCCTCCCAGGGAGTTCACAGAATGTCCTCTTGGCCAAGGGCTGTGCCATCTTGGCCACCTCGAAGCCTCTCTGGACCGCTTTCCTCAGCAGTTTACTGGTTCCCTGAAGGCCTGCTCCCCACCAGGGCCCCAGTCAGTCACTGGGTTCTGCAGAAAAGGCTGGTCCTCCTACCCACGGCTTCTGAGTTGTGTGCCCCGGTGGGAGGGGGAACAACCCATCCATTTGTAAGTCATTATTCCTGGTGGTGGTGACAAGGCCTCTGAGAGGCCTGGGAGGTCTTTGAGAGGAAAAACAGGCAGCAAGCCCTGGGAGTTTTCTAAAGTCTAGCATCCGGGGAGCCCAGAGAGTACAGACTGAGGAGTCTGCCCAGCTGAGAGGTCGTGGCGTGGAGCCCAGCTCCAGGAGGCCCCCTGAGCCTGCTGTCACCCTGGATGCCCTCAGGATGGCCACAGAGCTGACTGTAGGGGGGCAGTGGCTCAGCCTCCCCTGCCTGCCCAGGGTAGAGCCTTCAAGGCCACCAGGGCCACCGGGAGAACTGGTCAGGATCAAAGCTGCCAAGCAAGGGAGCCACGCTCAGCTAACAGGGCCTTCCAGAGAGATCCAGGAGACTGGCCAGAACCTTGGGTGCAAGCTCCGGGAGGTGCCTGATGGGGGATGACTGTTCAGTGGGCTCCAGTTAGCTGGAGAGAGCAGATGAGACTGACTAGCTGGGGCAAATGACTCAGGGGTTCTGGCTCTCTGGAAGATACCACTCAGAGATTTTTATAAGCCCAGCCTTTGGGGCGGCACTGCTCCGCAAACATTAGCCCGATATCCAGCATCACTGCCCAACCCCTGGGAACACATCTGGCTAACAGCCTAGGACAGCTGCTGTTCCACCTGGAACAAATCTGGTCATACTGGTCCTTTGTTACAGCCGCCGCCAGGCTCTCCGCTGGCCTCTACAAAGCCAACCCGACCCCACCTGCCTGTAGGGTCTAACTGCCCCCATCACCCCCTCCCTTATCTGCATGGCCACCCACAACCAAAGCCATGACACAGGGCTTCCTGTCCCGCCGCCGCACTACACTTGGGCACCGTTTGATGCCTTTGCTTAAGCTGCTCTCTCTGCCTAGATGGCCCTCTCTCTCTTTTCTTTGCCGACGGAAATCCTTGGCACGCTCCAAATCAAACGTCACCTCCTTCGGGTAGACCCTCCTCTGACGTCTACCCTGCCTTCCCTGTTCTCCAGCCTCCACACCACGTGGTACTGATCCTCTCAGGCTGCCGGTGTACGTGTCGAGAACCTTAACGGGTCTTTCTTATTCCTCTTTGTGCCCCTGAAGTCTAACACAGGGCCTGGCATGTGGTGCACCTTTAATACCTCTTTGTTTCACTGGATCCAGTGTTTCCCTAAAAGGTGAATGAACAACACCGAGGGTAGAAAAGGGGATTTGAGGTTTCCATACTCAGAACTTGCAGCAATGCTGAATCACACAGGGAGAAAGTGATTCCCTTTTTTAGCGATGTTTCTAGTCTGATTAGATCAGTGAGGAAAAATCTCTGTCCGAGATTGGGTCTTCAAGCCAAGTCCTCTCCCCACAGCGCTTGCCAATCTCCCTTTCCAATAGGGAGAACACACCACAGGGCTGAACTTCCTACGATAATGGTATCTGACTAGACTTGGAGAACATTTTGTTTTCATTTCAATTTTCCTACAGTTACCTTCTCTTTACGACAAGTGGTACTATCTTCAACTTAGGATAGTGATACAGAGTGTCCTTGCAAATGGACTTATTTATTTAGAAAAATGAGTCACGCACTGTTTGTAATACCAAAATATGTAACTCGTCTAACTGTCCAAAAACAGAAGGATGGATAAATAAACTGTGGTATATTCAGACAATGGCATAATATCCAACAATTAAAATAAATAAACCTAGGCTGATTATATTAAATCTCAAAAATCTAATGAGGAGAAAGCAAACTGTAGGAGAATAATGTAGCATGGTATCACTTATCTAAAATATGCAAAACAATGTTATGTATGTTATGGATACACACGTAGCAATGGTATAAAAACATAGGTTGGCATCATTAGTAAATTCAAGGTAGGGGTTAACATCTGGGGAGAGGGGAGATAAACTTGCAGAAGATATTTCAACCAAAAAAATCAGAAGCGAACTATGCCAAAATATTAAAGTCTGAAAAAAATTGTATTGTTAGTTTTATTATTCCAATACCTTTTGTAGGTTTATAGGCCTGTATAATACTCCATAATATAAAACGCTTGAAAATAAATAAAAGACAAAATCCTGTTATTTTTAACAGTTTATAAATTTAAAGAAAATAATAGAACAAGAAAAAAAGAGGAAAATATTATGAAAGTGGTATGCTGTGAGGCTAAGCTTAATAAACACTGAATACTGGGAAACAATGGCTTAAAAACTCCTCTGTGGACTGTAAATTTCAATAATGTAGAAATTGTTTCTGCTCTGGTTACTCTGTGTCCCAGACACCTAGCGCTATGCCTGGCACACACTTAAAATCTTCATTGTGTGTAATAAATACCCACTACATGGCAAGTTCCACGAAGACAGAGGCTGTCTTGGCCCCTGCTGTATCCCCATGGTCCAGCAGAGTGCCTGGCATACAGGAGACCTTCCAAATATTTGTTGAATGAACGAAGAAGCCACAGAAGTAGTGATGCAATTCCAAGATTTATCAGCAGGTGGCACTTAGTCCTTGCATGCATGCAAGCTTAGTCCCTTCAGTCCATTCTACCCCATGGACTGACTGTAGCCCACAAGGCTCCTCTGTTCATGGGGTTCTCCAGGCAAGAATACTGGGCTTCTCCAAGGTGCCCTCCTCCAGGGGATCTTCCCGACCCAAGGATCAAAACCATGTCTCTGGGGCCTCCTGCATTGGCAGGCAGGTTCTTTAACTCTAGCACCACCTGGTTGGCCCTGAGCAATTCTCAAGGCAATTGCCAGAGAGGTCAGCCTGGCCATAAGCCATTAGTCAGAATGGACTTAGGGAGAAAAAGTCGATGGAAAATTGCCGCTCAGTCCCTCCCAGGTTACCTTGGAGTGGCTAGCTGGAGTGCCTGCGGAACCCACCCTTCATCAAAGCTGCAGAAAATAACTTAGGAGAGGAGTCAAACCCAGCACATGCTGGGTGATGTGTGCACCTGTGTTTGGCAGGTGCTTGTGGGTGGCATTCAGCCCAGGTACTTACACACCTGTGCACATCTACCAGCCGTATCCCGGCAACAGTCTGCTCTGCTCATCACCACCTCTTTTCACGGCTGCTAACAGTGCACCCTCCCACCTCCACTCCACTATTCCTCCTCCTCCCAGCTCCCACCAGAATGCTGACAGGGTAAGCTCTCTCCATGATCTGGCCCAAATCTATGCCTCCAGCCTCAGAGCCTGTGGCTCCCCGACACCAAGGTACAGACCTGCCCCTAGGCCACTGCCTACAGTTTTTTAAAAAAACCAACAACAACAACCCTGTCCTCGGGCAGTGCGACATCTCGGGGTCCTACTCCTGCTACCCCCACCTTCTTCTCCACATGAACCCCAGGGGCTGGAGCTCACAGGGCTTCTTTTTCCTTTGAGCACCTCAGCCTCAACCATCCTTTCCTTTATGCTTTAACAGGAAGCTTCTGGTACTAGAAAGTATGTTGGCTGGTGCATATGTGTTCATTTCTCCAATTTGACTTGACGTAATTGAGCTGCTCTCCTGGCAGGAGCAATGTCTTTGTCTCGGGCCGCATCCCCTGTCCCTAGCTTGGCACACTTGGTCTTAGGAAGCACGTGTTCAGTTGCACAGCCATTACCACTCGCTGACTGATCCTCTGTGTAAGCTACTTGGCAGTGCCCAGGTCTCCTCTGCATCTGCCTTAAGCCAGGCCTTGCACGGACAGCGAGACATTCCTTCACCCATTCAACAGGTACTTAGCAAGCTGCATTTAAACCCGAGCACTATTCTAGGCACTGGTGACCCAGCAATGCAGAATACAAAGCCTCTCTTTTCCCTAGAGCTGACATTAGTGCACCCTGGGAGACCAGACCATAAAAGCAGAAACATAATATGTCAGATGGGAATTAGTGCTATGAAGAAACATAAAGCAGGGTGAAGAGAGAGAGGGTGGGGCCTCTCTAAACAGAGATTTGAATGAAGGGAGAGAATCCTGCTGAAATATAGGAGAAGAGTGCTGCAGCCAAAGAAAACAGGGAGTGGAGAGGCAGTAACAAGAGCCTCAGGAGTAGCCCGGGGTGCAGCGCCCTTCATGTTGTGCTCCGGGGGACTGAACCCAACTGGCAAATCGGGCCCAGGCCCAGAAGGGCCGCCAGGTTTCTTCTCAGCCTCTCCGATGGTGCCCCATACTGGGGACCCGTACTGCCCCGGCTCGCCCGCCCTCCATTCTGTAGACACCTGTCCCACTCCGGCCAGGCCCAGCGCCCGACACAGGCCCAGCGCCCCGCATCCGTACGAATCCTCATCTGGGAGTAGGGATGGCTGGGCGCCCTCGGCAGGCAGCGGGTGTTGCATCGGGAGCGGGGCGAGGGGAGGGGTACTAAATGGCAGGGTTGAGGGGAGACCTAGTCCTGAAAGTCGTGCTGACACCTGGCTGCACAGGCGCACACGCAGACCCACTCCGCCATGGACCCACATTGTCACAGCCACATCGGCGGACAGGTTTCCTGCCCGAAGTGCCCCGGGTCCACGCCCACTTCCTCGTCCAGCCATCCGCGGACCCAGGCCGGCCTGTGCCCCAGCGCACAGCTTTGTCCCCACGAACAGGCGTCGAAGCCTCGTTCCTGGAGATGCATCAGCCCTCGCGCTCGGGAGCCCCCACACCCAACCCCGACATCCTCCACCCACCGCGCGGCTTCTCTAAGGCCGCTCAGCTTCTCAAGCTCCTGGAACACCCACTCTGATGCCCTCTCCGCTATCCCCTTCGGATCCCCTCACCGCTGCGGGCAGCGGGCGTCAGCAGACACCGGTTAAGGCGGACGGGAGGAAAGCGGGCGAGTGCACTGCCGCCTTGGTCAAGGATTTAACGTCGGATCTGGGCGAGAGCTGGTACGAAAGGGTGTGGACAGTGTTTCTCTTTCCTCTCTACTCTTTGAAAGCGGGTCAGATCGAGCCCCAGCTTCAGGACCTCGGTCTGTTTCCCGCAGTACTGAGGACAGAGGGGAGACAGGCAGAGCCCTCGCCCTGTCCTCCCGTCTACACATCCCCATCCCTCCACGAACGAGTGGTCGGGAGTCCAGCCCTCGCTCCCTCAAGCCCCCACCCTTCCCTTTCCAGCGCTCACCCCGTAAGGCGCCCTCGCGCAGTCCGCGGTCGCTGCACTGTCCCGAGACGCGGGAGAGCCGGCGCGGCCCGGGCCCGTGGTGAGGACTGCTGCTGGCCCGAGGGTCGGCTTCTCCAAGTCTGCGCAGGTGGCTGGACTCGCCGCGGCTGCTGCGCGCGGGGCGGCCTCCTTGCTTCCGCCTCGGTGGACCTCCTGGGGCTCCCCCAGCTAGGCTGGACCAGCTCTGCGGGCGGCGAACCCCGGACGGGCGCGTCTTGCTCCCGGAACAGACTGTACACCTTGGCTGTAGCCGCTACGGGGCTGCCCCCGGGGCGCCGCAGCCGACTCGCGTCTCTTCCAGCCGGCTCGAATCTTCCCACCGGGTCCCTCTGAGCCTGACCCATGCCCACGAATAGAGCCAGTGTGAGAGGCCAGAAGCTCCTCCAGGGGTTCCGCAGGACGCGCCCAGGGCAGCGGGCGGTGGTTGGGGGCCTCATGGCGCCGGGGCGCCTGGAGAGCTTCGCGCGGGGGCAACAGCCCCCGGGGCTCAGAGTCGGTGCGCCCGTCGCCCGCTGGCTGCGCTCCGGTACCCTGCCGGTGGCCCGCCTCTTCCCGTCTAGGGGACCCCGAGTCAGACTGCGGGCTAGGCTCTCCCTGGAGCCGGAGCCAGGCGGCAGGAGCAGCCGGGGGCTGCGCGCACCGAGCCCGGAGGCCGCGCTGCGTCTCCAGCTGGGCGCGCACCGCTGCTGCACCTTCGCGCCTTCTCCCGGTCGCTGTAGCCTTCGGAAGGAGAACTGGAGGGTTTTATTTTTGGAAACCTCCCCTGATTTTTCGTCTCTTTTATCCACACCATGCCCCCTCCTCGGAGGGACAGTTCAGCCCCCTTATTACGGGAGAGGGAGAGAGAGGAATTCCAGCAACACCCACTTTGGCACCGGGAAGCGAGCGGGCGGCGAGGGGGGTTAACCCGTGAGGAGCTGGGGGGCGGCGCAGGGCCGACCCGAGCGAGGGCTGGCAGGCGAGATGACAACTGTCGGGACAGGGGCACCCGAGCCACCTTTCTGCTGCCCTGGGCAAGATGAACTGCTGACCTGTCCAGAACTGATCTCCCGCCCCTGACCTCAAGGACAAACTCCATGGTTGGAAGACTAAGGCTGCAGCCTCGAAGGTCTCAAGGAGGGCGGTAGGGTACCAAGAACGGCGTGCCAGAGATCGCACCCTAAGGACGGGCTCCAGACCCTTCGCTTCCCGCCCGAGCCACTGCGAACTTCGGCCCGGGGCTGCGGCTGGAGCCGGGGCAGCGCGGGGCAGCTCCCGTGTCTCCGCCGCCGCGGAACGCGGGGAACGCGCGCGGGAGGGTCGTCTGGAGGCGGGCGCCCTCTGGTGGACCTGACCGCGTCCTTGGCCGTCGCGGCTTGTCCAGACCTGCCGCTGCCGGCCGCCCTCGCTCCTTGATCTTAATCCCCTTCCTGCTGCGTCGGGGTCGAGCCTACAAGCCCGAGGCGGTGATGGCGGCGGATCCCGCAAGAGGTGTCCTTTTTTTTTTTCCACCGAGGAATAAACATGGAGGATCTGGAACAAGGTCACTTAAGGAGACAGCGTGTGAGCAAGAGGTGAATGAAATCCAGTCCTGCAGCCTACAGTTCAGATCCCATTTCTTAGCCTCCCATTCCACCTCTCCTTCCTTCTGGATTGCTTCTGACTGATGCAGGGTGTGTGCTCCCATCTTCTGTGTCCACAGGGAGAGGGCGGGGTGCTAGAAGGCCAACGGCCACCCATCTTAGTACCCCTCGGCCATCAGCTCCTCACTCACTCCGGTGGTCCCCTGCCCTAAAGTCTAAAGGCCTGGCAACCACCCCTGCTCCCACCCGCTGCATTCCTGTAGCCTACTTCTTCTTAGGGCTTTCCCTGGTGGCTCAGATGGTAAAGAATCTGCCTGAAGTGAGGAGGAAGACCTGGGTTTGATCCCTAGCTTGGCAAGATGCCCTGGAGGTGGGCACGGCAACTCACTCCAGTGTTCTTGCCTGGAGAATCCATGGACAGAGGAGCCTGGCTGGCTACAGTCCATTGGGGTCACCAGAAGTCAGATACGAGTAAGCGGCTGAGCACACACAAAGCACACTGCTTCTTGAGAGGCAGAGACCCAACAGGCATTAAGACACTGGTTTATAACATCCCACTCCCCACAAAGGACAGACCCAGTAAATACCTAATGTTGAAACTAAGCCTCAACTCTTGACCTTGGCCTCCAAAGTCCTGCACGACTGGCCCCCTCCCTGATGTAGCTCACCTTGGCCTGGAGAGCTCACCACACTGCAGCTATGTTGGTCTCCTCTCTGCTTCTTGAACAGACTAAGTTAATGCCCACTTTTCCTCTCCCCGAAACACTCATCTCCAAGATGTTTTACAGGATGAGCCATTTCACCTCTCAGCTCAAACATCACCTCCTGGAGCAGCCATCCCTGACCCCTAACCTAACAGCAGCAGCCTTCCCACTCCCAGTGAAGTGAAAAGTGGAAGTGTGAGTCGCTCAGTCCTATCCAACTCTTTGCAGCCACATGGACTGTAGCCCGCCAGGCTCCTCTGTCCATGGAATTCTCCAGACAAGAATATGGGAGTGGGTAGCCATTTCCTTCTCCAGGGTATCTTCCCAACCACCTCCCAAGTCATCGCTTTCTCATACATCACCCTGTTTCACCTTCATTGCTCTAGACTAGTTGAAATTATTTATTTGTTTGCCTAGATAATTGATTTATTGAATGGGCTGAACTTGAGGGACAAGCAGGAAGCAGCTCTGTTTTTCTCCCCTCACTGCCACAATTCATACTGTGGTGAATTTCTCTTCTCCACCCTTAATGACATCTCAAGCAGAGTCCTTGGCTGCCCATCCCCACCAGTCACAAAAACAGTTTCATTTCTATAATTAAGACCAATTTTTCAGGCACTAAAATGTCTGGTCCTGTCCAAATCAAAACCTCATCCAATTTAATCAATCTTGTATCCAATTTAATACCCCTCCTCTCCTGCAACGGGCCTGTCCCCTGGCTCAAAATCCTGTACTGGGGAGTGTGGGGTGTGGTCTGATTTTCTGACCTTCCTTTTCTGCAGTGGCTCCTCCAAGTGTCAGGAGAGAGATATTAGAGGAAAAAGGTAAAGTTCTACGTGACAGGTGCCCTTAGCTAGCAGGTGCCCAGCTCTCTGGCTTGTTCATGGGCACATTTGTGGGTTCTTTGGAAGCTCTCTGCAGGATCTCTGCCCTGCACTACCATAGAAAAATCACTCCCTGGACAACTTCCCTGTGTCTCCTATCTGCCACGGGACTTTCCTGTCCCTGCCAACAAACCAGTGCTGAGTTGGCTGCATCTCATCCTGCTACAAGAGCCACTCCAGCCAGGCTCCACAGACAGAATTCTCCAGATAAGGGACGCATACAATTTACTTCCTTTATATGTGCACCCCCAATTCCTGAAGACATAGGCTGAGTTCTCCCAAGAACTTTCTTGCTGTGCTTGGTGCATTGGGGTGCTTGCAACTTCTAGCACCTCAGCTAGCATCAGTAGAGGCAGAGTTATGGGGAGTCAAGCTATTTTCTGCTTCTTTGGAGGCCCCCAATCTTTGTGACTGGTTTGCCTCACTTGGTCAGCTTGGGGAGCACCCTCAGGGGAAATCTCAGCCCTGCTTACCAACACAAGGTTCTCTGACTCAGTGACTTTCTTCAATCCCTTTTTATTTATAGACTGGAATCTGAGGATGTAGAGAAGTAAGTGACCACCCACTCCAGTATTCTTGCCTGGGAAATCCCATGGACAGAGGAGACTTGTGGGCTAAGGTCCGTGGGGTGGCAAAGAGTTGGACACAACTGAGCGACTATCACACAGCAAATCCAGGGATGTGTCCTGATAGTTATTGAACTGGTTCTGCCTTTACTAAGATGCTAGTACTTCTCTTTGGCATGTGAGAGTATTTATTCTTACTGTTCCAGCCTTTGCAGCTTCAGCAGAAGTTTGAAGACCACAGAAAAAATTCCTGTTCAATAACCTATGAAAGTCTTGTCTGACTTCCCAAGCCACAGTGATAGCTCTAAAGGAATAGATACCTTGCCTGCCTCGCTCACCACTGTTTCCTCGGAACCTAGAACAGTGCTTGCCTCTCATAGACAGACAGGAGTTACGTGTTCAGTGGATGGCTAACTGAATGAGCCACAGGAGAACCCCATCAAGAAGAGCAGGCTGGTATCATTATACCCATTTTCAGAGAGAAGAGCTGAGTTCCTGGTGGTGGTTCCTGGTCCAAGTCCATGGGCTTGCTGCCTGCAGGGTTGGCCCTTAGGATCTCCTTGAATTCTGCACTTGCATGTTGGGATGAATGCCATCTCACTTCCCAGAAAGCACTGCTCTCTCACTGAGACTCTGCTCCTTTGTGGCTACGGGAAAGCCTCACCTCCACACTTCCCTCTCTTTGCCCCATCATCCACCCAGTTCTTTAGCTCTGGCTTCCTTTCCTCACCTCATGACCTGCCCCGTTCCTTTAGGATCTCTCCTCTTCATCCCTTAGTGCTCACCTCAAGTCCCTGTGAGCCTCCCAAGGCCAGAAACCTTGGCATCCCCCTTCGTCCCTGAGCTATTTTTTCCTCCCATGTGTCCAAGTCATTATTACTGCTCCGTCTCCTCCGTCTGCACTTCTGGAAGTCTGCCGCCCATTCAGCCTCTTGCTGCTCCGCCTCAGCCAAAACCCTCACGCAGACACTTCGCTCACCACTAGGCGCCCCTCCCACTCCTTGGTGAGGACAAGTGGTCCTTGGAAATTCCCACCTTGTTCTCCTGGGGGCCCACAGCCAGGCTAGTCTGCTGTAAAGACTGGCACCTCCTACTCCTCCATCCCAGCGCCATCCCCCTGTCCTGCCTCCCACTGACTGCCCATCACTCCCTTTCCTGGTAACTGCTGGAATCTGTGGATGCAGCTCTTCAGAATCTCCGGTCCTGTAAATGGTTGAGTTTTTTCTTTGTTTTTCCTTTTTGAAGCTCCCAAAATTTATGTGCTAAGCATGCATACACATAATTGACTCACTGAAGAAAAGAATGGAGGTGTTGTCATTACCAGGTACACAAAGGAGGAAACTGAGGCTGGGAATAGGTACTGACTTGCCCACAATCACAGAGCTGGTAAGTAGCAGAGGAAGGGTTCCAACCTTGGTTATCACCCACTGGAGTCCAAGCTTTTAAGACAGCACCGTCTTGCCTTCTCCCTGGGTTTGAGCCTCAGGAATCCTCCTGACTACTGAAATGATTGATACTTTTCCCAGTCATTTCTGCAGCAGTCCCCACCTAAACCCTCCACTGCACAACCACCAGCCTCTTCCCTGCCGGCTAGCCTACCACTCAGTTCCCAGGGGATGTGGAGGTAGCAGAATTTTCTGTCTTCTACTGTCTTTGTTCAGTGAAAGAAGGGGAGCTGTTTCCAGCAAGGTCTCTGACTCACCGAGTGCTGCTTCCTTATCCCTGATTCCCACTTCCTCCCTAAAGAGGCACAAAATGATGCTAAGGCTACTAATCCATCTCTTAGGTCTGGAGAAAGGAATCATCTCTGGAAAGCCCTGCAGAGAGAGTCCCAAGGAATCAATAAAGAGTCCAGTGGGGAGAGGTTTGCTGGGACACGTGTGCCACAAAGGGAGATGGCAGTCCGCTAGTCACTGGCACAACTGAATTGCTTCCCCATGTCTTCTTGTTGGAAGAACGCTGGTGGCCAGGGAGCTACCAGAACCTGAACTAATTTGGTAAATAAAGACCAAAAACAAGGACCGAATTTGTTCCCTTGGCTGAGACCCAGACTCCCGACAAAATTCCAGGGATTTTTCTTCCTTGGAAGTGACTGGACCTCCAGTCCTGAATTCCTCTCTCTAGGAGAGCTTGTTCCCCTGCTCAGAACAAATAACACATTTCCCGGTTAATCAGTGGGCAGAACAGCTGAAGGAAGGTTGATTGGGCCCCCGGCATTCCAGATGGGAGCGGCTCATGGGCTCAGATACCTTTGTCCAGAGACTGGGCAGCTGGAACCCAGCAACCCAGCACCGTGCAGCCTCGGCCTCCAGTCTGGAAGGTGGAGGCTGCATGCAAAAGCCCCAGCTCTCTGCTGCGTGAGGCCTCCAAGGCCCACAGGGGCTGCCAAGGCCATGCCACTTCAGACACCATGACCTGGCACCCCCACCCCAGTACTCATAACCACCCTGCTCTGGTCTGCCAGAGCTGTCCCTGCTCCAGGCACACGTGAATCATTTCTGCCTTTGGTGAGCTCAGGGCTCAGCTATGCTTGGCTTCTATTTTCCCATCTGAAAATAGAGATAATGCTGCATTTCTTGCCATCCCCACCTTCAGGGCAAAGTAGATAACCAGCCCTATCTGCCCTGGGATGGGAGGCGGTCAATTACCACTCCTTCCTTTGCCAGCTGATATTTCTGGAGCGCTTAAAAAGTACCAGGCACTGTGCTAAGTGTTTTCCAGTCCTTCTCCTTTAATCCTGGTAATAAGTACTGTTACTTCTTCATGTAACAGATGAGAAAATGCAGGCTCAGAGAGGCAAAATGAATCACAAAGCTAGTACGTGGCTACACGAGGAGTCCTTCTTAGTTTTCCTGGTGAATATTATACAGATGCCAGCTTCCAGCGGAGCAGTTCTCTGGAATCACATCTCCGGCTGCAGTTCGCTGGGAACCGGAAACATTCACAGCTGTTTGTGGTGTGGTGGGGGGCAGGGGTGTGGGCTGATGGTCACATGAAGTTGCTGTCATGAGCTGGTCCCCATCAAGCCCATCCCACCCTTCTCAGGCCTATTTACAACTAGGGGTCTATTTTAGGTCAAGGGCAGACAAAAGTCACTGTGGTGAGGTTCGGTACATCCAATTCCTGCTCACCAAGGAGAAGGAAGGAAATAAGCTTGCCCTACATCAAGTCATTTTCCATTGCTAAGTAAGACTCATCTCAGCTTTTCTCTCAGGAAGAGAAGTGACACAGACAGAGACTCAACGTGGCCCTATGAGGTAGGCATTGCAACTCCCATTTCACAAACCCAGAGGGATGAAGTCTCTTGTTCAAGGTCATACCGCCAGGAGTCAAGCCAGGATTTAACTAAAAAGTCTGACCGGCTCCAAAGTCCGTGCTGTTTCCACTACAGCACACTGCACTCGCTCCAGGATGTCCTGCGATGATGTGAAATGGGCAGCTCTTCAAAATAACTGAGTTCACTCCATTTCCCTTCATTTCCAATCCCTGATACAAGGGTGGGCTGATCTGAAAGCTTTGTGCATTTAGCTGAAGTTCAGACCACATTTCCTATTTATCTGGATAAATCCCTTCAGCCCTGACTGGAGTGGAATCCTCCAGAACAGCAGTCCCCAACCTATGGACTAGGGGCTGGGAGGGGGTGGGTGGTTCAGACAGTAATGTGACCGGTGGGGGAGCCATGGGGAGCAGCAGATGAAGCTTCGCTCGCTCACCTGTTGCTCACCTCCTGCCGTGTGATCTGGTTCCTAACAGGCCATGGGCTGTACCAGTCTGAGGTCCAGGGGTTGGGGACCCCTGCTCTAGAACTCCTGGAAGGCTAAAGCATAACTTCTCTCCAAGCAGAGCCTCTGAAAACCTGAGCAAGAAACGCTGTGAGCAGCCTAGAAATCCTCCTCCTTTTAATTCCCTCCCCCCCGCCCCTGCCCGCCCCAGTAAGACCACCAGTCAACCGTAAAGGAAATCAACCCTGAATATTCCCTGGAAGAACTGATGCTGAAACTAAAGCTCCAATACTTTGGCCACCTGGTGAAGTGAAGTGAAGTGGCTCAGTCATGTCCGACTCTTTGCGACCCCATGGACTGTAGCCTACCAGGCTCCCTCCGTCCCTAGGATTTTCCAAGCAGGAATACTGGAGGGAATGCCATTTCCTGCTTCAGGAGATCTTCCCAACCCAGGGATCGAACCTGGGTCTCTCGTATTGCAGGCCACCTGGGAGGAAGAGCCAACTCATTGGAAAAGACCCTGATGCTGGGAAAGATTGAGGGCAGGAGGAAAAGGGGATGACAGAGGATGAGACAGTTGGGTGGCATCACTGAATT
The DNA here is from genome assembly GCA_917880005.1 of Nanger dama. Taxonomy (NCBI): domain Eukaryota; kingdom Metazoa; phylum Chordata; class Mammalia; order Artiodactyla; family Bovidae; genus Nanger; species Nanger dama. The sequence continues at coordinate 17,572,923 of CAKJTW010000003.1, read as the reverse complement.
ATGGACAAGAATTTGAGGAAACTCTGAGAGACAGTGAGGGACAGGGAAGCCTGGTGTGCTGCAGTCCATGAGGTTGAAAAGAGTCAGACACGACTTAGTGACTGAATAGCAAGAGTAAGACCTCAGGGGCCTCCAGTACTGTCCCTGGGGCCAGGGCCTTGTTCAGGTGGGGATAGATCACACACTGTATTAGCTTCTCCAAATCCCCAGGGAGAAATCCCTGTGGGCTGAAGGACAAGGCATCCCTGCCCTGGATTCTGGACTGGTGGGCAGGAATCTGAGGGCAAGCTGAGCAGGAAGCAATTGCCCTTAGCAGTTGTTGGCGTCTCCTAGCCTGTCCCCACCTTGGTTTCCTGATGGGACACAGTGACATCTGTCACACCCCAAAGAATAGGAGCCTGGGGGGACAGAGGACAGAGGCTGCTGTGGGGTCTTTCCCAGAATAAGTCCATAGCAACTCACTTGTTCACCATCAAAACAAAGAAAGAAGGATGACAGCTTCTGCCACCATCTTCAGATATCCATTTGCCTCTGGATTATAGGTTGAGGATCGAGATACTCAATGAGGTTTTCCCTGGTGCCCCCCACCCTCTCTCTAGGACCCCAAGCCCTTAGGGACAGGCCCAGACTCCTAAACTCCCCAGGACAGGGTACAGACACCAGGCTGACGGGGGGCGGGGGGGTCGGAGGAGGGGCAGCCAGATCCCAGTGGGCCCCAGCCGGTCTGCATGACTCATTCCTTGTTTCCGTCCACTCTGGTCTGAGTGCCTTGGCCCAGAGGCCTCTGGGAGGTTGTAACACAGGCTGGCCCCTCGCCCACTGGGACTCAGCAGACAAAAATTAAAGATCTCACTCCTCAGGAACTCACACAGACAGCAGAGGCATGCTCTGTGCTCTGCCTCACCAGACCAGACCTCAGGCCGGAGGAGGCTGATGGCCAAGGGAGGAAGGAGAGGCGTCTCCAGCTCCTCCCACTCCTCCTCACCCTCCACCTCCAGTCGTGAAGCCCTGGCCACCACCCACTGTCTTCTCACTCCTCCTCAGGTCCTGGCCTGAAGATAGCGGGTGCCACCAGCACCTCCTGGGCTCCACTCCACTCCTCCCCATCTCTGTCCAAAAATCAGTGAGGGAGAAACAGACGTGTAAACAACTAATCACACGCATTTTCTTTCTGGCTGCACAGGTCCGATGAGGCCAAAAACCTGCTCAGCAATCTTTAGTGGCTCCCCAGTACCTCATAAATCCAGCCCAAACTTTTTACCAGGCCCTCCACACAAGTGGGTTCCATACCCCTCCCCTCTTGTCTGCCAGTACTCAGCACAGTCCCACTCAGAACTCCCTCACTTCCCCACCCACATCCCTTTACCCCAGTTCCTCGGCTCAGGCCATTTTCTTCACCTGGAATGTTCTTCCCACCCCTTGCCTGCCTGTCCTTTAACGCCCCTCTCAAAACTCCCACTTCTTTCAAGAAGCCTTCCCAGAACACCATTGCCAAGTCCAGAAAAAGCTCACTCCCTCAGCTGAACCCCTAGATCTCACTCTGCCCTCTTTGCTATCCTTCCGGAGCAGTGGGAAACACATGGGGCTTTGAAGTACCACTCCGCAGCACCATTGTTCACCAGCTGTGTGTCCTTGCCTAAAGTGACAGCCTCCCTGAGCCAGTTTCCTCACCAGCGGGAGACTGGAGTAAAAGTCCTTGAAAGCGCCACCCCTAGATGGGGCATTGGGCTTCCTGATGGCTCAGAGGGTAAAGCGTATACCTGCAATGTGGGAGACCCAGGTTCAATGCTCAAGTTGGGAAGATCAGCTAGAGAAGGAAATGGCAACCCATTCCAGTACTTTTGCCTGGAAAATTCCATGGATGACGGAAGAGCCTGATAAGGTATAGTCCACGGAATCGCAAAAAGTCGCACATGACCGAGCAGCTTCACTTCTAGATAGAGCCAACTATATTCGCCAACACAGCCCTCCAGGCCACAGCTGATTGGATCAGGGATAAACACGCGACCCAGGGGCAGCCTTGTCATTGGCTGATCAGTGACCTAAGACTTGTGGTCTGATTTGAATGCATACACTGGACACGCAAGATTCTGTCTTGAAAATCTGAACTAAGCAACTTGACTTTGAAAGTTAAGCCCTGGGCTTAAAACAGCAGGCAAGTCCTCGTTTCTGAGAGCTCACAGTCCAAAGGGGTCCATATAACCTTGGAACAATAAAGCCAAAGAGGTTTAGTGACTTGCCTGGGGTCAGTAACACAGAGAGGGCCGATACTCAGGTCTCTAGACCTGGTTTCGGTCCAGGGTGGTGGGCCTCTGGGACAGGCTCAGAAAGCAGCGGTCCTGCGCTGACTGCCTGAAAAAGACCATGGCTCTACCGTGCCTGGCATCAACCTATTCTGGGCAGCCTGGGAACAAGGCAGTCCTGAAAGGGTAAAGTCAGGTCACAGCAGGGAGCACAGACCCTGATTCTCATCCTGTGTCTCCCTGTTCTGCCCTTGGCCCTTCCCAGATTCAGTTTCCTCATGTATGATAGAGAGGGTTTTATTGGATGAACTCAAATTCCCTGTCAACACTAAGAGTTTGATTTGAGGAGCAGACAGACAAGCGATGGGCATGGATCCAAGAGCGGTAGGATCCACAGAATGTGAACCCTGGAGAGGACCTCCCCAAGAAATCAGATTCCTTCAATTACGGTTGGAGAAACTAAGACCCGAAGCAGGAGAGGTGTTGGTCCAAGGTCACGTGACCGGCTACTGGCAGGGCCAGCACTTGACCCAGGGTCTGCTGACTCCCAGGCCTCTCAACCCTTTCTCTTTCAACTCCCCCAAGAAGCTGGGAGCCTTTTGGCCGTCTGGGCCAGGGAAGCCAAGAATGGCTGTACATGTCAGCAGCGGGGCCTCTGGGCCTGGGAACATCTCTGACAGGGTAGGCGCACGTGCCAAAGCCGCTGGTGGGGAGGGACGGGACTGGGAGCCAGAAAGGCGTATGGGAGATAATCTGTCAGCATCTCCCTTCTTCCAGATGGCAGGAAGAAACATTGACACGTCCGTGATGAGTGAGGGGAAACAGTCCCCTCTTCTGATTGAGCCATTGCTCCACAGGGGACTTGCCTCCCTCTCTGCCCCTCTCTTTGCTTGCTTTCATACACACACACACACACACACACACACACACACACACACACACACCCCTATTTAGCTGCTGCATTCTGCCACCTGCAACTTCAGTCTCAGGATGTGTACTGGGGGACTTCTCCAGTGGTCCAATGGCTAAGACTCTGTGCTCTCAATGCAGGGGGCCTGGGTTCAATCCTTGGTCCGGGAACTAGATCCCACATGCCACAGCTAAGAGTTTGTATGCTGCAGCTGAAAGATCCTGTGTGCTGCAACTAAAATCTGGTGAAGCCAAATAAATACTTCAAAAAAAAAAAAAAAAAAAACGGTGTGTATTGACATTCTCAGGCATACTATTTGGTGGGACCTGGAATTCTTTTTGCTGCCTGAGCTGCCTCTGAGCTCCTGCCTACTTTCTAATGCTTAGCCTATTTGGCTGGCATCATGAACACCCCCACCCATTCCACAGACATTTTTGAATACCCAGTATATGCCAGGCACTGTGTTAGCCACTGGAGGTAGGTAGGCATCCTCATTGCCTGTGAGATGGGAATTACCAGTCTGGTGGGGACACTGTAGAAAAACCATTGACCGGGCAGTTGGGGTTGACTCAGGAGTATTTCTCAGAGAGCCCTGACTTTGACTTGAACCTTTTTAAAAATTTATTTATTTTTTTATTGAAGGATAATTGCTTTACAATATTGTGTTTGGTGTCTGCCATACATCAACATAAATCAGCTGTAGGTATACATATGTCCCCTCCTTCCTGAACCTTCCTCCCACCTCCCACCCCATGACCTGAATCTTGAAGGCTAAGGATGATTTCACCATGTAGGAGTGGGGGACATGCCCAAAAGAAGCACTTCATAGGGAAAGTCGTGGATAGAAGACAAAACCTGAGCTATTGAAGGGACTTAAAAGTAGCTTAGGTGGCTGGAGTTTGGGTAGGAATGAAATAAAGGTAGGAGATGAAGCTGGAGGGTAGGCTGGGGTCAATGAATGGCATGCCTTGTTCTAGTCAGCTCCTTTTCTCAGACAGATAGACCTGTTCCCCACATCTAAACCACCGGGTCGCCCTGAAAGGAACAGAATATTTATCTGGAATTCTGAAATGGATGCCTTCTGGTCAATTGCAAGGAGTCATTCCAGCGTCATCCTAAATTATCACCAGTCAGTATAAAGCCAGTGAATTTGCCATGCTTAAAATCAGTCCCCAGCCCTGCTTCCAACTAGTCTGTCCCTCCACATGGCTCCTCCCTTATAAAACTGGTGCAGCCTGGTCCCCAGCCTTCTGATGCCATGACCCACCAACCCAACTTGCTCCCCTTTTGCCAACCCTTTCACCAGTTACCTCTACTGTCTGATTCCCTGCTTTCTCTGGGCCCCTGGAGACTCAGCCCCCCAGTTAGGCTTCTGTCCCTCAGTCTTACTCTTCCATGGCCTCAGGTCCCTCCTATAATCCCACAAGCTCATATTGCCGAACTTGTATCATGCCTGTGTCATAATCTATATATCCAAGCCCATCCACCTTGCAGCCTCCCTCATAGCTTTGTCCCAAAGTGAGATAAGCCATATGTGTTTGATATCAAGCAGATAGCTGGGGAGTGCCCTGTGCATTTCAGCCATCCTTTATTGAGCACCTACTTGTCGGGCATCAGCATCACCAAGAAGAATAAAGCTCAGTCCCCATCCTCAAGGAGCTTCCAGTGTAGTAAGAAAGGCAAAAACACCTGTAATGGTAAGTGCTGTGATTAAGATCATCTCAGAGAGCAATTGAACACAGGACAAAGCACCCCCAGGCTGGAAATATGGGACAGTTGGTCAGGGAAGTTCCCAGAGAGGATTCTATCTGAGCAGGTTCTGTAAGACAGGATAAGTCTCAGGTGGAAAGGACGTGAGAAAGAAGCACAGTGACGGTTGTCAGAGTCAAGTTTGCAAAAATTAAAACACATCAGGGTCTAATCCATTTCCTTTTTCAGTGAGGTTCCTGATCAGAGAAATTTTGCCAGATTTCTGAATGATAGTCAAATGAAATTCAAGAGCTATTCAATGTGGATAGGTTGGGGAAAATATGGAGCCTCCAGTAAGGCAGTCATATAGGAAATGATAATTCCCCACATTGAAGAATGGATGGGAGGTCCTTGAGATCTACAGGAGCACATGAGACAGGCCTGGGACCTGTAAAAGACCTCTCACAATTTGGATGAAGTCAGAAAAAGCATTTTAATCAAATTATCACGTGACATAGAACTGGAGGAATAAATGATAAAATTGGAAGATAGAAGCAAGTTTTATACTGATACAGATAAGTTGAGATTTAATAGAGATAAGTGAAAAAGTCTTGCATCTTAGTCCAAAAAAAGCAGTAATTGGAGAACAACAGAGATGTTTCAGTAGCAGTTCATGTGAAATGACTTTATTTGGGGGGTGGGGTCGGGTGGGGGTGGACAGAGACCATTGAAAAGGAATATCCTAGTTTACCACTGGTTTGAAATAAACCAACAATGTAATCTTCTAAAAGGTCTAGTGCTGTCTTGGGTAGAATGCAGGGCTCAGTACAGGAAAGGTATCAATGTACTCCAAACTATGATAACACAATGGCAATTTTGTGCTTACTTCTTCTGCCATGTCTTAAATGGCTTTTACAGCCCTGAAATGTATCTAGGAGAAGATAACCTGAATGAAGATAAAAATAACCTAGAAGGAAAAGTTGAGAAACTGGAGAAGAGAAATCTTGTTGAAGAGTCTGGCAACCTTCAACTGTTGCGGAATTGTCAGGTAAGAGAGGGATTCAGTGGTTCCACGTTTGCATTAGTCGTAACAGGTTAACTGCAGTAACAAGCAATCCCAGAAAAGTAAATTTATTTTTATTCATGTGAAGTAGGGCTCTAATCCACATGGTCATGTAGGGCTGTCCTTCCATCAAGGAGCACCAATGTGGAGATTCTTCTTCCTTGTCATTCAGCCAATGAATGAAAGGAGAGAAAAGTGCAGAGGCTAGCATAGGTTTTCTAAAGGTAGTATCTGGAAGAAGTAAACATCATTCTGCTCACATTTCATTGACTAGAACTCAGTCACAAGGTGGTACCTTACCACAGCAAGGAAGGCTGGAAAAGGTATTCTGTGTGCCCAGGAGAAACAGGCTGTGCGTGTGGGTTTAGAATTGTGAATTTGGAAGAGACTACCTTAGGAGTGAGAAGAGTTAAGGATTATAATATATTTACACAAAGACTTACACATGAATGTACTCAGTGGCTCAGTCGTGTCCGACTCTTTGCGACCCCATGAACTATAGCCCGCCAGACTCCTCTGTCTATGGAATTTTTCAGGCAAGATACTGGAGTGGGTTGCCATTCCCTACCCCATCCACATGAATAAAACATATGTAACAGCATTATTCATAAAAACCAAAAGTTACCTGTTGTCTAAATGCCCACAGACTGGTGAATGGACAGACAAAATTTGGTATATCCATACAAAGAAATACTATAAACAGAAGTGAATTACCAATATATGGATGAACTTCAACTATTGCATTGATAAACTTCAACCACATTATGCTCAGTGAAAGAAGCCAGTCACAATGCCATATATTTTATGATTGCATTTATGTGAAATATCTGAAAAGGGCAAGGCTATAAAGACAATAGATTCAAGGGATGGGGTGGAGTAGGCAGAAGGATATTAACAGTAAATGAGCACAAGAGGTTTTATTGGGGAGATAAAAATGTTCTAAAGTCGATTAATGGTAATGGTTGTACAACTTGGTAAATTTACTAAAAAACAATTGAATTATAAACTTAAACATGGTGAATTACATGATGACAAAATATGCCTCAATAATGTTATTTTTTAAGTTAAAGATTTAGTATTTTTAGGTTGGGGGAAAGAGAATAATCCTACAAGGGAAATAATAAAGGATTATTCAAAGTGGAAGGAGGAAGTGATACAGAACCCAAAGGAAGAGAAGATTCAAAGAAGGAAAGCATGGTTAGTTCAACTCTAGTCAAAACTACTGAGAAATCACATAAAATGGAAGGTTGAAACTCTTGTCTGTCATGGTAGCGTTCACAGTATTGTCCCAGATCCAGAGACAGGAACATGGAAAACGGGAAACAGATTTCCACTTAACAGTAAGTGCAACCTTTAGAGATGTTTAACAACAGGGCAGATCCCATTGCTGAGTGATGTGCTCTCTGACAGCGGAAGTATTCAGAGAGAGGCTGGATGGGCATTTAGGAAGGATTTCTACAGAGGAGGAAGACTTCTAAGGAGCATCTCAGTCTCTGAAAGACCCAGGGTATTCCGAAGACTTCATTACCTCTCTTTGCCCAAGGCCTCCTCTCCACTTTTGGCCTTGGGCTCCTCATCTCAGACACTGAGAGTTGACCTTTGGGAAGAGCCACTTTGGAAAGTGGCTTTGACTCTTGAAACCCCAGGCACCCAACTGCTGTTGTCCAGGAGTTCTTCAACCACTGAGAGTTCCCTTGAGCTTGGAGGTCAGTGGTCATACAAGAGCAGGTTTCACCAAAAGTTAGCTCAGAGAACTGAGTAATCCTGGGAGACCAGGGGAGATAAGCTGAACTGCCAGAAAGGACCAGTGCTCATTTTAACACGTGCCAGAAGGCCAGTCCCACAGTTGCCTTTGTGTCTCTGCCTCACTCTCATCCAACACCCACAGAGGTCAAATGCAGGAAGGAGAAGGTGAACCCATCATATGAGTGGGCTCAAGAAGAACTGAGTGAAGCTTTCTTAATCAGGACTTTGTTTGATACTCTTAGTCACCCATCAGGAATGGCCACCGAGATATAGAAATAAAAAGCCAGCACCCAGAAGTTGGAAGAGCCTTATTTTCAGAGGACTTGGAAATCTGTGTGGAGCTTCTGCGTGGCCCCCGTTGCCAGTGGCCATGACCATAGCTGCTGGCATTACTCCAGCGTGAACTCTGATTCCATTGCAAAGGGGAAGGAGTTCTACTTAACAGCTCCTGGAGCAGATGGCAAGCTGTGTTACTGCCCGCTCACCAAAACAGACACTCAAGAGGTGATTTATTTGCCCAGAAAATATTTGTGGGGCATCTTCTACACACCAGGTCCCCTCCCAGAGCCCACAGTCTATTCATTCTGAAATATAAGGAGAACTGCCCCAGGTGCTAAGGGATTGGGATGGTTTAATGTTTTTTCCAGAAGACAATGGAAGGGCTGGATGGCTGGAGGCAGTCCCATCCAGCCCTAGGAGTCATAACCTCTTACGTTCACCCCAACAAAACCTGCCCCTGGCCTTTCACACTGCTTCCATGTTGGCTGAGAAAGACTAGGCTGGATACATAGGATCCCCACAGAAAGGCTTTCCCATTTCTAGACCCTGGAAAGAGAGCCAGGCCACGGAAAACCAGAGAGAGAAAAACTGTGGGGTGGGGGAGGGGAGAGGGCTGGACACTGAGTGCCAAGTGCTCCAGACTGGGTGGGAACCCAAGGGCAGGGGAGCAGGAAGGAGCCGCCCAGGCAGGAGCAGACCCCTAAGCCGAGGATTGGGCAGGAGACAGGTCTGGCTCCTGGCGTACCTGCGCTAATGAGCTGGAAACAGGAGGAAATGGCCCAGCATGTGAAGGCCAGCAAAGGGAAAGGCCTCCCCATGCCAGCTGGATGGGAGAGGGCCGAGCAAGGTGGGCACAGGGCCCAACCCCCTCCACACCCTGAATTCTCAAGCTGGAACCTGGAACTTCCAGGAGAAGGGACTTAGGAGGTGCAGGCAGATCGGAGAGGCTGAAATGAGACCTCCTGGGGGAAAGGGGATTAGAAAGATGCCAAGCTGTGGTGGCATGAGGGGGAGAGAGAGCCAAGGGGCTGCAGAGGCACCCTGCCAACCCTGGGGAGGGAAGAGGCCCCAGGGCGGTCATCAGCTGTAGCTGAAAGGAGGCAAATCTGACGGTCGACTGACTTAATAAGGGCAGTCAGGATGGATGAGTCCTCCCAGTCCTCCCGGGCGGCAGAAATGGCCACAAGTATTCACAGACTGTAAACACCAAGGGGGACCGGCCTTGTCTGGGTCTGCAGGGACCTGGCGAGGCTGAGTAGAGAGGGGCAAGGCCAGGACAGAGGCCTGAGCCTGGCATTCTCTGCAGTGGACCGTCCAGAGGCCCTGGATGAAGGGTCACTTTGGGAACCCCAAGGCCAGCTCAGAAAGCCCCACCAAAGCCAGAAGCTGGACACGGCCCCAGACAGGTCCATCTTGCAGGGATCCAGGATAGGGGGACTTGACACTGACATGTTTGTTTGAACCCTGGACATGGGCTTCCCAGGTGGCTCAGTGGTAAAGGATCCTCCTGACAATGCAGGGGATGCAAGAGATGCTGGTTCGATCCCTAGGTCAGGAAGATCCCCTGGAGGAGGAAATGACAGCCCACTTCAGAATTCTTGCCTGGAAAATCCCATGGATAGAGGAGCCTGGTGGGTTATAGTCCATGGGGTCGCAAAGAGTCAGATGCGACTGAGCGACTAAGCACGCATGCAATTTAGAAGTGGAGGAGCCCACTTTGCCTCCTAACACCAGGGTGGGGCCAGGGCAGTTGGACAAATACTCATGGAGCATCCACCTTAGCCTTTCCCATTCAGGATCCTAGGACCCTTCCCAATGGCATCCACAGGGACCTTCACCCCTGCTCCATTGCTGGCATGGAAAACGTCTACCAGAGGCAGAAGTCTAGGGGTCCAGTCTGACTTTCTGTGTGCTCCTGGTTCAGCACTGGCTGCAAATTACAGTCGAGGCATCTGTCTCCAGACCTCAGTTTATCCACCTGCAGCATGAAGAGATTGCATCTGCTCCGTGCAAAGTGATTTTCATTGGTTATATAGCCTTTTGCTCAGCCAGCCGTTGTCATGGGAACAATCCAAGTCAAAAGGTGGATCCAGCAGAGAAGTATCAATCACCCTCTAGCTTGTGACTAAGGAGAGCTTTGTCATTTCATCTACCCAGCATCCCTTCTCTCTTATTCTGGTATCAGCATCCATTTTCCTTTAAGTAAGTGTCCTTCCACCTTCTATAGATCATTCTGAAGGGGCAGCCAATCACAATACCTGCCATGTGTCCCATGACCCAAACTGGCCAATCAGATTCTTTCTCATGATTTGACCCAGAGACCCACACTTTATAGCTGGAACACTCAATCTCAGCTCCCCAAACAAACATACTCCAAAGGAGTTTCTGGGCCTGAGAACTGTGTTGCTGCCTGAATTCTTGACCTTTTCAATACTTACATGTTCAGTTCTTCTATTCTGTTTACTCCTAAAATCTTTCTGATAACTGTATTCTTTTTTTTTTTTAATGTATAAATTAGTCAGAATCCTTGTTGCTGCTTGCAACCAAAGAATCCTATTTATACACAAACCAAGAGAGGAAAGTTGGGTGGGTTAGATGACAGGACCCTCCTCTCTGCTGCCCTCTCTCTTTGTGGCCCCAGGGCAATTGACTCAGCTCTCTAGCAGCACTCAGCTCATGTAGGAGACATGGTGGGGTAGCGTCTGCTCAACAAGACCTCGAACATCAGCTAAGCACGTTTGTATCCTTGATACGAATGGTTGAGGGACTTATACCCTGTTAAGTGCTTAGCTGCACTGAATTGAGATCTTAGAGCTTGAAGCAGGTAACTGCAGTGGGAAAGAAATTTAACAAGTATCAGAGCAGCTTCACACTTATCAAGATGTGAGCAACTGCTGGAGAAAGCCATCCCACTGCATGCAAGTGATGAGTGTGGGGGTGGGGAGTGGTCAGAACCCATTTCAGGGTGTTGGGGGAAGGCCCATTCTGTCCCCAAAGTGTCTCTCCCACCTCTTCATGAGTACCTCTCATTCCTGAAACAAGAGACAAAGGCACTCAGTGAACATTTAGACACAGAGCTAGAAATCCATCTTCCCCTAGAAGAGGAAAACAGTATTTTCATTCACTCTGAAGTGTAATGATGGGTGTAGACTCTTTCCTGAGAGCAGACCTGGATAGGAGAAGTGGTTTGGAAATACTAGGTTTTCAGGGTGTGGAAAGTGAAAACGGGTCTGCAGGTGGGTCAAGAGCAATGGGAGGGGCTAGAAAACAGGGGATACAAGCATATGGGCTACACATCAGCTTTGACTGTAAGTTCTAGGGGCCTACTCCAGTAAACCTAAGCGGGGGGGGATAATTTATTCAAAAGAGACAGGGTTCTGAAGGAGGTGTTCAACAACCAGGCCTGGGAAGCCAGGGACCAGGGCAGCTATAGAAGCCAGGGTGGCTCTAAGCCAGTTGCCTTCTGTGGTCAGTAGTGACTCCATCCCAGATTCAAATTCCCTAGGAGAGAGTTTGTTGGATGTGTCTGGATCCTGTGCCCACCCTTTGAGGTGGATGGTTGGGAGGGTCCCCGTGGCTGACAGCCCCACCAGGAATGCCTGGAATTGGCAAGGCAGAGTTCCCTAAAGGAAAATTGAGTTTCCTTTATCCAAGGAAGGAGAAGGAGTGCTGGGCATATTCATACAACAGATGTTCACTACACATGGCATGTCGATTTACAGAGGAGGGAGGCGAGTGGGGTGGGGTATGGGAAATTGCAGGAGACTCCAGAATCTGCCATGGGGGCCAGCCCTGGATTCCGTCTCCTTCTCCCCCACCCTGCGCCCCATAAAAGCAAGCACAGAGAAAGAATGCTGTGTTTCTGTTCTTGACAGCTTGATAGAATTGTCTCCTTAGCTTCCAGTCACGCTCGGCTCTCCTGCTAGAATCATTACCACCCACCTGTTCTCCATGCGAGAATTCACAGCCAGTGGACACACATCTGGCCTGCAAAAGACATGCTTGGAAGTCTCCCCAACTGCTTGGAACAGGCTGGGGACAGCATAGGGTCAGCCACCAATTCAAAGGCAAGCAAACAGCTGGCCTGAGAGCTGTAGTCATTATGGCTTGAGCGGCTACCCATCCTTACCCCACCAGGCCAGTTGATTAACATGGGACAGGTGTGCTCTGGGACTCAATACTGGGTCCTGTACCTGGCAGTCCTCCCCCACCCCCACCTGCTTCACCAGTGTTGGTTTGGGGGGGTGCTCTTACCTTGCCTTTCTTGGGATTCCTTTATTTTTCTTCCCGTTACTGTCTGCATCATTCCCTTCTGAGTACCCTGGAAGTTAAGAAAAAGCCAGGTAAGGTTCTAATGGGAAGGGCCCATTGAATATTGTGTTTCGGTGGTGAAAGTAACTGCATCTAAGTTTTTAAGATATAAGTGCCAGACTGGACAGGGCCTAAAGATTGTAGGTCCGTGTTTCTCGAACTTTTTCAAAAAGTAGCAAGAACCTTTGTGCGGTATTTCAGCTTTCAACAAACACTTACTGAGTGGCTACTGTGTGCTAGGCGCAGGGCTAGGGAACGTGGCAGTGGCGACACAGACCCGACCCTCGCAAACCTCCTGAGTTTACAGTCTAGTGGGGGAGGCAGACATTGAACAAATAATTGGGTAAGTAGGTCAGTAACGAGTTACAGCTGAAACAGAGCTATGAAAAAGGTGTATGCAGCTAGGTGGCCTATCACAGAGTTGAGAGACATTGGGAAAGGCATCCCCAAAGAAGTAGGAAATAAGCGAAGAGCTAGAGGGAAGATGGTCCAGACAAGGCACATTACAAGAAAAATCCCAGAGGCAAGAAAATGCTTGCGTTGGAGGAATTTGTAGAAGATCATTGTGGTGGAGCCAGGAAAGCAGGGTAGCTCAGACGAAGATGAAGGGACGTAGGCCCTGGACCACCAGGGCCTCATGGGCCAGCTCAGTGATGACACTGAAACTGGGGAGCCACTCTAGCTGAAAAGCAGCCCACCCCTGATTTCCTACCCTCAACACACAGCCTTATGGCAGAAAGTGAAGAGGAACTCAAAAGCCTCTTGATGAAAGTGAAAGTGGAGAGTGAAGAAGCTGGCTTAAAGCTCAACATTCAGAAAATGAAGATCATGGCATCCGGTCCCATCACTTCATGGGAAATAGATGGGGAAACCGTGGAAACAGTGTCAGACTTTATTTTGGGGGCTCCAAAATCACTGCAGATGGTGACTATAGCCATGAAATTAAAAGACGCTTACTCCTTGGAAGAAAAGTTATGACCAACCTAGATAGCAGATTCAAAAGCAGAGACATTACTTTGCCAACTAAGGTCCGTCTAATCAAGGCTATGGTTTCTCCTGTGGTCATGTATGGATGTGAGAGTTGGACTGTGAGGAAGGCTGAGTGCTGAAGAATTGATGCTTTTGAACTGTGGTGTTGGAGAAGACTCTTGAGAGTCCCTTGGACTGCCAGGAGATCCAACCAGTCCATTCTTGAAGGAGATCAACCCTGGGATTTCTTTGGAAGGAATGATGCTAAAGCTGAAACTCCAGTACTTTGGCCACCTCATGAGAAGAGTTGACTCATTGGAAAAGACTCTAACGCTGGGAGGGATTGGGGGCAGGAGGAGAAGGGGACAACAAAGGATGAGATGGCTGGATGGCATTACTGACTCGATGGACGTGAATCTGAGTGAACTCCGGGAGTTGGTGATAGACAGGGAGGCCTGGCGTGCTGTGATTCATGGGGTCGCAAAGAGTCGGACACGACTGAGCGACTGAGCTGAACTGAACTGAACGCACACTCATCCCCTTGCCTTGTAGCCTCCGAGGCATCTCAGGGGAACCACGCAGCTTATCAGAAACAGCTTGCAAACCACTGATCCAGCTCTGAGTCTTGACAGTCGTCCACTTCCCCAGTATCCTCTCTCTTAACTCCGGCCACCTATCCCAGCCTCCCTGGAAAGAAGGCTGGCCGGGTGTGATCTAGGGACAGGCTCCCAGAACACTGCACGTCTCAATGCTTCAAGAAGGAGCGTCAGGAGCCAGTCTAGCATCTGGTATGAGGAATGGGCTCCAAGAATGGGATCTCGTCCCTTGCCTGCCCCTGGGGCTCTCAGAAGATTCCCCCTGTGCTTGCTGCCAGAGTCCCTGACCTACCCCTTCTAGACCCCTCCCCATCACTCATTCCCAGTCAGGGGAAGGCCGCTGGCCAGGATGGCAGATACCGATCAAGCTCCGGCCTCAACATTCCTCTCCACCCAGGGGTCAGGGTCAGCTGTGGGGTATTTTCCCAAGCCATGGGGAACAGAGGCGCCTCCTGACATGCACAGTCACTGACCCAGGCTGGAAGGGCAGCTACCAGTGAAGATGGGCTAGAGAAGAAAGCGGTCACTGGCTCTTGGAGAAGAGCTGCAAGCAGAAAAGGGTTGGGGAGGAGGGGCCTGAGAGGAAGTAGAAGTAGAACCTGGTGATGGGAAATGGGGTGCATGTCTGGGATCTGAGCAGAAGTGGGGGTTTTCCTGCCCCAATCCGGTTGGTCCTCATCTAATTAACCATGGAGTCTGGCCTCTCTGAGACCCTGGAGACAGCAGCAGTACCCCCAAGCCTCCAGCAGGGTCCAAGCACACAGGCATGGCTGAGCCCTCTGTAGCCCTGCAAAGGGCCAGAAGACAAGCAGGTCAGGCGGGTGAGAAGATTCTGAAGGTGAAAGAATTTGCTGCTCCCCGTTTTAGCTGTGAGATCTGCAGCAAAGATCACAACCAATCACAACCACCTCTCTGAGACTCCACTTTCCCTTCTGTAAAAATGGATACTTCTAGACCATGACATGCTAGTGGAACCTTCCAAGAGGTGCTGTTCAGTAGGCAGAGTTAATTAAAAAATAATAATAATAGTGAGACCTACCTCATAGGACTGTAGGAATGACTTAATGAGAAAACAAGGGAAAGACCTCAGCAATCATTTAGTTAGCCATGGTTTTAAACCCCATCTCCAAGCTAGAGAGGCTACACTGGATGGTGGCTGGTGAGGGCCTGAGATTGGGAAAAGAAAAGAGAAAGAGGGAAGCCAGACCTCACAGCACACCCCAGCCAAGAGCCCAAGCAGACAGCGTCTCCCCTGGAGGAAGGGCTGGTGTTCTCCGCTCCGTTGCCCTCTGGCAGGCACTGAGCGCCTGTTTTCCTCATTAAGGGTGGCTGTAACCTGGCTCCCTTAACACTGCTGACACAAGGTCCAGAAACAGCTCAGAGCCCCCGAACAGACAGCATCACCTGCTTTCGACATCACCTCCCAGCTGGATCAACAAGGCTGGGGGTGTAAGGGGGCTAAATTTAGGGCAGACTGCAGGGAATCAGAGCGGACGCTACTGGGAATGGAAGCCACGACGCGGGTTCCTCACTCTGTGCCCAGCGATGCTAAGCATCACCACACTGTAAAGAGGAAAAGCAAATAGTTTTGAGTGCACACTATTTGCCAGGCTTTGTGGTAAAGCATTTATGTGTATTATCTCATTGAATCCCCATAACAGTAGTTGACACCCATTGTATAGATGGAGAAATGGAGGCAGAGGGTACTTAAGAATTTTAACCAAAGGGGCTTATCATTTGTTAGGGAGGCAAGGTTATAGGTTCATGTCCCCATGAGAGAAGAGAACAGAATCTGAAATGGTCCCCCACCAACCCGAGTAGTTGGCTTCTCATCTTCCCATTGCCACCTGCCTCAGTTTCCCCAGGCTTCCAGCTGCCACCAGGCTGACCAGGCTCAAAGGGCAGCCCTCACCCACTGTTCTAGGGCTAGACATGTTCATTTCCCCAAAGTTCAGCCAAGACATGGCTAGAATTTTTCAAAAGGAGCTTATCTAGAAAACTTGAAAAGAGAACAAAATTTAAATATAAAAGCCAAGAATCTGGGAAGAGAGGAGTTTATAAAGCAGTTTTCGCGTTCCAAGATAAGGAAAGTAATGACAGCTATTAGTTGTGCCAAGTGTCCGACACTATACTATGCTCTTGATATATGTTATTTTCTTTTTATCCTCAAGGGCAACCGATGAGACAGTTATTATTATTCATGTTCCACAAATATGGAAACAGATGCTCAGAGAGGTTAAGCAACTTGTCCATGTTACACAGTTTATAAGCATTGGAGCTGGGAGCCAGAGGAGACTTTGCACTTAACCACCTAAACGTAGAAGATGAACATGCTGGGCATGACTCTCACAGCTAACAGGCCTCATTTAGGTCTCATGGAGGTGTTTGACAAAGCTACCCGAACTCTACACTGAAGGGTTGCAGGTTGGCCCCACTGTTTCCTCTGATCGATTTGTAACTCTTGCTCAGGAAAGAATTATAACACTTTTCCTCCTAGACAAGGATGGAAGAACCTTGGCAAGTCTGTGCCTTTCATTTCTCTGTTTTCTAGGGCCAACTTATGTCAACCAAAACAAAACAAAGCAGAATCAAAAACAAGCCAATATGTTGAAACCTTTGTACTTGTCCTTCATTTCAAATTCCCCTCATGACATGTTATGGTTTCCACAATATTCCATTGGTTAATGGTTGGACCAATGTTTCCTGAAGTCTGGAGATACTGTGAGTGAAGCTTTTAACCCAGTGTTGGGCACATGATCAGCATTAGATATGTTGTTGTTGTGATTATCATTATTGAGAGAATGCTTCCTGTGATTACATCCCGAAGTCACTCGATATAAAACAATATAAAATTAGGTACTGATTGAATGGGCTTCCCAGGTGGTAAAGAACCTGCCTGCCAGTGCAGGAGATGTAAGAGACGTGGGTTCGATCCTTGAGTCTGGAAGATCCCCTAGAGGAGAGCATGGCAACCTACTCCAGTATTTTTGCCTGGAGAATCCCATGGATGGGGAGCCTGGCAGGCTACAGTCCATAGGGCTGCAAAGAGTCGGACACAAGTCTGGCCTGGCATGCACACACGCACTGACTGAATAACTGATACCAATAGCTATCAGGGAGTAAAGTTTACCGAGTAGTTACCGCAGCCAGGTTTCAGTCTGGGTCGCTTACATACATTATATCTTTTTAATCTTCCTAACAACTCAAGAGATAGGAATTATTTTCATTTCCCGTTCACAGATGATGAAACCAAGGCCTGGAAATATTAAGTAACAAAGTCACACAACTCCCAGATGGTAGGGCTGAGATCTGAATTCAGACAGCTAAGTTCAGAACCTGCCTGGAAAACCTCTAAGCCCTATGCCTCCCATGATGCATCCAACAATAAGACTATACTACAGGGGAGAGGAGGGAGACGTCGTTGTGTGCTGAGGTGGTCAGAGAAAGTTTTCTGGAGGCTGTGAGCTCTACGGGACCCTGAAGAAAGGACAAGATGGGTAAAGCAAAAGAGAGACTTGTTTTAGAAAACAAAATTATGGGTACTAAAGGGGAAAGGGGTGGGAGATAAATTAAGTGTTTGGGATTGGCAGATACAAACTACCATGTATGATATAAATAAACAACAAGGTCCTACTATATAGCATAGGGAACTATATGCAGTATGTTGTAATAAACTATAATGGAAAAGAACATGAAAAAATATATATATTATATATTTCTATGTGTATGTATATATGTAACTGGATCACTTTGCTGTACACCAGAAACTAATACAACATTGCAAATTAACTTTACTTCAATTCAAAAGAGAGAGATAGACACGTTTTAGGCTGAATGGTGATCCCTGAAGTCTTATGCGACCCCAAAATGGAACATCAGGAAGTCCCCCATCCTTAGAACACAAAGGACTGCTTCCCCTCCGACGTAGTGTCATTTGGAAAACTTGACTGTTCAAGAAGGGACTCGGAGCACAGGCTGGAACCTGTGAGGTCCTCCTGGAGCGTCTAGCATCAGTATAGAGAGAAAGGCTGGCAACAGTTCCCCTGGGAGGTTTGGCAGAGGGTTGGCCTGAGTCAGATTGACTGATCATCACCTCCACCGTGATCATCTCCACACTGATTACTGGTGTGCTCTGAGAAAGTGGTTTTGTTTTGCCATGACTGTGGTAGCGTTGCCCCAGCAGGTATGAATGCAGAAGGGCCTGTGGGCCTACAAGCCTGCAGGATTTCACAGAAGCCTTAGGGAGAAGCTCACACTTCACACTTAAGCCCTAGAGATGATGGGGCTGGGGCAGGCAGGGGGTGGAATTTAATCCAGGGGGCCCCACAGCACTTCCTTGCTGAGGAGCTGGTTAAGGGATGGCTCCAGGGAAAGTGAGGCCGGTGCTGGCCAGCAGAGGCCTGAACAGGAACATGTGGGAACCCCAGGCCTGGCTCTCGCAGACCTGATGGAATATCTGAGTGCGTCGGTAGCGCCACACCTGTCCCTTCTCACTGAACTGCAGCCTGGGCAGGCCCAGAAAGGCTGCAGCCTAAGGCAGCCTGGAAAGAAGCGGCCAACACTTCTGAGCAACGTGCTAGGCCAGATGGAGTGAAGAGCCTGGAGCGAATGTCTGGAGGCTCTTCTCTGAGCAGGAACCCACATGAGAAGCCGATGACTCCCGTCTTGTGCGCCCTCCAGGTCTCACCACACAGCGCACTCTCTTGCTTTCGTTGTGGCCCAGTGTGTGTATGTTTTGCTCTCCTGTTATACTTTCAGTCATTGTCACCCTAAGTGTGGTCCATAAACCAGGAGCAACAGCATCCCCTGGGAGCTTGTTAGGCATGCAGACTCTCATCACGGACACACTGGAGGAGAATGTGCTTACTAACAAAGTCCCCAGGGATCTGACTGCACATCGAAGTTTGAGAAACACTGCTCCTTGGAACAAGTTTTTTTATTCCTGGTGCTCAGCAGTAAGTAGGTGCTGAATAAATATATGCTTTAACTTTTTGTTTTGAAATGACTTATACTTAGAGAAAAGTTGCAGAAGTTACGAAAATAATAGGCTATTCACACATGCCCTTTCCAGCTTCCCCTAATGGTCACAGTTTAAGCAGCTATGGCACAGTGACCAAAGTAACATGGGTAAACTAACAGAGTTATGAGACCATTAACAGAAGTGCAGACTCTTTCTAAATTCATCAGTTTGTCCCCAACGTCTTTCTCTTCTAGGGCCCTTGGTGGCATTTAGCTGTTGAGTCTCTTCTGCTCCTCTAATCTGTGATGGTTTTTAGTCTGTTCTTGTTTTTCATGACCTCGACCCTTTCAATGATTGCCTCTAGGTTCTTTTTTAGTCTCTCTCAACTTGAGTATGTCTGATGTTTTCCTGTGACTGAGGTCATGGATTTGGGGTAAAAATACCGTGGAAGCAATGCTGGATCCTCCTCACCATATGAGAACATGTCTATTACTGATGACATTAAACTTGATCACTTGGTTAAGCTTATGTTTGCTGGGTTTCTCCACTGGGTTTCTCTACTGTAAAATTACTGTTCTCCTCCTCTTTGTAGTTAGTAAGTTTCTTGGTAGGGGGAGAATTTTTGAAACTATGCGAATATCCTGATTCTCCTCAAACTTTTTCCCACTGATTACAGCATCCGTCACTGGTGGATCTTGCCAGCGATTATTACCATTGTTTTTGCCTAATGGTGATTTTGTATTTCCTACATGACGTCTATATTTATTGCAATTCTTCCACTAAAAAAAAGAGCTGTTCCTTCTTCCTCATTTTTTCAGTGTTTTTTAGACTTCAGTTGCAACTCATGGCCACTTATTTTATCCCATGGGTTATAATCCAATATTATTATTTTCTTTTGTTGTTCAAATTGCTCCACCCACTGGAAGCTCCCACAAGTTGGCTTCTTGTTCTGCCATGCCCCATCATTTCCCAAAGACTTCCTGCTTTTCTAGTACCACGAGATGTTCCTGCCTCATTTGATTCAGTAAATATTTTTGAATGACTGAATGATAAAATGAAAAAGACGCATGTATAGAAACTCAGCCCCTCTGCGATTCCCCAACTAGGAAGCTATATCCAATTCATTTTTAGGGGAGTAGAGTTGCTTTACAATGTTGTGTTAGTTTCTGCTGTACCGCGAAGTGAATCAGCTGTATTCACTGATATACTGATATCCTCTCTTTGTTGGATTTCCTTTCCATTTAGGTGACCACAAAGCAGCTGGGAGGAACAACAGGAGCTGTTCCCAGGTTCCACAGGATCACTGACTTCTACTCCCTATGAGGGTCGAGGAAAGCTGGGGGAACTTTTAACCTAAAGATAAAAGAAGCAGTATCCATAGAAATTATAGTCTTGGAAACGCATCTGCCCTAAAAATCCAGCATGTGGACTTTCCACATCTGCCGAGCTGTGTGAGGCAATGCTTACGAACACGTGTGCTGGAGCCAGGTGCCTGGGTCAGAACCCTAAGGCTGCTTCTTGCTGTGTAGCTTCCCGGTGCCTCTATTTCCCCATCAGGCGATAACAGTAACTTGCCATGGAATTGCATAATGGCTAAATAACTTTAAATGTTTAAACTGCTTAGAACGGTCTAAGGTACACTAAAGAGTGAATAATCACTAGCCAGTAGTCTGGGGTTTCCGGCAATTAGCTCTGCCCGCTGAACTCATTCAGCGGTTATTCACTGAGCATTGCAGCATGCACGATTGTGCTGGGTTTCCATCACTGAGCAAATGTGCCCGTCTCTGTTCTCATGGAGCTTACATTCTCCTGGAGTAAAAATAGTCTAGCCCAACATAAAGACTGCAATACTTTTTAAAGACAGTAGTGGGCCGATGGGAACAGCTGTGTTTCAAAACCATTCACACTTTTCCGGTGAAAGTAATTTTCCTCATGGTGTCATGGGATGGAGACCTTAGCCAATCAAAGCATTATATTGCCTTAGCCACAGGGATTAGTTGAGGCCAGGATACATCCCCTCAGCACCAGAGAGGCTTTTGTTCTCCTAATGGTTAGAACCTGTGAGCAAAGAGCTGTGGGGCAGAGGACTTGGCCTGAGAATAAGCCACTGCCATTGAGGGTGGAGCCAAGAGTGGAGGGAAACCAAGTCCAGACGGTGTTGAGAACAAACCTTAAGTCTGTCCTGTTCTGCACTTTTCAGGCATGCAGCCAGCACATTCTCTTTTACTGCTCATTACTGAGGAAGTCCTGAGTTTACTTCAGTCCCGAGAAAGCTGATGCCTAAGCAGAAAGCTGGACGCTGTTCTGAGCCTCTGCTCTTGATCTGAGCACGTCTTCATCTCCTGCCTCGTCCCCAGGTGTAAGCCACCACCACCCCGAAGCACACACACACACACACACTCCACCCTACTTCCCACTTCTGGCTGGCTCACATCTGCTTCCTCCCCAGGAGACCCCCCACCCCAGGATAGTATCAGCCTCCCCTCCACCTCCCTCCAGAGCTGGAGCCCCTCTCTCATGCTCACCTAGACCCTCCCATCCCCCAAACTCTTCCACCCAAGCCTCTCCTTGGAGCATCTGGCTGGATTCCTAGCCTTCAGTTTTGCCCAGAGGGCAGGGCTGAGGGAGCCACGGCCACCTCCAGAGTCAACCTGAAGCTCACAGCCTAGAAGCCTCCTCTTCCATCACCTGATCTGTGCCGGGGCCTTCCTGTGACTCGGGGGTGTCAGAGCTCTCCTGTCTTCAAGTCCTGGTAGAAGCTACATCCTAAGGGCAGACCAGGGGAACCCAAACCTCCACTTCCTTTGGGAAAATCTCCACCTCCCTTCTCCAAGAGTCTCAGGAACTTGCTGTCTAAACTGCTTCATCATACCTTGACTACAACCTTTCCTGTGCTGGCCTCTAACCCCTCTCGTGTTAACTTTCACCCTGTCTATCATCCTCTTTGACTGACTGGGGTCTTGATCAGCTTGGGCTGCCATAATGAAATTCCACGGACTGGGTGGCTCAAGCAATGGAAATCTATTTCTCACAGCCTGGAGGCAGTGAAGTTGGGGCTCAAGGGCCAGCAGATCCAGGGGCTGGTGAGAGCCCCCTTCCTGATTTCTTTCTGTGTCCTCATACAGCAGAGAGAGGGGAGCAAGCTCTGGCCTCTTCTTTTTCTTAGAAGGACACTGATTCCATCATGTGACCTCCCCCTACCCCATTTCCAAGACCTCATCTAAACATAACTACCTCTCAAACCCACCTCCAAGTAGCATCAAACTGGGGATTAGGGCTCCAACATATGAATTCTGGGGGACACAAACATCTGGTCTGCAGCAACTGGACTGTAAACCTAGGGGACTGTTCAAGGAACACTGAATGAAGAAATCAGTGGTTGAATACATAAATTATTATTTGTATTTATTTATTTATTGACTGTGCTGAGAGCTGTGTGGGATCTTAGTTCCCTAACCAGGGATCCCAACCAGGGATCAAACCCAGGCCCACTGAACTGGGAGCACAGAGTCTTAACCACTGGATCACCAGACAAGTCCTGAATACATGAATTATTGGGTGGATGGTGAAATGAGTGAGTGAATGACTAATGAACAGACTAATGAGGAGAGGCAGTGGTAGGACTAGATCAAAAAACTCCTACAGAGAAGGTGGGGCTTGGGCCCAGGGAGGGGAGAAGCAGAGAAGGGGGACTCGCAAGAGGATGGGTAGCTACCACGGCGGAATAGTGGGAGGGAGACACGCAGGACTTGGGCCTGGACTTGTTTACAGAGTCCATTTATTAGCTTTTCAAACTTTTTTGGTTTCTCATAAAAGTGTCGTTTGTCAAGAACATTGTGCCTCTTGCTTTGCCCTGGCCAGTCTGGACTGCTGGGGGCTCCGCTCTCACGCATTGCTCCCCAAGATGTGGGGAGGACAGCTAGCCACAGCGCGGTTAGGACCTGGGAGGTCCAGGGGTCTCAGGGCACCTGCCAAAGCCTTTCAGCGCAGACTCGCAGTCCTCTCCAGCTCAGAGCCAGGGAGGGAGGTGCTGTCTCTCCTTCCCTTCTCCACCGTCTCCCCCTACGGGACGCGAGCCCACACAACTCGAGAGCCACGGGCCATCCGCGTGGATCTGCAGCTCCCAATGCAGAGCCGAGGTTTGTCTGGAGTGGACTGTGGCTCTGGAGACAAGGCCTGGGGGTGCACGTCCGCCGTGAGTGGAGTGCAGCCAGGAAGCAGGCGGCACCGTCGCTGCGCCCACCCCTCAGGCCCACCTTGGAGAGCTCAGTCCTTTCCCTGCAGAGGTCTGATGGGCGCGGCTGTGCTCAGACGTGGGAGCCTCAGCTCAGGGCCCCATCCTCTGTCTCTCCTCCCCACACATTTCTCCTTCTCTGGCATCCCCATGGGATGTCTCTGTCTCCCCACCTCTCCTCTGTCCCTCTCGCTGCCTCTGCCTCTCTTTCTCTCTGCACATCCCCACCACCCGCCCGCCCTCTCTTTCTCTCATCCCATCCCTTCGTCTTTGTTTCACGGCCTGCCTTACCCCGTGTCTTGCTCTCAGACAGTCTCTGACTCCACGTCTGCCCTCAGTCTCTGCTTCGCCCCTCCCACCCCCTTCCTGGCTTCCTCCCAAGGCCCCAGTGCCCCTACCCTCCCTACTTGGACCAGTCTGCCCGTCAGCGTGGGCCCCTGGAGTGAGGGACAGGAAGAGCAGGCCAAGGGCAGACTGCGGCCCCTGTTCCATGAAGGAAAGCGATTTGAAGCCAGGGAGGCCTGGGCAGGCTGAGGCCAAGAATTTCTCACTTACCCGCAGGGCTGGATATTTAGTCTGAGTTGGGGAGGGCTGGTGGCAACCGGCCTGGAGCTCCCTGGGGGCCTGCAAGTGCAGCTTGGCTGCGGCCCCTCCCCAGCTTGGGGTCCCCTTCAGGGTGACATCTCCCTCTCCCTCCTGGCCCAGACCACACCCCCCCAACTCCAGCAGCAGTTGAGAGGTGGCACAGCCAGGTGCCAGGGTCGCTGTCTGCCCCCCACCCAGGACACAGACCCAGGTGAGGGGCAGGCAGGACCAGACGTGGTGGGCTTGGTACCCCTCAGTGCTCTCCCAAGGTCTGGGAGCAACATGTCCCTCTCTCAACGCCGGCAGGGCCCCAGACAGTCTCCCAAGGCCAGTGTGCTTTTCCTTGGGCTTGTGTGCCGTCTAAATACTTTATCCAGTTGCTACGGCTCCACCTCCAGCTGCCTCATTTTCCTTTATGGGGCCGTCCACAGCCCTCTGGGCTCTCAGGCAGGACCTTGGGACCTCTGGGGGCACATTACAGAGGGCCGCACTTGAGCTCCCACCCTGATGTTAGAAACTCACATACTGGCTGATGCTGCGAGTGGCTTGGTGGGAGCTAGAGGGATGTGTTGAAAACCATCCCCAGATAGGCTGCTGTCGATCCCAGGAGACTGGGATGGTTAGGAGGGCAATTTCACAAATGCTCCTACGGGATGTGAATGAGGGTGCTGTCAGAATACAGCTGGTGCCCGTCCCCCTGCCGGCATGCTCCAAGCCTCTGCTCAGGGGACTGAGCGACTTTACCTTGTCTTTCTTTTGCAGGGGTGCCCTGTCATCCCTGGGTCGGCACTGAGGGGCATCTGCCATGGTGCCGTATCAGGAGGCAGTCCCCGGAGGCCTGGCATTTAGTGAGATGGCCGAGCCCTTGGTTCTGGAACCCTTTATGAACTGGGTGCCTATTTTGTGCCACGCTGTGCTAGGCAGTGGGTAGAAGTGAGCAACCCAGAGTGCCTCGGCTTGGGGAGGAACCAGACGGAGCAGAGAGGCCCGAGGTGGTGGGCAGGAAGGGCCTGGGGCAGGTCACTGCAGCGGTCTCTGGATTCAGTTGCTTCACCCATGACATGGGGGCAATATGGAGCTGTTTTGAGGAGTCACTGAGATAATCAGTACATGGTGACTGGTCGTGATAACAAACCGCAAGTAAGGACCAGGCAGCTAGAGGGGTTAGCAGCAGCAGACGGGGTGGGGAACAGCGTGTGCGGTCAGTTCCCTGTCTGCAGGTCCTGGGGGCCCCGAGTCATTCCAGGACCCCTGTTAGCATCTGTCCCCAGCTGCTGCAACCTGTCCCCAGCTGCCTGTGTGAGGTCAGGGAAGTGCCTCAGTCTCTGTGTGCCATGTGCTAGGTTTTTCAGTTGTGTCTGACTCTTTGCGACCCCACGGCCTGTAGCCCACCAGATTCCTCTGTGGCATTCTCCAGGCAAGAATACTGGAGTGGGTTGCCATGCCCTCCTCTAGGGGATCTTCCAGACTCAAGGATCGAACCCGTGTCTCTTGCGTCTCCTGCATTGGCAGGCGGGTTCTTTACCACCTGGGAAGCCCCTCAGTCCCTGTGGGCAGCCCCTAACCCCCCAGCTGTGGTGAGGGCTACAAACACCTCCGTCTCCCAAGCTCCCTGCACACTGGGCCATTCCCCTCCCACCTCCCGTGGCCTCTTGCTTGGCCTCCCATCCCTGCTTGCTCGGCCTCTCTCTCTTCTCAGTCTCCCTCCCCCACTCCTGGGAAGATCAGGAAGAATTCCACTTTCACACAAATCCTTGTTGCGGGGCCTGCATCTGGGAAAGCAGGGTGCAGTAAACACCCAAGTGCCAAGTTAACATTAGGAGGTGTCCCCCACACTGTGGGAGCCAGTCTTTCTGCAGAGCCTCCCTCTGGCCCAAGGGAGGTCCTCTGGAGTTCCTAAGGATCAGTCCCAGTAGCCTTCTGACTCTGTGATCTCTGCTCTCTGTATTTGAGCTCAGCAAAGGCCAGGGCCATGGGAAGCATGCCTGTAGCTCTTAGCCCTCAGTTCAGGAAACCGTCTGAGCTGCTGGCTCCAGGAGTATCTGTGTCCACCCCCAGGGGCCTGCACAGGGTGCCAAAAGATGGCTAAAATTCATATTTGATTATTGCCACCTTTCTCTCCTGGGAATTCCAAAAGGGTAAGCTGAAGTTAGATCTTGTTTTTTTTTAATCTTTTTAAAAAAAATTTATTTGGGTGAACCAGGTCTTAGCTGAGGCCCACAGGATCATCTGTCTTCACTGTGGAATGCAGGATCTTTAGTTGTGGTATGTGAGATCTAGCTCAACAGAGGGAACCCAGGGATGGAATCCAGGCCCCCTTGCATGGGGAGCACTGAGCCTTAGCCACTGGACCACCAGGGAACTCCTGCTGAAGTTAAGTAACTTTATTGTCCCTCTGCTCACATCCCAGCAGAGGAGAAGCAGCAGACCGGCATGCGGTGCTGGCAGGGCGGACCCAGATGCTGGTCTGGATTATTTTTCTGGACGTTGTGATGTTTGTGGTATTTGCTAGCTTCTTAACACTTTGTGACTTATGATTTTTTTTCTTAGTCTCAGTAAATGTTCTCCTTTGTACCTAATTTTTTATTGTTTTTCTTAAAGTGGGCTCGTCAAATTTTACAAGCTGCAGACGACAGAAAATCTCGATGCGCTCTGACGGTCTGCTGCGTGGAAGAAGGTCTCCCAGACAGGCTCCGGGCCCCGCCCACCTCAACCCCAGTTCCTCTGCCTGCACACTTCTGAGGCCGGATGTGATAAGGTTCTGCCCCTGCACCTGTCGCTGCGCCAGGTGAGTCCTCACAGTGTGTGATGGGAATATTCTAGAAAAGTCATTTCTTTCTTCTATTTGGTCACGCTGAGCAGCATACAGTATCTTAGTTCCTGGACCAGGGATCAAATTTGTGCCCCCTGCAGAGTCTTAGCCGCCGGCCTGCAGGACAAGCCCCCTAAGAAAGCCATTTCCAACCAAACTGGCTGGCAATAAATACATTACGCGACATAAATGCATTACACATGACCCAAATGGATATTTTCCCAGCATAACCGATGAGTATATGCAAGTGAACCCAACTGGATGGAGTCCCAACTCAAATTCCCTTAGTCACACCTCCAAATGCCACAGCCACATCCCCTCACCTGACCTGGAAGGGAGGTGTGACAGATGAGAAACTGGGATGGAGACAATGGTCTAAACCTACTACAGTATAAAAACCTTACTTTCCAAGTGTTATAAAATTTATGACCTTGAAAAATTACATAATCTTGGAAGGGACTCATACAAGTGAGAGGCCCTAAGTATAAGCCTCATTAGCTTCTCAGGACATCTGGCCTTGGTGGCCAGACTCTTATAACACTGTAAGGTCTGTGGGTTTCAGCCCCACCCCGAGTGGGTGTGTGTGTAAGGAGCTTGGCTTGCTGTTGTTCTGGGCTCTCCTTTCTTTGCTGCCTCTCAACCCCAAATCCACCAGGCAAGGTTGAGGCCTGTGGTCAGGGCTCACAGTGAATTTGACCCTGAGTTTGGACTTCTTAGCAGGAGACATCAATATTAGTAAGTCCACTTACTCCTCCTTTTTGCATTTTCTTCATTTCATTTACCTCGGTTTCTTAAAATTAATCTTTACTGGAGTACAGTTGTCTTACAATGTGGTGTTAGTTTCTGTTGAACAGCAAAATGAATCAGCTATGTACCACCTTCATTTTTTAAACCAAAGCTTCTTCTGAAAAAAAAATTCCATGCTTGTTTTTGCTGACTAGAAAGACCAAGGGACTTAGCCATCCCCAGGCTAGGCCGCAAGAGGACTACCACCCTTCTCGTCCCACTCAGCGTCCCTCTCCTTCAAACCCGCCCGTGTCGGAGAATGTGAGGCTTCGCACAGCTATCTTTGGCTTTATTGTAGATTTGAATTTGGAAGATCTGGGTTCAAATTCTGACCTTGCCACTTCTCTGGATAAACTGCTCAATCTCTCTTAACTTGAAAAAACAGGTTCTAAGAAACACACGGTGCACCCCACAGAAGGAGTGCGAACCTCAGATGAGATAAAGGCTGCGACCACTATTTTGCGAATCACGGAACCTGCTACCAATGCTGGCGCTGCCATTCCCGCCTTCCAGCCTCTCGCTCTCGGGGGCTCTGGCGCCGGTTGAACACCCTGCCTGCACCACACCTGGCCCTTGGGATGACCTCATCCCTGCCACTGGCCTAGCAGGGCGAGCCAGGCCTAGTCAGACCCCACTTACCACGCTGCAGAGCCGTTGTCCTCGGGCCTCCAGCCCAGTCAGGCGGGCCTCCTCAGACGGCTCAGCAGCTGGAGGAGGCCTGAGGCCTGTCATAAGCAAAACGGAGGCCTACCAGGGTGAGCTGGATTTCAGTGAGGCCCTGAACTCCCCAGTCTAGCAATGGGCCTGGCGCCCACCCCAGGGCCTTGGAGTTTAATGGGCCTCCTGGTCCTCGGGAGGTGGCCAGCTCCTTGCCTGTATGTAGCTCCTCTTCTACTCCCTGCTAGGGGCTGGGAGCTCGGGCAACTCCTGGAGGAAACTCCTGCAGCTGGTTTGGGTCTGGAGGTGGAAGGGTGCCACCTGCCCTGCAGGCAGAGGTGGAGAGTGAAGCTTCCAAGGGCAGCAGAGGCCTGAGAAAGCCCAGAACTGAAGGAAGCGGAGCACTGGCTGGAGAAGACCTGCCAGACGGGCTCTCCGTGGCCCCGGAAGTCAGAGGCCCGCACACTCTGTCTCCGGTTTACAGGATGAACAGAACATTCTGGATTTGACTGTCCTGCCCCCAAACTCCACTTTCATTGATCTTGTGTGTTGTAAGGCATCAGGGACCACTTGACATCTTAGACTCATCACTTGACATGTACCCTTGGTGAGTCGTTTTCTGTGCCTCAGTTTCCTCATCTTTAAAATGGGAAAGGTAATTGGCTTTATCTTATAGACTGAGGTGAAGATTAAATGAGTTAATACAGGCAGTGCTTAGGCATAGCAAGCAGGGCTAGGCATAGTGTTAGATGCTGGCTATTATTATTTTTTAAGTAAGTTTTGAGATTACTCCCCTAGACACCCCAGCGTTTCTCTTGGGGTGTTTCTGTCACTTAAAATGGATTGGGATTTCAGGGCAAATACCAGAGAAACTGAAATCCCTTCTAGTGCGATTCTGAGGCTGCGGGGGCTGGCTGCTAGGACTGGCTCATTTCTCTTCTGCCACCTCCAGTCCTAAGCTTCTGGTTCCACTGCTCTGGTTCCCGGGCTGTTGTCCACCACTGCTAGCTGGAGAAGTGTTTAATACCTCGTTAGCACCTCCCCACGGCTCGGCTCGTCGTGGGCACTAATCACTTGTTCCTTCTGGAGTGACTCTCAGCTACCTTTGAAAACTGTCCATGTGATCCCCAGAGACTTCCCCAGCTGGTCCTAATTCCCGCCCTGGGTTGCTCCATCTGCCCTGAGAGGAAGACAACTAACTGGTTAGATTTTGGTGATACATAGGCACATTAAACAAACAAACAAAAAAAAGTCAGACCCTTCTGCGGCACCTGAAGCAAAACCTTTCAGCAGCTTTGCCCAGAGTTCTCCTAGTCTTCTGCCCCGCCCCACACCTGCAGACCTGCCCCCTCGGCCCTGCCGCAGTTCGGTACAGGAATGGCGAGAAGGCAAGGGCCCAAATCTGAAGCAGATGTCTGGGACGAGGAGCGAGGCTGGGGTGGAGACAATAGGAAGGATGTGGACCCTGCTAGAACTGCTTGTTGCCCTGACCTACTGCCAAGGCTGAGAAAAATAGAACGACTGTTCCTGGTTAAATACCCAGCATCTCTTGGTGCCAGACTTTCCTGGGCCTCAATCCTCAGAGTCTCTGGCTCTGCTTTCAGAGTTCTCCATAACCTTGTGCCAACTACTCTCTTGCCCCCCTTTTCCCACCACACCGAGCCCCTGAGCCCAGTCTGACCCCTAAAAGTCAGGGCTGGAGTTTGGCTCTATGTTTATTTTTTTCATCTTCCCATGGTTGGATGACATTTTTTGGAGCCCAAGCTCAAGATAAGATATGACAAGAGTTTCGTGCTGCTTCCAGGTGTGAGAGGCCGTCTGGAAGACACAGCTTGGATGCTAAAACAATAGAACTTTCAAGGTGGAGGGGGATCTCAGTCGAAATTGTTGAAACCAGGCCTTTATGGAGCAGGCACATGCATGGCTGCTGTCTCCACACCCAGTCTGGCCATCTCCATGAGAGGCACACATGATCCTGCCAGGGTCCAGCAACATTTGTCTACCCTGACTGGGATAGCGAGTGTCAGACCTGAAGGGGAACATCTAAGGGTCTTTCTGCAGCTTTGACTTGAGGAGACGTGGGCTGGCATCATCATGACAAGGTGTCAGGGAAATCCCTCTGTGGAAAGGAGCTGAAATTTTTCCTCAAGGCAATGGCCCATCTAGCTGTGATCCAGCCCAGAAGCTTGGGGGATCCACTTTAAGAGCTGCCCAATCCCCAAAAAGAACTAAGCATCAGCTGCAGCTGACTACAAAGAGATGACCAAGGACTCCAATGTCCTGGGTTTGATAAGCATCAAGGGAAATTGGAGTGAAGCCATGTTTCCATCTGTTGTGGCCACAGCCAACTCCATGGCTACTTATGAAGCCTCTGGGTTCCTGGAAAATAACAACTGTCTTTCCTCTGCCACCCCCTAGTTATTCTGACCATAGCAGGAACCCTTTGATTGCTCTTAGTGTTGGAGATACATCCTTCTGCCCATTCACTCAAGATTTTAATTTCATTCACCGATCTGCAGGCCAGCCCCGGGCTGCCAAAGTCAACACCTCAGGTCTGCTTTGTCTGGGAGAGTAAGTTAAAGGGGAGCTGGTCCCAAGATGATGGATTTCCCTTTCCCAGCCTTTCCCTGGATCTGCTCAGGTGTGATGGCTTGTTTATGGCACAATGAGAGGCTTGCTCCTTGGCTCACAGTTTGGAATCCATGTTGCAAGTGTTCTTGCTTTTTGAAAATCAACAGGGAGATGAACTTCCCTCCCTTTGGGTATGTGTA
This sequence comes from Nanger dama, assembly GCA_917880005.1. Taxonomy (NCBI): domain Eukaryota; kingdom Metazoa; phylum Chordata; class Mammalia; order Artiodactyla; family Bovidae; genus Nanger; species Nanger dama. The sequence continues at coordinate 17,542,312 of CAKJTW010000003.1, read as the reverse complement.
AAAGAGCTCAACAGATTTCACTTATAGCTGTTACTCGACACTTAAAGTAAGACCTCCAAATGCATAAGCAGAAATATCCCCCCTCCCCACTTAAACAGGAATGACAGAAACTATGGGAGTGGGTGGTGATGGTTCTGGGTGCTTAAGCCTTGAGGGGAGGAAACTCTCAGGAAAATGAGTTGTTTATGTGTCTGTCTCCCCCTGAGACTGTGAGCTGTTCAGAAGCAATGATCACATTCTGTCGTGTGTGTCCCTAGCTCCCTGCCCAGTGCCTGATCCACAGCTGTTTACTGAAATGCAGAGATGCAAAGAACTGAAGGGAAAAGCAAAGCTATAAAACCAGGGAAGGAACAGAAACATCAGATTTGTTTTTGATAGTGGCAGCAAGAGAGGCACATTTAGAGGAAATGAAGTGACAACTTAAGAGTAGAATTAGACCCAGGATTTATAAGAACTAGGACGAAATGACGACACACATAACCTTCCTCTCACACAATAACGCAACATTTTGTTTTCAACATAACATAAAAACCATCAAAGGATCTCCAGCTGGCTTGCAGACCCTGCTATCCCTGACTCTGCCCAAGACATTCTTCTATGGGCAAACAGAAGAATGTCTTGGCAGCTCTTTGGAGTGGGAGTTCTGAGTAGAGAGCGAGAGCATTGTTGTTCCATCAAAAGATGAGAAGATTCAGAAACTTCTCCATGTGCAAATCCATAATGTAGATGAAGAGGCAGTGGTTGAAAACAGTGACCACACCCTAGATGTACAGGACCCCTCACTCTGCAGAAGATACTATGCTTATAGTCCCAATAGAAATCAGTCTTGTTTGAGGTGTGTGTCTCCCTTTAACTCTGGCATTCTTGAAAATGTTTGCTTCCTCAGCAAGATAACCACCAGAGATTTGGCTTCTGCCGAACAGTGCTGTGTTTTTCATGTAAGGGAGTTTAGAGACAAAAGATTTAAATGAGACTTTTTCTGCAGACTTTGTTACCAAGAGATAAACATCAGGGTATTGTGCACCATGTCTGACCTCATTCTAACATTTCATTTGCGTGCAATTGATGGATTTTCATCCAAAGTGGGGATATTAAAATTTGAGGCTTTTCTTCTTCAGTTATAGCCTCGTGAGTGTCATGTGTACTTTATGCAAGATTCATTTAAACTTGGAAGCCAATTCACTCAAGTCATTAGTTGGTATTCTATGGAACTTTCAAACACAGAAGATTTTAAAGCTACTGCCAATAGCTGAGTCTCTTAGAAGTTCTGCTGAATCAATAGGGCCTTCTCAGAAATCCCAAATCCTCAAATGACTGACAAGTAAAAAAAAAGTGTTCATCCACCACACAGTGTCACCAAGTGTATGTGAGACAGAATCAGTGAACACAGACAGGCGGCCCAGTTGCCTGGGTTGTTTCTCAGTCTAAGCTAACCTTAGTGTAAGTGAAGTGAAGTCACTCAGTCATGTCTGACTCTTTGCAACCCCATGGACCGTAGCCCACCAGGCTCCTCTGTCCATGGGATTTTCCAGGCAATAGTACTGGAGGGGATTGCCGTTTCCTTCTCCAGGGGATCTTCCCAACCCAGGGATCAAACCCGGGTCTCCCGCATTGTAGACATACGCTTTACCACCTGAGCCACCAGGGAAGTCACAAGCCAGCCACGTGGAGTCTGGGCTTTGACGTGAAAGACCCATGTTCAAATACCGCTCTGCCACTTACTAAGGAACCCTGGCAGCTGCTTGTCTTCTCTGAGCCTCAACTGCTTCACGTAGAGTGGAGAAACCAACTTACCTTGCAGGGTCATCGTCAACATGAGACAAGATATGTTAAAGCACCCAGTGTCAGAGAAGAGCTCAAAATATGGACGCTGCCTTCATGATTCAGTCATCAGAGAGTTAAAGAAAGCCAAAAGGATTAGGTTGCCTACCACAGAATGTGGTTTGAGATGCAGTCCCCTCAGATACTTCCTCTGGCCTTTGGAGGTTCACATGAAGGAGAGAGAGGAGGTCTCTTGTGACCCAGGGTCTTTGTCCCCGAACCCTCATTCTCTTTGGCCTGCCTGGACATGGCAAGGTGGGGAAAGAACCCCACCCCATACCAGTCATCCACTTTAGCATCCCCTACTGCCCCCAGATCCGTATCACCTCCTACTCTGGCAATTACAAGGGCCCTGAGCTATAATCAAACCTGAAGAATTGATGCTTTTGAACTGTGGTGTTGGAAAAGACTCTTGACAGTCCCTTGGATGGCAAGGAGATTCCACCAGTCAATCCTAAAGGAAATCAATCCTGAATATTGATTGGAAGGACTGATGCTGAAGCTAAACTCCAATATTTTGGTCACCTGATACAAAGAACTGACTCAATGGAAAAGACTCTGATGCTGGGAAAGATTGAAGGCAGAAGGAAAAGGGGACGATGGACGATGAGATGGGTTGGATGGCATCACCAACTCAATGGACGTGAGTTTGAGCAAGCTCCGGGAGTTGGTGATGGACAGGGAGCCTGGCGTGCTGCAGTCCATGGGGTTGCAAAGAGTCGAACGTGACTGAGCAACTGAACTGAACTGAGCTATAATCAATATGGTATGACACACACCTATGTAGGAAAACTTTTTTCCAAAGGCTCCAAGTTATTAGCCAATTTCCTTTAGTTAACAGTATCATTTTGCAGGTCAGAAAACTAATGTTAAAAGATTGTCTATCTCAAAGTTGAACCATGAGTTTAAATCAATTCATGGCTTTCTATTCTTTTGAGGGTTCCATTCTGCACACTTGATGCAAAAGCATTCATGGGCATCATCTTTGAGAAAAGGCCAAATGACAGGAGAGGCCTCTCCCACAGGGAAGGCTGGAGGCCCAAGAGTGCTGGAGTCAGAAACATAGAATACAAGTAGGTTCCCAGCATCAGGAAGAGCCACTTGGTCTAGGACACAACAACATTTAGAAAAGAAATTTGTATCTTTGCCTAGCTCCTTGAGTAGTCCAAGACTGACTTCTTCCTAGAATCACCCCCTAAGAAATGAAGTCCTAAGACCTTGCTCATTCAGAGAGTTGCCTACTTGGCCAGCTGAACATAGTTTAAGGCATTCATGGCCATCAAAGACCACAGAGGCCATACTGGCCTGCTAACTGGGGACTCCAAGGAAGTAGCAACCACATACACAGGCTTCATCCTGAATAAATTTTCCAATTTAGAATATCTGGGGAGCCTTTGCAGAGACTAGATAGTCTCTGAAATGATCAAATTTCTGGAAATTTGGATGGTCAAATATCTGGAAATGGTCAGTTTTCATTCCAATCCCAAAGGAAGGCAATGCCAAAGAATGCTCAAACTACTGCACAACTGCACTCATCTCACACGCTAGCAAAGTAATGCTCCAAACTCTCCAAGCCAGGCTTCAACAGTACATGAACCGTGAACTTCCAGATGTTCAAGCTGGATTTAGAAAAGGCAGAGGAACCAGAGATCAAATTGCCAGCATCTGCTGGATTATCGAAAAAGCAAGAGAATACCAGAAAAACACCTACTTCTGCTTTACTGACTATGCCAAAGCCTTTGACTGTGTGGATCACAACAAGCTGTGGAAAATTCTTCATGAGATGGGAATACCAGATCATCTGACCCGACTCCTGAGAAATCTGTATGCAGGTCAAGAAGCAACAGTTAGAACTGGGCATGGAACAACAGATTGGTTCCAAATCGGGAAAGAAATACATCAAGGCTGTATATTGTCACCCTGTTTATTTAACTTATATGCAGAATACATCATGAGAAATGCTGGACTGGATGAAGCACAAGCTGGATTAAAATTGCTGGGAGAAATATCAATAACCTCAGATATACAGATGATACCACACTTATGGCAGAAAGCAAAGAACTAAAGAACCTCTTGATGAAAGTGAAACAGGAGAGTAAAAAAGGCTTAAAACTCAGCATTCAGAAAACTAAGATCATGGCATCTGGTCCCATCACTTCATGGCAAGTAGATGGGGAAACAATGGAAACAGTGACAGACTTGATTTTGGGGGCTCCAAAGTCACTGCAGATGGTGAATGCAGCCATGAAATTAAAAGACACTTGTTCCTTGGAAGAAAAGTTATGACCAACCTAGACAGCATATTAAAAAGTAGAGACATTACTTTGCCAACAAAGATCCGTCTAGTCAAAGCTATGGTTTTTCCAGTTGTCATGTATGGATGTAAGAGTTTGACTATAAAGAAAGCTAAGTGCTGAAGAATTGATGCATCGTATCTGGAAATTTGGATGGTCAAATGGAATGAAAATGGGTCTTTTCCAATACTTTGGCCAGCTGATGTGAAGAACTGACTCATTTGAAAAGACCCTGATGCTGGGAAAGATTGAAGGCGGGAGCAGGGGACGACAGAGGATGAGATGGTTGGATGGCATCACTGACTCAATGGACATAAGTTTGAGTAAACTCTCGGAGTTGGTGATGGACAGGGAAGCCTGGCATGCTGCAGTCTGTGGGGTCCGCAAACAGTCGGACACAACTGAGTGACTGAACTGTACTGATAGTCTTTGAGTATGACTGATTCATCAGATTCAGCATCAGGAATCTGAACTAGATTCTCATGGGGCAATGATGGTTTCAAGTGACTTTTAAAATGAAGTGAGGAGAAATTGACCTTGGTTAGCATCTTTCAAGAGACCACATGGACTCACTTTCCACCCTCCTCTCCACTATGATTTTTGGGACAGACTAATTGAAAAGGGAATTGGTGAAAAAAGTATCCCCAAAGTCAGGAAAACAGTTACCTCCAGAAAGGTGAGGTAATTGCTCTGCAGTACTGTAATGCACTTTCTTTCCTTCCTGGATGATGGTTGCATACACACTTCCCTTATAATTATTTGTTAAAGTGTATATGCTGCATGCCTTTTGGTATATATGTTCACCTCTAAATAAAAGAGGAATTATTCATTTTTAAATATATTACAGGATACCTGGAGCTGGTCTGTTATGCTTGAGGGTCTAAGTGAAATCAAAGCAGAGGTAAGGAGCTCTCTGGTCAAGCCACCTGCTGGAGAACCATTGTGGCTGGGCAGAGGTCTCAGAGCTTGAGCTGCTGTGGCTCAGAGGTAACACTGCATGAGAAGCTGAAGGCAGCATTTTATTGTGTTAATTCAAGAACAATTCTACCAGCCTCTTGAGTCTTATGAATAACTTCACGAAGGGATGAAATCACTCAGTGATGAATGTTCATAGTGACCCAGTCAAAGCCACAAAAGCAGCAAGTGTAAAAGATTTAAGACTGTTAAATAACCTGAAAGTGTAAAGCTAGAGGGAGAGAATTGTGTTTTGTGTGTTTAAGACATCTCATACCACTCAGGAGAGCTTGATGAGGTGGGAGTGGATTGAATGCACTCTAAAGGAGTAATTTTCAAGTTAAGATTCCAATTCGCTGAGTCTGGGAGGTGGGGGCAGAGAGGAAAAAAAAATCTGTATTTTTAGAAACAATTACAGGGGAATTCCCTAGCAGTCCAGTGGTTAAGCCTTGGTGCTTTCACTGCTGGGTCTTGGGTTCAATCCCTGCTTGAGTAACTGAGACCCTGCAAGGTATGCGGTCTGGCCAAAAAGACAAAACAAGCAAAACATGACAAAAGCACAACAAAACCCAATTACAAAGGGGAATTTGTTTTGATTTTCCAGAATGGGAACCAATGTCAAAGACAACACGCTCACTTCTGCAAGAAAGCCAGGGTCCCTGACACTTCTACAAGTCCTGTATCAGAGGTCTGGTTTTCTCTGCCAAGCTTATCTATGGTTGGAAAAATAATTCATCCCACCTGCTACCCCAAAATTTTTGAAGAGGTTTTATGAGTTTTTTCCCCATACTCAAAGCACTTGTGGGAGAGTCAAGGGTTGAGAGGACATTGAGAAATACATGTGTAATATGCAAATAAGACCACCCACCAAAGTGTTCTTCACTCTGGATGGCAAGTAACTTATTTTCTTGTACTTTTTTTTATTTCCAAGTTTTCTACACTGAGTTTCTTATGTAGTAAAACAATAAAGAATTAACATTTAAAAGACTGATGAGAATAGACATCCTGTTTTTGCCAAACTGGTCTCCCCGTCTGGAGCTGAGTACAAGCACTTGTCCCAGCTGTTAGCTCTCTGTGCAAGGAGGCACAGAGGCTCTGCCTGGCACCACGGACAGCAGTCAGGGAAGGGTGAGAAGGCAAGCAGGTCTGGACCAGGCCAAGGCTCCGGGAGTACATTCTACCCTAAGTTGACTGCTTCTGAAGGGTTACTGGGGAAATGCAAAAACATTTCTACATTTTTATTTTCCTTCCCCACCTCCAAGCCCTGAATCATCACATAAAGCAGTCACTTGCTTCTTAGTCCTTTTAAACATTCATTTATTCACTGTACAAAATATTTACACTACTGCACAACTGTGTGGCCCTTTGGTCTGGCCTGACATTTGCAGTAGGGCTTGGTCTCTGCTGGAGTTCTAGAAACACGCCGACACTTTCCTTGGTGTTCACTTGGTGCCTGGTCTCCTTCACTAGCCAGGAGGTTAGCTGGCCGCCCAAGTACTTGGGCCACAAGGGCATAAATAAAAGAACTGAGCAAAATAAGAAACGTGAATAGGAAACACTTCCAGTAACAGGCACTCTTTCTTCTCTCCGACATGGTGTACCTCTCCCCACACCCGCTAATTCCAAAGCAGGATTAGAACAGAAGGTCAAAGGAAAGGGCAAAAGAGCAAAGATACTTTTGAATAGTTAGAAGAGACAGAGAGAGAGAGAGAGAGAACACTGGAAGAATACAAAACCACAACAGTACCAAAGGGTTTCGTGAAACAAAGACCCTGGGGCTAAGGACCACAGCAGGCTGCAGCTGCGGTGCCAGGGTACCCGGGATGCTCTGAAAAGTGCCAGGACTAGAGCTGAGAAAGGACAGATCGAGCCAAGAAAATCAGCTCACGCTCCAGCATCAGTCTCTGGAGGGGCAGGGGGGAGTGGGGGAGGGGATAGGGGACATAGGATTTAGAAGAGGAACAACAGCCAAAGACAGCAGAGCCAGCCCACGTGCCCCCCAGCTGGAATCCTCTCTGGGCCCAAAGGGCAGCACTGTGCTTCCCGGGGGATGCTGACACTTGCCTGTACGTATCCCACGGGGCAGCACCTTGTCCTGGTCCCTGAGGAGAGCAGTGACCATGTGGCGTGGAGGACCTGGGGTACAGAGGGCCCCAATGCTGGACCCTGGACCCCAAGGGTGAGTGAGGTCAGCACCCATGCCAAGGACAAATGACAGCTGTAAAGGAGTGAGGTCAGGCAGGAACTGTAGCAGCTCAAGAAGGCTTGTTCCTCATGATCCCTGGGAACAGGAGGGCTCAGACGTGCTTCAAGCAGGCCAAGGCATGGCCTCAAGTCCGGCCTCATCTCTGGACTCTTTGTACTTGCTGGTTTTGGCAATAAAGATGGCTTGTTAATGTTCTCAGAGTTGAACGCCCCATTGGGAATGGTCGCTTGCAGCAAAGCCTTCTTAGAAACAGAAACTTCTGAAATCGATGAGATTCTGAGTCTCGAAAATGTCTTCATTCAAATCATTAATGGAAAAGGTTGTTGCCATCTTCCGAGAAACAGCTGCAGGCTCTCTTCAGTCACGCCACAGTGAACCTAGCTGTCTTCCCCCTCCCGAGGTGCCCTTGCTGGTAACTGAGGGAGCGACAGGAAGTCGCTGGGACAGCACGGCGTTTCTCGTCTGACACAGCTCCTCGATGTGTGTCCCTTGTGTCCTGACCCGAAGGACCTCTGAGAAGCAATTAAATTCCTGATCCCTTCTCCCTTGCTTAGTGCTGCCAGGGAACACCAGGCAGGGAGAACCAGGGACCAGTGGCATGCTGTCGAACTGTCCTAATTTCTTGCTCCAAAATTTTCTTCAGTGGAAACCTAAAGAATGCCCAGCTCTTAGCAGACAGCACAAGCTGGAGGTAAGGAGCCAGGGCCAGCCACATCTCAGTGTAAAGAACAAGCTCAGGGACAAGCATCAGTAGTCTTCAAGCCAGTCACATGCCAAGAAATGCCCCACGACCCTAAAGGAGAATCGCCTTCAGCACTGGAGGCCACAGCCCGGCTTTCACATTCTTAGGTCTGTCTCACAGGTTTATTATACTCAAAATAAAAAAAAAAAGCTTACTAGGGAGTTCTTCTTTATGAATGATATGATCATTTCCAGAAACGCTTGCATGGAAAAGCTCCTTTTCCAGTTCTGACGCCACAGAAGAAAAGGACCCATTGGTGCTATCAGTAACCACGCGAGCTAGTCCCGTGCCTGCACCAGCCGTTGTGCAGACAGACAAAACTCAAGGCTGTCCGTCGCTGTGGGCCACCTCGGGTCTGTGCTCCTCCTGGCTAGCAGACGCAGGCACCTGTCCCTGAGAAGGACTCACAGACCCCAGGTCAAGGGGACACGGAGGGAACCCTGAGGAGCATCGGCAGAGGTGGCTGGGCAAGGCAAGGACCCCAGCGCTCCCAGAAAGGCCGAGCCTCCGTGTCGCCTCCCCTCAGTGGCTGGGGGCAGCTCCCGCCACTGAGCTCTGAGAACGAGGGCGAGCGCAGCGGGCCCCACCCTCCTCTGCGACCGAGCGAGCTGCTCAGAGTAGGGGCCTGCCAAAGGGGGCCGTGGGGGAAGGCGGGAAGGGAGGGGGTGAGGGAAGGACGAGGCTGGGGGTGACCGACTCCTCCACACGCTGGAGGGGGGCACGCGGCAGCTTCTGGCTGATGGGTCTGTGTCAGGGTCAGCGGTCGCGTCTGTGGTGCGCGCCGCCTGGAGGTTCTGGGAAGCCACGGGAGCCAAGCAGACGGCAGGGAGAGTGGTCAGAACATGCCGAAGCCCTCGCAGCCCTCGCTGATGGCCAGCTGCAGCATCCTGTGCACCTCTTCGTAGGAGTCATACGTAGGGAGGCACAGCTGGTTGAAACTGCAAGGCCGAAGGGAGGGGAGTGATTAACTCACACGAGCAGACCATGCCAGCGAGGGCTGCAAAAATAACCCTCTGTGACAGCCTGCGCCGGCCATCAGATACCTACCACGTGTGTGCAGTTGGGAGCGTGCTGTGGGTCGGGGCTGCGATAATCTGGAAGGAGGGACAGAGGGCAGCAAAGCCTCCGGGTGGCAGCTGAGAGGAGCCTGTGGTGAACTGCAGTAGCCGAGCCAGCTCTTCCTGTGTCAAACTGGAAACCACGGTCCAAAACCACCTCATGACCTGTGGGAAGACCACGAGGCTGGGGGTCACACCCAGGTGTCGCTGTGGATCTGACCCCTGGGGGAAGGAACGGGATGCTCTGAAGTGGGAGGAGAGGGCGCCGGTTACTTGCACGCAGCTAGAATCAACAACCTCTCTAAAAGGGAGTGATGCGGACACAGCCAAGAGGGCAGTCCCTGACTGCTCAGTTCTCTTTCTCCGCCTTTTCAACGTTATTGCCTCTGTGGACACAGCATGCTAAGTCACTTCAGTCGTGTCCAACTCTGTGTGACCCCATAGACGGCAGCCCACCAGGCTCCCCCATCCCTGGGATTCTCCAGGCAAGGACACTGGAGTGGGTTGCCATTTCCTTCTCCAATGCATGAAAATGAAAAGTGAAAGTGAAATCGCTCAGTCGTGTCCGACTCTTAGTGACCCCATGGACTGCAACCTACCAGGCTCCTCCATCCATGGGATTTTCCAGGCAAGAGTACTGGAGTGGGTTGCCATTGCCTTCTTCACTTATATATCTATTTATATATAAAAATAAATATATATTTAAGTGCACACTGCTGCTGCTAAGTCGTTTCAGTCGTGTCTGACTCTGCGATTCCACAGATGGCAGCCCACCAGGCTCTACCGTCCCTGGGATTCTCCAGGCAAGAACACTGGAGTGGGTTGCCATTTCCTTCTCCAGTGGACGCAGCATGAATAGCCCTTAAGGAGGAGGGTTCCCATCTGTCTGGATGACCATCTTCCTTTCCCCGCCATGTATCGCTTTTTCCAGTTAACATGTCTGATTCTCAGCTTTTTCCCTCTGAAACCTTTTCTGTATAATATGGTACAAATTCAACTGAAAGAATTTTGGCTCACTTACCTTTTCTCTGAAATGCCACGAGCCACCAAATGACCACTGCGTGGGCTTTGAAGTCAGACACGCTGATGTCCCCAGTCCCACACATCAGCAGCTGGAAAAGACAGTCAGGTGTTTACTAGGACAGTCAGAGGGGTGAAGTCCCATCATAAGGTCAAACTATGTTAACATGCAAAATGTGGAATACAGAAACATCAATAAAAAGATGTATGGTGAGGTCATAATCCAAGAATACTACTTTAGGAAAATAAATTATAATACGTCAATGGTTCCTAACCAGTGCAGTAAAACTCACAGAGATTTAATATATATATAGAGAGAGATAGATGCCTGTGGCCTTACCCCAGACCTGCTGCTGCTGCTAAGTCGCTTCAGTCGTGTCCGACTCTGTGCGGCCCCATAGAGGGCAGCCCACCAGGCTCCCCCGTCCCTGGGATTCTCCAGGCAAGAACACTGGAGTGGGTTGCCATTTCCTTCTCCATACCCCAGACCTAGTGAATCAGAATCTCTAGGATAGGTTACAAGCTTCTGTACTTTGAAAAAGTTTCCCAGGTATTTCTGATGGGCACCTCTCATTAAGAATTGCTGCTATATATATTATTTTGATGAAACAAAGGACAAAAAGGGAACCAAGTGTTTACTGACTGCTCTGGATGTGGCCTAGGAATACCAGGGGCAAAGCAGGCTCTTCCCCTTCGATGAAGACCCCAGGCCCATTTAGGAATTTGTTAGGTGGTCTTTCCTTTCCCCCAAATCCACCCTTTCTTTTATGGACTGAACTTTTACTACTGTGCCTTCAGCTCCACCTCTACTTGATCAGATAAATGAAAAAGAATGCCAAAAATGAGAACATTAATGACATCAGAGCCCTAAACATCTTGTTGATGTCCTAATTTGGTTCAGGATCCACAAGTTACTTAGCAGACTGTGAGTACTCATCCAATAGCTGTAAAGGCAGTCCTAATCAAGAGACAAGAGAAGCCCAAACGAAGCCTGAGAAGCTTGGTTCCTTCAAAGAGAACTTGCTAACAAGTAACTAAGAGCAGGATGGGGAGCAATCCTGAGAGGCTGCGCCTTACTCCTGTGCACTTTACCAACTGTTAACAAATGTTTTGCTTCAGGATAAAATCCACCAGTAGCTGTTTCTCAGCCCGGAAAATGCTGGCACTAGGTGACAGGTCTGCTGGAAACTTCGGGACTGCATTATTTGGATTTTATACCTAAAGGTACAAAATGTGCTGAAAATTAGGTAAGACGTTGATTCTTGTTCTCAAAGCCAGTTCAGTTAATTAGAATAAAAATGGTACAAGACTACCTGAAACTCCTGTTTCCTTTTTGGGGGTAGAGGGGGGGGGGGCATACTTCATGGCATGTGGGATCTTAGATCCCCAACCAGGGATCAAATCCATGCCGCCTGCCTTGGGAGCACAGAGTTGTAACCACTAGACCACCAAGGAAGTCCCCTGTCTCCCCATTTTTAAAGAACTTCCTCACTGTAGCAAACAGTTTAAAGAAACTTTAATAATGGCTATGGGACTGGTTCCAAATAGGAAAAGGAGTACATCAGGCTGTATATTGTCACCCTGCTTATTTAACTTATATGCAGAGTACATCATGAGAAACGCTGGACTGGAAGAAACAAAAGCTGGAATCAAGATTGCCGGGAGAAATATCAATAACCTCAGATATGCAGATGACACCACCCTTATGGCAGAAGGTGAAGAGGAACTAAAAAGGCTCTTGATGAAAGTGAAAGTGGAGAGTGAAAAAGCTGGCTTAAAGCTCAACATTCAGAAAACGAAGATCATGGTATCTAGTCCCATCACTTCATAGGAAATAGATGGGGAAACAGTGGAAACAGTGTCAGACTTTATTTTGGGGGGCTCCAAAATCACTGCAGATGGTGACTGTAGCCATGAAATTAAAAGACGCTTACTCCTTGGAAGAAAAGTTATGACCAACCTAGATAGCAGATTCAAAAGCAGAGACATTACTTTGCCAACAAAGGTCTACCTAATCAAGGCTATGGTTTTCCAGTAGTCATTTATGGATGTGAGAGTTGGACTGTGAAGAAGGCTGAGCGCCGAAGAATTGATGCTTTTGAACTATGGTGTTGGAGAAGACTCTTGAGAGTCCCTTGGACTGCAAGGAGATCCAACCAGTCCATTCTTGAAGGAGATCAGCCCTGGGATTTCTTTGGAAGGACTGATGCTAAAGCTGAAACTCCAGTACTTTGGCCACCTCATGCGAAGAGTTGACTCATTGGAAAAGACTCTGATGCTGGAAGGGATTGGGGGCAGGAGGAGAAGGGGACAACAAAGGATGAGATGGCTGGATGGCATCACTGACTCGATGGATGTGGGTCTGAGTGACCTCCGGGAGTTGGTGATGGACAGGGAGGCCTGGCGTGCTGCAATTCATGGGGTCGCAAAGAGTCGGACACGACTGAGCGACTGAACTGAACTGATGGGATGTTAAAGCTAATAACTTGCATTATATGTATCATGGGTGAGCAGCAGGTAAAAACTGGTTTTCCTTTCTGTCTATACTCGAAGTTCATGGAACGTCAAGTCTGCTCATTAGCAAGGTATTCACCATCTTACAGTGCATTCTGGCTGTCACGGGATCTAAAGGAAGAATACATTAGCTCTGCAGTGTTGCCGCCCAAAGCTACGACAGGCCTCACACCCTTTGGATTGTCTCCTTCACTAGAATGTGGCTCCATGAGCCCCCAGGTCCTCAAAAGCACATGCCATACACGAGGTACTTGATGGAAATAGTCTCTGAACAAATGAATGCTTCTAATGCCTTAAATCAACTTAAAAGGCCATAGGATTTAAAAAGACTGTACAAGATAGCAACATTCTTTACTACTCAACCAGTATCAATAATATTTGATGAGTAAACAGTCATTATTACTATTCATCAATAGTTATTCCACATTCGAATTTTTTTTTAAAGCTGGAGAAAGGGTCCATGCATGGAAGAGTAACAAAAGTGAAACCAACTCCCAAAGGGCTTTCCTACTGCAACTCATAACAGCAGGTGCAGGAAGCTGGTTCCTGTGGGCATAACAAAATAGCAAGCCAGGGACAGGGAGTTCCAACTGTAAGCACTTACCTCAAGCTCATTCTCATCAAAAATAGCCAAGAGGTTTTCAGGGACTAACTCATTCAGGCCTGAAACAAAATATCCAAGTTAAAGGTATACCCACACCATGTGATACAGGTATTTACACCTCAAAGCCAAGAGTCAACAGAATCCCACCTTTTAGGAAATGTTCCACCTCCTCTTTCACTTGGCTGGCCAATCGATACTGGGCCAGCAAATTTAAATAAAAGATTTTATTCGCGTTGGTGACGGGGGTTTGAGCTCCACCTGTCATAAGTTCTACAACCTGAAAGAAGAATCAAAAGTCAGGAAGAGCGTGTTGATGGGAGTTTAAGAGACGACAGCCACCCGCATGTCCCACAAACAGCACGTTACTGAACTGCACCACGGCCACACGTCCCTGCTCTGCATTCAGGTTCTCAACACACTCAGTTTTACTCGGTAACTAAACTTCAGGGTTCCTACCACTACTGCTGTATTCTACTCACTAATGTTTCTGAAGTGGGTCTCTCAGGGAGCCTTCTCTGACCTGGTCAAATAGTGGTGATGCAACAGGAAGATACGTATGTTTCCTTGTTAGCAACATTTTAACATTCCTCTGATCCAAAATTAAACCATTACTGACTCTTCTCTTAAACCCCTGAGACAATTGAGACTCTATAAAGCCAGATAAATAGTAAAGAAGCATAATCTCAGAAATTTCAAGACGTGCACAGATGTTCCCCTACATTGTTCTGTTTCTAACGTGAGGCAATAGAAAAAGCCATGGCTTGATACTTGGAGACTAATTTGCTATGGGGTTTCAGTCACTTAGCTATTTGGACTCCCAGTTTTTATATCTGTGAAGAAAAGGCTGAACTGTATGATTTTCAAATAGAACTGGCACCCTCTTCCAATAAGCAACTCCTAAGGGAGCTTTGAGGAGGCCCTGAAACACAATTTAAAGCCACCCTGGAAAACCTATGCACAAAGAGCAAGACTGTCTTCACAGATGAATGAAGGCCTCCATTTAGTTACAAGATCAGATTTTAAGGTCCTGACCATGGCATGGGAAGGACAGAACTTTGGTCCAGAGCAAAGATTCTCAATGGATCTAAACATGTAAGACTTTTTCTATTATTGGGCACAGTTCTGGTTATTTTTATTTTACGTGTGTAAGTACTTCTAACTATTAGCCTAAGTAGTAAATGACTAAGATTTAATATTCATATCAAATCCAATTAAAATCAGTACTCCCCTAGGCCCGCAGACCCTAATTTAGTCTTCTACTGACTCGAGATGCCCTGCAATGCTGGGTCAAGAAAACAGGCTCCACCCACACAGGTGTGAAGGCCAGCAGCTAAGACCCTCACAGGGCTCACAAGGGTATCTGATTATCAGTCAGTGCTATCAGTGATCACAAACTTTTAGTCATTGCTATTTTGCTTTCAATTATTTATAACTGCAACTTCGGGTTTGTCATGATCATTTGATATTATTTAACCCCAGAATGTAAACAAAATCACATGGGCACAGAAATACTTTTGGCCGTTTTCTAATAAAAACCTTAAAAGTAAACAGGCACAGTGTTAAAATGGGAGTCAACTACCTCCCTGCCCCTAATGTTGAGACAGACACTGTCATCCCTTCCAAAACTGCCTGTGCAGTGACACTTCACTATCACTTCGTTCTTTTCTACCGGAAAGGAGGGACTAGGGGGAAGGATGGTATATGTGTCTCTGGCTCCATTTAAACAGGCCAAGGCCATTCAATGTGGGATACACTGCCCCAAAGCTACACTGTCCAATACAGCGGTCACTAGTCATAGGTAGTTAATTTAGAAATTCAGGTATTTGGTCATAACAGACACATTTTGGGCATTGAAAAGTACAAATAGAGAACACGTCCATCATTGTGAAAGCTCTACTAGACAGCCCTGATACAGAGGAGGCTGAGAAATGGGACCCACAGGCTTCAGTTCTCTGTCTCACCTTATCCAATTGACCTGATTTATTATATTTCTCTTCTGCAAAGACCAGCTCCATCTCACTCATGTCATTGTTGAGGATGAAACAAACTTTAGATTTGTAGAATTCTGGGTCATCTGTTTCAAAGTACTGAGGAGACAGAAAGACACAACACAGCATGACCACTCTCAACCAGAAATAAAACATGTAACTGCTTGGAACCACTTACCTCTTCAAACCTCAAAAATAATAAACAGAGGGTGGAGAGATTCCAGAGTTAATGGCCAGGGGATTTAGCAGAAAACACATACCCAAGACCTTACCTTGTAATGCATACGTAGTCCTATGATTTGGGCCAAGAAAGAACGGGTGAAGCGAGCTCGGACCAACTGCTTGTAGGCTCCTCCTAGAGAGGACTCATAGAGACACTTGCCCACCAGGCGCCCTGCAAACTCATACATCTTTAGGCGCAGATGAGTGGGGCGATTAGGGTTAGGGTGCACCTGTCAAAGAGAGAGATTAAAAGGTCCTGGGTTGTTTTTCTTCAAGCCTAGTTCTGGAAAGATTCTCCCTCCACAACTCTATTCCAAAGGAGCAAGAATTTCAGTGTCAGGATCAAGGAGCCCATCCAGATGGCACTGTTTGGTAGCCACCACTGAGTAATTCAAAGTGACTAGAGGATAAAGGACAAAGATGGACTTACAATAAACTGAAGAATCCTCTATTGATTTTGTGGTCCCTGGCTACAAACAGAAGTCAATCAGTGGATGATATAATGCCTTTCCCTAAACCGGAACCTCTTTCAGCCAGAGTCTACTTTCTTACTCCCTAGTCAAAGACCTTGTACAGAGTTCAGTTGCTTCAGGGATGTTCTGAAAAAGTGGCTTAATTATTAAAATACTAAGGAGAAGAACAGCCACTGCACTATAATGCTTTTTATTCATCTGTCTGCATTTTCTCTTAGAGATGAAATAAGGAAGGCAAAGAGGAGGGAGGTAATCTGATTAGTTCAAATTCTTACTAGTCTCTCCATCATAACACAATCCACACTTTGCTCCCACCCCTGAGGAAGTCACAGACTCACTAATGCCTGGTTGGTGTCACTGAATCGGGTGAAGAGCTGATTGGTGGTGTCAAATAGTGCTTTGCAGATTAACTCAAACCATTCCCGACGAGGCCCTCCCCAGTCCAGAGCTGGAAAGTATAATAAAAATTAATAAAAAGTGATGCTGGCTTATCACCGTTTATCATTTTTGTTCATTTATTCATCATTTTATACTCTCTGATCCTTCCTCCCTCCATTCCACCACCTTGGTGTCCCATATTCCAACCCACCTTAACTGTGGACATTTTTCCTTTTAATCCCACATCATTCTATAGGATTAAAGTCATTCTGATCACTAAGCTGATGCACTCTAGCATGGGAACACAGATCAGAGATCCCAGGAACTGCTTCTTCTCTTGGTACTACAAAGGTTACTCTGCCCTTCTGCTTCAAACTCATAAGAGCTCACCCTCCAAATCCTTGTCCGTTTGTGCTCTACAAGCTCAACCAAGCCATCTAGCCAGTAAACACCACCCTTTTGGTCTTGACTCATGACTTCTTTTTCCCAGGGCTGGAGCAGGGGTGGCAAGCATGTGTAGGAGGGTTGTTTTCAGTTTCTGTGGATGCAGTATAAGGAGATAGGGAGGAGTGGGAAGGAGAGTTAAAAAAGATGAGTGGGAAATTTCAAAACTGACCTTCTTCATCTTGAAAAACCACTTCAAAGTTCTTGCTCCAATCTGAGATGGAAAAATTCCGAGTGGCTTTCAAAGACTGAAAAGCAGTAAAGGAAAAGAAATTGTCAGAACACTGGCCAGTACCTCTGGGTGTTAAAGACAAAAACACAAGAACATTACCACTGTCCATTTAATAGTCACAAGTTTTTGGAGGCAATATATTACTCAAAAATAAGCTTTAATAATACCATCTTAAATTTAAAATGCACATATCTCCAGAAGAAATTTAAGATAAAAAAAAATCAAATTCGTATTTATACCATTGCCTGGCTGGAAAGCTGAAACTTTATTTTTTAACAGTCCTCATTTTATTAATGAGAAAACTCTTAAAAGAAATAAAAATGGCTCAAATCAGTAAGCTGTCAGCAAGAGAACCAAGGAGTCTTGGTTTTCAGTAAAGTACAGTCTACCCACTAGACATCTTAATCCACAAGGCTAGGTTCAGACAGGGAGCCATGCCACAAGGAGAAAGTGGCTGAAAAAAGGGGTTTCCAGTCACACCTGCCAGAGCCAAACATCACAAACACTTTCTGGACAGGGACCAAAGCCTTCTCATTGTCAAGGAATGTGAGAACTATGCCAGTGTCTGTGTAGTGGAGACAGAAACACATCAGGTGTTCCTTTTCCATCAGACCAGAGTGACAACTAAAATCATTTCCTTTTAATCCCGCAAGAGCTCTTCTTAATCCTGGGATTCAATAACAGGAACTTTCTTCTATAACAACAACTTAATACCTGCCTTCCATAGGAAGTCCACGAGATTGTTCAGGAACTAGTCAAGAACAGATTTTATAGCCAATGTGTCAACTAGTGTCTCCCCTCAATTAACATACATCCAACAAATCTGCCCCAAATTCAGTATAGCCAAACACAAAGAACAACGCTTAACATGTTTAAAGAAGACAGAGATGTACGTTTCATAAAAACAATAACCTGTAGGATATAACTAAATAGCACAGAGGTTCCTAGCTAGAAAATTTTGATAACTGTTCAACTGCTAATATGAAAGAAACTTTACTCACCGATTCCAACAAGGCATGTCTGCTGACCTTCAGGGTGACTTTAGAATGTGGTCTTTTCATATGTACCTGTCGAAGCTCTCGATGGAAAAAAGTTCACCTTGTCCTGAAAGGTCTCGGAGCCTCCTGAGGAGCAGCAGGATCCATCATGGTTACAGTCTCCTTACAAGTCCCCTGTGCAGGCCACCCCTACACCCTCAGGCACTCAGGGTATCTGGGGGTCGCTGCCTTCCCCATCAGATTCCCTGTCCAACCTCACCTATGTTCTTATGGAGCGAGCGGATAAACGTGGCTGCTAAGATGTTCCTCTCCTTACAGCTGAGCTCCACAGGAGGCTGAATGCCGTCATCCACCACAAGGGTAAGCAGCTTATGGACAGGGTCAGGGCCAAGGTATGAAAACTAACAAAAGGGAAAAAAAAAGAAAGAGTTACTCTACGAAGCCCTCAAATCCACCAAAAACACTTCACATCCCTACCCTTCTGCACCAACCAACAGAAACAAGTTAAGCCTATTTTCTCCAAGTAAGTAACTACCAGGAGTACATTTCCTTGCTTTTCACTTCAGGTGGGGGGTGCAACTCAGCAGCAGAGTGCACGCATTGCATGTATGAGGCCTGGGTATCATCCCCAGAACCTCCAGGCATTGATTCCATTCTGAGGCTTTGTCCTCTACCACTGTGCCAGTGGTGAAGAACCCGCCTGCCAATGCAGGAGACACAAAAGACGTGGGGCTCGATCCCTGGCCTGGGATGATCCCCTGGAGAAGGAAATGGCAACCCATTCCAGTATTCTTGCCTGGAAAAGTTCATGGACAGAGGAACCTGATGGGCTAGAGTCCACGGAGTCACAAAGAGTCAGACATGACTGAGTGACTGAGCATGCTCTATGATCCAGGTTTTATTTTAAACTGAGTCATAGAGACCACCTGTAAGGATCACAGGCAAGGTAAGTAAGGGTCACAGGTAACACTATAGACTTTCAAACATAAAATATAAGAAGTGTGAAAGCTGTAAGGATATGTAAAACAGCAAATGAATACCTGAATAGGTTGGACAAACTGGCTGGAGGAAAATCTGCCAGTAGATTTCAAAAGCTCAGAAAAGTTAAAAAAAAAAAAAATTTTTTTTTAATAGATGAGACTACTGGTGCTGAAACAGTTTTGGCACATTAGGAAGCCAAGTTCAGGTCAGAGCTCCAATACCCTCTCCATTAGCTTTGTCTTAGGAGCAAGAGAGAATTGTTGAAGTATTTTGACTTCTACTAACTACTGTTTCTGTAAGCATGTGTCTTCCTATAACTATAGCCTTCATGAGGAGGTAGCATCTGGTTCTTTATTTGGCAATGAATCCCGTGTACACAATGAGAATTTCCAGAAACACCAAAAACCTTTCTGGGAAAAAAATAAAAGGTTGAGACGTTGGAGGGTGAAGCTTGTTCTACACGAACTGGATGTAAGGTTCAACTTACTTTGGTTCCAGGGCATACCCGGAAGGTGTAAAGGCGCCAGGGAATGATTTTCAGGTAGAACTCCTTCACTGAGAATTGCTGGAGGACCAACATACAGAAAATGAAGTGAATGATTAAGATGTTCTGTTCAGGTATTGTATTTCAAATACCTGTCCCCATCTGTATTTTCCATGATAGCCCTTTTCCTCTCTAAACAAGGAGGATAATTGAGTCAGGACTGAAATCAAATAGAAAACATCAATTCTACCTTAAAACAGACAAATTTAAAATATTGTTGTCACACTGCAATTTCACAAAGATGTCTCATAACCTTAATACTCAGGTCTTACTACCATTTCCAAATATCTGAGATCAGGTTTTCACTTTACAAGTAGAGAACATTTCACAATCAACATTGCATTTCACTACAAACAATCAGACTCTCCTCCTGCTTAGCCAGATACTTCTCAGAGAGACTTCTTCCAAATCAGTGGGGAACACCAGTGGCCCCTGCCCACTGCTTTATCCCTATCAGAATGCCACCAAGGATGTGCTGGGGATGATGGTGCGGGGGTCTGGGAGGAGTCACGTACAGAAGAGTTCACAAAACCCTATATGTAAGAATAAAAAGAAGTCTCTTGCCATTTACAAAAAAAAAAAGACAATGCAATAAATTTTTAATCTGAAAAGACCCCTCTGTTATCTGAACAAACAGTAGGTCAGGATTTTTTCTTGTTTTTTAAAAAAATTCTTCATTAAAGAACATTTCAAACACAAAGAAAACAGTACACTGAAATTATCACCAGCTTCAACAATAATCAATTCATAGCCAATCTCACTTCATCTCTACTTTACCATGTCCCTCATCGCCATTCTCCAGGACAAATGAAGGCTGGATGTTTAAATGATGAATGGTACACAGTGAAGTGTTCTGAAGTAGAATAGAATTAGAACTCAGTTTTTGCTATGAGATTAAAGGAATGTGATGGGATGGTTCGAGTCTCATTTTTCTGAGGTCTGTATAAATAAGCAAACACTAAAAAGAAACTCCCTAATACAAAGCGTCTCTCAGCTCAGGGGCCTTGGGAAGTTCACCTCCCTTGTCTCTGCCAAATTTCTCTATTCTAACCCTGCACCCTAATGATGACATCTCTTGTGATTTCACAAATCACAGCATGAAAGATCAAATTGTTCCCAAACAGCACAAAGGGCCAACAGTAATTTTACACTAGTGAGAAATTATTAATGGTTAAAAGTAGCTTTCTTTAATACTCTAGAGCCATGCCTTGAAAAATCTTCCCAGGAGTGATCAAACAGCAGAACGCCCCAGGTGCTTGAAAGTACCAAGGCACAGACTCTCTGGACAGAGGTGTAATCCAGTCCAAACCAGAAAGAGGCAGCAGAAGAGGCGGTACAGCCTTTTGCTCAATGGGAAGCCGTCTCGTAGTATCCCTGAAGCCCCACAAGGTGATGATCGCACCCTGATTCTCAGACCACTGCTGGGTAGGTTTTATTACCAAATATGAGCAGGCTCGGGCAGGGGACAAGAGTGGGAGTGCCAACCTTGGGTGACACGTAGCAGTACACCTTCTTCGGTTTCTTCACCTTCTCAGGGGTGTGACACTCAGAGGGTGAGTCTTCATCTTCCTCCTCCAGAGCTGTGGAGGGCCGGCGCTGGGCAGAGCTCATGTGCATGGGTGGGAGGTGCCATGGTGTGCTGGTGCAGTTGGCAGCATTATACAGATAAGCTTCAAAGTAAATGCTCACTCCTGAGGTGGACACGTTGCGTTCAACAATATTCCTCTCGTTCTCTGAAGTACAACAAGGAATAAGGTTTAAAGTGTGAGACAGGAGAGGAAACTGCCCATCATCAGACCTTCAGTCCACAGGTGTCTAAACCAAGTTTTGGTCCAAATACCAAATATTTGGGGTGGGGGGTGGGGGGTTGGTCAGATGACTGCAGATGTGCAAAGGACAAGTGGCTTGGGAAGAGGACTAATTCACAGCTCTCCTCTCACTCACCACTTAGGACAATGATGTCAAATTCACCATTGTTGATTGGCTGGTTTTGGTATGAGATGCAGGCATGGAAGCAGCCTCGAGAATGCAGGGTGAGCCGCAGGAATACCTGGCAGGTCTGCCGGTTGGACATCACTGACTTCTCAAATGAGACACCGGTACTCTCCTCTTCCGGAGGACCAAGCTACAGGAGGAAAACGAAGCCATCACCAACCACACATAATTTTTCCTGCTTGCACAGAAATTTACAAAGACCTTTCCTACCCTGAGCTAATCTAAGTCTCAGAAGGCTGGCACCATGGTCAGGGAGAAGGAGACTGACTTAAGTGACCTAGATGGGAGCCTGCTCACCTCATGAATGGACAGGCTGTAGTTGTGCTCATCTCTCAAGGATGTGGAATTGTTGGTAGGGTTGTCATACTCATCTCGGGGCACTATTTGAAGAGTGTGCGGCTGCCCACAGGTCAACACCAGGGTAGAAAAATGGCACACAATTTTGGTCTTGGAAGGAACCACCATTCCTGGAATAAAGACAAGGGAAGGTAATGTTAGAGAGGTGATTTTCAGGACACAGAGATCTACTCAGTCAGTGAGTCCTAGAAAGCTGGGTGCCCGCCCAATTCCCAGGGATAAACAATACCATTATGAGCCAGAGAGAAAGAAAGAAAACAGAGAGATTAACTCAAATGAACTTTTGGGAACTCATTTTTACAAATTCCTAACCACTGCAAGCACTAACTACAATGACAGAATAAATTGGAGGAAACAGAAGTGAGAGTTACAGATATAGTGCCTAGAATCCCACTGGGAACCTATAAGTGAAACTGGACTTAAAAATAAGTGAATAACTGTAAGACAAACAAATTCGAAATATTTAGAGGCAAATCTAACAAAACCCGTGGAAAACTTGTATATTGAAAACTACAAAATGCTGATTAAAGAAATAAGTTCAGAGGCATACCATGTTTATGAATTCAGAGACTAACATAGTAAAGATGCCAATTCTCCCCAAATGATATGAGGTTTAACACCATTCTTTGTTTCTAGGTTTAACACAGTTCAGTTCAGTTCAGTTGCTCAGTCGTGTCCGACTCTTTGCGACCCCATGAATCACAGTACGCCAGGCCTCCCTATCCATCACCAACTCCCAGAGTTCACCCAAACTCATGTCCATCGAGTTGGTGATGCCATCCAGCCATTTCATCCTCTGTCGTCCCCTTCTCCTCCTGCCCCCAATCCCTCCCAGCATCAAAGTCTTTTCCAATGAGTCAACCCTTTGCATGAGGTTTAGCACATTTCTTATCAAAATCTCAGAAAGATTTTTTGATAAATTTAGCCAGTGTTATTCTAAAATTTATATGGGGGGTGGTGGGGAGGGGGGTGGTGGCTGCGGCGGTTTTGCTGGGGCACTGGGCGGAGGAAGATGGTGGAGCTCGGCAAGAAGTAATGCGTGTAGCGCGTGGCCGAGGAGGATGTGGCAGCTCAGGTCGGGCGCTTCCCAGAACCCCCAGGAAGTCATGGAGCATTAAGCAAACATGTACATCCACGGAAACCTGGGGAAGGCTTGCATCCCCAACCGGGTGACCGACCACACCTGCCCCAGTGGGGGCCCTCTCTCCCAGCCTCATCACCCCCTTGCCACCCCTAGACATGTCGATGGCCGAGAAGCAGCAGCTGGGCTACATGCTGCTGCGGGACAACTAAGAGATCGAATACAGCCAGGACGCCGAGAGGCTCATCAGCGAGCTCTCGGTCAACTACGATGACGATGACGACACCACGGAGATCTAGCTGAAATGCGCGCACACGGACATGTACGTGCACAAGCTCCGCAAGCAGAAGCTGCGCAAGAACATCACGTGCAACTCCAAGCTGTTGCCCGCCTTCCTGGGCAAGGACTATGAGAAGGAACGGGTGGCGCGGCGTAAGGTCACCAAGGAGGAGAAGGAGCTGCAGCCGCTCTACCAGTTCATGTCGTGCAAGGAGTTCGACGACCTGTTAGAGAACATGCACAAGGAGAAGATGCTTCCTGCCAAGATCCGCGAGCCGCAGCTCTACCGGCGCAACAGCATCACCAAGATGGAGGAGTCAGCCGAGTACCACGTGGCCTGGCACAAGCGCGAGAAACACAAGAAGGCGGCGGCGGCGGCAGGAGGCACCAAGCGCGGCAAGGACGGCTGGAAAGGCGAGTTCATGGCCATCGAGCACCTGCCAAGCTTCAAGCTGCTGTTGGACCACAAGAAGGTGCTGTGCAGCATGCTGAACCTGAGCCCCGCGCACTACATGACCGTGAAGACCATCATCATCAAGGACCAACTGCAGAAGCGCCAGGCAGGGCCTTCCCTCCAAGAGCCACCTGCCCAGCTACCTGGACAAAGTCCTCAAAAGAGAGGATCCTGAACTTCCTCACTGAGAGCGGGTGGATATCCAGGGATGCCTCCTGAAGCCCGCCACCCAGAACACGGAACACAGACTGAGGATGGACAGAGAAGAGGAAAAAAAAAAAAAAGCTTTGTGAGCCAAAACGAAATGGGGTGGGCGGAAGGGGGGAGAGGAAACGCTTTCCGGGCCCCTCACCCCTGCACTGTTGCACTTTTTTTTTTTTTTTTTTTTACAAAAATCGAGTTCTTTTTTAGGGTATCAATTCTTTTTAAGGTCCTATTAATAAATAGGTAAACAGTGGAAACAGTGTCAGACTTTATTTTTGGGAGCTCCAAAATCACTGCAGATGGTGACTGCAGCTATGAAATTAAAAGACACTTACTCCTTGGAAGAAAGTTATGACCAACCTAGATAGTATATTCAAAAGCAGAGACATTACTTTGCCAACAAAGGTCTGTCTAGTCAAGGCTATAGTTTTTCCAGTGGTCATGTATGGATGTGAGAGTTGGACTGTGAAGAAGGGTGAGCGCTGAAGAACTGATGCTTTTGAGCTGAGGTGTTGGAGAAGACTCTTGAGAGTCCCTTGGACTGCAAGAAGATCCAACCAGTCCATTCTGAAGGAGATCAGCCCTGGGATTTCTTTGGAAGGAATGATGCTAAAGCTGAAACTCCAGTACTTTGGCCACCTTATGTGAAGAGTTGACTCACTGGAAAAAGACTCAGGTGCTGGGAGGGATTGGGGGCAGGAGAAGGGGACGACCGAGGATGAGATGGCTGGATGGCATCACCGACTCGATGGACATGAGTTTGAGTGAACTCCAGGAGTTGGTGATGGACAGGGAGGCCTGGCGTGCTGCAAATTCATGGGGTCGCAAAGAGTCGGACACGACTGAGCAACTGAACTGAACTGAAGAAGCAATAGCAACAGTTGGATCAAGGGGAAGACAAAACACATATATATGGTAACCGAATCCCTAAACGTAGTACTTTAAGATGACGATTTGCCTTTAAGTGTTCAGTATGGAGCATATGATGATGAGACTGGGAAATCTCCTTTTGTTTCTTCCCAGTGTTACAGGACTGTGGGATGGGCAGAGAGGAGCCGTTCCCTGCCGGCTGCCAGCTCACCTCCATGACCTGAGCTCTGCCACGGCTGCCCTCAGTGTCGGGCAGGTGGCACTTTAGGCGGAGGGTGCTGGGCTGGGCAGGAGAGGCTGGGGAAGGGCGGGACAGGTATCCATAGGGACTTGCAGGGAGGAATCTGGTGCTTAACAGTTTGGCCAAGCTGAGCTTCCCCACGACGGCTGGCAGTGGCACTTGGAGCCTGGAGCCCGCCCAGTCCGGCCACCGGAAGCTCACTGCGGCTCCTAGGGCAGGGAGGTGGGACATGAGGCAGACTGGCAGAAAGTGGAGCCTCCTCCCCTGGGGCTGCTTCTTGCTGGGCTTAGAATTTGGCTGTGCGTTTTACTTGGAAGAACTCATTTTAAATGAAGTTCCCAAGAGTTGAGAGTTCTGGGTTTGGGGTCAGCTCCTCCCAGGGTTCTCACCCCAGGGGCAATAGCACCTCTTTCTCTGAGACTGGCTACGTGTCTTGTGTGGTGTCCGGTGCTGGGCTAGGTGAGAGGGACCCCTGTGACCTCGAGGCCTGGGCACTGCTTCTCTGGGCCGCCATTTTGAACCAGACTCTGGCATGGCTCTGCCCAGCCTGGTTCAGAGAGGCTCTCACGGGCACCCTTTGTGATGGGCACAGTGCTTTCACGTGGGAACCTGAGGAGTCCTGTGTCTTCCAGCTGCCCGGGGCTCTTGTGTCAAGGCCCTGCTGAAGAGTCAGTGGAATGGCCAGACCCCAGTGCTCCTCCTGTTGCCCCGGGCGCATTCAGCCTCTCATCCCTCATCCCTCGTAATTACCAGACTGTTTACCTCCCAGAATGATGGGCTTGAAGTTACATTAAAGTGAAGGTATTTGAGAGAGAAAAGGAAAAAAATAACCTCATCATTTCCAAGGACGGCTTAGTTATGGTGCCTTTTCCTTTCATAGCCTTCTGTCTGTCCGGTAGGGTGAATTGCCAGCATTAAATATACACTTCAAGTATACTGGGGGCTTCCCTGGTGACTGAGATGGTAAAGAACCCAGCTGTAATGCAGGAGACCTGGGTTCAGTCCCTGGGTTGGGAAGATCTCCTGAAGAAGGGAATGGCAACCCATTCCAGTATTCTTGCCTTGGAGAACCCCCACGGACAGAGGAGCCTTGGCGGGCCACCATCCACCGAGTCGCAAAGAGTTGGACATGACTGAGTGCCTGATGCTCAAACACACTGTCTGTGGCTTTAGTTGTAAACCACACGGCATGCTGGCAGAGCAGTGCTCCATGTGACCTGACCACAAGCCCAGGACCTCTCTCTTCTGACCATAAAGCAGCGGGCGGTGGTGTCACTCCAGAGCACCGCCTCCTGCTGTCGCCCACAGAGAAACCACAGGTGACGAGAGTGCGGACACAGTCTGCCCCGAGCAGAGGCAGAGACAGCGCTACGTCCTTCCAGAGGTTCTGAGGCAGGGTTCCTGGAGCAGCAGCACAGCTCCCCTGGGGGGAACCCGCTGGCCCTTCAGGGACTTGGGCCTGCCCAGGCCTCGGACACGCGGGGTGGGGCCTCACAGGTCACTGGGACGCAGACTGAAGTCTGAGAACTACCGGCTTTAGCCATTCCGGTGTCACCGATTTTCTACATCAGATTCCTAGTTTGGTGAGGTTTTAAATTTAAGTCTTATTTTTATACAAAATGATTGGCAGACTTTCACTAAGCTTGAGAAGCAAAAGCTCCTGTAAAATGTGCATGGCCCAGGCCAAGAGCTGTCAAGCGAAAAGTTCTGTACTTAAGCAGGTTTTCAGTGTGTGTATCTTTTCTCGATGGTATGAAGAATTTATTTAGGCTTGACTATTTTTAAAAACCATAATGAATGTATAATTTATGTTAAAAGTGTGAACCCTTTGTTACAAAGGAAAAGTAATTTCATGATTGGTTGCCTCTTGCCCCATCAACTCCAGCTATTACTGTCACATTAGTCCCGCCCCCGCCGTTTGCTAGAGCCTTTAAACTTCTGTATTTAATTCTTATGATAAATGAGTCACCATAATCCCATGGAATTAGGTCTTTTCAAAACTGAAACTCTCGAGTCACAGAAGATAATCAGCTGTTCAGAATGATTCTCTGGATGGCCAGCATTCCGAGAATGTATTCAGACAGAAACTCTGCCTACTTGCTCTTTTTTCCCCTTTTACACATTAAACAGGTTGAGAACTAAAAAAAATAAAATAAAATTTATATAGAAAGGCAAAAGTTCTGGAAGAGCTAAAACAATTCTAAAACAGAAAAGTGGAAAGAGTCAGTTTACCCAACTTCAAGACTTATTACATAGCTACATCATTAAGACTCTGGTATTGGGGGAGGACAGACACATAGACCAAAGGAAAAGAATGAGAACTCAGAAATAGGTCACCACAAATACGCCCAAACAGATCTCTGACAAAGGTGCAAAACCAATGTGATAGGGGAAAGATAGCCTTTCCAATAAATGATGCTGGAGTAACTGGACATTGATAAGTACTGACCTAAATTACAAAAGTTAACTAAAAATGAATTATAATCTTAAAATACTAAAACTGGAAGATTTTACAAAGAAAAAAACACAGGAGAATATCTTCAGAACCTAGGACTAGTCAAAGAGTTCTCAGATACTAAAACATGATCCATAAAATGAGAAATTAATAAATTGACTTCATCAAAATTAAAACTTGTTTTGTGAGAGACCCCATTAAGGAGATGAAAAGAAAAGCTAAGAAAAGAAAAGACTGAGAGAAAATATTTGCAAACCACATCTGTAACAAAGGACTTAAAGAACTCTCAAAACTCAATAGTAAAAAAACAAAAAATCCCATTAGAAAATAGACAAAAGACATTTCATCGAAAAGGACACACAGATGGCAAATAAGCACATGAAAAGATGTTCGACACTGTTAACCACTAGGGACATGCAGACTAAAACCACGATTCATAATGGCCACAAACTGGAAAACCACCCAGATGTTCTTTAACTGGTAAAAGATTAAATCAAGTATGGTATACTCACACCAGGCAATAATACCACCCAGCAATACATTTTTAAACCATTAAATTGTGTATTTTATTTTTTTAAAACCATTAAATTGTGTGTTTTAAATGAATGAATTATAAAGCATATGAATTAAATTTCAATAAAGGCACTATTTAAAAAGCAAAGGAGAAAAATGGAAAAGAAAAAGGAAGGAAGGAATGGAGGGAGGGAGAAACAAAAAACCTACCAGGCTGAAAAATCTTGTAGTAGGGACTATAGGCCACATTTAACCCACCAAGCTTCACTGAGATTTCATACCGCCCAGCTTTGCGCACAGTGAAGGCCACCTTGACCACATTGGAACTGGGCTCCTGGAGGACCTCCTGGGTCACTGGAATTTCCACTGCCAGCTCAACATGAGAGATGTGGACTCTCAGTCCCACAGGCCGGTGTGCAGGGAAGGGCTGTCCATTCTTATAGAATAACTGTGGTGGGGAGAAGAGGGACACCCATTGGTGAGCAGAGAGACAACAGCTGTGCAACTTGAGAGTGTGGGGTGGGAGGGGGTGGCTGGTAAATCCCCACACCCACCTAATCCTACAGTCCTGTTCACACAAGGAGAAACAAATTCTCTCCATGCTTCAAAGAAAACCATTAAATCATAGACAAATTCTTAACCATTTCAGAGGAAAGGGGTGAAATATACCATTGAATCCACCTCAACTTGACACTTAATGAACCACAGAGGCCGCCTCCCCTGTCTTACTGGCCCTTTTTTCTTACATTTATCACTGCTAACTCAAACATACAGGGAAGTCAGTGGGTATCACTGGCACTGAGTGAACAGAAGCTCTAGGCAAGGCTGGGGATTTCGGACTATGAACCCAAGATGAAGGCTGCAGTGCATAAGTCACTGCAGAGGCAGCAAGCTTTCTGCAAAAGGCCAGAGAGTGATACTGTTAGCTAGCAGGTCATACATAGTTACTCAGCTGTGATTAATGTCTCAAATGTGACAACGTCTATAGGCAGTACAGGAAGATGAATGGGTTTGACTGTTCCAATAAGCCTGTATTTATAGAAGCAGGAAGTGGGCTTGATTTAACCCTTGGGCCATGGTTTGCCAACCCCTAATCTACAACACCTACCCTCTTCAGTAACATTTTTCTCATTGTGAAAATGTAACATTAAGCTTTGTACTTCTTCTAAGCTGAGCACCTATTAAAGTCAAATGACAGAAAAAATTGACTCTTTAGATGTTAACAATTCCCAAGTTCCTGGGGAGGGAGGGGAGTGAGGTGGGGGAGAATTGAAAAACAAGGGAAAATATTAACAGTCCAGACCAGACCGGACTGGGCTCTGGAAGGCAACTGACTCAGAAACCCCAGTGCATACAGAGACAGAAACATTCCCTTACATGCACTCGGAAGGCCATGCTGTGGCCCACCTCATAGGGGTCCTTCCAATCCCAGGAGACTTTGCAAGACCGGGGATCCAGGTAATTTCCCCGCACGTAGTCATATATAGTCCGGTCCCCTCGGCGCTCGCGGTCCTCATTCTGAAGGAAGCTGACTACACGTGCGGCAAGCTCAAAGAGGAACTTAATTGTGAAGAAGAATGCAACCACAGACACTGTGATGCCACCTATGTGAAAGAGAAGACATGCACCACCTTCCAGTTACACATTACAGCTTCTCCTTATGGAACAGGCCAGCCATCAGTCAGGGGAGAAGTCCAAAGACCCACTCTACTGGTTCACCACCTCTGTGGGTGAAGACAGGAACTTCCTTCCATACCAGGGTCAAAAACGAAGGTCCTTGGGCCAAATTCCACCCACTGCCTGTTTTTGTAAATAAAATTCTACTGAAACACAGCCCCACCCACTCATTTACTATTGTCTAGGGCTGGTTTTGCCCTAAAACCACAGAGTTCAGCAGTGGTGACACAGAGTGTACGGCCTGAGAAGCTGAAAATATTTACTGTTTGGCCCTTCACAGAAGAAGTCTGCTAACCCTTGTTCTACACCAGGGACCATACACAATGCCTACCCCCAAGCTCCTTGCCTGTGCTGGGCCCTAACAAGAGTAGTAAAAAGAATGTGTGTTCTCTCTCCAGTTGGAAGCCCTCCCTTTCCTTGTCCACTTGGCAAAAGCCACCCCCCACCACAGTTCCTACCACAGTTAGGGGTTCCTTCTTCCGGGCTCCCTCAAACTCCTGTACATCCATTCATCTACTCAACGTTTCTCCCTCTTTGTGTTAAAAACTTCATGGAGGCAGATTTTTGCCTTATTTGACTTTGACTGGACAGGAAACACTGTCTGGCACCAGCTATAATTACTCAATAAATATTTCTCAAATGAATGAATTCCGCTGCTAACTCTGTGAAGGTACATTCTGGCATGATTGGAAATATTTCTAAGTCTCTTTTCAAGGACAAAGAGGGAGGCAGAAAAGGACATAAGCAACCCTAACCAAAAAAAGGGAGAGGGCTCTCTCCGTGACGTACCAATAACGTAAAACATCAGGTCCCTTCAGTGCCAACAGACAGCCGAGGATCACAGCTGCAGCTGCAAAAGAAAACTTGTTTAGTTTTTCCTAACTCTTCCCTGCAGCCGTCTCAGGGAGAGACAAAGCAGAGCATGTGGCTAGAGCCAACCATCTCTGGCCTTCCTGTCCCTGTTCTCTCTCTAGCTTGACAGGTGCCCTACAACACTGCAGAGAAATAGACTCCAATCTAGCGACCACCCTAGGAATACCACAAACAGCCCCTTCTAATTAAGAAACGCAGTAACATGGCTTTCATCTTCCTGGGTCCAGGGCCCCAAGACAGTTTTCCCTCCCTCATGCAAAGTAGTGCTAATTAACACAAGCAAAGAGGATAATGGAGTCACTTTCCCCTTCCATTTGCCTTCTGGAAGTAATTCATCTAAGTAGAAATAGTTATATAAAATGTGGATTTTTTTTTTTTAAAGCAAGGATTATTATCATCATGTTGGCATTATGTAATTAAAATGAACTCTGGGTCATCTCAATAATAAGCAGTGGGCATGTAAGAGAAGCTGGGATAATTATTATTATTTTTTTTTGCTGTTACCAATCAGACAAACTAATGGGCCTTGTGAAAGATGAGCCCGGCAGAGGCCAAGGAGAGGAACCAGAGAAGGAGACTGGACTTCTCATCCCAAGTGACGTCTGCCAAGGTCAGAACAATTCAGACAGGGGCCAGAGTCTGAGGGGAAACTTTCATTATTAGTAGACTTATTCCAGAGTAAGACTTCAATCTTATTACTCATTTGAACCATCCAAGGTACTGCCAAGGAAAAATACAATGCACACTGACATTCCTATCTCATCCCTGAGTTCTGACCTTAGCAGGCTATACGTGCTCTCCAATTCACCAGGCACTAAAGTCACTCTTTACAGTCAACAGATATTAAGGTTATCAATGTGATCTCAAGCTAGCACCTTCGTCACCACTAATATATAACTTAAGAGACAAGACATATGAAAATTTCTATGCTCAGATTTGAGAGGAACCAAATCACTTTTTATTTTGAACAGCCTGTGCTTTGATGTCTAATTGTGCTGGGAAAATTTAAGAGAAAGAGTGGCTGAAAATGGCCATTAGATCCTTTGATAACAATATATCCAATGGAAACCACAGGGAGTAGGTAATCTGAGGAGTGACCGTGTCAAGTTTCTTAGACATCACTATTGAGACTGGTGTCTCAAGTCCTACCAGGAAAGAAATCCACATATGGAACATTAGCGGCATCAACACACACGGGTTACACTGCTCTCCAAAGGGCCTACAGAGACAGTACACTAACTCAAAATGTGAGATCACAGCTAACGCGTCTCCTTCCCAAACAAGTTTCTCATCTCCGAGGCTGAAAAGCTGTTATCATCTCTCTAAAAGCATCTGTCTGCGCCTTACAGGATGTACTAGGCGAACTGGTGGAACCAAAACCAGCAGTTTAATTGTCTCAGACACTCTCTCAGTTGGAGGTCATTCAATCTGATCCTGGATGTGAACACTTAGTCCTCAGTAAAGTTACAGCACTCAGTAGAAAATGAAGTGTATGTAAGTGATGCTACAGACTTGTGTCTTAAGTCTCTGACTCCCTGGAGGAATAAAAGCAACACCAAATTTATGGCACATGTCATGAGGGCTGGGGAGATTCCTATGTGCTATCTCCCTGACAACTGCAACAACACTTCTGTGAGAGGCAGCTGACAAGCAGTAAGTCAGAGGCGAGAGACCAGTTCCAGGCTGCAATCGTATGATCTGTCAAAGCTTCAGAGTTCTCATTGTTGTCAAGAGTTGAGGTTTAGTAATTCCTATGGTACCATCTCCTTTAGTGTGATAGGACTTCAGTATAACTCTCCACAACTCTCAAGACTCTTAAAAATTATAGCAAAAAAATAATAATAATAATAATGCAGAGAATGAGGGCATAACTAGACTAAAGCTAGACTACCTGCATTCAAATCCATTCTCTGCCACTCACAACTTATTTAATCTCTCTATAATTTGCCAGTTTCCTTATCTATCAAATGGGGCTAATATCTGTGTGTACTTCTTGGGGTAGTGTGAGGATGAAAAGGGTTAATACGTGTAAAGGGTTAATACTTGTAAACAACCAAGAATGGGGCCAGTGAGTTCTCAGTTTTAAAACTATTACTATAACTATTATCAATAATAGTAGCAGCATCACTACTTCTTTGCTTCAGAGCCAATAAGAAACCAAGGGAATCCCTTTATAGGGTCACACTTCATTCAAAGAGATTCTTTGCTTCAGAGCCAATAAGAAACTGAGGGAATTCCTCTATAGGGTCACACTTCATTCAAAGAGATTCTTTGCTTTAGAGCCAATAAGAAACCAAGGGAATCCCTCTAAAGGGTCACACTTCATTCAAAGAGAAACGCATCAGAACTACAAAAAGAAAGGCTTCCTTAAGCCTTCCTAACCATACTTAAATCCTCTGCCTACACTGGCATTCTTTATTTCATTTTAACAGTTTTTAATGAAAGCTGTAGACAAGATGACTTTATTCTTGTATCTTCTCAATTGTTTCTTCCTTATATTTGCCCTGTTCCTTTCCTACTTGGCGAGATTTGGCTTTACATTCGAGGATCTTTCTGCCGTCTTCGTCCAGTTTTACTCTGGTGATAACCACCTTGTGGGGTGAATGCCCACATGGACAGTTGTGCCATTACCTTCTACCGCTGCACTCGTTCAATGTAGATGACGTATTTCTTCCTGTAAACCTGGACTACTTTGCCAATTTGCTGCCCTTTGTAGAGCCCTCGTACAACCTGAACTTCATCTTCCTTTCGGATGCGCATGATCGAACGTTGTACTTCTGTCTTAGCTCTTCAGAAAAGAGCAGAAGACATAATTTTCCTGCGAATGTGGGAAGGCGCATTGAAATGCCTTTTCGATTCTCGCTTCGGTCAGAAGTCACAAAGGGACTGAACTTCATTTTGGCCGCTAGTGCTTCAGCGATGGCCACAGAAGGGAAGAGATCTGTAGGCTGCTTCCGGTTCTGGCATTCTTTATACTGTTCTAATTTCATGTTTGAAAATTTTTATAATCAAGAGTTTAAAAAAATTCATACTAAAATCATTCATCCAACAAATATTGAGTACCTACTTCATACGCCAGATACTGGGGAAATGGTATTATACAACAGCCATAGTCTCAGTCCTCATGGCTGATAATAATAAACTTGACTTTGTTAAGACCTTGTCCATCTTCTCCCCATTCACTTATTGCTCAACCAAATCACCACCAATAGATCACCTACACCTTTTCCAATACATCAATTCTACTTTTCTATTCCAATTTCCTCTATTATTTAAAACTCAGCATACCAATTTTTTTTTTTTTAAACTCTCTTCTCCATGAAGCTGCCTTGTGACCAGGGAATTAGCTCTGTCAATTCATCACTCATTAATGTGATCTTTATGAACTATCCCACTTCTCTACAATACCATTCCAAAAACACCCCAACTTTACCCAGCTCTCAGTTTTGCCCACGGTCACATTCTAAACTTGCCTTCTGCATCTTCTCCCTCTGGATGCTATCACAAAGCCTCCATGCCTTTGCGTACAGGGTTTCCTTTTAGGGTGACCCCTCAAATCACTTTTATTCCAGATTCACTTCTTCTGTGGCAGTTTCTGTCCTCTTACTGTACATGTGGTGTGCTCTCTGCTCCATCTCTCTTCCCGTCCCACCTCACAGTAGTAAACCCATAACTTGCAACTCCCCATATTGAGTCATTACCACAGGCCAACAGTCTACTAAGTGTTTCACAAGTTAGCCTAAATAATTGTCACCAATACAACTTGGTAAAATGAGCATTATTCTTCTCATTTTACAGACTTGGAAAAAAAAAAGCTAGGGTTGGAAAAGTTGACTTGCTGAACATCTCCCAGCAGGATAAGTGACTCAAGCCCATGTCTAACTCTGAAGCCCAATGTTCTTAACCTCATATAACTGTGAATCATGAATCATGAAAAAGAGTGGAGTCATACGGATAGTGAAGTATTTGGGGAGAGAAAAGATTTAAGAAAACAGGTAAAAGAAAGTATGAAAAACATTACCCAATCTTACCGAGGCTAAAATTAGAAAGATAAATGTTTATGGCCTCCTTTTTAATCTTTTGAAATAAAAGTAAAGCATTACAAAGGAAAATGGAATGCAGTACCGATTATCTAATGCAAAAATACCGCTTGCTTACTAAAAGATCCTGGGCAAGCTGCGTACTACTACAGCGCTTTGGCTCACATTATCTACAAAAGAGGGAAAGGGGAAACATTTACAGCTATTTGTCTCAGGGGAATGTTAGAAAGCTGACTGACATACATATTCTAAAACTCTTTGCCTTTTTTTTAGTACAAAGATTTATAATTACAGTATCAAATAAATTTTAGCCCTAACATTGAAGATCCAGTGTGAAAAAGTCAGTTCCCAGAAATGGAGAATTGATTTCTTCATACTTGAATATGCCCTGCTGGGAGTAAAGTCAATTCTGACTGCAACTGTGCATGTCAATGCTAGCTAGCCCTTGCTGAGAGAACTCAGAAACTGGTCACTGAGTCCATATTCTCCATCCTAATAATAAGTGAACCTTAACTAGTCTACCACCTTACCTTTAAACGAGGGCCCATGTTCTAAGAACCGAGGGGAACACGTCTATTCACCAAAGCAGGTACCTTTCGGCCACTTTCACCTTGTCTTCCAACTTCCACGTGAAAAATAGCTGCAAGGTCAACAGAAAGTGTCCATCAGATCTTCAGGAAGGGTGTGTCACACAAGCAGAGGGTCAGTGTTTCTGGAATGAACTGCATGAATTCCTGGGTAGAGAAACATAATCCCCAAATACATCATCCCTGGACCTCTTTCTAATGCAGGGTACAGTCAGCTGCAGAAGGGTGCATCGGGTCTGCTGTCTTAGGATCCTATCCTACAAAGGAAAAAAAAGAGTCAGTGGGATAGGTTTTCATTTCTCAAAGAGAACTCCCAGCAGACAACAAAGAAGAGGCACAGAATAGGCAGTGGAAACCCTGTGGCACTAAAAATAACCAAAGGCAGGTGAACTCTGAGCAAGCTTTTCCCAATTAAAATCACGAGAAAAGCCAAGAGGCGATCTCACCGCCTTAGCTGGTCACTTCCCAGAAAGGAGCTCTGGCACTTCAGTTGATTCCAACCCTTCAGTAGAAGCAAACCAGAGCACAGACTTAAGAGTGAGTCTCTTCCCAACCACACAACCAGTTTCACTTTAATGGGACTAGGAACAAGGTGAAGAGAAATGAAAGCAGACGATACATGGGGCTGGGTTGCAGGGGGCCTTATAAGCCATGAATAAGGAACCAAGGTAACACTCAGCTGGAAAGGGGAAACTACTCAAGAGCTTGAAAACCTAATCATCCAACTAAAAAGTAAATTAAAAAATAACCTGATCAGTCAGCCTATATACAGTTTGCTCCCTTTGTGCCTACGTATGCATTTCCAAGACAGGGTTAAACAATACTGATTTTATCTTTACTTTTAGTACTGACTTTAAAATTTTAGTAAAATTTGCTGCTTCGGGTGAGGGGAAGTTTTCTGTGAACATTCAAGATAAAGACACTGAGTAATAAAGTTGAGTAAAGTCAATCTTTACTGACCAAAGATATTCATGAACTAAATGTAGCAGAAAAGGGGTTCTTGCTAGAACAAGAAACTACTGATCACTAAGCGAAAAGAGACGGTCCCTTTCCACATGGCAGAAGCTGTTCTCAGCCTTTCACATGTATTAACTCACAACCTTCAGACATAGATACAACTGTCTCTATTTTACAAATTAGGAAATTGAGGTATTTTCTCAAGGAACTTTCTCAAGATTACCACAGTACATAGCAGACTTGAGTCAAACCCAGACAACCTGGACTCAAATGCCATGCTTTGGATGACCACTTTACTGCCTTTTATAATGGGAAACTAAGAAACAAAATTTTTTAAATGCTAACAAGACCCAAAGAACAGAATGGGTGAAAGCCACCAGATCAAACAAGTTGGCAAACTTTTATAATGAAAAATAAATAAGCATGTGTTATTATTTTAAAATATGGTGACAGACTTGCCAAGTACATCAGCCAAAACCTGGGTCAGCTAGCAAATGGAACCAATTCAAACGAGCCACAAGTAAGAATTACATAAACTACAAGAGATCCATCAGAATGTAATATAAGCATTTAAAAAATGACACTTTTAAGGAATAACAACACAGTGAATCACTCACAAAATGTTAAATGAAAAAGCAAGCACAAAATTATTTACATGAGTCCAACTGTTAAAATATTACATTATATCAAGAAGACTGGGAAGAACAACATAAAAATGTTCATAGTGGTCATTTCTTGGTGTCTGGAATTACAGACTTTTTTTTTCTAACTGTACCTTTTAGTGGTTTCCAAATTCTCTTTTTTTTTGTCTCACCATGTGGCATGTGGGATGGATTGAATCCGTGCCCCCTGCAATGGAAGCAGAGTTCTAACCAGTGGACTGCCAGAGAAGTCCCCCAAATTCTTAATGATAGGAAAACATATAAGAAGTTTCTATTTCTGAACAAATACTGTTGTTGTTGTTGTTTTTTCTAAAAAGGGAGAGAACAGGCAAGAGATCTTTATTTTTCAAGCAAGGAAACAGTATTTTAAAACTAGTTAGATATTAATAGAATGTACTGAACATTTCTACTCATAATGATCTCAGTGGGTCTGCAACCCTGTGATCAGCTATTTGATTATTAAATCAAGTAACTCCTAGATCCTACATCATCTTTATGGTGCCCCACAATGAACTGCCACACTTAGCTCTGTTCCCCATGCTTCAGTGCTTCTAGTGAGCTTGAAGACTCAATTCAAGCCCCCAGCCTCTTTCCTGGTCCAATTCCTAAGACCCTCTGAGGGCTCCCCACACCAGGCAGAACCAATCACTTCCTCCTTTGTGATACTCCTATGCTGAAGACACCTCTACTGAAGCATTTATTAGTCTATATTATAATTATGTGTTTATATAGTAGTCTCTCCTAATGAACTGTAGACTCCTTGAGGACACTTACTGGGTCTTACTCATCTTTGCCTCCCAGTGACTAACATGGTGTTCAAAGTCATCTCAGAGTCCATACTTTTGTAAGTTCCCCAGGTGAGTCCTATGCATGTTAAAATTCAGGAAGCATGGCCTCGACTCTAGAGCAGCCAGCCTGAGAAGGCATCTACTCTTCTGCACCTCTCTGTGAGGTTCACGGGTGATGCTCACGCTGCTGGCCTGCAGACCATGCTTTCAGGAGCAGCAAAGGTCTACAGCAGGAGGAGCTGGCAAACTACAGCCTGCAGGCCGAATCCAGACAGTCACTGGGTTTTGTTCAAAAAAAAAAAAAGTTTTGTCAGAAAGAATGAATGCAGCCAAGTTCCTTCGTTTACATTCTATCTTTGACTGCCTTTGAACTACAACAGAGTTGAGTAGTTACAGCAGAGATTTATGGTCTACAAAGCTTTCCTATCTGACTGTCTACAGAAAAAGTTTTCTGGTATAGATGACTTAGTTTTAAAGTTACATAAATGTGTAGTATTAATAAACGCATTTTTATGTATCAAAAAAAGCATAAAAATCACATTCCAGTTCTACTTAGTCCCCCTTAAGAAAACAGCTATAAAACTGGTGATTTTATGCAAATGTGTCTTCCTGGCTAATTTCAATTTAAAAGTTTTATGCCTTCCATACCCCAAATAGGCATTTTATACAACCATTTCCCAATGTGCTTCATACAATCATGCTTAGATTTCATCAAGGCTATAATTTCCTAAAACCAATGAGTACCTCAGGGACCAAATACTATACCTGGATTTCTAAAATTATTGCCATACATACTGACTCTGTCACTACTTTTAAAGTGCTGTTCTAAAAGCTGTGATCCCTGTATAGCACAGGGAACTCTATACTCAGGACTCAGTAATGACCTACATGGGAAAAAAATCTAAAACAGTGGATAGGTGTACATGTATAACTGATCCACTCTGCTGTACACCTGAAACTAACACAATATCGTAAATCAACTATAATCCAATAAAAAATTAATTTTTAAAAAGTATGTGAAACCACTTCAGAATTCTAGTACATAAAGCGATAAAGAGATAGGCAGCACAGAGGAGTTACAAACAATAACCACTGAGTCCCACAGAATGAGTCAGGACAAGAGAAAGATGTGTGCTTTGTAAGATGTTAGTCTCCAGCATTCTCTACACAGAGACGAGCCGACCTCAAGCCCACGGAAGTCGAATAAAAACACAAACCATTCAATTAGCCAAAGGCCCGCAAGTTAGAGTGGTCCAGCTGAGGATGTTCCAAGAAATAAAGTGCACTATCAGACCCTTGAGATTATTAGTTTACCTTTTCCTTTGCTTAAATTTCACCCTTGGTTTATTCTCCCCACCACTAAATCCCACCATAAAAGAACACCCTTCCCCGTCCAGTTTATACTCTTGAGATATTTATACAGTTGTATATTCCTGCGACCTTGGTTCAGCCAAGTTATAGTTTTCATTTGTATTCTTTCCTCATCCATCAGCCCCTCCAGTCTCTTAATCATTCCTGTGGGTCTTCTGTGAACTCTCTCCAGCTGCTCCCCAGCGATCGGGTAATGAGGTGCCTCCAAATGACTGCAGCCCTCCAGGAACAGCCTAGTTAGTCAGAACAGGGTGAGCTCACCCTCCTCCGTTCCATGACATAATACTCCCAAGCAGACGATCCCCCAAACAGAAAGCCAGAATGCTCCTGTATTAGACTATCACCCATTCCATGCTTCCTCGATCTGGGCACTGGGGCATGCCAGAATGTGGTAGGAGACAGAGGATAAATGGACACATTCCCACTTGCATCCAGCTATCAGAGGATGAGGTGGATGGGGGAGAAAAAAGTATTTTCATGTAATAACAAACTCATTTAGATAATAAAATAGAATGCAAAATATGCATGAATTTCCAAAGATAAAACATGGACACGAACATGGACATGTTCAAAACATTCATATGCTTTTTGTCAGTGAGGCAGAAAGGCAACTTCAGGCTCTGTTCCCAGCTCCCAGAGGGTTACACACCCACTGTCCTCTACCATTAGAGGTACCTGAGCTGAAAATTCTGAAAAGCACTACAACCCCCATTCAACTTACTGGTATACTACCCCATTACCACTCATTTCATATACTCACATTTTATTTTTTCTATGTTCCTCCATCCCTAGACATCTGTATTTTCTCTTACCTTAAACGGAGTTTTAGCAAATTCACTACTAACATCTTTAAGTTCAGTTCAGTTTAGTCACTCAGCCGTATCCTACTCTTCAAGACCCCATGGACTGCAGCACACCAGGCCTCCCTGTCCATCACCAACTCCCGGAGTTTACCCGAACCCATGTCCACTGAGTCGGTGATGTCATCCAACCATCTCATCCTCTGTTGTCCCCTTCTTCAGCCCTCAATCTTTCCCAGCATCAGGGTCTTTTCAAATGAGTCAGCTCTTTGCATCAGGTGCCAGAGTATTGGAGTTTCAGCTTCAACATCAGTCCTTCCAATGAACACCCTGGACTGATCTCCTTTAGGATGGACTGGTTGGATCTCCTTGCGGTCCAAGGGAGTCTCAAGAGTCTTCTCCAACACCATTGTTCAAAAGCATCAATTTTTTGGTGCTCAGCTTTCTTTACAGTCCAACTATCACATCCATACATGACTACTGGAAAAACCATAGCCTTGACTAGACGGACCTTTGTTGGCAAACTAACATCTTTAGGTTCTTCTATACCATTCATTCTTCATTCATTTCATTTTTTTTTTAAGACTGTGTGCTAAAAGCTAAGGTCACAAGGATAAGTAAGACAAAGTCTTTTCTTAACCTCCATTAACCCTGTCCAGTGTGGGAGACAGATAATACAATGTAGCAAGTGTACAAAAGAGGAAAAAAACAATGTGTGGAAGGCAAAGGAAGGAGAGAGGTTATGGTGCCTGAGTGAGGAAGTCTTCACAGGAGTGGTAACGGGGCTGTTACCTAACAATGAGTAGGCCATTTGCAAGGCAGGGAAAAACAACCACCACCAGGATCCTAGGTAGAGGGACCAGCCTAAGTACAAGTACTGAGTCAAGAGAGAGTGATGAAAAGCATTATGAAAGCAGTGTTTGGAAAACCATGGGGCTAAACCAGGGTGCCTGATACTAAGTACAGCACAGTGCAGTGGCCAAGAGCATGAATTTTACAATTAAGGGATCCTGAACAAGCTATTTAGCTTCTCTTCTGTTGCCTCGGGTATAACATGGAGATGCACTGAGAAAAGGAAGGAATTCAGCTGCCCTTGGGGAGCAAGACTTGGAATATAAGGGAAGGGAAGACCTGTTGAGACTGGAAACTAGGCCCAGGTGACTTGGCACCACAGGAGAGCCCCAGGGGATATGGCTCGATGTGCAACCCAGGCTTCGGGCCTGCCAGGTTATGATGGCAGTTTGCGCCCAAGCCACCCAACCCAAATAAATAAGGAAGATAGCACTGCGTGTACCTGAGGGAATTTGGTTTAGCCAAGTTACACAGCTTTCATTTCTATTCTCTCCTCATCAGGAAAGATGGAGAGATCCAGAGAAATCTCATTTTGAACCAATGACAGTAACAATCCAAAACACTAAGTTTTCTGAATTCTTTTTCCAGTATGACGATAAAAACAAGAATCCACCTCTACTGAGAACTTACTACATGCCAGCACTGTTTGAAGTATTTCATGGATCATCTCATTTAACTCTCACAGCAACCGTATAAGGTAACCGTATTGTGATGCCTATTTTATAGACTAGGGATTGGAGGTACAGACAACTAAAATAATGTGTCTGTGGTCACTAAGTTGACAACTGAAGGAACCAGGCAATGTGATCCCAGAGCCTACCTTCTTATCCAGGAATACTGATGCATCAAGAACCTCCAAAAGGGGTGGGGAGCAAGAGACATTCTTGGGATAGGAGGAATGAGAGCTCAGAAGTATTTAATTTGGAATTTTAAAGGAATATGACTTCATTTGATTAGACTCTAAGCAACAGCAACAAAGAAGCCACAAGAGAAGTTCTTTAACTAAGGGAGTAACAGGATCACACATTTAAAGAGAAGTAACTGGAGGCAATGTGAAAGAGACTCTGAAGAGAAAGATCAATGGCTGAGAGACAAGAGGATACTGTCCAAGGAAGCTTCTAGGCACTGGCCATGACATGGACAGAAATAGACTAGAGTGTGCTTTGTTTCTGTTAGAAGCAACAGGATCAGTGATCTTCGAGACAGAAAAGCCCAAGGGGAGCAAGAAGCCAAGGACAAGTCAGGATTTTCCATGCTTGGGAGCCTGGATGAATAATGACAGAGAATTAAGGAGACAGAGGAAACATGGAGGGAAGGTAATGCGTGCAGAAGTGAACTTAAGTTTAAGGCATCTACAGGATATCCTCTGTCAATGCAGGAGATGGGGGCTTGATCCCTGGGTCGGGAAGATCCCCTGGAGGAGGAAATGACAACCCACTCGAGTATTCTTGCCTGGAGAATCCCATGGACAGAGGAGTCTGGCGGCCTTTAGGCCATGGGGTCCCAGGGTCGGACACGATTGAGCAACTGAGCAGACACATAACAGAACATATCCAGATGAAAAAATCCATAAGACGAGTGGAAATCAGTATTTGAAGCTAGAAATACCAGAACTGGAGGGCAGTCAAAAGACATGGGAAATAGGGAAAGACTGCTAGAGGGGACCAACTTTAGATATATCCTGCCCTTGCCTCCTCAGAGGAGCTAGCAATCAAAATGAGAAGAAACTCAGAGGAGAAAAAATTTTAAAGTAATTTACTGGAGGCAAAAGGAAGTGACTATTCCTAGAAAGTGATGGTGAATTGTATTAGAGCAAATGAAGATTTAGGCCATGTTTTATTCAAAATCAGCCCTCATGTTTTTTTCCTTATTTGGAACTCTCATTCCAAGTTGCTGATACAGCAACTTCTTCATGTAAAATTTATATTTTATCTCCATCTATTTTTACAAATAATATTAATTTAAACTTGACCCAACACATAACTAGTAAGCTCTTTGAAACTCAGTTCAGTGATATTATTTCAAAATTATTTTAATGTTTATAACAAATTCAGATCCAAACTTTAAACCCATTCTCTAATCCTATATAAATCACTAGCAAAAAAAACACAAGAACTGTCACATCTCTTGTCAAAATCAGTTTCCCTAAAGTGTCATTTATATGTAGTAAGTCACCAATTTAAAGCATACAATTAAGAGTTTTGACAACTGTATAAGGTAATGATATAAAATACAATCATGATCCAGAGCATTTCATAATCCCCCAAAGTTCCTCAAGACCCTTTGCAGTCAGCCCCCTCCTCCACCCTCCTGCACAACCACTGATGTACTTTACTTTGTTATAGTTTTGCCCTTTGTAAAATGCCTATAAATGACATCACATAGAGAATATAGTCTTTCATGTGTGATGTAACACTTTTGAGCTCCATACATGCTGTTATTTGTATGGGAAGTTCATTCCCCTTTGTAGTAGTCACCCATTATGTGGGCATAGTTTGTTTATCCATTCCCCAGGAAAGGACATTTGGATTCTATCCAGGTTGGGGCTACTATGGGTAAACATTCAAATACAAGTGTAATGTGGACATACGTTTTCATTTTTCTTGGATAAACAGTTAAAAGTGGGACTGCCAGGTCATGTAATAAGTATACATTTAATTTATAAGAAACTGCCACACTATTTTCCAAAGTGGCTGTACTACGTTGCATTTCCACCAGCAATGTATGAGAGCTCCAGTTACTGTATCTACCTATGCTTGGTATTATCAATATTTTAAATTTTACCCATTTTAATAGGTGTGAAGTGGTATCTCACTGCGGTTTTAATGTCCTCGAGAACTAACAATACTGAGCATCTTTTCCTGGGCCTGTTGGCTATTTATAAAGCTTCTCTGGTATACAAATCTTCTTGTCATTTTTAAAAACGGCGCTGTCTTCTTACTATCGAGTTGTAAGAGTTCTTTTTAAGTTATGAATACAAGTCCTTTATTAAATGCACATTCAGCAAATATTTTGTGACTTGCATTTTCATTTTCTTAACAGTGCTGTTTAATGAGTCAAAGTTCCTAAATTTCCTAACTTGATGAAATCTAACTTATAAATATTTTCTTCCTTCTATAGTTTGTCCTTTCTCGTATCTTAAAGATTTCTTTAAAAATCTTTGCCTAACTCAAGGTCACAAAGATTTTCTTCTAGAAATTTTATCTAAAAGCTTCATCTAAGAAAATCTTGTCAAAGTTTTTAACAAGATTTTCCTTTAAAATGTCTGCATTCCATTTATCTCATAATTAGTCACACAATTTTATTATCCCTTTGTTTCTTTTAAAATAATCTTCCCACATTACCAAGCATTACTGAAGTTATAGTCTATTTCAGAATTGGAAAGATTTTTATCTTTTAACAGATGTTCCCCTTCTTCAATCTAATAAATGGCATTTCTAAATATAGGCAAGATTTTAGTCCCTCGGGTTTCTTCAAATTGACATAAAACTTCTGGACCCCTGACACTGGTTCTTAAAAGTTAACTTTACATTTCTTAATTCAACTTGGATTCCATTACATCAGTCTCTTTAAAATAAGCCAGAGTTCTTCAGACTCAAAATTAAATGAACAGGGTATACGAATTTCTATTCTATGCCCCTTGGAATAAAATATAGTTCATAGAAAGGAGGAAATAGGTATACCAAGCTATGTGACTAAAACAGGGAGAAATGAAATGAGAAGTTATCATTGCTC
The DNA here is from genome assembly GCA_917880005.1 of Nanger dama. Taxonomy (NCBI): domain Eukaryota; kingdom Metazoa; phylum Chordata; class Mammalia; order Artiodactyla; family Bovidae; genus Nanger; species Nanger dama. The sequence goes on along the minus strand of CAKJTW010000003.1, from coordinate 17,498,048 downwards.
ATTTCCTAACTTCACAGGACATCTGGAGAGAAACAAAAAAGAAAAGTAGCTCATCTAGGCCCCTGTCACAGACTTTAAATCAAGAAAACAGCAGCTCTGATTTACAACTCCCTCTTACCCTGATGTTTTTTTCTGTTTACCAAGCTGATCTACTGTACCCGATCCACAGATTTAGAACAGGCCCCTGTGTTCCCATACCATGGCAGCTTTTATGCTTAGGTGACCCTGGGCCACCGAATCTTGGTTGTAACAGGAAAAATTTTAAACTAATTCCCTGAATCTGACAAGCCGTCTCCCTCAATAAGTCTAGGAAGTTTTTATTTCATTAACTGTGCATGAAATGGCAGGCAAACAGCCAGATCTACAGCCCAGTGGGGGCGAAGCTGCAACTATCACACATATACTCAAAAGCTAACACAGTTTCTGCCTCTGCTACCATCTGTTGGGCTTCCCGGGTGGCGCAGTGGTGAAGAATCCACCTGTCAACGCAGGAGACCAAGAGACGTTGGTTTGATCCCTAGGTTGGGAAGATCCCTGGAGAAGGAAAGGCAACTCACTCCAGTATTCTTGCCTGGGAAATCCAACAGACAGAGGAGCCTGGTAGGCTACAGTCCGTGGGGTCACAAAGAGTCAGACACACTGAGTGACTCAGCACATGCATGCACGTGCACACGCACACGCACATGTGTGCGTGCGCACACACACACACTGCTATTACTTTCAATTCAACTCTTATTTTTTAAGGGAAATAAACTGTTTATATAATCAGAAGAAAGAGCAACCTTAAATGAGTATTTTATACTTCTCTGATTAAGATTCTGGGAAGAAAAACTCAACTAGCCACAGAAATGGCCATTTAAGAGGGCTCAGTTTGAAGGAGAAACTCAACACATGTGGCATTCAAAACAAAACTTCTGTTGACCTAATACCTAATCAATGTTACCAAATGAGGACTTATTAATTTCAAATGTGTATTAAGAACCTATTACATGCCAAGCAATACGCTGGATGCTTGTTGTTGTTGTTCAGTTGCCAAGTCGTGTCTGACTCTTTGCAATCCCACGGACTGCAGCAAGCCAGGCCTCCTAGATTCCAAAATAAGTAAGATAGTCCCTGACCCCTTGGAGACACACAGTTTAGTAAAGAGGAAGACAAGAAATAATTGGGGATAGTTCCATGTAGTAAAATCTATGAGGTAAACACACGGTTTTAATAGAAGCTAAGAAGGGACCTACAATCAGGATCAGCTCTTAAGCTTCTCAGGAAACGTCACACCACCCTCCTGGGAGCAAAGCCAACTCTTCCACTGGCTTAACAGTGCTTTTGAGCATCAAAGGCTACAAAAACCACCTAAGTGGTACTGTTTATTCTCAAGGTCAATGACTTTCCTCAGCACTGGTCAGAGAGGATTACTGGACCACATATATGGCACAGAAAAAGCTCACTGAAAACCCCAATCTATTTATCAAAATCATACATGATCTAAGTGCAGTGTGGTATTCTGGAGCCGAAAAAGGATATTGGTGGAAAAGTTTCCTGAAATCCAAATAAAGTCTGCAGTTCAATTCATACCAATGTTAACTTCTTAGATGTGACAAAATGTTACCACGATTATATAAGACATTAACATTAGGGAGAGATTTGGGCAAAAAAGTACAACAGAAACTCCTTGTACTATTCTGCTTCTTTTCTATAAACCTAAAATGATTCCAAAACAAAATCTGGGTTTAAAAAAGTACATATGGTTCCCCACTTTCCATTCACACTCCTCCTTAGGATTCTGATCATGCCTCCCAAGTCATTAGTCAATTCAGGTAATGCTTGCTTAAAACATTTTTCAAATCCTTATCTGTTTAAATGGTTTTCTATAAACCATTTGTGTAGCCCAGCCAGGTTTCCTTCTTCACCAGGATATGAAAAACCAAATCAAGATTTTAACTGTTTTCCTAACAGTTCTATCCCATTCACCAAGGGGTATCCTTGGAGCTAATCCTGCAAGCTAGGCTTCAGCAGTACATGAACTGAGAACTTCCAGATGTATAAGCTGGGTTTAGAGAAGGCAGAGGAACCAGAGATCAAACTAACAACAAATTCTCTGTATCACAGAGAAAGCAACAGAATTCCAGAAAAACATTTACTTCTGCTTCACTGGCTACACTAAAGACTTTGACTGTGGATCACAAGCTATGGAAAATTATTAAAGAGATAGGAATACCAGACCACCTTACCTGCCTCCTGAGAAATCTGAATACAGGTCAAGAAGCAACAGATAGAACTTACGTGGAATGACTGACTGGTTCAAAATTGGGACAGAAGTAAGACAAGGCTGCATGCTGTCACCCTGTTTATTTAACTTATATGCAGAGTACATCATGCGAAATGCTGTGCTGGATGAATGACAGGCTGGAATCAGATTGTCAGGAGAAATAGCAACAACCTCAGATATGCAGATGATACCACTCTAATGGCATAAAGTGAAGAAGAACTAAAGAGCCTTTGATGAGGGTGAAAAAGGAGAGTGAAAAAGCTGGCTTGAAGCTCAACATTAAAAAAAAACTAAGATCGTGGCCTCTGGTCCCATCACTTCATGGCAAATAGAAGAGGAAAAAGTAGAAGCAATGACAAATTTTCTTTTCTCGGGCTCCAAAATCACTGAGGATGGTGACTGCAGCCATGAAATTAAAGACACTAGCTCCTTGGGAGCAAAATTATGACAAACCCAGATAGCATATTAAAAGCAAAGCGATATCACTGTGACGACAAAGGTCCTTAGAGTCAAAGCTATGGTTTTTCCAGTAGTCATGTACAGATGTGAGTTGGACCATGAAGAAGGCTAAGTGCTGAAGAACTGATGCTCTCAAATTACGTATTGGAAAAGACTCTTAAGAGTCCCTTGGACAGCAAGGAGCAAGCAAAGTCAATCCTAAAAGAAATCAACCCTGAATATTCATTGGAAGGACTGATGCTGATGCTGAAGCTCCAATACCTTGGCCACCTGATGCAAAGAGCCAACTCACTGGAAAAGACTGATGCTGCGAAAGACTAAAGGCAAAAGGAGAAGAGGGCAGCAGAGGATGAGATGGTTAGATAGCAGCACGAGTCTGAGCAAACTCCAAGAGATAGTGAAGGACAGAGAAGCCTGGTATGCTGCAGTCCATGGGGTTGCAGAGTCAGACATGACTTAGCAACTCAACAACAACAATCCTTGGAGTTAAACTTTCCTAAATGGACAAGCCAGGGGTTTTAAATAACTTGGGCTAGATCTCTGGATAAAAACAAAGGGAGGGACACAATAGTAAATGTTATGTTTTACTAAGTTATCTTTACCTAATCTCTGACCAAAAAGAATAATGAATAGAAAACACAATGAAAGCATGAGGAAGGACTTTTAAAGAAGCCAAGAGCAAACTTAAATCTCTCACTGACCAAAACTGAATCGCATTTCTTCTCCTAAATTAGAGGCTGGTAAAGATGGATGGAATTACTCTTAGCCAACCAGGCCCATTCTTTGGCATGAAGATGTGGCTGGGTTCCCCTAAAGCACATGGCTGCAAGGGAGGAGAGAGAATACATGGAAGAAAATCTGTTGGGAGGAAATGGATGCTAGGGGTAGGGAGGTGGAGAAATCAACAAAAGAATCCTCTGCACTTTATAACCACAGTACGCTAGCAATTGAGGAATTTTAAATGTAAAAGCAATTTTTACAATGCAATTACTTTTGCTAGCATGTGTTATTTTCTCTTGCTTTGTCAAAGTTCTTGGGGTGGACAAAAGAGCTTATACAAGTGCAAAAAAAAAAAAAAAAAAAACAAACAAACAGAAGTATGGCTGCTGCTGCTGCTGCTGCTAAGTCGCTCAGTCGTGTCCGACTCTGTGCGACCCCATAGATGGCAGCCCACCAGGCTCCCCCGTCCCTGGGATTCTCCAGGCAAGAACACTGGAGTGGGTTGCCATTTCCTTCTCCAACACATAAGTGAAAAGTGAAAGTGAAGTCGCTCAGTCGTGTCCGACTCTGTGTGACCCCATGGACTGCTAGTAGGTATCTAAGAGTAGTGGGCTTCGTGTCTGGTGGGTAGGATGTTTGGGGCACCAAATTCAGGTTCCTTGTATGGTTCAGATGGAATCAGATGGCCTTGAAGACATACAGAAGCACAGAGACAAGTCATCTAGTTAAGCCAATCCCAATTTTTCAAGGTAGAAATATATTTTAAATGCTTTTAAAGGGTTTTATTTGATTCTTTGGTTTTAAGGCTAGTCCAAAAGGACTACCATTTGTTAAAAGATAAAAACAGATGGATATGCATTAGGAAGAGAAGGTAGAAATCACACAGGAACACTGTATAAGATCTTAAAAGTACCTAAGTGAGAAGGAATCTCAAAACCATTAGTTGAGTGAATACACTAGACCATTTAATCTTTCAATAAAACGTATTGTGTCAGTATTTTAAAAAATATAACGAACAGATGTTGACAATTAGCATCTCAACACCAAAATGCAAACTGCAGTGAAATGGATGCTTCAGCTAAAAGCTCTGAAAAACATGGTACAAATTCCTCAACTTCTCAAGTGAAAGTGAAAGTCAAGTCGCTTAGTTGTGTCCGACTCTTTGCCACCTCGTGGACTGTAGTCCACCATGCTCCTCTGTCCATGGGATTTTCCAGGCAAGAGTACTGGAGTGGGTTGCCATTTCCTTCTCCAGAGGATCTTCCCGACCCAGGGATCAAACCCAGGTCTCCCACATTGTAAGCAAGACGCTTTACCGTCTGAGCCACCAGGGAAGTTCTCAAGGTAACAAAAATACATATTAAAATCATATGATACTGTTTCAATTCAGGCTAAATGGCAAGCCATATACCTACCATAACTGTTTGGTTTCTAATAACTAGATAAATACTTATCTCCTTCTGTTAAAACACATTTTGAAGTACAGGCTTCAAGAGTCCCATCAGGAGAATGTCATGGAGGCATAACACCATATCAAGCCTCAGGCATGCTCTCACATATACACATGCTACAATAAGGCTAAACAACCTCAGAACTTTGGAAACTACTATGGAAAAGAGCATTAGTGAAGCGTAAACAAAGAAACAAAAGAAAGAGAACTGAAATTTACATCTAAACTATTTAATGACTATAGTCATTTAAAAGATAAATTGATATACTAGAATCCATTATGGTCATAAAATCCGATCTGTTATATGTCATAGCACTAAATAAATATTACACAACAGCACTCTGACCCGGTCCATTTCCAGAAAGAAGAACAGGTAGAATAAATTCTCTAGAATATTTCAAATCACTACCCCCAATACAAAATAAAAAAATTTTTTTAATAAAAAGTTTTATAGTTAAAAAATAAAATATTTCAATTTGCACACCTTGGTTCAACTATCTACCATAATTTATCTGTTCACAACTCTTTCTCTAATACAGGCCTGAGTTCTTGAAGAATAACCAGCACACTGCCTGCAGCAGAACGCCCCCTCAATAAATGCCTCTGAATGAATGAACATGCGGCAGTAACGTACTTCTCAGGTATCCTGACAAACCAGTTCAATATTGATATCTTACAAACAGGGACTGCTGTACATATACCATGCTACCACATTTAGATGCAGTCAAGCTAACTGAAAATAACTAACAGCAACTAATGTTTGTTGGGGAAAAAACTCCTGTCACATGAGACATAAAAGTTAGTATAAAAGGAATTTCCTGGTGGTCCAGTGGCTAAGAATCCACCTTGCAACGTATGAGACACAGGTTCAATCCTTGGTCAGGGAACTAAGATCCCACATGCTTTGGAGCAACTAAGCCCTCACAGCTCAACTAGAAAGTCTGTTCACAGCAACAAAAGATCTCACATGACATGACGAAGAATCTGAATGCCACAACTAAGACCTGATGCAATCAAATAAGTAAGTAAAGAAACAGATACATCTTCTTTAAAAAATGTAAAAACTAACTTGAAACGGAAGAAAACATATATGATTTGTTTTCTTAATGGCCACAAAGTGAATACACATCGAACTTTCTAATACTGACATACAAGATTCATCATCCAAAATTTTAAAAAGCAATTTGTTAACAACTTACATTAGTAAGTTAGGCCAATTAGTGAATGGAATGAAGTCCAAGCCCAATTATGTGTTCAAACTGTGGTTCGAATGCCTTGAGCAATTCTTTCTCTTCAAGACTGCAGAAAAGAACCAAACAACCCTCTTGACTGCTGAGAAGAACTAAAATCACTTATTTTTCTCACAAGTATGTAATCAAAATCAATTACTTTCTGCTCCCACCCAACACAAAGCAACACCATCTGTCCCCTCCCATCACTCCAAAATATGCTATACGATATCCTGGTACTTTATAATCTTAGAACATAAGAATCTTGGATTGGAACAAAATTACAAAACAACAACAACAAAAAACCACAAAACCATATTTTCCTAAGTATGTTCTCATCCTCCAATAGTGTTCCCACACTAATCTAGCTCCCTACCAAGCTTTAACAATCAAGGAAATCAGAAAAGTCCCAGAATAGATATTACACACTGCTTGTTTTTTTAATTTGTTATTGTTCATGGAATTCAAAATTCAGGGTACACACTACCAAGAGAGTGTTTTTCTGTCGATGCCTGAATTTAATGCAAATTACTATTTAATTATATGCAATTTTCTCTCTAAACCTATATATAATACTAATCAGTCTCCAAATGTTCAAAATAAACACACAGATCATGTTTACTTAAAAAGCTTATTGCCTAATCACCATGAGGTTCTAATACATCAAAAAGTTGTGGCTATCATGTCACCATGACAGCTTGGCAGAAAGGCTGTTCCCTAAAGATTAGGAACTTCTAGTAAACCACAAATGGGGTAAAGCAGGAGGCATACACAGTATTTGTAGATGTTTCCATAACAAAATTATTTCAATGTCAAAAATTCAGAGCCTACAAGGTCAAATAGGTGCCCTACAAAGCTATCTACATGCATGCATGCCTAAAAGGGAAAGTAGGAAGAAAACTGGGTACTCAAATCAACTCAAGAAATCACCCTGCAAATGAGCTTTTCAAGAACTGAAAATGTAATAAAGTTCTTGAAGTTATAACACACTCAAGTTCCAAAACGGAGCAACTATATTAAAATACCATTGCCATACTTTGACAGAAGACACACAACGATAACAGAAAATACTTTAATAAGGTTTACTCGTGGTGAACACTCTTCTAGGGACTTCACGCTTTAACTCACTTAGTCCTGATTACTGACAGACATTCCTGTAAGATAGATACTATTCATTTTACAAATATACTGAAGCACAGATAAAAATCACCCAATAACATACAAGTAATTAGAGGGCAGAACAGGGATTTTTAAAACCCCATCAGTCAGACTCCAAAGTTCATGTTAATACACTATGTTTCATAATAAAGCTTATGCTGCTATGGTCAGCTTTTTTTCCTTTAACCTCATAACCTTTTGGATTTCAAACATCAGGAAAGCTTTGTGAAATAAGTACAGACTGTGGAATTAGACCCAAACAAACCTCTGAACAAAGTCTAGGCTTCAGCTTCCCATTATGTAAAATGAGGGTACTGAAGTCACTGTGAAGGTCAAAGAAGGTAATATAGTTAAAATGCCTAATACAATATACAGGATCGGGGTTCTTAACGTCAAGCGCAGAGACCTAGAGGGTTCACAGATAGGCTTTGAGGTCACCAGTCTCATAATCGTGTGACAAATGTTGAAACGTGTACCCATTTATTAAAGAACTGTCCCTGGATCTTCGAAAGGTTAAGAACCACCAGAGTACCTAAAAAGGTACTTAAAAAAAAAAAAGAAGTCATCTTACCCTTCTTGTTATCAAAAACTCTCATCTTCCCCATGAAAGATAACACACCAAGGCTTCAGAATACAATGCTAATTATTTTCCAACATTTTACTGGCTTGGTAACTAGTAACACAGGCAAGCGTCTGTCTCGATTTTTCTAGAGACAGTCCAAAGAAAGCCCTCAGAGCCCCCAAATGATGCTCCATCCCTCATCCCTCCTTCCCTTATCCCTCATGGCTTCACCAAGACGAACACACGGTATGCACTCCGAGGAAATCAAGAGAATCGTCCACTCGGCTACCCCAAGGACAACGCCGGTTGGGAGAACCAAGGAGGAACCAGAGCCTCTGTGGAGGCTGATGCCCGCCGCTGAAGGATAAGGAGAACGTGTTTTCCCCAAACCTACTGGGCAATCCAGAATGTCGTCCCCTCTACCCTGGTCCTCCCTCTCTCTAGAACTCCGTGCCGCAGTGATGCAAGAGGGAAACATTACCCAAACTGGGGGTGCAGCACGGGAAAGTCGCAGCTCTGCTACCCTGGGAGGCGGTGGCAGCACCAGCAGAAAATACGGCCCTAGACCCTCCCACTCAAGAGAGCCCAGTACAGATCCCCCAGCCCGGCGGCTAGGAACCCGCTGCTGGGCTTTTCCGTTTCCCAAAACGGCTTCCGCTTCCGGGCTAGCCCTTGCCGGAAGTGGCGTACGGATGATGCAAATGAGCCGCGCCGCCGGTGATTCCGGAAGAAACAAGAGCGCGGCGTGAACATGGTGAGGCCCCGGGGGCGTCCGAGAACGGGCATTGTCAGACCACGTCTGGGAGGAGATTGAGGGAGTGGCTTTTGGCCAAACTTCCACGAAGGTCTCCTTGCTTATTTTCATTCCGATCTCACCTTTTAAGCTGCGGGAGTAGTGCTTCTTATGTTTTAGCGAGTTGGGAGGATGGGTTGAGGCAGTTCAGTTCAGTCGCTCAGTCGTGTACGGCTCTGCGACCCCATGGACTGCAGCACGCCAGGCCTCCTTGTCCATCACCAACTCCCGGAGTTCACTCAGACTCACGTCCATCGAGTCAGTGATGCCATCCAACCATCTCATCCTCTGTCGTCCCCTTCTCTTCCTGCCTTCAATCTTTCCCAGCATCAGGGTCTTTTCAAATGTGTCAGTTCTTCGCATCAGGTGGCCAAAGTATTGGGGTTTCAGCTTCAGCATCAGTCCTTCCAATGAATATTCAGGACTGATTTCCTTTAGGATGGACTGTTGGGTCTCCTTGCAGTCCAAGGGACTCTCAAGAGTCTTCTCCAACACCACAGTTCAAGAGCATCAATTCTTCCGCGCTAGTCCAACTCTCACAACCATACGTGACTACTGGAAAAACCATAGGTTTGACTAGAGGAACCTTTGTTGGCAAAGTAATGTTTCTGCTTTTTAATATGCTGTCTAGGTTGGTCATAACTTTTCTTCCAAGGAGCAAGCGTCTTTTAATTTCATGGCTGCAGTCACCATCTGCAGTGATTTTGGAGCCCAAGAAAATAAAGTCTGGCTGAGGCAGATAGGAGGAATTGGGTATTTGAGGGAAAAAGGGTGTGGACAAAAGAAAAGAAACTCAGGAATATGCGATGTGTTTCCAACTCCTTTTAACTCTAAAATTTTTGTTTCAAGGGGAAGCAAAAGAAAACACGGAAGTATGCCACCATGAAGCGAATGCTTAGTCTCAGAGATGAGAGGCTGTGAGTGTCTGGAATCACCTGGGTTCCTTGACTGCCCAGAGCTATAGAAATCACGAGGGGATATGTAGTAAAAGTTTCTGTTGTTATTTTTGTTGTTTTGTTTGCTTTTGGTGTTACTATGTCTTGGATTATTATAGGGTAATAAAGTACGACAGTGGCTTAGCTGCTGAGCAGGTACACTGGTGAAATGGGTTGGGAATTCAGCATCTCATAAGTGTTCGGTTTGTATCACCGTTTCTATATACTGTATGTGCCATATCACTTTTAAGCCTCCTGACTGTTCTGTGAGGTAGGTAGAGTAGAGTTTTCTTTAGGTTTTTGTCATTACACTGCTACATTCCCTGGGGGCAGGGGGGAGTGTTATAACTTTTGAAAGACAGAGATTATCATTGTCTTGTGTACCAGCACCTGATAACTCAAGTATTTTTGAAAGGAAAAATGGGAAAACACCTAGGCATCTCCATTTGATAAATCTTACAAGATTTATGACTGTGGAGGAAGAGAGTAGAATGATATTCCCTAGTATAAGGAGGAACTAAACAGCTTGCCAGCTTGGTTAAGAATGGATGGAGTTATTAAATAAGACTGGGCTTCATTGTGTTTAAGAGTCTCAGTACAAAGGAGTAGTCTTTAGAGCCTTCATTGTGGTTAAATTGTATTCTTGACTTTTAGTATGTATTTATTATGTAATTTTAAGGAAATTTGACCCACTGATAATATTTTATTTCTAGTTAAGGTTAAATTCTGTATATATATTGTCACATTTTAGCCTTTTATAAGAGACATGTGGGAGAACCCTTTTCTTCCTGCTGTTGAAGCATCTGAGTCTTCAGAGGATAAATGTCAGCCTGTTTACCCACTGCTTGGAGGTGGATTTATATGAGAGCTTCTGACAAGGAAAGAAATAATATAACCAACTAATAATTTATATGGATTATTAGCTAATGATTTTAAAATTTAATTAGGTTTTACTGATTAACTGTGTTAATTCCAGGCTACTTCCTACACAGTTATTTGTGCACAAGAAGCCTATGCTGATATTAATATGATGATCTCACAAAAATAAAATTTCCTTTGTAGACAAAAAAGAAGAAACTTTTAATAATAATCACTTCTGTGGGTTTTTCTTTCCTACATTGAATTTTCTTTTTTTTTCCTAGTAAAGAAAAGGATAGATTAAAACCAAAAAGAAAGAAAAGAAAGATCCCAGTGCACTGAAGGAAAGAGAAGTGTGAGTAATCAAAATTTCAAGTTTTCCTTTAAAACTAGAAGAAAGATTCTAAAACTATAGACCTCTGAGAAATTCAGGCATCCCCTGAACTGATTTGCTCAGTCTTTGTAAGTTTGGCACAGCTGTGCAAATGAAGTGATATTGATAAGCATAAACCAATTCTAACGGTTCAAAGGTTTTGGACTTCATGGAGCAGTAAAGTTTCCCTAAAATCCTGGAGATTAAATCTAATATCTTTTGTTTTTTTCTTTGCCAAGAAATTTTCAAAAGAAAGACAGCATATCACCAAAAAGTAGTAAGGGCATAGTTTCAGGATAAAGGTTATTCCTTTTAAGTAAGTACATTTAACTTTATGAAACCTCATCACATTTTTCTTATTTTTCTCATTTTGCCCTAGATTGGTGATGGATATATCATCACAGGATTTACTTTTAATGAATGGGGAAAGGAACAAACTATTCCAAGCAGAGACTTCTTTTTGTTTGTTTATACCAGAATATCAGTGTAGACATTACTTCGTGTTTTTTTTTTTTTCTTCCAGCCCCCAACACCCTTCCTGCTTATTCTTCCAGTATAACACACAGCTGGGCCCACCTTACCACATCCTGGTCGATACCAACTTTATCAACTTTTCCATTAAGGCCAAATTGGACTTAGTGCAGTCAATGATGGACTGTCTGTATGCCAAGTGTGAGTATCAGACTTTTCCATTTCTGTGACATTTGTAAAGAATAATCATACTTACCCAAATACGTGAAAAGAGGGAAATGGGGTTCTAGTTTACTGAATTGCTGGTCATTTAATTTGTTCACCATAGCGAGGACCCTTTTCAGTGAATTGAAATATAATGCAAACTTGACTGGGAATAATTAAACTTTCACAATTGAGAAAACAGTATGTTTTGACCATTGCTACAGACATCAACTTAGAAAATAGGTGGGGAATTTTCTGTTTTAGGATTTAGGATTTTAAAATTCTGGATAAATGAAAATTTATTTCATTTCTCACTATGTATATTATTTACATTAAGTAGAAAACATTCTTCTATCCACTTCAGTGTGGAAAAGCTAAATAAGACATTTTGCCATTTACAATCACAGAACTAGAAATGATTATGGTCAACTATTCTGAAGTTTATTCAGTCTGGTGTTTATTTGTACCACAAAGAATCTGAGGTAATTTATTTACACCTAGATATGTAGTTTACTGTTAATAGATTTCCCTTGTGTTTGGGTGTCTCCTCCTTCACATGGTCTTCTTTTCCTACCATGAGGAGGAAAGATAGTTTAGGAAGAGTACAGGGGAATAAATTTCTAATAGTGAGATCTGTTGTATTTTTGTGGTGGGTTTATATTCACACATTTTCCAGTTAAAGGTACAAATGAAACAAAGGTACAAAAGAATACCTAGTTAAAGGTACAAATGAAAATTAAACTTACACTTTGCCATAAAGAATAAATTATTGGAATCAAAGGAAAAACTTCATACCTCCTTTAATATATATAAAAGATACTACATAGTGAACATTTACAGAGTGATAGTAACGTGAATGCTGTTTATTGATTTATTAAAATTAGCAAGATGGGATAAGGGATGTGTGATGGGTAAGAGAGGTCAATTCTTTAAATGCCTAAAATTAATATAAAAATTAACTGCATAAGTTTATTATATCAAGTTATGCATGTAACAACCAAGTGAAAAAAACAGCCAGTGAAATTAAAATAGTAATCTCTAAGGATCAGAATTTGTTCACTCACTCAGTCATGTCTGACTCTTTGCTACCCCACATACTGCCACACACCAGGCTTTCGTGTCCTTCACTATTTCCCAGAGTTTGCTCAAACTCATGTCCGTTGAGTCAGTGATGCCATCCAACCATCTCATCCTCTCTCTCCCCCTTCTCCTACCCTTAGCCTTTCCCAAAAGGGTCTTTTCCAATGAGTTGGCTCTTCCACCATGTGACCAAAGTTTTGGAGCTTCAGTTTCAGCATCAGTGCTTCCAATGATACTCAGGGTTGATTCCTTTAGGATTGACTGGTTTAATCTCCTTGTTGTCCAGACAACTCTCAAGAATCTTCTCCAGCACCACAATTTGAAAGCATCAATTCTTCAGTGCTCAGCCTTCTTTATAGTCCAACTCTCAGAATTGGTGGAGTGGGAAAAGATCAAGGGATCATTATTTTTTCATATAGGCCTTTTGTGTTTTTTTAAAGCTATGTACATGTAATACTTTAAAAAAAATTTTCTTAAGTCTCTTAGGAATAATAAAGAGTAGTCTGAAGTTGGAGCACGACCATGCCTAAAAGTGGACTAGAGTGGCCTGTATGAGGGAAGAAACTAATTCTGGTGGACTTCTTCTATTCCCGTGGTGTTTCTTATAGTTGTCTTAGCTGCTTCTCCAGGAATGCTGTGACCTGTTTATGAACGAAATGGATGGAGGGTTTAAGCACGGCCCCTTGGAGTTGCATTGCTTCCCTGGTTCTCTAGCTCCACTACTATTATCTAAATGGTTCAGGGGAAGTGCATGGTTGTCTAGTGGTTAGGACTCGGCACTTTGACTGCCAAGGATGCAGATTCAATCCCTGGTTGAAGAACTAAAATACTATAAGCTGCGTGGCATGGCCAAAAAAGATGATTGTTTGGGATAGCACTGGCATTATAGTTAGGTCTTTCTCCAGTTGTGGATACCATAGAGTACAGCTATAATGCATACAGCTAATTGTCTCACAGTACCTTTTCTGAAAGAAAAGACTTACTAAGGAAAATGCAACTTTTCTGTGTGACATAATATCTCAGAGCAAAAGCTGAAGTGCATTCGAGTGCATTACAAGTTCAGTTACCTAGGAGATTCTTTAACTGTTTTAAGCTCTGCTTATTTAATTTTTCTTTACTTGCCTTTACTCATAAAAGAAGGCCTTTATCTTCCTTTTGGCTTGGAGATGCCCCTGTACCTTTTCATAGCTCTTGGTCCCTTCCATTTCTGTTTGACACTCCAACAGAGGGGGACCGTTAGCTACCTATGGGCTTTCTTTTTCTACTGAGAGTCCTTTTTGGATTCTGGGATCTTCCTGAACCCATTTCCCTGCTCCAGAAGCAAGCTCTTGCTTCAGTGCTGCCTGGCCCTGAAATTGACCCTTTTAAGGTATGTATTGCTCTCTAATTCCATGACTATCTGCTCCTCCTATCTTCTTCCCTCCATTTTACAACTGCTTTTTCTTCTGGGCATTGTATTTTAGTTTAAGATGTCTTCACTTTGTTCTCAAGAGTGTTAGTGTGTACTTGTGAAAAAAATTAATAATCTAGCATAAAGAAAATGAACATTCCCTGTAATGCCTTTCCTCGGAAAGGGGCAGTTTTAAAAAATTCATATACAGTTTCTATGGGGTATTTTTGTTCATAATAAATATCTTAATTCTGTGAGGTTATTTTTGTTCATGAATAAGAATAGATCATGCATTATTTACTTTTTTATCTTCGTGCTATTTAACAGCTTTAAGATTCAATCCACATAGCATATAAGTCACTCGTTTAAAGTATATAATTCAGGGAATTTCCTGGTGGTCCAGTGATAAGACTCTTAACAGGATATAATTCAGAGAGTAAAATCACTTCCTTCACAAGTTTGTTACTAATTTTATTTTTCCTGGCAGGTATACCTTGTATAACTGACTGTGTAATGGCTGAAATTGAGAAATTGGGGCAGAAGTATAGAGTGGCTTTAAGGTAGGACAGAGCTGATCTAGATTTGTTTTAGGTTGGTGCACTGAAGATTCTTTTGACCCTCCTCCTTCTTCTTGCTCTCCAAAGATTTCTTGTCTGGTTAGTTTAAATAAAACTCATACAAAATTAGCTAACTATTCATGACTTGGAAAGCAGACATTTTGAAGGTTAGAGTTTTCCAGCTGAAGCTTTTTGAACTAAACTTCCTTAGTCATACAGGTCTCCTGGGCCTCCTTGTATGTTCCTCTGGGTTTTCACTTAGAAAGCGTCTTTCTATTAGTTTGTTATCTGGTTATTTTCTTCAGAATCTCACACTTAAACAGTTTTCAGTTTATTTACAAGAAGTTTCGAGTTTACTCTAGAAAGTGCCTTTCAGTTTAGTGGTTCCCAAGGTGTGGCAACCCTCCTCCGCCCCCGGAGTCCCAGAGACCTTTGCAGGGAGTTTGCAAAACTATTTTCTTAGTAATACCAAGGTGTTGCCTTTGTCATTACCTCAGTACAAATCAAGACATTGGGCCCAGATAATGCTAGTAGTTTTTTTAATTCTTCACTGGCAGTTTTGTTTTTTTTTAATACCAGCGTCACTTAAGAATATCCTTAATAGAGCAGTACAGTTCATTATCAGTGTTAAATCTCAGCCCTGGAATGCACATCAGTGTTCCTTGTGGTGCAGTGAGAAGTACACACGAAGCATTTCTGCTGGCGGGTGTGCCTTAACCTTTCTGCGGTGCTCATTTCATAATACGTGTAAACCAAGTCACCGTGCTGTGGACCTTCAGCTCACACAGGGCTGAACGTCGCTTCCATTGCAGAAAAACTGCAAGGAGAAGGAAAACAGAGCAAAGGAGGAACGTTGTCTCAAGGAGAAGCATTTGTGACCTGAACGAGCTGCTTTTTCATGAAATACCATTTTCATGTGAAGAACAACTGACAGATACTGAGTTAGGGAAAATCATAAGCTAATCACATTCCCAATGCTAAGGACCCTTCTGTTGAGACCAGTGCAGACACTGATGAATGTGGGCTTTTAATGTTATATACGTGTGTGCGTCTGTGTCTGCTTTGTTTATTCTGTGTCCTCCCAGGTTGGCACATACAGCTCTACCTCATTTTTTAAAATAGGCTAGAAGGACCAAAATGTATTTAACTGTTCCTTGCTGATGGATATTCAGATTATCTCCAGTTTTCCACTGATGTAAACCATTTTGTAGTAACCATCCTTGCACCTGTATTCTTGTGTATTTGTGTAAGACAACTTCCTAAAAGCAAAATGGTTAGGTTTAATTTGATGTAGTTTTGAATCCTGGCTTTTCCCAGCTGTGTAGCTTTGAACAAATTAATCAAACTCTCTGAATCTTCTACTTTATCTGTAAAACAGAAATAGAATAATTCACATTTCTGTAACAAGTACATGATGTAAGGGTTGGCAGCTCTCAGTCAGTAAGCTTTAATTCCTTTTTCTATAAATTGCCTTTCCAATTATTATAGAAAATAAGCTTCAAGGGGAGAACGGCGTCTTGAAATCTCCACATAGATCACATTACTCTTATTTCATTGATTGAAAGTTGTAAAGTTACTCAGTTGCTTGAATGCTTTTATTAATCCACTTTTATAATCCTATAATCCGTATAGGATTGCCAAGGATCCAAGATTTGAACGATTACCGTGTACACACAAAGGAACCTATGCAGATGACTGTTTAGTACAAAGAGTAACTCAGGTATCATCATTTTTTAATATTTACTCTGTTCTACTAAAAACAAGATAAGCTGTTATTTCCTGAATGTTCATGTAAAGTATCTAGGAATGTAAATGATTAAAAAAATGATATGGAATCCCTTCTTCATGGGAAGTATCAGTGTCCTCATTTACTTGAGAGAGTGGAATGGAAGTGTATATTGTAACCATAATGGAAAGATCATGGGTTTGGGGAGGAGACATGGTTTCAGATCTTGGCATCTGCATTTATTAGAGGTGTAATTTGGAGCATTTATTGATTCTTTATTCCACAAATCTCTATAATATGGTTTAAGTGGGTGAGTGCAGACATACTAATATATCAGGTTCCATCTCCCTGTGAATCTAAAATAAGGTTCCAGGGACTTGCCTGATGGTCTAGTGGTTGACTATGCACTTCCAATGCAGGGGGACAGGTTTGATCCCTGATGGAGGAACTAAGATCCCACATGCCACGCAGTGCGGCCAGAAAATAATTAATTGAGTAAAGTTCCATTTACTCCCTATGTAGGAATTTTGTTACATCTGAGTCTCCCAGGGTGCTGTTTCAAACACATACCTTAGAGTAAGTAGGTTTTTAATTCATCTGTTCTTCTTTGTCAAGCACTGCAAGAACTTCTGTTGCTGCTTGACCTTAAAAAGCCTATCTCTGCTGAAAAGAATCATCTCTATGTAGTGACCACACTGCCATCCCTTGAGCCAGTTCATCCCTTGGGTGGAGCCTGCATTTCCCTTAACTCCCCATAGCATGGCTGGCCCCAATCTACAACTCTTTATAAAACTCAGCAAGAGATTTGGGTAGGATGGAAGTAAAGTATCAATATAATAGAAATTAGTTCCAGACAGGTTGCTAAATGTTAGTGCTTTCAAAGCTGTTTGACTCCGCCTTGTCCTGGAGATCTTCCTGTTCTGGCTTCAGAACCCAGGAGATAGCCTACCTCCATCACCAGGAGGCCTCCAGAGTAGGACCAGCCTCAGATATCCTTCTAAAAGCAAAAGCTGTGCCTTCGGATCTAAGGCTGTAACTTTGCCTTTGCGTTGTCTTTCTAAGAGTGTTTTCTGAAAACCAAGGAATTGTCTGTCCTAGATATGAAAATCCCTTCCACGTATGAGACAAAAAACAATTTGCAGCTTTTAACTAGTTTTTCTATCTTCTCCCCCTCAATATTCTTAGAGCTACAGTCAGCCCAAGCAACTTGTTATGTTTTATGTGATAAATATGAGCTCCTTGATCTAGAAACTACTCACCAATTTGTTTTAGCCTTTCCTTTCCTGTTTACTGTAAAAATGAGTGATTCTTCAGACTAACCAGTGGTTGTTTCCACTATCACTTAGTGATCTCTGTGCAAACACCCAATCCTGTCTTTTCCAGCACAAGTGTTACATTGTGGCCACAGTTGACCGGGACCTTAAACGAAGAATCCGGAAGATCCCTGGAGTTCCCATCATGTACATTTCTAACCATAGGTGAGAAGTTTCTCTTAGAGAAGTCATTAACTGAATATAGTTGATGTCAAGATATAGAAGGATTTGGGGAAAAAAATGATGTATCAAATGTTTACATAGTTCTATTTGAATAAATGAGACAAAGTGTTAATTACAAGAACACAGACAAAAGATAAAGCTAGGATTTAGGAATGAGGCATACATTCACATTGTTACAGTAAGATCACTAGCAGGAATAGGGAAATGTGTGGCCTTAAATATTGATACAAAGCAGTAACTTATCTTTTCGGCTAGAAATACTTTTTTTTTTTTAACCTAGCAGGTGGTTAGCATCTTATTTGGGAAACTGAAAGTTTATTAAAAAAAGAAAACAAAAGCTGCTTTTATCCCTTTGATGTTCCTGTGTCAGTCCTCAGACTGTTATTGGCCAACTTTTTATCCTGGAACAAATACAGCAAAATGGGAAGAATATGGGTGAGGGGCTTGGGCACACCTGGACTACGTACCTGGCTCTCCAACTTGTTAACTTTCTCACTTTGAAGAATAAAGATAATATAGTCAGCATTTTGCTGTAAATCATTCATTATGATAGACCTTTAAAATGTTCCCACTGACAAAAAGGATTCACAGCAGAAGGTGAGAGTGATATAATCAGTAAAGGATGGGCTTTTACGGTGGGTTCTGGACACACGTTTCTAACCAGTGTTAATTTTTTGTCCTGATCAGGTACAACATTGAGCGGATGCCAGATGATTACGGAGCCCCTCGGTTCTAATGAAAAGAGAAAATTTCTCCACCTTCCTTTGACCCGTTTTCTCTTTTGCAAGTTCATTCAACATGCTATAGTGTGAATTACTATTGCATTCACCTACTTGCTCTATAATGAGCTGAGTATAGTTAAATATACTCACTTTTCAATGTTGTTTTTAAAATTATATTGTGTCATTTTGAAATTTGCTGCATCTTTTATAAATCAGAAAATTGCTCACATGATATGATGGTCATTTTATATTGATTTACTCAAATATTTATTAAGGTTATGCTAGGCATTTAATAACATGTGGTCTTATCCTCAAGATAGTCATACTATGGTAAAAGAAAGACATATAGATGAAAAAATACAGTAAAATAGTGATGCTAGGATAAAAGTATGAGGGAGTAGACAAACAGGTAGAAAGAATGGTTTCTTTCTCCTTGGTTGGAATAGGGAGAGAAGAAGGACTGAAGGCAGTTATGTCTGAGTTAAGCTTGAAAGAGAGCTAGACCATAGAGGGGAGGAGTGTGCTCACATCTGAGACTCCAGAGGTAGGAGGTGGGAGGGAGGGGGCTTTATATGACAAGCTGAAGGGTTTGGACTTAATCCTGAGGTCAACAGGGAGTCATTAAATTTTTAATTAGGATGGATAACATGATCAGATTAGATGTTTTACATGATCACAAGACAGTATAAGAATGAACAAATAGATCATTGAAACAGACTAGAAAGTCCATAAATAGACCTATGTATTTATGGTAATTTAGTATGTTATAAAGCTGGTATTAAAAAATTAAAAATCTATGGGAAAAGGAAATTATTGTGGGGTTTTCCCACTAGGGTTAGGATCCTGATTTCAGCAGTTAATATCTATACGAATTGGGCAAATTACATAAGCATTTGATGCTGTCCTTGCTTCCCTTTAAAATGTTTTATTTAGCGACTTGCCTGCCAGTCCAGTAGTTAAGACATTGCACTTTCACTGCAGGGGCCTGAGTTCAATCTCTGGTTGAGGAACTAAGATCTTGTATGCCAGAGATAGCCAAAAAATAGAAAAAAAATTAAAATGTGTTATTTAATCTTCAAAACAACCCCAATAAGATAGTATTGAATTGAACAGTACCTGATAGAAGTATTATTCAGTAAATGGTAGTGATGATTGTATTATAATAAGTTGACTATCCACTTGAAAAAAGGTTTATATTTCTACCTCATATCCTTCATGAGATCCTCATAGCCTTCCAGTGGATCAAAGTCTAAATATTTTTTAAGCCATGGAAGTATTCAACTCAGTTCACTCAGTCTTGTCCGACTCTTTGCAACCCCATGGACTGCAGTACTCCAGGCTTCCCTGTTTCCCTGTCCATCACCGACTCCCAGAGCTTGCTCAGACTCATGTCTGTCAAGTCGATGATACCATCCAACATGGAAGTATTAGGAAAAGGAAAATGTATATAAGCTCTGGAGCAGAATTCTTACAGAGGGCTTCCTGGTGGCACTAGTGGTAAAGAACTCGCCTGCCAATGCAGGAGACATAAGAGACGCAGGTTCAATCCCTGGGTTCGGAAGATCCCCTGGAGGAGAGCATGACAATCCACTCCAGTATTCTTGCCTGGAGAATCCTGTGGACAGAAGAGCTTGGCAGGCTACAGTCCATGGGGTCGCAGAGTCGGACATAACTGTTTGAAGTCGTGTCACTGAAGTGACTTAGCAGCAAAATTCTTGAAGAAGATGAAGAATGTAAAAGCCATAAAAGAAAAAATAAGTGTGGATACATTAAAATTAGATTTATCTGCAAAAAGAACTTCCCCCAAATTAAGACAAATAACTGACAAAATTTTCCAATATATATAATAAGCGTGTAAGGACATGGATAGTCCTGTAGTGCTGACAAGAAGGCAAATAAGTAAAACCATTTTGGACAGCCGTTAGGATCCTTTGGGCTTCCCTGATAGTTCAGTTGGTAAAGAATCCGCCTGCAATGCAGGAGATCCTGGTTCAATTCCTGTATCAGAGATACCCTGGAGAAGGGATAGGCTACCCACTCCAGTGTTCTTAGGCTTTCCTTGTGGCTCAGCTGGTGAAGAATCCACCTGCAATGTGGGAAACCTGGATTCGATCCCTGATTTGGGAAGATCCTCTAGAGAAGGGAAAGGCTACCCACTCCAGTATTCTGGCCTAGAGAATTGTATGGACTATATAGTCCATGGGGTCGCAAAGAGTTGGACATGATTGAGTGACTTTCACTTCACTAGTATCCATTAAATAAAAATTAAGATGTCCTGTGAGCCTAATTCTGTCTTAGTTTATAGGTATGTAGGTGATTTCCTTTAAAATACATCATCAGTGTGAGATGAATGCGTGATAAATGTGTAAATTTCACATGTGCACAAGGAAGTGTATAGAAAGAGGTTTACTGTACCACTATAACAGAAAATTTGAAAAGAATGTAAATATCCGTCTAAAAGTTTTAACTATGTTACATCTATACCATGGAATGTCATAAGCACTTAAAAACAACGAGATAGATTTAAAAGTGAGACAAAGGACTTGAATAGACATTTCTCTGGAGAAGACATACAGATGGCTGAAAAAACACATGAAAAGATGTTCAATATCACTAATCATTAGGGAATTGCAAATCAAAATCACAGTAAGTTACCACCTCATACCTATTAAGATGGGTGCGGTTAAGAATAACTAAATAACAAGTGTTGACAAGGCTATGGAGAAACTGGAACTATTGTGTACTGTTGATGGAAATGTAAAATGGTACAGTTGCTATGAAAAATAGTACAGTTCCTTAAAATATTTTATATAGAACCACCATATAATCCAGCAATTCCACTTTGGGTTATATATACAAAAAATCGAAAGCAGGATCCGAAAGAGATATTTGTGTACCCATGTTCATTAGCATCACTATTCACAGTAGTCAGGAGGACAAAGCAATGCCAGCGTCCTCAACAGATGAATGAGTAACCAAAATGTGGTATATACACCTAATGGAAAGTATGCAGCTTTAAAAAGGAAGGAAATTCTGGCACTTCCCTAGTGGTCCCCTACACCTTGCAATGTAGGGGATAAAGGTTTCATCCCTGGTCAGGGCACTAAAATCCCATGTCCACAA
Source organism: Nanger dama (assembly GCA_917880005.1). Taxonomy (NCBI): domain Eukaryota; kingdom Metazoa; phylum Chordata; class Mammalia; order Artiodactyla; family Bovidae; genus Nanger; species Nanger dama. The sequence goes on along the minus strand of CAKJTW010000003.1, from coordinate 17,476,476 downwards.
CTAACATTTGACTCAGCCAAATAAGTAGATAAAAAAAAGAATACACCACTGGAGATCTGTATATTTCACTATATGTAAGTTTTAAAAGGGAAAGAAATGCAGAATCAGAGAAGAAGAAATAACAGTAAATAGAAAACTAAAGTAAGTTGGTAGGAAGGAGTCCAAACAGTATCCATGGTGAATGTGACTAAAGTTCCCTTATTAAAGACAAATACTCAGATTGGATGTTTTTAAAATCTTGTGGCTATATGGTATTTACAAGATGTGCCTAATCAGAATGACACAAAATTGTTGGAAATAATTAGAAAATACACTTTGCACACAACCCAATAACTCCATTCCTAGGACTATGTGGACCTTTGTTGGCAGAGTGACGTCTTTGGTTTTTAATACACCGTCTAGGTTTGTCAAAATTCTCCAAGTAGGCTTCAGCAATACATGAACCATGAACTTCCAGATGTTCAAGCTGGTTTTAGAAAAGGCAGAGGAACCAGAGATCAAATTGCCAACATACACTGGATCATCGAAAAGCAAGAGAGTTTCAGAAAAACATCTGTTGCTGCTTTATTGACTCTGCCAAAGCCTTTGTCTGTGTGGATCAAAATAAACTGTGGAAAATTCTGAAAGAGATGGGGATACTAGACACCTGACCTGCCTCTTGAGAAACATATATGCAGGTGAGGAAGCAGCAGTTAAAACTGGGCATGGAACAACAGACTGGTTCCAAATAAGGAGTCCATCAAGGCTGTATATTCCCTTGCTTATTTAACTTCTATGCAGAGTACATCGTGAGAAACGCTGGGCTGGAAGAAGCACAAGCTGGAATAAAAATTACCAAGAGAAATATCAATAACCTCAGATATGCAGATGACACCACCCTTATGGGTGAAAGTGAAGAGGAACTAAAAAGCCTCTTGATGAAAGTGAAAGTGGAGAGTGAAAAAGATGGCCTAAAGCTCAACATTCAGAAAACTAAGATCATGGCATCTGGTCCCATCACTTCATGGGAAATAGATGGGGAAACAGTGGAAACAGTGTCAGACTTTATTTTGGGGGCTCCAAAATCACTGCAGATGATGACTGCAGCCATGAAATTAAAAGACACTTACTCCTTGGAAGGAACGTTATGACCAACCTAGATAGCATATTCAAAAGCAGAGACATTACTTTGCCAACAAAGGTCCATCTAGTCAAGGTTATGGTTTTTCCTGTGGTCATATATGGATGTGAGAGTTGGACTGTGAAGAAAGCTGAGTGCCGAAGAATTGATGCTGTTGAACTGTGGTGTTGGAGAAGACTTGAGGGTCCCTTGGACTGCAAGGAGATCCAACCAGTCCATTCTGAAGGAGGTCAGCCCTGGGATTTCTTTGGAAAGACTGATGTTGAAGCTGAAACTCCAGTACTTTGGCCACCTTATGCCAAGAGTTGACTCATTTGAAAAGACTCTGATGCTGGGAGGGATTGAGGGCAGGAGGAGAAGGGGACGACAGAGGATGAGATGGCTGGATGGCATCACAGACTCGATGGACTTGAATCTGAGTGACCTCCGGGAGTTGGTGATGGACAGGAGACCTGGCGTGCTGCGATTCATGGGGTCGCAAAGAGTCGGACATGACTGAACGACTAAACTGAACTGAACTGAGGTTTGTCATAGCTTTCCTTCCAAGGAGCAAGTGTCCTTTAATTTCATGGCTGCAGTCACTGTCAGCAGGAATTGTATTTGTAAATTACAAATTGTATTTGTAAATTACACCTCAGTAAATTAAAAGATGGGAAAAGTTATGCAAAAACAATATGCTGCTTAAATATACAATTTGGAAAATAATAAGGTTTTCTTTGTAGCCTAATGTGGTCAATTTCATGAAAATTCCATGTACACCTGAAAATAAGATGTATTCTGTATTACCTGGTATTATCAGGGTAAAAAGGTTTGATACTTGCCCTAAGATCAACCTGATTGTTTTAGTCTTCTGTATCTTTATATTTGTTTTTAACTCTTTGAACTGTCTCACACTGAGAAAAAGTTTTCTAATATTAATATATTTTGTCTATTTCTCCTTGCATTTCTTAGAGTTTCCACTTGTTGGAAATTGCTACTGTGTTGTTTTGTGCTTGTATCCTCATTACTAATATACTTTTTTGTGAATTGTAGCCTTTAGCATTATAGTGTAACCTTTTAGTTTCATTTAATGCTCTTTAGCCAGAATTCTATGCTTTCTAATATTAATAAGAACAGCATTTTTGCTTTCTTTTTCTTTTTGTAATGCATTTGCCTTATATACTTTAAAATTTTTTATTTTATTGTTTTAAAACTTTTTGTGTACATTATATACTTTTGCCTGTCTTTCTATGTTTAGCTTTTCCAAAAAGCTAAAGGTGCCCTTGCATGGTTCATCTTGTAGTCAGAATTGCTAGAGGATAAATGGCAACCCACTCCAGTGTTCTTGCTTGGACAATCCTAGGGATCCTGGTGGGCTGCCATCTCTGGGGGTTGCACAGAGTCGGACACGACTGAAGCGACTTAGTAGCAGTCACTTCTGTGTATTTTGTTTGGTTTCCTTTTCTGAATAGGAATGTTCACTGTGGTTGTCCTGTTAGTATTTCACCAACTGTATATTTGGTATATGTGCTCAGTCACTCAGTAATATTCAACTCTTTGCGACCCCATGGACTATATATAACCCGCCAGGCTCCTCTGTCCATGGGGATTCTCTAGGCGAGAATACTGGAGTGGGTTGCCATGCCCTCTTCCAGGGGAACTTCCCAGTCTTGGGATTGAACCCAGGTCTCCCGCATTGCAGGTGGATTCTTTATCACCTGAGCCATCAGGGAAGCCCATATTTGGTATATGGAGGCAGATAATTTGCCTTCTGGGTGCAGAAATCTCGTGATCAAAACAAGCCACAGCTCCCAATTCTGTTACTACTACACGCACCCCTTGCTGTAGAGACTGCTGTGCCACACACACCTCAATATCCTGGACTTTGAACATGATGTTGTGATTGGACAGGACTGTGAGAGTGTCTGTGGTGGGGAGGGGGTTGTATGGTGTATACCTGACTTGTGGAAGAGAAGATGAGATCAACATTTGGTAACTAGAAGGGCAGAGTGTAGTGGTGGTTTGTGCTGTTCACCGAATATTTCTGGCTTTCTGCTATTTATGAACCCAGGGTAGGAAGGCTTTTCTCCACCACCTTTGAAGTGAAGTGTGGCAAAGTGAGTGAAGATGACACATGTCATTTAGGTAGAGGTTTTAAAAGTCATTATGTGGGGCTTCCCCAGTGGCTCAGTGCTGGAGAATCCACCCTGCCAGTGTGGAGACACAGGTTCAATCCCTAATCCAGGGAGATCCCACATGCCTCACAGCAACTAAGCCCCCCGCACCACAACTACTGAACTTCCGCCCTAGAGCCCAGGAGCCACAGCTCCTGAGCCCTCGAGCCACAGCTGCCAAAGCCCACACGCCCTAGGGCCCAAGCTCAGTAACAAAAGCCGCCACAATGAGAAGCCCACACGCGGCTAGAGAGAGGAGAGCCCGCGCAGCAACAGAAACCCAGCACAGTAAAACATAAATTATTGAAGCCTCACATGTGACCAGAGGCTCATACTAGAAAATAACTTTTTTTTTAAAGATCACTATGAGTTGAGCTGTGCTCCCTTTGGCCTGCCTTGACAATCACAAAAACATAGAGATGCAACCTTGCTTTGCCTGAGTCCCACAGAATATCTCAACCAAATGATGAGAACACCGGGGTAAATGATAAATAAACATTTGTTTCTTTAGCCACTGAGATTTGGGTTGGTTTTTTGTTTGTTTGTTTTTTACTCTAGCATAACTTAGCCTGCACTAACTGATAAAGCACATGTTGAAAAGTCTGGGTTAGAACAGTTGGAAAAGAAAAAAGGCAAAAAAAAAGAAAAAAGGCATTCAAATTGGAAAAGAAGAAGTAAAATTATCTCACTTTACACGACATGATCTTATTGGTAGAAAACCCTAAAGAAACCATTTGTAAAATGTGTTTAACAACTAATTAATGATTTCAGCAAAATTTCAGGATACAAAATCAACATGGAAAAATCAGTTGCATTTCAGTACACTAACAAAGACCAGTCAAAAAAAAAGAAAAGAATCAAAGAAAGAATGAAACTAAGGAAACAATCCAATTTGCTATAGCATCAAAAAAGGATAAAATACCTAGGAGTAAGCCTAACTAAGGAAGTGAAAGGCTTGTACACTGAAAATTACAAAATATTGTTAAAAGAAATTAGAGAAGATACAAAGGAATGGGAGGACCCAATAGCAATAAAATGTCCATACCACCCAGAGCAATTCAATGCAATCTTAAAAAAATCCCAATGACATTTGTTGGCAGAAACAGAAAGGAAAAAAATGCTAAAACTGATATGGAATCTCAAGGGATACCAAACCGCCAAAACAATCTTGGAAAAGGAGAACAAACTTGGAGGCCTCAGGCTTACTGATTTCAAAACATACTACAAAGCCAAGAAGTAATCAAGACAGTGTTGTACTGACATAAAGACAGATATATAGACCAATGGAGCGATAAAGAGCCCAGAAATAAACCCACACACATGCAGCCATCCCTCCATATTAGCAGGGGATTAGTTCCAGGACCCTTCAGAGGCCAAAATCTATGGATGCTCAAGTCCCTTATATAAACGGGTGATCTGTGTATAACCTATGCACACCCTCCTGTGTGCTTCAAATCATCTCTGCTGCTAAGTCCCTTCAGTCGTGTCCAACTCTGTGCGACCCCATAGACGGCAGCCCATCAGGCTCCTCCGTCCCTGGGATTCTCCAAGCAAGAACACTGGAGTGGGTCTCTAGATTACTTATAATACTTAATGCAACGTAAGTCCTATGTAAATAGTTGTCAGTTCAGTTCAGTCACTCAGTCGTGTCTGACTCTTTGTGACTCCATGGACTGCAGCACACGAGGCTTCCCTGTCCATCACAGTTGTCAGTGCTTGGAAAATTCAAATTTCACTTTTTGAAATTTTCTGGAACTTTTTCTCCCAAATATTTTTATCCCCGATTGTTTGAATCTATAGGTAGAATACCTTCAGATGTGGAGGGCTGACCATATTGCCAGGTGATTCTCTACAAGGGTACCAAGACCACACACAGGAAGAGGCCAGTCTCTTCAACAGATTAAAAAACTGAATAACCACATGGAAAAGAATGAAGTTAGGCTCTTACCTTATGCTCGACACAAAAATTAACTCAAAGTGGATTAAAGATCTACACTATAAAACTAGAAGAAGACATAGGGAGAAAACTTCAGAAAATTGGATTTAACAATGATTTATTGGATGTGACACCAAAAGCGTAAACAGCAAAAGCAAAACTAGGCAAATGGGGCTACACCAAACTTTGAAAAGTTTTTGTGTATCGAAATGATGAAGAGAGTGAAAAGCAATCTATGGAAATGGGGAATATATGTGGAAATCATATATCTGGTTAGGGATTAATATCCAGAATTTATAAGGAACTTCCATTGCTCAACAACAATAAAAACCAACCTGATTTTAAAAATGGATAAAATATTTGAACAGACAATTCTCTGAAGATACACAAATAGCCAACAAGCATATGAAAAGGATGCTTGACGTCATTAATCATGAGAGAAATGCAAATCAAAACCACAATGAGGTATTATATATATCCCATTAGGATAGTCACTGTCAAAAGAACAGAAAATGAACAAACGGTGAGGATATGGCCAACATCTTATTAACTGGAACACTTTGCACTAGAAATGTAAAATGGTACAGCTGCTATGGGAAATAGTAGTTTTTCCCAAAAACTAAAGTATAGAATTACTGTATGATTTGGCAATCTTACTTCCATGTGTGTGCGATAGAATTCAAAGCAGAATCCCAGAGAGATATGTGCACACCTATGTTGATTGCAGCATTACTCACAATAACCAAGAAGTGGAAGCAACTGAAATAGCCACTTAAAAATTACAAAGATGGCAAATGTAATGTGATACACCTTTCACTACAATAAAAAAACACCACCACTTCATCACAAGATCGAAGCAATGCTCAGTAAGAAATGAAAGTTTAAGGATCAAATGAAGTCACATGCCCATTAAGAACTGTTTCTTTGTTTGCTACGGTCCTGTGGGACTCATGGACACAAGCTCTGCTGGCATTCAGAGCTAGGTGTTTTAGGGACCCATCCCAGGGGATTGCTTAAAAGCTGGGGTACTAGATGTGGGTCCAAACCCTTCACTCCTCAGGCAGAAGCTGGGAGTTGGGGGCTCCCTCCCAACTGTATGGCACTGGGCTGAGAGTGAGATTTATGGTGAGAGTGTATCCCAGCCTTTCCTGCTGATTGTGAGGTATTATGTACTTAGTGTGCAGAAGTCACTGGGCTAGTTTCTGGATTTTCTCAGAGGGAATTGTTCTGTGTGTGGTTGTACATTCTGTGTGTTCAAGGGAGGAAGGACGTTCAGGAGCCTTCTGTCACTCTCTTTGTCCCTCTTCATAATAAGGAAATTTTTAATTACAGAAAAACAAGGAAATACTCAAAAATTAATGAGGACTTGCCAAAAGAAACAGGAACCAGCTTGAAAAGGCTCATGTTGGCCAAATTCAAGACAATTTAAGGATCAAAATTAATGATAGTAGTGGATTATCATGACTATTTTTAATTTTATTGATATATATTTGATGTATAACATTGTATAAGTGTAAGGTATACAATACATTGATTTCTTAATAAGGAATCCACGTGTCCATAAGATATCAGAATAAATAAAGAAAATGGAAGAGATTCAGTTTTTTTGTATAGGAATTTTACAACTAATAAATGTAGAAGGGGTGACAGAAATATAAAATCATTTACAATCTCCACTATTATAACTGATTCAGGCAAGAATCATCAGTGGATGCCAGAACCACTGATGAAAAACTGTAGGGAACAAGGTATTTTCAGATCTTCAGAGTATTACCCCATAGGATTATTATAGGTAACTAGAGAAATTTGACAAACACTTCTTTACCCAAATGATCAAACTTGATATCATTACTGATGGGACAAATTGACATTATGTACATCATGATATGATGTACAAAGGATACATTAATTATGTGTATTTCCACACCCAAAGTTAAAAAAAGGAAATCTAACTGTGAGGAAACTGTGAAACCCAAAATTGAGGTACATTCTGCAAACAGTTGGCTTGGAGTCTTAAAAAATGTCAGTGTCATGAAAGGAAAAAAAATGGCTAGAGAACTGTTTCATATTAAAGGGACTAAGTAGGCATGAACACTAAATGCAGTGTGTGACCCTTGATTATACTCTGAATTTAATAAGAAGAAACTGTAAAGGATATTATTGGGACAATTAAGGAAATTTAAATAATGGGCTGATTGTTAGATAACATAATTGTATTTATGTTAAATTTATTTAGTATGAATATTATATTGGGGCTTCCCAGGTGGCACTAGTGGTAAAGAACCCACCTGCCAGTGCAGGAGATGCAAGAGATGTGGGTTTGATCCCTGGGTCGGGAAGATACCCTAGAGAAGGGACTGGCAACCCTCTGCAGTATTCTTGCCTGTAGAATTTCATGAGTGCTTAGTCACTAAGTCGTGACCCTTTGCAACCCCATGAACTGTAGCCCACCAAGCTCCTCTGTCCATGGAATTCTCCAGGCAAGAATACTGGAGTGGGTAGCCTATCCCTTCGCCATGTGATCCTCCCAATCCAAGGATCGAACACACGTCCCTGCCTTGCAGGTGGATTCTCTCCTGCCTGAGCCACCAGGGAAGCCCTGTGGTAATTGCATGTAAGGAGGATAGCCTCCTTCCTAGGAAGTACGCTGAACGTTTAGCTGTGAAGTGTCACAATATCTTCAAGTAACTGTTTAATGGTTTGGGGAAAAGCAGATAGATAGATGCAAGAGGGAGAGAGAGACAGAATGCAGTGAAACATCAACAAATGTTATGCCTAGATGAAGGGTATAGGGTGCTTTTTTGGGGGAGGACCGGGGGGGGCTGTACCTTGCAGCTTGCAGGCTCTTAGTTTCCTGGCCATGGATCGAACTTGTGACCTTGCAGTGGAAGTGTGGAGTCCTAACCACTGGATCACCAGAGAGTTACTGTATTTACTTACTCTGACAACGTTTCCACAGGGTTGGCATTTTTGAAAATAAAAAATTTGGTCAAAAAAAAATAAGTGAAAAATATAGTAGAAAAGATAATTGACAAAGTAGGGTCAGGAGATGGGATCTAGAGCATGAAGGCCAGGATTAACTTGGGACAGAAGAGCCACTCTGAAACTGGAGGCTAGGAGGCAGGAAAAATTAGTTGTGTGTGAGAAGAAGTAGGAGTTTGTGCCTACTGATCTCAACTTCCTCCACTTTGTGATGCTGAAAACATCACATGTTGATCATGTTGATCTCAACTCTGTGATGTCGGAAACAAGGCCACTTACTGCGGGACAAAGCTTGGGGTAGTGGTGAAGGAAATAGCCATGCGGTGAATGAGAGATGCCAATGGCATAAATGGCAAAGTACTGTTGAACACCCAGGCAAAACTGCAGAGCCTGAATTAGTAGTGGCGCCAACTGTGCGTTATGTAGTTTCCACAGACGTATTTAACAAGATCCTTCTGGATGGGTGGAATGAACTACACTTGAGAGTTTACAGGGCAAGCATGACAGCAGAAAAAAGAGTTGAGGATGCATGCAGGAGAGGTTTCAGAATTGACAGGGGGCTTCCTGGGGGCTCAGTGGTAAAGTCTGCCTGCCAGTGAGGGAGACATGGGTTCGATCCCTGGTCAGGGAGGATCCCACACGCGGCTAAACATCTAAGCCAGTGCACAACTGTTGAGCCTGTGCTCTACAGCCCAGGAGTCACAGCTACCGCACCCACATGCTGCAGCTACTGCACCCACATGCTGCAGCTAGTGAAGCCTACACATCCTAGAGCCTGTGCTTGGCAACAGGAGAGGCCACTGCAATGAGAGGCCGGAGCATCGCCACCGGAGAAGTAGCCCTCGCTCATTGCAACTAGGGGAAGGCCCGTGCACAGCAGCAAAGACCCAGCACAGGCAAAGCTAAATAAATCTTAAAATTATTAAAATAAAGAATCAATAGGAAAGTAAAACTGTGAGAAGAATGTTGATTGGGAAAAGGGGAATCAGCCAAGGGACAGGAGGCTCAAGACGGTTGGTGTACAGATATATTAAAAATTAGGAAGTGAGAGGGCTACATAAATAAAAGATTGAGATAGGTCATTGGAATACAGGATAGTAGAAGTGGAACTATTCCAGCAAAGATAAGGACTAATCCTGTATTATGGGTGCCAATTGTGATAAAGATTTTGAGACTGACATGGTAAAAGAACTTTGAGCCTAAATTGTTCAGTGGGTTATCCATCTGTGTATTGAACAGAAAGCTAGCATGAACAGTACACCTACAGAGCAATCACCTTCAGTATTAATTGCCAAATTGGTACTTCATGATGCTGGAGCTGTACACCAAGGTCACACAATAAAAATCTCTGGAACAGACCAAGCCCCATAGCAACTATTGCCATGATCCTTTGGATCTAAACCAGCCCATTTCCTGATCCCATACTATGTAAAATACCCACCCTAATATCCACCTTCTAACATCCTAACTAATCACCTAATGCCACCATTCCAGTAAGAATTTTCTCTGTCTTGAGGCTATAAAAGTTGGCTGCTAGCCTGCAAGAGGGTTTGGCTCTCCTACTCTAATAAACTTTATTCTCCTCTCACACTATCTGGTGTCTGGAAATTCTCTTCCAACCCATACATGGACCACGACAATAATTAGGAAACTCAGCTACTATTAATTGAGTCGAGGGTAGGGCATCTTACCCACAAACATCTAACACAGAGACTGGCAGGCGGTTCATGAGACAGTGTCTGTTAAGGAAACAGACACTGTCTTTGGGGAACTTAGATCTCAAGACATGGAGAGTTGAACAGCTATGGCAAGATTAGAAATCGTACATAAACACAAGCAGGGATACACTTGCCACAAGAGTAGCAAGATGGCAAAGTCCTGGGATAAGAAGTGATCAAGAACTTACTAATGCTGAGGGAGTGACAGCTAGGTCTAAGTATCTCTTCTGGATTATGACCTTAAAAGGCAAGCTCCTTAATAAGTATGCACCCCTAATGTATTCTACCTCCCCATGGACTAGAGGCAGATTTGCTGCTAGGAGCCAGAGCAGCCACTTTGAACCCAGAGATGGAAGCTTTATGCTGACGATGACAACTATGGACTGCTTACCTCTGAATTGTTCTATGAGTGAAAATGAACTTTGGTTTAAACTATGGTACTTCAGTTTCTCATTGCTACAGTTTAGACTACTTCTTAATTAATATATTAATATTATACATATTTAAAAATCATTCCTGGTTTACCCTTGCTCATAAAGCTTGAGTTTATTCTCTCTGAAGATCTTTTTGGTGGTGTTCTTTTTGCATTTGATTGATAATGCTAATATCCTTTTTTGCCTGGACTTTGAGTTCATTTGCCTGAAAATGGAGGCCCTTCCCCCAGGGGAGTGGGTATTTCTTGCTTTTGTTTGCTCATAATCCACTCCTCCTGACTGTACCTAGACTTTTTTCTTGACGTGTTAACACTTTCCCAAATTGTATGCAGTCGTATTAGGATTTATATCAGAATGGCCAATCTTTTCACCGTAGAGGCTAAAGACAGAACTGGAGGCTCCTTCTTCCAGATCCTTCCTTTCACCACCCCATAGATCTGAGAAGGCATTGAGTAGCTGAAGGGGGAAAAAAAGAGCTTAACCTTGTTTTGTACAGTATCCAGCGCTTTAATAGTTGGGTAGCTCCTGGCCTGGCTTTTTGCTCCTAGGCCTAGTTGTAATGGCCGTCTTGTCTATTCTGTGCCTTCTGCAATATTTTTCCAAACACATTTCTTTTAAAGTTTTAGCTGCTGTTATGGACAACATCCAAACAACTGTAACAGATACAGGTTACAGGCTCTCCTAAACTGTGCAGATCAATTGGAAAAGGAGGACTGACCACATGCAATAGAGACTATTTATGAACACTTATGGGGCTTGCCAGATGGCAGTAGTGGTAAAGAACCTGCCTGTCAAGGTAGGAGACATAAGAGACAGGGGTTCGATCCCTGGGTTGGGAAGATCCCCTGGAGGAGGGCCTGGCAGCCCACTCCAGTATTCTTTCCTGGAGAATCCCATGGACAGAGGACCCTGGCAGGCAGAGTCAGACATGACTGAAGCATGCACACATGAACACCAATGGGTTTTTTTTTTAAGAATAAAGTGAAAGCATAACATCATGGTTATAAGAAGGGGAAGAAGTACTCAAATTGGCAAGGTTATGTATGATCAGGTTAACCTGAGTATTCACACTATCCTTCCCAAATCTTAAGGGTGCATAGATCCAATAGCAGATAATTTGCCTTTAGATCCTGTTGTTTAGAATGGTACAAACTGCAAGGAGGGTAGCAGGGATTTCTATTCCACAAAATAAGATGCAAGTCACTAGCCAATCAGAATACAGCTTCAAACCACTAACCAATCGAATGTTATCTCCTCATCCCAGCCCTCACCCAAGACTCCCTAGTAACAGCAAGAATGAAACATAAGGAGAGAAGCCAGCTGGATTATAAACCTAATCCAGAGAAGACTCATGCATTGATTTTGACAGCCTTGGCAATTAACAGCTGACTTCCTCTAGAGTCTCCCACACAGAACCTTCCATGTGATTTGTGCTTTAATTCATCCCTTACTTTATTTTGAATAAGATTACGTTTTTATGGTTCTTTTCAGTTCAGTTCAGTCGCTCAGTCGTGTCTGACTCTGCGACCCCATGAACCGCTGCACGCCAGGCCTCCCCTTTCCATCACCAACTCCCAGAGTCCACCCAAACCCATGTCCACCGAGTCGGTGATGCCTTTCAACCATCTCATCCTCTGTTGTCCCCTTCTCCTCCTGCCCTCAATCTTTCAAATGAGGGTCTTTTCAAATGAGTCAGCTCTTCGCATCAGGTGGCCAAAGTACTGGAGTTTCAGCTTCAACATCAGTCCTTCCAATGAACACCCAGGACTGATCTCCTTTAGGATGGACGGGTTGGATCTCCTTGCAGTCCAAAGGACCCTCAAGAGTCTTCTCCAAAGCCACAGTTCAAAAACATCAATTCTTCAGGGCTTAGCTTTCTTTATAGTCCAACTCTCACATCCAATACATGACTATTGGAAAACCATAGCCTTGACTAGATGGACCTTTGTTGGCAAAGTAATGTCTCTGCTTTTGAATATGCTATCTAGTTTGGTCATAACTTTCCTTCCAAGGAGCAAGCGTCTTTTAATTTCATGGCTGCAGTCACCATCTGCAGTGATTTTGGAGCCCAGAAAAATAAAGTCTGACACTGTTTCCACTGTTTCCCTATCTATTTCCCATGAAGTGATGGGACCAGATGCCATCATCTTAGTTTTCTGAATGTTGAGCTTTAAGCCAACTTCTTCACTCTCCTCTTTCATTTTCATCAAGAGGCTCTTTAGTTCTTCTTCCCTTTCTGCCATAAGGGTGGAGTCATCTGCATATCTGAGGTTATTGATATTTCTCCTGGCAATCTTGAATCCAGCCTGTGTTTCTTCCAGCCCAGCGTTTCTCATGATGTACTCTGCATATAAGCTAAATAAGCAGGGTGACAATATACAGCCTTGATGTACTCCTTTTCCTATTTGGAACCAGTCTGTTGTTCCATGTCCAGTTCTAACTGTTGCTTCCTGACCTTCATATAGGTTTCTCAAGAGGCAGGTCAGGTGGTCTGGTATTCCCATCTCTTTAAGAATTTTCCATAATTTATTTTGATCCACACAAAGGCTTTGACATAGTCAATAAAGCAGAAATAGATATTTTTCTGGAACTCTCTTGCTTTTTCAATGATCCAGCAGATGTTGGCAATATGGGTCTTTAGGTTTTGCATTCTAGATTAGAAAAATTAGTCTCTAAAAAATGGGCTTGGGATTGGATTGCAGGAGGCCAGGGGTCAATCTCTGGGTCAGGAAGATCCCCTGGAGAAGGAAATAGCAACCCACTCCAACACTCTTGCCTGAAAAATTCCATGGACAGAGGAGCCTGGCGGGCTACAGCCCATGGGGTCATAAGAGTTGGACACGACCTAGCAACTAAACCACCATCACCACCATGTTTTTATTGTTCTTAACTCTTTGCATTCTAGATGGGCTTGAGGTAGGTCATATAATGCAAAATCAGTGTTATTAAAACATCATGAGAAGAGTATCACACAAACAATGAGGCTTCCTTTAAAGAATTTTCGGGAGACAGGGGTTCTGTATAATGAAGATTGCTGTGACTTCTGAAAATTAATTGTGCAAGCTACAAGACTGGAATGGCCCAACTATACGTTAGTTCCCCTAGAGTAAGCATGTAGGGGATAAAATTTCCTTTAGCATCTAGAACAATGCTGAAATTGATCTCAAAATAATGAGGTAAATGTGGAAGGACCTGTTTTAAACATCAGTGCTGTTTCCCCTTGTGGAAGAGATGAAAGACCCCTGTTGAGGGAGGGGTTCTGGATAGATGGCCTGACAGCAAGAACCTACCACTCCAGGTAGGAAAGGAAAAGGCCAAGGTTTCCATCTTTTGCCATCTAATCTCATCTTTCTCAGTTTACCACTATCATCACTTTTCTACTGCTTCTCACTCTTTTAAAAACTTAAAAATTGTGAGGAATAAAACACAATCAGAAAGCGGCAAAGGATAAATTTACAGCTCAGTAAGTTTTAACAAGGAAACATTTGCATAATTACCACTTGGTTCAAGAATCAGAACATTCTTAGCCCTTTAAAGCCTTACCTATGGGACTTCCCTGGCAGTCCAGTGGTGACCTTCCAATGCTTCCAATGCAGGGGACGTGGGTTTGATCCCTGGATAGGGAACAAGATCCCACAAGTCACCCTGCGACTGGAGAAGTCCACATACTGCAACAAAAGATTCCGCGTGCAGCAAAGAAGATCCCACTGCCGACCCTAAACCCAGACACAGCCAAATCAATAAGTAAATATTACATACACAACAAAAACACCCTACTTGTGACCCATCTCAGTCACTAACATTTTCCTTCTCCCCAAAGAAGAGAAGGAAACATTCACTTCAACACTATGATTTAATTTTGCCTATTTTTGAATAATCTGTAAAGTCAATTTTACAGTAAATATTCTTTGGAACCTCTGTCTTTCACAGTCTTCCTGGAGGTACATTATTGAATTACACAAACAGTGAAGTGTTCAAATAAAAAATAGTATAGCTTGATGAACTGCTCATAAACCCAGCCTAGATATGCAACCAGCACCCAGATGAAGAATCAGCATCAGCAAGTCCCTTTCTAACCCCTTCAGTCACTGTCCCTCCACTGTCCTAAATTCCAACACTATATATCAGTTTTACCTATTTTTGAATGTATATATGTGCAAACGTACACTATATATTCTTTTCTGTCTGCTTCTTTTGCTCAACATTGTGAGATTCATCTGAGTTTGTTTCATGTAGTTTTGGATCATTCTTTCTCTTTGGTGTTTTGTATTTCCTTGTAAAATATACAAATTTGATTATCTATCCTAGTGCAAGTGGACATTTGTGTTGCTCTCCAGTTTTCAGACAAGTAGTGTTTGCTATGAATATTCTTATACATGTCTTTTGGTGAACATATATATATACATATACATATATATATATATATATATATATATATAGCATTTCTGTTGGTTATATGCTTTGTTGGAGTGGGATTCCCAGGTCATAGGCTCTGGGGCTGTTCAGCTTTATTGATAGTGCCACAGTATTTCAGAGTGAAGTGAAGTGAAGTCACTTAGTCGTGTCCAACTCTTTGCGACCCCATGGACACCAGGCTCCTCCATCCATGGGATTTTCTAGGCAAGAGTACTGGAGTAGGTTGCCATTTCCTTCTCCAGGGAACTTCCCAACCCAGGGATCGAACCCAGGTCTCCCACATTGTAGACAGATGCTTTACCATCTGAGCCACCAGAGTGGTCATCCCAATTTACACTCTCACTGGTAGTGTTTGTTCCACCTGTTCCATCCCTTGGCTTGCAGCTGCATGACTCCATTTCTGCCTTCAGCACCACATGGCATTCTCTCTGTGTGCTGTCTTCAAATGGTCATCTTACAAGGAGACTAGTCACATTGGATAGGGGCCCATCCTACTCCTGTATGACCTCATTTTAATAAACGACACCTGGGACAATGCTATTTCCAAATGAGGTCACATTCTGAGGTGCTGGGGGTGAGGACCTAAAAATCTTTTGGGCATGGGGAGGAGGAACAAAATTCAACATACAACAGACGTGATAATAGTGAACATCTGTTCTTGATCTCAGTGGGAAAATGTTCAACTTTCCAGCACTGTGATGTCTGCTGTAGTTTTCTTAGTAAGTACTTTGCGTATCAGTTCAGTTCAGTTCAGCCGCTCAGTCGTGTCAGACTCTTTGCAACCCCATATATCACAGCACACCAGGCCTCCCTGTTCATCACCATCTCTTGGAGTTCACTCAGACTCACATCCATTGAGTCCATGATGCCATCCAGCCATCTCATCCTCGGTCGTCCCATTCTTCTCCTGCCCCCAATCCCTCCCAGCATCGGAGTCTTTTCCAATGAGTCAACTCTTCTCATGAGGTGGCCAAAGTACTGGAGTTTCAGCTTTAGCATCATTCCTTCCAAAGAAATCCCAGGGTTGATCCCCTTCAGAATGGACTGGTTGGATCTCCTTGCAGTCCAAGGGACTCTCAAGTGTCTTCTCCAACACCACAGCTCAAAAGCATCAATTCTTCAGCACTCAGCCTTCTTCACAGTCCAACTCTCACATCCATACATGTCCACGGGAGAAACCATAGCCTTGACTAGACGGACCTTAGTTGGCAAAGTAATGTCTCTGCTTTTGAATATGCTGTCTAGGTTGGTCATAACTTTTCTTCCAAGGAGTAAGCGTCTTTTAATTTCATGGCTGCAGTCACCATCTGCAGTGATTTTGGAGCCCAAAAATAAAGTCTGACACTGTTTCCACTGTTTCCCCATCTATTTCCCATGAAGTGATTGGACCGGATGCCATGATCTTTGTTTTCTGAATGTTGAGCTTTAAGCCAACTTTTTCGCTCTCTTACTTTCATCAAGAGGCTTTTTAGCTCCTCTTCATCAAGGAAGTTTCCTTTTATTTCTGACTTGCAAATCTTTTTAAAAATTAAAAGTGCATGGGACTTCCCTGGTGGTTCAGTGGCTAAGATACTGTGCTCCCCCACGCAGGGGGCCCGTGTTCCATCTCTGATCAGGGAATTAGATCCCACATGCCACAGCTAAAGATCCTGCATGCCGCACCTATGAACTGATGCAGCCAAATTTATTAATTAAGAAAGTAAATAGTTTTTAAAAAATCATAAATGGAGAACTTCCCTGGTGGTTCAGTGGTTAAGAATCTGCCCGCCAATACAGGGGACACTGATTTGGTCCCTGGTCAGGGAAGATTCCACATCCAGTGCGGCAACTAAGCCCGTGTGACACAGCTGTGCTTCTGCATGCCTAGAGTTCGGGCTCCGCAACAAGAGAAGACAGTGCAAGAAGTCTGTGCATGGCAACTAGAGTATCCCCTGCTTGCAACTAGAGAAAGCCTGCACACACTGGACCCAAGGCAGCCAAAAAAAAAAAAAAGGATACTGAAATTTATCACATTCTTTTTCTGCATCTAATGAGATGATTTTCTCATTAATCATAAAAAACCTTTCTCCTTAAGCCTGTTCTATAGGAAATTACATTTATTTCTATAGTTTTCAAGGAGAATTTCAATTGAAAATATTAAAATTACAAGTAAGAGGGTTTCTGAGTTGGGTAATGTTCTGCCTCTTGATCTGAACACAAGAGTGATTGGTTTGTGAAAATTCACTTAGCTGTATGTATGATTTGTAATTTTAGGTATGCACTTTATATTTCAATAAAATTTAAAGGCACACAATTAAATTTCTATTTGAGAATGAAAAGCTCTTCTGAAGGATACTTGGTTGCCCCACTTTCTACTCACATTCACCTCCTAAGAGAGGTGAAGATCTGGGTTGTTAGCATAGAAGCAATGTCAGATCTTTAAGTGGTGCACAACTGACACATTGACACACTTAACAGTCTCATAGTTTTTTGTTTTGTTTTTCAGAATTCAGGGTGTATCAGTTTTGTTTTTCAGTGATTCATTCAAGCCAAAGGAGTTCTTGTTTAGTCCGTAAGACTAAACGTAATGAGGC
Source organism: Nanger dama (assembly GCA_917880005.1). Taxonomy (NCBI): domain Eukaryota; kingdom Metazoa; phylum Chordata; class Mammalia; order Artiodactyla; family Bovidae; genus Nanger; species Nanger dama. Next base: position 17,459,144 of record CAKJTW010000003.1, on the reverse strand, counting down.
TGGATTATTTTCTAAATCCAATCTAGTCCTCTCTGGACAATCTTGCTATTTGGCATTTACTCTCTTCCCCTTGGCTGATATTCTCCAACGTAAATTTTTCTGCATTGAATTATTCTAAAGAATTTCCTTTCTCCGCTTTTACAATACCTGCAGGAATTGGTGAAGATTTACATTCCGTCTTCAGAATACATCTTCACAGATTTGTTCCCATGTTAGAACTGACTGAAGCCTATTCACTTAATTTGAGAACTGACATCTTTATACTTTTTCTTCTTTTTATTCAGAACCATGGTAAACATCCATTATTTCAAGTCTAATTTTATTCCACTCGGATATGATTCACTACGGTTCTGTAGCTTCCTTCATATAGATTCTACATATTTCTTTTTAGTGTTAGTCCTACCTGCTTCACAGGTTTTTTTTTATTGTTGTTCTTGCGATCGTTGCTATTGTGAATGGAACCTATTTTTTTTCCCCCATTCAAAAATGAACCCGCAGAGCGATAGGATCTCTACCACCGTTTTCAGCGATGAGACTCTATGGTTCTATGGGAACCTTCTACTCGCCCCGACATTATCCTAATCGGAAGAAAGATGGCAACCGAGAGTCGCTGAGTACCGGGCCGCTCTATCTCGCCTTTGTTCTCCGATCTGTGGCCACTGCGCAGGCGTAGTCGCGCTCGTACGTTTCCCCCAACCTTCCCGGTCGCGGGCCCAGCTCGGTAGCGCCGGCGCACTGGCGCGCTCCGTTTACACGCTCCGGGGCCTGTAGGCGCCGCGAGTTCCGGCTGTCGCCGCCGCCGCCGCCGCAGCTCCTGGAGGGTCGGTTGCGACGAGTAACGGCGCCGGGACGAGCGCCGCGCCCTTCTTCTCCCGATATGTACCCGAATTGGGGCCGCTATGGCGGGAGCAGCCACTACCCGCCGCCGCCGCCGGTCCCGCCGCCGCCTCCGGTGGCGCTTCCTGAGGCCTCGCCGGGGCCCGGGTACTCGAGCTCGACGACTCCCGCCGCCCCCTCCTCCTCCGGCTTCATGAGCTTCCGCGAGCAGCACTTGGCTCAGCTCCAGCAGTTGCAGCAGATGCACCAGAAGCAGATGCAGTGCGTGCTGCAGCCCCATCACCTCCCGCCGCCCCCCGCTGCCGCCCCCGCCGGGGATGCCGGGGGGCGGCTACGGGGACTGGCAGCCGCCGCCGCCGCCGATGCCCCCCGCCGCCCGGGCCGGCCCTCAGCTATCAGAAGCAGCAGCAGTACAAACATCAGATGCTCCACCACCAACGAGACGGGCCTCCTGGTTTGGTTCCCATGGAGCTGGATTCTCCCCCGGAGTCGCCCCCCGGTGCCGCCGGGGTCCTACATGCCTCCGTCTCAGTCCTACCTGCCCCCGCCTCAGCCGCCGCCCTCGTACTACCCTCCGGCCTCATCTCAGCCCTACCTGCCCCCCGCCCAGCCGTCCCCTTCCCAGTCCCCACCGTCCCAGTCCTACCTGGCGCCCACCCCGTCTTACTCCTCTTCTTCGTCCTCCTCCTCGCAGTCATATATGAGCCATTCGCAGTCCTATTTGCCCTCTTCTCAGGCATCTCCTTCCCGCCCTTCCCAAGGCCATTCTAAACCCCAGCTGCTGGCTCCGCCACCGCCGTCCGCCCCTCCTGGGAATAAGACAACTGTCCAGCAAGAACCTTTGGAGAGTGGGGCCAAGAACAAGAGCGCTGAACAGCAGCAAGCTGCCCCTGAGCCAGACCCCTCTACGATGACTCCACAGGTAAGAAAGTTCCTGCCCAGAGCTGAGTCTCTCACCTAGAGGGCCCTAAGTGAGCTGGCCCTGGAGGCTATACCTAGTTCCTGGCCTGATTCCCTCCCCAATTCCCCAACAATAACGAGCAAATTTACACTCCAAAGGATTTCACAAAAGTCAAGGATCTGACACCCCAGCTTTTTAACAGGCTAAACGTGGATTATTAGAAGAACAGTGTTTGAGGATGTTTCTAGACACCAGGATAGTTGGGTGGATCAAGAGTTAGTTACCAGATACATTCTTTGATTTCCTTTAACCAGCCTTTTAGGTTTTGTTGCTATTCCAAAGGGCCTTTCCGCGCCACCCACCCTCACCGCCCCCATCCCCACCCCCTCCCCCCACCACTCGCCACAGTTGTAACTTAAAATTGTATTTCAGAGGCAATGTAAAAAAAAAAAAGCTTCTCAGAGGGCTGACACTTGAAATGAATATAGATCTTATGCCCCGTTAGTTCCTTTACAAGAAAGTTAAGGGCCACTAATAGCTGTCAATTTCCTGAGTTAATCTCAGCAAATGAAGGATGGAAACCTTGTTCTAATCAGGAACATCCTAATTGTGTTTATAGATATATATATGCCATACCTAGGGAAGTCTACATATATGACCTTTTGGGATTCTGTTGGTCATTTCAGGAATTGACCCCATACATCCCTTTTCTCACATCACTTAAAGGTAGTTTTAAGACATGACGGATTTGCTGCATTGCATTATTGTTACCATTTACTCCAGAGTAACAGCCTTGGAATTTGGCCAACCTGTAAAAAAAAAAAAAAAAAAAAAATTTCATGACATCTCACCATTCATGAGAGAGAGCCCTTCTCAACTTAAAATAGACACTTTTAGCAATTCCTAATCTACCTAGCTTCTCTAATGAAAAGAGAATCTTTTAATCTACAAGCTCAGATTTGCATATAAAAGATTTCCAAAAGATGGGAATGCAGTATTCTAATTTTACAGTGGTTTGGCTTTAGAAATTAAGAAATGAGTTGTTTTAAGTAAGTAGTATGTTGTGCTTGGCTCATCAGGAGAAAACAGCTGAGAAGCTGGGGTAAAACAGTAGAGTGAGAGATTCTGTTGGCTTACACCAAATTAGTACCATCCCATCATGTTATTTCTTCAGATTCCTCTATTACAGACAGAATTTCTACCCCTTTACCACCCCCTCTCTGAAATTTCCAGGTGTTTTTGTTGTTAATGTTGTTGCCAAACATTCTCAGAGTTAGTCCAAGCCAAAATATGACATTTATATTCCCCATCTCTACTAGACTTTTTCTGGCCTTTTAGAGAGACAAATGAATTGAGGGTTTTTTGCTAGTGGTGGGGGCAGATCAAGCCAGTCCTTAATATAAACATGAACACTGCTTTTCTGCTTTTGTACCCTTGTCTATGGTGAGCATCTTTAATGCTTTGACGATTCAGTGCCTCAAATTCTTTGATGACAGCCAGAAAGAAAGTGGTGGAAGATGAGATTTGAGAGGTGTGAATGGGTCAGAACAAGAAGGCCCTTGCTAAGCCTCTTAAGGTGCTGTTTTTTTTTAACCCTCTGTCTAGAATTTGTCCCAGTTTCCTCAACCCTCTGATATCAGGTTGTCTATGAAGCCATGCCTCAGCTTACCCATGTGGTTTGGTTCTGTTCTGTTCAGATTATGAGTCCCCTTGCAAAAGAGACTGTCTCACCTTTTTTAAAAAGTTTTTATTTCTGATTGAAGGATAATTGCTTTATAATGTTGTGTTGGTTTCTGCCATATAGTAATGTGAATCAGCCATAAGGATACATATGTCCCCTCCCTCTTGAAATTCCCTCCCACCCTCCCACCCCAGCCCACTCCTCTAGGTTGTTACAGAGCACTGGGTTGAGCTTCCTGTAAGGTAACTTACCACTAGCTATCTGTTTTACATATGATAATGTGTATGTGATAAAGAGTGCTACTGTCTCAATTGGTCCCACCCTCTCCTTCCCCCTCTGTGTCCAAAAGTGTCTTCTCTGTGTTCACCTTTTTATCCCCTGTAGCACCTAGGACAGTGCCTTGCAAACTGTCGGCTTTCCACAAAGATGTGTTGAATAAGATACAAGAGTTGTCATGTGGTAGACTTAGGATACTTTGGTTTATTAGATAATAAACATTTTCTTCATGACAGTGCCAATCCCTGACAATTAACCCTTCTTTGTTGATTCATATTTTGTTTTTGGAGTATGTCATTAAAAATTTTTTTATGGTGAAAGATTTTAAATATGCACAAAAGTAGAGAAAATAGTATGATTCCTCCCCCATACCCATCACTCAGATTCAACAAGTATCAAGATTTTGTCATGTATGCTTTTTGTCATGTAGTTCTTGCTGAAATAGTTTTACGTGACTCTTAGATCTCACGTCATTTAATTCCTGCACTCTTAATTAATTGACGTCTTTTTTTTTTAAAGGACTTTCTTCTAAAGTAAACATACATTATAACACCCGACAAAATTAACAGGTTTCTGTGTATCATCTAATACTTGACCTATTTACATTTACCCTATTGTCTCATCATACTAATCAAAATAATTCCTTGATATTTTCCGTGTTACAATTCTCAACTGGACTCAGTAGTGTTTTGAGGGCTTGTTCAAATTGGGGTTCATTCAAGGCATTTTGGGGCAGGATAATTTTTGTTGTAGTTCTGTATTGTGCATTGCAGGGTGTTTAGCAGCCTCTCCCTGCTAGAGGCCAGTAATAGCACCTGGTTGTGAAAACCAAAAATATTTCTAGATGTTGCCAGATGTCTTGGGGGCAAAATCACTCTCCCTTAAGAACACCTGATTTAGGTCAGTCTCTCCTATTCTTTTCTGCTCCTGCCATTGATCTTGATAAAATATCTATGTTGGTTGTCCTAGAGAATGTCCCACGTTATGAATTTGTCTGTTGTCTGATGGTGGTGTTTGGCTTGTTCCTCTCTCCCATGTGTTTTGTAAACTAGACATTAACCGTGAAACCGTCTTAGGTTTAAGTTCACCTTTTGGCAAGGGGACTTTGTAACCTGGGGAGTGCTGTGTACTTCTTTGGCATGCCATCTGGAGGCACTCAGTGCCCGAGTATCCCACAGGGGTGCCAAGATTGCTCAGGGGTGACAGTCCGATTATCCCAGAGTGGTGCCAAGATTGCTCAGGGGGTGACAGTCCGGTTCCTCCGCTGGAAAGCTTCCCATAAATACTGCATCTAATGTTTCATTTAGTGGTTCATCCATTGATGGTTTTTGAGTAAATCATTTCTTAGTTAGAGGTCACAATGTGGTGATTTTTTTTCTGCCATTTCTTCTACATTTACCATCAGGCATGTCATAAAGAAAAACTTTATTACTCATAAACTAGGGCTATTTGATTGGAAATGCAGTTAGCATATAAAGGATGAATGCTTAATAGTCTTCCATTTAATTTTTAGTTTTCATCGTAAAGTGTTGATTTAATGGAATATAATTTTTGAAGAATTAACTTTTCTCTGAGTTTAAAGGACTGGCTAAGTAAAATGCATACTGGTCTTTTATTTTTTCATGAATTGTAATTTATTTTTTTATTCTCAAAACTTAAGTAAAGTTGTTGAGTTTGATTAGAGTTTTTAGTCATTATTTAATATTCAAATATTTATTAACAACTGTGTGCCAGGAACTGTGCTTAGTACTGGAGATGAGATGGTGATCAAAATAGGCAAGGTACCTGCTCTCATTGGATTTGTTCCAATGGGAGGAAAAGACATTTAAAAAGTAATTAAGAGAAGTGTAAAGCGCTGAGGAATTATAAAACAGAAAATATTACTAGACTGTGCAATAGGAATAGGAAAAGGTGAGCTTTTGTAAGTTCACCATTATAGTCACAGTGCCTTGCTCAGGATCTAACACATAGTAGATGGATAATAAATATTTTTCAAATGATTGAATATAGTTTGGAGCGCTAACCTCATTTAAGAGATCTCCCTTTGCAAGCAGTATTTAAATGAAATCTGAAGAAGGGGTAAGAAATGACCAGATAGGAGTTCAAAGAATTAAGTTCAGTAAGATTGACTGAAGGTCAAGGTGAGACTTTGTCTTAAGGGTAGTAGGAAGCCATTGAAGGGTTTTATATAGGCCTTTGTGCCAGATTGGCCTGTTGAATGTTCATTTTGCTTTGGGGAGAGTGGAGTCGAAAAGAGCGAGAGTGATCTAGGAGAGTGATCCAGGCAGGAGTTAACAGTGGTTTGGACTTGGATGGTGATGGAGAAGATGAAAAGAAGTGGAAAGACTGGAGAAATATTTAGGTGCTAGAATCCAACTGGAGATTGGGTAGTAGTGGAGAGGGTGGCATCAGGGATGCTTCCTGGGTTTCTGAGATAGGAAACTGGGTGGATGATGGTTCCATATACTAATAGCCTACAGGAGAGGGAACAGGTCTGGGGATGAAAGGAAAATGACGAGTTTAAGTTTTAGATTTACTGAGTTTAAGATCCTTGAGATAAAAGATTCCAAATAGAGATGTCCAGTTGGAGGTAAGGTATGGGTTTGGATTCTAGAAGCCAGATCTGAGAGACATGATGGACTTGTGAGTCATAAGCATAAAAATGATATTTGAAGGCACAGAAATGGATGAGGTCTCCTGAGGAGTGTGTGTAGAGTAAGAATCAAGTTGAAAGGACATTGAGCCTAGCCCTGCAGAACTGCAGTATCTAAGGGAACCACTAGGAAGAGAGGTCAAATAAGTAGATGGAAAATCAGGACCGCGAAGTGCCACAGAAGTGCAAGGAAGACTGTTTCTAGGAGAGAGTGATCAGCTGTGTCACTGCTGAGAGGTCAAGCAAGAGGAAGACCGTGAGTTATCTTTTGCATTTACTGACATGTAGATTATTGTTAACCTTGGCAGGAGCAGTTTCATAGTGACTGAAGCCATATTGCATTGATTTGAGCAGTGATGGAAGGTGAGGAAATGGGGATGGTGAGTATAGACAACTCTTTGAAGAAGTTTGACTGAAGGAGAGAGAGAATGTGGGCAGGAGCTGGAGGAAGAGGAAAGTAAAGGAGTTTTTGGTTTTTTCCTAAAATGGGATGAAGATTATCTGGTGACCTTAATTCCTGGAATAGACTGAACTTTAAAAATACTGAAAATAAATGTATTTTAAGTACACATTTAAAATGGAAATCCATTTCATCATTTTACCAAGTCTCCTTTCCCTAAACCACTTGCTTTAGGATAGGGCATTGAATATTTAGTGTTACAGGCATTTATCCTAATCATCCTGGACAGGAAAGGCAGCCTTTCAGAATTAATCTTTAAAGCATCGCATACATATACACATATATTCGTTCATTAATTCTCTGCCTCTGTTCCTCCTTCTTTATATTTCCCTACTTGGAGAATCATTCAGTACCTAGTTCCTTGTACTGGTAGCAAGTAGTCAGTAAGTACTTGCTGAATTAATTAGCATCTTTTGGTAATGGTATTTGTGGTGAATACATCCTTACTTTTAACTCCATTCAGTCTCTTTTTGATTGTGATACGTACTATGTTTTTCCTCTAAGAATGACCTAACATCCTATATGAAATGGAGTTGTCTGATACAGTAAGATACTCAGAAGAACTGGCTACTATTTCAGCTTCATTATCAAGTCCAGGCACGTTTTTATTCGTTTCTAAAATAGAGATAAAGCAGCCTTCTCAGGGATCACTGAGGACATTTCTGAATGATTTCATCATCATCCATTTGTAGAGCTTTAAAGATGTGCCAGAACCTCATCCTAGGATTGAATTAGAACTGGGTTCTGCTTGTTGGGTTCATATTAAATGGAAATAGACCTGCAGTGCATGCTGTCCGTAAACCAACAAGTACTTGAGCTCCTAACAAGGTTCTTAACGTTAGACTAGGTCTAAGACAAAGATAGAAACCATGAAAATAAGGTTGGTGCCGATTGATAAAGAATCTAGACCTGAAGAATCTTATCTATAGCCACTGGCTTCTAGTTTTATGAAAGATGGTTTGCATCTTTGTATATTTTGGTAGTGCTTTCAAAGCAACTTTGAAAAGGGAAGCTTTTAACTTCTACTTGAAAGAGTTTATCAGTTTTTAAAGCTAAAAGATAAGCCTGCTTTTCAGTATTCTCATAGAATAATGGAAGAGAGTTGAAAATGCTTTAATACCACGTTATTGTTGACTGTCATGGCAGTGGTGTGTTTTTTTTTTCCATGTTGGGTAGTAAAAGGAATGACATTCCAGGAGCTGATGATGATGTGTATGATAATCAGAAGGAAAAAAATCTAGTTGTGACCCAGACTTCAAGATGGAGTTAGTGAGATGGCATTTATTCTTCCTAATGGATTGCAGCAAGTTTCAGGTCATAGAAATTAGTAGCCTAGAAGAGAAGTCTTTAGCTGATCAGCAGTCACTTACTGACATTCTCCTGGGTGCTCCAGCAGTGTGCTTAAGCACCAGGTAGGATATGAGAAAAGCATGAGACATATCTCTCTGAAGAAAATTACATTCTGTGAATGAAAAAAACAGATAACAAAACAGTATGTTTAGTGAGAAAAGAATATAATGTATGTTTGCGTGTGGAAAATTAGAGAGGATATACAATAAAATAGTAAAAATATAGGAAATTCTGGTTATCCAAAGATAATGAATCCTAGTGAATTCAAGTAAAATGAATCCGTTTAACACAGAACCAAAAGTTTATTGTAAAAAGTAAAAAAAAAAAAACCCTTGATTTTGGACATGATCTTGAAAAATAAAGCTCAAAAATTGTAAAGAATAGCTGAGTCTTAGAGTTTATAAAGAACAAAGTTTAGATCAGGTTTCTGTGCTGTAATTTTTGTGACAGAATTGTATGACAGCACCACACTATCATCATTTATTTTGTCTTTGGCTATGTGGAAAAATATTTTAGGGATTCATGCATTTTTCCAAGGACTGATTTTCAGCCTTTGATATTCATGTCATTCTCTTTGGCAGTTCCTGTTACAAGAATTCTTTTGGTGGTTAACTGATAGTGCTTCTGCTCCATCCTCCCCTATTGTTGATGAGTTCTGAAGTTCTCCAATATCACTTTCATAAAATCCTGCATCTTTATAATTGTAATAGAAATATATACTGTTAATTATAGAGGTATATAGGGCAGTTGGTTAGTGAATATTTTAGTGTTATGACAGCTTCCCCCCCATACAACCTTGTAACCATGGGGAATTTTATAACACTGGGAAAATGAAAATCCTATAGTTATTTCTGAATGGTGAGTTTTTAAGTTGATTTTCATTATTGTTTGTTTACTTATTTGTAGTTGAATCTCTTTATTTGAGGTATTTTATGTTTTATTAAGTTTTCAAGAATACTGAATTAGTGAAATCTGAAGCATTGCTCCAAGTTGGAAAATATAGGGTTGGGTGTCTGTGGGCCTTTTGTCACATTGGTTGATTGCATCAACCAGTCAGTATATAACTTTGTTTCATATGTGTTTCTGTTTAGACACCTTGTTTAATGTATACTGTTGATTCATGAACATTGAACTCAGCAGCCAACAGCACTATAATACATGCCTGAAGGAAGCTTATCCAATACAAATGTATTTTCTCGATAAGGCACATCACAGTCTTCGTGCACTTAGGACAGCACTGTGCTTGCTAGGGGTTTGGGGGCTGTGTGTTTTAAACAGAAAAATCCTCAACAAAAAGTACAGAAATATGAAAAATGTGGCTTTAAAGAGACCTTGGAAAGAACACTCATTTACAGTACAAGAGCTAAACAAAAAGGCCAAGCATGGCCATTTTCTGCCTCAGCTGGTGGGAACATGCAGTTCAGGTAACTCAAATTTTTTTGCCCACCTCTGAGTGTCCACAAGTGACTGTGAAAGTTCCCTGAGTGTTGATTGTGGAGTTAGAGATAAATTTTAGCAAATAGGCAAATTTATAAATACAGAATCCATGAATAATGAGGATAGACTGTATCTTCTATTTTTTTCCACATTAAACTTATTATTGTAGTTTTTATTTTTTTATTTTATTTTTTAAATTTATTTATATTTTTAATTACAATACTGTATTTGTTTTGCCATACATTGACATGAATCAGCCATAGGTGAACACAATCTCCCAATGCCGAAGCCCCCTCCCACCTCCCACCCCACAATACTGTATTTGTTTTGCCATACATTGACATGAATCAGCCACAGGTGTCCACGATCTCCCAATGCCAAAGCCCCTCCCACCTCCCACCCCACATCCTCTCCCTGAATCATCCCGTGCACCCGCCCCATGCGTCCTGCATCCTGTATTGAACATAGACTGGCGCTTCATTCTTACAAGATAGTATACATGTTTCAATGCCGTTCAATGTAGTTTTTAGAAACTGGAAGCACAAAATAAGCATACAGAAAATCAAATTACAGTAATATTTGGAAGACAGAGTGAAACTTTTAAAATATATAGAAAGCATTCTGAAACAGTGTATTTTCATTTATGCATATATCCCTTGGTGGCTCAGAGGTTAAAGTGTCTGCCTCCAGTGTGGGAGACCTGGGTTCCATCCCTGGTTGGGAAGATCCCCTGAGAAGGAAATTGCAACCCACTCCAGTGTTCTTGCCTGGAGAATCCCATGGACGGAGGAGCCTGGTGGGCTACAGTCCACGGGGTCGCAAAGAGTCGGACAGGACTGAGCGACTTCACCACCACCACCACCACCACCACCACCACCACGGCATGATTAATGATAACAGGGCTTCCGTGGTGGCTCAGTGGTGAAGAATCTGCCTGCCGGTGTAGGGGACACAACCTCAGTCCCTGGTCTAGGTAGACCCCACGTGTCCCGGAACAGCTAAGCGCGTGCACCACAGCTGCTGAGACTGTGCTCTAGAGCCCGAGAGCCACGACTCCTGAGCCCGGGTGCTTCAGCTGCTAGATAGAGCCTGTGCTCCGCACCCAGAGAAGTCACCACAGTGAGAGGCCCGTGCACTGCAGCTGGAGGAAAGCCCGCTTAGCAACACAGACCCAGCATAGCCAACAATAAATAAATAAAAGAAAACGATTAATGATACAGCAGGGGTTTAAAAGAGGGAAGGACAATGCAAAGAGAAGATCAGGAAAGGAGGTAGGACTATTTGGTTATATTCATTAACCACGAGACCGCTATGGATAAAACTGAACAAACTAAAAGGCAAGTTAAAAATAAGTAGCTGTGAATATTAGAAGGATTTACTCTGGTCGTTTATGAGAAAGACTGCTTTCACCTCCAAAACCATGTGTTTTTGTTTGTTTGTTTGTTTTTAATGACAGTAGAGAAGTATATTGAATTAATATGTATGGTTTAACTTCAGTCGCTCAATCGTGTCTGACTCTCTGTGACCACCTGAACCGCAGCATGCCAGGCCTCCCTGTCCATCACCAACTCCTGGAGCTTACCCAAACTCATGTCCATTGAGTCCAGCCATCTCATCCTCTGTCGTTGCCTTCTCCTGGTTTAATTGTATATATTTGCAGGGGAAAATGGAAAGATCTTGTTTATTTGCCTTTTTCTGTTCAGCTTTGCCTTTTATTATGTATAAGTACGTGAACACAGACACAGATGTAGCTCTCTGTCAAAACCAAATTGCAGATATATAGGAATGTCAATTAAAATTCTTTAAAAAAAATGGTTTCTGTTGTAGGAACAGCAGCAGTATTGGTATCGACAGCACCTGCTTAGTTTGCAGCAGAGGACAAAAGTGCATTTGCCGGGACACAAAAAGGGTCCTGTTGTAGCAAAGGATGCAGCTGAGCCAGTGAAAGAAGAAGTTACTGTACCTGCTCCCAGCCAAGTACCAGAATCCTCTGCATCTGAGGAGCCCCCATTACCACCCACTAATGAAGACGCAGCACCTCCTCTCCCACCTGAGGAGCCCCAGGTAACCATGAAATTAATTACTTGGTATTTTTAAATTGTTCAGTTTTTTTCTGATTCATATATCTACATATATATATATATATATATATATACACACACACACATACATACACATATATCGGAGAAGGTGATGGCACCCCACTCCAGTACTCTTGCCTGGAAAATCCCATGGACAGAAGAGCCTGGTAGGCTGCGGTCCATGGGGTTGTGGAAGAGTCGGACACGACTAAGTGACTTCCCTTTCACTTTTCACTTTCATGCACTGGAGAAGGAAATGGCAACCCACTCCAGTGTTCTTGCCTTGAGAGTCCCAGGGACGGGGGAGCCTGGTGGGCTGCCGTCTATGGGATCACACAGAGTCGGACACGACTGAAGTGACTTAGCAGCAGCAGCAGCATACGCATATATATGTATGTGTATATATACCTTTGTTTTAAATGGATATATTTTTTTCATTTTTTGAAAAATGCATGTAAAATTCTTTTGTGGAATAATCAGATGTATGCCTCAAGGAATTTAGAAAAGAACATTTTTTTCATGGTTTAAGTGAAATTGAAGAATTAGACACTCTTCTGAATTGAGTATCTCTAAGCACTAAAGGGATGCCAGGTGGATGTTTTCACGTTGATGGCACAGGGCAATAATTTAAGAGATTCAGCTTTATTGTTAAACTGCCTGGGCTGTGGTCCAGGCACTGCTACTTACTGGTTGTGACTCTGAGCAAGTTAGTTCACCATTTTATGCTTCAATATCCTCATCTAAAAAATGGGCATATTTAAACTGTAGCTTTCTTATAGAGCCATTGAAGCATTAAATGTGATAATCCTTGAAGCTTAACCTACTGACTGGCACATGGAAAGTCCTCAGATTGGTCCAAAGGTCATTGTTCTCCCAAGAGCCTTATGTGGAAACATTAATGAAACATAATGATTACACTGTAGGCAGCTGGTGAAAAGTGACTAACAGAGAGAAAGAGGTTTCTCATATAGTGGAAAGGACACTAACTGTGGATTACTTTCTGCTGGGGAAATGGTTATCCTATTTAGGAACAGTGAGGTGACTATTCTAGCAAAGACTGGGGATTTGTAAATTCCTTTGTGGTAGTATTCATGATCACAGGATAAGACACTAAGACTAACAGAACTAAGTATTTTGTCTAAAGATAGAATAGCTTTTCTCAGCCAGAGTTGCAAGGGTTCTGGACTTTATGATACCATACTGCTGCTGGTGCTAAGTCAATTCAGTCGTGTTCGACTCTGTGCGACCCCATTGACTACAGCCTGCTAGGCTCCCCTGTCCCTGGGATTCTCCAGGCAAGAACACCAGAGTTGGTTGCCATTTCCTTCTCCAGTGCATGAAAGTGAAAAGTGAAAGTGAAGTCGCTCAGTCATGTCTGACTCTTCAAGACCCCATGGACTGTAGCCTACCAGGCTCCTCTGTCCATGGGATTTTCCAGGCAAGAGTACTGGAGTGGGTTGCCATTCCCTTCTCCTGATACCATCCTATTGTAGCATAATACTTTATTACATATTCATGTTTCTTGTTTATGACTTAGAATAAAGCTGTTTATGGTTAGAATAACGCATATGCCCTCTTTCATCTTCAGTCTGAGGACCCAGAAGAGGATGCCAGGTTAAAGCAGTTGCAGGCTGCAGCCGCACACTGGCAGCAGCACCAGCAGCATCGTGTTGGCTTCCAGTACCAGGGAATAATGCAGAAGCACACTCAGCTCCAGCAGATCCTGCAGCAGTACCAGCAGGTTATACAGCATCCACCACACATCCAGGTGAGAGCTTCCCTCATGGACACGTGGGAAGTTGTCCCAGAAGTTTAAGGGATTTGTTTCTCATGAAAGAGATTTAAGTGTGATGAAGGAAAAGTATCACATGTTCCCCCTGGAATGCCCAAGTAGTTATTTGTTACATTTGTCACCTGTGGATTTTAAAAGATAACACACTACTGTCTGTAAAATAGGTAAACACTAAGGACTTAGTGTAGAGCACAGGAAATTATATTTACTATCTTGTAGTAACCTATAATGGAAAAGATTTTGAAAATGAGTGTGTGTCTCTGTGTGTGTGTGTGTGTATAGCCGTGCACCTGATACACTGTATCGTTAATTAACTATACTCCAGTTTAAAAGAACACAGAGAATTCCCAGAACACAGAGAATTCCCTGGTGGTCCAGTGGTTAGGACTCTGAGCTTTCACTGCTGAGAGTGTAGATTCAATTCCTGGTCAGGTAACTAAGGTCCTGCAAGCTGTGCAGTCTGCCCTCCCGCCCCCAAAAAAAAATTAAAGAGAAAAGAACCAGAACTTCTTATGTTGCTTCAAGTTAACCTGTGTTTTGCCTAAAAAAATACGACAAGCAAAAATTTACCAACAAGATCAAAGCAACCACCCTAGAAAGCCCATGCAAATACACCACAAAAGATGAAGTGACTTAGATCCTTGTATGTCTTGTATCTTTGAGGTATAAACTTATGTCTATAACAGATCATTTTCAGTAATAATATTAAAATGATCCATAGTAATATTAAAAACTTGAAAAATAGTGCTGAGATAGGTGTTTGCTTTAGTGATTAGTTGATTTTTTTTAGCATATCCTTTTACTTTTAAAAACTATTTATTTTTGGCTGTGCCTGGCCTTCGTTGCTGTGTAGGCTTTCCCTAGCTGCAGAGGACGGAGGCTGCTCTAGCTGCGGTGCACGGGCTTCTCATCGCGGCTCTCTTGCTGCAGAGCACAGGCTCTAGGCTTGTGGGTTTGTGGCACTTGGGCTTTGTTGTGGGCATGTGGGATCTTCCCCAACCAGAGATCAAACTCGGGTCCCCTGCATTGGCAGGCAAATTTCTTACCCACTATGCCACCAAGGATGTCCAGTTGATTTTTTTTTTTTGACTCTGTGATAAGTTACATAATTAAGTTAAAAGGAGAAAGGCAAATGGTCATTATTGAAGGGATTTAACAAGCTTATCCGTAGCCTTCCTTGGTCTTGTGCTCCGAGAGCCTAAGGCTTCAAACGCCCTTGAGTCCTTGATATTTCGGCTTTAAATTACTTCTCTTCTGTGAATGTCTTCACAGTCATTTGCATCCCTCTGTTTGTAGACCATGTCCGTAGACGTGCAGATGCGGCACTACGAGATGCAGCAGCAGCAGTTCCAACACCTCTACCAAGAATGGGAGCGGGAGTTTCAGCTGTGGGAGGAGCAGCTCCACTCCTACCCTCACAAAGATCAGCTCCAAGAGTATGAGAAGCAGTGGAAAACGTGGCAGGGACACATGAAGGCCACTCAGACCTATCTCCAGGACAAAGTCAGCGCACTTCAGAACGTGAAGAACCAGTACATGGGGAACATGTCCATGCCGCCCCCCGTTTGTCCCCTATTCTCAGATGCCGCCGCCCCCCACCAACGATGCCCCCGCCGGGTGCTGCCGCCCTCGCTGCCGCCGCCGGTGATGCCCCCGCCCCTGCCGTCAGTCCCACCACCTGGCATGCCCCCACCCCGTGATGCCACCGTCTCTGCCGAGCTCTGTGCCCCCCGCCGGTGATGCCTCCATCTCTCTCTTCCGCGGGGCCGCCGCCCGTCCTCCCCCCACCTTCCCTGTCTTCGGCGGGGCCGCCACCCGTGCTTCCACCACCTTCTCTGGCTTCGACCGCACCTCCCCCCGTCATGCCCCTCGCCCCGCTCTCTTCGGCCACACCTCCTCCAGGCATCCCTCCCCCGGAGTTCCCCAGGATGCCTCCTCCCTTGACAGCAGCCCCAGGTCCACCCGCCTCCAGCTCCCAGAACTCACAAGTCCCCCGAGAAACCTCGACCAGCGCTGCTGCCCACCCCTGTGTCTTTTGGTTCAGCCCCCGCCTCGGTTTACCATCCTCCACTGCAGTCAGCGCTTGGCCCATCAGACCAAGTGAATTCCAAAGCTCCCCTGAGCAAGTCTACTCTGCCCGTATAGTTCGTTCTCATCCGAGCAAGGACTTGGGGAGTCCTCAGCTGCTCCATCTCAGCCACTCGCCGCAGTCAAGGATATGCCGGGGGAGGTCAGGTGGACTGCTTCCAGATCCTCCTAGAAGCAGTTACTTGGAAGGTCCAAGAGGCCCAAGGTAGGTCTGCCTTCTTATTTGGGGAGGGGGTGGGAAGGGGTGGAGGGTGGATGGTGGCTGTTTTGCTGCTGTAGGTTGAGTAAGCTGTTACATTCTCTTTGTACTTTTATATATATTCCTGATTTATAATGCATAATGTTAGTATTATTCACTCGTTAGACATGACATAATGAAATCTAGAAATGGCAACATACCCCCTTTCCTTGATGTCACTGCTTTTATCCTACGTGAGAGATTTTATTCCAGGATGAATGTAGTGGTTTTAAAGTAATGCTTACCAATTTCTTAGTGACTTTGACTTTCAGCTTCAAAATCATTATTTATTTATTGATCTGCTTTACTCTTTGTTGATTTGACAAATAACTGGATTGGTAACTTCTTTTTGTGAGATGATATGCTACCTGTTAGAGATAAAAATGAATAAGTATCTAGTGAAATAGGCAGTGAAATTTAAGGGTAAATAGGACTTTTATCCATTTGTTCAGCAAATATTTATTAAGTTTCTGCTCTGTGCTTCTAGCAATGAATATAACAGATAAAATCCATGCCCCCATGGAACTTTTATCCTTTATATTTTCCTCTATTTAGGAGATATTTTTCTCTTGTCTGAACCACATTTTTATTTAGAAAAGCACAAAAATATTTACCAGTAGTTTCTAAATTTTTTCTTTTACCTTTTAAAAGGGCTTAAATTTATTTTTCCAAATTTGTAGAAATATTTTTCCCTAAAGTTGGCTTAAATGATAATTTTCTTATAGAAAAACATTTTCAATCAGAATTTTTTCCAGTTGGAAATTGTACTGGAAATATATACTCCTTACACAAAATTTAGACAGAATAGGAAAGTATTGAAAAAGTAAATGTCACCTAATTCTACCATCTGGAGATGATCTTTAAAACATATGTTATAAAAAATTGAATCATACTAAGTAATATTATTTTGTAACTTGATTTTTCACTTAGCAGTATTGATTAGTTTTCCCATCTCAGTGTTGATGAATCTACATTACCTAAATTAAATATTTGAAAACAAAATGTCTTTTATTTATTCCCTAAGTTTATATTCAGAAACAAAACCCTCCAAAAATGAAAGCCAATTAGAGGCAATTGACATGAATTCCTCTGAGTACCAGAAGTCTTCTCAGAAGCGTTACGTATATTATCCCATGGAGTCTTCTTGATAGCCTGGGAACTTGACAGGTTTATGCCTGCATTTACCCTTTATAAACTAGGGCTGGAGAGGATTGCGTATCTTGCTCAGGATCATGAAGTGGGAGAGGTAAACCTGCATCCAACAGTGGGGGCTGAGATCAGAGGGTCCCAAGAGCAAGAGCGCTAGTTAAGCACTGGGTTTAATGCTGTGATTCAGTGATGTTCATCCTATCAGTGATGAGAAGTGTATTTGTAGTCTTGGTTTATTTGGCATGTGTTTCATCTTGATTTGAATTCCTGCTTAACTCCTGGATTGAGAGCATTATCTTTTAAATCTGGTAACTGACTTGTTGTATGACATTCTTGTAACCTATGTTGTTCCTATACAACATAGGTTTCCTGCTCCCTTTCTTTCTGGCATAATAATGTTTTCTCTCTTCTGCCTACCAAAATCTTGATTTTGTAAATTTAGGACCTATGTTAAGTTTTTCTTGCCTTAAGGTACAGTTAATAATTTCAGTGCTGGGAGGATCTTAGCAATTACCCAGTGCAGTTTTCCCTCTTTAGCAACTCACCTTGGTGTTGCATTTTAGTTTGTCATCCTGGGTCTTGCACATGTTACCTGATTTGTTCTTTTCCGTCATCTTATGAAGTAAATGGGTAAAGGGCGCTGAGATTGGGAGAGGTTACAGATACGTTGCCCTGGACGTCATAGCAAATGAATGGTCGAGGTGGGGTTTGAACCCAAGGCTTTCTGGTCCACTCTTAGGTCCTTTGCTCTTCCTGTGACAAGCAGTTGGTGGACTCTGCTTCAGCGTTGCCACTGCAGCACTGGCCTATACAGTTTTCTGGAAATTTTGTTTCTTACATTGAGCATCAGCATGTTACCTTGACTTCTACACGTTGATTCTGGATCTGCCTGTGTGGTGCAGTACAGGATGAATTATCCTGTTCTTCAGTGTGTGCACACTGCCATTGTTTAAAGACCATCCTCTTGTCTCCGTCCGCTGGCCTTAACTATTCTGCTCTGCCATCACGTAAGCTGAAGTTCTGTTCTTTTCACACTAACATTGTTTTGGCCTTCTCCTGCTATAATGCTTATGGTACCTAGCTTTCTCCTGCCTTTTGTTTATGGTCCTTTGAAGAGCTTTTGGTTTGTCAGTCTGCTTCAGAATGAACACTTAGATGGAGCAGACCATAGGCCTGTTACTAACTTTGACATAAAGAATGTAACTTATGTAGCTGGACATATTGCTTTTTTATGTTGGAGGTGGGGGCGTTGCGCTTCAGTACTCTGATTGTGTTAACTTATGTTGAGCGTAACATCAGTTTGGCCTCCTAGGTCTTTTTCATCTTACAGTTATTAAACCAGTTCTCTCTCACCCTGAACTTGTACAGTTTTTTGTCTTTTTTTTCTTTTTCTAAGACTTTACATTTTAATCTAGTTACGTTTGGGCCTGCATTCCAGTCTGCTAAAATCTTGGTGAATGGAGGTTACATTGCTTTCCCAGCTCTTTTCCACCTGCAGCTTTGATACGAATGGCATTTTTTGTCCCTGAATTAGATGCTGCTCACATTTTTTACCTTAATCCTGCTCACAGTTTTCTGAAAAATCTGGATTTAGACTACTTTGTAAAAACTGAAGGTTTACAAGAAGTCAAGTAACATAACAGCATTATATGTAAATAGCATACCACATTGTTGAACATCTGAGGCAACGTTTTGAAACTGTATATATGTGTATGTATCATTGAATTCACTAAGTCTTGTAGAAGACTACCCCTGCTCAGGTGAACTGTCATGTTAGTGGATGTTGGTTTCCAAGAGTCTTGTAGTTTCAATAATAAAGCTTTTGTATTGAAGAGTAACATACAGAGATGTACACAATCTTAAGTGTATACCTTAGTAAATTTTCATGAATAGCTAGGCCCATGTTATCACTACTCAAATCAAGAAATAGAAATTAATAGTGTCTGATGCAGTCTCAAAAACAACAGAATGATCTCTGTTCATTTCCAAGGCAAATCATGCAATATCGTGGTAATCCAAGTCTATGCCCCAACTAGTAATGCTGAAGAAGCTGAATTGAACAGTTCTATGAAGACTACAAGACCTTCTAGAACTAACACCCAAAAAAGATGTCCTTTTCATTATAGGGGACTGGAATGCAAAAGTGGGAAGTCAGGAAACACCTGGAGTAACAGGCAAATTTGGCCTTGGGAGTACAGAATGAAGCAGGCAAAGACTAATAGAGTTTTGCCAAGAGAACACACTGGTCATAGAAAACACTTCTAACAACACAAGAGAAGACTCTACACCTAGATATCACCAGATGGTCAATACAGAAATCAGATGAGAAGCAAAAAGCAAAGGAGAAAAGGAAAACTATACCCCTTTGAATGCAAGTTCTAAAGAATAGAAAGGAGAGATAAGAAAGCCTTCCTCAGTGATCAGTGCAGAGAAATAGAGGAAAACAATAGAAGGGGAAAGACTAGAGATCTCTTCAAGAAAGTTAGGGGTACTAAGGGAACTTTAAAGTCCGTCTAGTCAAGGCTATGGTTTTTCCTGTGGTCATGTATGGATGTGAGAGTTTGACTGTGAAGAAGGCTGAGCACCGAAGAATTGATGCTTTTGAACTGTGGTGTTGGAGAAGACTCTTTCGAGTCCCTTGGACTGCAAGGAGATCCAACCAGTCCATTCTGAAAGAGATCAACCCTGGGATTTCTTGGGAAGGAATGATGCTAAAGCTGAAACTCCAGTACTCTGGCCACCTTATGCGAAGAGTTGACTCATTGGAAAAGACTTTGATGCTGGGAGAGATTGGGGGCAAGAAAAGAGGGGACAACAGAGGATGAGATGGATAGATGGCATCACTGACTCGATGGACGCGAGTCTGAACTCCGGGAGATGGTGATGGACAGGGAGGCCTGGCGTGCTGCGATTCATGGGGTCGCAAAGAGTCGGACATGACTGAGCGACTGAACTGAACTGAACTGAAGGGAACTTTTCATGTAAAGATGGGCTCAGTAGAAGACAGAAATGGTATGGACCTAACAAAATCAGAAGATAGTAAGAAGAGGTGGCAAGAATACACAGAACTATACAAAAAGATCTTCACAACCCAGATAATCACAATGGTATGATCATTCACCTAGAGCCAGACATCCTGGAATGCAAAGTCAAGTGGGTCTTAGGAAGCATCACTACGAACAAAGCTAGTGGAGGTGATGGAATTCCAGTTGAGCTATTTCAAATCCTATAGGATGATGCTGTGAAAGTGCTGCACTCAATATGCCAGCAAATTTGGAAAACTCAGCAGTGGCCACAGAACTGAAAAGGTCAGTTTTCATTCCAGTCCCAAAGAAAGGCAATGCCAAAGAATGCTCAAACTACTGCATAATTGCAGTCATCTTACACGCTAGTGAAACTGACAATTCTCCAAGCCAGGCTTCAACAGTATGTGAATCGTGAACTTCCAGATGTTCAAGCTGGTTTTAGACAAGGCAGAGGAACCAGAGATCAAATTGCCAACATCCGCTGGATCATGGAAAAAGCAAGAGAGTTCCAGAAAAACATCTATTTCTGCTTTATTGACTATGTCAAAGCCTTTGTCTGTGTGGATCACCACAAGCTGTGGAAAATTCTTCAAGAGATAGGAATACCAAACCACCTGACCTGCTTCTTGAGAAACCTGTATGCAGGTCAGGAAGCAACAGTTAGAACTGGACATGGAACAACAGACTGGTTCCAAATAGGAAAAGGAGTACGTCAAGGCTGTATATTGTCACCCTGCTTATTTAGCTTATATGCAGAGTACATCATGAGAAATGCTGGGCTGGATGAAGCACAAGCTGGAATCAGGATTGCTGGGAGAAATATCAATAACCTCAGATATGCAGATGACACCACCCTTGTGGCAGAAAGGGAAGAAGAACTAAAGAGCCTCTTGATGAAAATGAAAGAGGAGAGTGAAGAAGTTGGCTTAAAGCTCAACATACAGAAAACGAAGATCATGGCGTCTGGTCCCATCACTTTATGGCAAGTAGATGGGGAAACAGTGGAAACAGTGACAGACTTGATTTTTGGAGCTCCAAAGTCACTGCAGATGGTGACTGCAGCCATGAAATTAAAAGACACTTACTCCTTGGAAGAAAAGTTATGACCAACCTAGGTAGCATATTAAAAAGCAGAAACATTACTTTGCCAACAAATGTCCAGCTAGTCAAGGCTATGGTTTTTACAGTAGTCATGTATGGATGTGAGAGTTGGACTGTAAAGAAAGCTGAGCACCCAAGAATTGATGCTTTTGAACTGTGGTGATGGAGAAGACTCTTGAGAGTCCTTTGGGCTACAAGGAGGTCATACCAGTCCATCCTAAAGGAAATCAATCCTGAATATTCATTGGAAGGACTGATGCTGAAGCTGAAACTCCAGTACTTTGGCCACCTGATGTGAAGTGACTGATTTGAAAAGACCCTGATGCAGGGGAAAGATTGAGGGCAGGAGGAGAAGGGGACGACACAGGTGAGATGGTTGGATGGCATCACTGATTCAATGGACATGAATTTGAGTAAACTCCCAGGAGTTGTTGATGGACAGGGAAGCCTGGCATGCTGCATCCATGGGGTTGCAAAGAGTTGGACACGACTGAGCATCTGAACTGAACTGAGAAGTCATGCTCGTGCCCCTTCCCATTTTTCCTTATCCCAAGGTAACCACTATACCAACTTTTACGTGATAGGTTATTTTTGCCTATTTCTGAAATTTGTATTTTGGTAAATGGACTCATGCTATATGTACTCTTTTAAGTCTGGTATCTTTTACTTGACGTCATAGTATTGTGAGATTCCTTAGTGTCATTCATTCTCATTCCTGTACAGGATTTTATTGTGTGAATATACCACAGTCTCTTTATCCATTCTAATTTGATGGTCATTTAGGTTTTTGGCATAATACTGCATTGTTTCTTTGGTGCTATATACGTCCCTTTAGATATGCACGTGTATATGTGTGCATGTCTGTTTGTACTTAATTTTGTTTAGATGTATACACCAAGGATTAGAATTGCTTTGTCACAGGAGTATGAATAATACTGTACTTTGATAAATATGGTCAGTTTTCAAAAGTGGTTGTGTCAGTTTATACGCTCATCATCAGTGTTTCTGTACTGCAGTTTTTTTACACCCTCATCAACACTTGGTATTATTGAACTTTAAAATTTTAGCATTTTTGGTGGGTGTCTAGTGATACTGTAGTATGGATTGAATTTATATTTCCCTGATGATGAATGAAATTGACTTCTATTTGATCATCATTCAGTTGGATTTCCTCTTTTTGTGAAATGCTGGTTCAAGTCTTTTCCCTGTTTTTCTGTTGGGTTATGTTTTTTTAATACTGGTTTGTAGAAGTTCTTTATATAGACTAGACATCAGTTTTCTTTGTATATCGTGTGTCTAAACTGTCTTGACTATTTCTCACTCAGCAGCACTTTTTGCATTCTTATCCTTCAGGATACTAGAAAAGTAGTAGCCTTCACTATTCCATCTAGATGGTCCAGTGGAACCTTTTTATTTTTTAATTTAAAGGTAACTTTATAAATAACTCACAGAAGTACGAATAAAGGGATAAGGAAAACAACTTACTAGAAATTTTAATAAAACTTGAAGAGAATTAAAATCCTTGCGTCAAGTAAGTTTTGGCACAGACACGCTATAGAAGATGAAATAATTCTGTCATGTGTTCTTTGAGCAAAGCAAAATGGTCTAGGTTCTTGCCAAAGATACATGAGGAAGGCTTTCTGCTTAATAGCTGGATGACAATGCCATATTTCCTTTCTGTCCTTAGAAATATATTATTCACATCCTCTCTTGAGTTTGAGAATATTTATCTAGAATATTGACATCCAAGAGATTCGCTTGTATGATTAATTTCACATTTTTATTAGAACCTAGAGTATAGCTGTCTCTGCGTTTATCTTTAATACATCTAATAATTTTGACACAATTTTCTCTGACACTTTTCTTTGTCAGGATATGAAAATTTCTCAATTCTCAATTGTCCTCAATGAAGCCTCAAAGCAAACTGCGGTATTTTGGGCGATACAGGAGGGATGACAGCTTATTTCACAATTCTATCATTCTTTTGTTGTCTTCATATTTTAACCTTTAGCATATTTGGGGGTAATTGATAAGTAATGATGAATAATAATGAATTCTAGGATAAGAAAATCACAAAATATTTCATTATATAGAAAAAAGTCACTGAAGATCCCATAATATATCTTAGATTTATGAAAGAATTCAATGAACCTCTATGGTAATTCCAAGATAATTCTTTTCAAAAGGTGAATTTTCTCTCTGTTCTTAGGAAGGCCTGTAAGAGATAAAGTCATGAACTATCAATCGTTAAAAACAGAACTGTTAAAAAAAATTAAAAAACTAAAATTGGATCCAGTGAGCCAAAATGAACCCTAAGAGTTAATGATATCTTTTGATTAATAAATGCTCTTGGTTTTTTAATTTAGTAGTCGTAATTTACTGATTTTTTTCTTTATGATTTGTGCTTTTTCATGTTCTGTTTAAGAAATCTTTGCTTACTCCAAGGTCATAAATATGTTATTGTCTTTTGTCTTTTGTCTTTTATTGTTTTACCTTTTATTTTAAAATCAACCATCCATATAGAATTGGTTTTTTTTTTTTTTGGTTACCGTATGGTATGAGGCAGGTATAAAGTTCATTGTTTTCTGTGTGGCTATCAAGTTGACCCCAGTACCATCTATTGAAAAAAGCATCCTTTTCTTACTACTTTGCAGTGTCTTCTTCATCATAAGTGAATACATGTGTGGATTTGTCTGTGGACTCTCTTTTATGGTTTGTTTCTCCTTCCACCAGTGTCATATAGTTTTAATTTCTATAGCTTCATAATGAATCCTGATATCTCTTAGTGTGTAAGTCCTCCAATTCTGTGTTTCTAGATCAGGGGTGATCAAACTGTTTCTGTAAAGGGCCGGGTGGTAAATGTTTTTAGGTTTTGTGGGCCATGTTTAGTCTCTTTCAAACATTTTTCTTTGTTCCTTTCTTTAGCCTATAAAAATATTTTTAAAATTACTGTTAACTGGGTTTGATGCATGGGCCATAGCTTGCTGACCCCTGATCTAGATTATCTTAACTATTCTTGGTCCTTTCTATTTCCCCTATAATATAAGCAGCTTGTTAGTTTAAAAAAAAAAAAAAAAACTGGTGGAATTTTGATGAACAGCGTATAGATTCTATTGATGAAATTGAGGAAGAATTGACATTTTTATAATATTAAGGTTTCTGATCAGTTTTAACCACTTTGGGTCAGTTTAGGATTAGAATTATGACCTCTTCCATTCTGTAGCTGTTAGCAAGGGGCTATTAATACCGTACTTTTTCTTAATTCTTCCATTGGTCATGGCTATTTCTGTTTACAATGATTACTTCTCTTTGGAATTTTGATTTTAAGATCTTAGTTATACATATTAGAAAATGGAATTTGATGTGGAAATCAAAAGGGCAGGCATTCGATTCCAGAATTTAGCATCTTATGATTACCGTGATCTGCTGATGTGAGTGTGTTTATATAAATATTGTGATAATCAGACATTATTATCTTGTTTAAGGGTATTTGTATTTCTATATCCCTCTTAAGTTTTTGTACCCAATTTGGATTCTATTTTTTTGTGTTGCATTTTGAAATTTTTGTTCCTGGTTTTAATGGTCTCATGCCTAGTTTCAGGATTTTCTTAAATATTTAATGACAGAGAGAGATACTTACAAATGAAGCTAAGAGGAAAAAAACAGAATTAAATTTATCTTTAGAAGTTTCTGAAATACCTAAGTATACAAGCAAAAATTTTCAAAATATTTAAACACTAGATATTTGTCTATTTTTCATTTCATCTCGCCAGTGTACATTGCATGTGTTTTGTGTGATTGTATTGAGCAAATGTATACTGTTTGTACTTTATCCCATTATGTTTTTATATGTTAAAAAGGTCATAATATTTCAATGTGTTGATGTGAAGATGGCTTATTTTTCTTCATATGTTTAATATGAGTAACTTGTAATATATTTTTTCCAAGGGCTGAAAAGTTCTTTACTTTTATAAATCAAAAGGTTTTGATAGTTTGACATTTTGTAACATCCTTGAACTTGAAAATTTTAAGTGCAATATTGATAACTATGAGTGGTTGCCATTTGTATGTAGTGTTGAGAGTATATTTCAGTTGGTTTACCATGTCTCTGACCTCCAGTAAAATGATGCTTGGCTGCTGGTCAGCAATTTAATGTGAAAGCAAAACACCCTCCCCTTTCATGGACACTATAATATATATACAGGCATGAGGTTTACAGAAGTGATTTCATTACCTTTACAGCTTTTCTGCCTTGTTCATTTCTTTATTTTCACACCTTTTAGTGCTTCCTGCTTCCGTTATCCTTTCCTTTGGCCTTTGCACGTGCTCTGCTCTCTGCTCTCTTTTCTGTCATCGTTTGCTTTATCAATTCCTATTTTTCCTGCCCTGGGATGGGACTTGTACAGTTAATGTGTTGAGAACCTTCAGTGAGTCAGACATTGGGAATACTTCAGTGAGCAAGACCAACATGCCCCACATTTATCAAATTCTGTTCTGATTGCTGATTTACTTGTCTCATTCTTCTTATGGACTCTGAACTGCAGTTAGGTATCGATTTATTTACAGCACTAACACAATACTTGACAGTTGGTAGGTGTTCAGTAAATGTTGCATATGCCAAATATCTCAGTTATGGGTAAAATTCTCAAGGCATTCACAGTTTAGTTAGAAAGTAGTTTATTCATTCTGAAGTTGATTATAATACTACCTAACATATTAAAGAATGTTCTTATACTGATTTGTGTATTGTGTATCGTCTTCTCTTATCACTGATAGGACCTAATAATTCCTGAACTGAATATAGAACAGATGATTTTACACATCTTTAATGGGCTAACGTGTTATTCTAGGCACTTTAATAAATTAATGAATGTAACTTCAAGAAAAGGAAACAAATCATCACAAAGCCTGAAATGGCATACTTTTTTCCTTCATAAATATGTGGTCTCTATCCTTAGCATTGAGACATACAGTTTTTTTGGCTGGGCCATGCAGCTTGTGGGATATTAGTTCCCCAACCAGGGATCAAAGTGGAAATGTGGCGTCCTAACCTGGACTTCCTGTGGTGTACTTTTGACAAGCAGTTGGTCAGCTCCTTTCCCCTTTGTCCAGCAATAGCTGTGTCAAGCCTTCATTATTTTGCATAGGCATTTTGTGCTAATGCTGCATTCTCTGTCTCAGCAAACATTATATCTCTTTGTATCCTTAATTTTACTCCCTGCCCCAGAGAATCAAGGCTTTCAGGCCCAATGAAACTTACTTCTCTGCCTTACCACTACTTAAGTTGCCATCCTCGTAGTTCTTGTGGTCTCAGAAGAAGCCCTTTTCCTGCTTAAAGCTAACACTCTTTGTGTGTCTGTTAAATACATTGTTGATCAAAATGATACATACATATGATTTTTTAAAAATCAAGAGAAATAACTGCCCACTGCTCCAAACCACCCTCAATGTGTTTCCTAAGGACAGCTTCTAATTCTTCAGCTGTTTCTTTTGGTAATTCCCCTCATAGTACTAAAGAATGTTCTATTCCTTTTGTCATTGATAAATTTTAGCTACTACTAATTTACTTCCTGTTCTGATAGGTAAAATTTAGTTCTTTTACTATTCTGTAACCCCATCTGCCCAATGATATTTATATCATTACTTTAAAATTAATAAGTAATGTTGTTCATAGAGGTAAGCAGTATACTGTAATTACATTTTCTTTAGTGTAATAACCATTTTTTTTTTAGAATTTCCAGTTGCTGTTATTCTTGCAACATCTTTAATGTAATCCTAACTCCAGTCCCCAAAGCGACATCTTTTTCTCTTGAGATCTGTCTCCCAAATTCATGCATCCTCTTGCTTTTACCTGGGTTGGTTGGCTGCTCTGAAGATCTGTCATATGGCTATTATTCCGTTATTTCCTTTGACTGTTATTCTAGATTGGATTCACAGTTTGTTGAGTCTCATGGCTTTCTGTTTGTGGTGTTGCTGCTGCTAAGTTACTTCAGTTGTGTCCGACTCTGTGCGACCCCATAGACGGCAGCCCTCCAGGCTCCCCATCCCTAGGATTCTCCAGGCAAGAATACTGGAGTGGGTTGCCATTTCCTTCTCCAGTGCATGAAAGTGAAAAGTCAAAGTGAAGTCGCTCAGTTGTGTCCTACTCTTAGTGACCTCATGAACTGCAGCCTACCAGGCTCCTCCATCCATGGGATTTTCCAGGCAAGTGTGCTGGAGTGGGGTGCCATAGCCTTCTCCGTTAAAGGCTTATAATGACCCACAAATCAACCTGGACCAGGAAAACTGATCTAAAGCCCAACATATGTAATGCCTCCTTTTCCTGGAGTGCTTGTTCAATTAACTTAAAGAAATTGTGGGTTGGAAGTAAGTTCCCTGAACTTTTGTATGCCTGAAAATGTTTTAATCTAACTTCACACTTGATTAATAATTTGAATATATAATTTGAGGTTGAATATATTTTATTATAGGGCTCCCCTGGTGGCGCACATGGTAAAGCGTCTGCCTGCAATGTGGGAGACCTGGGTTCGATTCCTTGGTCGGGAAGATCCCCTGGAGAAGGAAATGGCAATACACTCCAGCACTCTTGCCTGGAAAATCCCATGGACGGAGGAGCCTGATAGGCTATAGTTCATGGGGTCGCAAAGAGCTGGACACGACTGAGCAACTTCACTTTCACTTTTCATATTTTATTATAATTTATTTAAACTAAAAAAAAAAAAAGTTTACCCATTTCTCCCACCTCCTACACCCCACCTCTGGCAACTATCTGTTCTCTGTATCTAAGAGCTTGGTTTTTTAATTACTTAAATTTTTTTCTAAGATTCCACATCTAAGAGAGGTCATAGGGTATGCCTTTCTCTGACTTATTTAACTTAGTATAATTCCCTGGTGGTCCATTTATATTGTCAGAAATGGCAAGATTTCATTCTTGTAACATTCCATCCAATGTGTATGCTACATCATCTTTGTCTATTCATTCATCAGTAGACAAATAAGTTGTTCCCATATCTCAGCTATTATAAATAATGCTGCAGTGAACATGGCGGGGGTCTGGGGGCATGTATCTTTTTGAGTTAGTTTTTTGTTTTCTTCTCCAGTAAATACCCAGAGATGGAATTGCTGGGTCATATGATAATTCTATTTTTAGTTTTTCAAGCGCCTCCATACTCTTTTCCGTAGTAGCTGCACCAATTTACATTCCCACCAACAGTGCACAAGGGTTCCCTTTTCTCTGTATCCTTACCAACACTTGTACTTTCTAGTCTTTTTGACAGCAGCCTTTTCTAACAAGTGTGAAGTAGCATCTCATTGTGGTTTTGCTTTGCATTTCTGTTATTGGTGTAGGGCATCTTTTCATGTACCTCTTGGCCATCTGTATGTCTGCTTTGGAAAAATGTCTGTTTAGATCTTCTGCTCATTTTAAAATCGGGTTGTTTCATATTTTGCTGTTGAGTTGTATGAGTTCTTTCTATATTTTGGAATTAGTCCCTTACCAGATACATGAACTCGCTCACTCGTGTCTGACTCTTCGTGATTCCATGAACTGTAGTCTGTCAGGCTCCTCCATCCATGGAATTTTCCAGGCAAGAATACTGGAGTGAGTTGCCATTTCCTTCTCTAGGGGATCTTCCCGACCAGGGGATCAAACCCAAATCTCCCACTTTGCAAGCAGACTCTTTACCAGCTGAGCCACCAGGGAAGCCCATCAGATACATGATTTGCAAATATTTTTTACCATTCAGTAGACTGCCATTTCATTTTAGTGATAGCTTACTTCACTGAGCAAAAGCTTTTTAGTTCGATGCAGTCCTACTTTTGATGTAGGCCTGCTTTCATTTCTTTGCTTTTGATGTTTAGAATCAAAAAATCATTGCCAAGACCTATGTCAAGGAGCCTACTGCCTTTTGTTTCTCCTAAAAGTTTCATGATTTCAGGTCTTACACTTGTCTTTCATCCATTTTGAGTTAATTTTTGTGTATGATATACAGTAGTAGTCCAGTTTCATTCTTTTGCATGTGGCTGTCTGTTCTCAGTAACGTTTCTTTAAGAGACTATCCTGTCTCCATTGTATGTTTTTTTTTTTCTGGAACCCCTGATTTGTAGGATTTTGAACCTGCTATATTTCTTTATGTTCTCTCTCATTTTGTTAAACTTTCTGAGATACTTCTGGGCCTTTTATTGCTTTTTTTTTTTTGAGAATTAAATAGTTTCTATAATTCTTCTGGTTCTGATTTTTTTATATATAGCAAATTGTTCTTGATTTACTGATACTGTATCTTAAGAATTCTCTCTGAGAATACTAACTTGAGAGGTTTTTTTATACTTAAGAGAGGAAGACAGTGAAACTGATGGGGTGCTGTTTATGCATGTGGAGGGGGCTCATCAATTGTCAGACTTTGCTGTAGGAGGCCAGAGGATTGTCTGCTAATGCTAGGGAACCCTCAAAATCAGGCATTTAGAGACAATTCAAGCCCAGGGAATGGCTGATTGCTGGTTTAGAATATGGATTTTAATTTACATCATTTTAGCCCCAGGTCTTACCTAGTCTTTCCCCCAGCATCCCTGGCATCTGAGAATCCTGACCCTCCCTGGGTTTCTGTGAGCAAGCCAGACCCATTTTGAGTGTATCCTCCTCTGCTCCCGGCAGTCTAAACTACAGCTGCTTCTTGCTCCACGTGTTACCACTCATGTTTGTTCTTTGTCGTCCAGAGCTTAAAAGCAATTCTCATCTGCGGGCGGCCCCTTCTCTCTGTTTATAGTGAGTTTATGCATTTTTCAATTCCTTGTGATGATTCTGTGTCAGCTTAACTGGGCTGAAGTACATTTCCCAGAGTTCTCTTGCTTCTGTGTTTCTGGTTAGGGTGGGTTATGGGGTGGGGGGATTTTGAATCTAACATGAAATATTTATCCCTAGACAACCAAAAGGTTTCTAACCATTCTCCCAGAAAACAGTCTCTGGTTTTTTTTTTTGTTTTGTTTTGGGAAGTCAACTTCGTTCTCTGTAGCTGGCTCACATCCCCTCTTTGATAGTTTGTGACTGAAATTCTGAGATATAAAGCTAGCTAGTTCTAATACATCTTATGTTAGATGACAAGGAAGAAGAATCAGTCAGAAATATCTGACTAATAAATATGTATATATTTAAACATTTCATAGCAAATGTTAAGGAAGAACTACTCTATCACACCCATTATTTCTGCAACTGGTCATGTAATTTCAGTTGGTGCTTATAACTACCTTCTTTCTCTACTGAGTCCACATTCTCTCTGCTCTCAGTGGGCCCCTCAGCTTGTCCAGGCTCCTTGCCTGGTGAAGTGCCCCAGACTTCCATTCCTGAAAGGCCTCAGGTACTCTCAGCCCCGCCTGGAGTGAGTAGTTGCAGTTTTGTCTTGACTTTAGTCATACGACATGGAAGGTAGTTAGGAGTGTCCTGGAGGAGCTCCTCCATTCCAGACACACCCTCACCCTTGTTGTATAAAAAGTACCCAATTTTCCCTTGAAAGACAGTGTTACTCACCCCAGCCAGTACAGTAATAGCTCCCTTCTTTGCCTGTCGATTCAGAACCTGAAGTGGCCAGATGGCAGTCTCAACTGAAGTTTCAATAGAGTCCTTGTTGTGTCTCCCGATAGAAGCATTCCTCCCTTTGAAACTGAGACTTCCAGATCAGCAAAGCCTAATGTCACAGGGATAAGAAGTAAATATTTTGCTGAAACTGAATTTATTACTCTCATTTATTTCCCCAACTAATGGAAGAAAAACCCTTCTATTTCTCTTTAGAGGCATGAAAGGCATTACTATCACCTCAGTTAGAAATCTTGGAACCGTCCTAGTTCTTCCTTTTCCAGTATTTTAAATTGCACCTGTTAGAAAATTTATCAGCTTTACCTTCCTTCGCATCTCTCACTTTTATCTCCTCCTTTTCATCCTCATATCAGCCACCGTCTTAGGACAGACTTCACCTTCACTTACTTAGACTGTAGAGACAATGTACTGTCAACTTTTCGCGCTTATCCATCTGCTACTTTTCTGCTAGAGCAGTCTTTTAAAAATAGATGCTTAGTGTTTCTGAGTGCTTAAGGCAATTTCTAACTCTTTGTGCAAGCTCAGTCACTTCAGTCATGTCTGATTCTGCGACCCCATGGATACTACAGTCCCTGGGAATTCTCCCATGACAAGAATACCCGAGTGGATTGCCATGCCCTCCTCCAGGGGATCTTCCCATGCGGCTCTTGTGTCTCCTGCATTGGCAGGCAGGTTCTTTAGCACCCACACCACCTGGGAAGCCCTCTAACTCCTTACCCAGCTGAATTGATTCATCTATTATAACAGAGATCCAAAGTCACACAGCTTTAACAGGTTTGGAGGTTTGTTCTCTTTTAGGACTTACGTGGTGACTCTACAGTGTCAAGAATCGAGATTCCTTCTCATTTGTTACTTTACCATCTCTTGTTATGTGGTCCATATCTACATGGTTCAGGATGCCCCACCACCGTATCCAGAACCAGCACGAAAAGAGAATTTGAAGAGAAGAATGTCTTCTTCCCTTTAAGTTTACCACCCAGAAGGATGCGTAAATCATTTTCACTCTCAGCTCATTGGCCAGACATGGCTGCAAGTTCTCCCTGCAAAAGAGTTTGGGAAAGAGAGTCTTTAGTCTTGCTATCCTTATGTCTTGCGAAAAATGGAGAGGTTCAATTACAGTAGGAAAATGGAAATGCGTATTGGAGGAGTACCAGTAGTCTGTGGCGCCAAGGTATACAGGATCTTCTGGGAATTGGCCCTTGCCTGTCCCTTTACCTTACCTCTCATTGTGCTGCTATTCCACTCCTTCTTTCCCAGCCGTCCTAGACTTTGTCTCCTCTTTCCTTCAGCCGTGCCAAACTGCACTTCCAAACTGGTATGTGTTTCTCTCCTTTTCCTCATAATACTTCCTTAGCCTGCGATGTCCTTGCCACCCACTTGCATCATCTCCAGTATTCTCTGTTAACCTGGTCTCTGAGAATTTGTTTCTCAAGAGTTAACTAAAGCATCTTCTGTTACAGAAAGCCTTTATTGGACAGCGCCACCTTCACTCTCAGAGAATTGGCCATTCTCTCCTCTGTTGTCCTTATTATATGCAGATAGATGTTAGTCATTGCATCTTGTGGCAGGTATTTACACTTAGATTCTTTCTCTTCTGTTGTAAGCCCTTTGAGGGCAAAGAACACATTTTTTCTTCTATCTCTTGGATTTAGCATAGTACTTAACAGAGGATATATGCTAAATATTTATCCAATGTACAAGTGGGTCCATAGCAGAATATCTTGGTCCAGATTTTTAAATGTTGGGGCATGCTCTTAAGACATAGCTGGCTGCTGTTTTTTAAACTTCTGTCAGTTAGTCAAGATGATAATATTAGCTCCAATAATATTTATACTCATCCTATGTTAACATTGCTAATGGTTTCATTTTTAGTTTTTATGGGACTTTTTTTCCCCCTGTTTGAAATGAATGGACTTTTCTGTCTATTAAGGCACAATATTAATCATTGCTTTTTAACAGTTCAGTATGTCAGTGACTTGCTGCAGGAGATTTGTCCTAAGACCTTCTGAGCTCTGCCACCTTAACATAATGGTTCTAAGATATTGGTATCTCAGGATTTGTTTAATGACTAACAGTCATTTTTGTAAAAAAATTCTAAGGCAAGGTTGCCTTAAATATTTTTACATGGAAAAAAATTTTTTTCTGCTTTACTGTCTTGAGTAATATCTTTTGTTTTACTTGTAGATTTGATGGTCCTCGAAGATTTGAGGATTTAGGGTCAAGGTGTGAAGGACCGAGACCCAAAGGGCCTCGTTTTGAAGGAAATCGCCCCGATGGGCCAAGACCCAGATATGAAGGTCACCCAGCAGAGGGCACTAAAAGCAAATGGGGAATGATTCCCGGGGGCCAGCATCTCAGTTCTATATTACCCCCAATACATCCCTCAGCCCTCGACAGAGTGGACCACAGTGGAAAGGCCCCAAACCAACTTTTGGACAGCAACATCAGCAGCAACCTAAGTCACAAGCAGAACCAGGAAACAAAGAACCATTAGCAGACACCAGTAGTAACCAGCAGAAGAATTTTAAAATGCAATCAGCTACATTTCCCATTGCTGCAGATATAAAGGATGCCAAGGCGGCTCAGTCAGATGAGAATCTAAGCGACTCTCAGCAAGAGCCACCTAAAAGCGAAGTCTCGGAGGGGCCCCTAGAGCCTTCTGATTGGGACCAGGATTCTCAAAGTATGGAGACTCACATGGACAAAGCCCAAGCTGTTACTCAGCCTGTACCCCTTGCAAATAAAGCTATACCTTCTCAATCTACTTTTCCCTCAAAAACAGGGGGATGGAGGGAGGAACAGCAGTAGCAGCATCATCATCACTAACTGCAGATAATGATTTTAAACCTTTGGGTATTGGTCTGCCCCATTCAGAAAACAACCAAGATAAAGGGCTACCTCGGCCAGATAACAGAGACAATAGGTTAGAAGGCAATCAAGGCAGCAGCTCATCTTACAGAGGTCCTGGGCAAAGCAGAATGGAAGACACACGGGATAAAGGACTAGTCAGTAGAGATCGAGGCCAGGCAATCAGCCACGGCCCAGGGTTGGTCAAACAAGAAGACTTTCGTGATAAAATGATGGGTAGAAGAGAAGACAGTCGAGAGAAGATGAGCAGAGGAGAAGGCAGCCGGGACAGAGGGCTGGTGAGGCCAGGAAGCAGTCGGGAGAAAGTGCCAGGTGGTCTGCAAGGCAGCCAGGACAGAGGTAGAGCTGGCAGCCGGGAAAGGGGACCACCCCGGAGAGCTGGCAGTCAGGAGAGAGGACCCCTCGAAGACCTGGGAGTAGAGAGAGAGGTGCCACCTCGGAGAGCTGGGAGCAGGGAGAGGGGACTGCCTCGAGGGCCTGGTGGTCGGGAGAGGGGACTGGGAAGACCAGACTTTAGTCGTGACAGAGGTCCATTTAGACCAGAACCAGGAGATGGTGGGGAAAAAATGTATCCGTATCACCGAGATGAGCCTCCTAGGGCTCCTTGGAACCATGGAGAAGAGAGAGGGCACGAAGAGTTCCCATTAGATGGTAGAAATGCTCCAATGGAACGAGAAAGACTTGATGATTGGGATAGAGAGAGATACTGGCGAGAATGTGAACATGACTATCAAGATGATACTCTAGATTCGTATAACAGAGAGGACAGGTTTTCAGCCCCATCTCGATCTCATGATGGAGATAGACGAGGCCCGTGGTGGGATGATTGGGAGAGAGATCAGGATATGGACGAGGACTACAACAGGGAGATGGACAGGGACATGGACAGGGATGTGGACCGCATCGGAAGACCCATGGATATGTATGATAGAAATTTGGATAATGAGTGGGACAGAGATTATGGGAGACCACTGGATGAACAAGAGTCGCAGTTTCGTGAACGAGATATTCCGTCTCTTCCACCTTTACCACCCCTCCCGCCTCTCCCACCTATGGATAGATACCGGGATGATAGATGGAGAGAAGAAAGAAACCGAGACCATGGGTATGACCGAGATTTCCGTGATAGGGGTGAGTTGAGGATCCGAGAGTATCCAGAAAGAGGAGATACCTGGCGGGAAAAGCGAGATTATATTCCTGACAGAATGGACTGGGAAAGAGAACGATTGTCAGACAGATGGTACCCATCTGATGTGGATAGACATTCCCCCATGGCGGAACACATGCCCTCACATCATTCTTCTGAAATGATGGGGTCGGATGCAAACTTAGACTCTGACCAAGGCCTTGGAGGGGTAATGGTTCTCAGTCAGAGGCAGCATGAAATCATTCTGAAAGCTGCACAAGAACTGAAAATGCTTCAGTAAGTTGACTACTTAAGATCATTTCTTCTAGAACAAGCCACATGCATACTTCTCTTTTAAAACGATGATGTGATATATTTAAATGGAATCATTTTACTTGAAGTTCTTACCACTTAATTTTAATTTCTAGTCATTGAGTGCTCTTTTAGGGTAGGATGGCTATTTAGGAACTGTGTTAATTATAAACTTATGTCCTGAAAAATGAAAATTTGGTGGCCATTCTTGACTGTTATAGATATGTTGCTGACATGTCATACCTGTGATTATGTCAAATTCAGACTTGAACTTTCTGGTACTCTGGGTTTCACAGAGCTCATATGCAAAATCCTTTATTCCCCCCTCTCTGTTACTAGATCTAATGGACTTCAT
The DNA here is from genome assembly GCA_917880005.1 of Nanger dama. Taxonomy (NCBI): domain Eukaryota; kingdom Metazoa; phylum Chordata; class Mammalia; order Artiodactyla; family Bovidae; genus Nanger; species Nanger dama. The sequence continues at coordinate 17,423,827 of CAKJTW010000003.1, read as the reverse complement.
ATTCACTAATCTTTGGTATAACTTTGGAAAGTGGTGGAAGGATTTATATTTTTCTCTTTTGAAGCTAAGAATGGTTTACCTGGAAGCAGCCTCAGATTTGTCTAACCATTAATTCTTTCTTTTGGGAATGTTTTATCTTTCATTATAACCAGAAGCAGCTATCTCTGCTTGAGGTTGTTACTTGTTTCTATTTAATCAAATATTCTTTGTGAAATGGAGAACAGAATTTAGATTTCTTGATTTACAATCACCTATGTATAGGGATCAATATAACACTTCCCATTAGTAGCAGTAATAATAAAGGTTAACATTTATTGCACATTTGCTATATACCAGGGACTGTACTAAGTGCTTTGTATGTATTGATTCATGTAATCCTCATACCAACTATATCTTGAGAGAAGAATTTAGGAGTCACTGACAGATTACAGTGAGAAATTACTTTTGAATAATTTCTTAGGAATTAGCAAATTTTTGCAAAAATAAATTAATGGTTAGTTTTTGTATATTCCAGTATATTGTTTCTTTCATTTTTCAATTCTGGGTCTATATTTGTGGATTATGACAATTAAAATTATAGCTGAAGCTTTATAACTGGGAAAGTATGATGAGGAAAAATACATATAAAATGAAAGATCAGATACCTCAGGCAACACAACAAATTTCTGTGGTCTACAGAAGATACGCTTTAAGGGATTTGACTTTTCCAGATTGCTCATGAAGATGTAGAAAGCATGTTATGGAACACTTAGCTACTACTATTTTCACTTTTAAATTATGGATACCTTTAACACCTACTGTGTGCTGGCACTGTGCTGATAATTTACTATGTTATCGTCTCAATCCTCCTATTTCAAATCCTTATCTCAAAGGACTGCAAAGATAAGTAGTAGTATTCTTGCTTCACTAAGACTCAAGAGAGTGCCACTTGGCTACTAGAATTGGTAAACCTAGAATTTGAAGTCTGTCCACCTCTAAAGTCTTTTTTGTTTATGGAGAACACTAAGCTGATTGATGTTACTCAGCTACCAAGGTTTCTTTACTTTTTGAAATTTCCTTTTCATCCATTATTGCTTTGTATAGAAATGCTGGATAAAAGTTACTTCATCATTCCTTTTAAAAGCTCTTTCTAGCCCACATAATTAAACAAAATATGTGAAGTGATGGGTAATAATGGTCACAGTTGAATACAAGTAAGCCATATTGTGTCAGGAAAGTCATAATATGAGTTACATGAGGTAGAAAGTAATCTTTTTCTTACACTTGACCCTGTGTGTTCACTTGGGTCATTACACTTTGCAAAATGGTAAGAAGAAAATTGTAAAGGTCTGAAGAGGTTGTGGCAGATGTTATATGTTGATTGTGGATGTAAGACAAAGTGAAAGGAATTTGACCAGCCATTTAAAGAGAATCTTGAAGAGTTACATAATTACTCTCTAGGAACTTGAAGTGTTGTTTTTAAAGGTATAGTCTAACCGTTGTTCTCCCCATATACAAGAGGGCCTTTAAACTAAAATGCCCACAAGAACCAGACAGGTAACTAAAATGAGTGAAAGTGGGCCAGTAAAACTGAGTGTGAGGATTGTAGCAAAGCGCTTCATCTGAGTCTGGCAGCCACCACTCCACTGAGCTGATTGCTGGCATGTGGGAGTGTAGGCCCAGTGTTTCCAAATTGCAAGTTTGAATTTATATTGAAAAGTATGCATTTTTTGCTTTGTAAATAGTGTCAACGAGCACAGATTTTTAAAAACTGATAATGAAAGCCAAATTGTATAAAGCCTTTTTGTGTGTTCATATATATCCAAATACATTTGGCCCATGTGCCACCATTTTTCAACCACTTATCTAAAGACTACAGAATGAAAAGAAAAATCAGCAAGAGATTTTGGTTGGATGAATGAAAAACATGACAAGTGGGTAAGATACTAAAACAGACTAAAGAGGCAGGTTCTAGAATGGATCCCTTCTAGATCTTCAATAATGTATCATTATTCATAGGTTGTAGATGTCCGATGAGTTAACTCATAAAGACAAAAAGTATTACCGTAGAGGTGTTTTATGAGTACTCTAGAGAGTTTGAAACAAGGTTTTTAGTTTCCTTTTTTGTTTTTTGATATTAATTATAGTTACTTAGGAACAGAGAACACATGCCTTAAATACAATGGCAATTTTATTTGTTTACAGAGAACAGAAAGAACAGCTTCAAAGATGAAAGACTATGGGTCTGAGCCTCAAATGCCTGACCATCTGCCCCCCAGGATTCAAGACTACAGAATACACCTTCAAGACCTGGATTGTATCCGGTATGGGAAAATAATATACTCAGAAAAATGAAATGGTTCTTACTTTGTATGTTTGTATGTCGTTTGATTTTTTTGTTGTTGTTTTACAATAAGTATAATTTTCCTCTGTAAAAATGAAAATTTTGGAAAAGTGAAAAACACTAATGGTAATGGACCTTTGAGAATCTTAGAAGTATGCTCAGAAGTGTGACAGAAACGCTTTTCCCCTTACAGTTTAAGTACACCAAGCAGAACAGAACTGTGTATATGGCCCTGTGTTCATAAAATTATAAAGTTTTCTTAGTCATCCTTTTTGTTCAGATAGTCCTGTTTTTCATCTGGACAATGCAAGGATTCCCTGCGATCCCTGCTCATGTGAGCTTCCTGTTCAGACTCCTAGTCCTTCGCTAAGGAAAGGGATAGAACATCATGCCCCAATTCAGCCAGTGAAGTTATGTTAAAGAGTCACATCATTGAGTTCTCTGCCAGAACCCTTATGGTCCTGTATTTTGATTGTCTGTTTTCTTGTCTGTCTTGCCTTCTATCTTATTTTGCCTACTCTTCATAAGGATAGGAACTATGTCTTTAATCTTTGTATTTCTTAGCAAACAGTAGAAGCTCTAGATTATAATCCACATTTCTGCTTTATTTACTTGATGAATCATAAACATTTTAATGTTTTGCTATGTGCTTTCTATTTTTGATGCACAACAGTTTATTAAAACTGTTCTGTTTCTGTTATACCTTTGTTTCTAATCTTTTATTAATGCAGTGTTAATGAATGTCTTTGTATAAGATTCATAATAGTTTTAGTATTTTATTGAAGTAGAGTTGGTTTACAATGTGTTAATTTCTGCTGTATAGCAAAGTGATTCATATCTATATGTATGTATGTGTGTGTATATATATATGTGACACACACATGCGTGCATTTTAAAATGTGCTGCGGTTTGTCTCGGGATATTGACTAGTTCTCTGTGCTGTGCAGTAGTGCCTTGTTGCTTGCCCATTCCGTATATAAGCTCACATCCGCATTCTTTGTTTCTACAAACCACAATGCATTATGCTTCAAATTCTTATTTTAGGTATCTTTTCATTTATTTATTTATTTATTTATTTATTTTTCTCCCCACCCTGCCCCTCCCTCCTAGGTATCTTTTTAAAAGTACTTTTAAATTCCTAAAGTGGATCCTTTTAATGACTAAAGAACAAGGACATTTTTTAATGATTCCTGTAATGTAGCCAACAGCTCTCTAAAGCTCTGTTGTAGCCTTGCAAGCATCAGCTACTTAATATTTTTGGTAGATTTAATAGTTTAATAAAATGTTGCAATATGTTTGGTAGTTTTGATAATTAGTGAACATGAATATTTTCCAGTACTTCATTTCTTGTAAAAAAAAAAAATCCTATTTTTGTTATCTATTTGACTCTTCAGGTTTTTCTTATGAATTTATGGTATAGATATTAATCCTTTCTAATGTAAATACTGTAGGGGTATTTTGCTTTTCACAAATGTATGTGTTGCTATCACTGGGTACTATGAAGAAGACACTTTTTACTTATAGTCCAAAGAGTTCCTAAGATATGCACAACATGTCTGGATGGCTGTGCTCCAGATACAGTAGCTTTGTCATACAAAGGCATTTTCTAACATAGTTTAAAGTGCCATAATCTAAAGCTTATCTTTAGGTAGTAGTCATTTGTCTTTAACTCTAGCCTGTATCGGCCTCTTGTTAAATAATATTCCTAACATATTAGCCAAAATGTAATTTTGCTACTCAAAAAGTTTGTTTTTAAAGCCCAGCCTGTGTATGAGATAATATGTAAGTAATGTGCATAACTGACTTTCCAAGGCCTGAAGTAACTGTCAGAGTGTTTGTCAATAGAACGAACAAGGCAGAAACACAGAAATAAATGGATAAAGAGTTTTCAAATCAGAGATTACTTGCAAAGATTCAAATAAAATTTGACAATTGGGTTTCAGTATTAAGTAGATAGGACCTATCTGTCCAGAGATTCTACTATTTCCATAATACACATTTCAGTTGACATCCGGTGCTTGTCAGAGACAATACTCAATGTTTGTTTGGTTTCTTTGTTTTGTCATTTCCCGTCACTGATGTCGTGTGTTGCTACAGACAGGTATTGTCAACCAGATGAACTGGATAGACGTGAGGGAGCTAGCTAGAATTTGTTTCTTTCACTGGAAGTTCACCATTTTTGTGGAGGAGATAGGTCACTAGAGTGGAGAGAGAGTTTATAGCAGAGATTTCTTAAATAAAGTGGTGAACGTGAGAATTACACATGGAGGTTTTGTTTTGTTTGTTTTAAACCAATGCCAGAACCTCTCTCACAGAAATTTAGTAGGTTTGAGGTCAGCCAATTCAAATTGACTACCACCCTAAATTTTCTGAAGGAAGAAAAAGAGGGTGGTTCATTGCAGAGGGAGGGAGGGAGGTGATAGTTTTGAGGACAGTTTTTTTTTTTTTCCTTCCCTTTTTAAACCACCCTAATTGAGGTATAATTTACATACATCTAATTTGTCCATTTTTAAGTGTGTAATTCAGTGATATTTAGTAAATTTACTAAGTTGTGCAGCCATCACCATAATCGAGTTGTATAACATTTTCATCACCGTAGTAAGATCCCTTACGTTAGTTTGCAGTTAATCCTCATTCCTACCCCAGGTCCCAGGCAACAGCTAATCCACATTTTCCAAAGTGGCTGCACCATTTTACAGTCTAACTGTAAGTCCTAAGTGTCTTCGTGTTTCTTTACATCCTCGCCGTCATTTGTTATTGCCAGTTTTATCAATTATAGCCATTCTGTTGGGTATGAAATGGTACTTTATTGTGGTTTTAATTTGCATTTCTCTAATGACTAATGCTGTTAAGCATATTTTCATGGGTGTATTGGCCATTTATACATCTTTAGAAAAATATATGCAAATCTTATGGCCATATTTTTTATTGTCTTTTAGAAGATTTTTATATTCTCAATATAAGTCCCTTATCAGATATGTGATTTGCATATATTATCTCCCTGATGGTGTATTTTAAAGTACAGAAAGTTTTGAAGTTTGGATAAGTTCAATGGAGTGAGAACCAGATTTCTATTGATACGTGAACATATGATGGTATGCTCGTTCATTAAGCCATTTACCCTGTTCTCCAGCCTCCAGGGTCCTACAGACCACCGCCTCCTATGGGTAAGCCACCAGGTTCAATGGTAAGACCGCCTGCTCCACCAGCAAGATCATCTGTTCCTGTGACCAGGCCACCTATCCCAATACCGCCACCACCACCACCCCCTCCTCCGCCACCACCTCCTCCTCCAGTGATAAAGCCACAAACTTCAGCTGTGGAACAAGAACGCTGGGATGAAGATTCTTTCTATGGCCTCTGGGATACCAATGATGAGCAGGGACTGAATTCGGAATTTAAATCTGAACCTGCAGCAATGCCATCTGCTCCAGTGTTACCACCGCCACCTGTTCACCCTTCCATCCCTCCTCCTGGCCCAATGCCTATGGGTATGCCACCCATGTCCAAACCACCCCCAGTGCAGCAGACTGTTGATTATGGCCATGGCCGAGGTAGGAAAAATGGAAAACTTGTATTTAGGATTCTAGAGGAATTGTTAGCTTCAACTTTGGCTTCCTTAAATTTCACTCTTAAGGTGTTTTTATCCTTGTTTTTATTTACCAGACATATCCACTAATAAAGTTGAACAGATACCCTATGGAGAAAGAATAACTCTGCGTCCAGATCCACTACCTGAAAGATCAACTTTTGAAACAGGTAGAGGTCCCAGGGAGATCAGTATTTTTAAACCTTTTCGGACCTATTTATCATATGATTTTCCTTTTGGTAAGATTATCTGGGCCTCCCTTTAATATAGCTAAAGGATTCATAAGTTGAATTTAGGGCAGCAATTTATACTAGTTCTAAATTTAGATTTGTATTTTCTGCTTTTATTTCAGGAGAAAAGGGATGTAGTTCTTAACTTTAAATTAATTGTTTTTGCAGAGCATGCAGGCCAACGAGATCGTTATGATAGAGACAGAGATCGTGAGCCTTATTTTGATCGTCAAAGCAATGTCATGGCAGATCATCGAGATTTCAAAAGGGATCGGGAGACACATAGAGATCGAGACCGAGATCGTGGTGTTATTGACTATGACCGGGATCGATTTGACAGAGAACGCCGACCTAGAGATGATAGGTATGCCATGAAAACTGTCTTTGTTGGGTGTGGAAATTACCATACACTTAAGTTCAGCAAAAGTCAGTGTAGTTAAGGGAAATTTAGTAAATGATGTATTTTCTCATGCATGTGTGTATATAATTTGGAGAAGGAAGAGTACCAATTTTCAGGAGACTCGATTCTTGAGTTTTGCAAGCTTGAATTTTAGAGAGTTAAATGGGAGATGGAGAAAGGAAAGAGTATTGTCAACAGAGTTGTAATCACTGCTTAGTTAATAGGCAGACAATTAATTTTTGCTGTTTGTGAGCTCTGCGGATGTGTGTACGCAAGGCAGATCTAAATGGAAAAACAAAATAAAAATATAAATATTGACTATGAATGGTAACTACCCATAGAGAAAATGGGGGATACAATGGTTTTTTATTCACCAAAGCACTTCCTATTAAACTTTCTAGGACTCAGTCATATCGAGACAAAAAGACCATTCCTCATCCAGAAGAGGAGGGTTTGATAGGCCTTCCTATGATCGCAAGTCTGACCGACCAGCCTATGAAGGACCGTCCATGTTTGGAGGTAGATTAGTGCCTTACTAACTATAACAATGCTGAGAATTGAAAACTACAGGAGATGCTTTTGGTTGTAGCTGTGGGTTTAAACTTTCAGAGTGAAATACACTCACAGATTTCTCAGAGATGGCAACATTATCACCAAAAAGAGTCATATGAAATAAAATGTAAATTGCCTTTTTACATTATTAAAGAAATTTTGGAAGACAGAAACAAAATTATTTATAATCCCACCACCTACCTACCATACCACAGCCGTTGCAGTTTTATATATTTCCTCTCATTCTCTCTTCACATACATATTAATGAAGTTGTAAACAAAGTCTGCATATAGTTTCTTTATTGTGCTTGTTCTCATTGATACTATACTATATACGTTTTTCTGTATGTAAATGTATTAAATTAATGGCTCTATGATAGTTTTTTTCATCAGTGAATAAGATGTAAGACTCATTTTTGAACACTTAGATTGCTTTTAGTTTTTCACTGTTATAAATTAGACTTAAATAAACTAGAAATTCATACCTGTTTATGTGAATAAGTTTTCCTAAGCTGGTGACTCGTTCTCATATATATTAACATATATATATTAGGAGAAGTGGAAAGCATTAAAATTTTAAATAATTACTATATAAATAGTAATCTTGTTCAACCGCTGGCATCCTAGGAGAACGAAGAAGTTACCCAGAGGAGCGAATGCCCCTGCCAGCTCCTTCAATAAGCCACCAGCCACCTCCAGCTCCACGGGTTGAGAAGAAACCTGAATCTAAGAATGTGGATGATATTTTGAAACCACCTGGCCGAGAGAGCAGACCTGAGAGAGTGAGTCCTGTGTGGTTGACTAGTTTTATTGTAAATCAGAAGCTGATAAGAGATCTTTTCAGTATCCTGAACAGAATTTCTGTACTTTTCTGTGACATGGTAGTTTGGTTGTTTTTTTTTTAATTTTTAAAAACTTATTTTATTGGAGTATAGTTGATACGCAAGGTTGTGTTAATTTCTTCTGTATAGCAAAGTGATTCAGTTACATGTATAGCTATATATTTTCATATGCTTTTCCATTATGATTGGATCACAGGATATTGAACATAGTCCTCTGTGCTGTACAGTAGGACCTTACTGTTATCTAGTCTGTATATAATAGTTTGCATCTGCTAATCCCACACTTCAGTCTATCCTCCCCCATTCCCCATCTTGGCAACCACAGTTCTGTTCTCTATGTATGTGTGTCTGTTTCTGTACTGTAGATAAATTCATTTGTGTCATTTTCAATTCCACACATAAGTCATATAATAATAGTATTTGTCTTTCTCTTTCTGACTGACTTCACTAGTAATAATCTCTAGGTCCATCCATGGCATTATTTCATTCTTTTTTTAGCTGAGTAGTGTTGCATTGTGTGTGTGTATCTTCTTTATCCATTCATTCATCAGTGAACATTTAGGTTGTCTCCATGTGTGACATAGTATTAATATCAGATTCAGGGCATCTTGCCATCTCCAAATCATCATTTATCATAAATTGCTTACCCTTTGGAATCTAAGAAATTAGAGCTTAATTGCTTGGCAAAAAGAAAGTTGATTATTCCCTAATTAAAAAAAATTTTTTAAGTGTTAAATTATAGAAAATAATTAAGAAGAACTCAATTAATTGCACTTTGAAGAAGGGGAAAGAGGATTTGGTCTTATGGCATATGGAATTTAAAGGGAAGAATTAGGAGAATTTGATTAGTTTAGACTTACTTTCCTGTTGACCTCCATATATATAGATAGATAGATATCTATGTATCTATCTGTCTGTCTGTCTGTCTGTCTATATATATATACACATTCTTACATTTTCCCTGTATTGCAAAATAATTAGATTCCGTTTAAATAAACTGATACTGGGATTTCTATCAGAGGTTTGACTCCATGTATGTATGTATGTCACTGTTTTAAAGTCTGTTTCATCTGTTATTGGTATAGTTACTCCAGCTTTCCTGTGGTTGCTGATACTTTTTCCATCCTTTTAATTTCAATCTCTTTGTGTCTTTCAGTCTGAGATATGTTCCTTCTAGACAGCATATAGTTTAGATCATGTTTTTTAGCAGCGTGATAATTTTTGCTTCTTAATTGAATTGCTTAAATCCGTTCATGTGTAATGTTGTTATTGATGTAGATGGCTCAAGTGCCCCGTGGTTAGGATTCAGTGCTTTTGACTGCTGTGGCCCAGGTTCAGTCCCTGGTTGGGGAACTGAGGTCCTGCAAGCCACACAGCAGGGCCATCAAAAAAAAAAGAGATACAGATGGCTTAATTCCATTCCTGGCTTGCTCAGCTGTATTGAAATACAGTTGGTTTTTGTATATTGATCGTATACTGGTCCACATTGCTGAACTCATTTATTGGTTCTAATAGACTTTTAGTGGATTCCTTGGAAGTTTTCCTGTATGTGAGATGATATAATCTTGCAGATGGAGATAGTTTTACTTCTTACTTTTCAGTCTGGATGCCTCTTTTCTTTTCTTGCCTAGTTGTTCAGTGTTGAATCGATGTGGTGAGAGTGGGCATCCTGGTTTTATTCCTGAACTTAGAAAACTTTCAGTCTTCCACCATTAAGTACTGTGCTAGCTGTGCATCTTTGTTTGATGTCCTTTATTGAGTTGAGGAGGTTCCCTTCCATTTCTAATTTGGTAAATGTTCTTACCATGAAAGGATGTTGGATTTTGTTAAACACTTTCTCTGCATTGGGATTTTTTGTTTTTTATTGTATTGATATAATGTATTATTACATTAACAGATTTTAGGTATTAATTGGTATCTCTGGGATAAATCCTACTTGGTCATGTTGTTTAATTCTTTTTATATGTTGCTGGATTCAATTTGGTAATACTTCGTTGTGAAGTTTTATATCCATATTCATAAGTGATACCAAATTTTCTTGTGATGTCTCTATCTGGTTTTGGTGTCAGATTATATGCTGGTTTGAAATACTGGCCTCATAAAATAAGTTGAGAATTGTTCTTTCTTATTCATTTTTATCTGAAAGTGTTTATGAAGAGTTGGTATTTTTCTTTAAATGTTTGCTGGAATTCAGTGAGGAACCTGGGTGTTTCTTGGTAGTTTTTGGCTACTAATTAGGTCTCTTCACTCGTCATAAGTTTGTTCAGGTTATCTATTCTTCTTAAGACCATTTCAGTAGCTTGTGTCTCTCTTAAGAATTTCTCCATTCTGTCTGAGTTATCTAGTTTGTTGATATGCAGTTTCATAGTAGTCCTTTATAACCCTTTTAAAATTTTTGTAAGGTTGGCACTCATGTCCTCTCTTTTTTCTGATTCTAATAATTTGAATCCTGTCTCTTTTTTTGTAGTTTAGCTAAAGGTTTGTCCATTTTGTTGCTTTTTTCAGAAAACTACCTTTTGGTTCCATTGATTTTTCTTGAATTTTCTGTTCTCCATTTTAATAACCTCTGCTCTAATGTTATTTCCTTCCTTCTTGCTTTACGTTCAGTTTAGTTTGTACTAAACGTTTGTTAGTACATTTAGTTTGTTCTTCCATTTTCTTATGTTGTGTCTTCATTTTTATTAATTTCAAAGTATTTTCTGATTTTTGTTTTCATTTCTTCTTTGATCTATTGGTTACTTAAGAGTATGGTGTTTCATTTTACATTTTCCGAAACTTTTAAATTTCTTTCCATTGTGGCCAGGGATATGCTTTGTATTATTCCTGTCCTCTCAAATGTGTTAAGGTTTATTTCGTGGCCTATGGTATGGTCTCTCCTGGAGAATATTAGGTCATTGTTAACTCTAAGATAAATTCATTGTGGAAAAAAAAAACTAAGTGATTTTTTTCTTTAATTGTGTTTCAGATTGTTGTTATAATGAGAGGATTGCCAGGCAGTGGAAAGACACATGTTGCAAAACTTATTCGAGTGAGTATGAAAAGTGAAAGCATCACTTGGTTTTGTTAGCCATTTGCCTTCTTAACAAGCAACGTGATGTTGATACAGGTATTTCCTGTTTGATCCACTCTAGTTGGCCCAGGTGGGTGCTCTCTCATTTTGATCTGCTTAGACAGATACTTTTATCCCAGCTTGATTTGAAACTACAAGAAGATCATGTGGTATTTAGCCATAAGAAAAACTTTGTGCACACTTATTAATTTATTCCATAAATTCTCTTTAACTATCTTGAATATCTGATACTTAGGATAAGGAGGTAGAATTTGGAGGACCTGCACCTAGAGTTCTAAGCCTGGATGATTACTTCATCACTGAAGTAGAAAAAGAAGAAAAAGATCCAGATTCTGGAAAGAAAGTGAAAAAGAAGGTATGCTATATTCCTCTCAGATTACATCCTAATTCATAAATATATTGAAAGCATGTTCAGAGAGAAATTACTGACTTTTTTGAACACAAACTTCAGTGCTCAAGTGTGAAGGAAAAGAAAGAAGGAAAGTTGTCTTTATCCAAATGCTAACTAGGGAAGAGATGTAAGGTGATTCCTACTTTTGCTAACTCTGTATCTCTTTGTGGGGAATCTTAGGTAATGGAATATGAATATGAAGCTGAGATGGAGGAAACCTACCGTACCAGCATGTTCAAAACTTTCAAAAAGACTCTGGATGATGGCTTTTTCCTTTCATCATCCTGGATGCCATCAATGACAGAGTTAGACATTTCGACCAGTTCTGGAGTGCAGCAAAAACCAAGGGATTTGAGGTATAGATTTAAAGAATTTTAGAGTATTTTGTGTTATCATGTAAGTCTTGCATTTGTTTGCTTAATCAATATTCGTTTCTTCTTAGGTGTATTTGGCTGAAATGAGTGCAGATAACCAGACCTGTGGCAAGAGGAATATTCATGGACGAAAGCTTAAAGAAATAAATAAGGTGGTTATTATTAATTTTTTTTTAAAGAAAACATAGAGGGCATAGCATGGTCTCTTGGTCTTTCTTTGAGTAGCTTCCAGAGATAACTTGAGTTCCTGAATCTCTCAATTAGATGGCTGATCACTGGGAAGCTGCACCTCGTCATATGATGCGTCTGGACATTCGTTCTTTGTTGCAAGATGCCGCTATTGAAGAGGTGAGTGTCCTTTGGGTCGAAAGCAGTGCAGAAGCCACCTTTTTCTCCACCATTTTTACTTTGAAAAATTTTAAATTACAGACAAGCTGCATGATTAGTATAAGAACACCTGCGTGACTTTCATTGAGATTCACTGATTGTTAATATTTTGTCACATTTTTCTCTATTAGATTTCTTCTGTTTCTTCTTGTTGTTACTGTTACTACTATTCCTATTACTATGAAACCATTTGAGAATAAAAATGCAGACCTCATAAACCCTTTATCCCCTAAGTATTTCAGAAGATACCTCCCAAGAGCAAGGGCATTCTCTTACAGAAGTAGAAATCTCAGTTATCAAATTCAAGAAATTTAACATTTGATAAGATCCCATATTAGGTAATATACATTTCCTAAATTCTTTCATGTACAGTCCATATTCATATTTTACCAGTTGTTTCTGTAATGTGCTTTATAGCAGTTTCTTAAAATCTAGGATCCAATCCTTTAACAGAAAAAAATGGTTTCTCAGCTATGTCACTGTCATGAAAGACAAAGAAATCTTGAAGCATATTGGTCAGTTAACTGTTTTGTTAGCTCCCATCATTGTGGGTTGTCCTGATTAGCTTTAGGTTAAACGTTCGCAGGAATGCTACATAAGTGACATGTTCTTAGTGCATCATATCAGGAGTCATATGATGTCAGCTTATTTTATTATTGTTGATTAAAATGTTGATCACTTGGTTTTGGTGATATCTTCAAAGTTTTCTACATTTTTCTCTTTGTAATAAGTGATCTTTAGGGAGATACTTTGAAACTGTTAATATCCTCTTCCCTGAAAGATTTTCATAGATTGATAATTCTTATCTAAATCAATTATTTGTTTGGTAGAAATAAATCTTTATAATGGAAAAGGAGAGATCTTTCTCTTTTAATCAGTTATACACCTCTGCTTTATTTGACTTCTTCCTGTGATTGAGAGTTATCAATACACAGTGTTTCCACTGTATTTTTATGTGTTTTTGCCTCCCTTGCCACTCGTCAGCCCATTTCCTTCTGGCTTCTGTCCCAGCCATTCTCTAGAGACTCTCACCAGAGAATTCCATGACAAGGAGCTATTCTCACCTCTCCTGTTGCATAATTTTGCAGCCACATGTGACTATGTCCACCTTCTATTTTTCTTAGCTTCTGTGAGTCTTTGTTCTCCTGATTTTCTTCTTGCATCTCAGGTCATGATGCAGGTCTTCTTTCCTGGCTTCTCTTGCTACCCAGTCCTTAAATGTTGGAATTCCTTAGGGCTGTGTCCCAGGCTCTGCTTTCAGTCTGCACATTCTGGGTAGAGAGTCTTTCTGGTACCTTGAATTGCCTCTTACATGCCCTTAATATTAAATTGTAAAGCTTGGAATGAATTTTATCAATATGTTAACAGTAATTATATCTGAGTGGAGAGGTTGTGGGTGATTTTTACCATTCTACTATTATTTTCCAATTTTGTACCAAAAGATATATATTACTATTAACCTTAAAATACCTCAGACTCAACCTATTCAATGTGTAATTCATCCAAACCTGTTCCTCTTCTAATAATCTCTAAATTTATTTAGTAACGAGCCCCATCAATCACTTAGTTGCTGACTCTTTGACTTTCCATTATCTTTGACTCCCTAAATTTATACCGCTGTCTGACTCTATCCCTCCACCATGTAGTCAGTCTATGCAGTCTATAAATTTTGTCAGTTTTATCTTATAAATACTTCTGTAATCTATCTACTCTCTATTTGCATTGCTACTATTCTGGGCAAGTTCTCACCCTGACTTCTTACTATACCCTTTCTTACATTTTGAGATTTGAATTATACATGTTTTACGTGATTGAAAAACTTGCTACAGGTTTTCAAAAGAAATCCTAGTAATCTCTAGCCATTCAAAACAGATAACCATCAACTTAGATTATTATATTCCACTTCACAGGGAATTATACAGATAGATATCCTAGGAAAATGAAAGGCAGGAATATCATCTTGTCTGTCAGTTCTGTTTCAAAGTTTAGGGTATTAGAAATTTCTTAGTATGTAACAGCGAGTCTGTGCATCTTGCTCTGGGCAACTGTGCTCATTTCAGATCTCAGTGAGGGACTCAACGTTTTCCTGAATGTTAACTCAGCCTATTTTATGTATGATTATTGTGGTGGTGTAGGTGGAGATGGAAGATTTTGATGCAAATATTGAAGAACAGAAGGATGAAAAGAAAGATGCAGAGGAAGAGGAAAGCGAACTGGTAGGAGACAGAACAACCACTTTGAACAAAGTGTCTCTTTATTAAAATTCTTAAGGGTTTAAATTCATCTCTGTGGTCAGATTACTATTGTTGATATGCACCTTAATGGTAAAAGTTTCCAGAATCATCTTCACGGAGACTTTTGGATACTTTTTATTTTTACTCCGACCAAAGGAAAAGAACCCTCTACTGTGTTAACAAGAAAATTTTAAGTATGCTAAGAAACGTACCCTTGTATTCACTCAACTATTTGTGGGTGGCTCTAGGGGAATATACTTTTTAAGAAAATCAATTACATATGAAAGAGCATTTTTACATTCCAGCAAATACATGGTACAGCCTATCCAACTTATGCATAATTGTCTCTTCTTTGCTATAAGAGCTCGTAACTGAGTTTCTATAAACTGAGGCAAAAGAACTTATTGAATGAGGAGGCAGAGGGTTGCCACTGACTCCTGGATTTGTTCTTCCGCATTTTATCCTCTTAAGTGATGGTGAAAATGATTTGACTGTGTAGGCAATGCATTTTGCTTAGGCTAATTAAAGGCTTACGTAAGTGTGAATTCAGAGTTCCCGTGTACCTACTGTAAATGCTTTTGATCACACCTCTGTTGTGATGTCTGCCTTACCCTGTCATTCAAGAGTATGTGACTTCCAGACTTATGTTATTTTCAGTGTTTGCTAATGCGGTACAGAGATTAGCAATGCCTTGAAATAGTGTTGCTTTTTAATTCAAAATATTATTTGTTTCATTTAATACTTCAGCCCTTGCTAAAGTTGCTTTTCATATTCTTCTGAAAATGTACAAAGTGAGAACCCCGATTCCTCCCCCTAGAGAATACATGCTAAAAGTGGTTTCATCACCCTATGTGTGTTATAGAGGACTCTGGATAGAAACTGTGTGTTTGCATAGAGATGGTGTTAACCTCTACATTCCTAGATTTCGTATGTGGATTAAAAAATAAGCTTTAAAGTTAATGGCATTTGAGTCTCAGTATGTTTTTTTTTCCTTTAAACAAAGTCTTTTTATTTAATTAGATTGTATTTTAACATACATGATCTAAGGTGTAGGTAGGAAATTCACTTAAAGGTCCACGCTGTCCTGGAATTTGGCTAATGACAAGGTTAGTTACTTGCAGCGTGCACACTAGAAAACCATCATATGAGAAGCCTATAATGTCAGCTCTCTGAAACTCTGTCTTCCTTTGTAGAGATATCAGTTGAGGATATGGTTCATAACATCTGACTTGCTTAGGTGTAGGTCAAAACTTGGAACTTTTAATTGAATGTACTATTATTTTTTAAAGTGAAACACACTGTAATACAATATTTTTTCACCAGAAACATGGCATTGAAACTTTAGAACTCTACCCTGCTGAACTATCTCTTTTATTTCCAAGTAACCTAATGTTCCAATAGAATGAGACGATGATTTTAAGTTTTAAGGAAGAAAAGGGTAGTTCCAGTAGGGAGAGCTTAACATACTCATTTTACTTAACCTTTATGTAATACAACTTCTCTTAACCTTTTTCAAAATGCAGAATCCAGATCTCCTATTGTTGGGTTCTATTCCAGGAGTAAAAGATTCTTGGAAAATTTTAATAAAAGGGTTAAGAGCAAGTTTCCTGTCATTCAGACCATCTTAATGGAATTTGCACTCAACTTTATGTTTTCTACTCTGTACTGATTACTACAGCTGTGTGAAATCCATACTTTTCTTGGTCAGGAGACTCCTTTGGGGGATCATTGGTATAATATTTTGTCTTCTTTAATGCCTCAGTGGACCTTATAGATATGACTCAGAATTTTAAAATATATTATTCTAGTGACACTTAAGGTTTTTAGATGATTTTTGAGATATAACAGTACAGATTCCATCAGTACCAAACTTTCAGCACCATCACTTCAACCTTTGTCTTCGTTTATTATTGAAAATGTATTTGGAAAAGATAATATAATTTATAATCTGAAATACTACCTAATTAGTTGAAGTTGAATTATTAGTCTGGCTTAAAGACTACAAATGTATAAAACCTGTTGATTTCTTGGAAGATTGATAATGCTCTAGTAAACTCTTACACAGAAGCTGTTGTCATGAACTGTTCAACATACTTTCCAACTTTACCTGTGTGTCAGTCTATTCTGTGAACTTCAGCATTCCCAATAGTAGAAAGATACATTAATTCTTAAAAGAAGATGCTGACACCTTTGATGAATCTGTCCTATATAATAAGTCCTAATATTAAAGTTCTGTATGTAAAGATCTAATAGAGAAGAACACAGTCCAAATGAAGTGAAACCTGTTTTACTTCAGTGAAAATATGGAAATTAATTATAAATCAGTGAATTATATGGAAAAGGCATACATTTGCTAGGCGAATAAACTGAAAGGTTTTACTGCATAGTTAAATAGGTACATTGGGAAATTTGCAAATCTTTATAGGACTTTGAAATAAACCACTCAATTATTTTACTAAATAAGACATAAATTGCCTGTGGAGATTTCTGGTTTTTCATACAACAGAAAAAGTGTAATTTTTAAAAAACATCAGAAATAATCTAGCTTCCAGTTGATGAAAAAGTAATACTCTGAAATAGATTCAGTAAAATTAGTCTTTGTAAGATCTAACTGGTAAATGGATTGAATCATTTAAAAATGAGATTGAATTTAATAATTGTGTTCAGTGAGACCCAATTTCCTCCTTTCTTCTGAGTATCTAAAATTACACTGGAATACAAAGTAACTGTCTTGAAGAATACTCCTTGGATCTCATGGCTACTATCACTTGATAATAGCAATTGTATTTAGAAATAACTTGGCTAGTATGATAAGTTCTCTGCTATTCTGAATGATGTTATTTAGCCTAGTACCTACCATACATTCTTAACTGTATTTGCTATACAGCTGTTTTTCAGACTACAGTTGTGTGTCCTGAACTGTAGTTGCCTCAGAGCGCCTTCATGATACTATTCTAAAGTGCCTGTCCTAAAATCTGGGTAGTGAAGTTCGTGAATTTAGTAATTCAGTTTCTTCAGAGAAAATGAGACTGTTTTCCCTAAGGATATTTATAAATAGTGAGTGGAAACTGAATCCATTCCCAGTTGTAATGCTTTTCCAATTCAAAAGTGATATGCATGTATGTGTCTCTTTCTAACCCTTCGAGCTTCTCTCTGTGTACGATTTAGGGTTACATTCCGAAAAGCAAATGGGAGATGGACACATCTGAGGCAAAGCTAGGTGGGTATTTCCTTTTTCCTGTTTTTATATGTGATACCTGATGGTAATGGTCATAGAACTTTCTGCTGTAAGAAGAACAAATTTCCCCAAACCTCTGCTTAAAAAGATTTTCAGCCTACCTTACTACATCCTCAGTCTGTTTTGCTGACTTTCATTTTATATATTGTGACAGAGTAAATGCAAATATGTGATAAATTTAGTAATAAAATATTGTCACTTCTAAAATCCATTCATTTATATTAATTAGAAATGTTGGTGTAGATGAGATTTCTGCCTTTATGAAAGAATATTTAACTGCAGTTCAAAATTGAAGTTGATTATGAATATTTTGGATAATAGTGATAGTAAAAATAAATATTAAAGTTTAAAAATTAATTAAAAAGCAGTTATTTTCTTTGTATAATAAAAGTTTGTAAGTGGGGGAGGTAGATATATAATTTAGGTTTCTGAGGAGCCTGGTTTGTAAGTTTCTATTTAAATTTTCCTCCAGCTGGTCTTTAGTGCAGGTTATAAGGTAAATTGGTGAGAATTATTGTCTAAATAAAATATTGGAGTTGCTTAACGTGGGGTTCTTTGTTAAGTAGAAAATCACATATATCCAATGGATTTTCCATCAGTATTTCATGGTAATATTTCAGAACTTTTTTTTTAATCTCACCTAAGGAGAGCCATTTAATATGTTGATGAAGATGTATTAGCAAATAATTTAAGCTGGTGATACAAGATTTTTTTAAAAGATGGACCGTGCTGCTGTATGAAGTATGACTGCTGGCTTCTGCGTTTCTCTTCTGTAATTATGCTGTAACCCCCAGAGCTGAAGCAACCATAGAAACATGCCTTAAATTTATAGAACAGATTTGAATAATTTAGCTGCTTCACTGTTTGGGATATGCTATCTGTGTTTCTGACATCAGAGGGGTGCACTTATACACAGTTGCATAGACTGTGCTTTTATTGTGCCCAGTTGATCATGTGAGGTGACCAGATCTAATGCTGAAAGATAATTCTGTAAACAGTAGTATTACCATATTGTTGGGATAGATGCTTTGTTGCAAAGTCTAGAATTTTTTTTCTAGTGTACGGCATGTGAAAATTTTATGTGGTTATTGACATATTCTTCCATTCGTCCTTCCTCTGTGGGAAATCCATTTTAATAATAACCAACTATCTCCTTCCCTGAACTTTTAAAGCATTCAAAAGTGCTTAAATGCAATTAAGTATGTAGGAAAATAATAAGAAATTAGTTTTAAATAATCTGTAAATATGTTTATTTTAACATTAGTTTAAATCTGAAGTTCTGTACTTATAGAATAACCTATAAGACTGTAAGATCATTTTCCTCTTTCCTGCTTTTCTAAGTAGTGATTATCTTTGGGGGCAAAGAGAAATGGTAATTAAAGAGATATGGGAATTATACAATATTTTAGCTAAGCATATAATCTTTAAGAGGCCTTTGTAATATATTATCTAGGATAATGCTTTTTTAACTTGAGCTGGTCCACACTCTTACTTTCCTTTCTAATATCTAAAGAGAAAGGAAAATGTAATTTAGTTACGATAATTATCCAAGATAATATGACATTAATCTTGATATCACTTTCCAGAAAAAAATTCTGGCCTGTCTGCTGTTTGCTTCTCAGAAAGTACATCTAATACAAATTCAGTCAATTTCAGGGGTTTTGTTTGTTTGTTTGTTTTTGGCTGTGAGGCATGTGAGATCTTAGCCTCCTGACCAGGGACCAAATCTGCGCTGCCTGTATTGGGAGGCCAAATCTCAACCACTGGACTGCCAGAGAAGCCCCACAGATGCAGTCCATTTTAAAGACAATGCCAGAAACAGAGCTGTTGAATACACCATTTCAGTTAAAGGCACTGAAGATCTAGTAATGAATCTAGGAAATAAGTTCTTAAACGTTTGCAGCTGGGTTTGTTTTCGTGACAGTGATGTTCCATATAATGACTCGCCTCTTGCACCACCTTGTTGTCTTGAGAGCTAAATCATCTGTTGAGGAAGGAGTGAGAGCCTTCTGAAAGTACTTCTTTGATATTGGTCCACGGAGCCAATTGAGAAGAAGAGCCTAAAGCACGGGGCTCTGTTCTTTTATGTCACCTTCCTTATCGTAACAAATTCAATAGATTTGACTACCAGGTACAACTTTATTTTACCAACATTTCTTAAATATCTCTTGGTAATATGATTATGCTGGGTGGACACATACTGAGCTTTAGTGGTGGCATGTATTGAGCTAGACCAAGCTGAATCTGTAACTGAGAAATTTTGACTTACAGATAAATTGGCCAATGAGAAAATATTCACTTGTAATCTTTCAAGCAACTGTTAAATCTTAATGTTGAGTCTTGATCTGTGTTCGTTAAGTATAGTATTCAGTTCAGCCTCTGTGTGTGTGTGTGTGTGTGTGTGTGTGTGTGTGTGTGTGTGTGTTGTTAAAGTAGAAGCAGTGTAATTTTAGGAAAATTCACAACTAGCCTGAGTTGCATCTGGCTTGGCTGTCATGGAGTTGTTGAGGACTGTCTGTGACCCACTCTCGGTAGCACTTTGCTTCTTTTCCAGCTGGGACACAAGCACCCTAAGGCAAGGGTGGGTGTTACATGCCACATCAAATGCTAGGATTCAGCATTCAAGCTGCTTAAATTCCACTGACATGATTTTGGTTTCTCAAACAGTGAAAAACCAAAAGTATACTTGAGACTCTTGTCATCCTAATTTAGGTTTCTTCATATAGTTTACTTTTGCTTTTCTCATCTCAGTGCCATTTGTCTCTGTTTATGAGTTACTGTGCACTGGCCTTCTACACATCAGGTAGTCACTGTGTACTGGCTTTCTATATTTCAGGCAATTTCATCTCTTCCCAGTTGGAATGTAATTATTATTTTGTATAGGCATGTAACCCTTGTGTGTTCATCATCAGCAAATTTTCAGAAATATCATTTATGTTTAGAAAACATAGATGTATCAAAAAATTTTTTTCTGTTGTGCTATATATAATATACTGTTTTGAAGATATGGTAAAATTCTGTGACCTGCAGAGTTGGATATTTAAACTTTCATCTTCATCTTCAAACTTCATCTTTTGAAATTCAAACCTCTGAAAATCATTAGCATGAGTGTATTGGATGCCAGTCGTCTTCTGTAACTAACAAATACCCCAGATTCCTCTTCCTTCATCTTGTGCCATACACCTATGTGTTTGAGTTTCCAGGATGCCATGTGGAGGAGGTATGAACCTTTCTTCAGCTCCAAGAAGGAAACTTTAAACTTGTTGTGCACAGTAAAATTTCAAATTAAACATTACAAACAAGGGTGTTCAGACTAGAAATACATATACTTCTGAACTTCCATGTTGCAAATGTGAAACTCCTGGTGTGTAACTCCTGTCATACACCCAGTGTATGAGGAAGAGTACTTGTAGTTTTCACACTGTCCTGTAATTGCTGCCTGACCATGTTCTATTCTTGGAATTGAAATATGAAATTTTCCTTTGAAATACGTTAATGTCGAAGTTGATCTTACTAAGTTTGGAAATCCTTTGACGTTTATTCAATAAGTGTATTGGGGCGGCTGATACTTTACACTATTCAACTGAGAACAGTTTTACTATTTATGGGGCTTCGTTGGTTTTTCTAATACCATATTCTTTGTCCCTGTGCAATCAAGGCGTCGCCTGTAAGATCTTGTGTAATATGGCCTGTCCTGTACGTGTAGGTTATATAGCCCCTTGGTACGGCATGTGATTTACAGAGGAGGTTAGAAGACTGCTTCTGTACACTCATCCATGTTAAAAATTTGCCAAAGTGATATGATAAAAATTTCTTGAGTTTTGTAAAGTGTTATAGTCTGTCTTGCTGATTTTTCAATTTTATTGCTTTTATGGGGGTGAGGCTTAGGAAATAAAAGCTTTGACAAGTATGCAAAATCTTACTGGTTTTTGAGATCTGTATGGTATGCACAATTAGTTGTGTGTGTAACTTACATTTGAAGCAGAAACTCACCTTGCCTCCTGCTTCCATTGTACTTTTCTTTCACGTTCTATCTGCCTTGATGCCTAAAAGGTTTCTATTATATATACTCTTCACCATTTATGGAGTTAAAATGGAGTGTGGTTATTGTATGTTTCTGAAGTGTGTAGGTTTTCCTTTATTGACCTAGTTAATAGTAGTGTGTTTTATAACTGTAGATGATCCAAAAGTTTAGTGCCTCAGTGTAGTTTTTATATATATATATATGTACATATATGTGTGTGTGTGTATATATATATATATAACTCATAATATTTCACATGTAGAATTCAAGATCACAACTAACAACCAATAAAAAGACTATACACTTTTCCGTCGTGTGTTCTTGAAGACACTTAAACTCATATCTCATAATTTCTGAATCAGCACTCCCTGTTAGTTTAATTGATTAAAGTTTAGGACCTTTGGAAAGCCTCTCAGATTGAGGATTCAGAAAGAAAATTCAGATCCAGCCACTTTGGCTGACTAGCCCTCAGCTTCCGAATAGTCAGCAGCACTTTAAAGTATAACCAAAGAAAGTGGTGATTTGTATGATCGACTGACCCGTAAACATTAACTTACGGCAAATCCTGTCACAGTGGTCAAAATCCCAAGAAACTGTTCATCTAAAACTTCCCCAAACATTAGCTTGGCTCATTAAGTTCTTGTACTAGCTGTTTTTCATACAACACAATATCGCACATGATTGCAGATCAAATGGGTGGTGTTAATGTTGTGTTAAAGAAACAGAAACAAAAAAGAATGGAAGAAATTGCTTTTGGAAGAACTCAACGTTGCTTTTCGTCAGAACATGAGAGCTGAAGTGTGATTTTAGGTGGGTGGGGAGGATAAGGAGGCCAATAAACAAGGGTCTTCTCTTGCTCTGCCCGTATTTGTTACTTAAACCAGCATAGTAATGTACAGGCTGCCTGTATGAACACCAGATAAAGAGTGGAAATTGCACAGAACTTGATACTATCTCAGCCAAGAAGAGAGTTTGGATCTGCAAGTGGTGCTGCTCTCAGAAAGGCGGATGCGCCCCTCCGGCCGTGTTCCAGCCTTCTTTGCCCTTGTGTGTGTATCGTGTGCAAACTCACACTCCTCCTTAATGCTGCGGCTCTGTGTTTGTCCCTCAGACAAGTTGGATGGCTTGAGAACTGGCACAAAAGGAAACGTGACTGGGAGGCTATTGCCAGCAGAATGGAGGACTATCTTCAGCTCCCTGATGATTATGACACTCGTGCTTCTGAGCCTGGGAAGAAGAGGGTAAGAGAGCATGAGTGATTACCAACAGTTAAAGGCCCGTGTAGACATCTGGTTTTAGAAAGTTAAAGTCAGATAAATATGAATGCTATTTTTTAAAGTGGTTTGGTTTATACTGAACCAGAGTTGGACGTGACTGAAGTAACTTAGCAGCAGCAGCACCACCATATTACACATTTGCAAAAGAGACCTTATAAATACCCAATCAAAATGTACAAATAAATAATGGAGAACAGAGCCTCACATGTTTAGCACGTTATCACCCTTAAAGGAGTTTGGAATGGCTGCTTGTGCCATTTTGTCATGGAGCAAGAGAGTCAGGTGTGAAGTAGAGTATTGAAGAGAATCTGTGGGACTTCTTAATGGATCAGATGTAGAGGGTCCAGGATGGATGGGATCAGTGGTGACTTTTCAGGATTCTGGCCATAAGGATTCCATGTTACTGAGTTAGCGTAAAGTAGGGGAGACATATAAGTTTGAGAGTGAAAACTCAGAAGTTCAGCGAGGTACCAGTGAAGTTAGAAGTAGTAATAGGACTCGGGACTCCCAAAATTTAAAAGTTCAGATAGAGTTGACTGTTTTAAGAAGGAAAGAATAGTCCATTATTAAATGATACAGAGAAGACAGGTAAACTGAGAAAAGAGAACTCAACCATTGAATTTGGCAACATGGTGATTGTTGATGTTTGGTCAGAAAAAAAAAAAAGTCAAGCTTTCTTAGAGAGTTGAGGGGAGAAGCCAATTTCGAGCAGATCTGAAGAACAGGAAATGAAGAAGTGCAGAACAGCAAATGTAGATAAGTTTCTGAGGAAGCTTAGCTGCGATAGGGAGCAAAATTATGAAGCCAAGATGTTGACTAGGTCTTGCACACAGATGGCAAATTCAGTAAAAGTGATATTTGTATGCATGCTTTAAAACACAAAGTAAGAGGTAGAATATTGTACATGAGCCACATAAAGCTTTTCCAGCTAATCTGCCTTGATCTTTCTTTTAAGTATATACAGACCTCCCATTCTTTTTAATTTGTTTTATTTTTGGCTGTATCACACAGCAGTTTCCTGACCAGGATTGAAACCTGGGCCCTTGGCAGTGAAAGCGCCAAGTCCTAACTACTGGACTGCCAGGGAGTTCCCTACCCTTCTCTTTAAATGGCTGCCTAGTGTGCCATCATTTGGTTGAATAATCAGTTATTTATCCATTTCCTTCAGTGGATGCTTATGCTGTTTTCGTTTTATTGCTAATGTAGTACTGTAGTGTAAGTTGCATGCGTTTGTCTTGGCAGCCTTTTGACAGTGTATCTCTAGGGTGTATTTTTAGCCTTAAAGCCGCAAACTCATAAAATATGATGTATCATTCTGACAGCTATTATAAGATTGTTTTCCAAAAAGGTTGCACCTATTTATATGCCCACATGTAAGTAAATGCCTGTTTTTTTCACACTTGCACCAGCAGTGCTATTACTGAACTTTTTAACTTTTGACAATCTGATAGGTGAAAAATGGTATCTCATTTTGCATTTCGCCAAGTAAGAATGAAGTTGTTTATCATTTCTTTATCTTTACACATCATTTCTTTTTTATGAATTCCCTCAGTATTTTAATAGTAAAAGGATGTTTATTGTAAGAGAATGAAAAATGCCACTTCATTACAGTGGATACCATTACAGGGGACTCCAGGTTTCAAATAACGCAGACAGTCCCTGGGCCTGCCCTTGTTTGTGTGTCTTGAGACCTAATTAGTGGCCTTCTGTGTCTGGGTGGCCCAGGTCTACCCAGGGACTACGTGTCTTAATACCTCTTATTGCAGTTTTAAGGTTGGGGCAACAGAAGCAGAAATAGCTTTCTTGGGAATAATAATTTGGTGTAACAGTGAATAATCTCAAGTGAGAAATATTTTCTCTAGTTCATTTTTAGTTAGGTAACTATTACTCTCTTTAGTAGGGAGTGTGTAATCTCGTATAATTCACTCTGTAAGCTGAGTGGACAAAAATGTGAGCTGTACAGATCCCAGTTCATTAAGTGGCTCCTCTTTTCACTCCTCTGCCTGCCTTACTTCTTCATTTCAGATTGTTTTTAACATTCAAACCATTTCCCCAAATCAACTTCTGAGCACAAGGAAATCCTGCAGGGAGCATGGAATGCAGGACTCATTACTCATTCCTCTCCTGGCATTGTTGGATTTCTATAATCCAGCTTTTTATAAATATTGGGTAGATTCCTGCTATTAATTTACACCAAAACACAAAGGTAGTCCTGTAGAATTGATCATACTAGAGTTTTACCAACATGGCTAGGATTTAAAATATAATTAAAAAATTTTTTTCCACTTGCTTAGTTTTGTATAAAATGACTTTAATTTGTGTTTCTTTGGTAACTGTAGAAAAGTGAATATTTCCCTAGTTTTGTTTGAGAATTCAAACGTTTTAGAGAGATTTTTTGTGATAGTGGCTAAAAATGTACACACATAAACTTCTGAGTGTTGGTCAAGAGTTTTCTTTATTATACCTTTTTTATTCCTTAACAGCTAAGGTAAATGGCAGAAAACTGAGATTGTAAATGTCAATAAAAGTACCTCTCTAGGAAGGTTAGGAGGGACACTTGACATTTCCAAGCCATTTCTAGTTGCAAGTCATTATTCTGCTCCTTACATTTTTTTGTAATCATTTCATTCCTTTCACAGAATTGTATGTCTGTATGTCAGGTCTATGCAACTGCAGCCTCTTATATTTTCATTTCAACTTTAAAATTTGGGGCATTTGTGCTGAAACATATTGCTTTTTAAAAAAATAACTACTTTTCTTCCTAATTCCATGTTCTTTATTTTATCTGAGTTTTAAAGACTTAGAATTTAAACTTCAGATTTAAAACACTGATTAGTGTATTTAAATCTGTGCTAAGAATGTACTGTGGACTGTTTTCAGTCTGTTTCTTTGTTCGATGGCCACAATTCATCTGTCTGTCCGTCCATCCATTCTTCATCCCCCTTAACCATAGTCATCTTTTGCTAAAATGTGTACCCCTGATCCCAAGAAGAACTGAAGAGAGGGTGCATAAATTTATCAGAATAAATACATCAGCATTAATGGGCAGAAAGCCCAAAGATCTTGGTATTCAGAAACCCACATTATAAGAGTCCGGTGTTATCCGGTGTTAATTTTCCCCTATAGCTGTTAACTGTGGATATTATCTTTAGCCAAGTGGTTGATAAAAGCAATTATCAAGGGAAGAAATAAAAAGAAGCCAGTCCTTTGATTACCATTTCTATAGTCAGTAATAGGGAGGGTCATTTTACTTCTCGGAGCAGTTACACATCCAGGTACAGTGTGGATGAACGTGCTCTGGTTCCCTCTCCTTGTTATAGATCACAATCACAAATCACAACCATATTTAAAATACAGTCTCTGCAGACTTTGGTTCTAGGTAACTGCAAAGCACAGTTATAAGTATTTTATCTTATACAGGTTAAATCTGCTTATATTTTTAAAATTATTACTATAATACACACAAATCCATATTTTAAAAATATCAGAATACCAATAGAAAATGTCCCTGATTCATATATTTGTAGGGATGATCTTGCCATTAATGATATCAACTGAGTCTGTCTCTTGATCTCTTTATCTCATCAGTAAAAGTAATGATACCAGCTCTCTATTTTCTAAGAATAAATTTCAAAAACTTTTATTATGTGGAGATGAGACTCAGTCTTTGATCTAGGATGTTTATGGTCTGTTAGGGAAGAGAGATCTGTCAGTGGATAATTGCAATATAATGTGAAAGTTCAAAACTAGACATGTCAAATCTGGAAGTAACTCCAGGGAATCAATGATTATTTGATTGGCAAAAGACAAGAGGGATAAAGCAGGGTTAATGCTAGGCGGATCAGGTTAGAGCAAAGACATTTTCAGGAAGAAAGTCTAGTTTATGTAGGGTTACAGAGTGTGCTCTGAGAGCTGAAAGTACTTTTGTAACTGGTGAGCTACAGTCCATGGGGTTGCAAAGAGTCAGACACAGATAGCAACTGAACACACATCTGTAAAGTGTCATAGGTACTGCCCAGAGATGCTGCAGAAGGACAGGGCCAGATCCAAAGGGACCTGTGCGCTTAGATTTTATTCTGTAGGTTGGGCAAGGATTTAAAGCTGTGGCAGAGTGGACCAGAGGAAGTGAGAATGAAAGTAGGAAGACTAGGCAGAAGTTAGTGCTTTATTCTTTACTTCAGGTCAAAAATGAGGCTGGTGAACGGAAAAGGGGTGATAGGAGGTGGAGGGGACAGGGCTGAGCTGTTCAGGAGCTGGTATGGCTAGGACTTGTGATTGACTAAAGTTTTCTCTTTGTAACTTAAGATGTATGACTGTCTTCAGTTCTCCAGTTAACTTCTAATTTTTTAAACCCCTGGCCTCAAATTAGTTATCCTACCCGTTAAACTATTCAGAAAGCTAAGAGACTCTTTGCATAGTTATTTTTTTCTAAAGCCCAGCCTAACACTGTGTTCTTTTTAGGTGAGATGGGCAGACCTGGAAGAAAAGAAGGATGCAGATAGGAAAAGGGCCATAGGTTTTGTGGTCGGACAGACTGATTGGGAGAAGATCACAGATGAAAGTGGTCACCTGGCTGAAAAAGCCCTCAATCGAACCAAATATATATGAAACTTAGTTTTTGAATGGAGTCATTACTCCTCTAAGGTAAGGGTACACGGTCATATAAATAGCCTACTGTGTGTTGTTTTGAAGAGTTTGAGATAAAGAAGACAGCATGCTTTGCTAAAAATGCTTCTCTTCCTATATTATTTTCTGGTTCTAAGAGTAAGTATGTGCCAGTTGCCAGCATTTATAGTATAGGGTATGAGAAAAGGAAGCAATTTTCTGCAGCCTGGCTTACTTATAAAAATATAAGACTTAGGATAAGCTTGAATTCTGTAGACTGGGGAAGGAGTGACTTGAGAGGCTGAGGGCTGCTGAATTTTCTGTCTGCTCCTTCCTGCCGTGACGGCCTGTTCTTTTCTTTGCAGGTGGTTCGCTTTGAGGTGATCTGAAGCCACGGCCTCGTGGACCTTCGTTGTGTGTCCCCTTGCTTCCACGTTTCAGTTTTTGTTTTGTTTCTACTGCTTTAGTTTTTTAAAGTTCTCCAGTGCCCCCAAGAGGTATTAGAGTCTTGCTCTACTTGAACAAGACATTAATTTTTCTTTTTAACTGCTTTGGGGAGGGAGGGAGTGATAGCGTAACTGCTGAAGCCAGGTGGAGATGTGCTGGAGGACTCCAACAGACAATGTTTCCTCCTCTGTACAGTTGTCACAGACTATCTCTATCATCATTGCTTTGTGGCTGTTTCTGTTTTTTACTGTATGTAACTGGTAGCTGATTGTACTAGGATTAAAAAAAAAAAAACTTTCATGATAAAGCCATGAGATTCATGGGCTATACAGCATGAGCCCCTTTCTCTTGTTTTCTTAATTTTATTTTTATTGCTTTTTTAATATGGTGTGTTCTGATTACATGCTAGTTGAACATCTTAAAAACCTCGTTTGCATCTATGATTCCATAACGCATGTTGTAAACACAAGGCTCAGCAATGTTCACAACACTTATCTTTGTTTTATAGCTGATTTCTTTTTCTGTCTTTGTGTCTTGAAGACTAATAGACAATTTCAGATATTTATCTGTTCCTGAAGCACATCTGTTCTGTATCATGATGTTTTATTGTTGTTGTTTTTATCCTTTCTTTGCTCTTCCCTATTTTCTTTTCCTTCCTCTTCTTACTTTCTCCCTTCATCTTCTCTAATGTTTTAATTTTTCTCTAATCTGACTTTGACTCCCGGGTGGACAAAACTGATGTACTCTGTGAAGCTTTGGAGCTTGTTGCCTGACTGCTGAACTTGAATTGTTGGTTTTTAAGTCAAGATTGCAGGGCAGGAATATGGCAATGTAGAGCGCTCTGGCAGGCAGCCTTTAAGTCTGTCAAGTTTTCAGGTTCTTGCCAGATTGCTTGTTATTGGAAAGCATGGCCTCCTGCTTAAAATTTTATCTCTTGTGAATGGTGCCAGGTGGAGCCTAGAAATTACATAGAGCTAAAACCCAAGTGTCGTTCCTGTTTAAAAACAGAAAAGGAGCTCCTTTCCCTTTTTCATTCTGCAAAGGAAAAAAAAATTGTTTCCAGCATGAGAGAAGACTGAGAAGAGACTTCTTTCTCAAGCATCATTTCCACTATGTAATCTAAGTCAGTAAGCTGCAAGTTTGTTTACAG
Organism: Nanger dama; assembly: GCA_917880005.1. Taxonomy (NCBI): domain Eukaryota; kingdom Metazoa; phylum Chordata; class Mammalia; order Artiodactyla; family Bovidae; genus Nanger; species Nanger dama. Next base: position 17,394,694 of record CAKJTW010000003.1, on the reverse strand, counting down.
AAGGCTTGAATATTTTGAAATGTTTACCTTTGTCTGAAAAACCAAAAACCTTTTAGTTTTATTACCTACATTAAATGTTGTGTGAATAGAGATAATATTGCCATTCAAATATTAATAGTATTATTTTGGGTTCAAGAACTTCAAAGCACTGAAGAGTAGTGGGAAATTCTGATGAATCTCTATACTTTTTAATCTTTCCTACAATTTTGAATGTTTAACGTAAGAGGCTTTATGTTATTAACAAGTCAACATTGAATGTATAATTTGCTACATTAAGTAACTTCTGGTGTTTGTAGTATTTGAGAAACTACTTTGGTTGCTTACTGGCCGACGGAACATTTCTGTGTAGTGATCTTTCTCAGCCACCTTTATTATGTTGAGTGAAGGTATGTCACAAGATGGTCAACAGAACTATTGTTTATACGAAGACCAACTTACTAATTATTGAACCTACCAAATGTCTGTTTTCAACAAAAACAAAATTTCTAGAATGTGCTCTTTAGGTCAGGAGGTAGGTATATATATATTTTTATAGAAGATGCTTTCCTTCAATTTCTTAACCTTTTTATGTTCTGACAGCATTTGGAATGCCAGTGAAATGAGAAGTGGTAATCACTCACGAATCACTTTAAATCTGTCATGTTTTTGCCTTGCAGCCATGGCTTTGTGTCTGCGATCTTACTCCAAGAGGTGGTAGGGAAAAGTGAACAGGGTCAGAAATAGCCTCTGCTGATTTTCAAAAGATACTGATTAATATTACTGTTAGGTGTTGAACATAGAATGTTTCCCGCTTTAGGAAATTGGTATAACCCAGTGAATGGGATTAATAAGAGAAAGATCAGGCACCATAAAGCAAGTATTAGTCTGTTGATGTTTGAGGAATGTCTAGTCTGATACAGAACTGGTAAGAAATTCTTAAATTTACTTTATCACTTGAAGCAGAATAGAAGAGAAAGGTCAGGACTATGTTGGAGAAATTTGGTGTGAGCACAAGTTACCTTAGAACACAGATATTCTAAGTTTATTAAGAGATGCCCTTGGTTGCATTTATTTGCTAACATTTTACGAACATGCTCAGAAAGCTGCTTGGTATTTTTTTTTTTTAAGCATGTTAAGTTTATTTAAAATTGGTACTTGCCTTAATACAAAATAGTCTGATGTTGGAAAAGTTCCAGTTATCTTTTAATGTTTCAGATCTTTTAAACTAAATATAAAACCTCTATCTGCAGCAGTTGAATTCTACCTGTAAACTCCCTGTGCAAGTAACATGGATAAGATGCAGAAATCTTTCTATTGGGGAATTGTTTATTTAGGGTTAAGCTGGCATGTTCACAATATGTTGTGACTGATTACAGAAACTGAAAGCTGTTGGGTAGTCTGCTTGTTGACACTTATTTGATTCACATAATTTTCTAGACGTTTGTATTTGGTTAAGATGTCAATGGTTAATTCCGAAGGTTTTTCCCCTTTTGGATAAAGATAAAATCTTAAATTTACTGGCTGGATCTTAAATTTACTGACTGGGTTCACGTCCCTTGTGAAAATCCTGATTGTTGATTGACCAGATCAAAGTAAGCTCCGTTTCATTTGGAGACTAAGTATTACATTCTGAACTGGAGTGACTAAAAATTTCTTTCTTTGAAGGCACCTCTGCTTCTTTTGTAAAGTATTTTATTTGCTAGCTATGCAAGGTGCAGATATTTTGGTAATAATAGACATCTGGAGTCAGCTTACTACTAGGACTGTAAAAGCAGCAAGTTGTCAGGTATAAAGAGACCGTCCAGATGTTTCAGACTGGATTTTAGAATTCAGAGTTTCCAAAACTGAGATGAGTTTTACTAGGCTAGGGAAAAATGATTCTTCATTTCTAGCCTTGACTGGTCCCAATACACATTCAGGTTCCTTTCTTGAAAGCTATATGATCTTAAGTTATTTACTTAATCAAGTTAGAAAGTAAAAATCAACGAAACTCACTTATCAAAGGTTTCTGTGAGGAGCAAACTAGATAATGCTTGTAAAACTGCTTGGCCCAGCACCAGGCTCAAAAATTGGTAACTGGCCACCATCATTATTTTTTTGACTTGTTCTTTCATATGTGCTTTTAAAATTAAAACTTTTCTCTTGGCTTGAAGATAATTGTCACCTTTTATAGTTAGCTACCATAACTGAGTAGGCCATATGAAATAGTGTGGTGAGTGTAGGTTAGAAGAGTAATAATTCAGAAGCATTTTCAGATAACCACTGAAACTGATTTTCAAAACCAGTATGGAGGTTTGTTTAAAGCAATCACTGAGGTGCAAAGGCTAATTAATTAGTAAGTATCCAGGAGGAAAGTGAAAGTGTAAGTCACTCAGTTGTGACTTTCACAACCCCATGGAATTCTCCACCAGAGCACTGGAGTGGCTAGCCTTTTCCTTCTCCAGGGGATCTTTCCAACCCAGGAAGGGATAAGTACTAATGGAAAGCTGTTGCCAGACCACACGTGTGAACAAAGGTGAATGCACTGAAGCATTGATTTTTCTTGTCACATATTCAAAAAGGAAATAGTAATTTTTTATGAATAAGTAATACAGTCATATGGTATAAAATTCAGAAGGTTTAACATCATCTTTCCATCCCCATCCTCAGCTTCCCACTATCTTGTCTACAGAGACAACCGATGTTGACTTTCTTTTGTGTCCTTTCAGAAAAGTTCTGTGGATAAGCAGTTAACTTCACTTTACCCAAGTGGTGGGGTGCTGCCCACGCTGCCGTACGGTTTCTGTTACAGTGTCCAGGAGGGCTTCTGGTCACATGGGACAGTCCCATCCTCATTCGGCTCCTACTCTCCCCTCCCCGTTCTCCCTCTCTTCTCTTCCCTCCTCCTCAATCTTCCAAAGGTACCTTCTAATTATAAGGAGCTTCACTGACAATTTTTAGTAATTTACCTGGATTTCTGTTCTTTACAGGTAAATGGCACAGAATATGTATGTATTGTATGGATCTGTCTCTATACAGCTTTATCACATGTGTAGGTTTGTGTATCGACCCCCGTCTTTCTCCAACTCCTGCTGCCACCTCTGACCCTAGGCAACCACTAATCTGTTCTCCATTTCTATAATTTTTATCATTTAAAGAATGTTCTATAAATGAAATCATATAGTAGATAATCTTTGGGGATTGGTTTTTTGGCCTTTTTCACTTGCTGTAATTCCCTTGACGTTTATCCAGGTTGTTATATGTGTTATCAGTAGTTTGTTCTGTTTATTGCTAGCATTCATAAATGCTATTAATGGGTGGAATCAATAGCATTCCATCCCATTCTGTTTTATAGCTGTAGAATGTTTTATGTCTTTATCATAATGTAGCTCACCAGGTCTCTGTTGATGGATCTTTAAGCTGTCTTTTGCTGTTATAAAATGTGACTTTTATATACTGTTATCACTACACTATTCCTGTACTTGCCTGATTTCTAGCAATGAAGGCGCACTAGTTACGGCATCATTTACATAGGCATCCTTGAGGGTGACAGGGCTTAGAGCCAGCACAGCACATCACAACGATGAACTGTCAAGGGAAGTGACAGTAACGAAATAAACGCAAATCCTGTTTCCTGGAAAATCCTACAATAGAATTCTGACAGAGTAAAGAACCCCAGTGGGTCTTTGAGGGCTTAGAGTGGCCAGAGACAGATGGGTTCCCGGTCCACACATAACAGAGTTTAGACCTTAGTTCACTCTCTTCTTACCTAGGTATTTATGCTTCTGCATCTCCATGGCTGATCTGAACTCAGTTCTCAGGCTCTGTTGCCTTCACATCAGACTGTAATCAGGGAGCATCCTCAGGACTGAGTTATGGACAGCCCTCGGCCTGCCAGCAGGAATTTGCACTTGTGATACTAAGAAGATCCATAGACTTAATGGTTTACTTTGTAGTTGACGAGACTTGACTTTGACTTCTATACCCAAGTTTGAATTTTCTACCAGATACTCACATTCTTAGGTTTGACAGTACTGATGTAGATTATAGCTCCCTTTCCTATGATATTTAAAGAATTAAAATAATTTCTTCCACTATGACTTGAAATCCCACCCTCAAATCTATTGTTTGTGACAGTGAGTTCCTACTTCTTGGCATGTCTAATTTTTTTTTTTTTCTTTTACAGCATCTAGCTCAGTACATGGCTCATTTATCTGTAGAGTGAATAAATAGAGGGGATGTCTCCTATCTGTATGGCAGTGATCACTCATTCAGAGTTGGACAGGTAACAGATGTGTGAGGCAGAGGGTGGCGAGTGTGGCAAACTGGAGAACAAGGTAGGTCCTGCTGCAGGATACACAGCACCTGCTCGGCCACAGCACCTGTGGCCATCTGGGGACTTGGGTCTTGTGTTGCCAGATTTTTCTAGGATTTCCAGAGAAGTGAGAAAACTGGATTTTTATGTGAGATCTTCAATATATTAGCACCAGCAAAATTTTGTTGCTTGTTTGGTTTTTTGGTAAACACTTCAGCCCACACCGCCTACCTGTCATTTCATACTTGAAGGCTGCCAAGTTGAAATTGTTGATATTTAGATAAGAGGTTGAAGAGGCCTTAAAAGTTCATTCTTGTCGAGTTCCTTCATTTTACAGATGAGGTTTCTGAGGCTGAAAGAAGAGAAGTGACTTGCTCAGTTACTGGTGGCAAGAGAAGGCTAAATCTTAGTTTTCCTGGTCTGTTTCTTATAGGAGTAAGTATGTTTTCTGTACTTTATAATTGCTTACCTAAGGCAACTAGTCTGTTTGCTTTGGCTCCAATGACAAGTGTTATTCCTTCACTGAGAAGTTCCCTGTTACCTGCCTTATTAAGGACAGATGCATTCAGCTTGGCGATGAAGTCTGTCAACAACGTCATCCAAACTACCTCTTGGGCTTCCTTTTCCACTTCTCTTGCCACATACGCACTGCACGGTGGGTGCATTGTGTGGCTTACCCTCAACACTCCGTAAAATTTCTTGGTGTACTGCCTCCTTTTATCTTATCTTTTAGAAATTGTAACTGTCTTAAGGCCCAGCACACATGCCACCTTCTTCCTGAAGCTTTCCCATCTTGCTCCCTCCAGCTCTCATAGGGCTTTGCTTCTGTTGATATTCTGTTCCGTGATCTTCTCTTACTTTGCCTTTCTAGGAGAATAACTTATATACCTCTCTATTCCATTTCCCCCATCCGTTCCGACTCCCAAATGCAAGCTCCTTGAGGGTAAGAACTGTTCTGTTCATCTTCATCCTTATAACTGTACCTGTTAGGTGCTCAGCAAGCATATATTTTTTTTTGTTTGTTTGTTTGTTTCAGTTAGCATATTTAGAATTGATAGCATTATATATTTTAAATATGAAGTTAATTCATATCAGTAAAAATATATATAATTCACAAAACTCTCAATTTTCGTTTGCTTCTTCACTGCCTCTGTATCTTTTGGTTGGTGACACATGCATAAGTATTACATAAATCAGACATCAGATATTCAAATGCCTACTATGGACAGGAAGATACCATAAGTGAGAGAATTGGCCAATAGTTTTATAATGGCATGCTAAGTTCTGTTCTTTCATCAGAAACACACTGTTTTGTTATTGGACCTGTCAAAATATTAGAGAAAAATATCCTCTTTCACGTTTTTCTTGAAGCATCTGACATTCTGTGTCATTAGCTTTCCCACATTTGGTAGGAATGTAAGTACAAGTCTTTGCTTCCTAACCCTATTATGACAAAACCAGCAATGGAGCAGAGTGATCTGGGCAGCTGACTCTCAGCCTTAGTGCTGAAGAGGCAGTAGGGCATGGTGGGGCCCAGGGCGCTGCAGAGTACTTGCCCTGTCTCACTGCGATAGTTCTTCCTCAGCCACAGTTGCCATGAAGTAAGGTAGACCCGGTGTTGCCAGATGAAGGTGAAGTGGAAATCTGGATCTTTGTGTGAAGTAGTCTTTTCAAAGTACCACAGGGACAATACGGTAGATGTAAAACAAATCACTTCTGGAAGTCACATACTTCAGCCATCATTTTGGGACATATACCATAAGGGATGGTGAATCCTGGCACTAAAGCTATCCATAGGAAAGGAAACATCAAGTTATATCACATAGATGGCATAAAAATATTTTGACAAACACCTTTTGACTGCTATTTTGGAGTGAGCAGTTCTGTTTTCCTTGAGCCAGATGGTAACACATACATAATGTACTGATGCTGAATTTGCAGTGGGTTGATTTTTATCCATTTCTTGCTTTGACGTGGAAGCATGTGAATTGCCCCCTCCCTTGGCTAACATCCTTCCACTGACTCCATTTATCAAGATGCAGGTAAGCACCTTATGTGTGCACAGTCAAATAATGGGCACACACTGCTGTCCCAGAGAAAGAAGACAGCAAGAATTCCCTTTGGTTAAGTGAAACAGCTAAGAAGCCATACTTGGATGCAAATTTGAACCAGAATGTTTTCCTAATTCTCCATTGTGTTCTACTGTTTTCACTGAGGAAAGAGGATGCATGTCATTACAGCTTCTTTGGCACCTATTCGTGTCAAGGTGGGTATACTTTTGATATATTTGATTTCTTAAGTATGTTTGGGGGCATTCTTTTGAAATTCTCTTCAGCCATAAAATATAAGCTCATTATTTTTAAAAGTGTATCAGAGATAATACTAAAACCCTCCATTGAGCAACAAACACCTTAAAGTCTTAGAAGTAGTTACTGTTATCGTTTTGGAATGTGGCTTTCCAAACCATTTTCTGTGCATCTTAATGACCCAGATAACCACGATGGTGTGGTCACTCACCTAGAGCCAGACACCCTGGAATGTGGAGTCAAGTGGGCCTTAGGAAGCAATACTGTGAACAAAAAACTAGTGGAGGTGATGGAATTCTAGCTGAGCTATTTCAAGTCCTAAAGATGATGGTGTTAAAGTGCTGCTCTCAGTTTGTCAACAAATTTGGAAAACTCAGCAGTGGCCACAGGACTAGAAAAGATCAGTTTTCATTCCAGTTCCAAAGAAGAGCAGTACCAAAGAATGTTCAAACCACTGTACAATTGTGCTCATTTCACATGCTAGCAAGCTAATGCTCAAAATCCTTCAAGCTATGCTTCAACAATATGTGAACTGAGAACTTCCAGATGTACAAACTGGATTTAGAAAAGGCAGAGGAACCACAGATCAAATTGCCAACAGCTGTTGAATCATAGAAAAAGCAAGATAATGCCCCAAAAAAAGTCTACTTCTGCATCATTGACTATCCTAGTATTTGACGGTGTGGGTCACAACAAACTGGAAAATTCTTAAAAGAGATGGGAATACCAGATCCTACTTGTCTCCTGAAGAACCTGTATGTGGGTCAAGAAGCAAGAGTAAGAACCAGACGTGAAACAACGGATTGGTTCCAAATTGGGAGAGGAGTACAACAAGGCTATATATAGTCACCCTGCTTCTTTAACTTGCATGCACAGTACATTGTGAAATGCTGGGCTGGATGAATCACAAGCTGGAATCAAGACTACTGGAAGAAATAACCTCACATTTGCAGATGACTCCACTCTAATGACAGAAAGTGAAGAGGAACTGAAGAGCTTCTTGATGAGGGTGAAAGAGGAGAGTGAAAGGCTGGCTTGATATTCAACATTCAAAAACTAAGATCATGGCATCCTGCCTCATCACTTCATGTCAGATAAAAGGGGCAAAACTAGAAGCAGTGACAGATTTTATTTTCTTGGGTTCCAAAATCACTGTGGACAGTGATTGCAGCCATGAAGTTAAAAGACGCCTGCTTCTTGGAAGGAAAGCTATGACAAATATAGACAGTATTAAAAGGCAGAGACATCACTTTACTGACATATCATCAAAGCTACAGTTTTTCCAGTAGTCCTGTACAGATGTGAGAGTTGGACCATATAGAAGGCTGAGCACCAAAGAATTGATGCTTTCAAATTGTGATGCTGGAGAAGACTCTTGAGAGTCCCTTGACATGCAAGGAGATCAAACCAGTCAATCCTAAATGAAATCAAACCCTGAATATTTATCAGAAGGACTGATAGCTGAAGCTGAAACTCCAATATTTGGCCACCTGATGTGAAGAGCCAACTCACTGCAAAAGACCCTGATGCTGGGAAAGATTGAAGGCAAAAGGAGAAGAGGTGGCAGACCCTGAATATTCATTGGAGGGACTGATGCTGAAGCTGAAATTCCAGTATTTGGCCACCTGATATGAAGAGCCAACCCATTGGAAAAGACTCTGATGCTGGGAAAGATTGAAGGCAAAAGGAGAAGAGGCAGCAGAAGATGAGATGGTTAGATAGCATCACCAACTCAATGGACATGAATCTGAACGAACTCCAGGAGTAGTGGAGGACAGAGGAGCCTGGCTTGCTGCAGTCCATGGGGTTACAAACAATTGGACATGAATTATTGACTGAACAACAACAAATATCCGTGTATCTGTAAGGATATATTTTTATTTTTTCAATGAGTAATATTCTTTACACATTATTTTGCAGACCCACTATGTCATATACACATACACACTTTATGTATGTGTATATCCTATTATATGTATATAACAGATTATTGTATTTTCCCTTATTTGTGACAGTTTTTACTGTCATAACAATGTTGCATTGAACATCCTTGTAAATGCCCATTTTGGGGGTATAATTTCCTATTTTCCAGATGAAAAAGTAATTGAATTACTGGGCTATAAGGAAACAATCTCTCTTTTTTTTAATGTCCTCCTAATAATTATATATATGTGTGTGTTTTAGAGAAAGTCCTAACTTACTGTCCAGGGTTTCAAAAGAAATGCTTTTGGGGGTATTTTAGAATTCTAGTTTTAATATTACTACTCTCATTTGACATCTGCCTTTTGAATCCATTTGAAATTGATACAGATAAGCAAAATAGACTCTAGGAAGTAGCCATGTTCAAAATTAGTAAGCTTTTGAGTGATGTGTTTCAGTGGTGGGGAAATGAAATTTTCAGTTGAGAAAATAATCTCCCTTAATTATGAAGTTCTTTTTCCAGATCCTTTTCTGCTCCCTTGGGAATTACAACAACTGAATCCATAGGAGCTGTGAAAATATTTTTCACATCACACATTTTTAAAAATACTAGTTTGAATAATCCTGGAAAGTGTAGGTTTTTATACTGTGCCCTTACAAATCTGAGTGTTCCTTAATACTAATACCAGAAATGAAAGAGGATGTCACTACAGATTCAATGGACATTAAAAGGATAACAAAGGAATACTGTGAACAACCCTTTGCCCACAGGTTTGACATCTAGATGAAACAGATCAATCACTTGAAAGGCACAATCAGCTAAAACTCACACAAGAAGGTATAAATTTGAATAGACCTGTGCAGTATCTGTTGGTTTGTCCAAAAGTTTGTTTGGGTTTTTCCACATAACTGTGCAGAAAAACCCAAAGGAACTTTTGGCCAACCAGTATTTTAAAAATCAATAAACATTAGCCTTCCAAACCAGAAAGCACCAGGTTCAAGTGAATTCACTGGGAATTTTGTCAAACAAGAAAGAAATTACATCAATTCCTTATGATCTCTTCCAGAGGATAGAAACAGAGGGAATGCTTCTTAACATTGTGAGGCCAGTTACTATCCTAATATCAAAACCAAAAACATTACAAGAAAACCGCGGACTACAGCCCTCTCACATGAAATACAGAAATCCTCAACAAAACATTAGCAAATCCAACAGTGTAGGAAAAGAATTATATACTATGACCAAGTGGGAAATATACGCTATGCAAGGCTGCTTCAACACATATGAATAGATGTGGTAGAGGCATCTAACAGAATCCAACACCCATTTAAGATAAAACCCTCAGTTAACAAGGGATAGAGGGGAACTTAACTTTATGAAGAATGTGAAAACCCTGCAAACTAACATGTTTCATCATACTTAATGATGAGAGACTTGCTTTCCCACTAAGATCATGAGCAAGACAAGGATGTTCCCTCATACAAGCAATTTTCAACATTGTATCTGATGTCCTAGTTAATGCACTAAGGTAAGGAAACAAAATGTATATACATTGGGAAGAAAGAAAACTTTGTGTATAGAAGATGTGGTTATTTCTGTAGAAAATCTGAATCAGCAACTCCTGGATAAGAAGCAATTATAGCAAGGTTGCAGGGTACACAAGATGGATACATAAAAGTCAGTTCTTTCCTGTGTACCATCAATAAACAAGTAGAATTTGAAATTTAAAGCAATACCATTTACATTAGCACCCCTCCCCAAAATGAAGTACATGATATAAATCTGACATGACATGTACAAGATCTATATGAAGAAAATGAACTCTGATAAGTAAATGCTGATATTCCATATTCATGGATAAGTGAGTGAGGTTGCCCAGTCATGTCTGACTCTGCGACCCTGTGAACTGTAGCCCACCAGGCTCCTCTGTCTTTGGGATTTTCCAGGCAAGAATACTGAAGTGGGTTGCCATTTCCTTCTGCAGCAGAGAACCCAGGGATCGAACCCAGGTCTCCCGCATTGCAGGCAGACACTTTAACCTCTGAGCCACCAGGGAAGCCCATATTCATGGGTAGAAAGACTCAGTATTGTTAAGATGTCAATTCTTGGGCTTTCCTGTTGTCCAGTGGTTAAAAATCTGCCTGTCAGTCCTGGGGACACAGATTCAATCCCTGATCTGGGAAGATCCCACATGTTGTGGGGCAACAAAGCATGTGTGTCTCAAATACTGAGCTAGTACTCTGGAGCGCGTGAGCCACAGGTGCTGAGCCTGTGTACCCTAGAGGCAGTGCTCCCCAAGAAGAGAAGCCTCTGCAATGGGAAGCCTGTGTACTACAACTAGAGAGTAGCCCCTGCTGCCTGCAACTAGAGAAAAAGCCTGCTCACAGCAATGAAGACCTAGTATAGCCAAAAATAAAGGAAGAAAAAAATTTTAACGGATGTCAGTTCTTTCCAAATTGATTTATAAATTCAGTGCAATCCCAATCAAAGTTCAGCAAAATTTTTTGTGGATATCAACAAACTGATTCTAAAGTTTATATGGAGAGGCAAAAGATCTAGAATAGCTAACAGTATTGAACAAAACTCAAGGACTAGTCCTACTTACTTGAAGCTGGACTATAAGACAGTGTGGTATTTATGAAGAAACAGACAAAATAAGTAAATGGAACAGAACTGAGAGCCCTAAGTAGACCCACATGAATATATAATCAGCTGATCTTCGACAAAGGAGCAAAGGCAATGTAACGGAGCAAAGATGGTGTTTTCAGCAGACAGTGCTGAAACAGCATTGACATGCAAATAAGTAAACAAAAATTAACTCCAAGTGGATCACAGACCTAATTGTAAAACACAAAACTATAATTCTTCTAGAAGCAAACATAGGAGAAAAGGTTGATGGTCTTGGCTTTGATGATGACTTTTTAGATCAAAGGCATAACCCACAAAAGAAAGAATCGATAAATTAGACTTCATTCAAATTAAAATTTCTGTAAAAGACATGGTCATGGGAATAAAAGGCCACAGAGAAAATACTTGCAAACTGTATATATCTGATAAAGAACTATTATCCAAAATCAAAAAGAACTTAAAACTCAACAATAAGGAAATAACCCAATTTAAAAATGGACCAAAAACCTTGGCACCTCACCAAAGAAGATAAACAGATGATTGATAAGCATATGAAAAGATGTTTTACATCTTGTGTCTAGGGAATGCAGGTTAAAACAATGAGATATGTGGGTCAAGAAACAACAATTAGAACCAAACATGGTACAACTCACTGGTTCCAAATTGGGAAAGGAGTACAAGGCTGTATATTGTCACCCTGCTTGTTTAACGTACATGCAGAGTACATCATAGGAAAAGCCAGAATGAATGAATCACAAGCTGAAATCAGGATTGCCAGGAGAAATAACAATCTCAGATATACAGATGATACCACTCTAATGACAGAAAGTGAAGAACTAAAGAACCTCTTGATGAGGGTGAAAGAGATGAAAAAACTGGCTTGAAGATCATAGTATCTTGTCCCATCGCTTCCTGGCAAATAGGAGGGGAAAAAGTGGAGCAGTGACAGATCTTATTTTCTTGGGCTCCAGAATCACTGCAGACAGTGACTGCAGCCATGAAATGAAAAGTTGCCTTCTCTTTGGAAGGAAAGCTATGACAAACCTAGAAAGAGTATTATTAATAAAAAGCAGAGACTTCGCTTTGCCATATAGTTAAAGCTCTGGGTTTTCCATAGTCCTGTACAGATGTGAGAGTTGGACTATAAAGAAGGGTGAGCACCAAAGAACTGATGCTTTCAAGTCGTGCTGGAGAGTCCCTTGACTGCAAGGAGATCAAACCAGTCAATTCTAAAGAAATCAAACCCTGAATATTCATTTGAAGGACCGTTGCTGAAGCTGAAGCTCCAATACTTTGGCCACCTGATGCTAAGAGCTGACTCACTGGGACAGACCCTGGGAAAGATTGAAGGGAAAAAGAGACTGGGTGGCAGAGGATGAGATGATTCGAGAGCATCGCTGATGCGATGGATGTGAATTTGAGCAGGCTCCAGGAAATAGCAGGGGACAGAGGAACCTGGTGTGCTATAGTCCCTGGGGTCGCAAACAAATAGACTTAGTGACTGAAGAACAATAGCACAACTACACATCTATTAGAATGGCCAAAATCGAGAACATTGACAGTATTGAGTGCTGACAAAGACGTGGAGCAACAGGAACTCTCATTCATTGCTGGTAGCAATGCAAAATGGTATAGTCACTTAAGAAGACTGGCAGTTTCTTACAAAAGTCAGCATTTTCTTAACCGTACAGTCTAGCAATCACACTCCTTGGTATTTACCCAAAGGAGTTGAAAACTGCGACCACACAATAATCTTCACATGGTGGTTTATAGCAGCTCTGTTCTATAATTGTCAAAACTTGGGAGCAACCAGATAACTTTCTGTAGGTGAAGGGATAAATAAACTGTGGTACATCCAGACAATGAAGTGGTGTTTAGCAGTAAAAAATTTATCAACCCATCAAAAGACATGGAGGAAACTTAAATGCATATTGCTAATTGAAACAAGCCAGTCTAAAATGCCACACACTGTATTAGTCCAACTATATGACATTCTCAAAAAGGTAAAATTATGGAGATAATAAAGATTAATGTGATTGCTAGGGGTTAATGGGAAGGGAGGGATTTTTAGGGCAGCAAGACTATTTTGTATGATACAATAATGGTGGATACATGTCATTATATGCTTGTCCAAACCCATGATATGTGCAACACCAAGAGAATGCTTATTAGACTGTGATGCAGATACATCAGCATAGATTCATCGTTTGTAACAAATGCACCACTCTGGTGGGAATGTTGATAATGGATATTGAAGCTTGTACTTACATGGAGGTAGGGAGTATATATGGGAAATCTCTACCTTCTGCTCTATTTTCCTGTGAGCTCAAAATGGCTTGAAAAATAAAGTATGTATGTGTATATATAGAGTGAGGGATTTCCTAATTTTCATATGAGCCTTCTGCTCTCATTAGATGTGGATCTGAGTGTGGTTAGTAGGGCCTCTAACAAGATCTGAAAGGCAGTCCCAAAGTTTATTGTCAAGGAAGGGTATTGACAGTGGAGGCCTGAACCCAAGAATTGGTATGGTTCCAGTTGTATAACTGATAATTGCTTATATTCCATGACCACTGAAGCATATGATTACTCTTTTCTTTATGCATGTTTGGAAGAATGATGAAATATGAGAAGTGTTCTGTATGAAGAATTGTGTGCTAAAAGCAGTAGTTATCAAACTGCATGTAAGAATTACCCTAGGGATCTGTTAAAACTCCCAAAGTTCAGGCTAAAGTTCACCAGGTAGTTCCAGTGGGAGCCAAGTTTGAGAACTGGTAGGCCAAAGGAGATTTTAAACTTTAATTTATCTCTGTCTGAAGATAGTTTTATTAATCACAATTCCGAAAGGCCCTTGTCTGTAACTTTGCAAGTGGAAGAATTTGGAGGTATAGGAATGCTATTTGTTAATAACAAACTCCTAAAGTGATAAAATCCACCCAAGCTGGAATCAAGATTGCTGGGAGAAATATCAATAACCTCAGATATGCAGATGAGACCACCCTTAGGGCAGAAAGTGAAGAGGAACTAAAAACTTGATGAAAGTGAAAGTGGAGAGTGAAAAAGTTGGCTTAAAGCTCAACATTCAGAAAACGAAGATCATGGCATCCAGTCCCATCACTTCATGGGAAGTAGATGGGGAAACAGTGGAAACAGTGTCAGACTTTTATTTTTCTGGGCTCCAAAATCACTGCAGGCGGTGACTGCAGCCATGAAATTAAAAGACACTTACTCCTTGGAAGAAAAGTTATGACCAACCTAGATAGCATGTTGAAAAGCAGAGACATTACTTTGCCAACAAAGGTCCATCTAGTCAAGGCCATGGTTTTTCCAATGGTCATGCATGGATGTGAGAGTTGGACTGTGAAGAAAGCTGAGCACTGAAGAATTGATGCTTTTGAACTGTGGTGTTGGAGAAGACTCTTGAGAGTCCCTTGGACTGCAAGGAGATCCAACCACTCCATTCTGAAGGAGATCAGCCCTGGGATTTCTTTGGAAGGAATGATGCTGAAGCTGAAACTCCAGTACTTTGGCTACCTTATGCGAAGAGTTAACTCACTGGAAAAGAGTCTGATGCTGGGAGGGATTGGGGGCAGGAGGAGAAGGGGATGACAGAGGATGAGATGGTTGGATGGCATCACTGACTCGATGGACATGAGTCTGAGTGAACTCCGGGAGATGGTGATGGACAGGGAGGCCTGGCGTGCTGCAAATTCATGGGGTCACAGAGTCAGACACAACTGAGAGAGGCTGAACTGAACTGAGCCTGAAGGAGTTAATGTAGTTTCCAAAAGTGCTTGATATAGCCAAGGAACGGCTTAGGCACAGGAAGAATCTGGCTTATACTGGGAGCAAATAAAGCCAGTGTTTAAAATGTGTTTAATCTAAAACACATATGTGCCCCTGGGCCTGAAAACAAGCCAAGACTTTCACAGTTGTGGTGAAGATTCCTAACAACAGATAGAAATGAGTTGCTGTACAATGTTACTTCAACTTGAAAGTTTAGACGGGAAATAGGATTTGTGAAGGGGGTGTTGTAGACAGGGGCTTCCCAGGTAGCTCAGATGGTAAAGAATCTGCCTACAATGCAGGAGACCTGAGTAGAGGAGTGAGGTAGGCACGCAGGACAGGTTATTTTGTGACTTCTTTCTGATCCCAAAGAGAACAGAACTAGCTGATAATTCTAATTATCTGTGTACTCAGAACAAAACCAAATAAACCCTAACAAAATGAAAATTGTGTCCTTTTAGAAGCACTCCAATCTGTGCTGGGTATGAACTTTTATATGTGTCTTCCTTAGAGTATATTACTTCTTCAATAGAACCCTTTCTTAAAGATTTGGATTCTATGTAGGTTTTTTTTTTTTTAAGAATTATGTAGATTCATAGGGAGTTTTAAAAAAAAATGCACAGCGAAGCCCTCATGCGTCCTTGGCCCGGTCTCCACTATGACGACATCTTACGTAAGCAGAGTTTGTGTGTCAGAACCAGGAAATCAGCATGGATATACTCATGGAGGTTGTTCAGACTTCACCAGTTTTGTAAGCACTCAAGTGTGTAGGTGTGTGTAATTCTATGCAGTTTTTCATGTGTAGCTTTGTATAACCACTACCATACTCATGATATCATATTTCACATGGGATTCTGAAGAACTGCTAAGGGCTATGGAATGAGTCACTTTGTAGTCCCATCCCCAACCTGGGTTCTTAACTTTGTATTGCTGGGGGCTGCCACATAGATTTGAAACCTCAAATGGCTTTTGGTGTTTTTTTTTTTCCCATGGGATCATCAGTACAGATGTGTGTCTCAGTTACTGTGCTTTGAGGAGGTAAATTGTGATCACTTTTATTTAAAGAGAATGAACTGATAAGTGTACCCCAAAGCATAAAAATCTGCTATTGATCTTCATTTTGGGGGCAAATTCAACAATTCTGGCACAACAAAGGCACTGCATGTTTGGAAGTTCTTTTCCTGCCGATATTTAGAACATGTGAGATTTGCTCAATAAATAGTGTCTTTCTCTAATTCCTAAAACAGAAGACTGTCCACCTCCCAGAAAAATGGCCTGATAAATTTGAAGTGAATAGGCATGATTCTATAACACGTGAAAACTGTCACTTAACAGTATGTTCTCAGCATTGTCAACATATTAAACTCTGCCTCTCATTGTTTCGGTAATTAGTTCTCCAGAGCTGAATGATACATAATCATATTTACCATTTACATGGTATGGGAATTTTAATTATCTTTGCATCCAGTATGGCAAAACTAGGTGTTAAGGAATGTAAGTCCAGTGTTAAGCTTTCTGTTCCCAGGATTTGCAGATAATCTATAGTCTAGCAAAAACTGTTTACATGTGTGCTCTGCACCCCATTCTCTTCCATAGAAACTCTTATTTCTGACACTCTTTTTGGCAAGAGTTCCATAGGCGAGAATAATTCTGGAGTTTGTTCTGGTTAGTTCAGTCAATGAGCTCAGCCCTGGTGAAGTAATGGGATGTATGATAAGGGATGAAGTATCTAAACACCAGGATATTCATCTTGAATAAAAGCAGCTTTGGGGTATTTATAAAGAATATATTCTGCCCTATAAAATTGTAGGATATTTGTTAGGGATTTGATAGACTGTGTGTTCAGCAAAGCATCCAGTTGATAATCCTGTTGTCATAGAGAAAGCAAGAGAATTCCAGAAAAATACCTACTTTTGCTTCATTGACTACGCTAAAGCCTTTGACTGTGTGGATCACAATAAACTGGAAAATTCTTAAAAGAGATGGGAATATGAGACCACCTTACCTGTCTCCTGAGAAACCTGTATGCAGGTCAAGAAGCAACAGTTAGAACCCTACATAGAATAACTGGTTCAAAATTGGGAAAGGAGTGCAACAAGGCTGTATATTGTCACCCTGCTTATTTAACTTAAATGCAGAGCACATCATGTGAAATGCTGGGCTGGATGAATCCGAAGCTGGAATCGATAGCTAGGAGAAATATCAACAAACTCAGATATGCAGGTCTGATGGCAGAAAGTGAAGAGGAACTAAGGAACCTTTTGAGGACGGTAAAAGAAGAGAGTGAAAAAGCTGGCTTGAAACTCACCATTCAAGAAACTAAGATCGTGGCATCCAGTCCCAGCACTTCATGGCAAGCAGATAGGGAGAGGGAGAAGCAATGGCAGATCTTTTGGGAGGAAAGGAGGGCTCCAAAATCACTGTGGACAGTGACTGCAGTCATGAAATTAAAAGACACCTGCTTCTTGAAGGAAAACTGTGACAAACCTAGACAGTGTATTAGAAAGCAGAGACATTACTTTGCAGACAAGGTCCATATAGTCAAAGGTGTGGTTTTTCTAGTGGTCACAGATGTGTTAGTTGGACCATGAAAATGGCCGAGCACTGAAGAATTGATGCTTTTGAATCCTGGTGCTGGAGAGGACTCGAGAGTCTCTTGGACTGTAAGGAGATCAAAGTAGTCAATCCTAAAGGAAATCAACCCTGAATAATCATTGGAAGGACTGATGCTGAAGCTGAATTTCCAATACTTAGGCCACTTGATGTGAAAGTCTAACTCTGAAAAAGACCCTGATTTTGGGAAAGATTGACAGCAAAAGGAGGAGAGGGCAACAGAGGATGAGATGGTTATATAGCATCACCGACTCAACGGAAATGAACTTGAGCAACTCCAGGAGATAGTGAAGAACAGAGAAGCCTGGTGTGCTACAGTCCATGGGTTCGCAAAGAGTCGAACATGACTTAGCAACTGAACGACAACAAATTGTCTCATAAAGCTTGATTTGAAAAAGTCAGTTTATTTAGAAACAGTAGGCAAAAAACATCTAGAGTCTTAAATATCCTGAAAAAGTAAGCACCAACCCACATTCATAAAAGAGCAGAGGAAGAAAATAATCAAATTTAATGACTCTAAAATGAACCAGAAGAGACTTCAGATTATTTTCAATAAGAAAGCAAGCTTATCTATGTGGAAATGTAGATTTTAAATATTAAGAGAGGAAATATTAATTTCCTCTCTTAAATATTAGGAAAGCTAGGGTTATATCAGTAAATGCTCCCTGAATCCACCAACCCAATCAAGAAAACAGTGAAACAGCGTCTTTAACAAGTGGAACAATTCAAAGATGTTTTGAATAACTGTACAGAAGTTAATTCATAAAATACTCAAGTGGACACTGATACAGCTTTAAAAAGCAGTTGCTAAAGACTGCAAGTAGGATAATTTTAGAAATGCTATCAGTACATCAGTCACAAAGCTTATGGTTAAAAGGATGTCAAAAAAGCAATGTATTGGCCTATAAAAAGAAAAGCTGGTTGATGTATTAGCAACCAACTAGACAACCCACTCCACTATTTTTGCCTGGAGAATCCCAGGGACAGAGGAGCCTAGTGGACTGCCGTCTATGGGGTCGCACAGAGTTGGACACGACTGAAGCAACTTAGCAGCAGCAGCAGCAGATAGCAGTGATCATGTCATATGTCTAGTAAGCAGCATGTCAACATGC
This sequence comes from Nanger dama, assembly GCA_917880005.1. Classification (NCBI taxonomy): domain Eukaryota; kingdom Metazoa; phylum Chordata; class Mammalia; order Artiodactyla; family Bovidae; genus Nanger; species Nanger dama. The sequence continues at coordinate 17,376,058 of CAKJTW010000003.1, read as the reverse complement.
AGTTTTTACAAAGAGTAAATGAGGGTACATATAAAGTTCACAGCACAAGGCTTTTTTTAAAGCTGGGTTTTGTTTACCTCTCAGGAGATAGCACTTTAAAGCTGTTTTATGCTGTCGTCCCCTAAATCAGTGCATGTTACTGCATGGTTGTAGTGAAAAGAAAATTTAGAATGTTTTGTATCAGTAATGTCACACATCAGTGCCATTCTTAAGAGATAATTATTTTTCACTGGTAGGAGTACAAATTCATGATTTTGCCAACAATTTATGACTGCTGAGTAAGAACGTAGCTACTGAGCACCTACTGAACACTCAGAGTGTACCAAGAATTTCATGTGTATGACTTTACCTAAAACTTAGAACAGTTTTATTGAGGTAGTTACTTTTTTATTATCTCTGTTCTACAAATGGGAAAGCTGAAGCCAAGGGAATAAACAGTTTGCAGAGATCATAGCTGGTAGGATGCTTAAGACAGAAAGAAAAGACACTCTAGAACTCATGCCCTAACCACAGTACTCTTCGGAAAGGTGTTGGTTGAAGGGAAAAGTGAAGGTAGGGAGACTGCAGATCAGATCACTGAGAATAAAGTGGAAGAAAACGAGACATTCTGGCCTTAGACTGCTTTTCTAGCCTTAGACTACTTTTCTAGCCTAAGGCACCCAGTACTTGTTTACTCTTCAACCTTAGTTAAGGAGAAGCAGTGATCAAGGAGATAGGAGTCTGGGTGGAAGAAATATGAGGAGAAGAATGTGAGGGCACAGTAAAGGACAGAGATGGTAGGGACCCAACAGGAGCAGAAGATGCTAAGGAGAGGGGGCAGGAACACGAAGAGCTACGCAAAAAGAGCTTCACGACCGAGAGAACCAAGATGGTGTGGTCACCCCTAGAGTGACCACATGCATCCTGGCATGCAAAGTCAAGTGGGCCTTAGGAAGCATCACTACACACAAAGCTGGTGGAGGTGATGGAATTCCATTTGAGCTATTTCAAATCCCGAAAGGTGATGCTGCACTCAATATGCCAGCAAATTTGGAAAACTCAGCAGTGGCCACGGGACTGGAAAAGGTCAGTCCAATCCCAAAGAAAGGCAATGCCAAAGAATGCTCAAACTACCTCACAGTTGCACTCATCTCACATAATAGCAAGGTAAAGCTCAAAGTTCTGCAAGCCAGGCTTCAGCAATAGGTGAACTTCCAGATGTTCAAGCTGCTTTTAGAAAAGTAAGGAACCAGAGATCAAATTGCCAACATCCATTGGATCATCAAAAAGCAAGAGAGTTCCAGAAAAACATCTACTTCTGCTTTATTGACTATGCCAAAGCCTTTTACTGTGTGGATGACAACAAACTGGAAGATTCTTAAAGAGATGAGAATACCAGACCACTTGACCTGCCACCTGAGAAATCTGTATGCAGGTCAAGAAGCAACAGTTAGAACTGAACATGGAACAACAGACTGGTTCCAAATCAGTCAAGGCTGTATATTGTTACCCTGCTTATTTAACTTATATGCGGAGTACATCATGAGAAATGCCAGGCTGGGTAAAGCACAAGCTGGAATCAAAAATTACCAGGAGAAATATAAATAGCCTCAGATATGCAGATGACACCACCCTTATGGCAGAAAGCAAAGAAGAACTAAAGAGCCTCTTAATGAAAGTGAAAGAGGAGAGTAAAATTGTTGGCTTAAAGCTCAACATTTAGAAAACTAAGATCGTGGCATCTGGTCCCATCACTTTATGGCAAATAGATGGGGAACAGTGGAAACAGTGTCAGACTTTATTTTGGGGGGCTCCAAAATCACTGCAGATCGTGACTGCAGTCATGAAATTAAAAGACATTTGTTCCTTGGAAGAAAAACTATGACCAACGTAGACAGCATATTAAAAAGCAGAGACACTACTTTGCAAAACAAAGGTCCATCTAGTCAAAGCTATCGTTTTTCCAGTTGTCATGTATGGATGTGAGAGTTGGACTATAAAGAAAGCTGAGTGCCAAAGAATTGACACTTATCAACTGTGGTGTTGGAAAAGACTCTTGAGAGTCCCTTAGACTGCAAGGATATCCAACCAGCCCATCCTAAAGGAGATCAGTCCTGGGTGTTCATTGGAAGGACTGATGTTGAAGCTGAAACTCCAATACTTTGGCCACCTCATGCGAAGAGTTGACTCACTGGAAAAGACTCTGATGCTGGGAAGGATTGGGGGCAGGAGGAGAAGGGGACGACAGAGGATGAGATGGTTGGATGGCATCACCGACTCGATGGACGTGAGTTTGGGTAAACTCCAGGAGTTGGTGATAGGTAGGCCTGGCTTGCTGCAGTTCATGGGGTCGCAAAGAGTTGGACATGACTGAGCGACTGAACTGAAAGGAAGACTCAGATCTGACATTTAAGGGGTGACTCTGGAGAATTCCAAAGTGGCAAAGCAAGAGTTTATGAGTATGAAGGATTAGATTGAGAGAAACAACCCCAGGGGACTTGGTGAAAGTGAAGGCAGATTCCTCGGGGAATGTATGAACATGTGAAACTGGTGGAGTTTGGAGGTGGTTGGGTGGGTGTTCCTGTACTGTTTTCATTATCTGTACCTGTCCTCAACGTTTCATCAGACATTCCCTTCCTTCTCTGGGGCCTCACATCTGATTTTCTAAAACAACATGATTGAGCATCAACTCTTGGGTACTTGGTTGTACTATTTAAGTTTATATAATCTGAAAGAGCTCCTTCTGGTCTGTAGGAATTGTCTACCCTTTAAAAATGCCCTTTTCATGAATTATCTTATTCTACAACTGAGCACTTAGTACATCTTTTTAAGTATAAGTACCATGATCGACCTCAGAGATATGGCACGCATTATCAGTAATCTCAAATAGGTAACCAGAGCTCATTCCTTACAGTATGTGTTGTATATACTTAAATCTGACCAGGAGTAATTTTATACTTTCATGAGCATTTACACTTTGCTGTACACCAGAAACTAACAAACATCAACTATACTTCACTTTTAAAAAGAGATTATGAACAATTTAGAATAACACTTCATCTGGGAAACTGGTCACCAAAATTTCAGCAAATTTTTTAAGGATTTGACTTTAAAAATGTGTTTTCTTAAAGGCACATGTAAAATTATGGAAGCCTTACTTTAAATTATTAATTTCTCTTAAGATTCTACATCATTGAAAACAAAGACACGTTTTAAAAATTAGACCCAGGTACCTCCATTGGTCTGGGTAATGCAGCTTTATTAAAGAGTGGCGTGCTGTCTCTGCCAGTGTGCACTTTCTCTGATGGAAAGAAAATGGTTCAGGTGTCCCTTATATACTCAGGAGGTGCCTTTGGCCTTTTTACTGTATGAATCTGGTCTGGAGCTGTTTATACTAAATGCAACCATGTTTGAAATAAAGGGTCCTAATGAACCTCTTTCTGCATGGAATGCTAATTAATTGCCTGCTTTTAATTGATAATTGGACATTACCCCCTCAGTAGTACCATCATCTTAAACCACAGTCCAGCCCCTACTGTCCATCAACGAAGGATTGGACAGTTATGCAGTATTTGACTAGACACTGGGCATGTTTAATTTGCGAGAGAATAGTACCCATGTGCACCTTAATGGGAAGAAAAAGGTGAATAAACAGTTGACCTTTGGCAATATTATGACTGCTAAAAGAAGACAATAACCAGCTCAGCTTACACTCCACATGTGTTCCCTCCATTCTTGGTAGAAACAGAAAAATAAAATAGAAAATTCTTCTGTTGGCAGAGAACATGTATTTATACATTCTTGTGTGTTTAGCTCAGTGGTTAGAGAACACTTCCTGGAAAGACCGCAGTACACAAGTGTTTTCAATCTGAACTTGTGCATTTCAAGGTTCACTGCCCTGGAGGTGGCTTGGTTCAGTGTTTAAAACACACACTAATGAATTTCAGGTTTGGGGCAGAAAGTGGCTGTTTCACATTGGACAATCATGTGAACTTGGAATTGCTTCCCGTGAATGTCTGAAATAACTATGTAATGTCACTCTGGACAGCAGGTTCTTCTCCTGTCTCCAAACACAGATAACTGATTGCCTTTGCTCGGGATACTCAGTGCTTGCTTACTTTTAAAACTTAGATTTGGCAGTCTTTCATTTTTGTAAAGGGAACATTGTGGGAGAAAGTAGAGCAAAGATCATCTGAGTGCAGTTGGATGTACTGAAGGACACTTACAAATAACCTTGAAACAACCCCAAAAGACTGGTTCGAGCTGAATATTTTTCTTTTTCTTTCTTTCTTTCTTTTTTTAAAATTTTGTTTTTCCTCTTGGCTGTTTGGAGTAAGAGACATTTCAAAAGAAAGTCACCTTTCCTACCTTTCTGTGTTATACATCTAGCAGTAATTTAGGAACTTCATCCTATCTGATCCAGCTGACCTCAAAAGTCAAGGAAGCAGAGTAGTTGATATAGTAATTTCTGTAGAGGAGAAAGCAGTAAGCTAATGAAATCACAGACACCCCTTAGTCAGAACAAGCTCTGAGTGATGCCCGCCCTGGCCTGTGCACTTTTGGCATGCTTTCAAAGACTTGATTTTCTGACTAGCTGGGATGCTGCAATTTCCCAGCATTCCAGAGGTCTTGCTTATATGCTCAGAGCAAGTCACCATTTGTGTTGGACCAGCAGGGGGAAAAGAAAAAAAAGTTGATTTCCTGCATTCCTTTATCTGTGAAAGATTGACCATGGGCTGTAAGGTCCTTATGGAGCAGGGGAGTTTCCATTTCTGTGTGATGCCGTATTTGTCTCAGTTACACCATTCATCATCTGTGAGGCTGTGCACAAAACTCCCTCTGAGTTGCAGTTTCCTCCTTCCTCATTTAAGCAAGCTGGGCCAGATGAGCCCCTCATGCCCTTTCTAGCTTTCATGGCCTGGAGTTCAGTTTCTTCAGCACATAGGAGCTTGGGGCATTGATTACACTGGTCGACAAGAGATAGTTTGGGTCATTTAACTGCTGATGAATTTCCAGCAGATGACTGTGAATGTATAACAACACTCAAATCCTGCAGAAAGTTTGTGTTGGCTTTGCTGAAAGGATCGGTGGACATCCAGGTGACAATGCACTCCTAAGTGCCAGGCAGGGGTTGTCAGAAGACAGTGGCACATCTGTGCTGGATGCTCACCGTGGACAGTGGCCTGTTTGAGAGCAGGGCGGCAGCATGAGGTGGTCCTGGTGCAGCCTGGCATCAGAAGATCGTGGGCGCCTCCCTGCTCCTGACCACCCCTCCCAACCCAAATGCCCTGGCCTCATAGCCTTTGGCGACTTAACCTCACAGTTCTAAGATTCTGTTTGGCTATTTTTAAAATGAAGATAATATCTACTTTTCAGGATAAATAGCTTAAAGGTAATGTACTTTGGCCACCTCATGCGAAGAGTTTACTCATTGGAAAAGACTCTGATGCTGGGAGGGATCGGGGGCAGGAGGAGAAGGGGATGACAGAGGATGAGATGGCTGGATGGCATCACTGGCTCGATGGACGTGAGTCTGAGTGAACTCCAGGAGTTGGTGATGGACAGGGAGGCCTGGTATGCTGCAATTCATGGGGTCGCAAAGAGTTGGACACGACTGAGCGACTGAACTGAACTGAACTGAATGTATTTCAAAGTGTCTTGCAAATCAGTGAAACTTGATAAATAGATAACTAAAAACAGCAATTTGTAAAAAAGACTCCAAATAAGATAACTTTATCTGAAAGCTGAAGGAGGAAAAAAAGAACATTTGTGTAGTGAGTAATAAACATTTCACAGAGTACTCTCAGACATCTCTCTATCCTTACAACCTCATTTTACAGATGCAGAGATACAGGTTCCCAGGGTTATGATACCTGGAAACAGTGGAGTGGAGATTCTTCTGGTTCCAAACCGTTGTGTTCCTTTTACAGTATTTTATAGTTAATGTTAAACCTCTGGTAATTCTGGAAAAGGAAATAAATGATCAAAAATGGTCATAGTACCTATTTGAGGGATTTCTTCTTATGCCCCCTTTATATGACTACAGCTGTACTGACTGCCATTTGAGAACCAAACCCAGGAAAGCCAGACCAGTCACTCCTCACTTTGTGGGATCTTAATTCTGAAACAGTTCCTGGGGATAGCTGGAAGATTTGAATATCTCTGGGATGTCACTGTCCAGTTTCGAAATAATTTTATAAATGGGTTTCTTCCAGGAAGGATCTGCGTCTTTGCCTGCGGAGACAGCCCTGAAGAACTCCTGTAAAGTCAAGCTGGCGATTTCCAAGAAGCAGTCTGGGACCTGCATTCCCAAAGAGACCCACGAGAAAGAAAAACGTGAGGCTGTGAAGCCTGGCACCATTCAGACCTCACTGCCTGATGCTGCCATTTCCTTGGGTTGCAGGCTGATCAGAGCACCCCCACTCTACTGGCCCCTGACTTTTGCAGCCCCAGGAATCCCTTGCTCCCTCATCAAATATAGACCTTAAAATGATGATCCTGATGAGACAGCCCTGGGAAAAACTGGATTAGGGACACTCCCTCTGTAGGCGTAGCTGATTCCATTAATGGGTGACATTTTTAGCAAGTGGGAAATGCTGACTCTGGTTAAAATGAAATCTGTGATTCAAAAGAGGTTTTTAGTATTCTTTTCCTTGGTGCCTCACCCCCAAGCTTATGACTGTCGTACCTCATTCCACCTTTTTGGGGATTGGATTCAAAGGACTTGGAATCATTCCTGCTTCCAAAGCCAACCATTTGGCTTGGGAGACCTCACCCAAACTGGCAACATTAATGATGGGACATCCCACAGGGCCTCCAGATCCAGCCTGGCTGGGGGCTTGCCCCTACTGCCTGCCAGATGACCACCCCCACATGGAAAGACGCAGTGCTGCCCCCCACCCACATGCCTGGACCCCCACGAGCCTCTCAAAGGAGGCATGGTTCACTTTCCCCACAGGTAGGCTTAAGTTTCTAAACATATTCCGATGGGGCATCTGAACAGTGGATGCCAGCAGTTCTCTGCTTTCTTGGAGGTGTCCATACACTGCTGTGTTTAACCGCACAGTCAAGTGAGAAATACGAGAAGAGGGCAGTGTGCTCAGTGACCAGACAGACCGGGCACCTGCAGAACAAGATGCCAGCTGAACAGAGCTGCTGGCCACACACAGGAAGGGTGCAGGCTCTCACTGAGGACACTTGGGCCACTTGCTCACCCTTCGCCAAAGATTTACCTCTAAGGTGCCACCAGTGTGCCTTCACAGGGATCCCCAAAGGACTGAGCAGCTTAAGTGTTGTGTATTACTTCCAGAAAGGATTTGAGATGATTTGCCATGGGAGGCCCACAGATAAAACTGTTCAAGGGAGAATAAAGATAAGAACCAAACGATGAACAGAAACTGGTGTAAAGAAAACTTTGGCCAAGAACGAGTGCTGCATCTAGAGCCCGGCATTTACCCTGGGCCTCCTGGTGCAAAGGCAAGAAGGCTTTCAGGGTATAAAACCCGGTCATTACAGAGTAGTGTCTAAAATGGCATAACACCTGACCTCTGCCCATGTTTCTGAATAAAGACTGGCTGGAGATTCAGTTTGGCATCTACCTGTTGCCTACGAGAAGATGCAGAGGTGTCATCTTTGTGGATGGAACAGAGATGGGTCCCAGGCTGCCCTGCTCTCAGTGACGTAAGGACAGACATGGAAGGGGATCTTTTCTAAAACTCCAATCACAAAGGGAAGGCACTCATCAGACCTCCTGGGACCCGAGCGCATGGTCTTACCTCAAAGTCGTTTCCCTTGTTATAGTGCATATTGAGAGCTCGAAAAAGTTCTGAGTCGCGGAGAACCACCAGCATTTTGGGATTTGTGACACCATCTGAAATCGCTTGCCGGGCAAATTTCTCCATCTGTATATAATAAAACTCACGGAAGTTGCTGAACCACTTGATCATCTGGGAGGTGATGCAGCGGTTGAACTGTGCAAACAACAGGATCCATGAAGTCAGACATTTACCACGAGGTGCTCAGAGTCAGAACTGTCAGCTTCCAATTCAACACGGGAGTTAGCAAGAGTGGCTTCAATTCACACTAAACAGGGCTTTCTTTAAAAAGAAGTCACAGCTATTTTCTAAGCCTACATGGAAAAATCTGAATTAGCCGTAATGCCCAGTAGAAAACAAATGTATTTTATAGCCTAGACTTATAAAGCGGAGAAGGCAATGGCACCCCACTCCAGTACTCTTGCCTGGAAAATCCCATGGATGGAGGAGCCTGGTGGGCTGCAGTCCATGGGGTTGCTGAGAGTCGGATACGACTGACCAACTTCACTTTCACTTTTCTCTTTCATGCATTGGAGAAGGAAATGGCAACCCACTCCAGTATTCTTGCCTGGAGAATCCCAGGAACTGCGGAGCCTGGTGGGCTGCTGCATATGGGGTTGCAGAGAGTCAGACATGACTGAAGCGACTTAGCAGCAGCAGCAGCCGCAGACTTATAAAGGTTTTTTAGTCCTTAAGTGTGACGTTGGGGGCCCAAGGTCAAGATCAGCGTGGTCCCAGTGTCTGCAGCACCCAGGTAGATTACATCACAGCCCCAGTGCCCTCTGCCAGGTAAAGAGCCAAGGGAAGGGGTAATGGGATCAGAGGACTGTGTATTGGCAACTCAGAGTTGCAGAATGAATCACAAATGATAGCTTGGTTCAGGAATGAAGCAAGCCATTGGGTATGAGGGAAATAGCTCAAAAAAAAAAAAAAAAAAAAAAAATGTTGAGATACAAAGGATACAAAGTATTAACAGCCCCTCACCCAGCTCCCAGGGTAAAGGAGGCCCTCTGAAACTATGGAAACACACAAGGCCTGGTTCCAACCATCAGAGCTTGATTTGTCTCATTGTCATATTGATTTGTATGCTCCTTCACTCAGTTTTGAAACACTTTCAAAGGTGTATTTAACAGCCACAGTGTCCAACTCTTGATATATTCTTTCTTTTTATAGTGCCCCCAGCAAAGACAGCACACTGGGCTAAAGATGCTGTTTATTCTTGGTCTGTAACCCACCCCCCTTCCTCCCCAAGTGTTTCTGGGTCTTAACTATAGCTCAGAAGCTTAAATCCAGAGACCCAACCTTCCTATCCCAAAAGTTACCCCTGTTTATTCAGTTTCTCAGCCCAGGACAAAAATGCCACAAGAAGAAGAGGAGCTAACGTGCACAGATGTTGACCTAGGATTTGACTCAATGTGGGAAACACCTGCGGCCACTTGGGGATTTTGCAGAGACTGGGACTCAGTTGAAGGACTTTACCTGAACGTCAGGGAAGTAAGCCTTCAGGAGGTTGGAGCTGGGGTAGCGTGTGAAGAGAAACATCAGCTTGGCCTTCTTCAAGTGACCGGGATTGAGGCCCTCCTGGATTTGGCCCAGGGTCAAGGAAGACTAAGACCAGTTTATCAAATGATTTTGTCAAATTATCCAAGTGGTAAATTGCCCTGTTCCTTATGGTTTCTATTTAATTTTTTTTTCTGGTTGAATGATGTATTTGCTTCATTTTTCTGTCTCTAGCAAGTATGATCAGATAAACTTCTTTCTTTCCAGATGCTGAATACCATCTATGTACAGTAAAGTTGCAGAGTTTGAAAAACATTTTGATGTGTTAAAGATCTGTTGCATATGTGATAGCAAATACAATTTGTTGTACTCAGTGTGTGTGTGCACACTTTCACAATAGGGTGGGAAGAGATGGCAGCTGTCCCCCAGATAAACTATTTCAAAACCCCAAGTAGAGACTGACTTCTCTCTGTCTCAGTTTCCTCGTCTGTAAAATGAGAGGAGTCAGTTTTCTGGCCCTCATTGTTGCATTTGTGGTGTTGATGCCAACGAGCACCTAACCTCACTGAGTACCAGATCACGGTTTGCTTTGGCTCAAGAAGCTAGAATTGCTGGGCTGCACTTCTCTCCGTTTGCCTGGCAGAAGTTCCCCCTCACCCTCCCCACCTCAACTCAGATGCCCCCTCTGCTGTGAAACCCTTCCTTGCCGAATTAGGCCTTCCTTACCCTGGGATACCAATGTTCTTTGTATAAGCTGTTTTTTGTAAGAATGACATGATTGAGATTTTTATTGCATGTTTGTCTCCCCATTTAGACTGTGAGCTCCTTGAGAGCAAGGGCCTTACCCTTTCATCTTTGTATTCCACGTGCCTAGCCCAGTGCTAGGAGCAGAGTAGGTGCTCAATAAATGTTTGGTGAATGAAGGAATGAGTGAGTGAATTGTCAACTTTAATCCACGATTAACTATGGGGATTCTATTCCAACCCACTTAGCATTCCCAGGAACAATCCTAGGGCTGCGTGGGAAACACACAGGGTTAACCTTGGAGCTGAGGCTGAGAGCTGTAGCTTTAGGACAATGAGGCCTTCTCAGTAGGACAGGTCAGTTTACCCGAAGGAAACCAGACAACTGATCACAACTGTAGCTGGCCCAGGCACCCAGGCCGCTGTCCAGGAGGCCCCTGCCCCCTGCCTCATTAGCCCTACTTCTTATCCTTCTTAAGTGCCATGGAAAGAATCCTGGATTGGGAGCTCAAACACCCAGCTTCAGATAATAGATTTCGCCACCTGGTCCCTGTGTGACCCTGGGCAAGCCGCTTACCTTCACTGGGCCCCATTTCTAAACTGTGGAGTGTAGTGGTTGAAACTCACGCTGGGCAGTCAGATGCTGGCTTTGAACCCTGGCTCTGCGTGTGTCTGTCTTTGACTCTGAGCAAGTTAGTCAGCTTCTCTGTCCCTCTCAAACACTGATCTAGACTGGATACTGGAGGATGGAGAGTGGACTGAATGGACGCCAGGTTTCAGAATTTATTTTATCAAGGCAACATGGTACGTGTACGATGTGTTAGTTACCACCCGCAGCAGGGTCTATGGCAGCTGTCTAATCAGACAGTTTATAAAGTTCCCACAGCAAAATCAATGACTAATAGTGCTAAGTGAGATAGTCTATAAGAGGCCTCCTATCACCTGGGTAGAGCTTCCCAGGTGCCGCTGGTGGTAAGAGCCGGCCTGCCAAGGCAGGAGACACAGGAGATGTGGGTTCCATCCCCGGGTCAGGAAGATCCCCTGGAGGAGGGCATGCAACTCACTCCAGTATTCTTGCCTGGAGAGTCCCCGTGGACAGAGGAGCCTGGCGGGCTACAGTCCGTGGGGTTGCAAGGAGTCAGACATGACTGAGTGACTTAGCACACAGCACAGGTCAGGTTTTGCAACCGAGAGAATTTCCCATCAACCTTAGGAGAAAGAAATCATAGGAAATTTCAGAGCGTTCTGAGTTCCAGAACTGTGTCTGGGTGGCAGTGCAGAGGGGCACAGTCAGTCCCAACGCCTGCCACCCAGGAGGCATGTGGTTGCCCATCATTGTCTCATCATCATACCTACTCCACCTGTTCACAGGGGTGTCATGTGAAGGGGAAGTTCATTTATCCTTAAGCATCTCGCTCTTCTGGGTTTTCAAGGCCCAGAAGAACAAATTTATAATTCTAGAATGAGGGAATAATTGGGGCCAGGATGCTGCCTGGGGGCCCCAAATCGTTCCAAAGGCAGCCAACTACATGTCCAGGGCAGCCAGGCCCTGTGGGTGGCCCCTGAAAACCTCCTGAAGTTCTCGGGCCCAAGCCTCACTTCACGAGGCAGGGCCAGGCATACAGGAGGTGCTTTTCTGAAGCAGCAGATTACCCTTCCCAGGGGAAGATCAGCGGAGAATCTTTGAGGACTGAGTTCTTGAGGTTCTTCCATAACCTGACTCTGACAGGTAGACTTAACCAGTGGCCTCTTATCAAAGACCCGGACAGATAGCTTCTCTCACAGAGGGCTTTCATCTGACAAGAAAATCTGTCTATGGTGATATCTCCGTGTCTGCTGCCTGAAAGGTGTGCTGGTGGTTGTCGAGATCCTCTCAGCATTGGGTTTGCTGGTGGCTGTTGCTCCCTGCCTGCCAGGAAAAGAACCCAGAGCTGTCCAAGCTTGGGCAGTGTTGCCAACACTTGTGACCAGCAGGTGGCGCGCATACCATTTAGGACCCAAGAGCCAGCCTGGTGTGGCCGTGAGCTGGTTCCACCCCATCCTGCCGCCTTTTGCCACAGCTTGCCAGGTAGAAGAGGCATGACTATTCACCCCTGCTTGTGTGACTCCACAGAACCCAGGAGATGCTATTTAAGGCTGTCCCTGAGAAGCAGCAACGTGAGCTTGGCTCGCTAAAAATGCCACATCCAAAATATGTTCTCAGGAGCTTTAATCTCACAAGATGCTGGTTGAAAGAGGGTTCTTTGGTTTTACGCGTGTGGGACTGTATACATTTTCCTCTTAGCGTTTTTCATCGGACTTCATGTTAAAAAGGCTCTGAGAAGTCCCACAGAAATGGAATTAACACAGCGTTTACCCAAGCAACTACTCTTGCTTCAAAAACTTTTACATTCCTGAGGGAGGGTTACTCTGGAGAAATGCCTGTTTCTGAGTGGGATCTCCCTACGGCTTGCAAAGGTGATGCAGTAAGATTTTCAGACACCCCTGCAGACCAGCCTGGGCCCCACAGCCTGCCCGGCAGGGCCCCCCCCCCCCACCGCCTGCTCCACACACACAGCACCCAGCTCTCTCCTCAGCTGCAGCTTAGAAGCTAGTCCTTAAACTGAAGTCTTCTGACCCCTTTCACCTGGCCTCAGGTCTTGTCCCTGAAGAAAATCTCCCCTTTTCCCATCAGCCCCGCAAGTTTCTGGCCCCTCGTGTATTGCCCATGAGTTATCTAGTTGGTGCAGGTAGAAGGGGCATGACTATTCACCCCTGCTTGTGTGACTCCACAGACACAGGAGAAGCAATTTAATGAGATGTCTCAGTTAAGCAAATGTCTCTTTTTGCCTGAAGAGACAAGAGGTTCTGGGAGCCACGCCTCAGGCAAGGCCACTCCTTCGGCCTGTCCAGCCGAGGTGCGCGAGCAGCTGGCGTCTCAGTGACGGGGTTCCTCCTTCCGCAGCGTGCTTTTGTCATATTTTGGGAGCCCATAATAAACAAAACCCTTCCAGACCCAAAGGACTAAGTCAGTAGTGATAGAATCTATGTTACAGAAGAAGGTAAAGGAGCTCTCCCAGACCCTTAGATCTCAGAACGTGGTCACCACTTTCTCAGGAACCTGCTAGCTATGAGCCACACGGGAAGGAAGCCCCCAGAACGAACACTGAGAAGACCCCCTCTCCTCTGGAAGAGCAGAGCAGTTGCCTGTGCCAAGCAGTTATTTGTCCCCTAACCTCCCCTCAGCGTCCAGAGTTTCTGTCTCCCTGGGTTGGGACACACAAGAACCCCGATTGCCCGAAAAGGATACGTGGGCCGCAGAGAAAGGAAGCGGGTCCATGACGGCCTGCCGGCCACCCGGCTCCATTTTCACTGGGGGAACGAGGGACAGTCTTTCCAAACAGGTGGACGTGAAGGGCCAGGGGGCACTGCTGCTGGCTCAAGGCCAGAGGTCGCAGTTTGGCAGCTCCCCAAGGTCGCAGGGCCACCTCGGAGGAGGGCTGGCTCGGGGCAGACAGGTCCTGAGGAAGACCGCCCCTCCAGTGGCCACCGGGCCCATGGCCCAGTAGCTGGCCAAGAATCTGCTCCTCCTGGATGTGGGCAGGTGCAACCACCAAGGGACAGTCTGCTGGAGAAGCCTGATAGGGTTTGGGGGTCATTCTCAGAGAGACGGGGTACCTGGGAGAATCTAGAGGTTTGGCCAGCGATAAGCTTCCCAGCGGAGCCCCCGCTGGTGGCTGGGCCCGCCTGGGCAAGGCCGCCAGAGGAAGCGGATCTTTACGGGCACTGCCCTTGGGAGGCAAGGGCTCGCTTCTCCCGTCTGGCACCGGCCCCTGGAATCTCCCCGCCCAGCTGGGTCAGGTGCCCCGATGGATCCACCAGTACCTTTTGTAACACCGAGTCCACAGCCTGGGATATGGCCCCCGTCAGTTCTGTCTTCAGACTCTCCAGCAAGGCCCGTGCTTCAGAGGGAAGAAACCTGGGCCCCTCAGACAGGTGCTGGACCTCAGACACTCTGTGTTTCTCCACCCTGGAGAGGTCCCCGATGGACCCCAGGCAGTGGTCGCTGTCCACCCCCAGGGTCCAGACCCAGAGCCGTTCCTCTGGTCTGCGGTTGGAGGGCCCTGAGCTGCGGCCCTGGGCTCCACGGCCCGCAGGATACGCTCCTGCAGGTGTCTCATCTGCTGCCTCAGCAGGTGGAGCTGTCCTCTCACCCGAGGGCCCCCCTTCCTGCCGCCGCCCCGGTTCCCTGCGGGGCCTGCCTCCAGGGGGTCTTGCTGCATGGGAAGGCTCTGCTTCCTCTTCCGCCCCCGGGCCTTCGCTGGGTGGCTTGGGCTGTCCCCAGTGAGGGGCCTGCCTGGCCCCAGAGAAGTTGGCGAGAGGAACATGCCTCGGACGATGGTCTCTACTCTGGCTTTCTTTGCCTGGATGTGCTCATCCCCAAAGCAGTCAGGGTCAGAGAGGCTGGAGCTGGGGACTTGACTCCAGGCAAAGGGGGGAGCATCTGCTCCGCTCTCTGGGGGACAGGCTTCTTCCACCTTCCATACAAGATTCTGTCAGATACTGGTCTGGACCCAAAAGCAAGCTGGAGTTTGGATCCATCTCTTGGCTCCACAGATGCCGTAGGCAGGGTTCCGTGAGAGAGTTCCTCCTCTGGAGGCTGTCAGCTGGAGGTGTACCTCCAGGGAGCTGAGGATCTCTCCTCTCCACTTAGAGGAAGGATTCAGACTCTGGGATTCCAGGTGCTCACCCACCTCCTGTGCACTCTGAAAATAGAGACGGGAGAAAACAGGACCTGTGACTTTGAGCGGTTCCTCTCAAACTTGATTGTGCAGATGAATCAGCTTGAATACTGTTAAAATGTAGATTCTAAGTCAGCAGGTCTGGCGTGGGGCAGCAATTGATTCTGTATCCCCAGCCAGCTCCCAGGTGATGCCGCTGGTCCCAACCACAGTTTGAAGACATTCCCAAGAGCAGGCCTCCCAAGAGAAAGTTCTTGTCCTGCCAGGACATAACAATAAAATAATCCATAATAATGATTGTGGCAGCCAGTTGCATAATTAGCATTGTGCCAATAACTTTACACCCATTACCTGATTTAATTCTTGTAACAGCTCTGTGGGAATGCTGGCAGTCCTATTTTACAGATAAAGGAAACAGGCTCAGAGGAATTAAGAAGTTACTTCCCTAAGGTCATATAGTTAGTGTCAGGCTGGAGTCAGAATAAGATCTATCTTGATTTAGAATGACTTTCTGCAATAGAATCACCCTGGGGACTTGTTAAAAACAGCAGATGCAGTAGGCCCACCAGTCCTGCTTAATCAGAAGTCCTTGGTGCTGTGTTAGGGCACCTGCCTTTGAAACAAGCAAAGTGAAGTTTGAGAATGTGCTGTTTGACCACTATGCAGTCCTGCTCCAGGAAGAGTTGGATCACGCATTTATCTTTCAACATTCTCACCGCTGCTTTTAAGCATCTACTGTACATCAAGACTTCTTCTGGATGCTTGGAGAGTCTGTGGTGAATAAAACAGCATAGTCTTACTCTCATAGAGGAGGACGTATAGCAGGGGAAGAGAGAATAAATAAGTACATTTTCAGGTCATGATAACTTCTATGAAGAAAAAAAGACAATAAGGGACGGGGATGAAGGTATGGGAGAATGAGGGAGCAATGTTAGAAAAGGCTGCATAGAGCTGTTTCGTTCCCGTGAATATCAAAGGGCACTGCATTTGAACCAGGAGGTAATTCGGGTAGCAGGTATAAGGCACTTAGAGTTTATGAAACATTTATATGTGTAGTCATTATATCTTACATCAATCTTGACAGTTGGTGTAATTCTCCCATTTTGTAGATGAGGAAACTGAGGCTCATCAAGGTTAAGAATGGCTCTCAGTTACTAAGATTCCAAGTCTTCTAATGCAAACACTTTAAGTCCTTCCTCAAAGATAAGAAGACCTGCACAAGAGACTGACTTCTCTGCCTGTTAAGCAGATTCATCCTTTCCTAGAAAATTTAAATGCGTTTCTTTTTTCTCTACAGATTTCCACTCTTGATTGCTTCTCTAGTACAAATGCTGGTGGGAGAGACTTTGCTTTCTTCCCATTTTCATTTTGAAGCTTGCTTGGAATTCTCTGCTTCAGGAAATCCCAGCTCTTCTGCAGCCAGTGGATTCTAGTTGGTAGACTTGACCACAGCCTCCACTTGGAGCTGGCTGGCAGCTGGCAGACACATAACACAAGCTCTCTGAGGGCAACTTCATGCCAGCACTAGAGTGAAGGGTAGGAGGAAATGGCAACTGCACGCCATTTTGAGGTAAGTGCCACTGAAACAAGGCTAGGTTCTCAGGTCAATTAGAAGATTCTGGCTTTGAATAAGTAAGACATTTGTAAATTACTAAAAATAAAAATCAGTGATTTGCCAAATTAATATAAATGAAAGAATTTGCTATTGCCAAGTTTTACCAATAGTTTGGATAGTTTACTGCCTCTTGGAGAGAGAAACATTTAATTTCCTGTGATCATTTGGCAATGAATATACACTATTTGTATAATATGAAAAAAAACTTTAAAAATCATATCATCTAATAAGCACAACTGGATCATTGCATATACAGTAGCTGCTTCCTAACCAATAATGATCACTGCTGCTGCTGCTAAGTCACTTCAGTTGTATCTGACTCTGTGCGACCCCATAGATGGCAGCCCACCAGGCTGTACCGCCCCTGGGATTCTCCAGGCAAGAACACTGGAGTGGTTCTCCAATGCATGAAAGTAAAAGTGAAAGTGAAGTTGCTCAGTCATGTCCGACTCTTCGCAACCCCATGGACTGCAGCCTACCAGGCTCCTCTGTCCATGGGATTTTCCAGGCAAGAGTACTGGAATGGGGTGCCATTGCCTTCTCTGAATAATGATCACTACACTGGCACAATTGATATTTTAACTTAGAGGGACTAAATAACAATAGTACAAACCATGTATATTTTCAGTTAAAATATACATGGTATATTTCCTGGTAACTCAGCTGGTAAAGAATCTGCCTGCAATGCAGGAGACCCTGGTTTGATTCCTGGGTTGGGAAGATCCCCTGGAGAAGGGATGGGCTACCTACTCCAATATTCTTGGGCTTCCCTGGTGGCTCAGACAGTAAAGAATCTGCATGCAATGCAAGAGACCTGGCTTCAAGCCCTGTGTTGGGAAGATCCCCTGGAGGAGGGCATGGCAATCCACTCCAGTATTCTTGCCTGGAGAATCCCCATGGACAGAGGACCCTGGTGGGCTACAGTCCATGTGGTCACAAAGAGTTGGACATGACTGAGTGACAAAGCACAGCACAGCTTCCAAAAAGAAGGGTTTGGTTATAGTTATTCTTAGTGACCATTTCCTAAACTCAACATTTTCAAACCCAAAGTCTATGGCTGCCCTCTACCTTACCTCTCTGCCACCTATCTTCTTGTTCAGTCCAGAAGGTGGAAAGCTTCTTTGACCCCTGCCCATCTTCTTATCCTCAACATGTGGTCACTATGGCTGGTAAATTTTGGGAAAAAAATGACTCTGAACTGCATTCTGCCATATTGTTCCCATTATGTTTTCCTGACTCCGCATCTCATAATTTTTCACCTGGGCAGTTCCAATACCTCATGCCTGGTCCCCATCCTCTAGCCTCTTCTCACTCACTCCGGTCCTTTTTCTACATTCATTCATTTATTCATTCAACAAATATGGGCTGAGTGGTGACAACCAACAAAATCCTCTGCCCAAGTGGAGCTAACAATCATGCAAAGGGAGACAGGTGTAATAACTTAGGAAGGAATGGAAGGCCAATATACAGGGCCTTGTTGATAACTGTGAAAATATTGGCCTTCACTCTGAGATAAACGAGGACCCATTGGAAGGCTATGTGCAAACGTGACCTGACTTAGTTTTAAAAGGCTCGTTCTTTACTGGGTGGGGGATAAACTAGGGGTGGCGAGCAAGGGTTGAAACAGAGAAATGGCTTAGGAGGCTTTGGGGATCATCTAGATGATAATAATTCAGATGAGATGGTTTGGACCAGGGTGACAGCAACAGAGGTGGGAAGTGGTGTCAGATCCTGGATATATGTCAAAGTTGAAACCAGTGGGGTTTACTATTAATAACAGACTGGATGTGAGGCCCAAGAGAAAAAGAAGCATCGCTGATGATGTCTCCAAAGTGTTCAGCCAGGAAGGATGGAGCTGCATGAACTGAGACGGGGAGGGCTACAGCAGAAGCAGACTTGGGGGAATATCAGGAGCCCAGGTTTGGAAGTGATCAATGTGAAATGATGATCAGACATCTCAATGAGGATGCTGAGAAAGGAGTTGGATAACTAGGCCTTGGGCTCAATGGGGAGATCTGGGCTAGAAATATACAACTGAGAGTTGCTGGTAAATAGATGGATGTACTCATCAAGGAGCAGGGAGCTGAAGTCTGAGTCCTGGGACTTAATAGCATGAAGAGGCTGGGCAAGAAGGGACCCAAACAGGAAACACAGAGAGCAATCAGTCAAGTAGGAAGAAGTCTAGTCTAGTCTGGTCCAGGGGTGTGTGAGGTCCTGGGAGCCCAGTGAGGGAAGTGTTTCTAGGAGACGGGAGAGGTCAAGTCACATAAGGATTGTGAATTGACCGTTCAAGTTAGTAATTCCAGATGTTACTCAGAGTCATTTGGGGTGTTTATCAAAGCAGTTTTGGTGGAGTGGAGGGCAGGGGAAGCCTGGTTGGACTGAATTTTAAGGAGCGGACAAGAAGAGGAATTGGTGACGTTGACTGTGACAACTTTTTCAAGGTGTTTTGCAAGGAAGAGAGAAATGGGAAAGTAGCTGGAAAGAGAAGTGGGGTCAGAGAGGATTTCTCAAAGGAACCCTCCCACGCCATTGGTAGGAATGGAAATTGGTGCAGCCACTGTGGAAAACAGCATGGAGGTTCCT
This sequence comes from Nanger dama, assembly GCA_917880005.1. NCBI lineage: Eukaryota > Metazoa > Chordata > Mammalia > Artiodactyla > Bovidae > Nanger > Nanger dama. The sequence continues at coordinate 17,357,100 of CAKJTW010000003.1, read as the reverse complement.
AAAAATAGTTACCAAACGATCCAGCAATCCCACTCCTGGGCATATATATATCAGCAGAAAACTCTAACTCAAAAAGATACATGCAGGGAATTCCCTCTGTCGGTTAGGGCTCCAAGCTTCCACTGCAGGGGGCACAGATTCCATCCTTGAATGGGGAACTAAGATCCTGCTTGCTGTGTAGAAAGAAAGATACATGCACCCCCCACCCCCCACCATGTCTGTACTACTTACAGTAGCCAAGATAGAGAAACAACCTAAATGTCTATCAACAGATGAATGAATAAAGAATATGTGGTACATACATACAATGGAATACTACTCAGCCATACAAAAGAATGAAATAATGCCATTTTCAGCAGCATGGATGGGCCTGGAGATGATCATACTAAGTGAAGTAAGTCAGAGAAAGACAAATATATGGTATCACTTATAAGTGAAATCTAAAAAAATGATACAAATGAACTTTTTATGAAACAGAAATAGACACACAGACATAGAAAGCAAATTTATGATTACCAGAGGGGAGAAGGAGGGAGGGATAAATTTGGAATTTGGGAGTAACATATACACACTACTAGATACAAAGCAAATGAGAAACAACAAGGACTTACTACATAGCATAGGGAACTATATTCAATATCTTGTAATAACCTATAATGCAAAAGAAGCTGAAAAGGAATAATAAATATGTATAACTTTGCATCAGAAACTAAGACCACATTGTAAATCAATTATATTCCAACAAAAATTAAATTTTAAAAAAAGATAACTTCTCAGGATAGGAGGCATCACAGGATGTTTGTAGGCTAATAGCAATGATGTTGTAGAAAGATAATGTTTGTTAATATAGGCAAGAGGGGGAGAATTTCTGGAGGCTTGTCTTTGGGTAGGAAGAGGGGGGGTGTGATGTGGTGCAGACGAGGAGGGCTGACTTTAGAGAGGAGAACCCTCAGTCCATTGGTGGTGGCATGAGAAAGGCAGGTACATGGGCAGGAGACGGCAGGTGGGTAGATGTGGTGATGGGAGCTCGGTGGGGGAAGTCCCTTTTGATGGTTTCAGTTTTCTCAGCATCATTGTCATTGACATTAATTTTCTAAAATGTAGGTCTGCTTACGCCCCTCCGTGGGATCAAAGCCTTTGCTAGCTTCCTATTTATGGTAAGGTACAGATGTCTTGGCTCCTGGTAACCCCGGTCTTACTCTAACTCCTCTGGAGCCCCTACCCTCAACCCTTACCTGGGCTGTGCTCTCCTGGGCTGTGTTTCCTGAGCTCACCAAACTGCTTCACGCCTCCAGATCTTCGCACCTGCTGCTCCCTCCACCTGGGGGCCCTTCTGCTTTTTCACCGGATGAGCCTCTACTCTTCTTTTAAAATCGAACTGAAATGCCCACTTTTTTCTGGAGCAGTCAGTGTGCCCCCACCCCACTTCATGCTCTGAGTTCTCCAAGTAGTGCCTGATCACCAATTGTCACCAAACAGGTTTGTGCTCAGTTACATATTCTCTCAGCGCTTTATTTGGACTGACTTTTGTCTCCTCATTAGAGGCACGGTATTTCAGATCCCTCCAGCACCAAGCACAGAGCCTTGTGCATGAAACAAAACCAACACAGCCAGACTGAGAGACAGAAACCGACAGACAGAAGAGCATAGAACCACCAGCTGCCAAATCTCCCTTGTGGGTTACTGACGGTATCATATCTGGTGTTCGGTGTAGTCCATGTGCCCTGGACGGCACAACTGCTAGAGTAAAGGACACTCAGTATATTTGATGAAGCAACCATCAGCAAGAATGTTTTGATGTCAGAACTGGAAGTCTAGCCAGACACTGCCGTGGCCAGTTGCCCAGAGACGGTCACGCCCATCTCTGTAGGACAGCCATGGAGAAATTCTGCATCCAGGCAGCCAAGAAACAGGAAACCTCTAATGCTGGGACCTGCCTGCGGCCCCAGCCCTGGATCTGGGTGTGGCTTGAAGCAGCGATGCTGTCCGTTTGAAAATTAACTAGCAGCACGCTCACATACACCGATAGAAGGGATCATTGTCACAATCTTTGAAAAATAGGTTTACTGCTTTTCTTGAAAAGTGAAAGTCATGAAAGTAATTACAGAATCATTTTACTCCCCAAATGCAGAAATGTGTTAACAGGAGAAGAAAGACACTTATAATGCTGCCTCCCAGAAAAAAAAAAAATCACAGCCAACACATTGGTATTCATCATTTTTTCTGAAATTTTTCTCTGTGTATAAAGCTCCATAATTTTCATAATTCTATTTATTTAAAAAATAAAATGGAATCATAAATACATAATTCTGTAGCTTTCCATTGTTCCCTTTTTTTGTGTCAAAAATATTAATCTACAGCAATATTGTAAAGGCTAATAGTAGTCCATTGTATGGATGGACCATAACTTATTTGGTAAATTCTCTTTCTCTGTGTGTGTGCTTAGTTGCTCAGTCCTGTCCAACTCTCTGCAATCCCATGGACAGTAGCCTACCAGGCTTCTCTGCTCCTTTCTAGGGACAGTTAGATTCATTCCTCCGTTTTCACTGTTATAGCCATAGAGAGGAGTTGAGAGCATGGACCCCGGAGTCTGCTTGGATTTTTTTATTTTTAATTTTTGCTGCTTGACTTTCCACTTGGTGCCAGGCACAGAGTTATGGGGTGTCAGGAAGGTTCTCGTGTGGCTTGAATAGTAAAGAAGGAGCTCCTCTTAACTTCCTTTCTGGCGTTCTGCTGTTTTGATATTAAAGAATGGAGCTGCTTCTGCTGGCTACTGCCTGTGAAGTCTTGAGGTCGGGAGCTGGGAGAAGGGGAGGGGGTGGGGCAGGGCTCTTAGTGCCTAGAGCCTTGGAAGGAAGCCTGGTGGCTGGCGGTGGCCACTCTGGACGGGGGGGCTGGTGTTGGTTCTGTTGGGCTGGCCACCAGGCTGCTGCTTCCTCATGGTTTTCCAAGACAGGTCACAGGTGACCACGCCGCTGGATGCTGGGGGACTGAGGACTTCAACACCGTGGCCCTGAGTAGGGGTATGGACTTCTTGAAAAAGAAGGTGGCCCATCAGTGCCCGAGTCGACCTTGAGGGGACTGGGGTGGTAGGGGCTGGCGTCCCCGGGGTACTGGGCACCTCTGCAAAAGTTGTTACTGAAAGTGAAACCCAGGGAGCCCTAGTGGTCATGGGTGGATACTGGCTGAGCCGCTGGAGGGGCTGGCTGCCTTGCTCTTGCTTGTGGGCTGGTGGGAACCTCAACAGAAATCCATGGTCACGGCTGGCAGGGATGAGGGCACTTGATGATGGAGCTTGTTTGCAGAGGAGACCAAGAGTGGCCACTCCATGACCCAGACATAGGGCTGCCTGCCCAGATTGAATCCCTAGAGCCACTTATTAGCTTTGGGACCTCTTGGTACTCAGCCTTCCTCTCACTAAAATAGGAATAACCATAGTATACACTGTTATCATAGGGCTGTTGTAAGGATCCAAGGAGTTAGTGTATGTCATGGATTTAGAACAGTTCCTGGCACATAGTCAATTGCTGATGTGTTAGCTATTTTTATTATTGAGATGGTACTGAGATGAACATTCCTATCTATATCCTTGGGAACATATTATTTTCTTATGTTACATTTCTGGAAGTGAAAATTCTGGGTCAAAAAATAGGTATATGTTGAACTTTCATACTTGTCACCCACCTGTCCTCCAGAAATGTACCAACTGTGGGAGTAAAGATGAGAGTCTGAAGGAGAATTTTTAATTTTAACTGTATATTTCTGTATTAATTGAAGTTTCATCAGAAGGTACTCATGCATTACTTGTACGTATACTTTTAAATAGTTTGCTCTCTTACCAACGTATCTTTAAAAGAATACATATGATCTCATCCTCACCAACAATGAGCATGTCAGCTCTTTGTCAGTGTCAGTCTTTTAAATCTTCGCCAACATGATAGGTGAAAATGTTATCTCATAATTTGTATCTCTTGCTCATTTTTCATATATTTTGGGAGAAATAGTTATGTTGCATATATTGTGAAACTTAAACATGTTTATGTCATTTGAGTCAATGATTCTACATCTAAGAAGTAAAATCAAAACATTATTAAAAAATAAAATACATTTTTAAAAATTAAAAAAAGAAAATTGATATGATACCCACAGATTTATGTAACAATGATTACCTTATTATTATTTATAAGACTAGAGAATGGTTAAATAAATTATAAAGTGTGGTATCATCTATGTGATGCTATGTCATGCAGTCATTTAAAAAAACATGTTTGAGAAGAGTTTGTAAATAGAGGGAGAGAAAAATCACATTAAAAATGCAAAGGAAAAAAAGCATGAGAAGGAAATATATTAAATTGCTAGCAATAGTTCTTTGGGGGTGATGGAACCCTAGGTAATTTTTCTTTCTTTTTTTTTAAACTTTTCTGTATTTTTCATATTTTTAATGGGTATGCTCTCACTCTTGTAATTTAAAAAAGGGATCCCTTGCCTTGAATAATTAAAAACTTGCATTCATAGGGGACGCTGTGATTATTTAGGGGCAGAGAATATATAGGAAATCTCTGTACTTTCTGGTTAATTTGCCAGGAACCTAAAACTGCTCTAAAAAATGGGATCTATTAAAACAAACAAACAAAACAGGCATTTTTTCTTTCCCAAACATACATTTCTGGGCACCAGATAGGAAAAGCCCCACTGGGGAAGCAAATTCAGCTACAAACACAAGCACAGAACTCAGGCCTCATAAGATCACTCCAAAGTTATATAGGATTTTATAACTAGAAAGGGTGAAATGTGGGTGAGGTTGAATTTCAAGTAAATAAAAGATAAAAAAAAGAAGCTCTGTGTCATTTCTTTTCAGTTGAAGTGTTTGAAGTCATGAGCACCAGCTTAAAAGTCAGTGTCAAGGGTATTCTCGACTACACAGATCACCTCCTGACCTGAGAACCTTTCTCCCTGTGAGTTTGTGCCCTTCCACGGAATCTCTCTTGAGATCCCCCAAAAGCTCTTCCCCAAGAGGACAAAGGGGAAGAGCTGCCCACAGGGTAGGCTGGGGTGAGACCAGCAGCTCACAGGCTATGTCTCTCCTTCTGTGATGTGTCCACGCTTGCGGAAGAGCAAACACTTCTGACAGACTCCAGCAGGGCCACTGAGAACCAGTCAATAAAACGAGGTTGGCCATAGGGAGTCCTTAAGATAAAAGGTACCATGTGAAGCCCAAGAGATACTGACTCATTCTCATCCCTGTGACTGATGCTCAGCCCAAGGTTTATACGAGGTTTATTGTTATTTCCTTGATAATGTTCCTGCCAAGTTTGGGTTGGGGAAATTTAGTGTTTGTCTTTGCAGGATTTTGTTCATTCACTTCCTAGACTCGGTTGGATTTTGACTGGACCAGCTTAGTAGATCACTGCCCCAAGATGGCTGGAGAAATATGGAAGGAAGTGGAGAAGGCAATGGTACCCCACTCCAGTACTCTTGCCTGGAAAATCCAATGGATGGAGGAGCCTGGTGGGCTGCAGTCCATGGGGTTGCTGAGAGTTGGTCATGACTCAGTGACTTCACTTTCACTTTTCACTTTCATGCATTGGGGAAGGAAATGGCAACCCACTCCAGTGTTCTTGCCTGGAGAATCCCAGGGACGGCGGAGCCTGGTGGGCTGCCGTCTATGGGATCGCACTGAGTCGGACACAACTGAAGCGACTTAGCTAGCAGCAGCAGCCGCCGCCTTATCCTGAAACAGCCTCTCCTGAGCAGATTATCATAAGATCTAAGGGCCCACCACCAGTGATTCATAATAATGATCACTTAATCACACATTTATATACAAATGCATTTTTGCCTGACCCATAGTATCTGAACAGCTTTCCATCCAAGTCCTTAGCAGGCTCAGCAACTTTAGCTGCCACCTAAGACCTGTGCTAGGTGGTATATCTCAAGGACATACAGCATTTTTATGTTCTACTAAGGCGTTTTCACATATGACCTCACCTCTGCTTCATCTTCTTGGGGCCCCCTCCATTAGTTTCATGTGGCTGTGTGCAGGAGTGGAGGTGCCCATTCATCTCAGGAGCAGCCCTGAGTAGTTCTCCCTGCTGCACTGGCCGATAGTGGAAATGATGAGAGGAGGTCAGACTGACAGCCCAGTAGGCACAGCCCTGACCATTGACAGACTGAGATACAATCCCTTCAGAAGCCCTGGTGGTCCGCGTGACCAGTGCTCATGAATTATGGAATCATCTACTGTGCTGGATTCACCAACTCTCATGCAGGTTAACTTTGCCTCTTTCCTTAGTTTCTTTGTCTGTGAAATGGCATTGATAACAATGCCATTTCCTAGGGGTTTGGTGAGGATTGCAGATGTTAACACATGCCCAGTACCTGAACTTGCACTCTCCAGCACTGATAATAGGTGTTTCTTAAATTGAAGCTTCCTTTCCCCCTAGGGCAGGTCTGGGAGGCCCCACAGTCTTGGCACTTTAGCACTGGAATGGGCTTAGGGATGCCCTGGTACAGTGAGTGTTTCCAGACCTTTAGATTTCAATCATTAATAAAATAATAATTTTAAAAAAGGGGATTCATGTTCATGTATGGCAAAACCAATACAGTATTGTAAAGTAAAATAAAAAAATAAATAAATTTATACTAAAAAAAAAGGATCAGCCTGAGAGTTGCTGACACTTTATTTACAGGTAAGGGCACAAAAAATAAGTGTACAAAGACTGAAATCTACTCTCATTTTATTTTATAAAAAAGAATCTTAACCACCCTGTTTTTAAAAAGAGGACTGGCATAATATCCAGCTTCATTAAAAAAAAAAAAACTTTACATTGTCTTTTCTGAAAATCAGTGAAAACATCACTGACGATCTGTGATTGTCAAGCCAGGCCTTTGCTTGATGGATGAAGCCACTGAAGCCCAGATAGGTGGCGTGACATGCCCAGGGTTGCACGGTGGCTGCCCCCGTGTCAGTGCTGTCTAGAACAACACAGCGCAGCGGGGAGAGTCCCTTTCTTGTGGCTGAGATGGGTGCTCTGAGCTGACAGTCAGTAGGTCTGGGCTCCACTCGCAGCCATTTGCCCTCAAGCCACATTTTCTGCCTTGTCTGCTTCTCTAAAATAGGGATGATCATCACCCCTCACTCAAGACTGTCTGAGAATCCAATGAAAAAAGAGCTTCAAAACTGCTTGGAGGGACTTTCCTGGTGGTCCAGTGGTTAAGACTTCACTTTCTAATGTAGGGTGTGTGGGTTCTATCCCTGGTTGGGAAGCTGAGATCCCACATGCCTTGGGGCCAAAAAACCAAACCATAAAGCAGAAGCAATGTTTTAACAAACTCCAGGCTTCCACATCAACAAATCTTAAAACAAAAACAAAAACAAAAAAACAAACCTGCTTGGAGATGCATTCCAGGGTATTAGAGAATGAGGTATTAGGAGTGAAGTTTCACGGTCTGTGATTTGCTTAAAAGTATTTCAGCCAACAAAAGGAGATGAAGCAAATACAAATAAGGCAACATATGAACAATGATTAACCTAGGTGAAGGGTATATAGATGGGTAGAGTTACCCTTATCGCTACAGTTTTCTGAATACTTGAAATTTTTCATAGCAAGCATTCCATCGTCATCCAAAAAGTACTCGAGCAAGGTAAACAGAAGAGAAGGTGTTACTTACAGAGAAGATGCCCCCGGGGAGGTCCAGTCCTAGGCTTTTCAGCCAGGTGGGGTTCACCACCCCAGGAGCTGCAGCAGCCTCGGGCACAGAGCCACGGTCAGGAAGTGATTTTGGTTTCCCTGCTTCCTCCCCAGGCAGGCCTGGTGCCTGTGGCTGGGTGAGGGAAGCCTCCCACCTCTTCTCAGTGCAAGGCACTATCTGACAGACCCAGCTCCGAAGAAGCAGCTGCAGGCACTGGGAACAGTGGGGGCTGCCCAGCACAGCCAATCAGTTGCAGGGGGAGGGGGTGGGGGCTGGGGAGGTGGGGACGGGGGAGGGGCTGATGAATAGCAAATAGAGGCCGGAGCTGGTTGGCTGCCCCCTGCCATCTCCCATTCCCACCCCAACTCAGATGCGCAGAAGAGCCAGCTCAGGGAGGACCTTCTTGAAATAACATCTTTTCTGTTGTTGCCTAAGGATCCACAGAGCCTCTTGAAATTTTGAGACTGAATTATCCAGCTTCTCCCATTACATAGCGCTCCCGACCTCTGCTTCCAGATTCTCCAGGGAGTCAGCACCAAAGGGACAATTTTTCTCCCTGTCCTTCAAGTTTCTTGAGGATATGGAAACCAGTCCAGCACCAAAAACATGGCATCTCAGCTCTGCAGGAAAGCTATGTGACTTCTCCCTCCAGCAGAGATCTGGAAACCATTGAGGAGGTCATTTGCTGGGCCCAAAGCCCCCTTTTCTGGCAGAGCTGGGGAGAACTCACTGGCCAAATCACTTCTCCCAAACATCACTTGAATTTTAGCAACTTCTCCTTTAGTTTGGGAAGTAAAGTGAATGTTGTGAAACATAGCAATGAAAATTGATGAGCTTAAAGCTCAATTCACCATGGATAAGTCCTCAAAACATAATGTTGAGTGAAAGACTTAAGTCACAGAATGATATAGGTACTGTGATTCCATTTATATTATATTTAAAAATAGGCCAAATGTCTAGATTATTGCTGAGTACTTATCCATTCATTATTTTTAATTACAAATGAATGAAGAGATAGGTGGATGAAATCTGGGTATCATGAGAACAGAAAGAGAATATAGGATATAGTCTCTATGGACCCCAGGCTCTGGCCCCATCTACCATCTGGTAAATATTAAGAAAAATGTAAGAAAGGATTGAGTGTGAAGTTCAGGCCACACTTATGAATACTGGAGGCTTTCAGTTAAAGAAAAATTAGATTGTGTGTATTATTTAGGCTGAGCTGCCCTCTTTGTGGGGCTTCCCAAGTGGCACAGTGGTAAAGAATCCGCCTGTTGATGCAGGAGATGCAAGAGACATAGGTTCGATTGCAAAGACCCAACACAACTGAGCATGCACACACATGTCCTCTCTGCGGTGTTTATTTTTCTTAATTAACTGAGCCATTTATTCTTCCTAGAAATACATATTTTTTTCTTGTACAATTTGAAAGTAAATACATCTTTTCCTCAGTTTAAAGATCCAAAAACATGTGTACAGTTTAGGACACATGTATACTGAAACTGCAATGAAAACAAGGAGATGGTTAATATACAGTCCAGTATAGCAGGGGTTAACTCTGGGATGACCAGCAAGGAGGGTCACACAGGGCTTTGTCATTTCTTAAGTTGCATGATGAGCATGGGTATTTTTTTTTATTCCTTTCCTTTAAATCACACACATGTATTTTATATGCCATTTTGAATATATATTTTACCATAAAAATTTAAAATTTTTCTTAGGACTTCTGCCATAAAGTGAAAGTGAAGTTGCTTAGTCGTGTCCGACTCTTTGTGACCCCGTGGACTGTAGCCCACCAGTCTCTTCCGTCCATGGGATTCTCCAGGCAAGAATACTGGAGTGAGTTGCCATTTCCTTCTCCAGGGGATCTTCCCAACCCAGGGATTGAACCCAGGTCTCCCGCACTGCAGGCAGATGCTTTAACCTCTGAACTACTAGGGAAGCCCAGTAGAGGAGACAGACAGGTAAAAATGACATTACAATGCAATGTAGAGATACAGGCACATGCTTTGGAAAAATGGAAAAGATATGTTAATTCTGCTACATGGGATTCGGAAGGGATTCATAAGGTATATAGAGGATGATTAGGAGTGCCTAGGAGAAGGCAATGGCAACCCACTCCAGTACTCTTGCCTGGAAAATCCCACAGATGGAGGAGCCTGGTAGGCTGCAGTCCATGGGGTCGCTAAGAGTCGGCCACGACTAAGCGACTTCACTTTCCCTTTCACTTTCATGGACTGGAGAAGGAAATGGCAACCCACTCCAGTGTTCTTGCCTGGAGAATCCCAGGGATGGGGAGCCCGAGTCAGACACAACTGAAGCGACTTAGCAGCAGCAGCAGCAGCAGGCAAACGGGAGCTGGGAACAGCCCAGGCAAAGATGTGAAGGAGTGAAAGAAAGCTACTAAAGCTCAGAACCTGTGAGAATGGGGGTGGGCAAGTAGGGAGAGGATTACAGTATCGCCAGAGGCCAGAGTTTGGACTTTATCCCACTGATAGGGAGAAGCAATCTAAGGACTTTAAGCAGGGGAGTGACAGGATTGGATTTGTATTTCAAAGACATCTTTGACACAGGTGTGGGGAATGAGTTAAGAGAATTTGAGAGTGGCCCCCTGGGTCCTTTCCAGAAGCTTTTTAAAATAATCCAGGTGAAGGATGCTGAGGACTTGATCAGGGGCAGCAGCAGGGCTAGGATGTTTTTTTTCTATTTCAAGTTAGGGCTTCTGCTCACCCCTCCAGAATTCCAGGGGAAGTGCTTTCAGGTTTGCATCATTGAAGGCACCAGAAAGTTCCTAAGGACCAGCCAAGAGGACTCAGCTAAAGAAACATGAGTAGGCAACAAGTGGCTCATTCATTCGTTCTTAATTCAACCAGAAGCCTATAGAACACCTTTTCTATTAGGAGAGTGAATTATGAAAGTGAATACTCAGGAGCCTGGGACTTTAAGGGGAGGGGAGCTAAAGAATAGAGGGGGTGCCATGTGCTTTCAGTTTGAAGCAGGGCAGTCCAATTCAGCCCAGAAATTTTTACTGCACATCTAATCTCTGTTCTAAGTGCTGGGGATACATTATACTAAAAACAAACAAACATATAGAGAAATCTGACTTGTGGTTACCAGAGGAAGGGGGATTGGACTTCCAGTTATAAATAAGTACTAGGGGTGCAACGTACAACATGATAAATTATGTTGTATGTTATTAATATATATGAATGTTTTAAAGAGCATAACTGCTAAGAGTTCTCATCACAAGAAAAACATTTTTAAAAAATTTCTTTAATTTTGTATCTATATGAGATGATTTGTTTAATTGCTAAGTCATGTCCAACTCCTCGAGACACCATGGACTGCAGCATGCCAGACTTTCCTATTTCCCAGAGTTTGCTCAAACTCATGTCCCTTGAGTCAGTGATGCCATCTAACCATTTCATCCTCTGCTGCCCTCTTCTCCTCCTGCCCTCAATCTGTCCAGCATGAGGGTCTTTCCCAATGAGTTGGCTCTTGCACCAGGTATCCAAAGTATTGGAGCTTCAGTATCAGTCATTCCAATGAATATTCGGGGTTGATTTCCTTTAGGATTGACTGGTTTGATCTCCTTGCAGTCCCAGGGACTCTCAAGTCTTCTCCAGCACCACAATTGGAGAGCATCAGCTCTCTTTATGGTCCAACTCCCACAACTGTACATGACTCCTGGAAAAACCGTAGCATTAACTAGATGGACCTTTATCCACAAAGCATGTCTCTGCTTTTCAATACGCTATCTAGGTTTGTCATCGTTTTTCTTCCAAGGAGCAAGTGTCTTTTAATTTCATGGCTGCAATCACCGTCTGCAGTGACTTTGGAAACTTTATTAAGTCTGTCACGGTTTCCATTTTTTCCTCATCTATTTGCCATAACGTGATGGGAATGGATTGCCAAGATCTTAGTTTTTTGAACCCTGAGGTGATGCTCGCTAAACTTTTTGTGATAATCACTTCATGAGATGCATAAATCAAATTACGCTATCTTAAATTTATACAGTGCTGGGGCTGCGTCGCTTCAGTCGGGTCCGACTTTGTGCGACCCCATAGACGGCAGCCCACCAAGCTCTGCCGTCCGTAGGATTCTCCAGGCAAGAACAGTGTAGTGGGTTGCCATTTCCTTCTCCAGTCCATGAAAAGTGAAAAGTGAAAGTGAAGTTGCTCAGTCGTGTCCGACTCTTCGCGACCCCATGGACTGCAGCCCACCAGGCTCCTCCGTCCGTGGGATTTTCCAGGCAAGAGTACTGGAGTGGGCTGCCATTGCCTTCTCCGTATACAGTGCTACAAGTTAATAATATTTCAAAAAACTGTAATTTTAATAAATGGCAGGAGATATAAGAAGTGAACAAGATAGACCACGTTCCTAATCTCATGGAGTTTATATTCTAGGGGTAGAATGACAAATGAATAGCCTCCAAAACGCGCAAGAGGTATGGGGAACAACCAGCTCGGCTGGAGAGAGTTTGAGCAGGGACGATGAGGAGACAAGGATGCAGAAGAAGGCTTGCTGAACATCTTCAGGTCAGTTAAAGGGCAACGGGAGCCCTTTAGAGGTTCCTCGGTGCTCCGTTTGTTTGTTCCGGGGTTAGGGAGCGAGCGAAGTTTTTTTTTCCTCCCCCGCTCTATCTTTGAGGAACCTGAGGCTTAGGGAAGCAATGTCACCTGACCAAGGCCACACAAAGTGTAAGATCGCACAGGCACGTCAGCCAAGGTCCGAGTCCGAAGAAGCCCACGCCGCCTTAGGGCTTTTTGCCCCCGGGAATGCGGGGGGAGGAATGGCGCGATGCCCTGGGTGGGAAGGTGTCCCAAGAGAGGTGGGCACCGAGTTTATCCGAACGCTCCGCGGAGAGATACCGGGAGGGTGGGAACGCGGGGCCGGAGCGATCTGTCGCGGGACGGTCTCAGGAGCCTTCGGGAGGCCCGGCCTGAGCCGCAGCCGGCACCCCCCCCGTTCCGCCCGCCAGTGGTTCGGTCCACACACCCATTGGCCCCCCTCCCCGCGCAGCGGGTGCCGCGGCCCGCCCCGCTTCCGGTTGCTGCCGGGCCCGATATCCGGTGTCCGCCCGCCCCGGCTCCGCCGCCGTGATGCTGTCCCGGTCCCGCTGCGCGTCCCGGGCGTTCAGCCGCTCGCTCTCCGCCTTCCAGAAGGTATGGTCCGGCCGGGCCGGGACCCCCGGCGGGTGAGAAAGTTGCCGGCGGGCAGACGGGGTGGGGTAGGGACGACAAGGGGCGTGGCGCGCCGGCCAGGCCGGGCACCAAGGGCACCGGGACGCGGAGGCCGCCGCCGCGGGGCTGGGCGGCCCGGAGCCGCTGTCGCCTCCGGGGCCGTCTTGTGGCTCCCAGCGGCCGGGCGCCTTTCCCGCGGCCGCCGGCGCCGCGGCCCCTGCCGGACCCCACCCTGCGTCCGCGCGGGCGGAGGAGCCGCCCAGAGCCGCGCCCGCCCGGACACCAGACTCTATTAGAGCTCGGGGACGGGGGGCGGGAGGCGCTGCGGGAGCCCCCGACGGGATCCCAGGGCCGCCTTTTCTAATCTGTTAAAAAGCCGGTGGGTTATCACTCCCGTGGGCGCAGGTTGAGATAGTCTGGCAGGCCCGGCATCCCGCCCGCGTTGTTGCTGTTGCCTTTGCCTTTGGGAAGAGGCCCGAGGTTCACCTGTCAGCAGTCCCGGGGCAGCTTTAGGTCTGTACTTGAAAAAGCTGTTTCTTCCCTCACTTTTCGTCTCGGGTGACCGACGTCTTCTTTCTCAACAGGGGAACTGCCCTCTAGTGAGACGTTCCCTGCCTGGTAAGTTCTGCCCCTTTGCCGTCCCCTAAAAATGCTCTCGCCTCCTCCTGGGCAGAGCCTCGTGTGAGGAAATCGGGTGCCTGTGTTTCTCCGCCTCGTGTTCAGAGAGAGAGAGGAGCGAAACAAAAGCTGCTTTTTTTTTTTTTTTTTTTTAAATTATTGATTTATTTGGCTGCACCAGGTCTTAGTTGAGGCACTTGGGAATCTAGTTCCCCGACCGGGGATGGAACGGCGATCGCCGCCCCAACATCCTCGCGCCCCCCACTCCCCCGCCTCCCCGCGCCTCGCATTGGTTGGAAGTGCAGAGTCCTAGCCACTGGAAAGTGAAGTCGCTCAGTCGTATCCGACTGTTTGCTACCCGTGGACTTAGCCCACCAAGCCTTTCCGTCCATGGGATTCTCTAGGCAAGAATACTGGAGTGGGTTGCCATTTCCTTCTCCACCTAGCCACTGGAAGCCACCCCAAATGCTATTTAGTAACAGCTGCCGTTTGTTCATTTAGCATATAGTTACTCAGTATCTACTCAGTGTCTGGCCCCGGTGCTGCTAGGCACTCACAAGGGATATAGCAGTGAAGGGGGGCTGGTGGGTTTCTCACCCTCTGGGAGCTTACAACCTAGTTAGGGAAAGACAATATGTAAATTGCTCAACAAATGGACTATCATGAATGCTGAAAAGGAAAGAAATGAAGCTGGGCACTGAAGCTGTGACCCAGAGGATGTGACAGGACAGGGGCCATCCAGATGAAGAGCAGGAGAAGGAGAGGGAATGACATGTATAAAGTCCTTGAGGAAGGAAAGCGCTTGTCAATATTTTGGAACTAGCAAAAGAGATGATTTGGCTAGAGCATTTTGGTTGAGGGAGAGAGTGGCATGATATAGAAGATGGCAGAAAGACGAGTGGAAAGAATTCAGGTTTTTATCCCAATAATTTTTTATATGCCTGGCATAAATATTCATTGAATGAGTTGATTTTCTTATGGACATTCTATGTGCCAAGTATTGTTCTGAGTGCTTTCTGTGCATTTTTTCAGTTACTCATCAAGAAACTGTAAAATAAATATTTACTCTATTTTACAAATGTATGACTCAAGGCTAAGAGAGGTTAAGTGCCTTGACCAAGGTCACTGTGCCAACTATTGGTCAAGCCGAGTCTGCTCCTCAGCCTGAACTCCTAACCTGTCATATTATCATTTACTCATAATGAATAGATTATTTGTTGAATTCTCACTACATGCCAGACACTATGCTAGGTGGCAGGAAGAGAGGTGGTCTCTCTACTGTCCAGGAGGGTACATAAGTACCCTTAATTACATAAGTACATAATTACATTGTGATTACTGTGAAAGAGAAATAGGGGGTAGGATGATATAGCCAGGCTTAGGAGGGTGGAGAATGAGGTGACACCATCAGTAAAGGCTTCCCCAGAGAAATGACATTTATGCCCAGTCTTGGAGAATATATAGGAGATGGCCAAGAGAAAGATATTTTAGGCAAAGGGAATGGCTTATGCAAAGTTTTCAGACAGAAACAGGCATGACCAGTCATAGAAATGGAAAAGAAGCTTGTCTGGAAGGGCTGGACGGGAACGTGTAAAGGTTTTGGACTTTATCCTTAGAGTCATGAGATCATAAGAGCCCAGCACAATGTTAGCTCATAGGGGACTCTCATTAATAAACTCTTTACCTTGAAATTTTGAAAAATGTCAGTAAACATTTTCTCCATTTTATAGACCGGCAGGACAATGGGAAGCGCCTTGTTCTTGCCTTTTGTGTTGTGGTTTAGGGCTTCTCCTTGGGCTAGTCACTTAACCTCCAAAAGCCCTACTTAAATTTGAAATGAGAATAATGGCAAGGGTCATTCCACTTCAGGGAGTGTGAGATGAAAATCAAAATGAAGTCATTATGTGAAAGCTTTTATAAATTCTAAAGCACTGTACAAATGAAACTTGCTGTAGGATAAACTCTAAAGTGAACTTAGAGTTCCAAAAATCAGAATGGGCTGCTTGCTGGCTGCAAGCTCATCTACATGATGTGTTTGAGATTTGCACTATAGTCATTGGCTATTGGACATAAAGAGGTGACTTACTTGACTGAAACCTTGAGGATGTTTGTGGGAAGCTGGGAGAAGAGAGAATTGTCTTCCAGTTGGTATTTCCTTTGCCCACGGTTCAGAAAGAGTTGTTTTTGATCTGAAAAACAAGACACATGAAAGAATATAATCAGGAGAAGCAGAAAGAGTAATTAGTTGTCTGTTGCAGCAGTACAGTTATTTGTAATAAGGACAATTGGTGGGGCAGAAAGAAGCTCTCACTTTGTTAAGTGTGACCAGAATGGAAGGTCTCGGCAAGAGTGGGAAGGCAGTAAATGGAAAGGGAGGTGTAATAGTTTGCTTGAGCAAGCTGAAGACCTTGGGCCTGAAGTAGCCTAGTCTTTGCTGTTGGGATTCAGGCAACAAAACTTCCAGCTCAGTGCGTTTTAAGTAACCAGGGAAACAAACTCTGGCCCAAACTTTCCACTGCTTCTCTAGGATGTGTGTAGTCACACACAGCCTAGAGCTATCATGTGTCTCAGGCTTCCATTGTATTTGAAAACTTGGGAAGTAGAGGCATTCTATCATGAAAACATACAGGGATAATGAAAGTTTATGAATTTCGAGATAAATAAGATTATAGAATTCTCCCCTTTCTTCCTCAAACCCATTCCCCGCAGTCGCACATACCTGTTGTTTTCTGCCATTACGATTACTATGGTGGAAAAGTTTAAGAGGCAGGACTCTGTATGATACAGATTATATTATTGCCTGCTGTTGATCCTGCTCTATCTCAGAGTTAGGGATTGAACAACTTCTCCATTCCCAGCAGGTATCCTGTATGAGATAAAGAGTTGTTGGTTAAGAGTTGTTTTGTTTCTTGCAGGGATCTCCTTATGTCAGGGACCAGGTTACCCTGACAGCAGGAAGACTGTGTAAGTATCACTGGGGAGACAGATATGTGGACCCGGGGTATTGAAGACACCAGTTTGACCATCTGCTTTCTTTCCTGTCTTTCAAGCCTAGTAATCAAGCTGGTTATATTGAGTCCCTCGACCTGACCTTGATGTTAATTTATGATATGACCCTGAGCTTCAGCCCCATGTGAAGTATTGGACTAGGAGTGTGTCAGGACCAGGTGTTCAGATTATAATGAAAGTGGACCTGGAATCCTCTTTTTATGGGAATTGTTAGAAGGGTGCTCCTAAATATTCTGGTTGGATACAAGTGAAGCTGAAGGACCGGAGGTTACGTTTATTGTGGAGGTTAAGAGCATCCTTTTGGTTGCATAGTTAACGCATTTTAGAAACACTAAAAGCAAGAGACTAGTATTTAAGTCCTGGGACTTTGACTAGTGTAGAGGGAATGAATGCTACTATTGCATAATGCAAAATTTGGAGAGAGGCCACCCATGTGTGTTTCAGATTAACTTCTGCTTATGAATGTTGCTTAATGCTACTTTGCATTCCAAGTATTTTCAGGGTGGTAGTAAGAGGACGCTTTTTAGTTTCCTGTTGAGCAGCTGTCAAGCTGTTTTTCTCTATAGATGGAATCTTCAAAATGAAGGGTCGGCAGATTAATCCTTCTTCACTGTGCATTACAGTGGCAATTTGGCATTCATAAGTCTTTGAACTGTGTGTACCTTTTGATCTAGCAATCCCATTTGTAGGACTCTGTACTGAACTCCTAGCGTACCCGTGTTTCTCAGAATGGTCAAACAACAATGGATTGGTTAGGCTATGCTGTGTTATATGTTCATTTTATAAGTGGGAAAAAGCAAGTTACAAAATTATTCCTTTTGTATTGTATGGTATAGTCCCATTGTAAATGTTCTTTTTGCTCTTTCTAAGTTTACTACTGTTAACATCTAATACTTTTGTAAATTTAAAATTATTTAGGAGTGTCAAAGTGTGTTTCTCATCTACAGTTTAAATGAAAATTAGAGCAACCACAAATCCTATGCAATAAACAAATAACCATTTGAAAATAAATTATTTAAAAACCCCTAAACTTTGAATGATGAGGATCACAGATTAGGTATTAATCTAGTAACTGTTTTTGTATTGTATCTTGTCTTTTTCTCGTGAATAAGGTACCCATTTTACTAAAAATCTTTTATTGTAAAACTATGTTTGGTTTTTTGTTTTTATTTAATAGGTTACACATTTACATGGTTGAAAAGTAAAAAGAGTGTCCATGAGAAGACTTTATCCTGTTCTCCCGTGCTACCGCGTTCCTATTCCCAGAGATAGCCGATGTGCCAGATTCTGGGTGTCCTCAGAGAGCAGTCTCTGCATTGACACATTACCCGTTAGTTCTTGCCCATGAACATGTACCTGTACATGGTTGGAAATCCTTATGCAGAACACTTTGTATTCTGTATTTTTTTAATAACACATTTTCCCTTGATTTTACATAGAACTTAAAAATACCAAAGGCAACTTAAATCTGTTTCACTTTTATTGTAAAGGTGCTCATTGTAGAATATTCAGACAGTCTTGAAGTTTAGAAAGTGAAAGTTCCCATCAGTCCAAATCACTCTTCCAAAATGTATGTATATGACAGATAACCACAGAGACCATATGCCAGATACCATGATTCTCCATGGTCATATCATTCTCCAGGTTACGTTATTTCAGGTTAGTGTCCTATCAGAGAATACCTTACTCTTTTGAGGTTCCTCTTGAACCAGTCCAGAGTGGACTGATGTGCTGCCTTCTGGCAGGAGGACAGGCGATTATGAGGTTTTCAGTGGGGTTTTTTGTTTGTTTGTTTGTTTTTATTTATTTTGCATATAACACCTTGTTTTACTTTCATCTTGCTGTCTTATCTAAATCTTTAATCACATAGACAGAAATTCTGTTTTACATGGCAAAGTGTCAAGTACCCTGAGGGCACACAGTTTTATCTTGGATTTAGTTAAGAAAAACCGAATCAGGAAGCTGAGTCCTTTTGTGATTGTGCAAAGGACCAAGAGGCTGTCTCTTTCTTCATAGATGCGAACGTAAGTCTGTTCTGGAAGAGCTGGCATTTCACTGCAGCACATTTCACTCACCCAAGGGCCTCACTGCTTGAGGCACCCAAGTAATCCAGGCTTTACTATAGACCTGCTGAGTCAGGATCTCTGGGAATGGGGCCTAGACAGGTATGCTTTGAAAAAGTTCCCCAGGTAACAGTGATGGGCGCTCCTAGTCAAGAGTCACTGGTTTAAAGGGAAGGTGAAAGAATCTAAAAAAGAGTGGATATTTGTATAACTGACTCACTTTGCTATACAGCAAAAACTAACACAACATTGTATATCAACTATACTCCAATAAAAATTAATTAAAAATAAACAAAAGTGATTCGTCATGCCTTATCTAGACTAAAATGTTAATGATTCACCTGTTAAAGGAGTTTACTTTTATGTTTGTTTTGTAGCATTAACAGCAGTAATATCTTCAGCGTTCGCTTCTTTAGAACTACAGCTGTATGCAGTAAGTACCTTCAGCTCCCCTGCGTTCTTGGGAATGGCATTTTAATGAGAAGAATAGCAATTGATTGAATTTAATGGCAGGAAAAAAAGGAGACATATGGACTGTGTGATTTCCCCCTCTCCTTTTTTCCTAGAGGATGATGTGATTACAGTCAAAACCCCCAGCTTTTGCAGAATCTGTCACAGAGGGGGATGTCAGGTGGGAGAAAGGTAAGATTTACTGCCTTCTCACTTTTTAAGTTTGAATGCTTTCGAAAAGTCCCCTTTACTCCCCTCACCTCCATGATAATCAGTGCAACCTGTGGCTCCACTCTTTTCTTTACATGCAGTGTACTTTCCTCTGGCCTGTAGGAAAGGGGTCCTGTAACACCTGCCAAAGGGGATTTGATGGCTACTTTAATTGTTACCCACTGCTCACCCCTAACAGGTAGGCTTTGACTGTCTTTTCAGCTGTTGGAGACACAGTTGCAGAAGATGAAGTGGTTTGTGAGATTGAAACTGACAAGGTAGGCTTGCCCTGTTAGTGCCGTCTTTTCATGGTCTCCCCTTGGTGTCTTAACCTAATGAAAGGAACATGGACTTAGTTGTTTGAAGATAATTGTTAGCTGCCTCAGTAAAATTGTTGGAATAGCTCAGTAAAAAGAAAAGCATTTAAAGTTTAATTTTAGATTGTTCTAGGTGTATGTACTATGTACTTTAGTAGCTTTAGTTTTATACTTTGATGTCTGTATACATGAACTCTTTGCAGTTGTTTTTAATGTATCATTTGGCAACACACTAACTGAATCTTGCTTTAATGTTTCTGGGAAAGGACAGATGAGGTGCATCTTCACAGTAGCATTGATTACTCTTATTCTGAAAGTGTGGCCTTGATGTTTATGCAGGGTCTTGTATATCTGTGTTGCAACTCTTGTGACTCATTTGAGATTCTATACAATTAATTTTCTAATGCTGAGTAAAAATTTGGACTCTTTCTCCATCTGTCTTCCTTTTGAAGACCTCTGTGCAGGTTCCATCACCAGCAAATGGCGTGATTGAAGCTCTTTGGTACCTGATGGGGGAAAAGTAGAAGGAGGCACTCCTCTTTTCACACTCAGGAAAACTGGCGGTAAAGAAGTTCTCCTGGTTGTCAAGGTCTCCAGTGTTCCCCCTTGGAATTGGGGCTGAGCATAATATACTAATTCCTTGATACATCAAATACCATTTTGCACTCCCTTTGCCTTTAGTGAGGCAGTAAGAGGAGATTATATATATATGTATATATAGTGTGAACTTTAAATATCAAGTTTTAGAAGAAAAGGGTATTAAGAAAATAAACCTCACAATAGTGTTCTTTTGGTGCTGGACCTTTTCTTAAATAGGAAGGAAGAAGATTCTAGAGATAGTGTTTTTTTCCCATCCCTTTCTCTCACCCTGGCAGCAGAGTCACATGGGGGCTTTAAAAATAATACAAATGCCCAGATTCTGAGGCCAAGGGATTCTGATATATTAAATCTGGGGTTTTCAGATCCTGGTTATCTATCATAGTTTTTGTTAGTGTCTTTAACACTCTCCAAGTGTTTGATCATGTCTATTATGGAGAATTTTGGATTAGTTTTTTTACATCTATTCTGTCACAACATTTTTAGGGAGAGTTGAATTTTTCTTGGGAAGAAATGAGAAATAAGGAAATGAATTTATATTGGATCTTACAGTCATTATATTAGAGATTAGGAAAGAAGACTTGATTCTTAGTTAAATGCTGTAACTACTAAAGTCTATTTCATGGTTAAGATAGTTAAGCAGAAAGATGGTAGATGGCCTCATTATGTTCAATCAGGATAAAATTAGAAGCCCAGAATGGAAAGAACATACAGTAGAAGACTAGGGAATAAGACTGATTCTTCTGGTTG
Source organism: Nanger dama (assembly GCA_917880005.1). Taxonomy (NCBI): domain Eukaryota; kingdom Metazoa; phylum Chordata; class Mammalia; order Artiodactyla; family Bovidae; genus Nanger; species Nanger dama. Next base: position 17,336,211 of record CAKJTW010000003.1, on the reverse strand, counting down.
GAGAATTTCATCTTCTGACCATTCCTTAAGAGGATGTTCTTCTGATTTAAATATAAACCCAGATGGTGATATCCAAATGGGTAAAGTAAAAAAATATTTAGTTGTGAATTTCATTGCTTCACCACCTCATTGGTTTCTGAGAGTTAATCTAGATAAAATGCTTTGAACTCTTAAGTCTAAATGTGTCCTTGATTATTTAAGCGTTTATTTTTAATAGTTAAGAGAGTTCTTCCACATGTGATGTTAAAATAGGAGACATAGGAGACAATCAGTATTACTGTAACTGGAAAGTTGGTGCTTTTATGTGTGTGTTTCAGCATCTTAAATTGCTGGGTTTCTTTTGCTTTGAAGTCTATTACCATTGACTTAGGTGCTTTGAAAGTACCAGCTGAATTTGATGACTAGTATATATTTATGCAATCAGGAAGGCAGCTGAATTCAGCCAGTTATCTAATGTAGGACATCTAGGAGTCCTGGGGAAACAATGCCTTAAATCACTCTGTGTCTCTCATAGCCTTACACGTATAGCAGGTACTCAGGAAGCATTTGCTAATTGATGAGAGAGAGAGCTTTTGCTGCTAAATTCTACTTAGTATCTGCAGTTTGGTTACTCTCCATTCCACATAGTGCCAATGGCATCTATTTTTCTTGTTTTTCAGCGGCTCCTGCTAAGGTCAAGCCAGCTGCAGCCCCCGCTGCCGCAGCCCCAAAAGCAGAACCCGCAGTGTCTGCTGTTCCTCCTCCCCCCTGCAGCACCTATACCCACCCAGATGCCACCTGTGCCCTCGCCCTCACAACCGCTCACTAGCAAACCAGGTAGGCCTCTGCCTCCCACGTGTCTTTCTAAGGGAGACCATCTCATCTATTGCCACGTTCCCTCAGAGGGCAAAGTCTAAGACTAATTATGGCTCTGGACAGGTTTCATTGGCTGCATTGTAGAAGAAACTCTAGACTTTGTATCAGAAGACCTGAGTTTGTATCTCAGCTCTCTGTGTATAGCTGTGTGACCTTAGACTAGTTATTTAACTTCTCTGACCAGACTGTTCATTTGTGAAGTAGGAATGACTAATATATCTGAGCGTACCTTGAAGCTTAAGTGACAAGCGCAGTGTGAAAGCACAGGCATATACTCAAGTAAATGCTTCTCATTTTCTGATGCAGTGTACCCTCTCTTCATTTACAGTGTCTGCTGTAAACCCACTGCCGCCCCTCCAAGAGCTGAGGCAGGAGCTGGTTTAGGTCTGCGTTCAGAACATCGGGTAAGCCTCTAAGGACCACTTGTAAGGAAGAAGCCGAGGAACAGTGTTGAGATTAATAAAATATAGGTATGCTCTGCCTGCCTTTGAGTGGCCGGCAGCTGATTCCCTTGGCCTGGCAAGGAAATTCAGTTTAGGAAGTGACTTGTTCATTCATATGATTGTCAAATGATAAGACTAGAACTGGAGGTCTTCTGAACACTTGTCCATTGGTTTTTTCCCACTCTGTCGTGCTACCACTGAAGTGCTGTGGGTGAGAAAGGTGTATGCGGGGGATGGTAGCCTAGTAACGCGTCTCCTCCCTCCCACACTTCAGAGAGGTGGTTTAGTGAGCTCTATTCCTGTTCTTCCCGGATGCTTAGCTGAGGGCTGCCCAGTGGCCGTCAGGGGCAGACATAAAACCTCAAGGAAGTATGGTCAAGAGTGTGGCTTCCTCTGCCTGAGAATACCTCCTAAAAATATGATAGCCTGAAAGATGTGTTGCTTCTGAGTTTCCATTCCACAAGTAGCTATTCTCATGGAAGTCTTTATCACCAGAAATTGCCTTGTCTATAATGACTCTTGGGCTGGCTAGCCCTACACCACACTCTTCCTTTCCATAAATTGGTTTTGGTTTATAAACCAAACCATTTCCTGGGCCTCTGTTGTTCATCAGATGTCAGGGCACATCTGAGTGAGTAGTTTTTGTCTGTATTTCCTTGTTTTTGCTCAGAGGAGCAAGCCACCACAGGAAAGAGGAAGCCTGGATCTCTTCCTGTATTTAGATACTACAGTCCTTGATTATCCCCTCCCAGCAAGCCCAGTGCTCCTGCAGACTAAGTGGGAGGGCTAGGCAAAGACATCAGGTTGGCAATACTTGTCCCACTCTCCCTTTCAGGAGAAAATGAACAGGATGCGGCAGCGCATCGCTCAGCGCCTGAAGGAGGCTCAGAACACCTGCGCGATGCTCACCACTTTCAACGAGATTGACATGAGGTGAGAGCTCCAGTCCTCACCCTCCCTATGCTCTTTTTCCTGCAGAACACTTGAACTTGCCCAGACTAACTTAACAGGAAAGAAGTACTTCTTTGCACTGTTTCTTGACTTATACAGAGTGACCCACTGGTTTCATTCTCTGATTGACTTTCCTAATACTATGCCTGCCTCCTCTGTGACTTAAAAACTTACCCTTGTAGATGTATACCTGAATCCTGTAATTTCTGATAAATGAGGCTGTTAATAGTCTTAAGCTCTAATGACTACTATTAACAAGTAGAGAGAGGGGAGCCAGGCCAACAAGGCTTCTTCTTCTGGATGGAGGATCGTTTGACAGCACGCCGAGAGTCAGGGGCCATTCCCTGCTTCCTTCTCACTCTGACTGCTCCTTACGTGTGTTCCTAAGCGGCTCAGGATTGAGTGGGTAGAAAGGTATAGGCTTTTTATATCTTTCACCTTCCTCAACTTCGACAATGAAATGGGAAGCAAGTTTTACTTTTAAAGAAAAGAACCTCAGAATAGTAACCAAAGGGGCTGATTCAGTAAGCCCATTTCTATACTGAGGTAATTGTTCACTCACTTTTCTTCTTTAAGACTTTGTTTACAGATGTAGAGAAGAGAATGTAGTTAAAGTCAACAGATGGTTTTTGACTGCTTACTGTGCACAAGATTTTACACTATATTTTGGTGGGATGCAAAGATGAATGATATAGAACTTTAGCCTGGAGCTACCATCTTGTTGGATAAATGCAAAGTAAAATCTAGAAACACAAGTATTAGAAAAATACAAAAAATGTGAGGTGGAGGAGAGAATGAGATCATTTGTTTTTGAGGTGGAGGTAGGAGTCAGGAAAGGCTTCCTGGAGAAAAAGATCTTTAAGGGGCCTTAATGATTCACATTTTGACATAATGGAGGAAGGTCATTCCAGAAGATGTTAGCAGTATGGACCTGGCACAGATAGAAAAGTATAGGACACATCTGAGAAACAATCACTGTGAGGAAGATGTGTAGGAAAGAATGGTAAAGAAAGTTGTATCCATCTTACAGAATGTTTTAAGGGCCAGGGTAAGAGTTCATATCTAATACAGGAAGTAAAGTCATCAAGTCTTTAGGTCATCTCTTTGCTTCTTTTTATCCCAAGTGCTTAGTCTGCTAATCTGCATTTCACTAGGGTTTCCTTTGGAACAGTTTCCTTTGGAAAGGGTCTGAAAAATGTAGAGAGGGAGGAGGCTTAGTGACAGCATCGCTGTAGCACTGCTCACAGAGCAGGGTTCTGGGGTCCATTTCACTGGACGTCATCCGTGCTGTTGTGAAGCTTCCCCAAAAGACTAGATGTCATCCAAGCCAAAGATTTCTCTTGTATCCATAGGATGTAGGGAAGGACCTTGACTAATGAATCACAAAGGCTGCAGCTTATATTTCAGTGCATTAGGGCCAAATTGTACACAAATTGAATTGGATTTTGAAATTCTACCCAATTCCTTAAGACAAAACATGTAAATATTTGTGGCCTTGATAGATGCAGTTGGCTCAACGGCTTTGATTGGAAAGTAAGTACAGTAGTTGGATCTCCTTTCAGCAGCTAATCGAGGTCTCACTTGATGGCCTGGGGTCCCTCTGCAGTCAGTAATCTGGTTTAGATTGAGTGCCCTTTGGGTCTTGTGCTGATCAGCTAACCCATAAGGGGCCTTTCTGAGACTGCCTCCTCTCCCCTGTTGTCCCAGCCTCTGCCTCCAAGGACAGAACTCCGAAATAGAAACTACTTAATGACCAGACAATAGCATTTGGGCAGTTTTGAGAGCAGAGATGTTTATCGCTTCTCTTTCCCTCTTCTGCAGCTCTTGTGTCTTGGGAACCAGTAATGTCTTTAGGGTGGTAATCCTAGCACTAAATGTAGTTAGACTCAGGAAAACAAACATTTTAAACCCAATCAGTCCCCCTAGGAAAACTTCCGTTTTAAAAAACAAGAGGTCTAAAGAAGGGAGTTAAAGTTATACCATCTTATCTTTCGTGCTAATGTCAGATTAAGCTATTATAGGGAGAAAGAGAAAACTGAGCATTTGGGCCTGAGATAAAGTTAAATTCAATTTCCATCACACAACTGTCTTCCCATAAATACGGAGATTTCTGCCGCAAAATGACGGAAAGCCATTTCCCGCTAACTCTAGTACATGTGTTGTATGTTTGTGAAAAACCAGCCCCCAAAGAACAAAGATTGGTCACACTGCAAAGGTTTCCCAGTAGCCTTGCTGCTTATACTTTAAAAAGCTTAGGTCCACACATAGTCACTTTTCTAAATAACCAAGGAAACCATGTTCATTAAATTAATTTTAAGGGCAAGAACTGTGTTATTATCTTTATGTCTTGGTGTCTTGCATTGACCACCATGTGTGGTGGGTGTTAGTGCCCATTTGAAGGAACTAAGCAGAGGGAACTGCTCACTCTGGGGAGATGCATGAATACACTGACTTCCTCATGAGCCTAACACAACATTGGATTGTACCCATCCATAGGTAGTCAAGACTGCTTTTGCTCACATGAAACCTGTGCACATGTGTGGTTTGGGTTTTTGGTGGTTGTTGTTGTTAGGAATGTCACAAGAAAGTCTTAATTAGGTTTGGTGGTATTTTGAAAATAAACAAGAAATATTTAATGAAAAAGTTAGTCGCTCAGTCATGTCCAACTCTTTGTGACCCCAAGGACTGTAGCTCGCCAATCTCCTCTGTCCATGGACTTCTCCAGGCAAGAATACTGAAGTGGGTTGCCATGCCCTTATCCAGGGAATCTTTTCAGCCAAAGGATTGAACTTGGGTATCCTGAATTACAGGCAGATTCTTGACCATCTGAACCACCAGGGAAGCCTTCGTTTAATAAAAAGAATGGTGCTTATTTTGTGGACTTTATGCTTTTAAGGAGGAAAAAACAAAACTATTTTCAGAGTAGATAGCTCATGAATTCAGTGTAGCTAGAAGTCACTTTCTCATCCAGAGTGAAGCTGTTGATGCGCTATGAACTCATTCATTTTGTCTGTCACAAAATCTCTGACTTCTGGAGCATGAAATCATCCTTACACAGAGTGGATCTGATTTCCTTGGATCCAGGCTTTTAAAGGAATGAAGAAATTGTGTTAACCTTTAGTGGAGTATTTCAAAACTTGAACTTATATGGTCCAGAGTAAGGGACAACTTTACCCAGTTGTATGCCTGGTGTTAGAAACCAGTGTGAAAGTCAGAATTGAGGCTGCTTTTGTGGTCAGCTTGTTTTGTAATGTGTTCTTGCAGTAACATCCAGGAGATGCGGGCTCGGCACAGAGATGCTTTTCTGAAGAAACATAACCTCAAACTAGGCTTCATGTCGGCATTTGTGAAGGCCTCAGCCTTTGCCTTGCAGGAGCAGCCTGTGGTAAATGCAGGTGAGTTTGTGATGGCCAGAATCAGCAGAGGTCCTGGAGGTGTGTGTGCTAATACAGAAATTCTCCCCCATGCTCAAGACACGAAGACAATGGTCCTCTGACTGAGGCTTCTTATTTCAGTTGTGTGAGAACTTGAGTACCTTTCCTAGGGATTTCTGGACTGACCTTCCTAAATGGGCATCACGAGTGCTTCCTCCACACCAGCCAGGCAGAACAGGTTCCCGTCCCAGTGCAGAGCTTGGCAGCGGCTCTGGCGACAGGCAGTTCTGAGCCAGTCCGTCTCTCCAAGTTTCTCATGTCAGTGTGGAAACTCTTGCTGTGGCTGGTGCCCACCCTCCCACAAGCCCTGTATCTTGGGACCTGACTTCTGTACTTGGCATACCTCCAGGGTGACCTTTGATTTCTGACTGGATTGGAGGGACTTGGGCTTGGCCCCTCTTTTGTGGGCTTGATGCTCATTTTCCTTACTTTTTCCTCACCTACATTGTTGAAATGTTGACTTAACAAGCAGTTCTCTTCTCCACTGAGACAATTCTCTGTGTCCTTGGAAGATTATAGGACATCGGGTACTTTTGCAACCCTTAGCAGTGCAGGGTCCTGAAAGGGCTAGAAATAGAAGTCCTAATCCCTTCTGCGAAGTGGTGTGCCCTCAGGTAGGGGAAGGGTTTGTTTCATCCAAATGTGAAATGTCTATACTTCTTCCATTCTTACGTTTCCTGATGACTCTCTCCATCTCTTCTGCTTGCCCATACAGGTAGGCATTTCTCCGAGTTCCCTTGGCCTCTTTCTCACTTTATATGCTTTTCTGGGGTGTCTTATCTACAAAACAACATAGAATTCCTGTGGAAAAGATTCTCGAGCCTGTATTTTCTCATGAGCACCAGACCTAAATTCTTAGCTATTGGTTTGCTCTCTCAGGCTAGCATATTAAAGACAGACCACACCGCTTCCTACTGAGTCTTCTGGAAAGAGGCTTCCCTCGCTCCTTGTTGCAAGTGAGCAGCAGAATGGGCAGCATCCCCCACTTCCACTTCCTTTACTAACTTGCCCTTTCTGGGGGCCACTTTTAAACCTCAGCCGTTAGCTGAGGGAGGGCTGGAGTAGAGCTGGTGAACGAGAACTTGGGCACATACTTACCCTGTGTTAGCCCGTGTACCGATCCTTCTCAGGGCTGCCGAGGAGACGGATGCTCCTGTGCTCAAGCTTAGTCAGGACATCGGAGAAGTTAGGATTGGTTGGCGTGGGAGTAAGAGGGGTGCCGGCTGCCACTCGTAATGCAGTGGTTTTTGTCAGTCCACTCTGTACGAAGCATCTTGGACTTCTACTCTATTAATGCAAACGTTTCCTCACTAGCCTTGGCCTGGGGAGTTGTATGTAATGTGTGTTTTCTCTCTCATAGTGATTGATGATGCAACCAAAGAGGTGGTGTATAGGGATTATATTGACATCAGCGTTGCAGTGGCCACCCCCCGGGTATGTTGGAGCAAGTGGGGAGCTCTGGTCTTTGACTCTTAGCCATTTGAAGAAGCAGACCTCTTGAGAGACTTTTTTCTGTACTTTCATTTTTCTAGAAGGGAGTTGTTTGAAGAATAAACCTGTTTTTGACCATACCACATTCTTCTATCTTTTGCAAGTCTAAATATTTTAGACTACATTAATCACGTTGAGTAATTAAGATACTCTGGGGTGGGTAGACCTTTGGCTTGAATCAAGAGAGTTGTAACTATAATGGGTACTATTAATTTACACCTGAAAAGAGTTTTTACTCTCATCAGGGTCTGGTGGTTCCCGTCATCAGGAATGTGGAAACAATGAATTATGCTGATATTGAGCGAACCATCAGTGAACTGGGAGAGAAGGTAAAATGGAAGGGTGTGTGTGAGCTGCAGGGCAGGTTAGGGAAGAGACCCTTGGAAGGCTGGGCCAGTGAGCAGTGCTCAGGGAGCTGGAGCCTCTCTTTGTTGTAAAAGGAGGGCGTGGCCCCTGAGAAAGGCAGTCATGAGCAAGAGCTGAAGTACAGCTCTCGTGGAGCTTATGGTGCTCTGGTGAGTGAAGATTTCATCTCATTCAGTTAAACCTGCTCGGAAAAGGAAAGGTCCCAGAGTCCTTTCCTCCGGCCTGTAACTAGTCACAGGTATCTCAGTTAAAGCTAGAACTTGGACCATTGATCTCAGATGTGAGCCTTCTGGACTTCCCTTTAGGTGGAGGAAACTGAGTTGACATTACCTTTCAATTATAAAATCTGTTTTTAGGCCCGGAAGAATGAACTTGCCATTGAAGATATGGATGGTGGTACTTTTACCATCAGCAATGGAGGTGTTTTCGGCTCACTCTTTGGAACGCCCATCATCAACCCCCCTCAGTCTGCCATCCTGGGCATGCATGCCATCGTTGATAGGCCAGTGGTCGTGGGAGGCAAGGTAGGAACCATCCCCATTAATGTCCCAGCAGCTACATGATGAGGTGAGGGAAGTCTTAACTAAAGGCTCCTTAAAGATTCGTTGTAAGTTCAGGTGTAAGTTGAGTCTCTTTGTTTCTAATTAATAGCTAAGGCATTGGTTCTCAAATTGTGTGTGGAGCAGCAGCACCTAGGAACTTGTTGGAAATGCAAACACTTGGCCCCGTCCCAGACCTAGTGAAGCAGAGTACAGATGGTTCTGAGGCACGTTAAGGTTTGAGCACCATGGAGCTGAGAAAGCTTACTCCTTCATCTGGGACTAGTCAGCAGGCTTCTGGGGGAGGGTGGGGTTGCCATTGAAGGCGTAGTCCTTGCCTCCTGAAGTGGAGGACTGCAATGCAGAGCCACTGCCAGCCTGCCCACTTGTCGTGACGAAGCTTAGAGCTTTTGTGGGAGTCAGGGAATGAGGTCAGAGTCTTGAGCTGGCCCCGTGAGCTATGTTGATAGGAAAATGTTTTCTGGGACCTCTTTGTTTAGAACCTTTTGAAGTCCCTAACTCCTTGAATCCAAAAATTATAGATACCTGCTGAAAATGCTCATATACCCAACCTTGCTAGAGTTTCAGAGAATTTGTGGACCCTAAGTTTAAAAAAAAAATTATATCTTTAAAGAAAAACTGCAGGTAGCCAAAATTGAAGAGGAACTTTTCCTTGTAGATGGCAGACAAGTGTGAGGGCAGAGCATGGTTTTTATTTAAAGACAGTTATAAGGAGACTCCTTTTTTCTTGGGTTAAGCTTTTTGTTTTGAGTATGTGAGTTTTGCACTCAGGGTCTGGCTTGGTCTTTGAATACATTGTATGTAGAAGCAACAAAGCAAAGTAGGAAAGTCTCTGGACCTGGGGACTTACCTGTGGGCAGTGCTTAGTCATCTCCCCCCTTCATCAGGGCTTTCTCTGCCCCACAGCAGACAAACCTGTTGACCTCTCTTCTCTGTAGGTGGAAGTGCGGCCCATGATGTACGTGGCCCTGACGTATGATCACCGGCTGATAGACGGCAGAGAGGCTGTGACTTTCCTCCGCAAAATCAAGGCAGCGGTAGAGGATCCCAGAGTCCTCCTACTGGACCTTTAGGAGGAAGCCTTGGGCCCTACGCACCAACCATGCAGGAACTGAGAACCAGTCTTACCCCCGTCCCCTCACAGGCCCCAGGTTAGCCCGGTGGCAGGCACGCGCTGTTGGCCTCAAGCAAGGAAACCAGGGCACTGTGTAACCAGCAGTCACAGGTCTCTCTTGGTGTTCCTGCCAGGCGCTCTCCCTCTCTGCACCCTCTCCTACACGCAAATATCTGATTTCCTTAGGCTTGAGGGAGAGAGAGAGCCTTAATGGATGCTTGTTATTCCTGTTTTTCCTCTCATTCGCCCTCCACAGAGATGATTTCACTTTCTTCCTGTCCAGTACACTATAGGGAACCTGCCGGGGACCATGTGGTTAAGTTTCGATCTTTTGAACGTCTGTTCTCCAGAGACGCCCGGGAGGGTGCTCTGCCTCCCAGGCTCGGAGCAGACTCTGTCCTGGCTGTGCACGTCCTCACTCGATTCCAGTCGTGTGGAGGTACTGACCACAGGCCACAGGGTGCTGCTTTGCTCAAGTGGCACCTGCATTCTCAGCTGTCATTGTCTAAAAGCTGCCTCTTCTACCTCTTCCAGGAAGCACATGCTGGGCGGTCTGGAGGGGCAGAGCCGGGGAGTAGGCAGTGTTGAGGTGGGAGAGGGCGGATTCTGAGGTCATGTGTTACGAACGAGACTGGAGCAGAGCCCAGGCCTGCCCTCACACTCTCCATCATAACTGCACCAGGAAGACCCATTTTGGCCCAAGCACACACAGCGGAGGTGGTGCCGACCTTTCCCGGCTGCTAGGAACAGTTTCTCCCATCCTGTCCTCACGTAGATGCCAGCACCTCTTGGCAGGGAGACAGTGTGTCCCAACCGCGGGCTCGCACAGCTCCTGGTATAGATTGGCATGAAGGTGACTTCCTGTGGACTGGCTCGGATTGTCTTGAGCTTTTAAATCCCGTTGGTATAAACCTGTGGGCTGCAGAGGCAGTTCTGTTCCTTCCTGTGTCAGTGCCCTTCAGGAGTGGAGCCTCAGCTCTTCCTCCATAGAACACAGGTCTGGTGCAGGATGGATTGTGGTGGAAACCAGCCCAAGATGCTCGTACACAGTGGGGAAAAGGCCAGTGTCGTCTCGGAGGTACTGCCTTGGGTCTGGGCACCACATTGGAATTCTTCGGAGCGTGGTTAAATGCACACATCTTGTCAGGAAAGTTACTGGTCTTCATCACATTGTATCCAACTGCATCCAGGCCTGAGTCTGCTGACCCTTGACAACCGGGAGCCATTTAGTGTGGAATGCCCATTTGTATCTTGAGCGGAAGCAAGGCCTGGGGGTTGGGTGGGGGAGGGGGTGGGAGCCAGTACTGAGTGCCTGCAGCAGCTACTACGTCTTCAGTATTCAGAACGTATCTGAAATATTTAAAGAAACTGATTTTAAATGCAAATTAAAGGGCAAATGTTCGCAAACAGTGTTCCTGCTTCTGTACTTCTTTTGGTTACTGAGGTTGTACTGATGAAGAAAAACTTGTTCCCCCCTGCTTGAGGCCCCTTCAAATGCCGCCATTTACATTTTGGTGGGGCCTCGTGTTATTTCTGGGATGGACTGGGGAGAGGTGGAGCAACTCATAATTTCCCATTTTGCAGTTGATGCCCACGTGGGTACTCAGACGCTCCAGGTTGGTCAGAACAAATGAGAGTAGATCACCTTGGGGCAGTGGTCTGTGAGGGTTAGCGGGTGGGGCTGAGAGCTGGTCTATACGGTGTGCCTGTGACAGTGCCTGGTAGCGTCCAGGCTGGAACAGCCTGGCTGTTGCCCACGCAGTCCCCGTCTGCTGACCTTGCTCACAGTGGTGCCGTCTTTATATGAAGGAACAGAACGTGAACAGAGTGGCTCCTGGAGGGCAGAACTAGAGCAGGTAGGGAGAAGAAACTTGGGTTCAATGAAAGAATTTTAGAATGATCAGATCTGGGGCATGGAGCTACAAGCTTTCATATCTTTAGTAAACCTACAAAGGAGGGGTATTTACCCCCGTTTTTATCAAATGGAGACAGACTGTAAGCCCCGCTGGGACCCCAGTTCTAAACCCAAGGCCTAGCAGAGTGCCAGATGTGCAGTGGTTATTGCACAAATGAGGCCCAGAAGTTCCAGAGGCACTTCATACGGTGCTTGGAGGTGGTCTTGGCAGGGAGTGTAGCAGAAGGTACAGACTGGGAACGGACTCCACCAGGCTCTGGCCAGGCCCTCTCGTTTACCTGAGTTCCAGCCTTCTCAGGAGCCACCATGTGTTCAAGGGGTCTCTGTGAGGGCTGGACCCCTACCCGCAAGCACCATGACCTTCTGAAGACTTTTCCTTTCCCAGTGTCCCCTACATGCTGGGACTTCTCTGTGAGTTCACAGCTGCTCTGTGGGGTATAGGCTGGCATGCTCTTCACTACCAGCCCTGCTTCCTCCTTCCTAACAGTTTCTAAGCACACTCTTGGTTATCATGGAGCTCCTCTGGGAGAACCCTCCTTTATTCCCATTCTTGCAGGGCCCCTCTCATTGCGTTAATGAGGCAAGGACACCAGAGGTAAGAGCAAGTTTTATTGGAGTGGAATTGGAAGGGGTGGGCAAGCCCCAGGGAGAGCCAGCACCTCCCTGTGTCCTTTGCCTCAGACTCATCCCAAGGACCTCCCCACAACACTGGTCCCCAGCCCTTCACAGCCAGGACTGGAGGGTGGTGTCCGAGATGCCCCCTGGTGGTGATGGAGACTCAGGCAAGAAGGGGTTGAGGGCAGAGGTCGATGGAAGTTTCTGTCTTGGATGCCACACACCAGTGACAGGGTGAGTCCTGAGAGGAAGAAGAGGGTCCCCAAATCTGGAGAGGGAATTATCTTTGGGGGTAACTACTTATCCTAGCTCTTCAGAGACCAGAAACTTCTTGCTTCTGGCTAGAAGCTTGGGCAATCATTCTGGGTGTTGTGTGGTTTCATTTCAAAACGAAGTCACAGTGGGCAGTGGATTGACTGGACCCTCAACACGGAAATGCAAAATGGTAAACGGGACAAATGTCCAAGAAGGGAACCCTAGTGGAGACAACTTTCCTTCAAGTAGCTTCAGGCTGGAGACAGTTTCAAGGTTCCCCAGCTCAGACCCACACCCGGCCAGGGTTTGCTTTCTCTCCACGTGGGTGGGCTAGCTGGGGAAGGGAGCCCTTTATTCTGTTTATTCTGTTTTCAAAACTTCTGTAAGTGGCAGAGCTGTGCCTTCCCCTCTTCCTCCCTCTCCCTCCTTATCCTTGTCCCCCCCCCTTTCCTTTTGCTCTCAAATGTAACTACAAGATAAGCGGCATGGTCAGGAGGGGGTGGGTTCCCCCCCCCCCACCACCCAGCTCCACCCCATATCCGCTACAGACTTCTTCCCGCTTCCCTGCCTCCCACACCCCCTGGGGAAGTAGCCTTTGGTAGAAGGGGCACACTAGTTGCGTGGCTTAAGATGACCAGCTAGGACAGCCCTGGTTTGGAGACAGGAAGCCAGGGGACTAGTAACCTGAGATGAGTCTCCAGAGACATCCTGAGTGGGGCACATGGCAGATCTCAAGTCAAGATTTCTCGGCTCAGGAGGTGGTCAGTAGCTCAGAGCTAATGCCAAGGAAGGCACCTTTTAACAGGGCAGGTCCCAGTTCGAGATACAGGGTGTAGACACAGCAGGTGACTGTTGACTGAAGGGTGGAGGATGGATGGGTGGAGATGTTCTGTTCAAGCTGCCTAACAGGCTGAGATCTCTGCCCCTCAGCACCGACTAGAAAGCATTTCTCCAAGAGGTGGCTGAGGGAGTCCACAAGGCTGGTCAGTGGTGGTGAGACTTCTGAGGCCCAAGGTTGGGGTCCTGACCAGGAAAGGCAAGCTGCCTTGCATTCTTTGCCCGCGGGCCACTGCTGGGAAGTGGCAGGCAAAGACACGAGAGGAGATCCAGGCCAGTCCAGCACTCCCCTCGCTGACGCCACGCCCTCCTACCCCCTAGTTTGCTCCACTGGATGGAACTGAAAAAGGGGTGGGCCTTGAGTTCATGGACGCCGCCTCCTCCAGCGCCCAGGCGCCTGGCCGGGTCGAACTGCAGCAGCTGCGGAGAAAAGCCCAGTCAGCCCTGGGTAGGCCGGCCAGGCCCCCAGAACCCCGTGTTACCCTGGTCGGGGGGCAGAGGGCGGATATTGGTGTTTGGCCACCGAGGTATGGAAATTTGTTGGCCCTATGACCCTCCTGCACCCATGCCGGACACTAGTATATGGGGTGACTTGTTCATACACAGGGCTCTGGCCTCCCTTCTGTCCACCCTCAGGCCAAGAAGGCGCCACCAGGAGGCTGCCTGCACCTCACCTCAGTCAGCAGGGAGGCCGCCGGGCCGCTGAGCCACTCGGGCAGCTGCAGCTGGGTGTGGGGCTGGATTCCTGAGGGGTGGCTCTGGGACAGCGCCTGGGAAGACATGGGGAGGCGGCCCCCAGGAGTCTGTACACTCCAGTGGCGGCCGAGATTTTATATTTCCTCCCTCTGTGTTACAGCTCACGGGCACGGCTGTGACTCTGTCACCTTCTGCTTTGGATCTGCTGCCTGCCGGGCTGAGGAAGGTGCCCGACACCTGTGATCCCTAGTTTCCGCAACAACCTTCAACGTAAGCAATTGGCACCCCCATTTTAAGGGCAAGAAGCAGGTTGACGGATTTGTGCTGAGTTCAGGGTTTGAACTCCAGGCCCCTATGGCTCCAAGCTTGCTAGAAGCACGGGTCTTGGGTTGCCATCGGGGCAGGCACTCTATCAGGAATAGCACTGAAACCTGTCTCCTTGCATAAAGCAAATCTCCATGGGCGGCTCCGTTGCCACGGCATGCTCCTGCAAGAAGGCAGGACCTATCTGTGTTTCAGAAGGGTGCAGCTGCAGGGGAGCAGAGGGGTGTGTCTGGAGGTCAGGAAGACAGGCAAGAAGCCCTCTGGAGGAGGGCCAGGAGCCCCTGAGCTGGACAGGTGGGAGGGCCCTGGCTAATAGGAGAGAACCACTCTGGGCGGCTGTTTGCAGCCAGGGCTCTCAGAGGCCCTGGCCTCGGGACCAAAGCAGGAGGGAGCCAGGAGTGACCAGTCAGCTCTGAACTTCCAGTTACACAGCATCCACTCAGGGCACTTCCTGCTCAAATGGAGCTTGGCCTCTCCCTGCTGCCTGACTTACCCAGCCCCAGGTGCAGCGCTGAGCTCGTGAGGGAGGACAGAGAGCTGAGCCCACCACCCGGAGCAAGGTGCTTGCGAGGGGAACTTCAAGCTCTGGGTCGACCCAGGCTGGACAGGGCAGCTGCTGGCCTGGGATGATGGAAACCCTCTCTCTGGTCTTCCAGCCAAAGTCTGGGGGTCACAGCTCTGAAGGGTGTGGATGGGGGGACATGGTGTGAGCAGTGGGGAGAGGAGGCCTGTGGGGGATGATCTGAGGAAAAGGGCTCTGTCATACTCAGCCTCCCTCCAGAGCCAGGCCCAGGCGCCCTCTTCCAGGAACCTTCCCTGAGCACCGCAGCTCGACTCTCCCTCATCTAAGTTGACAGTCTCCCTAGCTAACGCCACTTGCCTGACGAGGGTTGGGCTGCAAAGTGTGGCCAAGGCCTGGGGGGGAACTGCTTGCTCCTCTCACAGCCTCCCGGGCTGGGGTAGACGGGCCCTGTGCTGACAAGACATTGGCCCCACTGGCCAGGTATTGAGCAATCAGGCAGACTCAGCCCCCAACACTGACCAGTTGACTAACTCCAGCCCATCCTATGCTCAGTGACACCAGCCAGGCTCCACACCCCGCCCACACAGAGCTCACCGTCCCGGTCAGCAGTTCATACAGGAGAGACCCAAAGCTCCACCAGTCGCAGGCTTCGGTCAGCTCCGAAATCCCACCGACCTCTGTGGGAGCCAGAACAGTCCTCAGTCTCGCTGAGAGGGCAGGTCTCCCCTCAACCCCTTCCCTACCACTCCCACCCCCAGGATAGGCCTGTTGCCTCTCATCCTCAGGCCCTGGCCCACCCCACACGGACACTCAGGGGCTGCCCCCGCCCCTCCCTTCTTGCCTGGGGCGCTGTAGAGGTTGCGCGAGGCCTCCCGCAGCACTGGGGCTCCACCTCTGACCACTGGCCAAAATACGTGAGCCGGATGTGGCCTTGTCATGCCGTGTGTGTGCAGGGAGGAGCCAGAGGGGACGAGAACCTCAGTTAGTCATCTTGGAGCCTTTGGCGTGGGGCAGGGGACCCCAGGAGCCAGTGGGCTGTGCTGGGCAGAGATTCCCTAGGGGCTCGGCCCGCCAAGGACAACCTGGTCATCACAGGAGTGGCTGCCCCAGAGCTCAGGGGTGGGGAAAGGGTCTGCTTTCCAAGCTTAACCACCGCCGGCCAGCCGGGCTTGGCCGAGGCCTTCCCGAAAGGCAGGGGGCGGGGGTGGCCCAGGGGAATAGTCAGATACCGTCCACCTCCTCTTGGCTCTGGGGAAATCTCGAGGCTGTGGGGGCCTCCCGCCTGAGGGGGTGGGGTGGGGTTAGGGCCCACTCCTCTGCCCCCAGCCCCCACATCCCGCCTGGGGCTCCTACCGGCCTGGTCCAGGAGCAGATTCCGGGGATTGAGGTCCCGGCACAGCACCCCTTGCTGGTGCAGCGCCTCCAGGGCGAGCAGCGTCTCGGCCGCCCACTGCCTCACCTGCTCCTCCTTCAGACTCCAGGCGCCCCTGCCGGACACCAGGCTGGCCCCTCCAGAGGCCGAGGGGCGGCTTGGGCCTCTGCCTTGGCTGCAGCCCCGCAGCACCCGGCCGGCCCCGGCCCGAACCCAAGGGAGCCCCCACGGCGGCGCAGGCTCCGAGCTCTGGCTAAGTCTTCGCCCAGCATGGGGAGTGCAGGCGGCCACCTGAGGCCTTTGGAAGGTCCCAGACGCAGGTGGTGCTCGTCCTGGCTGAGGCTTCATCCCCAGCCTCTCTCTGGGGTTTAACGGACACCACCCCTCTGGCTGGGGTGAGGCTCTGAGAAGTCCACGGAGGCTCCAGAGGGATTCCATCCCACTGGCGGGTGTGTCCTGGGGGCACCGAGCTGGTCCTGAGGCTGAGGTGGGGGTTTAGCGGAGTCTTCATCCTCTCCAGGCTGGAGCCAGACCCCGTTCCAGACTGCTGGGGGCACGGCTGGGAGAGCAGGTGGGACCAGAGCGTACCTCCTGGGCCAAGCAGAGCGAGCCGCAAGCGTGGGGATGGGAGAGGAAATGAGTGTGGACGCATCTTTGTCCCACGCCTGCTCCCCCTCTGACTTGGGCACAGACCCTCTGCCTTCAGGTCCTCATTTGGCTCCCTCCCTTTCCTAAGCCCAGGATGCCCTCTCTCCTCCTCTCCACCCAGCCTCACAAAATAGGTGCTTAACCCCTAAGAAGATGTAAATTATTCTCTAATGTCCTTGGTCTAGGTGGCGGGTTCTCCAGTGTCTGACGTATTATATATTTTTCAAAGGGAGAATCTTGGAGTAGGGCATGGCAACCCACTCCCGTATTCTTGCCTGGAGAATCCCATGGACAGAGGAGCCTGGAGGGCTGCAGTCCACGGGGTCACAAAGAGTCGGATACGACTGAGCAACTAAGCACAGCACAAAGGGAGAATAGTGTCATGAATTTAATTAATAAAAGAAGGCTAGGCATGGATCTGTGAAGACTATAGGTCACGATCCAGAGAGATGTACCTCACTGAAAACAAACAAACAGAAATCCTAGCTGTGGCCCAGTTCCTGCACTTACAGCTTTGGCACCATCATCCCATGTGGCCCCTCGGAGGGGTGGGCATGGACTAGAAAAGTGAAAAGAGCCAGGACTGGGGGAGATGGTAACAAAGGGGACACATGCATATGTGCCCTCGTTCATCCAAGACCTGAACGTCCTCCTTGGATGTCTCCTGCCCCCTGGCATCACTGAGAAGCCCACAGCAGGCTAGTCCTGCCTTCACCTTCCAGGAAGGCTGGGCCTGTGGCTGGGTAACGAGCTCTGAATTTTAAGGGGATGAGACAGGACAACCTCCTGAAGGCCTGAGGAGCTCCCAGGGCCCCCGGGGTCCACTCACCTTTCACGTGCTCCAGGTGCAGGAAGATGGAGTCCTCGGTCACAAAGTACCGCAGCAGCTGGGTCATGTAGGGGACGCCATGTGGGATGATGGTCAGCCGCTCCCGGCTCGCCATGTGGCACCTGGACAGGCCCTGAGGAGGGGGCAGGCCAGGCAGATCAGCTGGGGACCGGCCAGAGGCCACTCTGCTCTTCAGGGACAACCAGATGAAGTGTGGGAGCCCCCTGAGGAGCAGCTGCCTCCCCCTAGTTCCTGTCCTGACCCTCAGCCCTCTTTCCACCATGCAAGGCAGGCCCTCCCCTCCCTGTCTGGGCCAAGGGTAGGGCAGTATATGTGTGTGTGTTTCTGGGAAGTCGGGCACATGCCCGGGGTGCAGAACTAGCAGCTGTGGGATCTGGAGGGAACGTGGGCTTCCCACACGGGTTCTAGGTAGAGGTTCCCCAGAGGGCAGGGGTTTCCAAGAGCTTCAAGAAGGTCCCAAGGGGAAGGAGGAATGGCAGGGGAGGGGTGGCACCTGCCTTCACCACGAAGGTCCCTCCAGTCGCTAGGTCCTGGACCAGCTGTACCTGCAGAGGTCCAGGAGGCACCAGTCAAGGCACAGGCTAGTTCCTGGGGCTCTGCATCCCCACCCCAGCCCCACGCTCCTCCACCCAGACTAGGCAGGGACGTCAGGCTTTGGTGGTACAGAGTATATCCCCTCCTCCACCAACATGACATTGAACCTGTCCGATTCATCCACCCTCGTTAGGCCTGCAGGTCTTATCAGGTACCACCTCCTCCAGGGAGCCTTCCCAACCTCAGATCAGGCCAGGACTCCTAATCTGTCTGCAGTGCTCTCCGGCTCACCCCCAGCACACTGTGTGTGATTTCCTGTCACTCCACTGGGCTGTGAGCTCCAAGAGCACAGGGCCCATGCTGTCCAGCTCCGTATTCCCAGAGCCCTGCACCGCACAGGGAAGCAGTCAGAGCTTTCCACACATAAGGTGAATGGTCCGTTCCACAGGATCTGAGGGTGTCATGGCTGCAAGGGACCTCAGGGCCAGTCACCTTCTCTCACCTCTTATTTTACAGGTGAAGAAGCCAAGGCTCTGAGAAAGTGGCCCCAGGGGTGCCCCAAACCACACGGGCTTGGCGTGCTCCTTCAGGTCGCACCCCGGCCCCCAACTCCCAGTGCTGCGATGGTCTTTCTCTTATTTTAGTGGTCTTTTTCTCTGGACTCTGACGAGCAACCTCTTCCTTCTCCTGTCAGTTTTGTTTGGAGGCAGTGGTCTGCCAACTGCTGGGTTAGAGCCTTGCTTGGAGCTGGGCCCTAGACTCATCTCCATTATGGGCAGGGATGAACCCCAGCCATAGGAGAGCACCTGTCAGGGCAGAAAGGTGGAAGATTCAGCCCAGACAGGGGGGCGCATGAGGGCAAAACCCACACCCTGGGTCATAGCAGTACCTGCTTCAGAAGGCCATTAAGAGGATGCTGTTAAGTCAGACAACTCATGTATGGCGGCAGCTCGCATCTGCTGTATAACATGCTCTCTGTAGTCTTTGCTGATGACTATTAATAGCACAGGGAAACTTGTGCATAGTATTACTGTATAGTACTACTCTGTATAGTATTACTATAGTATAGTATAGTATTATACTGAAAACTGTATAGTATTACTCTGTGCTAAGGGCCTTATCCAGAGAAGGCAATGGCACCTCACTCCAGTACTCTTGCCTGGAAAATCCCACGGATGGAGGAGCCTGGATGGGGTCGCTGAGGACTGGGCATGACTGAGCGACTTCATTTTCACTTTTCACTTTCATGCATTGGAGAAGGAAATGGCAACCCTCTTCAGTGTTCTTGCCTGGAGAATCCCAGGGATGGGGGAGCCCAGTGGGCTGCCGTCCATGGGGTGGTACAGAGTCGGACACGACTGAAGCGACTTAGCAGCAGCAGCAGTATAATATTATACTGTATACTGTATGGTATTACTCTGTGCTAAGGGCCTTATCTAGTTCACTTAATTTCATTCTTACAGCCCTACCCGGCGAGGCCCTGTGCTGCTGTGCTCAGTCGTGTCTGACGCTCTGAGACCCGCCAGGCTCCTCTGTCCATGCGATTCTCCAGGCAAGAAGACTGGAGTGGGTTGCCATTTCCTCCTCCGGGAGATCTTCCCGACCCAGGGACCAAACCCACATCTTTTGCGTCTCCTGCATTGTCAAGCGAATTCTTTCCCCCTGTGCCACGTGACTCTTCTTATTGATGAAGAAATCGAGGTTCAGAGAGGTAACGTTGCCTGCGGTCCCACAGAGCCGGGATGCGAATTCAGATGGGCTGACCCGGGAGCCTTGAAGACATAACTGGAAACGGGCACAGCTAGGTGACCTGGCACATGCCTTCCCCTCTGGGCCTCAGTTTCCCTGCCATCAGTGAGATGAAGGTGGTAGATTCTGAGGGCTGGGGCACCAGGAGTGAGGTACCCCTTATGACCACTAGAGGTCTCTCCTCCAACAGCCGGAGATGGAGTCCAGCCTGGTTCCCGCTCCTCCGCCCAATGAGATTGAAAGAGAGAACTTTGGGGTCATTTAGGATAACATGGTTTCCCACAAGTGCTGACACCCCGGATAATTCCCCACTGCCTCTTGCCAAGTGGGATTCCCCACCACCCTGTCCTGGGCAAGGCTTCTCGTTTACATATTCAAAAAAAAAAAAAAACACCCCCAGCAGGGAAAGTCAGAGAGGCCAGAAACAAAACTTGATCAGTACACTGAAACAGTGCGTTAAAAAGAAAAGAAAAGACACACACACACACACACACACACACACACACAGAATCAAGAAATAATTAGGTCACACCATCAACGCTGGTTATCTTGGAATGGGGTGGGATAGTGGGTGATATTTGCTGTCACTGTTGTTTCTGACCACACTTGCAGGATCTTAGTTCTCCAACCAGGCATCAAACCTGTGCTCCCCTGCAGTGGAACTGCAGAGTCCTACCCACTGGACAACCAGGAAATTCCCATTTACTGTTTCAAACTCTTTTCTTTTACATCATATTTCAAAAGGGTAGCAAAGGGGGCAACCCCCCAACATTAAACCAAGAAAACAAAACAACCCCCTTCCTCTTTTGTTCTGTGCTACGGGGACAGAGCACTGGTTTGTCACTTGACCTCTATGAGCCTCAGTTACATTCTCTGTAAAACAATGGTTAAAATGCAGCGCTGCCCGGGAGGACTTTCTGCTGTTACAGAAATATTGTCTGTTTATTCAATATAGAAGCCTTGAACCACATGTAGCTCTCAAGCCTTTGAAATACAGTGGGTGCCACTGACAGAATATTTAATTTTTATTAAAACTGGACTTCCCTGGTGGTCCAGTGGTTACAACTCTGCGCTTGCACTGTGGAAGGTGTGAATTCAGTCCCCACTAGGGGAAGTTCTGCATGTCATGCAGTGCTATCCAAAGAAAAAAAAATTTTTTAAATAGTATTATGGGCTTCCCAGGTGGCACTAGTGGTAAAGAACCCGCCTGCCAGTGCAGGAGACGTAAGAGACTTGGGTTCAATCCCTGGGTTGGGAAATTCCCCTGGAGGAGGGCATGGCAACCCACTCCATTACTCTTGCCTGGAGAATCCCATGGCCAGAGGAGCCTGGAGGGCTACAGTCCATGGAGTCGCAAACAGTCAGACACGACTGAAGTGACAATTCCATTCCATTCCACGTGGCTGGTGGCTACGATATCTGACTGTACAGTATAACCCTTCTTCTCCCCGCAGGGAGACTGAGTGGGTTTAATGCAGCAGCTGTGCCAGCTACAATGGGCTTTACAGATGCCAGGAGAGATTGTTATCCGGAAGGTGTAAGGCAGTTCTGAGTGCCAGCTCCCATCTTTTTAAAAAAGGAAGTCTCTTTAAAAAAAAATAAAACCCACTGAGCTCTCGGGATGTGTGGACAATTAAAACTTTGATAAAACACATTAATCCTTTATTTTAAAATGTCCACAGTGTCAAGGCCAGGAGGACTCCCTCCTGGAGCAAACAAATCCAGAAGTTTCAAATAGGTTCTCAAGCATGAAGGTCCCCAGGGGCTGTTCATGTGTGCCAGTGGGCAAGACAGGAAAGGGCAGGCCAAGCGCCTCATTAAAGCGGGCAGCCCTTCATCTGCCCGGGGTTGACAAGCAGGAATGTGAGTCTGCATTTCCAGATCCTCTCATTTCTCAGTAAAAGTAGGAAACTTGGACTTTCTCTATGAAACCTGCCAATTTTCAAATGCTGCTAAATAGTAATAATTTTAAACACCCTCATGTTTGAGCCAAAAACACAGAAGGGACTTGGCTGTCCTTCTCTTTCTTCCCCATCCCTGACTCAGGGCCTAGCTCCTGGACGAAGCTCAGCAAATAGCCAGTGTTGTCTCCTAAGCCCCCAAGGCTCCCTGAGAGCAGACCCTAGGCATCCTGGCCAGCTGCCCACCTAGTCCCTGACCTACCCACCTCACTGTTCTCTGCCGCCCCCTACCCTTGCAGGTATCTCTTCTGGCCCCGAGGAAACCCTCTTCAGCCCCATGAACCCTCACAGTGGGACCTCTCTGGGGGCTCTCAAAGGCTTCCTAAGTGGGCCCTTTGCTGCCCTGAGGCTGGAGGCTGCTGCAGACTGGGACTGCTCTGCCAACCACCCGCCCTGGGTGTCTGGGCACAGCTATGGAATGAAAGGCAGTGACATCCATCCGGGCGTGGCTGCAAGGACCTGGGCCCAGTGGCCCTAACATCTCTCCTAATTTAGGAGACTGATTTTCCTGGCTTGCGAATGACATAGGAAAAGGCCACAGGATTTTAGGAGGGATGCAGAGTGGCTAAGTTGAGTGCCCAAGAAAGGGTAATAAAGGAAAATAGAGGGCACTTGTAAGAGACGGTTGGGCTTGGCCTAAATCTGTTTTTCCCATATGCACAGGCCTCGGAATACAGGATTCCAAAAATGCTTTGCACATGTGTGTCTGGGGTTAAACAAATTCAAATTCGGGGAATTCTGTCATAGACCTCCCTCTTGGAGATTCACTGTGTACATTTGCATCCTCAAAGCCTGAAACTTCCTAGAATTAAAGCAATGAAGTAATGTAACTTTAACTCACTGTTTCTAAAGCTTATTTGACCCAGAACCCCTCTCTCCATAACACCATCGGTTCAGTGGGATCCCCCACGGGCGAACAGTGGTGGCTGCGCCTCCTTGGCCTGCCCACGGGGGGTGGTGGAGCCACGTGGACGAACGCGGTGGGCGGGAAGGGCTGGGCCTTGGCTGACAGACCAGGCGCCTGCTCCAGGGAATGGCGAGCAGCCGCTGGAGCGCTGGAGCGAGGCCAAGGATGGGAAGCCTGCTTCCTGCTGACCCACACTTGTCATCAGCCTTCAGCCATCGAACTTGTATCAGACACTTTAGCGTGTGCCAGGCCTTTCCCAAAAATTATTTCACTTTAGTTCCCACATCCCCCTGGGTGGGTGGGAAGATCCCTTCCCCACTTCCAGATGAGGAAACCAGTGCCCAGAGAGGGCAAAGAGCTTGCCTGGGGCCACGTGGTGCCCATCCAGACAGCACTTCATCCTCGGCAGTGTGTGAAGGGGCACACACCAGTTCTCTTTTCTCTGCTGGCTCCCACACCCGCCTGAATCCCCCATGAGTGTCTTAAATGACAGATGCCTGGGTTCAACCCTAGAAATTCTCATTCGGTGGGTTTGGGATGGGGCCCAGGCATCTGTGTGGTTAGGAAACTCCCCAGGTGATTCTGATGAACGGTTCAGTTTGAAAAAAAAAAAAAAAACGCTTAAGCAAATACTCCAGCTATCTCTGGGCCAGGGGAAAGAGAGCAATCGAATATTGGCTCAAATCTCATTTGACCCAACCTGTCTGTCTTTCTGCTGAGTGTCCAGGTCCAGTTTGCACTGTTGACTCCTGTCTGCCCTGAATTAAGGGAGCCGATCCCGGATTAGGGCACCGCAGGAGAAGCCAGGAGACAGAGGGCAGAACTGCCAAGGCCCTGGACAAGGCAGGTTTCTAGCGATGAGCACATTCCTGCCCCAGGAACCTCTGGGCTGGGCTTGGCAGGGGAGATTCTTGGCTGCAGCCCCTGGAGGAAGCGGGAAGTGGGGGCACGCAAGGCAGCTCAGGCTGGCTGGGTGCCCCTGCGGCTGCTGTCCTGAGCTGCCGAGGGAGCGGTTCTACGTCTAAGCTGGAGGGTCTGTGGAGAGGCGCTGTCTGCCTCTGTGGCTTCCTCACTTTTTCCTTGCCGGGGCTCGTGTGTGCTGGGCTGGAGGAGGGGTGGGGCACCCCTGGACCCGGCTGCCCTTCTCCACTTGGACCCCCTGACCCCTTTCCAGCACTGGCCACTCCCGGTCACACACGCTGTGTCCTCCCACACCTTGGGCGTCGCTCGCTCACCTTCTCGATGACCCCGACCACCTTGCAGCCCCTCAGCTGCTCCAGGGCAGAGCTCAGTGTGCGGATGGGCCGGAGCCTCAGGCTGCTGAAACCCTGCGTGGTGGGAGAGAGCCCCGCGGCGGCCTCAGGGTCATGGCCTCCTCACCCCGCTGTGGCGGGCAGGGCTCAGCTTGCCAGGAGACCAGTGGCCACAGAGGGCAGGACCAGGGTGCGGGCAGACCCCCACCTCACAGAGACAGACCCAGCCTTGGTTCAGGAGGTCAGGCCACCCTCTCAGCTCAGCCCCTACCCGGGCTTCCTCCCAGGCTCAAGGAGTCCTCTGAAACCCCCTTTCAAAAGTGGCACCCACAGGAGGCAGCTGCTCCCAGGGGGCGGGGAAATAACCTGGGCAACAGGCTTCAAAGACCAAGGCAGGCCCAGGTACCTGCACTGGGGAAGCATCTTACAAGGTGCATCAGACCTAGAAGGAGCGTGTATGTGCACACCGAGGGGTTGAGAAGTAGGCGTGCATTCTCAGCCCTCTCTGAGGAGCCCGCTGGGTCAGGATGTGGGGAGAGGATTTGTGCACATTTGTATACGCACGTATTCATGTGTGTGTATATGCACGTGGGTATTCATGTCTGTGTATACGCATGTGGGTGGGTATTCATGTCTGCTCCAAACACTCACTGCAGCCCAGCCGAAAAGCACTCTGGGAGCCTGAGTGTGTACACAGGTGAGCGTGTGTATGGGCTGTGTGGGAGGGTGAGGAGCTGCCTCTGTGTGTGTGTCTCTTCTGTGAGGGTGCGAGACTGGACTGGAGATGACTCACCAAGTGTTAGAATGTGAATGAGCTACGGAGAGTGTGGGAGAGAGAGGGAGGAAGCCAGGAGAAGGAGGGCAGGGCGGCAGCTCCAGGACGCGCGCCAGCCTGCCTGTGCTCTCCACCGTCTGCCCCCGCCGGGGATGGCAAGGCGACAGCTGCCTGGCTTGGGGGTGGGGGCCTTAGCTCTCTTTCCCTGGATCCCTCAGGCTTCTGGGGGCTCCTCACCTCATCGAGGCTGGCTCCGCTGCCCAGCGTCCTCTGCAGGTGGCAATTAAAGATCTCCTCCGCCCGCCGCAGGTACTTGGTTATCTTCAGCTTGACAGCCTCACACCTCTCCTTGTTGGGGTCGACTGTGGGGAAAAGGGTCAAGAGGACACCGCCAGCCCTGGTAGGAGGCGGGGGTTTGGCTCCCATTGCCCATGCTCTGCCCTCCACAGGAGGGCAGCTATTTCTGAGGCTGGTCAGTGGATTCTGACCCCGCATCTGTTCTTGGGTCCTCTTCTGGGTGGGAGATCAGCAGGGGAGGAGGACGAAGGATGGTGGCCGAAGAGCCTGGGAGCCAGGGGGGCCTCGGACTCTAGCACCTTACAGTTGGCATGCACCACCTCCTGGCCACTGTCACAGCCTGGGAAGGGATGGAATGGAGTTTCCCTGTCTGTTTTTTCAGGAAGAAAGAGACACCCCCAGAGAGCACACCTTCTGCTATCTTTGATGCCCAGGATGAAAGAGGCCAGAACAGGCACTGGGCCTGAGGGTAAAGGTGTTCATGGTATAGGCATGAAGCCAGCTGTTGAGAGGCATCATCAGTGCAGGGACTGGAAGCATGAATTGGGGCCTGACTCTTAACCCCAGGCTGGCCATCAAGGCCCTCGGTGTCTCCAACTGGCCTCAGGACCAGCCTCTCCCACAACTTGGAAATGCCTCCTTTGCCCTGAACAGGCCTTCCCTCTTACCTTCAGGCCTTTGCCTATGTTCTCTGCCTGTCCTCTCTCTCTCCCACTCCAGGCTCTTTAGCTGGACAGCATACCTACCATTCTTCAGGGCTCAGATTAGGGTTTTGACTTTTAGAAAATGCCCTGTGCCAGGCTTGCCTGGCCTCAGTCTCCTTCTTCCCTCCCTTTACTTCCTCCCCATTGTCCTTGCTACCTGGGACTATAATTGTCCATCATCAACTCATCAATCTTCTGCCATTAGAATGCAAGTACCCAGAGGGCAGGACCCCAGGCCCGCTCCAGGGGCAGGAGGGCTTAGTGGGCAAAGCTCACAGCCTCTGGAGACCAAACTGTTCAAATCTCAGCTTTGTCACTTGAGAGCTGTGGAGTCTTAAGCAAGCTATTTAACTGCCCTGTGCCTCAATTTCCTCATCTGGAAAATAGGAATAAAAATCATTCTTGCATATTTGGAAGTACATGCCAGAACATACACAGTGGTTTGTATTACTGTGAATCAGAAATGAACTGATACAGGTAAAGCCCTTAGACCAGCGCCTAGTGTAAAGGAACCACTTTATAAGTGAAGGCTATTATTATCAGTACTACTATCCTTCTCATAGGTCCTGCAGGGCCAGCACAGAGCCCTGCTCACCCAGCACAGATGGACAGATGATGGGATGGGCCCTTCCTCAGCCCCTGCCCAGCCCCAGCCTCACCGTGCATGCCTCGGAGGGAGAACGTCCACGCCCGTTCTGGTAGTGGTTGAAGGCAGCCTCGTAGTCCTCACTGACATCGCGCTCCAGGGCCAGCCGGATCTGAGTGGCTGCATCCACCAGGTAGTCGTGCTTAGTCATGTCGGGTGTCCCCGGAGCCACCCGGTTGCGAATCTGCTCCAGGTACACTCGAGCCTGAGACCGTGCTCGAGAGCAGGGCTCGGGCTCCAGGCCAGGGCCAGGAGGGCACTCACAGGCCACCAGGCTCATGGCTGCCCTGGGTCAGGGACCTGGAATGAGCAGAGGCATTAGGAAGAACCCAGATGGGGACAATGTTCCATCTGTACCCTGGTTTCTTCCACTGAGTATGGTGGAGACTGATACTCACCTCCAAGGGCTGGAGGGATCAGAGCTAATGGGGGTAATACCCCTTACTAAGCCAGATCTTTCCTAACTGGTGGTCATAACAGAACAAAAACATGCTTTGGGCTCTGAGTTGTTTTTACAATTCTTTCCATTCAAATTCAGTTCAACAAGTATTTCTGGAGCACCTACTATGTGCTGAGCATCAGAGAGAGCTGAAGATATTTGTGATACAGAGCTGCCTTCAAAGGGCCTCTGTGCACATCAGACATATGCAGGTCACCATACTTTGAAGCTGAAGCAAAAGCCCGGGACCCAAAGGCCATTCCTTATACTGTGCCCAGTCCGCCCCTCCCTCCTCCCATGGGAATCTCACTTATCCTTCAGGGTTCGGCTCCATGGTACCTCCCCGAACAGGAGGGATTGCCCGTGCTTTATTTCATTTCCCTTGGTCCCAAGATCAGTGTGGTCAGGGAGTGAGGACCCCCAAGGAGCCAGGAGGAGAGCTGGGCACAAGGCTTGGCCTTAAAGACTACAGGCAAAGGAAATGACTGACTGGCAGATTCAGTACCACTCTGGATGGAATTAGATGAATGAGGTCAGAGCGCAGCCAGCCCTAGGGAAGAGATGGCTCTGTCCCCCTGGCTCTGCTCTGAGAAGTCCAGGAGGCCACATGGCCTCCAGGGACCAGACAGCAGCTCCACCCTGAGCAGCAAGTGATACAAGTGGCCACCAGGGTTAGAGCAGCAGCGGAAGGAAAGGAAAGGAAAGCCAGCAAGCTGCCTCTATCCTTCACCGAAGCCTCTGCACCTTTGCTCTCTCAGGCCTCATTGGGAAAGGGCAGGGCCCAAACCCCAGGTCATTTCTACTTCTGTGGAGAGAGGGAAGAGAGAACAGGATGGGGAGTGAGGCAGAGAGGAAAATCCACATCAGCAAGCCAGCGGGGCAGCTGAGCCCGGCCAGGATGCGGCCAGGAGGTGGAGGAGGGGAGGAAGGGAAGTCGCGCCCTTCCCATTCGGCCCAGTCACCAGGGCATGCGGCTCGGAGGCCTGTGATCAGAGGCACCCAGGTCGGCAGTGTGTGCTTCTCTGAGTCAGGGCCTAGCTTCAGGATCCACCCGCCGGGCCAAGTCCTCCTAGGCAGACCTGCAAAGCTGCGTCTGGACCCAGAAAGACGTGCATCCAGCCCGCGAGTCCCCTGCACGCAAGGTGCACCGCCCCATGAGGGTCGCCAAGGAAGGGGACTGGGGGAATGAGAGGTGAGGGCATTCTCTCCTGGGGAAGAGGGGATGGAGGAGGAGCCAGGCTAACACCGTACCTGCCTGAGCCAGGCGCTCGGTCCGCGCGGCCCCACTCAGCCCTGCGGCCACCTACCCTTCGCCCCCGCGGGGGACATAGCACCGCTGGCGGCTGCTTTCCGCCCTCCTCCTAGGTGCAGGGGTCTGGCTGGTGCAGCCTGGTCATTCGTTGCAGATGAGCTCATCCGCTATCGTTAGAATAAACCACCAATCAGCGCCCGGCTCAGCTTCTGCGGGCTCTTAAAGCAGCAGCGCCGGGAAAGCGGAGCTATGCGAGAGGGCATGGGAAGGGACGGGGATGGGCAGGGGATGCGGTGGGGATGGGGATGGGGATGAGGATGGAGATGGAGTTGGGGACGGGTGGGTGGAGCTGAGGAGAGTGGAGGTCTAGACTCTCTCAGGGATGCGGAAGGAATTGCTTCGGAAGTTTAGGCTGACTAAAAGCACACGCGCCACTTTGGGGACTTTTCTCATTCGTTATTTCATGCATTTATTCAACTATCTGAATATGGTTGAAGATGGTAACTGCAGTCATGAAATTAAAAGACGCTTACTCCTTGAAAGAAAAGTTATGACCAACCTAGATAGCATATTAAAAAGCAGAGACATTACTTCCAACAAAGGTCCGTCTAGTCAAGGCTATGGTTTTTCCAGTAGTCATGTATGGATCTGAGGGTTGGACCATAAAGAAAGCTGAGCGCCCAAGAATTGATGCTTTTGAACTGTGGTGTTGGAGAAGACTCTTGAGAGTCCCTTGGACTGCAAGGAGATCCAACCAGTCCATCCTAAAGGAAATCAGTCCTGAATATTCATTGGAAGGACTGATGATGAAGCTGAAACTCCAATACTTTGGCCACCTGATGCAAAGAACGACTCATTGGAAAAGACCCTGATGCTGGGAAAGATTGAAGGTGGGAGGAGAAGGGGACGACAGAGGATGACATCATTGGGTAGCATCACAAACTCAATGGACATGAGTTTGAGTAAACTCCGGGAGTTGGTGATGGACAGGGAGGCCTGGCGTGCTGCAGTCCATGGGGTTGCAAGGAGTTGGACACGACTGAGCGACTGAACTGAACTGATTTAACTATTTAAATATTATGTATTTAGAGAATACTGTGCAGGAGGAGCTAGATGGCATGATACAGCGACTGAGTAGACAGTCTCTGCTAATGTCTTCCTGGAGCTTACTAAGTGAGGGGACACAGGGATTAAAGAACTAGAGAATACCATTGATATTTCATTCCAGGTGTGATCAGAGTTGTAAGAGAGAAGCACCATAGTGGCCATGAGACTCACAGCAAGGGGAGTGACCTAGTTTGGGGGTCAGAAGACCTTTGGGAGGGGGTGATTTCTAAACTGGACACACAGACTTCATCTGCACCCTAGTGCTGCCTGGACTTATACATACTATCCTTCCGTAGTACGCTTGCTCCCTGCTAGATGTCATTCCATTCCCTTCTGATTCCCAGCGCCTTCCCCTCATTCTTACTGTCAGCCAAAGAACATGCTTCTTCTATCCCTCAAAAACATAGGAACACAGACCCCTACTCTGCCTGCTGGCCAAGTCTGCATCCACATACCGTCTCCCCATCTCTTTCCATAGATGACCTGCCTGTGCTGGATCAAAGGCCAGCCTTCCCCTTGGGGTCAATCTTGTGCCATCACCTACTCAAGGAACCTCCTCCAGCAATTCTCCCTCTCTTTCCTCCACCATTAATTTTTGGCTTCTATTGCATCCTTCTTTCTCATCTGAAACAAACATCATGCTGATTCTTGAATCTTGAAAACCATACAAAAACCAGTCTTGGCCTCACTTTTCCCCTCTCTATCACCCCAGGGGAGAAGAGAAATTGGAGAAGGAAGCTTCCCACTGGATAAACTACTTGCTGTCCTTAGTTTCTCTTCTCCCAGTCTTTCTTGAACTCTCTCTGATGAGGCTTTCTTCCCCAGCATTGGTCTGAAATAGCTCTTTGTCATGTTACTATGACCTCCTGGTTGCTAAACCCAATGGTCATTTCTTGGTCCTCATCTTACTTGACCTCTTAGGAGCCTCTGAGACCCAGGGGATCACAGCCTTCTCTCCATGCGGTTTCTCCCTAGGCTTTCAGGACTCCCACTCGCTGTTGCAGACCCTTCTCAGTCTCCTGTGATGGCTTCTTCTCTTCCAGATGTTTAAGGGTCCCAGGGCTCAGGTGTCCCAGATGCTTGACATCTTTGTTCTCTCTGTGCTTACTTTCTTGATGAGGGATTGCACTTCATCTCATGATTTTAAATAGTGTTATTCTATATGTTAATGATTCTGTGCATCTATTTACAGATATTGTATATCTTCTTTATCCCTTAGCCCTCACCTCTCTACTGCTGCTGCTGCTGCTGCTAAGTCGCTTTAGTCGTGTCCAACTCTGTGCGACCCCATAGATGGCAGCCCACCAGTCTCCCCCATTCCTGGGATTCTCCAAGCAAGAATACTGGAGTGGGTTGTCATTTCCTTCTCCAATGCATGAAACCTAAAAGTGAAAGTGAAGTTGCTCAGTCCTGTCCAACTCATAGCGACCTCATGGACTGCAGCCTACCAGGCTCTTCTGTCCATGGGATTTTCCAGGCAAGAGTACCGGAGTGGGGTACCATTGCCTTCTCCGAACCTCTCTACTAGACTTAAATATTTAGAAGTCTAATAAAACACCTCAAATTCAACAAGTCTGGAACCTTGAAAACAGAATGCTGAGTGAAAGAAGCCAGACACAAAAGGCCACATGTTGTATGACTTTATCTACATATAATTTCCAGAAACAGGGAAAATCATAAAGACAGAACGTAGATGTCAAGGAGGGGGGATTGGGGAGTGGATAGTGAGTATAGGTCTTTTGAGGGAGTCAACGAATTTTCTGGAATTAGATAGTGTGGTGGATACACAACTCATGAATATACTGAGAAGCATCGAAGCCACATTTTAAAGAGGTGAATTTTATGATATGTGAATTATCATCAATAAAAAATCATCATAATGAAAAAGAAAAACAACTGAATTCTTGATCTTCCCCCACCTGAAACCTTATCCACCTAAAGCCTCTTCCAGTCTTCCAGCCCCATCCTTCCCATCACTCAGGCCAAAGTTTCGAAGCCACGTTGGCTTCTTTTCTCACACTCTACTCTAATCCATTAGAATATCATCATGGTATTTTCCTTCAAAATATACCCAGAATCGGACCACTGCTCAGCATCTCCACTGCTATGACATCTTCATCTCATACCTGGTTTACCATAGGGGATTCCTCCTATCTTTTGTTTCTGCCCTTACCAGCCTACAGGCAGGTTTCAACTCTGCATCAGGGAATCCTTTTGAAGCACAGTAGACTCTGTACCTCTTCTGCTCCAAATCCTTCCAGAGCTCAAAACTCATTAGCCCAAGAAAAACTCTTAAGTTTTTGCTATGACCTCCTCCAAGGCCCTCCTGGTCAGCCTCCTCTACTATTTCTCCAGCTTCATTGCTTGCCAGGGTCATTCACTCAGTTTCAGCTCCCGAGCTTCCTCACTGATGCTAGAACGCACATGGCAACTCCCACCCTAGGGCCTTTAGCTCGCAGCCACCCTCTGCCTGGAACAGTCTGCCTTTGGATACCTGCCTGTAAACTCTGCCCCTGTTTTCAGTCATTTCCCTGATGTCACCTCTTTGAGAGACTTACCCTGAGTGTACCCTCCCTATACCTCCATTTCTCCCTTGCCCTGCTCCGCTTCTCTTCTGCTGTGTCCAGAACTATGGACAGGGACTTCCCTGGTGCTCTAATTGTTAAGAATCCGCATGCCAATGCAGGGGACACGGGTTCAATTCTTGGTCCGGGAAGATCCCACATGCCACACAGGAACTAAGCCCTTGTGTCATAATTACTGAGCCTGAGCTCAAGAGCCCAAGAGCCACAATTACTAAGCCCATATGCTGCAAGTACTGAAACCCATGTGCCCTCGAGCCTGTGCTCTGCAACAAGAGAAGCCCCCGCAAGGAGAAGCCCGTGTACCATGACGAGGAGTAGCCCCAGCTTGCCACAGCTGGAGAAAGCCTGTGCCCAGCAACGAAGACCCAGCACGGCCATAAGTAAACAGATAAGTAAAAGTGAAAAAGACTATTGGTCTGCATCTGATTTACTTATTTGTCTCATATGTGTATTTCTTCCCGCCCCCTAGTGTAAGGTAGATCCACAAGGGCAAAGCTTTCATCTGCTTTGTTCACTGCTGTCCTAAGCGCCTAGAATAACATCTGGCACATAGCATTGCCCAGTCAGTATTGACTGGATGAATGAATGAGCTCTAAAGAAGGAGAAAGAATTAACAAGGAAAGTGTTTGAAGAGGACTGTGGAGGAGAATGTTTTAGGCAAAGAATCATCAAGATGCCTTAACAAATTAAGGCAGAAAAACAATATTTATACATAAAACAGATGGCATAAAACCAGTTGATAAAATTTAACACTCATTCACGATAAGGATACATTCTTTGCTTAACGAATTCTAAACAAACTCATGAACTTACTTCTAAACTTGATAAAGGGCTATCTACCAGAAACTTAGAGCAAACACTGTATGTGATGATGGCACATGAGGCACATTCCCGTGGCTCAGCTGTCTTTCTGACACATGGCAGGATCACACCTTCCTACTCCTTTGGAACTTAGACTTGGCCATGGGACTTGCCTTGAAATGCTAGTGGACAGAATACGAGTTACTTCAGGGCAGAGGCTTCCAAAGCCAGTGTGCAATTCCTTCTGTCATAGCAATTGTGGAAGCGCACGTCCATGGAGGAAAAGAGCCTCCATCAGCTTGAGGCTTTGAGAAAGAACAGTAAGGAAAGCCTCCCTTCCCCACGACTTGTGTTGAATGTGAGGTGCAAGTGAGAAATAAAGTT
Organism: Nanger dama; assembly: GCA_917880005.1. Taxonomy (NCBI): domain Eukaryota; kingdom Metazoa; phylum Chordata; class Mammalia; order Artiodactyla; family Bovidae; genus Nanger; species Nanger dama. The sequence goes on along the minus strand of CAKJTW010000003.1, from coordinate 17,303,568 downwards.
TGATTGTGTTCAGCCACTAGGTTTTGGAGCTGTTTGTTATTGCAGCAAACCTTGACCTTTTTGAATGATACCCCCAGTGCAGTCAGAAATGAACGAATACCTCTACTCGTCAATAGTATACTGGAAATTACAACTAACACAATAAGAAAGTAAAGACAAAGAAGAGGTTTAAGACTGCAAAGTAAGAAGCCATATTACCATTATTTGTGATAATGTGATCACCCACCTCGAAAACCCAGAGCAACAACTGTTGTGTTCACCAGATCAATGTTTAAAATCAAGAGACCTTTTCTATATATCAACAATAGCAATTTGATGGGACTTCTCTGGTGGTCTAGTGTTTTAAGAATCTGACTGCCAATGCATGTGAGTTCAATCCCTGACTTGGGAAGATCCCACATACCAAGGAGCAACTAAGCTCCTGCACCACAGCTACTGAACCGGCATGCCCAGAGTCCCTGCTCTGCAGTAAGAGAAGTCACTGCAATGAGAAACACCCTCACTGCAATGAAAAGTAGCCCCCTCTTGCCACAACTAAGAAAGCCCATGCACAGCAATGAAGACCCAGTGCATCCAAAAATAAATAAAGAAATAAATAAAAACTTTAAAGAAGTTTAAAAAAATATTAATTTGAAAGTGTAATAGCGACTTTAAAATTTCATTCATCAGAGTAACAGAAACTATGAAATACTTAGCAATAAACTAATTAGAATTCTATAAGACCTTCTACAATGTGGGAGACCCAGGTTCAACCCCTGAGTCTGGAAGTCCCCCTGAAGGAGGAAATGGCAGCCCAGTCCACTATTCTTGCCTGGAGAATCCCATAGACAGAGCTTCTTGACCCACTGTAGTCCATGAGGTCGCAAAGAGTCAGACTTGACTGAATGATAACGCTTGAGAACACACTTGAACTTTCCTGGAGAAAACAATAAAATTGAAAGTCACCAAAGAGGGAAGAGATGCGTTGTGCTGGGAAGATTCCCTGGAGAAGGAAATGGAAACCCACTCCAGTATTCTTGCCTGGAAAAATCCCATAGACGGAGGAACCTGGTGGGCTACAGTCCATGGAGTCGCAAAAATCAGACACGACTGAGTGACTAATGCTGGACAGCTGTTTTGTTCAATAATGGGATAACTATCATCATAAAAATGTCAATTCTCCTCAAAGTAATGGAAAACTTGAATGCAATCTCAAACAAGATACTAAAAAGACTCTTTGTAGAACTTGATAGGATGCTTCTAAACTCCATATTTCTTCATTTCCTTAACAAAAACTTACGGAGGGCCTACTTCAGGCCTAACCTTGTTCTAAGTACTGAGGACACAGTGGTAAACAAAACAAAACAAAACAAAACAAAACAAAAAAAGGCTTCCTGGAGCTCTTATTCAGTAGTAAACACACAGACATAGATACTTAATACCTCATGATGATTTTACGCAGTGTATATAAATGTTACGTTAGCCCCCTAAAAAAAAGACAAATGATGGGAGTTTGGATCCACTTTACCAGATCTAAAGACTTATGATAAAGCTGCAGTTTTTAAAACAGCTGGCTACTGAGACCATGTGCCACAGCTACTGAAGACCACAGGTCCTAGATAGAGCCTGTGCTCCGCAAGAGAAGCTACCACAATGAAAAGCCTGTTCTGCAGCAAAGAGTAGCCCTCCACCCCTGCTCATTGCAAACAGAGAAAGGGTTCAGCAACAGAGACCCGTGTGGCCAAAAATAAATAAACAAATTTGAAGAAAGCAGTTGGCATCAGTGCACATAAAAACTGTGTTGGCTAAAAAGTTCCTTTGGTTTTTAAGCTTAAAAACAAAAAGACACCTTTTCATTTTCACCAAGAATGTTACTGAACAACATATTCACCGTTTTGTTCCACTACTTCCTGCCATTTTCCAGGCAAGGTCACATTTTCAGTTTCTCAAAACCAATTCTTTTGAGCAAAGAACCATTCCAGGTGACTTTTAGTTTTCCAGAGAATTGACATTTTTTCCATTTAAGAGAACTTTGTAAAGACTGAAATAATGGAAATCTGAAGGTGCAATGTCTGGTGAATACAGCAGATGAATCAGAACTCCCCAGCTAAGCTGTGACAGTTTTTGCCTGGTCATCAAAGAAACAGGGTCCTGTGTTACCTTGATGGAAGATTACGTGTTTTCTGTTAACTAATTCTGGATGCTTTTTGTTCAAGTGCTGCTTTCAGTTGGTCTAATTCGGAGAAATACTTGTTGGTATGAATTGTCTGGTTTTCCAGAAGGAGCTCATAATAGAGGACTCCCTTCCAATCCCACCATAAACATAACATCACCTTTGGATGAAGACCAGCCTTTGATGTGGTTGGTGGTGGTTCATTTCACTTGACTTTTCTATTCTAAATTATTCTACAGTATCCACTTTTCATCTTCAGTCACAGTTTGTTTTAAAAATGGAAGTTTTTGTTATGTTTAAGTGGAGAATTGCTTCTGGAAATATGGTCAAGAAGGTTTTTTTCACTTAACTTATGTGGAACCCAAACTTCCATGCAATTAACGTACCAAGCTGGTACAGATGGTTTTCAAGGCTTGATTTGGATATTTTGAGTGTTTTGGTTATCTTGTGTGGTATAACATTGATCATTTTCAGTGAATGTCTAGGTTTGACTGCTATCAACTTCAACTGGTCTACCTGACAGTTGAGCATCATTCAGTGAGACATATTTAGCACGAAACTTTGCAAACCATTTTTGACTCTGATCAGTCACAGTACTTTCTTCATATGCTGCACAAACTTTTCTTTTTTTCCTTTAATTGTATTTTTACCTTTCTTGTGATAATAAAGCATATGCTGAAATGTTCCTTCTTTTTCCATCTTTACTACTAAAATGACTACACAAAAATTCACCAATTTTGATAAGTTTTTTAAAAACACATGCTAATATAACAGCTGTCACAATACAATCCAACAAAATTGTTTTGAATGAAATTAAAGACAACTATGTGCTACAAGAGGCTGCTTATGAAAAAAAATTTTTTGGTCAACCAATTCTGTAAGAAAAGACTAGAGTCCAAAAAAAAAAATTGATAAAAGCACTTATGCATTTGAGGGGGATTTGACTTAGGATAAGGAAGGCATTTTGAAACAGTGGGGTAAGGACAACTCTTTATGAGAGGTGTCAGGACAATTGACTTAAGGGAAAAAAATCGATCCCTTCCTCACAAAATATACAAAAACAAATTCATGTTTAAAATTCTAAATTAAAAAAGAACAACCTCACAATTTTATAAAAATGAAAGAATATCAGCAAGATCTTCAGGTAGAAAATACCTTTAAATATTCTTGGTGAAGAGGGATATATAAAGTAATGCATTTTAGAGGGTGATTTATCAGAACTATTTAAGTGGAAATACACTAAACCTAAATTATCTATAACCTATCAATTCTACTTCTAGATATTTAAGGAAAAAAAAAAACTAGCCCAGAGTCATAAGGATATATGTGGATATTCATTGCAGCATTGCCTGCAATATTAAAAAAAATTGGGAAAAATTCCAAATTTCATGTATTGTGGAATATCAGTGTAGACTAGAATTAATAAAATGAGGTATATTTATATATTGATTTGTTATTAGTTATTTGGCATTTTAAAAGAATGAACTAGGACTAAATCTATATGTACAAACATGCAAGATCTCAAAAATATTTTGTTGAGTAAACACAGTCAGCTCCTAAAAGCTACCTACAATTTGATGCCATTTATATTTACATTTTTTAAGTACACACCAAGACAATACTAAATGCTATCCATATTTTGCAGACTGTTAGGATTCTCCAAAGAAACAGAACCAATAGGGAGGATAGATGATAAATAGGTAGATACGCTTACTGTAAGACACTGACTTGTGCAATGAGGGAGGCAATTATCCCAGGATCTGCTGCTCTGTCTGCATGCTGTAGACCTAGAAAAACCTGGCACAGTTCCAGCCTGAGTCTGAAGACCCAAGAACCAGGCACAATGATGGTCTAAGTCTCAGATCAGTGTCCCAGCTCAGTCAGGTAGAGAGAGTAAATTCTCCCCTCTTCCACTTTATTGTTCTATTCTGGCCCTCAGTGGACTGAATGATGCTCATCCCTTTGGGGGCTTCCTAGCTGCTCAGGAGTAAAAACCCACCTGCCAATGCTGGAGACGCAGGAGACGGAAGACATGCATTCAGTCCTTGGGTCAGGAAGATCCCCTGGAAGAGGAAATGGCAACCCACTCCAGTATTCTTGCCTGGAGAATCCCCTGGACAGAGGAGCCTGGCAGCCTACAGTCCATAGGGTTGCAAACAGTTGGATACAACTGAGCGACTGAGCTTGCACACACGCATCCACGTTGGGGAAGTCCATCTACCAATTCAAATGCTAATCTCATCTGGAAACCCTCTCACAGACAGATCCAGACATAGTGTTTAACCAGATATCTGGGTACTCCATGACCCAGTCAAGCTGACACATAAAATTAACTATCACTGACAGTAATAGCTAACATCTATCCAGCACTTATTACGAGCTTAGCACTATCCCAATTATTTATCAAGGAACGCCTTATGTGAATCCTAATCCTACACTATTCAGTTCAGTTCAGTTCTGTCGCTCAGTCGTGTCTGACTCTTTGTGACCCTATGAATCAAAGCACGCCAGGCCTCCCTGTTCATCACCATCACTTGGAGTTCACTCAGACTCACGTCCATTGAGAAAGTGATGCCATCCAGCCATCTCATCCTCGGTCGTCCCCTTCTCCTCCTGCCCCCAATCCCTCCCAGCATCAGAGTCTTTTCCAGTGAGTCAACTCTTTGCATGAAGTGGCTGAAGGACTGGAATTTCAGCTTCAGCATCATTCCTTCAAAAGAAATCCCAGGGTTGATCTCCTTCAGAATGGACTGGTTGGATCTCCTTGCAGTCCAAGGGACTCTCAAGAGTCTTCTCCAACACCACAGCTCAAAAGCATCAATTCTTCAGTGCTCAGTCTTCTTCACAGTCCAACTCTCACATCCATACATGACCACTGGAAAAACCATAGCCTTGACTAGACGGACCTTAGTCGGCAAAGTAATGTCTCTGCTTTTGAATATACTGTCTAGGATGGTCATAACTTTTCTTCCAAGGAGTAAGCGTCTTCTAATTTCATGGCTGCAGTCACCATCTGCAGTGATTTTTGAGCCCCCAAAATAAAGTCTGACACTGTTTCCACTGTTTCTCCATCTATTTCTCATGAAGTGATGGGACCAGATGCCATGATCTTCGTTTTCTGAATGTTGAGCTTCAAGCCAACTTTTTCACTCTCCTCTTTCACTTTCACCAAGAGGCTTTTAGTTCCTCTTCACTTTCTGCCATAAGGGTGGTGTCATCTGCATATCTGAGGTTATCGATATTTCTTCTGGCAATCTTGATTCCAGCTTGTGTTTCTTCTAGTCCAGCATTTCTCATGATGTACTCTGCATAGAAGTTAAATAAGCAGGCTGACAATATACAGCCTTGACGAACTCCTTTTCCTATTTGGAACCAGTCTGTTGTTCCATGTCCAGTTCTAACTGTTGCTTCCTGACCTGCATACAGATTTCTCAAGAGGCAGATTAGGTGGTCTGGTACTCCCATCTCTTTCAGAATTTTCCACAGTTTATTGTGGTCCACACAGTCAAAGGCTTTGGCATAGTCAATAAAGCAGAAATAGATGTTTTTCTGGAACTCTCTTGGTTTTTCCACGATCCAGCGGATGTTGGCAATTTGATCCCTGGTTCCTCTGCCTTTTCTAAAACCAGCTTGAACATCAGGGAATTCACAGTTCACTGAACCATATTGCTGAAGCCTGGCTTGGAGAATTTTGAGCGTTACTTTACTAGCATGTGAGATGAGTGCAATTGTGTGGTACACTATTAGTTACTATTATTAATCCTTACCTTACAGAAGATAGAACTGAGGTTAAGTAACTTGTTTAATCTTACCCACTTAGGAAGGAGGAGCACTGGGAATCAAATCTAAGCAGTTTGGCTCCAGAACCAAGCTCTGGACCCCTATGCTGATCATAATAAGCTTCTAACAGTGGTGTTACCCAGGAGTGGGGGGAAGCTGGGACCGAGACTTGGGAGAGGAGATGGTCAGTGGGCAAATAAAGCTCTACAATACCTGTAATGTTCTATGTTTTTAAAGGGCAAAGTAAACTGGTATATTATTTGAGATAATAAATTAATTTTAAATATAGGTATTTAAAATGATATTAACTATTATATTGGGTGAGCCAAAAAATTTTCTCTTACCAACCCAATACATGAAATTAAAGAATTACTTTTTGGAACATGGTGATTCACAGGACTTCCTTGGTGCTTTCCAATGTGCAGGGATGTAGGTTTAATTTCTGATCAGGGAACTAACATCCCACATGCCACAGGGCAACTGAGCCTGTGCACTGCAGCTAGAGAGAAGCCCGCGTGCTGCAGCAAAGACCCAATGCAGACAAATAAATAATCAAATATTTCTAAAAGAAGAATACAGTGGTTAATGCTAGTGGGTGGTGCTCCATAAGCCTCTAATGGTGGGCTATACCCGGTTTGATGGGGAGTGGTGTTTGGAAAACTTTCCTGAGGAAGTGTCTTTGAGCTGAGCGGTGGATGGTGTGTATGTGTTAGTCAGCAAGGGTGAGGAGCGGGGTGTGGGCAGGGGGCGGGGCGAAAGGGGCGTAGATTTCCTGGCAGAGGAAACAGCATGAGCAAGAGCCCTGAGGGGGTCACCACACACCCCCGGAACTAAGACAAGCGTGTTGGGTTCTAGAGAAAGAGGGAACATGGCTTGAAGTGAGGCTGGAGAGGTGGGCAGGCATCCGACCTCATGGAGGCTGGTAGGCTGAGGAAAGGCCTGGGAATTTAATTCTCAGAACAGTGTGTGTTGCTGGGTAAGGTGAAAACTGGACGCTGATGGCATGACCGAAATCCCTGGAGTCATTTTTGCAGAGCTGTGTCCCGGTAGTGGGTAGAAACGCCAAGAAAGAGACTGAAGATGTAGTGGTGTTGCAGTCACTAATTCACGTCTGAGTCTTGCGACCCTATGGACCAACCACGCTCCTCCATCCATGGGACTGTCCAGACAAGAATACTGGAGTGGGTTGACCTGGACAGCTCTCAAAACATGTGGATCTGAAGGATGAGGCTGGGATAGAGGGTGAACTAGCCATTGAAGGCTGAGGTTAACTTTGGCTGGCCGTCGTTATCTTTATGATGAGAAAGATTTACACCCAAAGACACATCCACAAGAATGTTCACCATAGCACGGTTTATTACAACAACAAAAAGAACTTAAATACCCAACAACAGTTCAATTAACCCAATAATGGAGTATCTAAGCGATGCAAAGCAAACAATAGTATACTCAGACTCTTGTTTCAGACAGTGAGTGGTCACATCTTCCTCTAAAGCAATTCAGTGCTTAAAAATCATTTTGTAGAAGAATATCTATTGTTGTGGGGGAACATATAAAGTTCTATAGCATATTAAGTTTAAGAAGCCAGTTATAACATAATGAATATATTATGATCTCATTTTGGTATCGGGAAGTCTCCTCCATCTCTACCTTTCTCCCCGTCTTCATGCCTGGTCGGGTAAGAGGAGGGGGTCTTTTGACATAATGCACCATGGCAAAAATTATGCCAAGAGAAGTGATCCACTTTATCAAACGAGAGATCTATTTGTCTTATGGATGCTTCATGTCGGTTCAGAATGGAACTAGGATGTTGTGGGGAGGGCAGAGGGGTAAGAAGGAAGGTCCTTCTGGCCCCAGCTTAGGCCAAATTTATACCAAAGCTGAAAAAAAAAAAAGGTATTGTTCATTTTCTAGACTTTGGAGGAATATGTGATAGGTTATAAGAAAGATTTGGAGGTGGGTGCAGTTTTAAAGGAAACTATGACCACTCACTACCTGAAACAAAAGTCTCTGAATTCACTGCTTGCTGTGGACAGCAATGGAGAGCTGTTCCTGCAAGGCAGTCTCTGAGCAAGGCAGAGGGGTCATCTCACACAGACTTTGGGGAAGTGAGGAGTGCAGCACTGGGTCAGCTTTCAGAGAGTTTAGGAATGGATGGCCCTCTAGAAGTGGGTCAGTGGAGTGAGGCTGCTGATACCTGGTTGTTCTCAGAAGGGTGGGCTATTACTGGTTGAGCACAAGATTCCAGGTTACTGAAGCAAGTGCTTGTAGAAGTGAGGTTTATATCTGGTGTTAAGAGTTCAGTTCAGTCGCTCGGCTGTGTCCGACTATTTGCGACCTCATGGACTGCAGCATGCAAGGTCTCCCTGTCCATCACCAACTCCCAGAGCTTGTTCAAACTCAGGTCTATCGAGTTGGTAATGCCATCGGTGTTAAGAGTCACCTAACAATTTATCTTTGTGTGTGTGTGTGGCCGTGCTGCCGTGGCTTGTGAGACCTTAGTTCCCTGCTCAGGGATCAAACCCAGGCCCCTGGCAGTAACAGCATTGAGCCTTAACCACTGGACCGCCAGGGATTCCCAGCAATTCATCTCTTCCTAAGAGGATGGGAAATGTTATTTCCTTAGGGGAGAAGGACTGAGACGGCACGACAGTTTACACATACATGAAGATGAATGGTTTCAGTGAAATAGCCCAGGTGGGGGCCTCTGTGCTAGAGCTAATCCCTCTTAGCCAGGACTGGATTCTAAAGAAGGATCCTAAAGACACCCAGAGTTCCCTAGATTTGGACTCAGGATGTGGTCGTGAGGGAAGAGTCTTACCCGCTCCTTACCTCCCCAGGCTGGAGACAGGGTGAATTTCATGGTGATGGTGGGGGTGGTGGGGAGTAGCCCCTGGCACCCCCCACCCTCAGGTTCTGACTGGGCCCTCCTCCCTCCTGAGTGATGCCCTCCAGGACCCCGCAGGGCCAGCCGCCCAGTCCACAAGCAGATCAGAGCCTGCGAGGCCTCGGCCTCGGCCTCACCCTGCGTGGCAGCCGCGGCCAGCTGTTGGGCCCCCTGACCCTCCAGAGACTCTGGGGCTGGAATTCCCTGGGCAGATATCTCACCCTGTCAGTACTTCCTTCCAGCTTGTCTGGCAAACGAGAAGACTTCACAGGCTTCAGAAAGAGGGCTGTGGCAGAGACAGCTTTGAGAGGGATCAAGAGCTCAGGGAGGGGAGGATATCACCGTTACAGCCTAAACCTCAGGCCCCGCTGGGGGCGTCAGACGGTCACATGTCTGTAAACAACCAGCGCTGCTGGCCCGGCTGTGTGAGCGCAGAGGCGCGCGTTACCGAGTGGCCCACACGTTGACTCACGGGTCCCCGTCTGACGGCTGGGTGGGTGGGACAGGGGCCTTAGACGGGAGAGAAGGGGGAGACTTTGAGATAGGGGTCGGGAGTGGGGTTGGGGTGGGGAGCTCTCTCCTATTCTGAGCCCCGTGAGGACAGGAGGCTGGACCTTCTGCCTGTCCTCCAGGTGACACTCTCTCAAGTGGGAGAAATGGAGGCGGTGGGGGCGGGGGCGCCCAGCTCTGTGGGGAAGCCCTCACCCTCCTCCTTGCCTGGTGGTTTCTATGGTAACAAAGTTACCTCAGAAACTAGAAGCATGCCATCTTGTTTGCCTGGAGCCCCATGGCCTGTGAGGTGGGGCCCACAGACAGACAGCTAGCAGGGACCAGGCTCTCATCTGCCTCAGTCACAGCCAATGTTGGGTGGGCGGTGAGGGGCTGGGAGGGGAGCTCCAGGCTCCCCTCAGGAAAGGGAAGGTTCAGCTTTCTCTAGAAAAAACAGCTGCTGGGCTCCAGTGCTGACAGAACCATCTTTCCACACCACGGCCCTGTCCTGTCACCGCCCTGTCTGGAGCCTTGGTTTCCCACCAGAGTATGCGGAGGGGCCTGTTGTGTGGACCCACCTCATAGATGTCTGGCCTGCTTCTCAGATTTGGAGCAGACACCATTCGCTTCCCTGCCTCCTCTCCTCTGTGCTCTATCCTGAGACGAGATAATATGGTGAGGGGTAGAGAGCACAGGTTCTGTATTCGGATCTGTATTCAGATCCATGCCAGTCACTGGTCAGTCATGAAATTCTGGCTCACTTAACTTCCATAGCTTTGGACACAACTGGTCCTCAGCTTTTGGGCTTCCCTGGTGGCTCGGAGGGTAAAGAATCTGCTTGCAATGCAGGACATCAGTTTGATCCTTGGGTCTCAGCTTCTTCATTCGCAAGATAAGGAGACAGAAATGGATTATTTCTAAGTTTTCTTCAACCATGAATGCCAAGATCATGCCACACTCATGCTTAAAGCGTTTCAGTGCCTCCCACTGCTTTGCAAAGTCTTAATTCCCTAGCATGGTGTCTGGGGTCCAGCCCACCTTCCCCTTCCTGCCTTTTCCATCTGCTGGTACCTTAGGCATCACATCAGCTACACTGAACCACTTGAAAACCTCTGGCTTTTCTACCCTGGGTCTTTGTTAATGGGTTTTCTCCAACCTGTTAATGGGTTCCCCAGCCATCTCTCCACACTCAGCCTGGCCTATTCCTCAATGTCACTGCCTTTGTGAAGCTGACCCTGATTTTCCTCATGTGTAAATTGGTTCAGATTTCTTTAATAGCACTCCATCTGCATTTGCTGAATCTACATGGACTTCCCCCTTCTGTTGTGATCCTCTGTGCGTATCTGATTCCTCTGACTCTCTTTTTAGGGTCAGGGAAAATGTCTCAGCTATCTTTGTCTGTGTGTGTATGCATGTGCTAAGTCGCTTCAGTTGTGTCCGACTCTTTGTAAATCAATGCACTGTAGCCTGCCAGGCTCCTCTGTCCATGGATTTTCCAGGCAAGAATACGGGAGTGGGTTGCCACACCTTCCTCCCAGTGATCTTCCCGATCCAGGGATCGAACCTGTGTCTCTTATGTCTCCTGCATTGGCAGGGGAGTTCTTTACCACTAGTGCCACCTGGGAAGCTCTAGCCCCATATATATCTATATATACAGAAAAATATAGAAGCCCTGGCCCTATATATATATATCTATATAGAAATACATAACCCTATGTATCTATATAGATATCTATATATATAAGAAGCCCTATATATATCCTCTATATATATCTCTGTCCAGCCCTATATATATCTCTGTACAATCCAGGTTTTTCACTGGGCTCTGCTTCGCCCTAAGAACATTAGGGTGGGACATCCCTGGTGGTCCAGTGTTTAAGAATCTGCCTGCCAATGCAGGGGACATAGGTTAGATCCCCAATCCGGGAAGATTCCACATGTGCTAGGGCAGCTAAGCCTGTGAGCCACAACTGTTGAAGCTCATATGCCTACAGCCTTGTTCTGCAGCGACAGAAGCCACTGCAACGAGTGACTGCCCACTGCAACTAGGGAGTAGCCCCCGCTCACTGCAACTGGAAGAAGCAATGAAGACCCAGTGCAGCCAAACATAACTAAGAAAATAAATAAAATTTAAAGAAAAGAACACTAGCACCTTTGGGAATTCCCTGGCAGGACAGTGACTAGGACTCTGTGCTTCCACTGCCAGGGGCTCAGTTCCAATTCCCGGTGGGGGAACTGTGATGCCACAAGCTGCAGAGCTAAGAAACCAAAGCAAAACAAAAAATTAGGGCCTTCAACATTAGGAAAGTAGTAGCAACACTTCCCAAGTCGCTTCCTTCACACCCCATACTTATTATCAGCAGCTCCAAACAGAACACCAAGTTCCTTCTCTAGCTCTGACCCTGGTGTCTTTTATTTCCCTCTCCCATCGTGACTTAGCCTTTCTAACTAAGACCTCTCTCTTTATCCTTCTTTCTTCCAGAATGGGGTTTTCTTCAGTAAGTGGGAAACTGGAAAGACTTTGAGGAGATACCCCATATCCAAGGGTAAAGGAGAAGCCCCAGTGAACTCATCTTGGGAAATAATACAGTGTTCATCCTTTCTGGCTTCATTATGTTGATTTTATAGCCATATATAACAAGAGATGATGCCTTCTTGCCAGTGGGAAGAGGAAAAAACAATGAAGAAGAAGAAAAATTTTGAATAAACACTTCATGAAAGAAGATAAAAATCTGAGGTTCTGGAAGATGGCCACTGCATGACAGGAGTGAGCCTCAATCCCTGAATGACACCATGGAGCAGAGCTGTCTCTCCCAATATCTTCACCTTGGGTGAGACAGAAATGAAGAGGCATTTCTGAAGTTGGTTATTTCCCTTTCCCTCCATCAAAGTACAATTTAAGGAGACATCCCACATTCAAGGGCAGAGAAGGCCCAGCAAGATAGCAGGGGCTGGAGGGACAGCTGTGTGGTGCTGGAGCAACTTTGAGGAGATACCCCATGTCCAAGTGCAAAGGAGAAACCCCAGCAAGACGATGAAAGTGAAGTCGCTCAAGTTGTGTCCGATTCTTTGTGACCCCATGGACTGTAGCCTACCAGGCTCCTCCCTCCATGGGATTCTCCAGGCAAGAGTACTGGAGTGGGTTGCCATTTCCTTCTCCAGGGGATCTTCCCGACCCAGGGATCGAATCCAGGTCTCCCGCATTCCAGGCAGACACTTTAACCTCTGAGCCAGCAAGACGGTAGGAGGGGTGAAATCACATTTAGAATCAAACCCCATACCTGCCACAGATGCTCAGAGGGCTCAAACATACCTTGCTCACACCAGGACCCAGAGACCCTACAGAGACTGAGACGGAACTGTGTTTGAGTGTCTCCTGAGGAGGTACGGGTCAGCCATGGACTGCTGCAGGGCAGGGGCTCTGTGTGCAGTAGACCTGGGTATGGCATAAGCCCTCTTGGAGGAGGTCACCATTAACCCCACCATAGAGCCACCAGAACTTACACAGGACTGGGAAACAGACTCTGCGAGGACACAAGCAGAACCTTGTGTGCACCAGGACCTGGGGGAAAGGAGCCATGACCCCACAAGAGACTGATCCAGACTCGCCTGTGAGTGTTCAGGAGTCTCTGGTGGAGGCGTGGGTTGACGATGGCCTGCTGCAGGGTTGAGGGCACTGAGTGCAGCAGTGCATGCATGGGACCTTCTGAAGGAGGTCCCTATTATCTTCATTCAGTTCAGTTCAGTTGCTCAGTCGTGTCCGACTCTTCGCGACCCCATGAATCGCAGCACGCCAGGCTTCCCTATCCATCACCATCTCCCGGAGTTCACTCAGACTCACGTTCATCGAGTCAGTGATGCCATCCAGCCATCTCATCCTCAGTCGTCCCCAATCCTGCCCCCAATCCCTCCCAGCATCAGAGTCTTTTCCAACGAGTCAGCTCTTCGCATGAGGTGGCCAAAGGACTGGAGTTTTAGCTTTGGCATCATTCCTTCCAAAGAAATCCCAGGGCTGATCTCCTTCAGAATGGACTGGTTGGATCTCCTTGCAGTCCAATGGACTCTCAAGAGTCTTCTCCAACACCACAGTTCAAAAGCATCAATTTTTCGGCGCTCAGCCTTCTTCATACTCCAACTCTCACATCCATACATGACCACTGGAAAAACCATAGCCTTGACTAGATGGACCTTAGTCGGCAAAGTAATGTCTCTGCTTTTGAATATACTATCTAGGTTGGTCATAACTTTTCTTCCAAGGAGTAAGCGTCTTCTAATTTCATGGCTGCAGTCACCATCTGCAGTGATTTTGGAGCCCCCAAAAATAAAGTCTGACACTGTTTCCCCATCTATTTCCCATGAAGTGATGGGACTGGATGCCATGATCTTTGTTTTCTGAATGTTGAGCTTTAAGCCAACTTTTTCACTTTCCTCTTTCACTTTCATCAAGAGGCTCTTTAGTTCTTCTTCACTTTCTGCCATAAGGGTGGTGTCATCTGCATATCTGAAGTTACTGATATTTTTCCTGGCAATCTTGATTCCAGCTTGTGTTTCTTCTAGTCCAGCATTTCTCATGATGTACTCTGCATATAAGTTAAATAAGCAGGGTGACAATATACAGCCTTGACGAACTCCTTTTCCTATTTGGAACCAGTCTGTTGTTCCATGTCCAGTTCTAACTGTTGCTTCCTGACCTGCATACAGATTTCTCAAAAGGCAGGTTAGGTGGTCTGGTATTCCTATATCTTTCATTACCTCCACCATAGTTTGACCTCCCTCAAATAACAGGAAGGAAACACAGCCCAGCCCTTCGATAAAAAATTGGATTAAAGATTTACTGAGCATGGCCCCGCCCATCAGAACAAGACCCAGTTTCCCCCTCAGTCAGTCTCTCCCATCAGGAGGCTTCCATAAGCCTCTTATCCTTCTCCATCAGAGGGCAAACAGAAAACTAACCAATCTGATCACATAGACCACGGCCTTCTCTAACTCAATGAAACTATGAGTCATGCTGTGTAGGGCCACTCAAGACAGATGGGTCACAGTGGAGAATTCTGACAAAACGTGCTCCACTGGAGAAGGGAATGGCAAACCGCTTCAGTATTCTTGCCTTGAGAACCCCATGAATGGTATGAAAAGGCAAAAAGATAGGACACTGAAAGATGAATTCTCCAGGTGAGTAGGTGCCCAATATGCTACTGGAGATCAGTCAAGAAATAACTCCAGAAAGAATGAAGGGATGGAGCCAAAGCAAAAACAACACCAGTTGTGGATGTGACTGGTGATGGAAGTAAAGTCCGATGCTATAAAGAGCAGTACTGCATAGGAACCTGGAATGTTAGGTCTACAAATCAAGGCAAATTGGAAGTGGTCAAACAGGAGATGGCAAGAGTGAACATCAACATTTTAGAAATCAGTGAACTAAAATGGACTGGAATGGGTGACTTTAACTCAGGTGACCATTATATCTACTACTGTGGGCAAGAATCCCTTAGAAGAAATGGAGCAGCCATTTCTCCAAAAGAGTGAACAAAAGAGTCCAAAATGCAGTACTTGGATGCAACCTCAAAAACAGCAGAATGATCTCTCTTCATTTCCAAGGCAAACCATTATCACAGTAATCCAAGTCTATGCCCTGACCAATAATGCTGAAGAAGCTGAAGTTGAACAGTTCTATGAAGACCTACAAGACCTTCTAGAACCAACACCCAAAAAAGATGTCCTTTTCATTATAGGGGACTGGGATGCCAAAGTAGGAAGTCAAGAAACACCTAGAGTAATGGGCAAATTTGGCCTTGGAGTACAGAATAAACCAGGGCAAAGGCTAACAGAGTTTTACCAAGAGAATGCACTGATCATGGCGAACACTCTCTTCCAGTAATACAAGAGAAGACTCTACACATGGACATCACCAGATGGCCAACACCGAAATCAGATTGATTATATTCTTTGCAGCCAAAGGTAGAGAAGCTCTATACAGTAAGCAAAAACAAGACTGGGAGCTGACTGTGGCTCAGATCACGAATTCCTTATTGCCAAATTCAGACTTAAATTGAAGAAAGTAGGGAAAACCACTAGACCATTCAGGTATGACCTAAGTCAAATCCCTTGTGGCTATACAATGGAAATGAGAAATAGATTCAAGGGACTAGATCTGACAGACAGAGTGCCTGAAGTAACTATGGACAGAGGTTTGTGACATTGTACAGGAGACAGGGATCAAGACCATTCCCAAGAATAAAAGAAATGCAAAAAGGCAAAATGGCTGCCTGAGGAGGCCTTAAAATAGCTGTGAAAAGAAGAGAAGTGAAAAGCAAAGGAGAAAAGGAAAGATATATCCATTTGAATGCAAGTTCCAAAGAATAGCAAGGAGAAATAAGAAAGTCTTTCTCAGTGATCAATGCAAAGAAATAGAGGAAAACAAAAGAATGGGAAAGACTAGTGATTTCTTCAAGAAAATTAGAGCTACCAAGGGAAATTTTCATGCAAAGATGGGCTCAATAAAGGACAGAAATGGTGTGGACCTAATAGAAGCAGAAGATATTAAGAAGAGGTGGCAAGAATACACAGAAGAATTATACAAAAAGATCTTCATGACCCAGATAATCACGATGGTGTGATCATTCACCTAGAGCCAGACATCCTGGATTGTGAAGTCAAGTGGGCTTTAGGAAGCATCACTATAAACAAAGCTAGTGGAGGTGATGGAATTCCAGTTGAGCTATTTCAAATCCTAAAAGATAATGCTGTGAAAGAGCTGCACTCAATATACCAGCAAATTTGGAAAAGTCAGCAGTGGCCACAGGACTGGAAAAGGTCAGTTTTCATGTCAATCCAAAAGAAAGACATTGCCAAAAAATGCTCAAACTGCTGCACAATTGCACTCATCTCACACGCTAGCAAAGTACTGCTCAAAATTCTCCAAGTCAGGCTTCAATAATGCATGAACTGTGAACTTCCAAATATTTAAGCTGGATTTAGAAAAGCCAGAGGAGCCAGAGATCAAATTGTCAACATCTGTTGGATCATCAAAAAAGCAAGAGAATACCAGAAAAACATCTACTTTTGCTTTATTGATTATGCCAAAGCCTTTGACTGTGTGGATCACAACAAACTGTGGAAATTTCTTCAAGAGATTGAAATACCAGACCACCTGACCTGCCACCTGAGAAATCTGTATGCAGGTCAGGAAGCAACAATTAGAACTGGACATGGAACAACAGGCTGGTTCCAAATTGGGAAAGGAATACTTCAAGGCTGTATATTGTCACCCTACTTATTTAACTTATATGCAGAGTACATCATGAGAAGTGCTGGACTGGATGAAGCACATGCTGGAATCAAGATTGCCGGGAAAATATCAGTAACCTCAGATATGCAGATGATACCACTCATGGCAGAAAGCAAAGAGCGACTAAAGGGCTTCTTGATGAAAGTGAAAGAGGAGAGTGAAAAAGTTGGTTTAAAAGTCAACATTCAGAAAACTAAGATCATGGCATCTGGTCCCATCACTTCATGGCTAATAGATAGGGAACCATGGAAACAGTGAGAGACTTTATCTTCTTGGGCTCCAAAATCACTGCAGATGGTCACTGCAGCCGTGAAATTAAAAGACGCTTACTCCTTGGGGAGAAAAACTGTGACCAACCTAGTCAGTCAGTCAGTTCAGTTGCTCAGTCATGTCTGACTCTTTGCCACTGCATGGACTGCAGCGAGGCCTCCCTGTCCATCCTAGACAGCTTATGAAAAAGCAGAGACATTACTTGGCCAGCAAAGGTCCATCTAGTCAAAGCTATGGGTTTTCTAGTAGTCATGTATGGATGTGAGAGTTGGACTATAAAGAAAGCTGAGCACTGAAGAATTGATGCTTTTGAACTGTGGTGTTGGAGAGGACTCTTGAGAGTCCCCTGGACTGCAAGGAGATCCAACCAGCCCATCCCAAAGGAAATCAGTCCTGGATGTTCATTGGAAGGACTGATGATGAAGCTGAAACTCCAATACTTTGGCCACCTGAGCGGACTCATTTGAAAAGACCCTGATACTGGGAAAGATTGAAGGTGGGAGGAGAAGGGCATGACAGAGGATGAGATGGTTGGATGGCATCACGGACTCAATGGACATGAGTTTGAGTAAACTCCAGGAGTTGATGATGAAAAGGGAGGCCTGGCATTCTGCAGTCCATGGGGTCACAGAGAGTCAGACATGACTGAGTGACTGAACTGAACTGGAAAGACTTTCATGTGCTAATATATTTTGTCCCTTCACACATGTATCCATTACAAAATGCCTGGTCCTAGTAGACTCAAAAAATGTTCAGGAATGAATGAATGATCAGGGTAACCAGCTCACATGCATAATTGAGATGGAACTCTCTTCTGGCCTTCTCACTGGTATTTGTACCTGATCTCGTGCCCCTAGGGTCCATTCTCCACACGGAAGGCAGAGTGAGCCTTAAAAAAAAGTGCGGATTATCACTTTGTTTCCTGGCTTGAACCCCTCCAATGGTTTCCATCCACATTATAACAAAATTCAAACTCCTTACCCTGCAAAGCCCTTCACGATCTGCCTACCTCTAACATCATATGTCACGGCCCTTCCTCCTTTGTCCTTCAGGCTCCAGACACACTGGGATTCCTTCCAGGCTTTAGCATCAGCTGTGTTTTATGTATGAAGAACTCTTGTCCTGCTTTGGAGTAATCGTCACATGACCATAACTTCACCATAAAGATCACCTCCACAGAGAGGCCTTTTGTGACCTCCTGGTCTAGAAAACTTTCCCCAAACACTGTCTCATTACCTTTCTGTATTTCCATGAAGCCTCCATTGCTGCGTGACAACTGCCTCCAAATACTGTTATTATTTAATTTCATAATTCAACAATGAGGAAATCAGTTAAGGTATGGTGGGTACAGCTTCTCTCTCCTCGCTCTTTTTAATTTTTTTTTAGTGAGAAGCAATTTCATTATGTATTTGTTTGGATGTGCTGGGTCCTTGTTGCAGTGCACAGGCTTCTCTTGTGGAGCAGGGACTCTGGAGCATGCCAGCTCAGTAGTTGCAGCTCACAGACTAAGTTGCCCTGCAGCATGTAGGATCCCAGTTCCTCAAGCAGGGATCAAAGCCACTTCCCCTGCACTGGAAGGTGGACTTGCAACCACTGAACCACCAGGGAAGTCCCAATCTGTCTGTTCTCTAGAGGGTCTGAGGCTTCATTTGAGATGACTGTAATGCCCGGGAGTTGGAACAATTGGAGGCTGATTGATCCTCCTCCCCCGCCTCCTCCCTAGACACAGCTTGGGCTTCCTTCCAACATGGTGACCTCACCATAGCTGGACTTCTCACATGGCAGCTCAGGGTTCCAAAAGACCAAGGCAGAAGCTGCCAGTCCTCTTTAAAGGACTTGCAACCATTATAGGGTCCTTTCTGCCATACTCTATTTGTCAAAGCAGACCCAGGTCTACTCAGATTCAAACGAAGGGCCATCTCTAATGTGCCAGACCCATACTCTGGCAATAAGACCATTTTCTCATTAATTTCTCTGTTTACATGTATCAATTGCTTATTGGGAAAGCCGCAGGATTACAAACAAACCAGTTTCTTTCTCTCATTGTTGCTTCTAGATGAACTATGTTGTTTCTCCTTTTCCTGTCTCTTAATAGCATCTTGGGCAGATCTTCTAATGTTCCTGTCACTTTAATTTATTAAAGGCCTGGCCTCATTTAAGCTGGTCCATCTAATTGAAGGCTAACTCCTTTCGCTCCTGGGCAGGGCCTGGATTGAACTCGAGCGAGCAGGAAGAGGCAAGGTCTGCTCTTAGACCCCTCACCACTTTCCTGACCAAAGTCCTTTTCTCTTTTCACAGGGTCAGGAAGGAGAAATCAGGGGATAAGTTCCTCTTAGCAGAGGCCATTTCTTCTCTAGCTGTGAATATACTGGTATGGTAGGCATCGAGATGCCAGTTGTCCTGTGGGTGCACCGCAGGGGTGCCCTGCTATTCTGTTCCCTATTATGCTCCTTTTCCAGGTCTGCACCTGACACCCCACTCAGTGATTGCCCCAACTCTGTGCCCACAGCCGATAGCCTCTGGGGTCTCTTCACCTGCAGGTGTCCCTCTTGGGAGACCATGGGCAAGGCAGCTTATGGCCATTCACCTTCCCCACGTCCCCCAACCCGTGGGAAATGACTGCTGGGTGTCCTGAAGTGTCCCCTCTCCCTGTCCCTTGTCTCTATTCAGTTCTCCAGCCCTCCAACCTCCAGCCAGATAGCACACGGGCTAATCTGAATGGCAAATCCAGCTTCAGGGAGAGGAGGGTAGATACCAGCAACCCAGGTATCCAATGACTGCCCCTCCCTCTCTCTCCTCCCCCGACCACCCCGTACCCTCCCCCACCCCTCTGGTTATGGGGGCTGTAGAAGGGTGCGCTGGGTGATGTTTGAGCCTAGCAGGACTACTTCAGCCATCTCCTATTAATCATGAATCCTGTAGACAGACGTGTCCAGCACCAAATTGCTGCTTCTTTGTTTTAAAAAGTGTGGAGGTGCTTAAGACCCCTTTCTCCCAAGTGCTGGGTCCAGTCTTCAATGTGAAAAACAATAAAGTCCACCCCACACCCCAAATCCATGATTACAGTCCATCTCTCCACTCAAATACAAGATCCACGAGAGCAGGTCCTGGATATTTTATTCCCCACTGGGTCCCTGGTGCCTAGGTACACAGGTGGGGCTCCACAAAGAGATAAAGAGCAAAAGAAAAGGGCCTGCTACGTCCTGAATGACCTGAAAGGATGGCCAGGGTGGGCAGATGCACCAGTCAGTTCTCTTCCTACTGGCTCCAGCTGTGAGGTTCTGGCCACAGATGCAGAGTTTTGCTTCTGGCCTCTGGCTGCTCCTCTGGTCTAGTTTTCTCCAGGGGTAGCTGGTCTGGGTGGGGAAGCAGACTTCCATGTGGGTGACTTGTGAAGCTGAGAGCCTGGGACATGCTACGAGGGCTGGGGTAGTGTCCCTGGGGCCCCATCAGAGCCTGATTAGAGGGGAGGGGTGCTCTTCTTAGCTATCCATCCCTCGGAACGGGTGTAGCCCAAGGGTGAAGAGGCAGAAGAGAAAATACCTTTCTCCCATGAAGCATGTCCTGCGGGGCCGGCCCACACCCACTCTGTGATCGCCGGCCAGAAGCACACTCTGACCGGGATGTCCTCCAAGGCGGCCCAGGCCTCAGTGGTGGACAGACCACCAAGGGCAGCTGCCTCGGCAGCGCTACCCCACCCAGACCGTCCCTGGCTTCACTCCAAAGCCTGAGGAGGGCTCAGGCCCCAGGCCCTGTGGCTTTATCTGAGCAGTCTGCAACCAGAGAGAACAGGGAGCACCCTGTCCCTAAACACAGCCGGAAAACAGATACACTTTGGGGGTCAGAGGCTGAAGGGAGTCAGATAATAAATGGTTTGGATTGGGGAAAAAAAAAAGCATTTTTTCTCCTTTCATGCCAATGCATTCAGGAGGAGACAGAGGAAGATGGGAGGCCCAGGACGGAAGAAATCAGGCAGCATCTGCCAGTCCCTGTATTCAGCAGCCGGAGTGGGCTGGAGGTGGCGCGATTTAGGTACCTGGAGCCAGGAGCTGTGGCACCTGAGAGCCAGGCATTGGGCTGGGGGTAGGGTGGCCCTGGGGAAGCTGACAGGTACCAGGGGAAGAGGACTGTGCTCTTGAATTTGAGGGTGTTCAGGGGTGGCTGAGGCCTGGGCCCCCAAGTTTAGGGACAAGCCTCCATTCTGGGAACCCCTCATTATGGGAAGAGTATGCCTCAGGGTTTTGCCTAAAGCTTCTGGGGAAGACGCCCCCAGGACTGCAGGATGGACCCCCCACCCACCCCACACCCCCAGGCAGCCTTGGAGCCCACGGTCCTCTTTCCTCTGTCCCCCTTCCACTTCCTGCTGTCACCCGTTGCGCTGGCAGGAATACTCCCCTGGAAAGCAGTTGCAGACTAGAATACTTTATTCAAGAGAATCTGGCTTGGCGGTCAGACAGCCATGCGAGGGCAGCTCGCTCCATGTCCAGCTTGGGGCCCACTTTTTGCCTTTGCTCTTGAGAGGGGTGGGATGATGATGCCTTGGCCACAAAGAACAATGTTCCAGCACAAGCAGCAGTTAAGAGGTGAGGCAAGACTGAGGGGACAGAAGTGGCAGAGGCCCCCCAGGCAAGCACTGTTCTCCAGAGCTGAACATCCGACCTCCAGGGTGCAGAGTGGCTGCCCGCCCACCCTCTCAGCAGGGCCAGCGTGGCCAGAGCAGGGGCCTCCACCCTCCACTTCCACCAGGAGCTGCCCCAGCAAGGGTTGCTGGTCTGCACGGAGCCCAAGGTTCTGGGAGGGCAAGTGGTGGGTCTCCAGTCCTTCCTTCTCCAGCCTCCTGGAGACCCCTGGGGCCTCTGGGGCCATGCCTGCCCATCACAAAGCCCCAAGTCTTGCTCCTTCTCAAGCTGAAGCCACATGGGTCTGTCTTCTTTCTCTCACGTTCTGTTTAAGGCACTGAATTCCTGAGGGTCCTGTCCCGTGGAGGGAGTGAGTCATTCAGCAGGGATACAATTGGCTAATAAATAGAGGGCAGGTGCCAGCAGGGAGGTAACTGAGAATGTGACGGTAATAAATACACGAGCCGGGTGTAGGGGGTCTCTCTCCTCCGAGGGACTGGTTACCTCCGGGAAACAGTATCACCGCACCTGCCAGAGACCAAACACAGAAAGAGGGTATCAGCCCAGGATGGAAGGTGGGAGGACTTCCTGGAGGGGGAAGCTTGGACAGGGAGCACGGAGAGCCTGCAGTGCTCCTGGATCTCTGCTTGCACGAGACTGAGAAGCAGCTAGGAACTGGTCTTCACCAAGCACTTACCCAGATGCTCAGCCCTGCGCCAAGCACTCTCTCATTTGCCCTTAATAATATTCCACGAGGAAGGGCTCAATTACTATCATCCTTTGGCAGATGAGGAAACAGAGGCTCAGAGAGGTTAAGAAACTTGCCCAAGGTCACACAGCAAGTTAGTGACAAAGCCAGCTTTGAACACAGTCTGGCTCCATGCACCAATGCCTTTGGTTACTCTGGGGCAGCAATCTTCAAACAAGGATACTGGAACCCCAGGATGCACATGAAGATTGTCCAAGTCCTATGTGAGTATTGGTGGTTTTAAAGGAATCTGCTCCCAGCCTCTACCTGCACTCTGCCCCAAAATTGTCTGCGACAGAGGTCTGCTTCCCATCATCTCATTGCCAAAGGCGCTTCTCCCTCAGAAAGGAAGTTCCTGTTACAGTACTTTGCCCCAAGGTAAAAAGGATTCAGGGGGACACTGAATAAAAGAACAATTTAATAGATATTGGTTAGGTAGTTGAGAAAAGAAATATGGTGAGCTACTGGGTAACCAAGTCTTTTGCAAGTTGGGTGGTTTCCACATCTGCTTTCAACAAAATTGAAGAGATTAGCTAAATCGTCAGCTAATATGTCAAGAGAAGTAAATTCTTATAGCAGATCACTTTCAGGTTTTCGGCAAATATTGATAACTTGGAAGGAGTTCAAGTGATTGAGTAACACCCAGCCCCATTTACTTATTTACGTGAACACAGTTTTTCAATCTTTTCATCTGCAAAAAATGAACAGGAATGGAATTACTGCTGAATCCCGTCTCACTCTGGCAGGAGATAATGTTCATTGCCGGGTTCATCAACTAATTGAAAAGAAGTAGCTGCATCCATCTCATTGAGATGCAACCCCAGTAAGATTGACTGTCCTTTTGGGCTTAGCATCTAGTAAAATATAATGTATTTGTGCTGTTTTAACCAATGGGTACTACTAACAATTACTGTGATAATTCATTCCAAGAAAAATTTAATTTCCAGTTTTCTGCTCATAGGAAAATTTAAAATAATCCAAACTCATATACCATTGTTGTGGCAGATAAGTAAGACAAGGTGGTACATAAAAGATGTTTGACTGTTTTAAAAATATTACATTAAGCTGAAATTCTGTGGGAAAATAAAATGGAAAGACATGTTCGAGGAAAAAGGAAGCAATGGAAACATGCAGCTGTTAAAGGAGAGTGTTCATATATTTTTTGATGTTGTTAAATAATTTTTAAAAAGTGGATGATGGTATTAAATTTGGATGGCTTATTCCACAGGATACATCTGGAGAGTGACATAATGGCTTTATATTAAAATATTAATATATTACATCCTTTGCAACTATCTACAATGTTGATGAAAAAGGTTAATGTCGACTTAAAAATGAACAAGGGGGCATGTGGGCTTTGGAAGTTCTTTCAACAGATTCTAAAGCATTTGAAGGCTGCTACCCCAGCAGCTAGGACAGGATGCTTTCCATCTGGGGCTGCCCAGTTGGGGAGCCCTGTGGGGACTGCCAGCCCCTCCCCTAGTCACTGCTCGGAACCAGAGGAGAAATAAGGGCTACATGCCTGCAGGGACCAACCTCCCCAGAATCCCTAGCTTCACGGAGTGGGGTGGACGTGTCTGCTCCTGCAAGGACAGGCTCACAGGGTAGAACTTGGCCAGCTCCAGCCCCATGACATGAGAAGATCTGTGGAAAAGACAGGACTGTGGAGACAGTCCTGTTGCTGGGAGGAGACGGGCCTTGAAGGAGAACCGCGGTGTGACTGAGTTACTGCACATGTTCACTCTCACAGATTCAGGGTTGCCCTTTCTAATTCTTCTCTTCCAACACTCAGGCCTGGACCCCAGCCACCTTCTCCAGAGGTGAAGCCAAATGGACAGGTAACATGCACAAAGAAAGAAAAGCAAGTAGGCCCCAAGGCTCCCTGGGAGAGTGAAAGAAATACTGGCCTGAGAGCCAGCAAGGGGCTCTAACTTCCCTAGGGCCTCCAGGAGGTAGTCCTGGCTAAATTTCTAGACTTAAAAAAATTTTTTTGTTTTGGCTACACCCTGAAGCATGTAGGACCTTAGTTTCCTGACCAGGGATCAAACTGGCTACCGTGCATTGGAAGGTGGAGTCTTAACCACTGGACTGCTGGCCTGGGTGTGTGCTAAGTTGCTTCAGTCGAGTCTGACTCCTTACCACCCTATGGACTGTAGCTCACCAGCCTCAGTCCCTAAATTTTGGACTTCCTAACACTAGAGTGTTAGGGAAACGCTTACACTAGAGTGTAAGCCCTGTAAGGGCAGAAATATTATTGGTCTGCCCATGAAAGTACCTGGCACACAGTAAGTGCTTGGTAAATGTTTGTAGATCGACCGAATGCTTGTTTGACCCCGCTGACCCTCATTCTACACACAGAAAAAAAAACTAGGCTCAGAGAGGTGATGTGACTTGCCCGAGGCCACACAGAGACTTAGAACGAAGCCAGACGGCTTCCTGGTTCTCGTCTTGGCTCACTGGAGGCTTCCTAGGGCCTGGAATCTCTAGGTTCTGGCGCACTGCTGGCTGTGTCCCTCCCCGACCACTGGCCGTGCTGGCAGGGTGGGGCTCCCCTCTGGCCCAGCCTCCTTGCCATCCCTGGACACCCCCGTGCACTCACAGGTGACAGTCTTTGTGTTTCTGCTCCTCTCTCTTCCTTGGGTCCCTGACCCTGGATCTCCTCCTGCAATAAGCCAAAAGCGTCAAGACAGAGCGGCTGGGGCCCCCATGCTAGGTCAGGTGTTGGCAGGCCTGAGAACAGCCCGGTACCCCTGCCAGGCTGCTTACCTTTGGCTTCACCTTCACCTGCAGAGGTCTGCAAAAACAGAGAGAGGAACAGAAGAGAATTAGGACAGCCGTGGGTCGGGGCTCCTGGCCAGACTCCCCTGGCCATCACTGGGGCTGGCCCTGTAGTTGGTGCTGAAGCCACTAGGGGGTAGCATGGAGTTAGTGAGGGAGAGATGCCCAGAGGCCTGGGGGCTTCCACTCCCACCCTAGGCCCTGGCGACCCCACTACGAGAGGTGCGAATGCCCTCTTGGAGGTCCTCTCCACACCTGTCTGCTCTCCTCTGCTTCTTGGAATCAAATCTGGGGACCGAGTCTGCTCTCTGCCGCCTTTCTCTGTTCACTTCCTTCCCTTGCACCTGCCAGGGTGCCCTTTTCTTCCAGGGTGCCCTCTAGGAGTCTCCTCGCTGACAGTGAATGAGGGGCAAGGCCATCTGTCAAGGCACAACCACCACCCTACCCTGGGGATGTGTGACGCTGCAGCAATCTCAGGAGCTCAGGGAGTGGGATGACAGGAGGTGATCAAAAGCCCCACAGTCACCAGGCTTGTCCTGGCTCTGTCTCCCAGGGCTGTGGCTGTTGGCCCAGAAGGGAGAAGAAAGGTGGCCCTGTTGCTCAGCCCTCTGGACGGCGACAGCCTTCCCTGGGAACCACGGTGGGGGCGTGGGACAGCGTGGTGACAGTCAGCTTTGGGCCAGGGAAGGCTGCCCTAGGCTGGCTGTCTCCCTTGGGAGCAGGGGCAGGGTACCAGCACCTCCTGGGACTGTCTGGTCCTGTCTCTGCCATCTGGGATCAGGCAAAGACACTCTTAGGCCCTTAATCTTCTCATCTGTCTGCCCCAACATACAGGTTATGAGGGCAAAGGTGATGGGGAAGGTGAAAGGTCGCTGTCTAGCACTGCCAAGGAGGATTTGCTACTGAACTGCTGTTACATGGCCAAGCCCTGGCAAGGGAGGATGGGAGAAGGCAGATTGAGGCAGGGCTTCTAGTGGTGGTATAGGTCCAAGAGCAGTGGCCAGAGCCCCAGAAACCAGGCAAGACCAAGCCCAGGGCAGTACTGGGGCTTCTGCAGGGTATTCTAATGGCCATGAGAGGTAGCATGAGAAAGGGCAGGTTTAGGAGTCAACAGGCTGGGGTCAACCCACTAGCTGTGGCAAATCATGTAACCTTAGCAAGCCTCAGTTTCCTCATCTGTAAAATGGGTGGTTAGGAGACCAAGGACCTGGTCTGTCTTGCTCACCACTGTATCCCAAACATCTGAGACCATACCTAGCATACAGTAAGTGCTCAGTAGATGTTTGCTAATTAAATCAGAAAATACACTCAGGTTGGGTGCTTATGCTGGGCGAGGCACAGAGCAGATGCCCCATAAATGGTGGTTTTCCCCCTCTTCCTGCCGCAAGATATGGCTCAGGACCTCTGGTCCTGTGCCTCCATCCCACGGCACAGAGGTATCAGGAGTGCCCCTGAACCAGTCGCCGGTGCAGGCCTGCTGCTCCCGGTAACTAATGCTAAGAGTGCTCTGGGCACCAGCAGCAAGATGTGTTGGAGAGAGGCTCTGCCAGGTGGAGACTCAACTTTAAAGAAAGCCTCCTTCCCTTTGCCCCTTCCCTCCCACCAGGGTTTGTCTGTCTTTGAGCTCCTCAATCCCGTTGCCCCCTCCCGTGGGTCCAAGTGCTTCTTCCAGGGCCCTGGCATCCCCATCCCAGCTCAAGGAGGGAGACGGCATGCCCAAGTCTGGCCAGTTTGGGAGGGACCCTGGCTCCCTCTGTCCCTGCGGCTTCTCAGTAGCTATGCTCCAGCTCCTGGGACCAGGTCCCTGGGCTGCCACTGGTCCCCGATTTCCCTGGCCTCCATCAGCTAGGGAGGCGGCACAGACTGCACATGGATAGGCAACCCCTGGCTGATGCCGCCAGGTGCGTGGGGGCTGTCCCAGTCACACCCAAGGACCCACTTGCACTCGCAGCGGACGTGCTGAGAGAAGCTCATCTCCACAAAGAAGGGCTGGTCCAGAGAGCGGTACTTCATGAGCTGTGAGGAGACAAAGGTTGGGTGACTGGACTGCGGGGGTGCGGGTTTCCAGTACTCCGTTCAGCCACCCCTTAGGGGAGGACCAGACTCCCTATTTCCCACCAGCCTCTGTACTACATGGGCTTCCCTGGGGGCTCAGCTGGCAAAGAATCTGCCTGCAACACAGGAGAGCTGGGTTCCATCCCTGGGTAGGGATGATTCCCCTGGAGAAAGGATAGGCTACCCACTCCAGTATTCTTGGGCTTCCCTGGGGCTCAGCTGGTAAAGAATCTGCCTGCAACGCAGGAAAGCTGGGTTCCATCCCTGGGTAGGGATGATTTCCCTGGAGAAGGGATAGGCTACCCACTCCAGTATTCTTGGGCTTCCCTGGGGACTCAGATGGTAAAGAATCAGCCTGCAATGTGGGCGACCTGGGTTCAGTTCCTGGGCAGGGAAGATCCCTTGGAGGAGGGCTTGGCAACCCACTCCAGTATTCATGCCTGGAGAATCCCATGGACAGAGCATCCCGTGATACAGTCCATGGGATCGCAAAGGGTCGGACACAACTGAGCGACTAATGCTTCCTCCCTTCCTTCTGTACTACACACCCTCGTTCTGCTTGGAGCGTGGGGCAGCAGCCCTCCTACCTGCCTGTGAACCCGAGGAGGCTCCTATCCCCCCTCTTCCCAGGGCCATCAGCAAAGCACAGGATGGGAAGGTGGCCCGTGCTCTGAAGGCAGCAAGACCTATGTTCTAATCTTGGCTTTTCCACTTGCTAAGTAGGTGAAATATCATCTCTGAAGCTCAGCTTCCCTCTGTGAAATGGGAATATCACTTGGCTCCAAGGATTGAAAGTTAAGGTAACATTTCTGAAGCATAATGCTTGGAAATTTCTGAAGTTTCAAGTGCTCAGAAAAAAACCCCAACATTGTGAGTGTGAGTGTGGAAGCAAAGCTTAGGGCACCAAACACTCTTGGTATAAAAAGGGATGTCTTGAACCCGAACAGATTTCTTTCCCAACCTCAATCAGATAACTTGTGTCCTGGGGTAGGGCTAAGCCAGAGCCTGAGAAAGCTGCTAAGGGAGGAGGAGAGGGGGCTCAAAGATGAGGTGGGGACTCAAGAAGGAGGGGTGTTGTGGGTAAGAACACCTGGGTGTCAGTTCGGGTCCTGTGGCCCTGGCCTGCCCTCTCCCAGCCCCCTCTCTCGGGGGGGCAGGCTCCGTGGCCCTCTGAGTGGCTGTGGATGGCGGGGCGGGCTGGGACCCGAGCCGGGGTGTCACCCTACCTGCATGGTGACGTTGGCTGTCTCCAGGGGCATGCAGTGCAGCGTCTCATCGTTGCAGCAGCCGGTGCAGCGCATCAAGGAGACGCAGGATGGGCTGAACATGTGCTCCACCTCGCTGGGGTACTCAGACATGACATCCACCAGCCTCTCCACCGGCCGGCAGTAGCTGCGGCTCCACACTTGCTGGAAGGGCACCACTGCAAGGAGGCGCAGACAGCCGGCTCAGGTCCCCAGGTATGGTAGCCCCCCCCGCGCAGCCCACACCCGCTCCTCCAGGAAGCCCCCAGCCTACGGGAGCTCTCCCCTTGCTCTGAACTCCTGATGTCAATTCTCTGGGATGACAGTTGGGTCTCCCCGCTGCCCGCCCCTGGCTCATCTGCTAGATGGAAATCCCAGGGGAACAGAACTTTAGGGGCTTGCGATTCTCGGCTCTGTTCTCAGCTCAGGTGCCGGCGTAGGCCTCGGGGGCCTTGGAGCTTGGAGGAGAGTGTTCTGGTAGTCTCCCCAGGCCTCTGGATCTTTCTCAGGGCCTGACCTGGTCCTCTCTTGGTCTTGGGGAATTGGCAGAATACACTTAGCTCTGCAAGTTCCGCAAGACTGGCTTGCAGAGTCCCGCAGGGAGGATGAACCTTCTCCTTAGTCCTTATTTCCTCTAATATCTGGGCCAGCTCCTCCACCTGGTGGCCTAGACTGCAGCCAGCGACGTGCCCCATCCCCGCTCTCCATTTTCGGTTGGACCACCCTTGCATGGGCCCAGGGCCGCATCACTCAGATTCCCTCTTTTGGTCCATGCTCCTTGCCCCCTTCTCATTTCCAACCAAGGAAAGCCCATCACCCACTCCTCTGGCCCTGCCTCCCTGCCTCCTCTCTGAAGCCTTCTCCAATTTGTCCGATATGAACAGATGTTCCTCTTTTGAGCATAACTCAGCCCCAAGAGCTTGCTTTATCTCCGTCACTGGTGGCTTTTATCATTTTTACAAGCAAGTTGAGGTTCCTTGTAGACAGGCACCCAAACACCCAGTAAACACAGGCTAGGTAATTACTGATTGAGTAGATGATAGTTCACTGAAAATTATCAGGGACATCCCCCGACCCCCACGATGTTCTGGTGGTTGTGACTGGATCTTTGGGGCCTGATCTGGAGTCTCTCAAAAGATGCTGCTCCTTCTGGGGAGGGCCTGGGGCCTGGACCCAAACACAGACTTGCAGGAAGTGAATAGCCACAGCCAGGAGACTGGCTCCTGGTCCTGGCCATGCTCTGGCTGTGTGACCTTGAGGAGGTCACTGCACCTTTCTGGGTGTATCAGTTTCTCCAGCTGGGGAAAAGAAGAAGGCTTGGAAGAGATGGTTGCTAAGGGCTCCCCCAGCTCTGACAGGCGCTCTGTGTTTCTGTGTGCACTGCGCATACGACCCAGCCCAGCCTTGAGACTGCGGGCGAAGACACATCGCCAATCCTGGGTCACCCTGCCCTGCACTGGATGGTTGTTCTCCTCTGGTAGGAGAGGACAGGGGAGCTGGACCACCTGGGGTCCGTGTAGCCTCTGCCCTGGTGCAATGGCTGCTCCCAGCAGCCCCTCACTTCCTTCCACGGCCCTTCCTAGGAGGCAGAAAGGGCTGAAGTCCATTCTACTGAGCCTGCAAGGACGTGAGTCTCAGGGTAATCTCAGAGGAAAAATAAACTTCAGCCTTAGCAGAGGCCCTCGGGAAAGACTGCAAGCCGGTGGAAAATACCCAAGAGGCGGTGTGTCCACGTGGAGCTGGCTGGGGCAGCACAGAGCAATAAACCATGCTTATCTGGGCGTCTGTGGCTCCATTCTGCCCTGTCTGTTGCAGGGGCGCTAGGGCTGGTTCCAGGGATGAGAAGAGGACCAGAGGCCTCCCTGATCCTGCCTCTCCAGGCCTCTGGGCCACTCTCCCTGGACCCAAGCAGGAAACAAGGCCATGTCCGCCAGGCAGCCCAAAGCCCCAGGAAACTGGCCTTTGCAGGGAGAGGTCAGAGGAGCAGCACCCTAATGTACCTCCATGAGTGCGTGTTTAGTCTAAAACCTTCATGAGCACTACATAACTCTCAACGTTTAATCTCTGCCTTGGAAAACGTAAATAACAGCAGAAGAATAGCTGGCTGCCAAAGTGCCACAGAAGATTCAGGGTCCCGCCCCCGGGCCAGGCATCAGGAAGAGCACAGAAGCAGAGGAGGGTTCCCGAAGCCCCCTACCATCCCACAAGCAGACTCCAGCGCAGCCAGGCTGTGGGGCCACTGCTAGGCTAAGCAGAGCCCAGCAGGGCTGAGAAAGCAGAAGAGACTTCCTGTTCCCCCACACCCACCACATGGACTGTGTCCACAGGACCCAGGCTGCAGGGCCCTGAAGCCCAGCACATCCTGGGCCACACGGCCCAGACGGCGTTGGGAGAGGGCGGAGAAGGCGGTGGGCTGGGCCTGGTTTACCTGGTGGTCATCAAGGAAGAGGGCCACTCATCCCTGGGGCTGCTGTCTTGGGGTGTGGGAGATACAGAGGGTGCCGGGCAAGGAGCTGGCTGAGAGAGTGCGATGACTGCTCCCAGATGTGGGCTGAGCCCCTCAGCAAACAGCTCTGCTCACCTGCTCCTGAGAGCACTTCCTCTGGCCCCCGACCTGCTTAGAGGCCAGGGTCCGAGAGAGGAACGGTGTGTGTGGGGGAGTGCTGCCTGTGGCCCAGGCAGGCGCCTGGCTGCTCCCAGGGCCATGAGTGGGGTCCCTTGCCAGCCCCTGGGAAAGCTTCCAGTCTGGCTCCAGCTGCCTACCACCCAGGACAGAGGAGATCCCTGGATGGGAAGTGTTTCATCCTGAGAGCAAGCTCCTGGGGAGGCCACTGGGTCAGGGTTGGGGGACAGGACTGGGCAGAGCCACAGGCCACCAGCCCGAACCCAGCAGGTATCCCCTCCATGGTCACCGGCAAAGCACTCAGCCAGACTGCCTTGAGAGACACTCTGTTCATGCCTGCTCAGCTGTGAGCCATGGGGAGGCTTGGTGTCATAAACTCCAGCTCTGCCACATGTCCTGAGGGGTGTCTGAGCCTTTAGGCAACCCCAAGGGCCTCTCTGAGCCCCAGAGCCTTCATCTACAAAATGTAGAGAATATGAGTGCTTTCCTAGTTCACAGCTTGTGGTTAGCATGGAGTTACAGTAAGTGGCCGATACTATTACCATGAATAGTAACAGTAAAAAAAAAAAAAATCAATGTCTGTGGCTGCAGAATACAGAGCATGCTGTCTCTTGTCTGGTATTACGAGGGGATGTCATTTTCAGGGTTTTAATAACTGGGGTCCAAAGTTCTTTCCCTGGTCACAATACAGGCTCCCTAATCAGTGATGATGATGACAGTGGAGCTGCCCTAAGGGGCTGACACTTCCAAGCCTCCTCACCCAGGTCCCTGGGTTATATATACTATTGGGACACCTCTATGGAGTCAGAGAATCCTGCCGCCTGGGAAAAAGAACCTTTAGATATCATTTGGTCTAACACTCCCATTTTACAGATGATGAAACTGAGGCTCAGACTTCTTTGTCCAAAATAGACAAAGGATCAAAAGGGCCATGGGGTGGAGATAGGTGATGGGTCCCTCTCCAAATCCCAGAAAGCCTAATGTTGTGCCAGTCCCAGAGGGGACAGCAGGGCTAGGGAGAAGGTATCACTGAAATCAGTGGCTGCTACTGCCCCCACCTTCTCAGTGCTCAAGGGGCCTGGGACTTAAGCTGGCAGAGCATGACCAAGTCCAGGAGAGGCTGGCTACCAGGCGGTAGAGGGAGGGTGTTCCCAGCATGCAGAGGCTACCACGCGTGTGCGTGCGCACGTCCCTACACGCTCCCTTTCTTCCGTGGGAAGTGGTGTGTGGCCTGCCTGCACGTCTCGGAGAGGCAGGGAGGGAGGAGCAAGGCGGGGGGCCTGGCATGGGCCTCCTGCCTTCTGCACGTATGTCTCTTTGGCAAATGTCTTGCCCTTTGAAGACTCTCCTTGATGCAACCTAGGGTGGGAAGTGGAGGGGCCGGGCGTGCACGACTCTCTGTCTGTGTGTAATCAATGGATAGGTCTCCTCAGATCCCTGAAGTTCCTCCAGCCTGGCTGCTGGGAAGTCCTCTTGCCCCTCCCTGGTCCTCTTGATTGCTGGCCCACTGCAGCCTGCTCCTGGACCCTCAGTCTGGCCCTTGGCACTCATCGCTACACAGCCTTCCAAGACCCCATCTGCCCCTTGTATCATGCTGGGAAAGGGCTCTGAGCCAACTGTTTGGCACTGGGTATATGCACTCCTGTCTTGTTGTCTGGGTGCCCGATGACCCTGGCCCAGGAAGAGACCTCTCTAGGCCTCTGGGTTGCAATGGAAGGGGGGATCTCTCAGGCCCTGCCAACTCTGTCAGCTAAAGCCTCAGCTAGCTTGCAGACTCTTTCAACTTAATATCGGCTTGTACCCACTCTTCATGCCAACTCTTTCCCATCCGCTGCTGAGCCCTGGGATGTGAGGGCTTGGGGAGCCCTGCACCATGCCCTCCCCACCCAGCCAGCTTACCTTGCACCTCCGATGAAATGCTCCCCAGCAGACAAGGCCCACTGCTGTGGACAGAAAGGTGCAGAGGTGAGGAGGATGACCTTGGGCCTCTGTACTCTGGGGTCCTGTGCGTTGGCAAGAGCACAGAGGCCCCGTCCGCCATCCTGCCCACCTGCTGCTCAGACATGCCACCCCATCTCATGGCTCGCTCTTTCCAGTGCAACTGACAACTCGAGGGAGCCTGGATGGGTCCCACTTTCTTTGGCCTCAGTTTCCTCATTTGGAAAGGGTGGGAGTCTAGAAAAGTTTTTGGAGACCCATTTGCCTGCTATGTCCCAAAGATCTGATGAGACTATGGGGGTCTCCCTTCTACCCAGCCCCCAGGCAGCCTGGCTAGGTCCTGTGCAGCTTGCCTTGGCTGGGTGCCAGAGCCCAGGGGAGGCCATCAGCTGGTGGGAGCAGAGGCGCTGGAGCCGGTGGCGCCAGGAGCTGCTGCCGCCGGTAAAGTTACACCTCTAAGCAGCCCTGCAGCAGGCGGGCGGGCGGCGGGTGGTACGGCTCTCCTGCCCCCTCGTGGGACTTGTGCAGCCCACCTACTTCTGCGCCGGGGGCCGGGGGGCTCCCAGGGCAGTGGGATAGGGCCGTGGGGGTGCCGTGGTGGGAAGGGAGCTTCATTGCTTCATTGGCTTTGTCAGGATTTCACTGCCCCAGCTGGCTTGCAGCCAGACTCACCCAGCTCCTGGGAAAGGGCTCTGCTCACTTCCCCAGGCCCTGCACTCAGGACCTCCGGCTGCCCACCGGGGGAAAGAGGGCACAGTGGGACTCTTGTCTCATCCCTGCCGCCACAGCCCACCCAGGAGCCCTGGGCTCGGCCTGGAGCCTTGGCGGGGGCAGGGCCCAGCCTCCCCGCCAATGGCCTCTTGGGCTGGCTTCCCTTCCACCAGGCCAGGTCAGAGGTCCTGGGGGGCGCCTGACTGGTCACAGGGCCTCGACCCTGACCACAAGGCCAGGGACCCGCCTGGGATTAGCAGAGAGATGCTTTTAGCAAAGCCTCTGGGGGCTCCAGGGGCCAGACAGGAAACCTCCCCCTTCTCTGTGGCTTCCCTGCCCCCGCCAAGACAGACCCCGGGGGCTGGAGTCTGGGACAGTACAGCCCGAGGTCTCCTCCCAGAGGACCGGTCCGGCCTGGCTCCTGGGAAGCGTGTGGACATCCTTGGGGTGCCACTACCCGCTGTGGGTCTGGGATTTCAGAGCCCCGCCCCTCCCCATTCCCAGGCTGGGGTTGGGAGTCTTACCGGCGCAGGCAACGCCAGCCCCGTCAGGAGCTGCAGGAAGCAAGTGAACAGTCTCACGGTAGGCATCTTCTCAGACGTACCAAGCCAGGGGACTCCAAGAGAAAACCACCATGCTCATCTCCAGGGAAGCCCCTGGCGCAGGACCGGAGTTGGATGGGAGCTGGATGCCCCCTCACTGCTGCCCCGAGGTCCCCGTGGGCGGCCTGAGCATCCTCTGAAAGTCCTGGAGATTCTGGAGGCCCCCGCAGGTAAGGCTGATGCAGAGAGTCCGGCGGTGCCGGGCGGCGTGGGGCAGGCGGGTCCCTGGGAGGGCGGGTCAGGAGCCCCAGCGCGATCCCAGGTCCTCTCTCTCTGCCTCGCAGCCGGCCAGTGATGCCGCTTCTCGCTCAGACAGCAGCTCCCTTCTGGGACTTAAAGCTTGTTGGCGGCGGTGTTTCAGGGGCCGCGGACAGGGCGGGGCCGCATGGCCGCCCCGCCCACCGCCGACGAGGCTCCAGACCCGAGTCCCAGGGAGAGGCCGAGCCCAGCGGGGCCAGAGGGCGGCCAGGCGGCGTAGATCTGAGTCCCAGCTCCCTCGGCCCGCAGTGCGTGGAAGGGGCGATCCCGACGCGGACTTGAAAGAAGTCCAGCCGGACCCGTGCCCGCATCCTCCCTGGCGACGCTCGGAGCTTGCTGCGGCCGCCAAGCACGAGGCACCATCGGCAGCACCCAGTGCGGGCCGCGGAGAGGGGAACCACAGCTTGGCTCTGACCACCTCGGGTGCGGGGCAGCCAGGTCAGCCCGCCGCCTGTGCCCAAAGCTCCTGATGTTAGCGGCCTCTGCAGAGATACCGCTTCAGACCCCCAGGAAGGCAGTGATTTGGTCTGGCACTTCATGGTGCCACCTTATACCATCGCCATAATCCTCCAGGGTGAAAGAATTATCAGCCCTATTTTATAGAGGAAGCCGTGTCGGACTCTTTGCGGCCCCATGGACTGCAGTCGGCCAGGCTCCGTGGACAGAGCAAAGAGTCTGACACGGCTGTGAGGCTAACCACAGCGCACAGCACAGAGATGAAGAAACCGAGGTTCCAAGAGTGCCCCTGCCTGTATGTGTCGGACACACATATGTACTCTTGAAAAGTGTGTGTGTGTGTGTGTGTGTGTGTGTGTGTGTGTGTGTGTGTGTGTGTGAACTAAGCCAAGCCATGTGGCTGTCTCTTCAGCCCAAGCACCATTCTCCTAGCCAGGCACTCAGACAGCAGGCACCGGCCAGGACTTCAGCACTATTTCCTCTTGTGGGAAGCAGTTTTCCCAGGCCTTGCCAGCAAACTGGCCACATGTGGGTTGGAGAGGGGCCGAGTGCAGCATTTCCTCCAGGACCCAGGAGAAGGAGGAGGTGTTCCAGTGCAGCAGGGGTCTATGTGTGTGTCTGTGCCTGTGCCTGTGCCTGTGTGTGGGCATTGAGGTGTGGTTGTGAAGGTCCTCCGTGTGCTCTCAGTCACTGTATAGTCTGAGTGTCTGTGTAAATGTCGCTTGTGTGAGGGTCTGTTCTCTTGGTATCTCTGTACGCCTGTGTGATTGTGTGTGTGGTGTGTGATTTTTCTGCTGGCTTTGGAAGTGTGTCTAAATGTGCCTTTCAGCGGGATTGTGAATTCATATGCCTGCCCATGTCTGTGAATATCTGGGCCGGCTTCTGTGTGTGACTGTGCATCTCTCTGCATATCTCTGTGTGTCTTCAAGGGTTCATCACCACCACTACTCTCTGCGCACAGCTTCCTGGACGCAATAACCTGGCAGGACTTGGGATCACAGGTTGTCCTGGGCCTGGGGCTGGTGGGTGGCTGTGGGAGAGGGGGGAGGTCTGAGAGGCAGGCCCTACAGCTTACATTCCAGCCAGGAAAAGAGAGGCCAGAGCAAGCCCAGCCCTCACCCCAGTGACCTCTGCGTCCACTGTCTGCCCGCCCACCCATATGGGGCTGCCTCTTGCTTGGCTAGCCCCAAGCCCAAAGCTCCAGGAGCCAGAGGCCAGTCACCAGCCAGCTAGGTGGGGGCTGCAAGAACTTTCTGACGAGCTCTAACATGCTGAGGCTCGTGGAGCAGACAGATTCTTTCCTGGGCCCAGGGTCTTGGTGGAGGATGTCTGGGCATCGCTGCTATGCATGTGTATGAGGGGTGAGTAGATGAGTGTTTGGGCATATCTGGATCATATATGCATGTGTTTATGTGAGTCTTTATTTTGGATTTGTGATTGTGGGCACGAATGTGTTTTGTGCATGAGTGGGTGTATTTAAGTATTTGTATTGCACATGCTTTGGAGAAGGAAATGGCAACCTACTTCAGTATTCTTGCGTGGAGAATTCCATGGACAGAGGAGCCTGGTGGGCTATAGTCCATGGGGTCAAAAGAGTTGGACACGACTGAGTGACAAACACACACATTGTATATGCTTGTCTATAACAGAATGTTATGAGCACTTATGCACCTTTGCATATGTATTCAGTTCAGTTGCTCAGTTGTATCTCACTTTTGCGACCCCATGAATCGCAGCACGCCAGGCCTCCCTGTTTATCACCAACTCCTGGAGTTTACCCAAATTCATGTCCATCGAGTCGGTGATGCCATCCAGCCATCTCATCCTCTGTCGTCCCCTTCTCCTCCTGCCCCCAATCCTTCCCAGCATCAGAGTCTTTTCCAGTGAGTCAACTCTTCGCATGAGGTGGGCAAAGTATTGGAGTTTCAGCTTTAGCATCATTCCTTCCAAAGAAATCCCAGGGCTGATCTCCTTCAGAATGGACTGGTTGGAATTCCTTGCAGTGCAAGGGACTCTCAAGAGTCTTCTCCAACACCACAGTTCAAAAGCATCAATTTTTGGTGCTCAGCTTTCTTCACAGTCCAGCTCTCACATCCATACATGACCATGGAAAAACCATAGCCTTGACTAGATGGACCTTTGTTAGCAAAGTAATATCTCTGCTTTTAAATATGCTATCTCGGTTGGTCATAACTTTCCTTCCAAGGAGTATAAGGGAACATATATTTGTGTGTGCGTATGTATGTGTTTGTTTTCACTCATTTGTTCTTTCATTCAACATGCATTGCTTCAGCCCTACTATACTCAGATGCCTGAGAATGCCACAGTTCCCTTCCTACTCTCTCTGGGGTGAGCCCAGTATCTGGGCAGTGTCTGCGATTCCTGCAAGTGCACCTCAGATTTTTGTCACTAAACTGAAGGCTGTATCATTCTATATCTTGCGCTGTGAGATGAATTGGCTAGGGTAGGCTAGTGGAAACCAATTAGACTTCAAAATGTCCATAGGTCAGATAGAGATTTACTGTTGCTCACATCCAGTCCAGGGCAGGTGCACTGAGGGCTTTGCTCCCCAGGACTGTGACTCCAGTCCTTATCAGCTGTATTACTTCAAGTCACTTCCCTTACTTCTCAGAGCCTAGACTTCCTCCATCTCAGGTTGGAATAATAACTTGCTTACCTCATAGGTGAGGGCTGCTAATGTACCTGGAGCACAGGAAATGTTAGCTGTTAGGATGATTTCTAAAACAACTTTTTGTTTTTATCGGAGATATAAAGACACTACAGAGTAGAGTCCTCACCATCCTGGACGAGAGACAGAAAGTGAAGAATCTCATGATTCTGAATTGCAGAGGCACAAAGTATGCAGGGATTTGCACCTATGCACACGTGCATACCTGAGCCAGCAGGGATGGCAACCCACTCCAGTATTCTTGCCTAGAGAATTCTATGGACAGAGGAGCCTGACAGGCTACAGTCCATGGGGTCACACAGAGTCAGACGTGACTGAGTGGCTAACACACATGCATGCATACACACACCCACACACAGACACAGACACACACAACACTCACAACCTATCACCATCACCATCCAGGCAGTCAGTCCCCAGCTGTGCCTGCGGCCTTCTGAGTAGATCCAGGTGCTGAGCAGACCCACGGGTAGCATCGGTGTTCACAACTCAACATTTAGCTGTGGAGTGTGACAATCATTTGTCTTTGTTTCAGAGAGAGAAGGAGAATTTTTTGAGTGCCTATTATGTGTCAAGCAGCATACTTGGTGCTTTTAACACTTTAACTCATTGAATTCTCACCACAACCCTGTATGTGTGTGTATGCTTAGTCACTCAGTCATATCTGACTCTGCGACTCCATGGACTGTGTCTGGCCAGGCTCTACTGTCCATGGGATTCTCCAGGCAAGAATACTGGAGTGGGTAGCCATTCCCTTCTCCAGGGGATCCTCCCGACCCAGGGACTGAACCCGGGTCTCCTTCATCGCAGGCGGATTCTTTACCGTCTAAGCCGCCAGAGAAAATGAAAGTGCTGGGAGTTGAAGTAATTGGCCCATAAAACATTTAGCTACCAGGGAAGAAACAAAGATGGAGATAAAACTTAGGTCTTTCTCCAGGGCTCTTTCCAGTGAGCCATGAGGTCTCTCTGCAAGCAGATTGCAGACACTTTGAAGGTAGGGCTGATGTCCTGAAGCTTTTCTGGATCTTCCCTTTGCTCGAGTGGAATGGCTGCTTGACTAACTCTGAAGGCTGATGTGTGGGAGGGAGAAACCATCATCTCAGTCCTGGAATTGGCCCTGTTGCAGGTAAATACAGGTAAACACAAGGGTCTAGGCCATAGGAATGTTGATTGCACCATGACAATAGTCCCCTTGAGCAGCTGTGGGTTCTAGTCCTGCATGCGGGCTGCCTCTTGAGACTGCCCTAAGACACAGGGCTTCCCACACCTTGCATTAGTCATGGTCTGAGCCTGAAACACTTGCCCCAGCCCATCCCTATTTCTTGGCTTTTGGCTTCCTGACTCATTTTCTCATTTCGGCCTGGCCTCTTCATAGCCTTGACCCTCTGATCTATTTCCCAATTCTGATTTCTTCCTTCTCCCTTGATGACATTGATCATTAGCCTCTGGAGCAGTGTCTCAGGTGGCTCTGACCTTGTCCCTGAGCCCCAGATGGTGTCCAGAGATGAGAGAGAAGCAGAGTATCCAAGGACGAGAATCTCCTGCTTCCTGGCTGGCAGGGAAAGGGGCAGCAGGGAGCGTGGGCCAAAGGGCTTTGCCCTTTATGGCCTGGATGTGTGCTGTGCCACCAGCAAACCAAAGTCAGCAGCAAGAAGATGGTTGGCTGGCCTCTCTGCCTTCTCATCCAGCCTCCTGGGCCGGTGGACCCACCCCAGCCTCAAGCCTGAGTCTCTCTCCTTCTCTCCATGAACTTCATTCAGGCTCCGTTGGCCTCCCTGGCCACCAGCACTCCTAACCCAGGCTCCCTCCACACTTTGAATTTCCCTTCCATAACGGCACCTGGCCCTCAGCATCACCACTGCCCAGATGCTGGTTTGTCTTCCCTCAGCTTATAAGACAGACACTTTTTCACCCTTGGGCCCCCAGCACCTCGTGCAGTGCCTGGCGCACTCTAGGGGCTAACTTGATGTTTGTTGAGGTGGGCCCATCCTCAGAGCACTCTCTCTTCTCTCCACTAGGAAAATGTCCCAAGCCTGCTCATTCCTTATCCAAAAGTCCTTCAGCCTTCAGAGGTAGCCCTCCTAGACCCCATGCTCAAGACAACTTGGGTGGGCCCCTCTGGGCGGATGGTGTGGGAAAACAACCTCCCGTTACTTTGTAATCCTCCCCTGGGTTGGTCACCACGGCCCCGCCAGCTCCCAGGGGACACGGCTCATGCCTTGGGCCAGAGACCGGAACCTGGTGGGAGGCCTAGGGTAGGTCCCAGTTGGAAGAAAGACAAGAGTAGAACCCACGAGGGACCGAGTGTTTCCCAGGAATGGCAAGCAAGATGGCAGCCGCCACGAGACCGCGAACGAGGGCAGCCAGGCGAGGTGCTGCGGCCTTAGCCCAGGCTCTTGGGGTGACGTGCTGTCACCAGAGGATCGGAAACCTGTACTTTGGGAACTTGGCAGCCGGGGCTGGGCTTTTCGTGCTTTCTGTAATTATTTCCCTTTTGTTCTCCTTTAGTATTTAGTGAAGTCCTTTGTGAGAAAATGCCAGCTGGTCTCAGCTGTGCAAAGTGGAATGACACAGGGGTGCTCTGTGAGTGCTTGGGACCTCGCTTAGGGGCAACAGCAAAGTCAAGGCGCAGCAGGGGCACCGGGGCCTCAGCCAGCACCTCGTGTCCAGCAGCCTCTCTGACACTGCCCTTCCTTCTAGGCTCTTCCAGCTTCCAGCCTGGGCTTTATCGAAACCAGAGGAGCTGGAGGACTGGCAGGCTGTTTTGAAGGAAGCATTTGTTCAGATCCCCGAGTTACCAAAGCTCTCTAGAAATCCAGAGGCCAGCACCTGCTGTGATCCGGCTACCCAACCAGAGCCCATCCTCCCAGGGCAGGGGGCTGGAGGGCTGGAGTGGGGGTCCTTGACCAGCTGTTCTCCTGAAACTGGGCCCTTGAGCTGCACCATAACTGCCTTCCCCTCCTGCCCCCATAGCTCAGGGCCCTTGCTAAGCCTTGGTCCCCCACCTGCCTGCTGCCTACTGAGATGGACATGGTGGGTCCCTTCCCAGCTGCCAAGCTGTTCAACGTTCCATGTCCCGTGACGACACCCCCTTTTCCTCTCAGCCCCTCCTCTCCTTCCCATTGTGTGTCCCAGCTGCCCTGGTGAGAGGGGCCAGGGAGACCGTCCTCCTAAGGAACAATCTCCCCTTTCTCTCTGGGGTGTAAGTGATACAGGAGGAGAGGAAGCAATTTGTAACTAATCGGCTGTGATGTGGAACAGAGCTCTCTGAGAACTGGAGGGCCTGTGACAGCTCGGGGCCGTCCTTCCCCCGGCAACAACAGCTGGGTGGCTGGTGTGGCAGGTCAGCCTCCTCCTCCCCCACTCCGCCAGGGAGGCCTGAGGGCAGAGGGCAGGGGGCCGCTCTTGCCCGCCCCGTGTAGCACCTCCTGTGTGCCCGGCAAGCTGCAGAAGGGAGAAGGATGGACGAGCACTAGGAAGTACGAGGAGACAGTGTCTGGCAGGGCTTGTGAGCTTGTCTCTTTCTAGCTGTGTGGCCTTGGGCATGTCTTTCCAGCTTTCTAATCCCGTCTTTAGCGGCTGGGTTTAAGTGAGAAAGTAGAAGTCGATCACATAGCCGAGTGCATGGTACCTTGTGTTTAATAACTTCAGCCGTTATCATCATTTCCTGGGGAGAGGGGGCCGTATGGGCCAGATTACCCCCTCTAAGTGTCAAGCAGACATCCCATGGTCACCATGGTTACCATGGATGGCAGGAAAGCCATCCCAGAGGCAAGGCTTCCAGGCTAGTCCTCCTGACCGCCAAGGGGGTGGAGTCAACCTCAGAGACCTCTTTCTCCATAGCATGGGAGTGTCAGGAGAGGAGAGGGCACCTCCATGCATCCCCATCCTTGGGCCCCTTCTCTGTGCCGTTCACCTAAGGAAACAGAGATGCTCTCGGGCCATAGACAATCACAGATAATTGTGAATTGGCCTCTGAAGAACCAGAGTCCAGGTGCAAAGTGCTATGGGAACACCGAGAGGGAAAAAGGATGCTGGTGTGTGTGTATCTGTGTGTGTCCACGCATGCATGTAGGGGTGAGAGATCCAAAATCAATATTGAATCTCCCTGGCCTGGGAACCCTGACCATTCCTTCCCCCAAGGAGGCCTCCACCCAGAAGCTAGAAGGAGATGGGCCCTAGAACCAGGGCCTGATGCTTCTGGGGAAGGAGGCTGAATGCCCCAGCTGTCTTCCAGGTGGCAATGTGATGAAAGTCTTCTGCAGGGACTCCTCCCAAGGGAAAAAGTCATGCCTGCTTTCTGGTGGCAACCGAAGGACTTCCTAGCACCTGGTAGGAATGGGGGTACTTGGGGAGAAGTAGAAGAAAATAGCAACCAGAAGACCCATCCCAGCCCCTTACCCTCGAAGCACCATGTCCAGAGGCTGCAGAGTCTGGGGAGCCAGCCAGCCTGTCCTCCGTCCGGCCTCTCCAGAGTTGGCAGGGCACAAAGGACCTAGAGTCTTGGCTCAGCGCTCCCCCGATGTCGGGAGCCCAGGGGGCGGTGAGGGGCTTCTGTTCTTGTCAGGAATGACGCTGCCTCTGTTATGGGTTGAAAGGTTAGTGGAGACAGTATAGACTAAACATCTCATAATTGGAATGGTGTGGATCTGGGTGAGGTTTGCTGTGAGGGCCTGTATCTGTTCCATTTTAATGTCATCCTTTAGAGTGTTAGTCTCTAGTCAAGCTGTCCTTCTGCACTTTGGAGGGAGGAGGCCAGGGGCGGTGAATAGGCTGGACTCTGGGCTACAATGGGGAAGAGAAGGAACTGCGTTTTCTGTGGGTCCTTCACTCATTCAGCCCTACTCTGTGCCAGGCCCTGGGCTCACTGTGGGGGACACCAAGGCCACGATGGTGCTGGAGGAGCTTCTGGTCTTAAATAACACCAAGTCCATGCAAAACAAAACCGTCCAGGGTCTCTGCTGCAGACCCATGGACTGCAGGCAGGTGGGCGGCTCTTACCTTAGATGTCTGTCCGCTGGAGGGCATTCTAACATAGAAGAGT
The DNA here is from genome assembly GCA_917880005.1 of Nanger dama. Taxonomy (NCBI): domain Eukaryota; kingdom Metazoa; phylum Chordata; class Mammalia; order Artiodactyla; family Bovidae; genus Nanger; species Nanger dama. The sequence goes on along the minus strand of CAKJTW010000003.1, from coordinate 17,260,937 downwards.
GTTCCGGAGACTTGCCAGGAGGTCCACAGAGCAGGCAAGGAAGATTTCACATGGAAAGGTGATGCTTGTGCAGCATCTCACAGGATGATGGAAGTTTATCGGGAATCGAAGGAGGGAAGAGCTTTCTGGTCAAGGGGAGTAACCTGGTGAGGCATGGATTATTTGAAGGACATAGAAGAATCTGTTGGGGCTGGACAGAGTGCAGCCCTGGGAGAGTGTGCATCCGTACTTGGAGAAGAGGCTGGAAAGGAAGGCTGGAGTCAGACTGTGAAGAGATTTGAAGGCCATACTGCGAGTTTGCAGTTAATTCCAAGGGCTCCAGGGAGCCACTGCAGGTTCTTGAATAAGAGAGTGATATGGCCAGAGATGGAGGGTTGGCCTGGAGGCAGGCAGGCCAGATCTGTGCTTATGATAGAGCTGAGAGAGGTTTGACTCAGGACAGTGGTTGTGTGAAGAGACGAGATAAGATCTATTGTCACCCAGATAGAAGAGCTCATTTCCCAGCTGTCTCTGGAGCTGTCAGTGACCTTATGACCAAGTTTTGGCCAATCCTTGCCCCTGAGGGCTTCTGAAGAGTTCTGGGTGTAAGGGAAAATTTGGCATTTGGACTTGGAAGAGTCCCCTTAAAAAGAAGCATGCTTTGCTTCTCCAAGCTTTGCCTGGAACTCAAATACGATGGCAGGAGCTCTTGCAGTCATCTTAGACCTTGAAGATGAGTTGAAAGGAAACTGGATCCTGAAAACTTCGCAGAGTCTTCATACCAGCCCTGGCTATTAATGTCCAAACTTATTTTATGTGAGGGGAAAATAAACTTCCATCTTGTTTAAGTCATCACTTTGGAGTTTTCTGTTAACAAACGTGCTCTTCCACATTTTGCCATATAAAGGTAAGAGCGTGAGTTCCACAGTTTTATATGAGTCTTATAGAAAAGAGGCTGCATTCTTCCATGGTTTGTCCTGGAGAGTGAATCAGATCACTGCTTCCTGGGGAGAGCTGGTGCTCTCCCATCCCCTCTCATTTCTTAGTTCGAAACAGGAATGGGAAGGCCACAGTTAAACATACAGATGTTGCGGCCCAGCTGAGCTGGACCTGCCTCCCCAGCCGCATCCCTCTTTTCCCAGCTCTCATCTTCTTCCAGAAAGCACAGGAAGGAAACTGTGTTGGGGGCAAGTGGTGCAGAGGGGAGCCAGATTAGTTCCTCTTATGGTTGGATTCCCAGGGGTGGAGGAGACAGAAAGTCTAGCAGAGCTTTCAGCAGACAGACAGAGGTCCTCCAGCCAGCCCCCTGGCCCCTGGCTCTCTTATGAGTCAAAGAACACTTGGCTGCTCCTCCAAAGATCCTCCTCTTCCTCCAGCTCCCATCATCTTGGAGAAGAACAGGGGCCTTGAATCTATAGCCCAAGAGACTCTAAGAGGGCAGAACTGGCTCCCGCCTTAGTAGCATGGGGTGGAGGTGGGAGATGGGGGGTGGAGGTGGATCTGACAGCTGCATTCTACTTTCCAGCTCTCGCTTTAGAACAGGACAGCTTTGGGGAGTCCCATTCTCCCCAGTTATGAATCAAATGCTCCAGATGACTTCATATAGTGTGAATCACTTCCATATCTTTCTTCCAAGAACCTTCAAGAGTTCTCCAGAACCCACATTTACTGAGCACTTGCTATGTGTCAGACTGCATGTACACATGTGATATCTCACTCCATCCTCACAATAGCCCTGAGACTTGGCATCACCGCATCTTAGTGCTGAGAATGGTAAGGAACCAACAGGTTAAGTAATTTGCCTCAGGTCACCTAGTCAGTGAGTAGCCAAGCTGGAACTTGTCATGTGATACTAGACACGTGACTCCAAAGACCAGGGTTTTTGTGCTGGACAAACCTGGGGAGCTCCTCTAGCAGCGGAGGCCTGTGCTCAAAGTCACAGAGGGCAGTTTCCAGGTCTTCCTAGCCCTAGATGTGGTTGTGATGAGGGTCTTTGGCATCCTCCCTTTCCAGCCCTCCTGCCTCTCACCCCATTTTACCACCCTCTGTTCCTCCAGCTTCGTCTTCACTTCCCGTTTTCTATATGCAAAAGGGTCTGAATGACACTGAATTTGATTCGACCACACTCAGTGTGCTGAAAACATACCGTGATGCAGTCAGATGAGGGGGTGGAAGGGGGGCTTGTCCAGGGCCACAGATGTGAGCGTAGGAGTTAGGACAGTGCTCAGTTTCCCAGCTCCCAGTTGATACTTGGATATAGCAAATAAATATCTTATGCCCCACGAAGCCTGACCTCTGACCTCAAGTCTTTTAGCCCTTTGTGAATGACATTTATCCTGTTCCAGGCCCTGTACTGGGTTGTTCTGGGGGAGATTCTGAGACTTAAACACTCTCAGCCCTTGACATGTTCAAAACCTGGCAGTACGAGGAGGAAAAGCTGAGAAGTCACCCCTAAGACCAGAGCCAGTATAAGCAGTGATGGGTGGGTGGGTGGAGCCTCAGAAGAGTCAACCTAAGGGATCACTCCCTGCAAGGGTGCCTGCCTCCCTCCAGGGACCAGTATCTTCATAACCACGTGCCATGATCATGAAGCTGGCCAAATCCTAGTACCGCCTACACTGTTGTTTGTTTGTTTTAGACTGATTTTTAAAACTTATAAAACATTTTTAAAGGAAATGTTATATCACTACTTTAAATAGTAAAATAACTGTAAAAATAAATTATAACTGGATATTGCCAGTGAAGACTCTGAGTCTGCTCTTTTTGTTTTGGACAGGACATTTAGGTGTTAGAGACATATTAACTCCTAACTGAGGTTTTCTCTTGCACTCACTAGAAGCATGGAGAGAGGATTGGAAAGGGAGTAATCTTCCCACTTCATGACTTGATTATATTCAAGGCTAGCTAGAATCATCTCAAACACACCCCAAATCATCTCATATGCTTTCCATACTTTGAGAACCAGTGGCATAGAAAAATGAACATTCCGATTCCATAGTCCAGGATAGGTGTAATGTTTGGGGAGCAGACTCTCATTGGCAAACTCCACTGGGCAATATGGAAGGCTTAAGTTATTTCCTCTCTTAAAAGAACGAAAAGGATAGGCAAGCTTCTCAGCTTTGGTACATGTTTTTACAACTTGCAAAAAGTTGTTTTTGGTTTTTGTTTTTTCCCCAAGCATATGACCCTCAAAGCCTTATGCAGCCCAGAAGATCTCTGGGTGATTTTCCTCTCTATTATGGCTGAGAAAGCTCAGGCAGAGGTCACAAGGCCCACACAAGGTCATCCAGCAGGTTATCCCACGAAAGACTTTGCAAATGCCTGATGATCCTCTAGTCACCCTGTCCTCAGGTAGGTGAACACAGCATCGCTTTGTGTGGGAAGCCTGTCCCACATTGCAGCAAACCCAGACCCACGGAGGCTGGTCCTCGAAGAGTTTCTGGAAGAGCCATCCTGGGAGTCTGATCTCTGCCCTGAAATAGGATTCACCTTCTGGTGGGGATCTCTCTGTTCTTGGTGCCCACTGTCCCCACCCTGTGGGTCCTAGTGGGCACTCAGGGAAAAGAAGGACAAAGGAGGTACAAAAACTGAGGGGAGAGGGATGGGTCACTGTCTGGAGGCTGAGATGTCTGCCCTCTAGTGTCAAAGGCCTGGGATGGGGGCCCCGGTTCCTGGCCTGTGCCTGCCTCGCAGAGGACAGCTCATCTGCAAGCATACCACCTAAGGTTCCTCTGACACTTTGCACCCTCTTCCTGGTCCAGGTCCGAAAAACCCCATTCCCAGGCCTCTGGCCCGGCCAGGCCTCCTCCAGTTCAGGGTGGGCTCTTGCACCGAGGAGCACGTCTTTCATAACTGGTCTCAGCAATGCTTTCCCTTCCGCTGAGACTCACCTCTTACATTCAGGGTGCGGCCTGGCAGTATAAACAGCCACTCTGTTTTAATTAAACAAATACAGTCAGCCCTCCGTATCCGAGGGTTCTGAATCCAAGGATTCAATCACCCACGGACTGAAAATATTCAGGAGAAAAATTCCAGTAATTTCCAAAAAGCAAACTTGGATTTGCTGCACATTGACAACTACTTACATAGCATTTACATTGTATTAGGTATTATAAGTAATCTAAAGACGATTTAAAGTATATGAGAGGGATTTCCCTGGTGGTCGAGTGGTGAAGAATCTGCCTGCCAATGCAGAGAACGTGGGCTCGATCCCTGGTCCGGGAAGATTCTACATGCCTCGGGACAACTAAGCCTATGAGCCATAACTGCTGAAACCCTGAAGCCCTGAGTGTCCCAGAGGCCCTGCTCTGTGACAAGAGAAGCCCTTGCCACGAGAAGCCCGAGCACCGCAACTAGAGAGTAGGCCCCCCTCTCGGAAAATACAGAAAACCCGCACGCAGCAACGAAGACCCAGCACAGCCCCAAATAAATAAATAATGAAACTTTTAAAACTACAGAATTTAAGTATGTGGGAGGATGTGCATGCACAGGGACATACGCAAGTACTGTGCCATTTATATCAGGGACCTAAGCATCAGCCGCTGGTGGTCCTGGAACCAATTCCCCAGTAGACACCGAGAGATGACTACATATCCTTTGTAGAAAATATGAATTAACATAAAGAGTAAAAGAAAAACCACCCAACCTCATCACTCAGAGAAAACCTCTATTAATATTTTGATATTTGTCTAGATTTCTTTCTAAACATGCATAGCTTTTTAAAAATAAGAATGGCATCATACTGCTTGTAGCATGCTCTTCTTCATTTTATCATATTTTGATAATATCTTTTCCTATGAGTAGTAAAAATTCTATAGTCTCGCTGCTTGAAGTGTGTGGTTCAGGGACCAGCAGCATCAACATCCCCTCGGAACTTGCTGGAAATGCAGGATTTTAGGTATCACCCCCAGACCTGTTAAATCAAAATATTCATTTTAACAAGATCCCAAGGATATTCTTGTGCACATTAACATTTGAGAAAGCTGCTATCTGGCATCATTTTTCATGGTTGTAGTTCCAGAGAAGACTTATCACTGTGTGATTAAATTTTTCTTTTCAAATCCGCTTATAATTGGGCATTCAGGTTGCATCTAATGTTTTCTCCGTTATTAACAGTGTTACAATGAGCATGAGGGCTTCCCTGGTAGCTCAGTTAGTAAAGAATCCACCTGCAATGCAGGAGACCCCGGTTTGATTCCTGGGTCAGGTAGATCCCCTGGAGAAGGGAAAGGCTACCCACTCCAGTTTTCTGGCCTAGAGAATTCCATGGGTTGTATAGTCTATGGGGTTGCAGAGAGTCGGATACCACTGAATGACTTTCACACACATATTTATTGCTTGCGTCCCTTACATGCTTAGAAGTAGAATTTCTGGGTCAAAGGCTTTTGAGGCTTACTGTCAAGTTCCCTAGAGTAAAGCCCTTCCATTCCTCCCTACCATGTCCAGAATGAGGAGATGCCCACACCTCGGCAGGCCTTAGTATCATCATTCTTTTTAACATCTTTGCCATTAGGTCTGGGAAAGACTTGGCATTGTTTTGCATACATTTTCTTGGTTACTGGGGAGTTGAGTTGAACATTCTCCCTCCAAGTGAGCTGTAGCCACTGCATTTGTTCTCACTGTCTGCTGGGTTTTATTTATTTACTTATTTTAAATTGGAGGAAAATTGTTTTAGCATGTTGTGCCGGTTCCTGCACACATCAACACGAATCAGCCATGTGTAGACCTATGTCACCTCCCTCACGAACTGCCCTCTCACCTGCCAGCCCATCCCACCCCTCTCGGTTGTCTCAGAGCACTCTGCTGGGGTGTTTGTGATACCCCGAGCCCACCGAGATAGTGGGAAATGCTGCCAGAAGGCTGGCCCAAGTCCAATCTTGGTGTAGAGTTCTGTGCGGACACTCCTGTTGCTGCTGCCAGAGGACACAGTGGGCTGGGGCCAAACTCAGGCGCCCCCTTCCCTGGCTCTCTTGTGGACCCCATGCCCAAGCAAGCCTCCCACCCCCTGGCCTTGTGGGGGGTTGGCTGCCCTTTGGTATGGCATTCTCTGGCCTGGCTAGGCACCCCACGGCTCCCCAGGACAGGCCTGCCAGGTGTGCTGGGGTAGCTGACGACCGGGACAATTCAGGGAAGTGACCCTGCCCCGTGGCTGAGCGCCTGCCCCAGCAAGCATTTGTAAGCCGCCCACTGGCCAGTGGGGCTGAAGCTGCTGACGGTGGCAGCAGGAAACAGCGCTTACTCAGCCCCAGCCGCATGCACGTTGGCTGCCTCCCTCCGCCCAGCCTTCCTCCGGGGCATAGCTCATCCAGCCAGCAGCTGGGGGAAGCCGTGCCTGGGGAGGAAACGGGTGGGGGGACTACCCCACTACATCCCCCAACAAAGCTGCACCTGCACCCGGCGGGCCCTGCCACCTGTTGCCTGGCTGGGCATGAAGCCTGCCTGGGGGCCTCAGTGGCCAGTCAGGCACAGGGCTGGGACAGGGGTGGGTCCTGGCGCCACAGCCTTCAAGCTTAGAGTGGGACCACGAGTTGGTGTCTACCTGCTCACTCCCCACAGCCACTGGGAGGTATGTAGGGAGAAAGAAATGACAACCCACTCCAACATTCTTGCCTGGAACATCCCATGGATGGAGGAGCCTGGTAGACTATAGTCTATGGGGTCCGCAAAGAGTCGGACATGACTGAGCAACTTCACTTTCACTTTCTTTCTGACAAGCAAGGAAATCAAAGCTCAGAAAACAAGGGTAATAATCACCTAACCCCAAGATCACGTTGTTCTGTGCCAGGAACTCTGCAGAATATTTTGCAACACTAATTCATCTGAGTCTCACAGGAATCATGGGTACAACAGCAGACACATTTTCACCAAAGTCACCAAGGCGTGGAGAGATGAAGGCTCTTGGTCCACATCACATAGCCTTGGAAACTCAGGTCTAAGTGTCTCACTCCAAAGCTCTCATCCTCAGCCATACCAAACACCAGCCCACTGGGTGATCCGTCTAGAACCCCAGACCCTGAGGGCAAGTAGCAATGGTGACGTTGGAAGGGGCGGGCCCACTCGGGCCCACCCTTCATGAAATTGTCTCAGCACTGGCCCTGCCCCCCCACAGGATCACCCACGACAACACTCATGGGGGCTGCTCGGTGGGAGTCACCTGACCCTGGGCCTCTGTCTCGCCATCCACTTCTGCATCTCCTTCTGTGACCAGATGTCCTTGGGGACTGTCTCAGAGGCTGTATCCTCTGGCTGTCTCCACCCTGCTGCTTGATTCTGACTCTGGGACCCTATGGCTCCTCTCTCTGCAAAAGGGGCTGAGAGGGAGTATGCATGGAATGTGGCAGACTGGAGAAGGCACCAGAGGCCATGGGCAGCAGAAAAGTGTCTCCTGGCTGGGAGCTGCATGGATGGAGGAGAAAGCAGAGGGAAGGGAGAGAGGAGCCTGCTAGGGGGCTGGGGGCCCAGGGGGCAGGTGTCTGGAGGATGAGAGGAGCCTACTCCACAGAACTAGGGAGGAGGCAGCAGCCCAGCATGACCGCTCCCCCTCCCCCCAACAATGCCCAGCCTCCTTTCATCTTCTGCAGTGGCGGCAGTGGCCCCAGGCTGTCCCAAGGGCTGCAACAGCTGTTGCTGCTGATGCAAGCTGTTGGCTGCGGGTAGAGCTGGGGTGGGAAGGGAGGGCCAGGAGGAAGGAGGGAGTTGATCTCAGAGTAAGGGTCTCTGCATGATGACAAGCTTTCTCCAAATTTGCAAGATGGGACTGCAGGTTTTCAACCAGACTCACTTTTGTCCTAAGTGGGGCTCAAGGCCAGACCTCCAGGCCTTTGGCAATCAGGTTGGGGTCCAACCACCAGCTGTCAAGGCAACCTGTATCATTTATGACTGCATAGAAAGGCCTGGAGAAATACTTGGCAATGGACAAGCCCATGGATGTGCCAGGGGGGAATCCTACACTGTCAGGGCCCTCAGAAGGGGTTTGACCCAGCAGCTTTCTTTCAGCCCTTGCCTCTTCCCAGCAGTGTCTCCTGGATCTGGACTAAGTTGAATTTCAGCCAGCAAAGCTGGCTGGCCTCTGGACGGATTTGGGTCAGACAGCTGGGATGTGGTGTTTCCCGCTCTGGTGGGTTTGCAGCCTAGGGCCCTGGGCCTCTTGGTTACAGCCCTCAGCAGGATGGCAGGGTTACAGTAGGGTAGAGGTTGGCAAGAATGGCTTTAGCGAGGTTTCCAAGGGAGGGTATGTGTCAAAGGATCAGAGCCAGGTGGTCCCCATAGCTCTACCTGTTCTCTATCCAGGTGACCTTGAGACATGAGTGATCCCTCAGGAAGGCCAGCCAACTGGCCCTGAAGGCTCCTCTGTGTCCTCACCCCAGGGGTCTCACTCATTCAGGAGAAGAGTTCTTCTCCTCTCGAGGTCAGGTCAGCCTGCTCCAGGATAACATCATGCACTGTTCAGTGGCCTCATTTTGGGTGTCCTGGTGAACTTGGTCATAGCTGTTGGGATTCCTGATTCCAGGCTAGATGCTGTGTTCAGCTCAAGACAACCTGTGCTTAGCTCTATGAGCAGCATGTGAAAAATAACACAGCCCTCCTCCCCATTCCCCAGCTGCCAGGTCCAGCTTCAAGACTTCTTCCCATCCTTCCTTTTCTGGACCACTCCTGTCGATCCTTGGAAGCCCATGTCAGACGTGAAGCTGTTTCCTCTCCCCCATCAGCTCCAGGTAGAATCGCTCATTTCCCTGCTCTGGGCTCTCGTCTCACAAGGCATAGAGTGAATGAAGCTTGCTAAGGAGCCATTCTTATCTTTACACTCTCCAGCTCAAACATTTGCCATGGCTCTCCGTCACAAAAGACCTTTTACACTTTATAGCTGCTGCATCATCCCCTAGGCTGTGCCAGAGAAGCCTCCACTCCAATCAACCGTCCCCAAGCCTTGCCCTAATCTTGGCCTGAAACTCTTCCTTCTCTGCTCCCCTACTCCGACCAGACTCTCTTTCTGGAACACGTCACCATACCTACCTATTGAAATTCTACCCCCTCTGCAAGGCCTGGGGTCTCCTCGTGCCCTGGGAGACTGATGGCTCCCAAAAGGGCATGGGGAGAAAACTTCCCTTGTGGACCCAGGGTTCCTCTTCCCATGCTCTCTAGAGTTAATGGCTTTGGAAAAACTTCCATGGTATATTCCATACTGTAAATCAAGCAGCAGCTGAAAACCTTCCCTTAATGTTCCGTGTGATTCCACATAAAGTGTATCATTGTATGGAAATGAATATTTGTACCTTCGTGGGAAGATATAAGGTAGCATGAGCACACGGAGCTATGTGTGGGTTTGGAAATGTGTGGAAATGAGTGTGCCTCTGCTTGTGTGAAAGTGGGTGTGTGCACGTGTGTGCACGTGAGCCTGTGTGGGTGGATCCTGTGCTTGTGGACCAGAGCAGGCGCTTTGGGGGTGTGTGTAGAGAAGGCGTGTGCTGGAGAATTTTGCTAGAGAATCTGTGTCCATATCCTGGTGTACTTCCTTCTGCCCTGCCCACGGTACTGGGCGAGACCAAGGCCCAAACAATCTGCTTTCCACATACCACCCACGCCCAACCTCCGGGGGGTGTGAGGAGGGGCTGCACACTGCATCCTGACTTTTGACAGAGATAAATGAAGCGCTCCTGTGCAGTTGTCCAGCTGTGGTGATGAGCATCTGTGAGCGGCAGGGGTCTTGTTCCGTGGTGACCTGGCCCCTGGCCCCCAGCCCTCGGGACCCCTTGTGCCCCACATAGCCAGTGACCAGGCCTAGGAGGGCTCAGGAAGGGTCCAGCAAAAAGGTAACGGCTCGGGCTTCCCTGGGGGTTCAGTGGTAAAGAATCCGCCTGCCAATGCAGGAGACACGGGTTTGATCCCTGATCCAGAAGGATCCCACGTATCGCGGAGTAACTGAGTCCGTACCCACAGCTACTGAGCCTGCTCTGCAGAGCCCGGGAACCACACCTACTGAGTCCACAGGCCACCACTACCGGAGGCTGCGTGCCCTCAAGCCCATACTCCCCAACAAGAGAAACCACCACAACGAGAAGCCCGCGTACTGCAACAGGAGAGTAGCCTGCACAGCAGTGAAGACCCAGCACAGCCGAACATAAATATATAAATAACATGATTTGTCAAAGAGAGAGGTAATGGCTCTGTGTTTGTTCCTATGCAACAGGAACCCTCCCTGGGTTGCACATATTGGCTACTGGAGGTGGGAGGGACAGAGACAAGGCCAGAGTACCCTGGGAATGTCAGGGCTCCGTGGTCCTCTTTCCTCTGGGAAGTGAACTTCAAAGGAACAAAGCAACAAGTTAGTGCTGAGGGAGGGTCCGTTTGTGTGAACCCACTTTAGGGGGACGAGGAGCTACAAGTTAACAGTGCAGCAACAAGCTTAGGCTAGACAGACGGAAGAAGCGTCCCTCATTGACCAAGGCCGTAAAATCCACATCCTCGAAGATCCACCAGACAGCATCCACATCCATTCACGACATGGTGGAGGGAGTCAGAGGCAGGAGACTGGCCAGGAGTCCTCTGCAGCCCTGATTGGGCCCAGTGTGGGAGACTGGGGAGAGGATCAGCCAGGCTGGCTTCGTTCACTGCCCCCAAGATGCCTCCCTCTATCCCTCCCGCCAAAAACTTTCTTATCCTCCACTTCCTGCCGCCTTCCCCTCACCTCCTAGGGGCTGCCCCAGCCTTGCCCCCAAAGTGGCTTCCTCACTCCCTCCTTGCTGCTCCAGAATTCAGGAAAGAAGCCACAGAATCTGCCAGCAGACCACCACCAAAGGGCCAGCCCCGTCCTGCCTGGTCCCTGGAGTGCAGCCCTGCACCTCTCAGCCACAGGAACAGTACTTAGAGGCCAAGACTGGGAGGGGTGTCTCAGGAGGGCAGGGTGTCCTAGGAGGAAAGAGCAGGCCTCAGTGGGCACAGGGCACCCCATCAGGGTGGCCCCGAGGGAACCAAAGCTGACTGAACAGGAGACTGCACCGTGGGCCACCAGCTCCGAGCTGGGTCCCCTCTTCTGAGAGGCTCTGGGGCCCCAGCCATGTGTTTACTGGTGGCTTCCTCTTGCTCCTGCTGGACTGGCTGTGAGAGAGGACACGGAGAAGTTTTGGGGAGGGTGTGGATGGAGGGTGGGTATCCCCTATGCCCTGGGCTCCCCACCCCTCCTCCTGGAGTTCCTGTGACATCCCTGGGAGGTCTGACCCAGGCAAGCTCAGGGACTTGGGGAGGAGGTCATTAATCATCATTATTTATTATTTCTTATGTAATGGGGGTTATGAAACATGGGACTTTATATCAGGCATGACAGGGAATATATGAAAGATGGTCCCTACCAGTAAGATCTCTCCTTGGGATTGACCAGGTGGGCCAGGAGCCATCCCGCCACTTGCAGACCAGCCGGGAATAAAGGGTGCGGGCTGGGCTGGGTTCTGGCAAGAGGTAGGCAGATTCCTGTGACTGCCCACTACCTCTGGAAGCCTCGAGGCAGAAAGGGAGCTGGGCTTGGGCCCCTCCTGCACTGCAGCAGGCTCAGATCAGCTCTGACTCCAGGGTGGCCTGGGTCACAGCTGGAGTTGTCACAATATTGACCCAGGAGGAGATAACATCCAAAGGGCTTGGAGTCCCAGTCGGATAAGGAGGGGGATGTCGCCGGAAAAGATCCCTGGCTCCCAAGGGGATCAAACTAAATGGGGCTTTAATAGGTCTCTTCCAGCTCAGATTTCATGGGTAATTGGAAGCAGGTCTTGAGCTGAGCAGAGAGGGCTGGCCTAGCAGCCTGCTGGGCGGTGCCACCTCCTCGTCACCCCACACATCTCGCTGAGGCCTCGCTGGGGGGCTTCTGGACTGCCTTTACTCTGCTTTGGAAGTGCTGCTGTTTTAACCCCTTCAGGAGAAGAAGATGGATAAGTAGGGAGTCAGAGTTAGCTGGGCGGGGGTGGGGGTGGGAGAAGCGTACACTGAGCCAGATGGGCAGCGGGCCTTCATCCATCATCTATTCATTCATTTAACAAAGGTACCTTAACATTTCAAGCTGGCAACAGCCCTGTAGGGGGCTCCCCTGGTGGCTCAGTGGTAAAAGTCTGCCTGCCGGTGTAAGAGACACAGGTTTGATCCCTGATCCGGGAGGATCCCACATGCTGCAGAGCAAAGAAGGTGTGTGCCACAACAATTGAGCCTGTGTTCTAGAGCCCAGGAGTTGCAGCTACTGAAGCCCACGAGTCCTGGAGCCCATGCTCTGCAACAAGAGAAACCACTGCAATGAGAAGCCTGCATGCTGCAACTAGAGGGTAGCCCCTGCTCTCCTCAACTGAAGAAAAGCCCACACAGCGATGAAGACCTGGCACAGCCAAAAACAAACAAACAAACAAACAGGCTCTAGGCTCATCTACCTCATTAGAACTGACTCATATGTGTTCTTTTTGATGGCTGAGTAATATTCCATTCTGTATATGTACCACAACTTCCTCATCCATTCATCTGTGGATGGACATCTAAGCTGCTTCCATGTCCAAGCTATTGTAAATAGTGCTGCCTAGAGGAGTGGGAGAAACACAAGCTGGAATCAAGATTGCCGGGAGAAATATCAATAACCTCAGATATGCAGATGACACCACCCTTATGGCAGAAAGTGAAGAAGAACTAAAAAGCCTCTTGATGAAAGTGAAAGTGGAGAGTGAAAAAGTTGGCTTAAAGCTCAACATTCAGAAAATGAAGATCATGGCATCTGGTCCCATCACCTCATGGGAAATAGATGGGGAAACAGTGGAAACAGTGTCAGACTTTATTTTTGGGGGCTCCAAAATCACTACAGATGGTGACTGCAGCCATGAAATTAGAAGACGCTTACTCCTTGGAAGAAAAGTTATGACCAACCTAGATAGCATATTCAAAAGCAGAGACATTACTTTGCCGACTAAGGTCCATCTAGTCGAGGTTATGGTTTTTCCTGTGGTCATGTATGGATGTGAGAGTTGGACTGTGAAGAAGGCTGAGCGCCGAAGAATTGATGCTTTTGAACTGTGGTATTGGAGAAGACTCTTGAGAGTCCCTTGGACTGCAAGGAGATCCAACCAGTCTATTCTGAAGGAGATCAGCCCTAGGATTTCTTTGGAAGGAATGATGCTAAAGCTGAAACTCCAGTACTTTGGCCACCTCATGCGAAGAGTTGACTCATTGGAAAAGACTGATGCTGGGAGAGATTGGGGGCAGGAGGAGAAGGGGACGACAGAGGATGAGATGGCTGGATGGCATCGCTGACTCGATGGACGTGAGTCTGAGTGAACTCCAGGAGTTGGTGATGGACTGAACAGAAGAGTGGGACTGGGTGGGAGATGGGAGAAAGGTTTAAGAGGGAGGAGACTTGTGTATACCTATGGCTGATTCATGTTGATGTATGGCAGAAACCAACACAATTTTGTAAAGCAATTATCCTCCAATTAAAAATAAATACATTTTTCAAAAGGGAAGGAAGGATTGCATTTCAGTCCCCAGTGTAGCTGGGGCACATACGTTCTTATGCCTGAAGGGGCATTTCTCCTCTAACACCATTGGTAGATGCTGGCCATTGCCTCTGCCCACTGGTGCTGACCTCAGTTCAGTTCAGTGGCTCAGTCGTGTCCAACTCTTTGTGACCCCATCAACCCCAGCACACCAGGCCTCCCGGTCTATCATCAAATCCCAGAGTCCACCCAAACCCATGTCCATGGAGTCGATGATGCCTTCCAACCCTCTCATCCTCTGTTGTCCCCTTCTCCTCCTGCCCTCAATCTTTCCCAGCATTAGGGTCTTTCCCAATGAGTTAGCTCCTTGCATCAGGCATCAATCCTTCCAATGAACATCCAGGACTGATCTCCTTTAGGATGGACTGGTTGGATCTCCTTGCAGTCCAAGGGACTCTCAAGAGTCTTCTCCAACACCACAGCTCAAAAGCATCAATTCTTCAGCACTCAGCTTTCTTTATAGCCCAACTCTCACGTCCATACATGGCCACAGGAGAAACCATAGCCTTGACTAGACAGACCTTTGTTGGCAAAGTAACGTCTCTGCTTTTTAATATGCTGTCTAGATTGGTCATAACTTTTCTTCCAAAGAGTAAGCGTCTTTTAATTTCATGGGTGCAATCACCATCTGCAGTAATTTTGGAGCCCAGAAAATAAAGTCTGACACTGTTTCCACTGTTTCCCCATCTATCTGCCATGAAGTGATGGGACCGGATGCCATGATCTTTGTTTTCTGAATGTTGAGCTTTAAGCCAACTTTTTCACTCTCCTCTTTCACTTTCATCAAAAGACTCTTTAGTTCTTCTTCATTTTCTGCCATAAAGGTGGTGTCATCTGCATATCTGAAGTTATTGATATTTTTCCCGGCAATCTTGATTCCAGCTTGTGCTTCATCCAGCCCAGCATTTCTCATGATGTACTCTGCTGCTGCTGCTGCTAAGTCACTTCAGTTGTGTCCGACTCTGTGTGATCCCATAGACGGCAGCCCACCAGGCTCCCCCGTCCCTGGGATTCTCCATGCAAGAACACTGGAGTGGGTTGCCACCTCCCTCTGCAATGCACAAAAGTGAAAAGCGAAAGTGAAGTCGCTCAGTCGTGTCCGACTGTTGGCTATCCCATGGAACTCTGCATATAAGTTAAATAAGCAGGGTGACAATATACAGCCTTAACGTACTCCTTTTCCTATTTGGAACCAGTCTGTTGTTCTATGTCCAGTTCTAACTGTTGCTTCCTGACCTGCATACAGTTTTCTCAAGATGCACACAGAAGAATTGTACAAAAAAGATCTTCACGACCAAGATAATCGCTATGGTGTGATCACTCACATAGAGCTAGACATTCTGGAATGTGAAGTTAAATGGGCTTTAGGAAGCATCACTATGAACAAAGCTAGCGGAGGTGATGGAATCCCAGTTGAGCTATTTCAAAATCAGAAAGATGATGCTGTGAAAGTGCTACGCTCAATATGTCAGCAAATTTGGAAAATTCAGCAGTGGCCACAGGACTGGAAAAGGTCAGTTTTCATCCCAATCCCAAAGAAAGGCAATGCCTAAGAATGCTCAAACTACCACACAATTGCACTCATCTCACATGCTAGTAAAGTAATGCTCAAAATTCTCCAAGCCAGGCTTCAGCAATACGTGAACCGTGAACTTCCAGATGTTCAAGCTGGTTTTACAAAAGGCAGAGGAACCAGAGATCAAATTGCCAACATCCACTGGATCATGGAAAAAGCAAGAGAGTTCCAGAAAAACATCTATGTCTGCTTTATTGACTGTGCCAAAACCTTTGACTGTGTGGATAACAACAAACTGTTTGCTGACCTAATGGGCCTCTGTTCTCTCTCTAGGGGTCTAGGTACCTGGCCTCTGATATTTCCTCCAGTGGAGAGGGATTCCAGCCAAGACCCTGAGCAGCCAGGACCGGCTGCTACTCTCAGATGGCTTGGGACATCCCCTCAGAGAGGGGCTGAGGGAACAGGCCTGCGAGAGACCAGCCTAACCTGTTCCTCAGACTGAAGTGTAAATAAGACAGGCTTTGAAAAGGTCTTGACCCAGAAGCCTCCACACCAGACACCTCGCTTTTCTCCTCCCTGCCTGGGACCTCCAAGGGAGGGAACATAGAGGATAGACAGGAAAGAAAATACCCAGGGCTGCACATGTAGTCTCCCCCAGCCATACACATGGATGTGCATGCTTGTGTGCATGCACACACACATACACACAAACACACACTCTCATGTAGAAAGGAAGAACTTGGCTGAAGTGTGGCACATCTGCCCATCAGAGATGGTATAAAAGATGCTGCCTGGAGAAGCAGGGTCATGGCTGGGGTCCGAGAGCTCTCTATAACTGAAACTGTCTGACAAATGTGCCCAGCAGGACCACCCAGACCTCAAAGAGAATCACAGAGATTCTCCCACAAGGTACTTGTGGACACAAGAGGACACCACTGTGCTCACTTTGCCAAGATCCTTGGCAAACCTACTCTGTGCCTGGCACCGTGCTGGGCCTGGGAGTCCAGAGTGCAGCTGCATTAGGAATGAGGGGGCCAACCAGCAAGAGCTGAGCAGACCCCTCCACCTGGGGTGGGCCGAGCAGTCCCTGCTGGGCTCAGAGTGATCTTTGGCCAAGCTGCGGCCACAATTAGGAGGCAGAGTCTCGCCTTGGAGGCTGCCCCAGCTAGTGCGCAGGTAAAAAGAGCCCCAAAAGACTCATGTCCTCTCTCTGCCCAAAACCCACCCATTCCCACAGTTCTGGCCCTCACTGGGGCCCCGAAAAGAAAATCACTGAGGAGGATTGGATGTCAATTCACAAACGAATCTGATCATCACAAGCAGCTACAGCACGTGCTGTTTCCTGTGCCTTGGTCCCCTACCCTGCCCTGTACAACCTGGGGGGCTGCCAGCAGACAGGCCCGGCCCCTGCCTGTCTGCGAGGCCAATTACAGTGGCCTTAATCACCCCCCGTGGCCTGAGTAACAACTGTCTGCCCATCGGTCTCCTTCCCGGGGGTGTGTCGGAGGGGATGACCCCTCACAGCTCTCCTCCAAGGAGTAGGAGCATGAAACAACAGCAATCCGATGGCTGCCATCCAGGTTAACGCCTGACTCCTCTCACTGCCTGCTAGCCTCCTGTGTGTTTGCCTGGCTCCTCCGGGCCCTGGGATGGAGGTCCTACCAGGGCAGGCCTGGGAATGTGCATCTCCTGAGTGCTAATGCCATGGCTAAGTCCCAGCGGTGCTGGGGAGGCGGGTGCTCCCTGCTAGCCAGTGCAAACGAGGTACCCGGCTGTTGAGGTCTGCTTGGCATTTCCTGTGTTGGCTTTGGCTGGTGAGGCCAGGCTCGTGGGCTGCCCTCTTGACCCAAACCAAGTCAAGCAGGCATGTCCAGGACTCTAGCGCGTACTGACTTCTGTTCTGCACCCCGCAGGGAGTCCTGTTCTGGAAAAAAGATCACTGTCCCCCGCCGGGAGTTCTCACTGAGCTGTCTTCCCTTGCTTTGTAGGTTGCTTTGTAGACCACCTGAGGCCTGGTGGGCCCCTATCCTGCTTATCTCAGGGCGAGTTCCCCAGATTGAGCAATGGAGCCCAGGGAATGTGCATTGGATCTCTGAGCTCCCAGTGGCTTCCATCTGTCTGTGGAGTAATCCCCTTAGCTCCAGGCTTAGTCCTTTGACTGGAGCTGAAGGAGCCTCAGGCAAGGAGTCTGTTCTGGTCATTAGCACCCGCATTCCAGTTGAGAACCTGCGAGCACTCCCTTGGGCAACCCCAGAAGGGCCAGTTGCACCTGCAGGCTTCAGCATTGCTTGCTCTGGGCCCTCCTCAGTCCATGTTTTCTTTGGTTTGGGGTCTCTGGGACACCAGATTGTCCAAAACAGGAAAACTTCATGATGCTCATTTTCCCAAAGAGCAGAGGCTGCAACACAGCCGACTCTTTGTGTGCAGTGTGGTCCCCAGCCATGCTATCCGGTTGCCCCCATCCCTGCCCCACCCAGATCCCCTTGGGTGCATAGAGCGCTCCCCATTCCCAGTGGCCAAGGGTCTCTGGTCTCGAATTTGGCCAGGTTGGGCGGAGAGGGCAGAGCCAAATCTCAACCCATAGACTGTCACGGGTCCACATCCCTTCCCTCTCTCTTCCTTGGGGTGCCCCTGTGAGAAGAAGCTGGAAAAAGGAACACGGGGTCCAGAGCTAGAAACATCTGAGCATGAATCCCAGCTCTATGACACATCAGCTGTGTGCCTTGAACGAGGAAGCAAATGGCCATGGAACTCAGTTGCCTTGTCAGTAAAATGGAGACAGTAGAGGTGCCCGTGGCCTAGGGTTTGTGAGAGGAGTCACTGGGCCTTGTTGGTGCTTAGTCACTGTCTTTGTGACCACATGGACTGTAGCCCACCAGGTTCCTCTGTGCATGGGATTTCTGAGGCAAGATTACTGGAGTGGCTTGCCAATTTCCTTCTCCAGGGGATCTTTCTGACCCAGGGATTGAACCCATATTTCCTGCATTGGCAGGCCGATTCTTTATTGCCAGGCCACCATGGAAGCCCCTGCTAATGGAGGCCTCGACCTCTCTCCAGGAAAGAGAAAGTCAAACCACGAGCATGGTTGGCTTCTTGGGGCCAGACACACGAGTGCTCAGCAATATGGAAAATCTGAGGTGAAGGAAGGAAAAGGCTCTGGACTTCCTATACTGCTCGAAGGAGGAGCAGGAGGCAAGATTCTTCTGGCAAGTTTGGGTGATATTTATCAGAAGACTGAGGAGTGTTTATCATCTTTATGAGCAATTCCACTTCTGGTACTCTATCTTGGGAAATAATCTGAAATGTCAGAAGTCAGGCAGAGCTCTAAGAAGGCCAGGAAAAATGTCTTCAAAGATGTTCTTCTCAGTGTCATTTATAGTAGCAAACATACAAGGAAGATATCTCAGTATCCAATGGTAGGAGACTGGTTAAGCATATTATGCTATATCATCTACATAAGGAATTAAAGAATGAGCACTAGCAGTTGTGTCTAGGAAAATATGTTTGTGACATGGCAACATTTGAGTAAAAAAAAAAAATCAGGTTATCTATCTACTGACAAAGTATTATCTTAATTATGTGAAAAATTGGTTATAAATAGAGAAACAAAACATGAAAAAATATATAGAACATTATTATTCAGCTCAAAAAGAAACGAATTCTGACAAATACTACATGAATGAACCTTAGAGCCATTATCAGTTCAGTTCAGTCGCTCAGTCATGTCTGACTCTTTGCGACACCATGAATCGCAGCACGCCAGGCCTCCCTGTTCATCACCATCTCCCGGAGTTCACTCAGACTCACGTCCATGGAGTCAGTGATGCCATCCAGCCATCTCATCCTCGGTCGTCCCCTTCTCCTCCTGCCCCCAATCCCTCCCAGCATCAGAGTCTTTTCCAATGAGTCAACTCTTCGCATGAGGTGGCCAAAGTACTAGAGTTTCAGCCATTATACTAAGTGAAATAAGCCAGGCAGAAAAGGGCTATTACGGTATGATTTATATGAGGTACCTAAAATAGTCAAATTTTTTGAGACAGAGGTGGTTGCTAGGGGCTTGAGGGAGTGAACAGTTACTATTTAATCATGCAGAGATTCAGTGTGAGAAGATAAAAAGTGCCAATGACGGTGGTTACACAAAGAATATAAATATACATTTTAAAACGACTGTATTTTTTTAAAATGGTGAAAATGGTAAATTTTATTTTATTTTTACCTCTACTAAAAAAAAAAAAAAAAAGGAGGTCATAGGGGAAATACTCCAAAATGCCCTTAATGAATATTTTTGAGTAAAGGGATTATGAGTTGATCTTTCTTCTTTTTATTTTCTGACATTCTGCCCTAGTAAATGAGGATTTGTTTGTTTGTTTGTTTGTTGTTTGTTTTAAGGAAGCTTGCTCCAGCATCTCCCAGATGTGCGTGGGGGTGGGGCTGGTGGGAGGGCTCCATCCAGCTGCAGTTGGAAATGAGGGGAGAGACACAGCCTGCTGGGGAAGGGCTGGCTCAGAGAAGGCCCGGGGTCTCCCCTACGCTCTCGCTCCCCCTTTGGCTGGCCTCTTTTTCTGCCTTCCCTCCACACTCCGAACCTTGCCCAGGGGCCTCTCTTGTAGGAACGGTAAAGTTGCTAGTCTGAAGCGCTGTCACAGCCCTAGTGGGAATGTGGGCTCGGGGCTTTCTCAGATGTTTGGTACCCATGAAGCCTTCCCCCTGCTGCTCCGCCCCCGGCCCAGCTGCAAAAACAACAGCCCATACCCAAAGCCCTGTTATTGCAGCCCAGAAGCTGGGGCCTCAGCGCGCAGCAGAAGGAGTGGGGATGGGGCCTGCCAGCCCCAAAGAGACCTGGGGGGTTGGAGGGTCTCCCTCCTGCTTCCCTGGGGGAAATCTGGCTCCAAGGTGTAGGAAGAACAGGCTTTGGGAGTCCTGCGGGACTGAGAGCCAACTCTGCCAGTGGCCTCCCTGGCTCCCTGGGGATGGTGGTGGGGGGGTGTGGTGGTGGATGGGGGAGCAGGAAGTCAAGCCACTTGGGAACCCGCTGAGCCAAGCCGTGGGCAGGAGGCGGCACCACCGTGGCTGCCAGGCAGGCCAGGGCCAAGGCTTTCCCACGGGGTGTGACTGGCCACTGGGCTTCCCAGATCCATCCACTCCAGGCTAGGGCTTGTGAGCCCTGGGAAGTTTGCATGCAGTCTTCCCTTCAGGGGATAGGGGCTGGCAGAGAGATTCCCCTAACCACCCCCAGTGCCCTCAGGTGTGTGCAGGGCATCCTAGTAAGGCCAGAGCACAGCTTTCAGAGGCCTGACAGTCAGCTTTCTCAGCATCGGCTCCAGTCTCATCCTTCAGCTCCTTAAACATGTGACAGGGTAAGGACACAGAACTTTATATCCCTAAGATTCTGAAGACCTCAGAGACTGATAGGAGCCTTGCACCCTGATCCCTAAAGACCATTCTTCCACTCTAACATGAAGTGTACAGATGTTGTGGAATTAGGAGGCACTGTGGAAATCTCTGGGGAAGACAAACCTGGGTTAGAACTTAACCTCTGCCCCACTGGCTACATGCCTGGGCATTGCATTTAAGCTCTCTGAGCCTCAGCTCCCTCCACTGTGAAATAAAGACATTAACATTTATCCTGTAGAGTCTTGGATGGTTTTGATGTGATTATAATAATAGTCTCTGGCACAAGGTAGGTGTGGTGCTTAATAAGTGGAGGATACTGATTTTTATTACCCAAGCCCAAAGAAGGAAACTAAGCTGAGATTAGAAAGAACTTTCTGATCTCAGTACTCAGTTCAGTTCTCCCCACCCACCAAGTTCTGCACAGTGTGGCCAGCATGCTTGAGAAGCTCCCTCACCTTTCCTTTCTCCACTCTGGTCAGGAAGCAGTCAATCACATTGCCCTCTAGAGTTAGATGACGACTGTGCGTTGTTAAGGATGTTCCTGGCTGTAGGCATCAAACCATCAAACCAGCAGATAGAAACTATTCCAGGGAAAGAAGGAGGGGAGGAGAGGGTGGCCTTGGGCCCCTGCAATCCACCAGTAACCAGAGCACTGCCTGCAGGTTAGTGGCTGTCACAGATGCACCAAGAATGGTAGGAAGTGCTGGGACCCGGGACCCAGGCTTCCCGACTGGCTACACCATCATGCGGTGTCTGTAGCTGTTCTGAAATACTCACAGGTAGCTACAGCAGGGCTTCTCAGGTGGTATTAGCGATAAAGAACCCGCCTGCCAATGCAGGAGACATGAGAGACACGGGTTTGACCCCTGGGTTGGGAAGATCCCCTGGAGGAGGACATGGCAACCCACTCCAGTGTTCTTGCTTGGAGATTCCCATGGACAAAGGATCCTGGCAGGCTACAGTCCATAGGGTCGCAGAGTCAGGCATGACTGAAGCACCTTAGCACATAGTTACACTAATCTTTAAAATCACTACTCTTATCTAATGTCACTGCTGTTATCATCTCCCCTGACAGATAACATCACCTAGTTTCAGAGAGGCAGACCTAAGATCTAAACTGAGATTTACATGACATTCAAATTCAAGTATATTAACAGTTTAACATTCCATATGCTGCTACCATAGCTAAGAGGAAAATGGTGGGCCCTGGTTTCCATGTATTTTCCCCCAGAATCACAGACTGTTTTCATCTGTGATGAAAACACAGGTGCTTGGTGCAAGTCTCACTTAGAATGGACCTATCAGCTGTGGAATGACTGATCTCTTGACCAGAGCCAGCCCACTTCACAGGGCTCTTTCGAGACCAAAAGAGACAAGGCCTATGAATATCTTTGACTAAAAGGCAAGATCCTCTAAGTGTAAGGGGGTGATGTCGTTTATTATTAGAATCTCCCCTGCTATGGGGGCTATTTTCCAATATGCAACATGGTGCTTTTATTTATTTACATGCTGATTAAATGTTTGTTGCATATTGAATATGTTGCTCTATGAAGAGCAACCGTTAATATCCAGTCCTAATAACAATAACAGTGTGTGTGTGTGTGTGTGTGTGTGTGTGTGTGTGTGTTTGTATGTGTGTGTGTGTGTTTCTAATTGCATGCCCTCTACTGCATTGTCATTAGACTTTCCCTCCAAATTCCTAGGAATGAATCATGTTTAAATTCCAGGAAATCTCAAGAACAGAGCCAGTTTCCAAAAAAATGTATTCACGTTTAGACTAAGATTAGCTTCTAGTCAAACAGGATCAATCAAATAATAATAAACTCCTACCTTAGCTGACAATAGGGTTGGAAGACAAAAGAGAAACCTAGTCAAGGTTCTAGCAACCCAAAAAGTTAAGCCAAAGAGAAATATATTGTGAAGTACAAAGGTGACTCTGCCTTCAGGCCTGGCTAGATCTAAGGGCCTACACCAGCTTGCTTCAAATCATCAGCTTATATTCTCTTTCCCCTCTCGCTCCTCTCGCTCTAGGACTTGGTTCTGCTTGCTTTTGTTTCTCCTGCAGACAATCCTTCTCTACGAGGCAGGAAAGCTGACCACTGATAGACTTGAGCCATTTTCCCTACAGCAGACAAGGAAGATAGAAACCTGCTCTCTTCTGGGGTCTGTATGGCAAATCACAGCGAAGAGTTGAAAGGCTTTACACAACCAGTCAGCATGGAAGTGGATGACTGACCAGACCTGGGTGGTGTGCCATCCCTGTGGTGAGGGTACCAGGAGGCCTTGGGATTGACAGTTCCACCTGAATGGCATGGGATGAGGGGGCAATTCCCAAAGGAAAGGAGGTGCAGGGAAGATAAAAACAACAGGTGTCCACTACAATAGCACTTGTTCTCAGGTTGCGCAGAGACATGACTTATCCACCAAAACAATCAGGGAAGGATAAAAACAGCAGTGCACTCACATGCCCAAGTGCTGAGTCAAAGCCCTTCAGGAAAAGGAAGTGATCCGATGGCCTAAAAGAGATTCTTTAGAACACTAGGAGAAAGACACAAATATTTTGGTCAGCACTGTGCACCCCCCCCCACCTCCCCTTCCCTGCCAGTTGAGAATTATCATCATAATCACGTTATTTTCTGGGGCTTCCCTGGTGACTCAGGTGTAAGGATTCCACCTGAAATGCAAGAGACTCAGAAGATATGGGTTTGACCCCTGGTGGGAAGATCCCTTGGAGGAGGAAATGGCAACCCACTCCAGTATTCTTGCCTGGAGAATCCCATGGACGGAGAAGTCTGGTGAACAGACCACTGTTGGTGTCACAAAAAGGTTGGACACAACTGAGCACATCACAGCACCTTATTCTCCAAATTAAGTTTGAAAATGGTGATTTGATAATTCTGCAGACAATTAGCCAGAATGTTTGAAATTGGGATCCTTTGGAAAAATCTGGAAGATTTGGTCAACATAATCACACTCCTGGTTGAGAGAATGGGCCTGATGACTTCTTTTTTCTTAACAAATAACTTTTCTTTCTTACAAATAACTTTTTCTGTTTATTAGTGGGTTGTGTGTATTATAGGAATTTTTGAAAATACAGAACAGAACATATATAAAATGGAAAGAGTAACATGGAAACTTATATTACCATACGTAAACTAGATAGCTATTTTAAAAAATAGGGAATTAGCTGTATGACTCAGGAAACTCAAACAGGGGCTCTGTATCAACCTAGAGGGGTGGAATCAGGAAGGAGATGACAGGGAGGTTCAGAAGAGAGGGGATATATGTATACTTACGGCTGATTCATGTTGAGGTTTGACAGAAAACAACAAAAGTCTGTAAAGCAATTATCCTTCAATACAAAAATAAATTTTTAAAAAACTACTCTTGTATTTGTTAGGATTGGGTGTGACTGCAACCAGTAGGAACCCCAAGCTAACAATGGCTTAAACAGGACTGAAGTCTATTTTGCTCAAAGCTACATGAAGTCCAAAAGTCCAGGACTGCATGGGACTTCTGCTCTCCAGAGGCTTTGCCATGCCTAGGCTCCTTCTAGCTCACTACCCTGTCATCCCTGCACTGAGGCCTGCCACCTCATAATCTAAGCAAGCAGAGCAGAAAGGCAGCAAGAAGGAGAAGATGATAAAGAGGTCAAGGACCCATGACAGCTACTCCTAGGGAAGATTCTCAGAAATAACAATACAAGGCATCCACACTGTCCCAGTGGTAAGAATGTAGTCACAAGGGTACATCTACCTGCTGGGGAAACTGGGAAATGCAGTCTTTTATTCTGGGTGGCTAATTGCACAGAATATTACTACAGAAGAGTTATTACTGAGGCAATTAAGGGGCCTCTGGTACTGCACTTAATATGTCAGCAAATTTGGAAAACTCAGCAGTGGCCACAGGACTGGAAAAGGTCAGTTTTCATTCCAATCCCAAAGAAAGGCAATGCCGAAGAATGCTCGAACTACTGCACAATTGCACTCATCTCACATGCTAGTAAAGTAATGCTCAAAATTCTCCAAGCCAGGCTTCAGCAATACGTGAACCTGAACTTCCAGATGTTCAAGCTGGTTTTAGAAAAGGCAGAGGAACCAGAGATCAAATTGCCAACATCCACTGGATCATGGAAAAAGCAAGAGAGTTCCAGAAAAACATCTATGTCTGCTTTATTGACTGTGCCAAAGCCTTTGACTGTGTGGATCACAACAAACTGTGGAAAATCTTCAAGAGATGGGCATACCAGACCACCCGACCTGCCTCTTGAGAAACCTGTATGCAGGTCAGGAAGCAATAGTTAGAACTGGGTATGGAACAACAGACTGGTTCCAAATAGGAAAAGGAGTTCATCAAGGCTGTATATTGTCACCCTGCTTATTTGACTTATATGCAGAGTACATCATGAGAAACGCTGGGCTAGAAGAAGCACAGGCTGCAATCAAGATTGCTGGAAGAAATATCAATAATCTCAGATATGCATATGAGACCACCCTTATAAAGTGAAGAAGAACTAAAGAGCCTCTTGATGAAACTGAAAGAGGAGAGTGAAAAAGTTGGCTTAAAGCTCAACATTCAGAAAAAGAAGATCATGGCATCCAGTCCCATCACGTCATGGCAGATAAATGGGAAAACAGTGGAAACTATGTCAGACTTAATTTTGGGGGCTCCAAAATTACTGCAGATGGTGATTGCAGCCATGAAATTAAAAGATGCTTACTCCTTGGAAGGAAAGTTATGACCAACCTAGACAGCATATTAAAAAGCAGAGACGTTACTTTGCCAACAAAGGTCCATCTAGTCAAGGCTATGGTTTTCCCAGTGGTCATGTATGGATGTGAGAGCTGGACTATAAAGAAAACTGAACACCAAAGAATTTATGCTTTTGAACTGTGGTTTTTGAGAAGACTCTTGAGAGTCCCTTGGACTGCTAGGAGATCCAACCAGTCCATCCTAAAGGAGATCAGTCCTGGGTGTTCTTTGGAAGGAGTGATGCTGAAGCTGAAACTCCAATATTTTGGCCACCTGATGCTAAGAACTCATTGGAAAAGATCCTGATGCTGGGAGGGATTGGGGGCAGGAGGAGAACGGGACGACAGAGGATGAGATGGTTGGATGGCATCACCAACTCAATGGACATGGGTTTGGGTGGACTCTGGGAGTTGGTGATGGACAGGGAATGCCCAGTGTGCTGTGGTTCATGAGGTTGCAAAGAGCTGGTTGTGACTGAGCAACTGAACTGATAAACCTGTTACCATAACACCCAGAGATAACCACTGTTAACAGCTTGGTATATGTCATTTATACCCACATACAAACACACATGCACCTGCATACACAAAAACATTACATTGGTACATAAGTAACTGCAGTTTTTGTTGCTGAGATTTGCCATTTGATATTGGAATACATTCTAAATAAATGAGGTTATGTAATAGTTCATTTTAATGCACATTTCTCACTTTATGTTTTTTTTTGCTAAGGAATCACTTGCTGTTTATTTTATATTTGGGCTTCCCTCATAGCTCAGTTGGAGAAGGCAGTGGCACCCCACTCCAGTACTCTTGCCTGGAGAATCCCAGGGATGGTGGGAGCCTGGTGGGCTGCCATCTATGGAGCCGCATAAGAGTCGGACATGACTGAAGCAACTTAGCAGCAGCAGCAGCATAGCTCAGTCGGTAAAGAATCTTCCTGCAGTGCCAGAGACCTGGGTTCAATTCCTGGGTTGGGAAGATCCCCTGGAGAAGGAAATGGCAATCTACTCCAGTATTTTAAACTATGGAAATGATGTTAGACAAAAAGCAAATTTGAGTGATAGTCTTATCTGAGTTCAAAATGGATCGTAAAGCAATAGAGACAACTCACGATACCAACAGTGCATTTGGCCCAGGAACTGCTAATGAACATACAGTGCAGTGGTGGTTCAAGAATTTTTGCAAAGGAGACAAGAGCTTTCCAGATGAGGAGTGTAGCAGCTGGCTGGCCATCGGAAGTTGACAACTGAGAGCTATTACTGAAGGTGATCCTCTTGTAACTAGCGAGAAGTTGCCCATCGACCATTCTATGGTTGTTCTGTATTTGAAGTAAACTGGAAAGGTGAAAAAGCTCAGTAAATGGGTGCCTCATGAGCTGATCGGAAGTTTTAAAACGGTCATTTTGAGGTGCTGTCTTCTCTCATTCTATGCAACAACAAACCATTTCTCTATCAAATTGTGATGTGCAACGAAAAATGGATTGTATATGACAGTCGGTGGCAACCGACTCAGCAGTTGGACTGAGAAGCTCCAAAGAACTTCCGAAAGCCAAACTTACACCAAAAAACATCATTGCTACTGTTTGGTGGTCTGTTGCCCATCTGATGCACTACAGCTTTCTGAATCCCAGCGAAACCATTACATCTGAGAAGTGTGTTCAACAAACCATTAAGACGCACAGAAAACTGCAGTGCCTTCAGCCAGTACTGGTCTACAGAAAGGACCAAATTCTTCTCCATGACAACGCCCAACTGCACGTTGCACAACCAATGCTTCAAAAGTTGAATGAACTGGTCTACAATTTTGCCTCATCTGCCGCATTTACCTGACCTCTGGCCAACCGACTACCACTTCTTCAAGCATCTCAGCAATTTTTTGCAGGAAAAATGCTTCCACAGCCAGCAGGAGGCAGAAAATGCTTTCCAAGAGTTTGTCAAATTCTGAAGCACGGATTTCATGCAACAGAAATAAGCAAATGTATTTCTCATTGATTTCAATAGTTCCTTTTTGGTTAATAAAGGTGTGTTTGAGCCTAGTTATGATGATTTAAAATTCACAGTCTGAAACCATAATTATCTTTGCACCAATCTAATAGATAGAGGTATGTGTAGATATGTAGATATGGCTACATGGTACATATATTTGTGTGAAGTACATATGTGCATATGTGTGCATATTTTTATAAAAATTTATATAAGTAACATATATATTTAAATGAAATTGAGCACCTATCAAATATATTTTTTATCCTGTTTTTTTGAGAAATTGCAGCTCTTAAATAAAGTCTTTTTACAGTCTATTTTAGCACTGAGTCATTTAAACAATTAGAATAATGTAATGCTTTATGAATTTCTTTTAAATAATGATAGATGTTTTTATTTTGTAGGTCCTGGTTTATTAAGTTTTTGTTTATTTATTTTGAAATAATTGTAGATTCACAGGAGGTTGAAAGCAATGTACACCAAGGCCCATGCAGTCTTCCTTGGCCTCCCCCTGAGGTAACATCTTATATAATGGGTCAATATCAAAACCAATATATTGACATTAGTACAGTTCATAGAGCTTATTTAGATTTCATTAGTTATACATGGACTCATGTGTAGCCTTACATCACCATCACCACAATGAAAAGTGAAAGTGAAGTCGCTCAGTCGTGTCCGTGGACTGTAGCCCACCAAGCTCCTCCGTCCATGGGATTCTCCAGGCAAGAATACTGGAGTGGGTGGCCATTTCCTTCTCCAGGGGATCTTCCAGACCCAGGGATCAAATCCAGTTCTCTCATATTGCAGGCAGATGCTTTACCTCTGCACCACCAGGGAAGCCCTTAAATACAAGAATACAGTCTCTCAGAAAACCTCCTATAGAGACACAGAGCTTCAGATCCAAGTACTAACATCAAAGATTTCAAGGGAGGAAAGGAAGCCAGGTTGAAAGAAGAAGATGGAGGAGGCGGGAGAGGGGGGCGAAAGGGGTGGGCTTACACACATCTCCTGCCACCTACAGATACCCAGGCGTTATGGGACTTTTCCCTGGGCCTCCAGAGAAGGGAGGACTGGAACTTGGCCCTACCAGAAATCAGACCAGACCAGAACCAGAATTCGAGTTCTCTGTCAGTCTCCAATCCTCAGCTCAGGCTGAGGGCCCTTCGACCGGATTCCTGCATCCAGGACCGGGGAACTAGAAAAACAGGGAAGGATAGGCCTTCAGTATTCTGGCCTGGAGAATTCCATGGACTGTGTAGTCCATGGGGTCACAAAGGGCGGACACAGATGAGCGACTTTCACTTCCGGTATTCTTGCTGGGGAAATCCCAACAAGAGAGGAGCCTGTTGGGCTATGGTCCAGAGGAGTCACAAAGAGTCGGACACAACATGATGTTGTTTAGTTCTAAAATGTGTTATTCCATTCTAAACATGGAATGGAACCATGCTTCTAAAACATGCTATTCCATTGTATGCCGCTGCTGCTAAGTTGCTTCAGTTGTGTCCGACTCTTAACAACCCCATGGACTGCATCCCACTAGGTTCCTCCGTCCATGGGATTTTCCAGGCAAGAGTACTGGAGTGGGGTGCCATTGTCTTCTCCGATTCCATTGTATAGCTATACTATAATATCCAACCTAAATTTTAGGAATTCCTGAATTTTACGAATATTCTTATTTTTGTGTTATAATAAAATGAAAAATATTGTGGAAAAATCTTTGTGCCTATTTCTGATTATTTCCTTAGGATAAATTTTTAGACATAGATATAATGGTTTAAAGGGTATGAATGAAGGGACATCCTTGGCAGTCCAGTGCTCAAGACTCCAAGATTCCATAGCAGGGGAGTGTGGGTTTGATCCCTGGTTGGGGAACCAAGAGCCTGCATGCTGTGCAGTGCAGCCATAAAATAAAATAAATAAAAGTAAAGTGTATGGATAAAATATTATAAAGTATTTTGCTTTCTTCCTTTTTTCAAATTGTCCTACTAAAGGTTTCAATTTACAATCCCACAGCACTATATAAAAATTAGGCAGTTGTATTTCAAAACAAATTACAGTCAGTCAGCATTCTTAATATCTAAATAGATCTTATAAGTCAACTAGAAAAAGAAATACCCCAAATCAAGATGCTTTGGGTTGCAAATGATATAAAATTCCAATTAAAATTATATAAACAATATAAAAATTTAGACTTCACATAATAACTCCAAATATAGGGCAACTTCTGATTTTGTTGATTTCACACAATAGCCACCACAAAACACAGACTAATGGTAAAGGCTCTGAAGCTAGGTTGTTGGGTTTATATCCTGGCCCCTCCATTTGCTGAGTGTGGGACACTGAGCAAGTTACTTATCTTATTTATGCCTTAGCTTCCTATTTAGAAAATGGCTATATTAATAGTATCTATCTCATAGGTTTAAGAATGAAGAGCTAATATATGTAAAATAGCCATTAAGTGTTGATATTATCAAGAGTCCAGGTTATTCCTGCTTTTCTGTTCTGGAATCCTTAGCATGTTAACTTTATTCTCAGTCTTCAGACCTCAGGGTCACAACATAGCTGCACTGACTCCAGGAATCTCACCCAAGAAGTCCAGAAATAGACTAAGTAGTCTTGTCTGTTTCTTTCTTTAGAACAGGGAAACCTTTCCAGGAAGTGCCAAATAGATTTCCCTTGCATTCCACTGGCTAGAAAATAGGTTACTCTATACCACTCTGTTTAATTAAAAAAAAAAAAAAAAAGGGAGACTGGAATGACTATGATTGGTTTAGATCAATCAAGATTTACTCATAAGCTAAACCCACCTTCCCTGTGGATAGAAACCAAAATCAGTTCTTTCTAATAAGAAAGAAGAGAAAAATGGTTATTGAATGAACAACCAGAATGTCTGCTATACATCACATTAGAAAAATGGGCAAACCACATGCACCAGTACTTCATAAGAGAAGAAAAGCAAATGGTAAATAAATATGAAAAAGGCTCTTCATGATTAATGAGCAAAAGGGTACAAATTAAAAGTAGTTTCTGTATTTCTCTATTAATTTGGCAGTGATTGAAGAGAATGATAATCACCTACAATACAGACAAATATATAAAATGCCTAAGAATAAATTTTATATACATAATGTGCAAGACCTAAATGAAGAAAATTATAAAATTTTACTGGACAACATTAAAGAAGACCTAAGTAAATGCAGATATATACCATGTTCATGGATAGTAGGACTTGGTATCTTAAACATGTCAATTGTCCTCAAATTGGTTTAGAGATTTAAAGCAATGCCAAACAAAATCTCAATAGAGTGGAAGTTTTTTTGAGAAATAGATGCTTTATTTCTAAAATATACATGAAAGAGCAAAGGCCCCAAACTAAAGACACTCTTAAAGGAATATGGTAAGAGAATTTTTCTTACCAGATATCAAGACTTAAAAAAAAAAAGGACAGTAGTCATAAGATAGTGTAATATTGATTCAAGGATAGGCAAATTTAGCGATAGGAACAAACAGAGAGCCCCGAAACAGACGCTCACAATACAGAAACTTCACAAATTACAAAGATAGTACTAAGAATCACTGAAGAAAGAATGGAAAAAGAAAATAAAATTACAT
Organism: Nanger dama; assembly: GCA_917880005.1. NCBI lineage: Eukaryota > Metazoa > Chordata > Mammalia > Artiodactyla > Bovidae > Nanger > Nanger dama. The sequence goes on along the minus strand of CAKJTW010000003.1, from coordinate 17,230,189 downwards.
CTCATTTCTCATCCTATATAGAAAGTAATTCAAAATTATGTGTAAAGGCAATTTGTAAAATTACTCAGAAGATTCAGGTGATTATTTTTATGCTTTTAGATTAGGGAAGGCTTTTCTAAATAAAACACAAAAAGCATTAACTATAAAAGATAAGATTGATACATTTAATCATATTAAAATCAAGAACTTTGTTCAAAGACATCTCAAAATGAGTAAACAGACAAGCCATAAATTAAGGGGAAAAAAACTAGTATTTAGAATATATAAGGAACTCCTACAAATATATTAGAAAAAGTTTTTTTTTTTCTTAGCCTAAAGAAAGTAGGTAAAAGACAGATATTTTACAAAAGAGAAAAAGGACATGGCCAGTAAACATATTAAAAAAAAAAACCTCATTAGTAATCAGAAAAACAAATTAAGATGCCAATAATATATCCTTTTATATCTATCTGATTCCACTCACCTCCCTCAACCATTGATAATACCAAGTGTTGGTAAGGAGTAGATCAGCTAGAACTCTTTAAGCACTTCTGGAGGGAGCATGCATTGATGCAATCACTTTGGAATACTAGCACTATTTGTAAAGTTGAATATTCACATAGCCTATGACCTAGCTGTTCCACTTGTAGGTATGCCAAGATACACACAAGAATATTTATAGCTTATATTCTCTCACCCTCCAGAAAGATTGGAAACAACCCAAATATCTGTTGAAGGAAAATGAATACATAAATTGTGGTACAGTCACATGATGAAACATTATGCAGCAGTGCAAACAGAACTATAGACACATGTAGCAACATGGAGGGAAATTTTAGGAATGTCATACCGAGTTAAAAAAAAAGCAACTTGTAGAAGTTACATTATAATACAATTTATAAAAAATTCCAAATAAGCAAAATTAAGTGCTTTGTTATTTAGGGGTTGTAATATATAAAACTTTTTTTTATAAAGCAAAGGAATATCAATCAAAATTTTGGGGTTATCCTTGAATGTGGTAGAAGGCAAGAACATGGATTAGGAGAAGAGCACACACACTGATGTGATGGTATTGACAGTATTTTAGGTGTCTTCTTAAAATTTCACATATTTATTTTTTAAATTGTGGTAAAATACACATAAAATTTACCTTTTTAACCTGTAAGTGTGCAGTTCAGTGGCATTAAATGCACTTACACTGTATGTAAATGCACATCCATCATCCATTTCTAGAATTCCTTTCACCTTGTAAAATTGAAATCCTATACATTAAATAATAAATAATTCTTCCCTCCAGGCTCTGACAACCACCATTCTACTTTCTGTGTCTACGAATTTGAGATTTTTAGTTTTCAAGTTGACAGATGGGCTCACAGGTGTTCATTTATTGTCATTTCATAAATTGCATATATATTATATATACACACACATATATTCTTTTGTATGTATAAAACAGTACATATCTTTTTTTAAATGTCTTTATATCTGGAAAAATAATGACAATATCCAAAGTTGACCAGAACATAAGTGCTAACAAGCCTGTAAACTGACACAACTTTTCAGACATTTTAAACTTAACATGGTAAAATTGATAATACTTTATGGCTTTGGAGAGTTATTATGCTTTCAATTTTGGTTTCTGATTATTCATTAACAATATATAGAAATATGATTGATTTTTGTGTATTGATCTTGCATCTTTGCTAAATTAGTTCTAGGAGGTTTCTTCTTATTGTTGATTCTCTGGGATTTTCTATGAAGACAATGATGTTTTCTGCTAGTTTTCTTCTTTTCCAGTCTGTATGCTTTTAAAATTTCTTTTTCTTGCCTTATTGCACTGGCTAGATCTTTGAGTTTAAATTTGAATGGTAAAAGTGGACATTCTTGCTTTGTTTCTGATCTTAGAGAGACATTTTCTTTGACCATAAAGTATGATGTTAGGTACAGGATTTTGTAGATGGCCCTTATCATGCTGAAGATGTTCCCCTTTATTCCTAGTTTTTAAGGTTTTTGGTTTTTTGTTTTTAACTCAATGTCTGTTGATTTTTGTCAAATGCTTCTTGCATCAGTTGATATGGTCATGTGGTTTTACTTTTGTAGAATATTAACATAGTTTCTCAAATTGATTTTCAAATATTGAAACAGCTTTACCTTCCAGATTTAACTTACGCTTGGTAATTATACATTACTCTTATTATTTACTTTTGACTGTGCTGGGTCTTCAACGGCTTCATGCAGGCTTTCTCTAGTTGTGGTGAGCAAGGGTTACTTGTGATGCACTGGATCTAGGCACATGGGCCTCAGTAGTTGCAGCACAGGAGCTCAGTAGTTGCGGTTCTCCTGCCCTAGAGGGCGCAGGCTTTGGTAGCTGTGACACACCACTTAGTTGCTCTGCAGTATGTGGGATCCTCCTGGACCAGGGATTGAACCTGTGTCCTCTGCATTCATTGGGAGGTGGATTCCTAAGCACTGGGCCACCAGGGAAGTCGTTACATGAATCTTTTATGTACTGATGAATTTGGTTTGCTAATAATTTGTTGCAGCTCTTTGCATCTGCATTCATGAGGGACACTGGTCTCTAAAATCTTTTTCATATTATCTTTGTCTGATTTGGGTACTGATATATTTTTCTGCAAGGCAATTTGTCTCTGGAGACCCGGGTTCGATCCCTAGGTCGGGAAGATCTGCTGGAGAAGGAAATGGCAATCCACTCCAGTACTATTGCCTGGAAAATCCCACGGACAGAGGAGCTTGGTAGGCTACAGTCCATGGGGTCGCAAAGAGTCGGACATGACTGAGCGACTTCACTTCACTTTTCAACGTCTAGCACATCTCCTCAGAGATGAGGAGACCGAATATCCACCAATAAGGAGATTCAAAGTGGCAGTTAATATGGGAACAAAGATGATGTCCTTCCATCTGGACAGGCTAGAGACTGGGGAGTAAAACAACACGACCGTTTAGAGTTTACTTGGTGTTAAGACACTGTATGAATTGTCTCATCTAATGCAGCATTATGAGATAGGTCCTCTTATTCTTAAAAAAAAAAAAAAGTCCTTGCCATCAGGGAGCTCGGTCTGCTAGAGAGACAGAGGCGCAAACGAACCAGTATCATGCAGGGTAACAGCATTATAATGGGGCGTCTGCCCTAGCGGTAGCGGACCCTGGAGCAGCACTCATGGTCGCCGGAGCTGAGGGACCGGGAAGTAGGGCTGCAACTTCTCCAGCGTAGCCTCGGGAAGTGGTGGGGGCTTTTCAGACTGGCTGTTTCCACAGCAACGGGACTAGCCCCCTCTTGTGACGTCAACCGTCAGGTCTTCGGCGATCGAGAAGCCGAGAAAAGACACTTCCAGCCTTCCAACCTTTGAGGCGCGGACGCTTGGCGGTAAGCGCAGCGCATCGAGTTCCAAGAGTCTGATTGGCTCTGTCAGGCGGGTGTTGGGGGTGGGGGCCGGGAGTTAGCAGCGAGGGGCGTGGCCCAGTCTTCTCCCAAGCGAGAGTTGTTCCCCTCCCCCGGAAGAGCGGAAGCCGACCTCTCCTGCCCCGGAAGTGCAAGCTCGGAAGTCTGCCAGGTGTGGATTCCGCCGGCAAGGCGGCTTCTTTCGCGATGCCAGGGGCAGCCGCCAAGGGCTCGGAACTGTCCGAGAGGATCGAGAGTTTCGTGGAGGCGCTGAAGCGGGGCGGCGGGCAGCGCAGGTCCGAGGACATGGCCCGGGAGACTCTGGGGCTGCTTCGCCGCATCATCACGGACCACCGCTGGAGCAATGCAGGTGAGGCAGGCCTCGCCCCTTTCTGATCCCGATTCCCGGGCGGAAAGTCGCCCAGGCCCCACGCTGCGCCCTTCTCGCGCTCACCTTTTCTGTTTGGGCGGTAGGGGAGCTGATGGAACTGATCCGCAGAGAAGGCCGGAGGATGACGGCCGCGCAACCCTCAGAGACCACCGTGGGCAACATGGTGCGGAGAGTGCTCAGGATCATCCGGGAGGAGTATGGCAGGTCAGGCCCACGTCCTGGACCGGGGCTTGGGCCCAGTGAAGCGTTTTGCACGGGCCCCTCTCTCTCCCTGCTTGGAGCCTTTGTTGGAGCTGAGCAGCTGTCGTTACTTAAACGACCACATCTCTTCCCCCAACTCCTCTGGGTCTTGTTGCCTTCGTAGACTCCATGGACGCAGCGACGAGAGCGATCAGCAGGAGTCTCTGCACAAACTCTTGACATCCGGGGGCCTGAGCGAGGATTTCCGTTCCCATTATGCTCAACTCCAGTCCAACATCATTGAGGCAATTAATGAGCTGCTGGTGGAACTGGGTGAGTCCTGATCCTTAGGTGGACAGGACAAGTTACAGGCAGATGAGGGAACAGAAGACCCTGGAAGTTGTTCATAAGCAGAGATGGAAGATAACCGGTCTTCTGGTTCTTAGAGGTTTGCCCTCATCCGGATTAAGAACGATTGGAATAGGTGGCAAAACTAAGATAACCCTTTCTACATTTCCTTACAGACAGACCCCTTATCCACTGCAAATCCACTGTGGCAGAGACTGTTTGGGAAGAGCTTTTATTTTTAAGATGAACCTCTGAAAACCACAGATGATAAACCCCTTTTCACTAAACTTCTTGAAATTTTACAGACACACACACATACATACCCCTATGCATACACACAAGCCACTTCTGTCCCCCTATCTTTATGACCTTGGAGGCCAGATATTTATTGCCGTCAGTGTTCCCAGGAAAGGAAGAAACTGAGTCTGTCTGTACACCAAACTGCTTCTTCCAAATTCTTCCCCTATTTTTCTTCTGTGTCCTCCCTGTCAGGTGGAGGTGTTGTGGCCACCTTTTGGAGGAGGAATTCTTTTAGAGGGAAACTCTGTTTACCCTACTCTCAGCACTTTCAAATTTCCCAGATGGGCCATTTCTTGCCTAAATTCCTTGTCTTCAAAGTCAGTTGTAAAGAACTAGTTTTGGGGTGGGGTAGGGGTGAGGGGAATAAGTTGATGAGTAGAGCAAGAGGGTAGGTTGAGAGCTTGGGAGATAGAAAACCCTGGAGGGAGGAGGCTTTTAAGGAAATAGGACATTTCGCATCTAGTCCATTGACCATGTGTTACCAGGCTCTGCTAGGTGGGCATTGTACAAAAGGGCACACATCCCTTTCTGTTCTCTCTCAAGTCTGTGTTGTAGCATGACTGTGTCATATTTTCCATGCAAAACTGGCTTCTTGCAGAAGGGACAACAGAGAACATCGCAGCCCAGGCCCTGGAACACATCCATTCCAATGAGGTCATCATGACCATCGGCTTCTCCCGCACGGTGGAGGCATTCCTCAAAGAGGCTGCTCGAAAGAGGAAATTCCATGTCATCGTTGCAGAGTGTGCACCTTTCTGTCAGGTATGGGGACTGCTAGAGCTGCTAAGAAAATTTTAAAATGAGAGAATAATGCCTTCTTTGAATTGATGCGATTTAAACATTGAGGAGATAGAGTAAAACATTTAAGAGAATTTCACATTGAACATTTAAGAGAATTTCACATTGTTGATCCTGTGAACATTCTTAAAATATTCATTTAAGGCAGTTGAGTGAACTGCTTGTCCCAAGAAAAGATAAATATTAGTTCTTTCAGAAATCAGAATAGGGTAAATGACCTTGGGGATGACTGATGCTCAGTCTGACCTCACTCAGTCTTCAGGTAAATAATAGGTCTCCAGAAAGGAAATATGTAAGGATGCAAGGATGTTGTAAAATAATGAGCCAGGAGCTGTCCTGTGCGCTCTGCCCAGTTACACAAGCAAGTTGTATTTCCAGTTCTGTGCCTGTCCCAGCACTGCTAGGGAGTAATAAACATTAATTAGCTTCCCCTGGGCTTCCTGCCGCTTCCCAGAGAACACCTACCAGGTGAGTTAGTTACCTGTTGGGAGTTGCCTGTTGGATATGGCCAGTGTCACACCGTCCCCCAGATCCAGTTACGTTTGAAAGCTCTTTCTCTCTCTGCCACTCTTCCTCTCAGCATCAGCCTTTCTCTCCAAATGCAGGGTCATGAGATGGCAGTCAATTTGTCCAAAGCAGGTATTGAGACAACTGTCATGACTGATGCTGCCATTTTTGCTGTTATGTCAAGAGTCAACAAGGTGGGTGTATTTGGGTTATATTATGCCAAATTTATGAAGATTACACATTAAAATATTAATATCTGCCCCCTCCCTGGCCCCAGTGTCTATAAGAGGAGAGGAGAGTTTCTAGTACCTTTTGAAAACACATACATGGACCTTTTAAATCTCTTATTCTATGAATATTGATCCCCCCCCTCTTTATTCCTCCCTTGGGTGCTGCTGCTGCTAAGTCGCTTCAGTCGTGTCCGACTCTGTGCCACCCCATAGACGGCAGCCCAGCAGGCTCCCTTGTCCCTGAGATTCTCCAGGCAAGAACACTGGAGTGGGTTGTCATTTCCTTCTCCAATGCATGAAAGTGAAAAGTGAAAGTGAAGTCGCTCCAGTCCCGTCCGACTCTTAGCGACCCCATGGACTGCAGCCCACCAGGCTCCTCCGTCCATGGGATTCTCCAGGCAAGAGCACTGGAGTGGGTTGTCATTTCCTTCTCTGTCCTCCCTTGGAGGCACCTCATTTTGGTTAAAGGATTGAAAGGAATGAAATGGGACTAAGCTAATCTTGTCAGTATGTTAGGGATCTGACAGAGAGCTGCCCACTTCTGCTCAGAGAGCTTGGTAGTGGTGGATGGGTAGAAGAAAGGCGTCCCACTTCTCAGGAGGTGTGGCAGGTAGATTTCCAGGGAAGACAGGGCTAAGAGCAGTAAACACTGAAGTTTTCTGTCCTGTCCTGTGTTCATTTTTCCTTTGGGAATCTACTTTTATGCTAGAACTTGTGGTCTGAACCTAGAATCCCTTTCCATCTACTGGTGTGTGACCCCCTCACCCACCCCCTGCAGGGCGCCAAGACTGGGGGCTAAGCATTCAGGCGCTCATGCCCAGTGGCCCGTTGAAGGCTCTGTTCTCAGGATGGCTCGCTTCTTTCTTCCTGTCCCAAAGGTGATCATTGGCACTAAGACCATCCTGGCCAACGGTGCCCTGCGAGCTGTGGCAGGAACTCATACTCTAGCACTGGCAGCGAAACACCATTCCACCCCACTCATCGTCTGTGCGCCTATGTTCAAGCTTTCCCCACAGGTATGTCTGTCTGTCTCTAGCCAACAGAAGGAAGTCAAAGTATAGGTTTGAACTCTTTAACCTTTAGCCTTCTCTCTCTGGGACTTCTCTTTATCTGCATTTACTCAGTGGATTAGACCCAGTGGAGACTGGAAAAGGCCACAGTAGTCTTGATCCAGGAAGAGCCATTGATAGTTACAACCTTTCAGCTCCAAGAGGTCAACATTGTAAGGTCAGGATAATGTGTAGTTGGGGAAGGCCCTTTGTCTACATTGCCACCACTCCCCTTGTCACCCTGACCATTTCTGAAAATAACAAGCAAGTTGAAACTGGAAACATAGAATTGGTTTTTATTTGTCATAGTTCCAGGGACTGTATTCTATAGCCTGAACACAAGCGGTTTCTAAGTTAAGAGTCATTTTACCAGTGATAGAAACTACTTGCTTTGAAAATAACAACCTATCTCTAGTTGTCTACTTATTAAAAAATTGAACTGACATTCACATAACACACAAGTAACCATTTTAAAAGGTACAGTTCAGTGGCATTTAGTACGTTCACAGCATTGTGCAACTACCACTCTTTAGTTTCAGAAAATTTTCATCATCCCTGAAAAACACTCTGTACCCATTAAGTAATCACTCCCTTCTTTCTTCTTCCCATCTCCTAGTGATTGCTAGTCTGCTTTGAGTCTCTATGGATTTGCCTAATTTTGATATTTCACATAAAAGGAGTCATACATTATGGACAAAATATTTCTGATTTCTAAATATTTGGGGAGTTCATCTGCGTTATAGCATGTACTTCATTCCTTTTTGTGACTGAATAATGTTCTGTTGTATGGATATACCAGAATTTAATCATCCGTTCATCTGTTGATGAGCATCTGGGTTATTTCTACCTTCTGGCTTTTGTAAATAATACTGCAATAAGCCTTTGTAATGAAGTGTCTGGATGTCTTTTTATTTCCCTTGGGTGTATACCTGAAAGTCAAAGTGTCAGATCTCTCTTTTTTTCTTCCTAATTTTTCCTTTTCCAGTTCCCTAATGAAGAAGATTCATTTCACAAGTTCGTGGCTCCTGAAGAAGTCCTGCCTTTCACAGAAGGTACAGAAGTTGCTTGAATGTGTATGGCATACGCAGTTGGTGTGTTTTGGATTTTTGTATATGTTTGTTTTGGTCTTTTGGTGGTCATTGGAATTGAATGTCATCGGGCTGTGTTTTATTAGTCATACTTCTTATGGGGACTATTCTTTTTAGCAACTTAGAGTGTTTGTGGACCTGACCTAATCCATGTTCATTTTCTTCTGAAACTAATGTATTTTAGCTGAGTTATGGGGCCCGTGGAGGGTTGGATCACCCAGCATTGACTGGGATTAGCTTTGCAAGTTGTGTGAGATACAGGCAACAGCCCAGTCAAAAGTGTACTTGATTTTGGTTGCTGCAGGGAGTCATTTTGGTGATGTGACTGCCAAAGGAAGCAGGCTTTGCAATGTTACTTATAAAACTCGCCTGTAGCCTGGACACTTTTTTGTGTTGGGGACCTTTTCTCTGTCTTCTTCTGAAGGCAGCAACTTTGCACAGTGAGCTTGCTGCCTCATCAACAGTTTGCATGGTCTTTAACATCCTCTGGGAGCAAAACATAGTACTTGGAGTGCTTATTCTTCTTGGAAATTTAATAGCTTCACCATTTATTCAAAACAAAGAGAGATCTTTCAAGAAAGATTTATGACTGTTGAGTACCCATTGTGTATCCAGCACTATTTCAGGCACTAAGGATATAACAGTGATTAACACAGATGGGCCCTGCTCCCCCAGAGTTTACATCATGTTGCAAAAGACAGACAAGAATATGTCAGGGCATGGAGTGTTTCAGGAAGAAAATATGGATGATATGATGGAAAGTGACTAGGGAACTACCTTAGACTGGGGAAGGGACTTAATGAGATGGCATTGCAGCTGATTCCTGAAGGAACAGAGCCTGCCACGTGAAAGTGAAGGAAAGAGTTTTCCAGATGTTGGTGCAGAAGACCTGAGTTAGGTACATGCTTAGCCAGGTGGAAAAAGATGGCCATGTGGCTGGAGAGTAATGAGCAAGAGGGAGAGCGATATAGACTACAGTGTAGTGCGGTGGGGAGGGCCCAAATCTTGATGGCTGCAGTCCTGAATTTGAAACTTTTTTGCCTTTCTATGGGAAAGTACTGGAGAGTCATAAACACAGGGCAGATCATGATCTGACACCTTTTCTTCTGGTTTGTATTTTGCTACAGCTTCCCTTTCTTGGGGTGCCAAGTATCCCTGTGTTATTGAGCCTAGAATCCATGAGATACTTATTAGAACAGGAGCCTCGGTTTTGTCTTTAGCTTATGTGATTGCCTTTCAGGGGACATCTTGGAGAAGGTCAGTGTCCATTGCCCCGTGTTTGACTACGTCCCTCCAGAGCTCATTACTCTGTTTATCTCCAACATTGGTGGGAATGCACCGTCCTACATCTACCGTCTGATGAGTGAACTCTACCATCCTGACGATCACATCCTATAACCACCACTCGTCCTAAGCAGAAGCTCCTTAGGCAAACACAGAACAAAGAGGAGATTTCTGTGCCACGACTGAAATGCATCTTCCTTGTAATGGGGGAGCGAACAAGAGTCAGCCTTAGAAAACCTGATGCTGTTTCCTGCCATTTTGAGTCATCCCATAAGTGGGATGCATCTCCAGGACTGTTCTTTGCCTCTCGGATCTTACAGAGCCAGCTGGGCTTGATCTCTTGATTTTGGAGCCTCTTAGTGACTTGGAGCATCTGTTTCAGGAACTTAAACTTTCCTGTTTGATGGTGTTTTAAACACAACACTGAAGACTTGCTGTGCTACAGGTTTTTGCTCAGAAATGACTTCCACACCTTTTCCGAGGCCGTGCCAATAAAAGCTGCTTGAGGGTTCCTGAGTTGGTTTATTTTTTGTTCTGCTCTGACTGAACTGCCTGAAACAGCAGCAGCAGAACTCTTTGGTGTTTTCATAGAGGACAGTAATTAGAGGTAACAGCCTAAAACAGAAATTCAGATGAAAGCATTTATGATTTCCTTTATAACTCACTGGAAATGGTCCCAAACAACTCATTAATAATCCAAGACAGTGGTTCCAAAATCACTGATCATCAGAATCATCTGGGAGCTTAAGAAAATATATAATCTCAGCCTCCATCTCAGACCTAAAGCGTCTGATCTCTGGGTTGGCTTAGAGTGTCCTGGGAATATTCTTTGAGCGTCCCGGAAAAGGACCCCCTCATGTACTATTAATAGAATTGCAAATTGGTACAACCTTTTCCAGGGCAATTTCAACCTTCTAGATTTATTTTTGCAAGCACAGAAAGACACAGGCAAGAATGTCCGTTGTAGCAGCTGTAATGTCACAGCCTATGGGTCCAGCAATATAGCATTTTGGATTCTGTTAGTTAAAAACAAGAAAGGTTTATAAATGTGATCTACTTGATGATACATACATTGCAGTAGAGGTTTCAAAAGGTGACTTGAGATCAGTGTCTGGATTAAAGACATTTTGATTGATTCATCTGGTATTTAATTTGAATTAGTTACCAGTATTTTAAAATCTGGATGTTACACATTAAATACATTCAGATTTCTTCCATCTCCTGAAGAGTTGGTGAACTCTGGGCCTGCACTCCCAAATGGCAACAATTTGACTATAGGTAGATAGCTTCTAATTCTAGTAAATGGGAAACCTCGTTTTCTGCAATTTCAAGCCAGGTTCACAAAACTCATTTATATTGTCTGCTGAACCCTTATGGGATCTGAGTTGTGACCCTTGTGTTAATGCATGGGATAGATTTATAAGCAAGTCTATTTTATATTCTATTAACCAAAAACAAGCTGGGGGAAAAACCAAGCTGCAGAGCAATCTGCATGAAATGACCCTTAGCTCCTTAAAACAAATTATGTGGAGGCATAGGATAAAAATCTTGGAAGAATTAACACCAAACAGTGGCAAGCGGATTTTATTAGGATATTTATTTAGGATATTGTTTCTGTTCTTCATATGTGCTACTTTAGTGATTTATGTTTTCAAAAAAAACCTCCTCAGGTCGGATGATCTGGATGCCATGTTTGGGAAGCATGGGGCAAAGCAAACTTCTCAGGGCCAAGGTCCCCGAGTGTGCAAGGGAGCCCCACCCCCACCCCACCCCCCCGCCCCGGGATGCTTGTCACAAAGTCAACCTCTGGCAGCAGTGTCTATGAGGCAGAAGGTGGAAGTTCTAGGAATCTGCATGTTTAACAAGCATCTCAAGGGATTTTACCAGGTGATTTGATATTTGTGTTTTGGTAAACAATGAAGGAAAGGCCTCTACTCTGATGCTCCTTGACGTAGGCAGATCTTTGCCTTTGGATTCTTGTCTTCTCTGAGAGAGAAAAAGACAAGACTGAAGAGAGTCTAAAGGACTGACCTGAAAGCTCTCTGACCCAGAAGAGCCCAGCTCACACAGGTCTTTGTTGTCAATTATTTTTTAAAACATCTAAGACCACATGCTTTCTCGGTAAAGAGGCTTGTAGCTACCCGTTTCGAGCAGTCTTTGAAGGCTCCCATCCTAACAGCGGCTAGCCTGGATACGACTGTGCTCTGGAGCAAGAGCAGAAGGAATTTAAATCTGTTTCTGGAAGTGTGTTATGATACTTGTCCTTTGTGCATCTTAGTGTCTGGGTCTAAGATTAGCACCAGCATCCTTCCCAGGCATCCCTGAGATGGACGAAGGTTACCAGGGTAGAGGCTTGCTGTCTCTGCGGCCAGCTCTTACAGCCTGCAACAGAGCTGCAAAAATGTGGATTCTTTAGACTTTAGAACTTCAATTAAGTAAATCCCACTATGCTATTTATATACCTCGCTTTTCTATTTCTCTCTCTCCCTTTTCCTGCTTGAGGAAGAGTAAATATTGGAAAGGGAGAACCTGATCTAAGCAGGGGGACACCGAGGTGTTCATGTCAGCTTGCTACCTGTCAGCCTTTGTTTGAACTTGCTTCCCACCTCTGCTTTTGCAGCAGAACTCAGAAGAAGCTCATTTAAAAACAGTGGTAGCTTAGAATTAATCAAGGATTCCATGGACACGAAAGTCTTCCTGAATATGCTAAATAAACCAAGTTAGATCACTCACTCCATAGAGTTTGTAAAGACGCGTTTTCCCACGGTTTGTATCTTCCAATTTGGACAGCGGGCAGGAAAGGCACAAGTTCCTGGAACTCAAATAAGGAACAGAAATTCCTAATATAGCCTTCTAAGAGAAGTCTCTGAAAAATACTCTACCAAGAAAAACTGAAGTGTAAAGTGATACCTCAAAAGAAATGCCAGTACTAGTAAGATCGTAAGTTTCACAGATGTGCTTGAAAGCCATATCTCAAAGTGAGCTGCTGCAGCAGTCTTTGGGTTCATGAAAGCTGCCCAGCTCACAGCTCCACCCCTGAGCTCCCTGACTCTGTGATACCACATATGTAGACCTCGGTACAGCAGCATGCTTTGCCATAAAGACAGTACCAGATGGGGATGTCGTTATTGTAAAGGCTCCATACTATCCACCTGTCCTTGCAAAAACTCCACTCTGCAGACATGCACCAGTTGACACAAAGGAGCTATTTTGAAATGTGGTTTGGAAGTGTTTTTCTTATCTGGTCTACTTTGCTCTGAATTACCCTTTCATTCACCAAACAGTTGTTCCAGGATATTGCACAATGGCTAAGCAATTATTATTAATAAAGAGCTATGGTCTAAGCTTTCAACCTTCACAACACGCGGGGCTGCCTTTCAAGCCTAACCGCACTTGAAATGATGATCTCCTGATGTTTACATTAAGTACTGTCATGACGAGAAGGGGCCTTTCAGTAGTGTTTTTGCAGGCATGTTATTTTCATTTAGAATTAAGACCTGCCTAGAGAAGAAGGAAGCTACTTAAAAACTTGACAAGATGCATAATTTATAAGTAAAATTCTGCAGTTAACTACTATTAAAAGAAAGGTGGTAGCGTACTTAAGTAATGATAAACTAAGAGCAGTGATAAACTAATGGTAGACTAACTCCAGGCTACCTTTTTTAAAAGAAAAAAAAATCACATTTGGATGCTCTTTGCTCTTAAAGTAAATATGAGCAAACTGTTTGGTCAGGCAAGTTGTACAGGGAAAATCCGGTCAAATCCAGCTTCTTCACACCACTACTTGAGTCACACTAGCTTGCTGGCTCGATAGATTACAAAATATTAGATACTTAGATAGATTTCCACAGGCTTTGATCAGGTTGCCTGAACTTTATCAGATGTTTCTTGATAAAACTGAGTGTTCTGTGACAAACGGGCATAGGATGAAAGTGATTCAAGGGCTTGAAAAGTCCTAACCCACAGGATGACTTTTTTTTCTTTATTGCCTCCACAATTTCTGCAGCAATACGTTTAGAAGGGACTCACTAGAGATTACTGAATGATAAACAAATGAATAAGTGGAGGGCTAGAAGGGAGGAAGGGTCTATTTGGTGCAGATTATCCAAATTTTTGGTTTCCCATTCTTCCTTCTTTCCCTCTCTTTTGAGCCCACATTTTGCCATCTCAGTGTTGAACAACTTCAGCTGAGAAGGGGTGAAAACAGGCATGATATACAGTGGCAAACACAGCAGTCAGTTCTCATTGTTAGCCTGCTTGTGTAAAGGGTTTTGAGGAAAAGGGGTGTGCCTCAGTGGGAAACAGGTAAGGCGAGCCTGTTCTTTGCGCCAGAAAGTGTTCTTGCCTCCCTTCAGGTATGCTGGTGCTGGCCCCCACCTGAGGCTTCCGCTGAACCTGGTTATCAGTGCTGTCTAGGAAATGATGGGCTGCATCTGTTCTCACTTGGCATGGCTTCCTCAGCCCCTGACACATCTCCAAAACTTGGCCTTGAGCCCCCTCCTGCTCTGACCTGTTTGGCCTGCCTTGTTATTTGTACTGTCTGTTAGGCTCAGATCCCAGCTGTTGATTTGTGTCTGACCTTTTCCCTTGCTCTGATGGCTGATTGCTAGATCCTCGTCATTTTCAGCTACTCAGGGAGCTCCACCTCCCCACCTGGGTCCTGGGCTTTGCCTTAGCCCCTCCCCAGCCTCTCCTTTTCCTTCTAGCCTACACTGTAAGCTTTGCCAAATTTCTTTCTTAGAAAAAATTCATTTATTTTTGGCCACATGGCTTCTTGGGATTTTAGTTTCCAGGCCAAGGATAAAACTCAATGAGAGCATGTGAGAGAGTCCACTGGACGGCCCAGGGAATTCCTGCCTTGAGCTTTTCTGATACTAGCTTCTCGGTTCAGTTCAGTCGCTCAGTCATGTCTGGCTCTTTGAGAGCCCATGGACTGCAGCCCTTCCCTGTCCATCACCAATTCCTGGAGCTTGCTCAAATTCTTATCCATTCGACTTGGTGATGCCATCCAACCATCTCATCCTCTGTCGTCCCCTTCTCCTCCTGCCCTCAATCTTTCCCAGCATTAGGGTCTTTTCCAATGAGTTAGCTCTTTGCATCAGGTGGCCAAAGTATTGGAGTTTCAGCTTCAACATCAGTCCTTCCAATGAGCACCCAGGACTGATCTCCTTTAGGATGGACTGGTTTGATCTTGCAGTCCAAGGGACTCTCAAGAGTCTTCTCCAACACCACAGTTCAAAAGCATCAGTTCTTCAGCGCTCAGGTTTCTTTACTAGTTTCTATTGCCATCTTAATTCTGACCGTAGAATTTATCACCTTTTGTTTCAATAATAAAGATATAGCTGTAACTCATGGTAATCCCTACACCTAGAGGAAGTTACCATGCTGCTGCTGCTAAGTCGCTTCAGTCGTGTCCGACTCTGTGCGACCCCAGAGATGGCAGCCCACCAGGCTCCCCCGTCCCTGGGATTCTCCAGGCAAGAACGCTGGAGTGGGTTGCCATTTCCTTCTCCATAGTATCATTAATTTCGGGCTTCCTTGATAGGTCAGTGTGTAAAGAATCCACCTCCCAAGGCAAGAGACACAGGAGATGTGCGGTAAACACCTTTATTTCCCAATGCACTTCTGATGAGTGTTACTGACAAAGGAACTCTCAAGAATGGTTTTGTTGCACTTCTTATCTCTCGAGTTTTACTCTGAAGTTAACGAAGCCTCCTCCACCAACCAGAATCAAACGAAGTTGAACCACCCCGGTTTACAATATGATAAATTCCTAAAAATTAAAAATATGTTGGGCAGTGTCGGGCAATAATGGCAAGGAGGGTGCAGTGTGAAGTCCAGCAGACCTGGGCTGGAATTCTCATGCTCGGCAAACCTGTTAACATCTCTGAAGTTAAGAAGTCTCACTGCAAGAGAGAGATTAGCTTCCTAAGGGGACTTTGTCAGAGAAGGCAGTGGCACCCCACTCCAGTCCTCTTGCCTGGAAAATCCCATGGATGGAGGAGCCTGGCAGGCTGCAGTCTACAGGGTTGCGAAGAGTCGGACACAACTGAGCGACTTCACTTTCACTTTTCACTTTCATGCATTGGAGAAGGAAATGGCAAGCCGCTCCAGTGTTCTTGCCTGGAGAATCCCAGGGACAGCAGAGGCTGGTGGGTTGCTGTCTATGGGGTGGCACAGAGTCGGACACGACTGAAGCAGCACAGCAGCAGCAGCAGCAGCAGGGGACTTGTAAGGATTAGAGATCACATAATCAAAGCATTTGGTATATAGTGAGCCCTCAGGAAATGGTAGCCAGCATTGTTCTTGGAGCCAGAAAACATGGATACCATGCTCTGCTTTACTTATTAGCTGTGTGATGTTAGACAGTATTTTTCAGCCTTAGTTTCCCACTTTGTAGAATGGGGAGAATAATTACCACCTTATTTCATGGGTTGCCAAGAATTCAAGTAAGTTACACAAATATAATTTGTAAACCTTAAAACACCATATAGGAAATAAAGATTACCGTGCTGTTTGAAAGTTAAATGTAGGTCTGCTCTTATGGCACCTGATTTAAAAAAACTTAACAGACTGCTAACAGGCAATACAAGTAATGATATTTTTGCTAATTGGTTGTTTCTGTGCTGATGCATTTTACTGCGTGTATAAATTATTAAGATAGAGAACACTTTGTATTATATGTATGTTTAATTGAATTCTGAAACTTCGGTGGAATTATAAAACCTTGGCTGTTTTAGGTAAATTTTGGAAATAACAAATTCATTTTCTTTCTTAATACCTGAATGTGATGCGATAAAACAGTAGGGATAACACGTATATAGTGACTACATAATCTGTGTGTTTACCCTTTTGTTATGATTGCTGCTATGTGAAACTGAAGATACTACATTGATGTAGCTATGGAATCAGCATTTTGACTCTTTGTTATAATCATTTCTGCTGTGTAAAGATAAAGATGGGTAGATTAATAAAGAAATTTTTTGAGAAAGAATAATTATCTCTTACATTGCTAGAGGCAGGCTGGCCGGGATGACTGGTTACAGGATTTCTGGAGAACTTTTTCTAGTCTCCTGCTCAAGAACAGAGTTTGGGCTTTTTAGCAAAACCTTGTGAAATCGCACCCCACCATCCTAAACTAAGAGGCATAGTAAGACTCTTTTTAAAACACCCAGGACAGTGGACGTCCATGAAGTTCTGGGGAGTAGAGGCAGAGGTCTGGAGGTCACAGCACTCCACTGCTCCTGGAGGCTGAGGCCCTGAAAACACTCTTTTCTAAGGTCACACCTCGCAGCCTATGAAATCATTTATACGTATTTAGAGGAATAAAGGCCATTTTTAGACAGTGGTGCCTATTCTTCCGGGGTCCAATTACATAATTCTACAAGGATCCCCTTGAAAACCACTGAAGGCTTTCCCTGAACCTTCTCTGAATGCGCTACTTCATCACTCCCCTAAGATTCACTGCAAGGCTGCTTGCTGGCAAGTGAATTTTTCTTCCATGAGGACAAATTTGTTTCCTGTATTAAAAGAGGAAGAAAATCATTCCATTTGCTACAGAGGCCAGTGTAAACAGGCTGGCCAGGAAATACAAAAGTAGAAATTCTCATTGCAACATCTTTCTCATCATATGGCATCCCATTCAAAACACATCCCATCCCAGACATATTACTAGCTTTGTTTTTACCTTTTTCTTTCTCCTTTTATAGTACTTTAATCTCTTGTTGGGGGCCAGTGTGAGGAACTCCGCCCATGGCAAAGGTTATGAGGAAAAAGAAGCTTGGCATATGCAAAGGCGTGATCAAGCCTCAGGAGATCCCCTGTTCCCGAACATCTACCCCAAAACCAGAGTACTTTACGGGGAGCTCTCCCCCATAACCATTTCTCTCAGAGAAGGAGTTAACTTGCAGCTTCAGTTAATAAAAATTCCTGGGTGTGATAAGAGTGTTTCAGCTTACAAACTCTGAAGTTTCTCTAGCCTGCCTGATCAGGTTGTCCAGCCGCATGTGATTGTTTACAGCCTCCCAGCTGTAAGAGGCATGGGATGCTTTAAAACTTTCTAAATACAGACTCTTTTGAGAAGTTAGAAGATTATTAGTATAGTATTAGTGGGTTGATTAGGAATTATATTGGTGAAGGGTTTTTTCACCCTTCATTTGTCATGCCAACAATTACTGCTAATTCCCTGCCTTGGGTGTGACAAGGGTGGCTCAGGTCAAACCTCTCTGCTGACAGACTAGCTTGTGTGACAACCTCTCAACCATAAACAGCACAGAGAGTTTGGAGTATTAGCATAGGGCATTTCTCACTTGATTGCCCACAGGCCTTCATATCCTTAGGCACCTGAGAATATATTAATCAATGTATTTGGAATATAGAAAAGGAAATATAGTAGTTTTTGATGTTAGCAATACTATACTTTTTGAGTTAATGAATTCTCTCTTTTGTTATAGACTACTGTACTTTGTTATAAATCACTGTGTCCTTGCGATGCAAAACTATAACCTTATCACTATCTTAAGACTAAATAGATTGTAAAGGGAACATTGGTGAAGGGTTTTCATTTGTTGGACTGATGTTTGCTGCTAAGTCTTCATATTCCCTACCCTCATAATAAGTATAACTAGCATATAGGAGAAATAAGTATTAACCTTTAAGCATATAAGAGAAATAAGTATTAACTTTTAAGACTAATCACGTTAAGCCTTAGGTTAAGTAAATTCCTTTCTTGATTGTAACTCACTACACCCTCACCCTGTAAGAGTGCAACTTTATTTGGAGGGTGGTGCCTGAAAAAATCACTCTTGGAAAAATAAGCTTTCTGGTTAACTGACCGGTATCAGAAAGGGCCATAAAATGTCAGTGGACCTCATGGTCAGAAGATGATGTAAAAACTTATAAGACCTTTGTATAATTTTATATGAAACACCTGATTGTGACAAGGGTCAGGTCTGCTGACCCCCGCGTGACTCTGTTTTCATCCATATGTGTAACAAAAGGTATATAAACAAACCTGAAAAATAAAGAAATCAGATCAGTTCCGGAAAGACTGATTCCCTCATGTCGTTCTTCTCTGCTCCCCAATTTTCTGACTGAATTCCCATCTGGAGCGTGGGTGCCCGCCATTCAGATGGTGCAAATTCCTTGTCTGGAATTTTATTGGTACCCCACGTAAGCCAAGTTATTCAGCCCCTTTCTCTCTCTCTTACTATTTTCTGGCCGAATTCCCATCTGGTGCATAGGACCCACCAAGCCTACTAACTTTGCCTGGGCTTCTAAGATCGGACCGGGGGTGGGGGGGGGGGCCTCAGTGCCTCCTCTCCTTCAGGAGAACGGGAAGACGCCTGCGGCCTACGTAGGTGGTGATTGGTACCCTGTGTTAACCAAGTTATTTGGCCTCTTTCTCTGCTAAATTCCTAGTCCTTCTCTATCTGTAATTAAATAAGTTTTTCCTAGGCCACCTACTCCATCCCCACCTTCGAATTACCCTGGATCCACCGGGGCTGGACCCTGGCAATCTCTTGAGTCTTATTAACCAGAAATCAAGTCATCTAAAAAGGTGGGGCAAGTATGGATTAAGAGTGGCATAACAAGCATTTACAGAAAGATCAGTCCTGGTCCCAAATGAAATTATGGGGCCATTAGATAGGTGTACCACAATAAAACCAAGATGCAATTTGAAAGGGACCCAAATAACACTTGTCTCCTGAAAAAGTGTAGAGAATGTATCTGGTTAGGTTGAAAGAATTAATGCTGCATTTTTGATATGAAAATTGCTTTCACATTAAGAGAGATACTTTGTGTACAAAAAAATCTTTTCTAAAACAAGCTCACAGTACTTTAACCATTTTACTGGTCTGGGATATGAACAATATCAGTCTCTGAGAGAGGGGGGTTTATTTATGATTTTGTCTTATATTCTTTTACTTATTAACATGCTTTATGAACAATAATTAGTTCTATCAAATAATCATACCTATGTCTTCTACCAAAGACTTCTATTGCTAATCTTCCTCAAAATAGATTCCTCAGGATAGAAGTCATATCAATGTCTTCTATCAAAGGCATTCTGTTGGTAATCTTCCTCAAAATAGAGTCAGGTGAAATTAGGGTATTTGTGTGTTTTGTGGACTACCAAAACTTGAGACTTCATTTATTATTGTTATTTTTAAGTTTTTAAACTAATTAACTGATTTTTGCTGTGCTTGGCCTTCGTTGCTGTACATGGGCTTTCTCCAGTTATGGTGAGCAGGGGCCACTCTTTAGTTGCAGGGTGCTGCCTTCTCTGGAGAAGGCAATGGCACCCCACTCCAGTACTCTTGCCTGGAAAATCCCATGGACAGAGGAGCCTGGTGGGCTGCAGTCCATGGAGTCACTGAGAGTTGGACACGACTCAGTGACTTCACTTTCACTTTTCACTTTCTTGCATTGGAGAAGGAAATGGCAACCCACTCCAGTGTTCTTGCCTGGAGAATCCCAGGGACGGTGGAGCCTGGTGGGCTGCCGTCTATGGGGTTGCAGAGTTGGACATGACTGAAGTGACTTAGCAGCAGCAGCAGCAGCAGCAGCCTTCTCATCGCAGTGGCTTCTCTTGTTGCAGAGAACAGACTGCAGGCGTGTGAGCTCACTAGTTGTTGTACTCGGACTTGTTTGCCCCTTGGCACATGGAATCTCCCCAGACCAAGGACTGAACCCATGTCCCCTGCATTGGCAGACAGAGTCTTAACCACTAGACCACCAGAGAAGTCTGAAACTTCATTATTCATTTCAGTTTTGAGATTGTACAGACAATTCAGAATATTCATAAACTGGGTCAAGGTGATAAACGTGGGCTGAAAGAAATCATAGGATTCAGAATAACTGAACTGTGTATTTTGCTGGCATTGGAGCCACACTATGAAAAGCAAATGTTTTGTGAATCTCGTAGCTCTTTTACTGTCGGGGAAGGGGAGCAAACTGCTGATGCAACCTGGCCGAGGCTTCTTCGCCAAGGGCTCTTTTCTTTTCTGTCCCTGCCTTCTTGGGTTCTTGTTTCCCTGCATCATCAGCCAGGGCAGCCTGGGCTGCAGCTTCAGCCAGCAGGGAACAGTGCAGCCACAGCAGCAAGGCAGAGTTCCTCAGCTGTGTCCACGTATTTGCTGGTTAAGGCTTCCTCTACCGTTTTCCCTTTTACCTACTGGGTGGCTAACCAGCTGGAGGCAACTGCAGAACCACAGCCAAGTCTTAAACCTGGCACTCATGACCTTCCCCTTTTCATCCACTTGAATCTGTTTTTATTACATCACCACAGGCCACAGCCCTCACCAATACAGTTCCAACATTTTTAGATGTCAGGGAACCTGTTTCTAGAATTTTCATGTGGTCAACAAGCATGTGACAGAGGGAGCTGACAGCTCCCTCGCAGGCAGATGGAGGCTGCAGAGCTGAGGGCTTGTGTCCGCCTGAGGCACAGCTCCAGCCACAGTGGGCTTGTGCCTGCCTGAAAGGCTTTAAGGAGGCAATAAAACAAACAAGAAACCAGGAGCAGGGCTTTACAGTTTCTCTATTCCATCCTTGTCCTTGCTTCTCTTTATCAATTGCTTTTATCCTTAAAATAATCTAACTACAGGCCTGGTGGTAGACTGCCAGGCACATTTTTAACAAGCTTGGAGAAACTCTTTAAGGCTAAAATGCAGAATGTGAAGCAGGAGCAGCGGGCAGTGGAAGAGGCCAGAGGGGAAGGGAGTTCAGCATCAGGTGATCATATATGAGGCTCAAAAAAATGGCAAAACAAAACCAAAACCCCCATCCCACTACCCCCAAATTCTGCAAACAAACCAACCAGACAATCAGACAATTAATCATTAAATTTTATCCCCTTTATAAATTACAAAATGTAGACATTAGAGGGCAACCTCCTGTGTCCATAGATGCCAATGAATGACCCGTCTTTAGACTTGAAATCCATCTGGCTCCTCAGCTGGAGGGATCACCTGCTCAGGGAAGATGGAGATGCTGATCAGGGCCCCAGGCCCATTCAGTCAAGACCCGAATGGTGCCTACTGCTCATGCGCTCTGCTCAAAGGCCTACAGTCAGCAGCCCTTTGGTTCCTTACAGACAGTAATTCTGCTCTCTTGACAGCTCACAAGGAGGCATGGATGCCTGCAGGCCTTGCCCTACATCACATCCTTCTTTTCCAAAGAGACGCCAGGCCTGAGCCATTCTGCGAAGTTTAGCAAGATTGGGTTTAGTCTGTGGGAAGAAAGAGAATAACTCCAATTACCAGTATGGAAAGCCAAAGAGCTTACAAGTATTTCCTAATTATGGCTGTTCACATTAGTTTGGATTTCTAGTTTCTGGATTCAGAAAAGATTTTAGATTTCCTTAGGATAAGCAGGACTGAAAACTAAGTCTAGAGGCACATCTCTTCAGGAATGGGGACAAAATTTCTTTCATTTTTCCATTGTCATATGAAACAAAAAGGACTAGATGAGTCAGAAAACATTAGTACCTGAAAACTCCATGCAAGAAAAGACTTTACAGCCTTCAGCAGGAAAGGTAAGCAAAACAAAAGATTTTGGAAAGCGGACATTCCTATTATGCTCTCGTGTTCTGTTTCATTTAAGATTATAACAAGGATAGAAATGTTCTTTAATTTAAACCACTTGCTGCCTTTATTGAATTATCCACATCATTGTTCCTGGACTGCTGAGTAATCAGGGCCAAAGCATAATGTGAAAATCTCCTAAGCTTGGTTCCTTGCCTGATCCTCACAGCATTACTCTAGAGATCCCTGGAGATGGCTACCATTTCCAGCAAGTATTGGATTGGCCAAAAAGTTCATTCGGGGTTTTCTGTATGATGTTATGGAAAAACCCAAACGAACTTTTGGCCAACCCAATACTATTAAGCAACTGCCTCTTCAGGCTACATTTGCTAGCAATGAATTTGCTGTGTTTTGGCCAACCTTCTGTGGTCCCAGAGAGAACTTCTCTATCTCAGGAAAATCTAGAGCTGGTGGGCAACGGATGCTTTACTCTGTACATGTGGTAAACTTAAAAAATATAAAGGCATCATATGTATAAACAGATAATTCTGCCTAAACTCCATTTTGAATTTGAGCTAGAAGATGAAATGGTGAGACTTCCAAAAGACTTCCAGTATTTTTCAAAATCTTGTATCAGGGAAAGGAGTAAGACAGATTACATTCAGATCACAAGAGCTAGTCTCCTGGTAAGTCATTTCTGTACCTGTTTTTCCTGCTCCAAGTGGTCGATGTTAGCTAATGGCAGCATGGAGGGTCTGCCATGAGCACACTGGAACGGCAGCTGGCACCAGGATAGCGCTTCAATAAGGCGACAGCTCTCCTCGAAGCTCAGGCCATCATTAAACTTAATGGCCCCTAAACAAAAGACAGAAGCCGGGGTATGGTGTGTACGGTGTAAAACCCATGCTGGCCCTGGGTTAGAGCTAAATATCTGGGGAGAGACACATGGTTCCTAGGCTTCTTTCATGTGACTTTAATACTGCCTGAAATTGGCCTTTACGTCCACGGATGAAACTAAGGCGTCAGGACTGACTGATCTCTCAGCTTTCCTTATGGAGTCAATTGTCTTTCTAATCCCTGCAACAGGCATTCCTTAACTTGTTAGGACTTTGCCTTCAGAGTTTTCTCAGAGAGGCAAGAGCAATATTTTTGCCTGCTTCTTAAGTGTGTGAAATCAAGGTCATCTTCCACCCAGAGCCAGTCTGTCACTGAGATATCTGTTTCCCTACAATGTTCATCTTATTTGCTGATTTTTTTGTTTCTGTCATAATCTTCTTACTCTAAACTCTCATACTGTCAGAAACTGCCTTTATGCCTACAGTAATTTACTCAGTCAACAAATATTAAGTATCTACTCTGTTCTGGAGCTATGCCAGGCAATGAATGAGATGGATGATCATCACCCCCACAAAGCTTATTCTCTAACAGGTGAGACAAACATTAAACAGTTATACAATAATTAAAATTACTAAGTACTATAAAATATAGAAAATCAAAGAATATATAACAGGAAGACCAAACCCGGTCTTTTGTGGTGAAATGATATTTAATCTGAGACCTTGGGTTAAGAAAAACATGGCTAACTGAAGAATGAACAAAAGGGCTTTTCAGACAGGAAAAAGCCAGTGCAGAATTTAGCACACAAGACCAAGACCATGGAAGCCAGCTGGAATGTGAAGGGCAAGGTGGAGAGAAATGTGAGAAGCACTGAAGACCTCTGCAGACCACAGCAGAGAGGAAGATGGGCATCCTCAGAGCAATGGAACCCACTGTCATGCCTTTTTAAGAATGACACTCTCGGAGCTATGTTTCAAGGAGGCTCCTCTGGGTGTTGTGGGAAGAATGGCTTGAAGGGAAACCAGGATAGATATGGGAAGACTGAGTCAGAGGACTCAACAGGGGAAGAATCGTTGAGACCTGGGAAGGGAGGCGGCAGGGGAAGCAGATCGCGTTAGACACACTGAAGATACACCTTGCAGGCAGAGATGATCCAACTGGGGGTGGAGCAGATACAAGGAGTAAAGACAGGATGAAGCGGGGAAGGGATCTGTGGTATTTGCAGGAGACAAACTAATGAGGGACTGAGGTTATAAGGCCAGAAAAGACAGGAAGTGAAGAGAGGGGACGGTTGATGGGGTGCTGGGGGAGATCAAATGGAGGGAGACGGTGTCTGGGGTGGAGACCCCACTGAGGTCAAATGAGAGTTGCCGGGATTCATGATCCCTAAAGTAAGTTCCTCCAACACCATTTTCTCTATTTTATTGCCCTACTCAAGAACCCTCAATGACTCTTGCCTTCTGTATAAGGTCTAACGGTTTTGTTGTGACCTTCTAGGATTCTATGCTTCCTCATCAGCCTAATTTCCTGGTATTCTTTGCTGCTCCTCATATAACCAATTTGTTTCTGCCTTTGAATGATCTCTGCACAGGCTGTTTTCTCTCCTGTTCTAAACCTTCCCTTCCTCTGAATCCATGTCCTTCAGCTCATTCAAAACTTGCCTCAAAATGCATCTCCTCTAGGAGTTAGTTACCCCTCTCCTCGTATAAGTCAGTCTGCATTATGGTCCACGACACATGTTGGTATTGTGCTCTGTGGGCTTCCCTGGTGGCTCAGTAGTAAAGAATCTGCCTGTCAATGCAGGAGACGTGGGTTTAGCCCCTCAGTCAGGAAGACCCCCTGGAGAAGGAAATGGAAACCCACTCTGGTATTCTTGCCTGGGAAATCCCATGGACAGAGGAGCCTGGCAGGCTATAGTCCACAGGGTCACAAAGAGTTGGACATGATTTAGTGACTAATCAACAACAACAAATTTTGCTTTGTAAAAATAATTTTCTAGGGTTCATTTTTAATGTATTGTTTCTTGATCTAAGTTGTACCTTTCAAGAGGCAGATGATAATCGTGCCTTCTACTTCGGTCATAACTGTTGAACCCTGCCAGTGCTTAGCATGCAAAGGCACTCAATAGCTGGTGTGTTGAGAGTCTTACCATGGCAGGCTTGGGATGCCAACACCTTCTGGACAGTCAGTGGCAAAGTCCCTTGGATTCCTCCTGTGGTCTGGAGCAGCTAAAGCATAAACACATCTATTAATGGAAAAGCCAGTGTAACAATGGAGCCTTCTGTGCGCAGTGCCTCTGTGTGGAACCCCAAAATAAGAGTAAAGCTTACCTCCACTTGTTCTCGAATAAACTCCTACAAAGAGAAAAGGACAACAGACATAAATCTGTTGCTATGTTATAACTGCCCTTTGATAGTTTACAAAATATCCCAATCTCCTCCTTTAAAAATATACCTCTTGAAGAAAAGCGTTCTGGCAATACAGCACTTAGATACAAATAATGTACTTGTTGTAAGGCACTTTGAACATGAAATACCAAGATGGCAATACAGCACTTAGATACAAATAATGTATTTGTTGTAAGGCACTTTGAACATGAAATACCAAGACAACTGAAAGAACTCTTACTGAGTAGAGAATATATTTAGCCACTGAAGCTTTCTCCAGAGATAGCTCATCAACTCATGAGGTTATGTAACTGGCAGCCTAATGACTTGACTAAACATCAGGAAGGTTTCTCACTACAAGGTTGTCTGCATTTATTATCTTGGCTAGAACACGTTTAATATGGCACATAAACAGAATACACAACAGTCACCCACACAACTGCTCATCAGTGTAACACGTGCTTCGATATCAGAAACACAAGCAGTTAGTTCTCACAGGCATTTTTGTGTGTGCAATAAGTCCCTACAGGTCAAAAAGCTTACTCTTTGAGGCATTTTGCTGAGAAATTTCTTCTCCTTTGCATATCTCTGTCCCTAGGGTAGCCTTTGCAGTAAGAATATCCCTGCAGATGTTAATGTTTAAGAAAGGACTAAAGAAATTTAAAGCAGACACTATTTCATGTTACTAATTTGTTTAACCTCTGGAGGTTAAAAACTGTTTTGCGATATGGCACATTTAATAATTTCTTTATAAGAAAACACAGGATTTCTTTACTCCTAGAAATGTATAAATTAGCTTCCTGGGAATCCCCTGGTGGTCCAGTAGTTAGGACTCAGTGCTTTCACTGCTGGGGCCTGGGTTCAATCCCTGGTTGGGGCACTAGGACCCCACAAGCCAAGTGGTACAGCAAAAAAAAAATTAGCTTCCCAAGATTATAACATGATAGATTCTTTTTAAACCAGACTCAGAAAATTCTCTTGCATCTCTCATTTAGACACTAGGACACCATACTTATAAATGAGCAGTTACTAAGAACTAGGAGGGTAGATATTATGTATTTTTTTAAAGCCATGCATTTTCCCAAACAAACCTAAATGGATGTCTCATTATACCTGACCCACTAACAAGATTTAGTGTGGTTATAGATCAAATCCTAACTTCTTTGCTATTCTCTCTTTTGCTTATCCATCTGGGAGTTGTAAAATATCAGTCTGTAAGCCTGGGGAAGGGGAAATGGAACTTACTCTCTGTTCATTTCATATTTCAGGGGTTCAATTAATGCTAGATAATTTGAATAATATTTAAAAGGCACATTCATTAAGCTGGAGGGTAGAACTTTATAGAAAGATGTCTTAGTTTGATCTTTCAACTGCTAGGATCCAAGTAACTACCTCTTTTTCAAGATGCCAGAACTTTTCCAATTTCTTTCAGAATCGACAAAATCTCTCCTGATCAGCCTGACTTAACATAATCAAGATTTGTTGAAACCATAAGCCCTGTTTCAGTCTGAGGTAAACTTCTTACCAGTCGTCTTTGAAGTCACTTTAGGGAAAGTTTTTATTATAATTTTCTCGTTAAATACTTAAGGATTGAATTACAATAAAAGATTCGAGCAGATCCTATCTCTTGGATTTAAGACAGTTTGGAAGCGAAGCCTTGGAGAAAATAAGCTGTGGAGGGAGAAAGGGGCCCCCGCTGAAAGCCGGGCAGAGGTGGTCTGATCAAAGGGCGATTCTGGGAAGGCTCAAGTCAAGGTGATCCCACAGCTGGCCCATCAGCTGCCTCTTCCTCTCAAATGTCTTCTCATGCTTAGCCGACACACCTGCTCAAGTCTCTCCTGTCCAACAAGAAACAAAAGTCTTTCCACCACGGGTGTCCTGCCCCATGCTTCCTGACACCCCTCACCTTCTGCTGTTGCCCCATCTCTTCTGTGCGTAGCCAGAGTCCTTGGGAGAGCGGCCTCCATAGCCCCCCTCCGCTCACTCCTGCCCACCCTTAAGAACGGGTTCCTCAAGGCAGGCAGTGTCCCCGAAGCCAACTCCAACCCTCAGACCTTACTCTCTGGCCACTGTAGACCATTCCCTTCTTGCTGAAAACTTCTCTTGGTGGTGGCAATCTTACTTTTCCCTGGTTTTCCTCCTCCTTCTCTCACCAAATATTTTCAGTCATCCTTTACGGGCTCTTTTTAGCACTAGCATTCCAGACTGTTGCCAAAACGTATACACCCTGAATGCTGGTGTTCCACAGGCCCGGCACTCTGCTCTCTTTTTCTTCTTCATATTCTCCTGGAACAATCTCACGTCCTTTAGATGCTTTTCCAGCTTCTGATATTATCAAAACATAAACAGTTGACCATCACAGGAGTTGAACAATGCAGGAGTTAGCACCAGCTCTCTTCACGGGAGAAAATCCTTGTATAACCTTACAGTAAGCCCTCCATAGACACACCTCCACATCTGGGAACTCAGCCAACGGCAGATCCTGCAGTAGGGTAGGCTGTATTTTTCTAAAATAATCTATGTATCTGTGGAGCTTCACAGTTCAAACCCATGCTGTTCAAGGGCCATATAACTCTATAGTGTTAACTCCCAAACAGACACTGCAGCCCGAATTCTTTCCCAAGTGCTGGCTCTGGCCAGTCTGTCCACTGCACATCCTCCTCTGAAGGCTCATGGTCTAACTTCTCAGCCAAGGGTGCTCTCCTCCTCCATTTCCTTTCTCTGTCAAAAGCGCCATCCCTCTAGTCAACCAGGTGAGAACCCTCAGAATCATTACGTATCTTTTCTCCTCTTTCTCTTTCACATTCTCTTGATCACCAGGTCCTCTCGATGCTGCCTTCCAGATTATGTTTCATATACTTCTCTCTTTTCCATTCCCATTGCTACTGGCTTAAGTCAAAGCTTCATCCTGTCCTACGGGCACCAGGGCACTAGCCCCTCAGCTGCTCTCCACCTCAAATCTTTCCTATATCCATCTATTCCATAGTTGATCCACAAAGTCTATCTTCTACTTTTTGTTTTCAGATGTTAGTTCAGTAATTGGGGTGTCTGGAAAAAATGATAGACTGAGTTGATGCGGATTTGCTTGTGTTCCAAACTGAAAGAGCTAAAGAAGCAATTAGGAAATCACAATGAATAAAAAAAGGACACCATGAAAAAGGACAGGTGGGACAAGAGAGCTGGAAGATAAAAGGTGGTGATTTTATGTACAGTTTAGGAAGAGAACAGAAGAGCAAATTACTGTTAAACTGAGTTACACATGCAAGTTAAAATTCCCCTTCTAAACCAAGAGAGGGGAAAACAAGAGAAATAAAGGAAACTTTAATGAAAACAGGAAAGAAAAGACAACAAATACAAAATAAATCATGTTTATTTATTTATTTTTTAATTAAGTATTTAAAGTGCAGTGCTAAAGTATACTTTACTCTTCTTCACTGGCTGCCTACAGGATAAAATGCAAACTATTTAGCTGAATATGCTGAATTCCTTGATGAGCTGGCCTTGACCACCTATCTAGGCTCATCTAGGCCCACCACTATCCTGTGTATATCTTAATACAAGCCATGTGTGTTGGTAGCTCCCTAAGCACAGGATCTGCTTCAAGTCTCTCATATCTGTCTAGAATGACCTCCACTCTTCTATACTTGGCAGGCTCCCACTGTTCTACAAGACTTTTCCTAAAACAAATTAAAAAGGCTTTTCTTTTGACAGTTTCCTTGACCTCCACTCTCCTGGGCACAGTAAATATTCTGTATTGCCGTAACACTTTTGAACATACCTCTGCTGGCCAAATGTCACTGCAGTGTAATTTAAATATCCTTCCTCACCTTGAGCTAATTCATCTTTGAATCTCTGGAACCTGGCAGAGAGCAGGTATTTCATATGTGCTTGTTGAATAAAAGATGAATATAGAGAATTTCTAAACAGAGGAGGAGGTTATTAGCAAGCAGCAGTTTTCTCAGCATCTGCAGCTGTGTCTTACCTCCACAATGCCCTTGGTCACAGTAGATCTTCCTCTTCGAAGTTCACTGGCTTCTCTTTCTACAAAACAGAGTGGTACTTTTCCTATGAGGACCAGTGAATCACTGGTGTCTGGAAATACAATTTCAAGGCCCAGATCTTCCAGATTTTTGTGGTAACACCTAAAGAGAACCTCAAATGTAAAACAGCTACTTCATTCACATTTCAGTACTGGTTCCAAATACTTGATAGTTTCTCAAAAGCTGCTATGAGCTTTAAAACTTGCACTGTTTTCCTCACATTTGCGGTTGTTTAGGATTTTATTATCAAATTTCCTTTTTGAATTATAGTAACCTTTATTTTTTCCCCGCTTTTCCACTGAATCAATTTGCTTCTGTGTCTTATTCCTAAATTTTTATTCTCCGCTGAGGGATTGCTAACTACTCCTTGCTGGCACTTAAAGAAGTTTGGCACAAATAAAAGAGCTGAGAATGTTTTGAATCAGCACTAAAGCAGGGAGGTAACAGCCCCAGGAACTGAGAAGTTCTGATTAACGGGATGTAAATAAATGGATCTGCCTCTAATATAAATTATGCCCCAGAGAAAAAGATTTATTGGCAGTCTCATATTCCCCATATTAAATACATTTAGAGACAATTCTCTCTTTTTCATTTCCAATAATCTATGCCGCCCCAAAGTAGGAAAATGCCCTACCTTATGACTCATTATATGATTTGCCCCTTCCTTGGGGCCTGGGGTTTTACTTTCTTCCCAGTACAATTATGGTGATGAAAACTAAGACTCTAGAATGCACCAAGGCAAAGCAAAATGGAAGCAATTACTGCAGTAACTTCGCTTTCAGAAACAGCACAACATAAATACTGGCTGTTCCAAGGAATGGTAAGAGTACTCTAAGCCAACTTCTGGAAAGAATTATCAGGGAAACTACATCCTTTATTCAACAGCTGTGATATAGTGGAAAGAACAGCATTTGGAGTCAGACAACCTGCCTCTGAGTGACTGCTCCATCACTTAATATTTGCTATGACCTTGAACAAGTCATGTAAACCTCATCTGAGAAAAGGAACAATAGTTACATCTATACCTCACAGGATTATTGTGAGGATGCACCTCAGCTACATCACATCCTCATGGTGGTACTAACCGTAAGAGTCTCCTTTGTTCCTCTGTCACTGTTACCTCTAGTGGAGGACTTACAATGGAAGACAGTAATTTTTTTCGACCAAAGCCTTGTGGCTGTTGTTTCTCATAGGAATCTATTGGGAGAAAGATGAATAGGTTAAGAGCAAGAAGTTGAAGTCTTGCAGATTCAGATAAAAATGAAGATTTAGTCATGGGATTATTATAGTGCTTAGCAGCATGTTCAGTGTTTGGTTTTAGGCTCTGAATTTCCATTATTAAAGTCAAACTAGTATATATCTAGTTTGTCTACTCATTTTAGCAGTATTTTCTTAAATAAGAAATATAAGACTTAAATCTTACATTTAAATGAACAATGCAGTGATCCGGTAGGCAGTCAACAAATGTTGTTTCAATAACAGAGGTTAACTAATATTGGGGAAGATCCCCTGGAGGAGGGCATGGCAACCCACTCTAGTATTCTTGCCTAGAGAATCTCAGGGTTAAAGGAGCCTGGCAAGCTACAGTATACAGGGTTGAAAAGAGTTGGACATGACTGAGGGACTAAGCACAGCACAGCACACACAACCCAAGGCTCAAGGTGCCTCCTTTCCTCCAGAAGGATTGCCCAGTCCCTGCTGAGAATTACTACTATTCTCAAAGGGTCCAGGGCCTTTAGCAAGTGAGTTTTTCTAACACTGCTTTTACTGTATCTTTCCCAACTCTTAGGTCTTCATTTTCTAAGGAAAAGTGAAAAGTGACATCATTGCCATTCTAGTCCATGAAATACCTCCTGAGTCTTCACCCGTTTGGTTTTTTATTACTTGACCACAGGAGTAACAATTTCCTGGGTATTTTACACCATCTTGGGGACACACAACCTCATGATGAGAAAAATGGGTAGCAAAAATTAAAAAGCACATATTGACTTTGGAAGAATACGTAACAAATTAGTGATGCAGGTTGCCTCTGGAGAAAGAAACTAGGTGTGATGAAGGACAAGGGTAGAAAAGAAGCCCTATTTT
This sequence comes from Nanger dama, assembly GCA_917880005.1. Lineage (NCBI taxonomy): Eukaryota > Metazoa > Chordata > Mammalia > Artiodactyla > Bovidae > Nanger > Nanger dama. The sequence continues at coordinate 17,198,759 of CAKJTW010000003.1, read as the reverse complement.
ATTCCCTTTTTGTACCTTTCAGACTGGAACCTGTTCAATTATACTACCTATTCAAAAACAAATTAAATTTTAAAATAGAAACAAAATATATTGGGCCTTCTGAGCTGCTGCTGGTCTCTGCCTAATGAACTGTGAAGATAAACCACAGTCACATGCGCATGTGGAGGGGCATATCTTTGTGCTGAATGTCGTAATAAAGTAGCCTAATCTTTAGGGCTGATGGTAAGTATATGGTAAATATGCCTTTGACCATGTAAGTAAGATACACAGGTTTGAATTAGTAAAGTGAACTGCTGCTGCTGCTGCTGCTAAGTCGCTTCAGTCGTGTCCGACTCTGTGCGAACCCATAGACGGCAGCCCACCAGGCTCCCCCGTCCCTGGGATTCTCCAGCAAGAACAATGGAGTGGGTTGCCATTTCCTTCTTCAATGCATGAATGTGAAAAGTGAAACTGAAGTCTCTCAGTCGTATCCGACTCTTCGTGATCCCATGGACTGAGTGAACTACTACATTCTCTTAATTGTAAAAGTCACTCCAACAGGCTTCAGCTTCATTTTTATAGTTTTTTTTTTTTAAATGTACAATTCATCTTTTTCACCTCAGTCACCATTAGGCAAACTCTTTCAGGTACATTAATTCTGCTGGGGAGTCTCGAATCTTTCCTAGGCCTCAGCAGATCCTTACCGATGATCAGCTGCTCCAGTCGGATGCGCTCGTGGGCAGCGTGCTGGTCCACCAAGACTAGCAGGTTTCCACCTAGAAGACCAGCAAGCACCGCTGGGTTTCAAATTCTCAGGTCAGGATTAAAATAACCATGTTGTGTTGAGGGAGGAAAGGTTAATCCACACTATTTAACAACACGAGCATAAGAGAAGCATACAAACTATGTAGTAACAACTGCTGCTTTTATTCCTAAAAAGTATTATGGGAAAAACTAAAACAAATGTATCGCTAATGAGACACTCTTTGGTTCATTAGTATTCCATTTCTAAAATATGTGTGAATTTAATGTTTAAATACTGACTTTGCTCTTTTAATTCAAATTTGATACAATGAAGGATCATTAAACTACATATTTTTTAATCAGCTGACCTTGATTTGCAAGCTACTCCAGAACCCATGAAGAGTGTAATTCTACTACACTTTAGATCAGAGGTCAGCAATTTCTTTTCTGTGAAAGGCTAGACAGTAGATATTTTAGGCTTTTGGGACACGTGGTTTCTGACACAACTATTCAAATATTCATTCTGAACCAAAGTGGCCACAGGCGATCTGTGAATGTTGTAGCTGTGATGCAATGTGTTATAGACGCTGAAATATTAACCTCATATAATTTTTTAAAATTTATTTAATTGGAGGATAATTACTTTACAATATTGTGATGACCTCTGCCATACATCAACATGAATCAGCCATAGAATTTCATGTAATTTTAATGTGTTAAATATAACTCTTCCTGTGCTTTTTTTCAACTAGTTAAAAATGTAGTACACCCGAAACTAATGTTAACACCGTAAATTAACTACATGTCAGTTAAAAAAAAAACAACCATTCATATCACCCTGGATGTTACAGAAACAACGGTCTGGATCTGGCCCCCAGGTCACAGTGTGCCTTGCTTTAGACTCAGGCTTCACAAACTGTGAAGAGTAGACAAGTCACCTGGGGATCTTACTAAGACGCAGATTCTGATTCAGTAGGTTAGGAATGGGACACGAGATTGGGCAAGTCTAGCAAACTCCCATGTGATGTCATTTACTGACCTTGATTTTAAGTAGCTAGGCTTTACACTCTCAAGTGCAACAGAGGAAACAGATTGTCCTGACCCCAAAGCCAAACCTACAGGGAAATCCTTTTCTCACTGACAGGAGGACTGATCTCGATGACATTAGTACATCATTTTACCTCGTAATTTTATTATTTTTGGCCAAAGGGCTGACGTTTATTGTTACTGATTATACTGAAATAAGAATTCTCCTCTTGAATTTGATCAAACGAGATAATGTCTGTTTTTCCTGTTTCTACTAATAAGATAAAAAACAACAACAACAACTGTTTCTATGACACCATCAAATTCATGGCATAAGAGCTTCACACTTAAAAAAAAAAAAGATTATGTAATTTTTCTGACAGCATTTTCCACCACATAACAGGCCCCTAAATGCTGAATTTTAAGCTCCTTTGAGGATAGGAGGAATTGCAGCTGGTTGTGATGAATACTGAACATCGTGTATTGGCCAAAACAATGGAATAAATAATAAATTATGAGGGAGTAACCTCAAACTCAAAACTACAACCAGTGTAAATTACCAAAAGTCAAGAACTCTAAGAAATCAATCCTGCACCTTACTCTGGAGGGAAGACTTACAGTCTACAGAATGTTCATGACATTTTCCATTCCGTGAATGAAGCAGAATATATGAAAAGTAATTTACTTGTGTCAGAGCTATGTTTTTGATATTTAAAAATAACAGAATAGAAGCTTCATAAGGACAGGATTTTTGTCTGTTATATTCCCAGCATGTACAACAGCACCAAGCACATCACAGGCACTCAATAAATATTTACAGAATAAATGAATGAATCCTTATTCTTTAGAGTATCATAATTATAGGCAAAACCATGCAATAAAAATGCCATTATATGGCATTAATTTCACTATAATTTAAAACAATTCTATGTCCATTATAAAAATTAGTGAAAATATTAAAATAAAATTAAGACAATTATAGGAATAGGTTGCTTTTGGTATTCATGAGCGATAAAAACTCATTTTGACTTAAAAAATTTTTTTAAATCTAATACATACTCCTTGGTGGTAGCCAATCAACATAGTAACAACCTGGAATTGCAAGAGACATTTAAATATTTGGAGATTTGGTGGCTATACCCATCTCAGGTGCCAATGTGGAGATTTTGGTATTAAACAACAAAGAATTTCAGGTAATCAAATATTTAGAAAAAAATCTATTTACTTTTAGAAATAGTAAGACTACTAGATTTTGACATTTACTAATTCTACATTTATGATAATTATGATAATTTTTGGTCACTTTACCCCTATGATCTATGATGATATTTATAAAATAAATTTATACTGTAACAAGATAAAAGAGAACATTTTGAAAAGCAAAGAGAATGAACCACTTTCAAACTTCAGAAGCTCTCTCCTGCAGGCCTACCTATCAGATGCCAACTCCTGCAGGGGGTGCTCAGGACTCTCAGGCACTCAGGCCTTTTCCAGAACCTGACAGGATCTAGAACTCCTTGTAAATAGCTCAAAGCGCTCCCAGTTTTAAAAAAACCCTCCCTAGTCTCTCTTCCATGTCACAGATTTCGGAGTCTCTGCTAGAGGTGTAATATCCAACCACATCCCTGATACATTCTTGAACATTTCAAAGGTATTTCAGACCAAACTCACGATTTTCACCTTCCTTGCCTGAGTCTTCTTCAGCCTGGTCCTGTAGCGTCATCCAGCTACAGAGGTCAGAAAACCAGGAGTCTTCTTTGATATCCCTTCCTAAGTCCAATCCATCACCGAGTCTACTGACTTATCTCCTAAATATCTTTCTTTCCAGGCTACCTCCCCATCATTTCTTAGATACTGCAACATCCTCCTAACACCCTCTCTGCAGCTACTAGGTCTCCACTTCCACACCTGCTCCACGCTCCACACTATAGTCAGAGCAGTATTTTCAGAATGCAAATGTGCAGACTTCCCTGATGGCCTAGTGGTTAAGAATCCACCTGCCAATACAGGGGACAGGGGTTCAATCCCTGGTTGGGGAATAAGATCCCACATGCCATGGGGCAACTAAGGATGCAAGTCCCAACAAGAAAAGTCTGTTCATGGCAATGAAAACCCAGCACAGCTGGGGGTAAAAAAAAAAGCGAATGTGACGTGACACACGCCATTGTGAAAACAAACAATAAAAAATAAAACAAAAAGCCTTCAATTGTTTCCTATTGGTACTGGGATGAAGACAACACCTGTAAATGGTCTTTAAGATCTGGCTGTGACCTACATCTCTAGCCCATCTCCTTGCTCTCACACAAGGAAGGGCTTGCCCTGCTTTCTCTCCCTGAAGGAGAGGGAAGACGAATCGCATGTTGTTCCCTCTGCCCAGAATACTTCTCCTTCCCTTCTTTACCTAGTTAACTTATACTTCAGATCTCTCTTTACCAAGAGAACCTTCTCTGACCTCCTCACTAAATCAAATCTCCTAATACAGGTTCTCACAGCATCTTGTTTCCTCCATAACACTAGAGTTAAAATGTTAATGTTTGTGTAACTATCTGTTCCTCTTGCATGTACATTGTGTCCCACCATGGTATCTCTAGCAGAGTCCCTCACATGCAGGAGGTACTCAATCAATATCTGTTGAATGAGCTAATGTTATTATTTACAAAGTATTGTTTTATTTTAAGCAGGTCACCAAGAGATTATATGTTAACCCTTCATAAACCTAACAGAGTTCATCATATAAACTTTCTATTATTATAAAGCAATCGTATTAAAACATTATTAAAAATTTAGAGAATATAAAATATTTTAAAGAGTAAAAGATGAAATTTCCCCTTTGCCCATTTCTATTCTCACTCCCAAGGTAACCATTCTTAATAATTTAACATGTATCATACACACACACACACACACACACACACACACACACACACTCTATGTGTATGTACATAAAACTACATGTACTTTAAAACTATTGTTTCATGATATATTTTCATAATTTAGATTGGTTTTCCCTAATCTGGCCAAATCACTGGAACTGTATCATGTATAAAAAACAACCTTCAAAGGAGACTGTCAGAAGACCAGCTGGTCATTAAGACTAACTCCATTCTTACCTGCCTCACCATTCTCTTCAGTCTTAGTGCTCATTAAACAGGCAATAAACTTGTTATCCACTTGCTGGAGAACCTGCCATACATTCAAGTAAGTGGAACAGTACTAAATATAAGTTAACAATGGCTTATCTACATAGAGAGAGACAAAATCGCACTTAATTTAAAGTTGTTTGCATTATAACATTCATATCTAAGACTGAGGAGAGGTGCGGATGAACCTGCAGGAGTTCAAGGTTCATCATTAGGAAGGATAAAGAACAGACATGTAGAGCAACCAGAAGACAAAATGAAAGACTACAAGGGAATAGACGGAAGCAACTCATAGGGTTGTGTTAATAAAACTTCAGAGTAGACTTGAAATGTTCCCAACAGAAGGACTCTTAATAACAGGTAATATGACCAGAGAATTATTAATATGACCAGAGACTGCTAACAAATAGAGCTGAAAAAAATTTGGAAAATGTATGCAAAAATGTATACAAAAAGTGGAAACCATTTTTGTAGGAGCTGGTACATTAAGGCAGCAGGTTAACAGCCACTGGGGCTGCAGACCTTGGTAGCTCCCCTCTACCTAGACTGATCTCAGCTTCTAATTCATCTCCATACTGAAAATAAGATGAGGACAGCCTGAGTGGTGTAGAGAGAGGGCAAACTAGAAAAATGGTCCCTTTAGTTAACTTCTCAATCTGGGATCTCCTAAGCCATGTCATTTGTAGCCTCATAAAATAGAGGGCCACTTATAAAGGGGCATCGTTGCATATTTAAGGACAGTGTCTCTATATTACTGAAGTGTTAGTTGCTCAGTTGTGTCCAACTTTGCTATGGATTGTAGCCCACCAGGCTCCTCTGTCCACAGAATTCTCCAGGCATGAATACTGGAGTGGGTTGCTATTCCCTTCTCCAGGGAATCCTCCCAACGCAGGGATGAAACCCAGGTCTCCTGCATTGCAGGCAGACTGTTTACCATCTGAGCCACCAGGAAAGCCCAAATTTATGTCAACTACATTACTTAGTTGACTTATAAATTATTGTCAGTATAGAAAGTCAATACATAATCCTAGAAACTGTGTGCCTGAATCCATAATTCATCACTCCAAACTTGCTCACCCCACTAAGCATACTTTTTTTTTTTTGTAATTGATGGCATCACCGACTTAAGGGACATGAGTTTGGGCAAACTCTATGACACAGTAATGGACAGGGAAGCCTGGCATGCTGTAGTCCATGGGGTTGCAGTGTCGAACATGACTTAGCAACTGAACAATAGCCAATTAGTCCTTTTCTTTTTCTTCTGATGATAAAAGTTTTAGTAAGATTAAAAAGAACACATGTGCCTTGATCAGGGTGGTCTATAGCATTAAGTAAATCCAATTTCACGAGTTAGCCTAGCTTAGGCTATATATATATAATATATATATTAATGAGATTTCAAAGGCAACCTTTTACCTGCATTGAGTGAATCATTTCTTTGGTGAAACGATAAGGATACAAGATGTTGTGAATTTTAACTGTTAGGCTCTCAGCTTGGCCGCTGCTTACGTCAACAGCAACCTAGAAAGACCCAGAACAAATGTCATTTACGTTGTAATCTTTTATGTCTGCAGAATTGTTTTACCAAAGATCTCAAAGTGCTTTAATAACATTCATTTTCACAGAATCTATTAGAGGTGGATTGAATTCAGGGAACTTATAAAAATTCAAAGGGCTCTATGAATTTTTACTCTTGAATAATAATTTTTGTTTATATACAAAATTACTGACAAAAACCCAGTTCTTTCAGAATAACAATTTGCCTGTGCTTCATAAGCATGTCCTTAAAGACATCTTAACTGATGAATCAGTAACAAATGCTCATCCACTCTGCACCCTCACTGCAACACACAGAGCGCCTGTGTGATCATTCACTGAGGAGGATACACGCTCAGGTCCAGTGATGAAGATTCAGGTCCAGAGCAGAAGAGTCACTGCTTTGTCTAATGACAACAGTTTTTATTACCAATGCAGATGACACCACCCTTATGGCAGATAGTGAAGAGGAACTAAAAAGCCTCTTGATGAAAGTAAAAGAGGAGAATGAAAAAGTTGGCTTAAAGCTCAACATTCAGAAAACGAAGATCATGGCATCTGGTCCCATCACTCCATGGGAAATAGATGGAGAAACAGTGGAAACAGTGTCAGACTTTGTTTTTTTGGGCTCCAAAATCACTGCAGATGGTGACTGCAGCCATGAAATTAAAAGATGCTTACTCCTTGGAAGAAAAGTTATGACCAACCTAGATAGCATATTCAAAAGCAGAGACATTACTTTGCCGACTAAGGTCCGTCTAGTCAAGGCTATGGTTTTTCCTGTGGTCATGTATGGATGTGAGACTTGGACTGTGAAGAAGTCTGAGAAGTGTTGGGACCTAACAAATGCCATGATAGGCTTCAGGGACTAAGATAGGCCTTATGGGAAAAGCTGAGTCATTGCCCAGTGAGGTCATCCCTGCGGATGCCACGACTTGTTTAATCAGCATACTCCCCGTAACCTGGTTTGAGTTTATCAGGATGTAAAAGACATCCCCCTGCAGCCAATAAAGATTAACCAATTAGTAAATACCAGGAAACCCCTGCAGTCAATAAAAATTAGCCAATCAGCCCTTGCCAGCTCCCTGTAAACCTATAAATACTGCTGTAAATGTGGGCTCGGGGCTCTTGCTCCACTCCACTGCGTTGGATGTGGTGGGAGAGCCCTAGCTCGAGCTAGAAATAAAACCCCTTCATGCTTTTGCATTGTCATGGACGTTTTATTCTCTCAGTTTTGGGGACTCGGACTCTGGGCATAACAAGAAGAATTGATGCTTTTGAACTGCGGTGTTGGAGAAGACTCTTGAGAGTCCGTTGGACTGCAGGGAGATCCAACCAGTCCATTCTGAAGGAGATCAGCCCTGGGATTTCTTTGGAAGGAATGATGCTAAAGCTGAAACTCCAGTACTTTGGCCACCTCATGTGAAGAGTTGACTCACTGGAAAAGACTCTGATGCTGGGAGGGATTGGGGGCAGAAGAACAGGACAACCGAGGATGAGATGACTGGATGGCATCACAGACTCGATGGACGTGAGTCTGAGTGAACTCCAGGAGTTGGTGATGGACAGGGAGGCTTGGCGTGTTGCAATTCGTGGGGTCGCAAAGAGTCGGGCACGACTGAGCAACTGAACCCTAAATACTTGGCCAAAGCTGCGTGTTAGGGTTTCTGAGAGCAGTAAACACATTCACTATTCACACACTGATGACACAGATCTAAGTATCATCCAAAGTGACCAAGCTTCCAAACTGCTACAAATTCTGATTCTTCCCCTCTACAGTAAATATTAATTTCCAAATACATTATTTGGAAACATGCTCACTTTCCCTTAATAATGACAAATCAATGTAATCATTCATGCCCACCCTCAATTTAAATGAAATTCAAATTTTAAAATAACATGCAAAGAATAAGTGCTGCAGACCTACCTCTGGATAACGGGCAAATACTGGATTGTCCCATTCTGAGAACAAAGACTGAAGCGATTCAGGATCAAAGGCATCATCCCCAGTAGCTAGAGCAAAAGGGGACAAATAAAGTTGGCATCAAGATCCTCAGGGAAGAGGGTGTGTGGTGTCTCACGCTTGGTGCAGTGTGGCCTCAAGACCAAAGATCAGACACCATGTGCCCATATTCTGCACATGTGAAGTGTTGGCTGTATCTCTAAATTGTTTTTATCTATTATTTCTTAAACTAGGGTTGATGACTGTTCTTCTGGCATTATAGCTTTTTCTATAAACTATTTTCAAGAGATATTTCAGAATATAAGTCCACAAGAAACTGGTTCAAATTAGCAGCCCCACTTTTTAGGTAAAAATATACCTTATCTATTTTTAGAAACAACGAAAAGAAAAATGATAAATGCAGGAGTTTTTTGAGGATAAGAATTTTGCTTATATAAAACTAATGCTATATGGAGTCAATGCCAATCTTTAAAAATAAGAAACATTTTTCTCAATCACAAGACACCACAGACTGTGCCTAATCAACCAGCATTGACCTCGTCTGGAAAAGTAATTTCTGATCTAAATGCATGCACTGAATTAACTTAGTTCTGCTGTGAAACAGGACCACAGGGAATTCCTGGTTCCAGGAAGGCACAGCTGGCACTGATCAAGCTCAACAACACAGCCCTGCTTTGTTTTCCTTGAGCTGGGTGGCACATTATGTACTAGGTGTTCTGGCAATCGCTGCTAATGCCCCTACCTCTGTTATTCTGTCTCATCACAGTCCTCTCTTCCCGAGCTCTAGGAAGGAAAGGAAGAACAAGGTCGCTTCTAAAGGGATGACACCTGTACTGAGATCCTAAATATAAAAAGAAAAAAACTAGACATTTGAACTCAAAATACACACTATTAAAATAATAGTTTCATAAAATCTCTTTCTGTACAAACTGAATTAAGACACAAGGCAGACCAGTAAACACTAGACTGAGTCAGAAGTTTTTTAATGAAATTATTCTGCTAATTTAGGAATCTGCCCTAGTGCTTAGTCCTATTACCCATCTATACCAGACAGAATGAAGACCAATGGACATAGTCTTTTTCACAATACATATGTGTCTATTATAACATTTACCTGATCCTATTAATACGTTTGGATGGTTGTCCTCCCTAATAGTCTGTGGACCATTGAAAGCAAAGCCAGTCAATATGCAATGCAGCAGCTCTAAGCATGGTGTAGATCACGAATGAGTGAATAAATAAAGAGATGAATGAATGAAAAGTTTTCAGTTTAAATTCCAATGTCCAGTAAGATGTCACCCAAATTCTGCCCTCCTCTCTGAGAATGATCAGATTTGAGTTTTAGAGACAATGTCAAATTTGATAGTTTCAAACAGGAGTAAAACATGATGAAACTATTATTTCAAAAAGATAAATCTGTTGGACAAAAAAAAATGGAGATTAACTAAGAATAATAAAAGTGTGAGATGAAATAAAATTGTGTCACTGTCAATAGAAGGGACAGAGTTGAAGACATTTTAAAGAAAAATAACTACCAGGGCTGGAGACTTGACAACCACTCCTTAAAATTACCTTTGTAGAGCCTTTCTTCTGTGCAGTTAAATCTACCTCTTAAGAGTTCATCTCATGTAACCTTTTACATGAGGCTCAACCATGTCCCAAATGTCCTGCTACACACCAGCCATTCACAGAATGGTAGACTGAGCAACTTCACTTTCACTTTTCACTTTTATGCACTGAAGAAGGAAATGGCAACCCACTCCAGTGTTTTTGCCTGGAGAATCCCAGGGACGGGGAAGTCTGGTGGGCTGCCATCTGTGGGGTCACAAAGAGTTGGACACGATTGAAGAGACTTAGCAGCAGCAGCCAACCCTCACCCTACATCTGTATGGAGGGTGCTTAGAAGCTCATTTTTCTTGGAACTAGCTCCTAGATCCCAAATACTTAGGTTTTCATTATGAATATCTGACTTAACATGATTCTCAAAGGTTCACTACATGACATGCTAATCCAGAAATTAAGTAGGTTGAAGCATTTTAGACATGTAGATTTATTTAACAGGAACAGATGTTCATGTTCAGTATGGCCAGCCAAGATTTCCCCCTTTTGTTTTAGAAACAACCATCTCAGTTTAATAATATCCAGTTATTTTTTGTCACCATATCAAAAGCAATTGTATTTCAGAAAGACGAGGTGCCAGTGCCTTAGATTTACCTTTGATTAGCATTCAGTATAAATCATGACACAAAACTACATACGCTGAAAAACACGAGTCTTTAAGAGCCATGTAATAGTCTCAGGAGCAGTACTGAAGAAAAGGGTTTTTTTCTATTTAATACTTTGAAAGTTACTACAATGATTACTTTTTTTCACAAGGGAAAAAAACTGGAAACCACTGAAAAATAAAAGTCTTATTTAACCTTAAATGAATCAGAGCCTCCTGCTAGAGATTTATCCTAGGGAGAAATGGTAAGTTAATTTGGAACTACCTTCATACAATTTACATTCTTTTGCAACATTCAAGACTTAATACAGATGAACATTTACTGTTTGCCCTTCTGATGCAAAACCAAGATTACTGCCAGATGGAAATCAGTTTTACCATCTCCCAACATCTGGCTCTCAACATGCTGCCAAAACAATGTCACTTTTAATGTTGACTGAGACCTGGGAACTCAGAGTCCTAGCCTAGGCTCTGATGTGGCTTTGTGGTCTGATCTAAAAGCCACATTATTGTTTTTCTGAATAACGTCCACTTATACAGACCAAGATTATTAGCATATACATTATAATAAAGTACATTTGAAAAGTATGATTATAAAAATACATACTTAACCTACATTCCAAAAAATTTATGGTCAAGTCCTTTTTTTTTTTAAGTTTATAAATATACAACTGTACTGAGCCATAGATTTTACTGGGAAATCTAGGATGACTACAAGAATCATTCTAGTCCTTTACCTGGGAGAGGTGCAGAGAACAACTTCCAGAAAAATACCACACTGGCATTGCAGGTGCTTTTAAAGACAAACTTGTTAGAGTTGTGTGTCTGGGAGAGAGGGGAAAGTGGGAAGGGAAACACTGTGAACCAGTCAGTCGTGTCCGACTCTTTGAGACCCCATGGACTGTCCATGGAATTCTCTGGCCAGAATACTGGAGTGGGTAACCTTTCCCTTCTCCAGGGAATCTTCCAACCCAGGGATTAAACCCAGGTCTCCTGCATTGTGGGCAGATTCTTTACCAGCTGAGTCACAAGGGAAGCCCAGGAATACCGAGTGGGTAGCCTATCCCTTCTGCAGTGGATCTTCCCGACCCAGGAATCAAACTGGGGTCTCCTGCATTGCAGGCAGATTCTTTACCAGCTGAGCTACTAGAGAAGTCCCTAGGGAAACACTGTAGCTCTTCTCAACTACCAATAGCACCATTTTCATTAAACACTGTCTCATCCTCTTGTACACATACACCCATAGATAAATAAACTTACAGTTCCATTCTATATCATTCTTTCATTGTAATTTTATTATGTTTAAATGTTTAAATTTTTATTATGTTTATTATGCTTATTTTTCTGTAAATTTATTATGTTTAAATAATATTGAACCTAGTGAGTTTTCATATATAATAAAACACATTTTATAATTAAACTTCAAAATGGTCTATCTGCTGATAAAATCTCTTTGAATAATGACTATCTTACTCCTCAGCCATTATTTCCACCTTCAAAAGCATTCATGCCAGTGAATGCCATATACTTACCATTCTCCAGTAGCACATCCACAGCCATAGTTGTCAGGTCTTTAGTACAAGCAGCCCGAACATCCTCAGCAGGAGCAGTGAATGTGCTAAGTCCTGTTAGTTTGTTGATGTAAACCATTCTTCCTAGAGTCACATCAAAATGCTGCTGCCAATCCAAAGAACATATGTTGGACCCTTCATTTTCAGAACAAGTTCTTGCTATGGCTATGGATTCCTCACTCTGAAAACAAGTTCCATTTTGGTCAGCTGTGGAATCTTCCACGCCACTCATTAACATTCTACTCAGAGAGAAAGGACTTCCAATCTGTTGTTTTGAAGCTATAAGAACATCTGAATCCTTACTGATAACTGTAGCATGGTCATAGTGCAGTACCAAAGGATTTCCTGGTATCTTCTCAGTGGTATTGTTGTCAGAATATGTTTCACTGTCTTTACTGAAGAGATTACTTTGTGTGACAGAGTCTGACATTGGGATATTGACACTATCTGTTTTTTATGCTCGTTTTTAAATAACTTACAAGAATCTAGGGTTAACCCACTGGACAAGTCATCATCTTTCCTACTGGAATCTAATTGTGGCAATTCATTAAAATGACTTACATCCATCCTTTGAGTCTCTCTTTCGGAATCCTTCAATCTGGATAATTTAGAGGCTAGTGATTCAGGTGACTTCTCAACATCCAAAAATTTCCTGTTAAAATGAGGTAACTCCTGTACAGTTACAGTGCTTTCTGTTAAGCAAAGCATCTGTTGTTCCAAACAATCATCTTCCTTGGAGAATGGAAACTTTTCTGAAGAAAACATGTGATTTACTGGTTGACAACTACTATTGGAATCATTATATTTCATAGTAGTGATTTCACAGATGTCAGAGTTGTCTAAGTGGTTTTTGTCTTTCCATGGAATGTCAGCTTCAACTTGAGGACTGAGATTGGTAGTGATTTCTAAAGTATTATTTTCCTCCACTTCAGTATTCAGAGGATTTTTAGCCTTCCCATATTGCCTCTTAAACTTCTCTAAAGATCCTAGTTGTGAACTTAAGCTTAGCTTCTTATGAGGTATGGGTTTGGCAGGACCAATCAACTTGTCTGTTTTCTTACTACCATCTGAAACATGTCTACCCCAAGAGAAAGAGGATGTGTTGGGTAATAAGCCACCTGTGTGTGATTTTTTACTACTTTCCTGAAAAATAGCAAAATTTTTATAAGCTGCTGTATGTTTGTTCTCTAGCTCATAATTTCGATCTGTGCTGCACAGACTTTTGTTGGGCAGTTGAGCAAATTCTTTACTTACAGTGCTGGTCAAATCTTTGCTGTTTGGAATCTCAACTGAATGGTGTGTTCTATTTCTAAATGTTTCTTTGGCACTCACAGGACCAGGTTGAGCATAACTTTTAAATAAATGTTCTGTTTCAGTTGATTTAGTTTGCTCATTCTGTACCACATGAGTTATGAAGCCAGTGGAACATAATTTAACTTGTCCATAACGAAAAACATTTATTTTTCCACAAGTACTAGGTTTTTTTCTTTTCTCTTCCTCTCTCTGAGCACTAGGTTCTCCTGATAATGCTATCTCAAAAGACAGAGGTTGGCATTCCATTTCAGTAGCATCTTTAAATCTCTCTGGTTGATTCTGAATTCTGTTATTTTCCAGGATGTTGGTAGCCATGCTATTAACAGTAGTACTTACTTTCTGTATTTCTAGATCTTCTCCACTCCCCTCAAAGTGATATAATGTCTGAAAAGAGCTTCCAAACATTTCTGAACTGGTTCCACATGGATTTTCTGAAGAGTTATGTTCCAAGCAAGATTTTTATATTTCTTATTTTCTCCCAATTCTGATGCTCCAGCTGTCTCTTGTTCTAAGTTCCTTGACTGTGAGCAAGCACTGTCTTCATTTTGCAAAGATGACTCTGCCATTTTACAATGGGCTGGCCCATCGGATTTGTAAGTGTACAAAAATGAATCATTTGTCTTTTTTCTGATAGCTTCCGAATCCCTAGAACTTTGTGTGCTTATGTTTTCTACAGGAGCTTTTCTTTTCACAGCTTTTGACTGCAAATTGAACACCTCGTAGGAATCCAAAATATTATTACATGCTTCTTGGAAACTGACCTGGCCACACTTTTCATCAGAGGACACTTGCTTCTGAAGACTGGCACTAAATAAACTAAAATCATTATCTTCACTAAATTCCTTAATGTCTTCACTTGATAATTCCACAAATAATTTTTCTTTCTTTAAAAACATTTTTACTCCTTCCTGAATGCAAACCAAAAGAGTATCCCAGTTCTGAAACTCAATCAGGGTTTTTGCTGGCTCCAGGCACACATCATACTCACAGAACTGGCACTGCACATTGATTACATAGATCCCATGGAGTTCCGGGTTAGACCTAGGCCGAGGACTTGAATTCATTTGCCTACTGGCAGAACCACTCTTTGGTTTGCATATAATACTTTCTTTCCTTAATAAAAGTCAATGAGTTTATGCAACTTTGTCCTTAAAACTAACCTCTTGTTCACAAACAAAAACTGCATATTCTTATTATAATGTGCTTCAGAGCTGATAAAGCCAGTAAGCTCAAACTCCTTATATTTAAAATTTATTTCTCTTAACTTTTGGGACTTACCCAGTCCATAAATTTGACAAAATCGGGAACATATGTCTTTGGTTTTAGGGAGTTGAAGAACCATGGAACCAGAAACATCATTTCTCAAAGAGAAAGAAATGGAAGGGTGCATGAGTGACAGAGCTTCTATCCTCTGCCTAACCTTCTCAAACTCCAGTCTAGGATCCATGCATTTCCTCCTAACAGGTAATTGATAAAACAGATTATATACAGTGACTGTTGTCCCGGTACTTGGTCGAGTTAAGTCAGCTTCACAAGCTTTCAGGGCTTTCCCATTCTGAAACAGTTTCACAAATGTTTTCATCGACTTGTTTTTCTTGGATGAAATTTCCACAGCACTGGCCATATCTGCTATACTGGCCAATGCCTCCCCCGGAAACCATAAAACCTTGGGTTCTCCAAGTCTTGTACGGAGTTGCATTTACTGGTGAAATAACGATTTCCCACCTTGTCTACATCATCACTCCCCATCCCAAAGCCATTGTCTATCACTTGAACTTGGAAGGTTTCCATGTTCACCCTGACAGCCACACATTTTGCTTCAGCATCAATACTGTTGAGGGCAAGCTCCTCAACACATTGGCCTAAGGAGCATACAGCCAAACCAGAACGCAATTTAGCCTGTACTTCAGCTGATAAGCATTTGATCATGGCAGGTAGAAAGCTGTTGAGAATGCCAGGCAGTGGTTCCCTTTTCTGACTGGAAATAATTGCCTATGGGAGAAAAACAAAACACACACACACACACAATTAAAGCTTCAGAGTTACGCGGCATCAACCATTTCTCTCAAGCATTATAAAGAAATATTTGAGGTAAATGGAATCTCTTATTAACAAAACAAAAATTATACTTCTGATCTCTAGGAAGATCAAACAGCTCAGATTTGGCACAGCAGATTTAACATCCAAAACAGCATTCATAATTTCATAATTTTTACTGCTCCTAAATCCCAAATGCCCTAAGTGAAATCATCATCACACTTGAAGTTGACCCCTACAGTGTTCAAACTGCCAATCACTTCACCAAAAACAGATGCCTAATTTCCGCTAAGAAACATTAGCTAGAAATCATTCATGAAAAAAATGTCCAAGCTAGTTTCATAACATTTATCCATTACACAATAACCATGACTTTTAGAAAAAAATTACAATGAAGTGTTAAGACACTGTACTAATTAGGGTGAAGGAAGAGGAGGAAATGAAATCAAATTATTCTATCAAAGAGCGATAATTATTATAATAATTACTATTGGTTAAATGTTATCTCGGGGAAAAGAGACTAATAATAGGAACGGGTAGCGCAGGAAAATTCCTTTGCCTTTTAAGCCTTTATGATTTGATTTTTCAGTCTTGTACATGTATTACTAAGTTTTCAGAAGGCCCTTACCTATTACTACTTATGATTTATCATTTTGTATTAATACTCTTTTGGTCTTTACAGATGGCCCCAAACTACCTCAGCAATAATAATGATGGCAAGGGGATCTTTAAACAAGAGTTTTTCTTGCAGCTAAAAATGACAGTTCAATGAAAGGTCCCCTTCCCTTCACAGCTGAGTAGCATGGGCTGGACCATCTCACGAGTGGTAGGGCTTGTTTATCAAACTTGGGGAAAATCAGAGCTCTAATTGCAGATCTGATGGTTTCTAAGATAATGTACTTTGCAGCCGACAAAAAATGAGAGGTCAAGGTTTGGTAACTATTCTTACTGGTACCCCACAATCAACAATTTCCGATTTCCTGATTACGGGGCTTTCGGGGTTCCTGTGACAAGTGGGACGATTTGATCCGGGTTCAGAGCTGAGAAAGCTTGCAGGAAGAGGAGGGCCGCGTCCGCACCGCACCCCACCCCACCCCCCGCGGCCGTAAGACTCAAGCTCCACCCCCGCGCCCTCCCAGCTGGCAACCGGAAACCCCGGCCCGGCCCGCCCAGGTTCGGGCGCTCGGCTGAAGGCAGGCCGGGAGACGTCCTGGGCCCACGCGCGGCGGGTCCGTAAGGCTAGCCTGCAGCGGTCGCCAAGGCCCTTCGAGTGGTAGAAGAGCTCCCAGAATGATCCTCTGGTCGCGCGCTTTCACCCCAAGTCACCTGGAATCGTACCTCCCCAACTCCCTGATACCAACCGCCTCGGCCGCCGGGCGCGCGCTCGTTGGCTGGTGAGGCTCGTACACGTGAGGCTCGTGCACGCGCGAGCCCGCGAGCATGCGCTTCTGAGGAGCCGCGCGGGGGACGCCGTCCAGTCCGTGACACCCCGATGCGCATGCGCACCATGTGTCGCCGGCTTGGAAACGTGTCCCCAGGTCTCTTCTCACAGGTACACCGAGGTTTCCAGTCTTTATCCCGTTTTATCATGGTGTGAAAAGCTGTTTCTAGCAATTTTTACTCGTTTTTTCCCTTTTCCCCTTTCTCATTTCTGCTGTGTGTGTACTACCACTTAATTCAACAGAGGCTTCCTAGGTGCTGCAGTAGTAAACAATTCGGCTTGCCAACGCAGGAGATGAAGGTTTGATCCCTGGGTAGGGAAGAGCCCCTGGAGGAGGACATGGCAACCTACTCCAGTATCCTTGCCTAGAAAATCCCATAGAGGAGCCTGAGAGAGTGCAGTCCATGGGGTTGCAAAGAGGCACGACTAAGCACGATATTTTATTTGCTTATCTGTCTGCTCACTAGAATGTGGATATTTATCTATTTTTATTTACTGCTGTATCCCCATGGCAAGAACAGTGCCTGGCTTATATTTGGCACTCAAATATTAATCTGGAGCTTTCCACCTTAAAGATCTATAGTTATTTCAAAGCTGGAAAAGATGAAGAATCTATATAGCTCTATTCTTAATTTACAGATGAAAACAACAAGACTCTGTTCACTGACTTTTTTTTGTTATTTTTCTAATGGAATGAGAGTGGACCTCTAAGGGCACTGTGAGATCAGTTCAGTCGTATCCAACTCTTTGGGACCCCATGAACCACAGCATGCCAGGCCTCCGTGTCCATCACCAACTCCCAGAGTTGTCCATTGCGTCAGTGATGCCATTAATCCTCTGTCATCCTCTTCTCCTCCTGCCCTCAATCTTTCCCAGGGTCTTTTCAACTGAGTCAGCTCTTCGCATCAGGAGGCCAAAGTATTGGAGTTTCAGCTTCAACATCAGTCCTTCCAATGAACACCGAAGACTTATCTCCTTTAGGATGGACTGGTTGGATCTCCTTGCAGTCCAAGGGACTCTCAAGAGTCTTCTGCAACACCACAGTTCAAAAGCATCAATTCTTCGGTGCTCAGCTTTCTTAATAGTCCAATTCTCACATCCATACATGACCGCTGGAAAAACCATAGCCTTGACTAGATGGACCTTTGTTGGCAATGTCTCTGCTTTTGAATATGCTGTCTAGGTTGGTCATAACTTTCCTTCCAAGGAGTAAGCATCTTTTAATTTCATGGCTGCAGTCACCATCTGCAGTGATTTTGGAACCCAAAAAAATAAAGTCAGCCACTGTTTCCCCATCTATTTGCCAAGAAGTGATGGGACCGGATGCCATGACCTTAGTTTTCTGAATGTTGAGCTTTAAGCCAACTTTTTCACTCTCCTCTTTCACCTTCATCAAGAGGATCTTTAGTTCTTCCTCACTTTCTGCGATAAGGGTGGTGTCACCTGCCACGTCTGAGGTTATTGATATTTCTCCCAGCAATCTTGATTCCAGCTTGTGCTTCCTCCACCCCAGCATTTCTCATGATGTACTCTGAATATACATCATGGAGAAAAGGAAAGATATACTCATTTGAATGCAGAGTTTCAAAGAATAGCAAGGAGAAATAAGAAAGCCTTCCTATTTAAGAAAGCCTTTGCTGCTTAAATAAGCACAGTGACAATATACAGCCTTGACGTACTACTTTTCCTATTTGGAACCAGTCTGTTGTTCCAGGTCCAATTCTAACTGTTGCTTCCTGACCTGCATACAGGTTTCTCAAGAGGCAGGTCAGGTGGTCTGGTATTCAGAATTTTCCTCAGTTTACTGTGATCCACAGAGTCAAAGGCTATGGCATAGTCAGTAAAGCAGAAATAGATGTTTTTCTGGAACTCTCTTGCTTTTTCCATGATCCACTGGATGTTGGCAAGTTGATCTCTGGTTCCTCTGGCTTTTCTAAATCCAGCTTGAACATCTGGAAGTTCACTGTTCATGTATTGCTGAAGCCTGGCTTGGAGAATTTTGAGCATTACTTTACTAGCGTGTGAGATGAGTGCAATTGTACTGTAGTTTGAGCATTCTTTGGCATTGCCTTTCTTTGGGATTGGAATGAAAACTGACCTTTTCCAGTCCTGTGGCCACTGCTGAGTTTTGCATATATGCTGCCATATTGAGTGCAGCACTTTCACAGCATCACCTTTTAGGAGTTGAAATAGCTCAACTGGAATTCCATCACCTCCACTAGCTTTGTTTGTAATGATGCTTCCTAAGGCCCACTTGGCTTCATATTCCAGGATGTCTGGCTCTAGGTGAGTGATCACACCATCATGATTATCTGGGTTGTGAAGATTTTTTTTGTATAGTTCTGTGTATTCTTGCCACCTCTTCTTAATATCTTCTGCTTCTGCTAGGTCTATACCATTTCTGTCTTTTATTGAGCCCATCTTTCCATGAAAAGTTCCCTTGGTATCTGAAATTTTCTTGAAGAGATCTCTAGTCTTTCCCATTCTTTTGTTTTCCTTTATTTCTTTGCGTTGATCACTGAGGAAGGCTTTCTTATTTCTCCTTGCTATTCTTTGAAACTCTGCATTCAAATGAGTATATCTTTCGTTTTCTTCTTTGCTTTTTGCTTCTCTTCTTTTCACAGCTATTTGTAAGGCCTCTTCAGACAGCCATTTTGCTTTTTGCATTTCTTTTTCTTGGAGATGGTCTTGATCCCTGTCTCCTGTATGATATCATGAACCTCTGTCTATAGTTCTTCAGGCACTCTGTCTATCAGATCTAGTCCCTTAAATCTATTTGTCCCTTCCGCTGTATAATTGTAAGGGATTTAATTTAGGTCATACCTGAATTTTCCAACCTAGATAGCATATTCAAAAGCAGAGACATTACTTTGCCAACAAAGGTCCATCTAGTCAAGGCTATGGTTTTTCCAATGGTCATGTATGGATGTGAGAGTTGGACTGTGAAGAAAGCTGAGCGCTGAAGAATTGATGCTTTTGAACTGTGGTGAAGAAGTTAAAATTGATTCTTTTGAACTGTGGAGAAGACTCTTGAGAGTCCCTTGGACTGCAAGGAGATACAACCAGTCCATTCTGAAGGAGATCAACCCTGGGTGTTCTTTGGAAGGACTGATGCTACAGCTGAAACTCCAATACTTTGGCCACCTCATGCGAAGAGTTGACTCATTGGAAAAGACTCTAATGCTGGGAGGGGTTGGGGGCAGGAGGAGAAGGGGACGACAGAGGATGAGATAGCTGGATGGCATCACTGACTGGATGGATGTGAGTTTGAGTGAACTCCAGGAGTTGGTGATGGACAGGGAGATCTGGCGTGCTGTGATTCATGGGGTTGCAAAGAGTCAGAGATGACTGAGCGACTGAACTGAACTGAATGGTCTAGTAGTTTTCCCCACTTTCTTCAATTCAAGTCTGAATTTGACAATAAGGAGTTCATGATCTGAGCCACAGTCAGCACTTTGTCTTGTTTTTGCTGACTGTATAGAGCTTCTCCATCTTTGGCCGCAAAGAATATAATCAGTCTGACTTCGGTGTTGGCCATCTGGTGGTGTCCATGTGTAGAGTCTTCTCTTGTGTTGTTGGAAGAGGGTGTTTGCTATGACCAGTGCATTTTCTTGGCAAAACTCAATTAGCCTTTGCCCTGCCTCATTCCGCATTTCAAGGCCAAACTTGCCTGTTACTCCAGGTGTTTCTTGACTTCCTACTTTTGCATTCCAGTCCCCTATAATGAAAAGGACATCTTTTTTGAGTGTTACTTCTAAAAGGTCTTATAGGTCTTCATAGAACCGTTCAACTGCAGCTTCTTCAGCGTTACTGGTCATTTACACAGCGTTACTGTGTGATTAGGTGTTTTGGAAATTGATGACCAACCTTCAGCTGTTTCTTTGTCTTGAGTATTTTTATTTTTAAAACTTTGCATTTATTTTTTGCTATGCTGGCTTTCTCTAGTTGCAGTGAGTTGGGGCTGCTCTCTGGTCTGAGGTGCACAGGCTTCTCATTGTGGGGGCTTCTCTTGCTGTGGAGCACAGGCTCTAGAGCGAGGGCTCAGTAGTTGGGCTGTGAGAGGTGAGATCTTCCTGGAACAGGGATCAAACCTGTGTCCCCTGCACTAGCAAGTGGACTCCCAACCTCTGGCTCACCAAGGAAGTCCAAAACCTTGTATTTTTAAAGATTAGAATTTATGACCAACATGTCAAACCCAGTAACCATTTGATATATACTTTTTTATTGGCTTACAAAATCAAATCAGGAGATAGATAATCTAAGTCTGATGAAGGAAAATGCTTACTGCTTGAATTAGTTCATTCCAATCCCAAAGAAAGGCAATGCCAAAGAATGCTCAAACTACAGTACAATTGCACTCATCTCACACGCTAGTAAAGTAATGCTCAAAATTCTCCAAGCCAGGCTTCAGCAATACGTGAACCCTGAACTTCCACATGTTCAAGCTGGTTTTAGAAAAGGCAGAGGAACCAGAGATCAAATTGCCAACATCCACTGGATCATGGAAAAAGCAAGAGAGTTCCAGAAAAACATCTATTCTGCTTGATTGACTATGCCAAAGCCTTCAACTGTGGATCACAATAAACTGTGGAAAATTCTGAAAGAGATGGACATACCAGACCACCTGACCTGCCTCTTGAGAAACCTATATGCAGGTCAGGAAGCAACAGTTAGAACTGGACCTAGAACAACAGAATGGTTCCAAATAGGAAAAGTAGTACGTCAAGGCTGTATATTGTCACCATGCTTATTTAACTTATATGCAGAGTACATCATGAGAAATGCTGGGCTGGAAGAAGCACAAGCTGGAATCAAGATTGCTGGGAGAAATATCAATAACCTCAGATATGCAGATAACACCACTCTTATGGCAGAAAGTGAAGAGGAACTAAAAAGCCTCTTGATGAAAGTGAAAGCGGAGAGTGAAAAAGTTGGCTTAAAGCTCAACATTCAGGAAATGAAGATCATGGCATCTGGTCCCATCACTTCATGGGAAATAGATGGGGAAGCAGTGTCAGGCTTTATTTTGGGGGCTCCCAAATCACTGTAGATGGTGACTGCAGCCATGAAATTAACAGATGCTTACTCCTTGGAAGAAAAGTTATGACCAACCTAGATAGCATATTCAAAAACAGAGACGTTACTTTGCCAACAAAGGTCCATCTAGTCAAGGCTATGGTTTTTCCTGTGGTCGTGTATGGATGTGAGAGTTGGATTGTGAAGAAAGCTGAGTGCCGAAGAATTGATGCTTTTGAACTGTGGTGTTGGGAAGACTCTTGAGAGTCCCTTGGACTGCAAGGAGATCCAACCAGTCCATTCTAAAGGAGATCAGCCCTGGGATTTCTTTCGAAGGAATGATGCTGAAGTGAAACTCCAGTAACTTTGGCCACCTCATATGAAGAATTGACTCATTGGAAAAGACTCTGATGCTGGGAGGGATTGGGGGCAGGAGGAGAAGGGGACGATAGAGGATGAGATGGCTGGATGGCATCACTGACTTGATGGACGTGAGTCTGAGTGAACTCCGGGGAGTTGGTGATGGACAGGGAGGCCTGGCGTGCTGCGATTCATGGGGTCGCAAAGAGTCGGACATGACTGAGTGACTGAACTGAACTGAACTGAATTAGTTTGCTAAGGCTGCCATAACAAAATATCAGACTAGGCTGCTTAAACAATAGAAATGTATCTTGTCCCAGTTCTGGAGTCTAGAAATCTGAAGGTCAAAGTGCTGACATGATGCATGATGGTAAGGCCTCTCTCCTTGACTGGTAAATTGCTGTCTTCTTCCTCTGTCTTCACAGGTTCTTTCCTCTGTGCACAGACACCTATGTCTAAATTTCCTCTTCTTATAAGGACACTAGGGTGTATTGGATTAGGGCCCACCCTAATGACCCCATTTAACCTTAATTACCTCTATAAAGGCCCTCTCTCAAATATAGTTGCATACTGAGGTATTGAGAGGATTTCAACATGTGAATTTGGCAGGGGTGAGGGGGTAACACAGTTTAACACATAGCATCAGTTTATGTGAATTCCTTACCTGGAGGAAAGAAATGACAGTAGAAAACTCCAGAAAATGTAAAATAATTAGTTCAGGATATCATTTGTGTATGTGCTGTGCTCAGTCATGTCTCTTTGGGACCCCATGGACTGTAATAACCCGCCAGGCTTTCTGTCCAGGAGATTCTCCAGGCAAGAATATTGGAGTGGGTTGCCTTTTCCCCCTCCAGGGGATCTTTCCAACCTAGGGATTGAACCTGGGGTTTCCTGCATTGGTAGGTGGGTTCTTTACTGTCGAGCCAACAGGGAAACCCAGATATCATTTGAAAAGTTAACAAATTGAAGTTTAGGATTTTTGTTCTTTTTAAAAAATATTTATTTTTATTTATTTATTTGGCTGCACAAGGTCTTAGTTGTGGCATGTGGGATCTACTAGTTCCCCAACCAGGGATCAAACCCAGGGCCCCAGCCTTGAGAGCTCACAGTCTTAGCCACTGGACACCAGGGGAGTCCCAGGATTTTTGTTCTTATTAGGTACAATTTCCTGAAGAAAATTTCATGGAAACTATTAAAAAGAAATGATGAAAAGTAACTGCTTTTTCTTTCAGACTTCCTTAAGTTACCTCCAAATTCTCTTCCCAAAGATGTTCACAGAGTAAATGCCTCTTATTTTGCCCAAAATGAAGTTCATCAAAAGAAAATAAGTTATCTTACACAGAAAGTTCTGTTTTTATTGATTAGAATTGCGTATAGTTGTAATTCTTTCATCACACATATAATACACAGTAACCATCAAGTAACTGATGCTAAAGTAACTTATTGACAAATTCTAATATTGAACACAGAATAGTTCTATCTCTATTAACAATAAAAAACAAAACCGCTAAGTATCTTGGAAAATTTAAATGCAGACCATCATTTCACAATTTGGAAGTCTGCGTAGTCCAGCTTTACGATGACCTTCTCATTGTGGAAGCGTGCCCTGTCGATGTGTGACTTGGGACTTCCTTTTGTCTCAAGCCATTCCTGCATATGACGTACTTTGGAGGTGGGCCCTTGCAATCGTCCTTGCACTGTGCCCTGGTCAGTGTTCTGGACCCAGCCTACTAATCCAAGCTTTTACCCTCAGCCTAAGGGAAAGAAAAAGACAAGAAAGAGAAATCCAGTGAGACTGAACAAAACAAAGCAAGACTACAATCTCTTGCCAGAACCTTGGCCTACAATCAAGCCACTGAAGCTAATTTGATATTGTCCAGCACAGTCAAAACAGAACTACAGCAAGGAGAATCTCATTGCTGATCTTAATATGAATTGTTGACCACATAACTCCATTTCTTTCTTCTACCCTATAAAACCCAGGCACCAGAATTCTTCACTGTTTAGTCAATTTGATTAAGTACTGAAGATTTAAGACCAAATCAGATATTTTCAAAATGATTCTCGAAGGCTGATTCTTGTTAGGATACTGGACTATATCGTGTTCATTTTCCTCCTCCTAATCAAGAATCTAATAGATATATTAAATAGAAAAAAGAATAAAGTTATCTGATCCTTCTGTTTCTCTTTAGCCAAGACCATACCTAAACAAACCCAGATGATTAAGTGTTCATTATATCTTTAAAGATCATTAGGGAGTATTTCACAATTTCCTGGGCAAATCATTCCATTGTTCTCACTGTAGAGAAACTGTCTAATCCAAGGTCTTTACCTTGCATTCAAAGCCCACTTTCTCTCATCCTCTGAGAGAAGGAAAAAGTTGCTGGTGATCAGCCTCTAAACATCTACATTTCATAAGACCACATTAACTATTGTTTTCACTTGACTTTCTTCTGTCTAAATAATCACAAGGCCTTTAATGTTGAATAAGCTTAGGAAAAACATCTAATCATTGTGACCGCTCTTTTCTTAGACTTTTATTGTTCTTTCCTATAAAGCATTAACTGTGAAATAACTGAAAATTGGGTGAAAGCAGTAATGTTTCAGAGGCAATTTTATTTTTGTAAAATTTCCAACTAAGGATTTATAAAAGTTATTGCTTGTTACATTCTATCTAAATAGAAGGAGTTGGATTACAAAAGAAAATGGGAGTTAACATGACTGCATGCCCAAATGCTGGACTAGTGATCTAGTAAATATGGGAAATTGCTGGAGTTGGCCAAAGAAAATGTTATGCAGAGCAAAAGTATGTTTGATGAGGAACTGAAGTATTCATCAAATCAGTTATGTTCAAAGCAAAGACATGTTTGCATAATGAACAAAAGAGACTTCGGTCAAATAACAGTTTGAAGGATATGGAGGAAATTAAGGAATGAAGAAAAATAAGAGATATCTACAGCATGATTAAGGGTTGTAGATTGAAGCATTAGAATACAGAAAATGGATTTGAATAAGACTCCATATCCCACTGACTTTGTGCAACAACTGCACCCTCTCCTATTTCATATTAACCCAGAGGAGTGGGCCATGCCTAGTTTATAGTTACCTTATATGGTAACTTGCTATAAGAATGATTGTGTTGAGGTTTTGAGCAGGAGGTTATAATAGTTCAATACATTTTAAACTGCAGCGTGATTTATCTGAACGCCTGAGAGTAAACAAAACACTCCCAACTTTGACAGGTGTTGAGAATGGGGATTTCCTGTGGGTTTTATCTGGGCACTGGATTCTGTTATTTTTAAATGGTAACACAATATTGCTGAGTCATGTTCAGCTTTGACTATATATCTAAACAAGCAAGTAGTGTTCTCTCCTAAGAAAATTCGAAAAAGCTGATTCTCCCTCATAACCATATTTCCTTTTGAACAGTCATCTGGAAACACTTTAAGGATTATAATGACCAATTCTCGTCTCAATCTAAAAAAGGTTATCCTCAAACCAATAACCTAGACCTTCCACATTAAGAAACTAGAAAGAGAGGAGCAAACTGAACTCAAATCAAGCAAAAATGGGAAATAATAAAGATTACAGCAGGAGTTAATAAATAAAACAGAGATAAAGAAACTTCTCTGGTGGTACAGTGGTTAAGAATCTGCCTTGCAGTGCGGGTTTGATCCTTGGTAGGGGAACTAATTTCCTACATGCCCCAGAGCAACTAAGACACACAACCCCCCAACCCCAACTAGGGAGTCGTTGCTCAACAACAAAAGATCTGCAGGACTCAAGGAAGATCCTGTTAGCCACAACTAAAAGACCCACCACAGCCAAATAAATATTTTAAAATTGTTTTTCTGTATTCTTTTATCTCTTTTTACACTGAGGGTTGGGAGGTGCTATACCGATGGGCTCTCCTGCTATCTGCTCCTTTTCCCTCAACAACTTCAATTAATCTTCATTAATTTTTAATCCATTTATTAAGTCACAGGAACTTACCCTACGTGAAAGTGAAAGTTGCTCAGTTGTGTCTGACTCTTTGTGACCCCATGGACTATATAGTCCATGGAATTCTCCAGGCCAGAATACTGGGTGGGTAGCCTTTCCCTTCTGCAAGGGATCTTCCTAACCCAGGGATTGAACCCAGGTCTCCCGCATTACAGGTGGATTCTTTACCAGCTGAGACACAAGGGAAGCCCAAAATGCTCAACTGGGTAGCCTATCCCTTTTCAGGGGATCTTCCTGACCCAGGAATCGAACCAGGGTCTCCTGCATTGCAGTCAGATTCTTTACCAACTGAGCTATCAGAGAAGCCTACCCTACTTAACTGGAGGCAAAGCTATCTGGAACATAGCTCTTGCTATGACTTTCAGTAATTCTTTTCTTCCAACAGGCACTTCCTATATGAGCAGGGAACAGGGGAACTGATTTGCAAATCATTGGAAAAAGAGGTAGTGGCACTTAACATTCACATTTCAAAGATTCAGGTTTGAACGTTAAAGTGGCTTTGGCAAGTTCTGCAGTCTTAACTCATTATCTTTGGGGTTAGGCAATGGCCTAACTGGGAAGGCAATGGCCTGATATTCCCCTATAGAAAACAGAAGGCAAACTAAGACTGCATCTTTGTCATTAGGGAAGATTGATGAAAGTGAAAGAGGAGAGTGAAAAAGCTGGCTTAAAGCTCAACTTTCAGAAAACAAGATCATGGCTTCTGGTCCCATCACTTCATGGGAAATAGATGGGGAAACAGTGGAAACAGTGTCAGACTTTATTTTGGGGGCTCCAAAATCACTGCAGATGGTGACTGCAGCCATGAAATTAAAAGACGCTTACTCCTTGGAAGGAAAGTTATCACCAATCTAGATAGCATATTCAAAAGCAGAGACATTACTTTGCCAACAAAGGTCCATCTAGTCAAGGCTATGGTTTTCCAGTAGTCATGTATGAATGTGAGAGTTGGATTATGAAGAAAGCTGAGTGCCGAAGAATTGATGCTTTTGAACTGTGGTGTTGGAGAAGACTCTTGAGAGTCCCTTGGACTGCAAGGAGATCCAACCAGTCCATTCTAAAAGGAGATCAGTCCTGGGATTTCTTTGGAAGGACTGATGCTAAAGCTGAAACTCCAATACTTTGGCCACCTCATGCAAAGAGTTGACTCATTGGAAAAGACTCTGATGCTGGGAGGGGATTGGGGGCAGGAGGAGAAGAGGACAACAGAGGATGAGATGGCTGGATGGCATCACCGACTCGATGAACATGAGTTTGGGTGAACTGCAGGAGTTGGTGATGGACAGGGAGGCCTGGGGTGCTGCAGTTTTTGGGGTCGCAGAGTCAGACATGACTGAGTGACTGAACGGAACTGAACTGAACTGAGTAAAGTTAAGGCAGAAGCTGTCAATAGTCTGTTCATACCCTCAATTACTGATATGTCATAGTAATACCAGACTCCATGTTCAGTGTTAACTATTACTTACCCTGGAATGAATAAAGCATTTTCATTAGAAAAGCTTCACCTGGAAAAAGTGTTGTTGCTTAGTCCCCAAGTCATGTCTGACTCTTTGTGACACCTTGGACTGTAGCCCTCCAGGCTCCTCTGTCCATGGGATTTCCCTGACAAGAATATTGGAGTGGGTTGCCATTTCCTCCTCCAAGGGATCCCCAAGGGATCTTTCTGACCTAGAGATAGATAGAACCCATGTCTCTTGCATTGGCAGGAGATTCTTTACCACTGAACCACCTGGGAAGTCCTCCCCTGGAAAAGGTACTTGTTCTTTAAAACCTAAAATGAGCAGAATTAAGGAATTAAGTAGGGGAATGAGAGAGAGTTGAAGAGAAAAAAAGGTCTGAAGAAAATGCAACAGCTACAGATGAAGCAGGTACATAAATTACATAGTTATTTAAATGTCATCTCTTTGATCAATGTTAACTTTCCTGTAAGAATTGTGATTTGTTTTGATGATGCCCCAATAGGGAGAACTGGGAAGCCCTTTCTCTTTGTAAAAGAGAAGCTCATCCATATATGTGTTGGTACTCAATACCGCTGTTAGACCAATAATAACAGCAGACAAAGCTTCCAGTAGGGATTCCCATGTGACTCAGTGGTAAAAGAATCCACCTGCCAATGCAAGAGACCTGGGTGGAGAAGATCCCCTGGGGGAGGAAATGGCAACCCACTCTAGTATTCTCGCTGGGAAAATCCCATGGACAGAAGAGCCTGGCGGGCTATAGAGTCCGTGGAGCTGCAGAGTCAGACACAACTGAGCATGAGCACACACACACACACAAAGCTTCCATTTGCGTGTGGTTTACCCATTGCAAAACATTTTCATACCTATTCTTCCACAAACCACCTCTTTGCCATTCAGCTACCAAAGAGCCAGCTTCTTCAAAGCATATTTTTCAGGAACATGTCTCTTGTTCCCATGCTGATAACATAGGTAGGGCCACATACCTGAGTGTACTTGCGGAAAAACACTCCTTGCACCTTTCCAAAATTTCATAATCCACTGATATCAGGGTATCACCTTCTGCCATGCTCATGGTCAAACCTGTCAGAGACAAGGATAGCAGAAAAGTAAAGGACTCATTATCCTATTCTAGGGCCCCCAATCATTAGGCAGAAAGGGTCATCACATCCATAATTATGCATCCTTAACCACTGCGACCTCTCCCTGACCTTAAGGTGCCCGTACTTCGGATACGTGTAAGCGCGGGTGTCTGAAGTAACAGGAAGACACCTGCAAGGGAGCTTCGGGTCGCGATTGCCCACAGAGGCCTCTTTTGGGGCAATTACCTGCTTATCCAATTACCTCCCTAAACCCATCCCCGGTCCCGCTCCCTCTCCATCCTTCCCTCCTCCCACAGACCTGCCTTCCACGCTGCCGCCAGTACCTCCTCCTATTAAATTTTAGGGCTAATCGAACTCACAGGCACGCCCCGGGTTCCTGTCCCAGGCTCACCCTCCCTTATCGTCCTCTCAAGCATTAGGGACTACCCGGCAGACCACCAGGCCAACAGTCACCCCCTCAGCCGCGTAACCGCCGGGCCCGGAAGCTTAGAAGGCGTTTCCTCCTTCGCCGCCTCTCCTGTCCATCACCTGCATCGGCCAATCACGCACGGCGCGCTCGGCCCAGGGCCCGCCTAGAGGGTGGGATTTCGGGAGGCGCGTGTCTAGGGGGCCCGAGCCTCGGGCTTGGGGAGGATCTGTCCAGGGTCTCGGCCACGACTCCACAGACCGAGTCTTCATCCTACCTTGGTCACTAAGCGCACCTCATTTTTTTTTTTGTTTCTCCTGGGAGAAGGAGGAAGACGAAGAAACACAGTCATTCTGTAAATAATTACTGAGAGCCTCTGTGCCAGGCACAGTTCTAGGTCCTTGACACGCGTTAAGAAAAAAAAGGATCCCTGGATTGGAGGAGCTTAAATTCTGGAGACAGAGACGGACGGCAAACACTAAACATCATAAACAAAACAAAAAAAATTAAATAGAAGACAAATTTTTTCTGCCCTTTTCCTCAGTTCCCCTCCAATTCTGGGTCATGTCTAAGTTTGGAATTGGAAGCAGTAGCGACAAGAGTGTAGGAGGTCGCACACAAGGTTATTTCTCCCACTGTGATTCTGGAAGCTGCCCACCAGAGTCTACCTTACTAAGTCAGTCTGCCTCACTAAGAAAACTCTAAACAATGCTTATCTAAAGCAACCAATCACAAACACAAACAAAATAACCCAGCGCTCCAGAATCACAACTGAATCAGTCAGCCTAAGCCAAGTGACCAGGAGAAGGCAACTGGCAGCCCACTCCAGTGTTCTTGCCTGGAGAATCCCAGGGCTGCTGTCTATGGGGTCGCACAGAGTCGGACACAACTGACACGACTTAGCAGCAGCAGCAAGCCAAGTGACCAAGTTGCATGAATTTCTTTAGGGAGAAGGAAATTGTCAAGGGGGTTGTGGGTGTTGATTGTTAGAAGTAGGGTCATCTCGTGTATATCAGTCACTCAGTCATGTCTGACTCTTTGTGACCCCATGGACTGTAGCCCACCAGGATCCTCTGTCCATGGAATTCTCCAGGCAAGAATACTGGAGTAGGTTGTCATTTCCTTCTCCAGAGGATCTTCCCCACCCAGGGTTGAACCCAGGACTCCTGCATTGGAGGCAGACTTTTACTGTCTGAGCCA
Source organism: Nanger dama (assembly GCA_917880005.1). Taxonomy (NCBI): domain Eukaryota; kingdom Metazoa; phylum Chordata; class Mammalia; order Artiodactyla; family Bovidae; genus Nanger; species Nanger dama. Next base: position 17,168,240 of record CAKJTW010000003.1, on the reverse strand, counting down.
CAAGAGAAGCCCAAAGGTCACCTTGCAGGCATTTATATCCAGGTATCCTATGATTAAGAATGCATATGGGACTTCCTTGGTGGGACAGTGGATAAGACTGTGCCTGCCAAAACAGGGGACTTGGGTTTGATCCCTGGTCCAGGAAGATCTCACGTGCCTCAGAGCAACCAGCTCCATGTGCCACAACTACTGAGTCCATGCTCTAGAGCCTGAGAGCCACAACTACTGAGCCTACGTGCTGTAACTGCTGAAGGTCAAGTGCCTAGAGCTTGTGCTCTGCAATATGGGAGGCCACCTCAATGAGAAGCCCTTGCACTGCAACAGACAGCAGCCATCACTTGCCACAACTAGAGAAAGCCTGAGCACAGCAATGAAGACCTAGCACAGTCAAAAACAAACAAACAAAAATTATATATATGTGTGTGTGTGTGTGTGTGTGTGTAAAGAATGTGAATGAAGGTAAACTGTGGTGCTTACTGTTGCCCTTTGGAGTGCTGTGTACCTTACATCCCTCTATTTAAGATTCCATATGTATGCCAGGTTGGCACACTTGGCAAGGTGAGATGGATTTGCAGGCCATGGAGATTCATTATTCCATTAGTTCCCCACTCCAAAGTGAGGGTACAGATCCTGGACAGTCATATGACCTCAGTGCTGGTATGGGGGTGGCAGTGAGGTTGGAAACTGGATTGAACTGTCATCTAGGCAATATCTGAAAATAATACTGAACAGAGTAACTGGCTGATGTTATTTCTTTAAAATTTATTTTAAAAAACCTAGTTTCTCTGTAGCATCAAACTATTCAGTACCTACATGTATGCACACTGTAGGATAGACAAAGATGGATGGTATATAATCTTTGTCCTTAAAGAGCTTTTTATTTCTTGTAAGGGACAAATATGCATGCAAATAATGACAATGCAATGCACAACATGCGAAATCAATTCCATGAACATCCATTGAGAGCTCATCACGAGCCAGCCCTGTGACAAAAAATATTATGAGAGCACAAAGGAGCAGAGCGATTCCTTCTGGTTGGCAAGACTGGGAAAGCGTTCTTGGAGGAAATGGCATATTACCCAAGGTTACACAACCACAAAGAGTAAGTGATGGACCTGGGATTTAGTTCCAAGCAGTCTGAGTACAGAGCCTACTCTGTACCGAATGCTATGTTCTACTACCTTCCAGCACATGGAGTTGGAGGAAGGCCACTGAGGTAAGAGAGTATGACTAGTCAGATGTGGCTGAACCCTGAGTGTATATTACTGAGTATATACACTGACATACTACTGGGTATATATCAATCCTGGCTGTACATTAGGACTTTGGGGGAAAGTTTACAAAAGATTGATACCCAGGCCTTAACCTCCAGAAAAACTGCTTTCGAGGTAGCCCTAAAACACAGCTAGGATTGACTCTGGTGAGGCGAGGCATGTTTCAGCTTTATCCTGTAGGTAAAGAAGAAGCTATTGGGTAGGAGAATGACAGATTCAGATGGATTTAGGATTTAGGATAGGGACTTTCCCGGGGGTCCACTGGTTAACCTTTCAATGCACATTCAATCCCCAGTCAGGAAACTAAAACTCACACATAATAACTAGAGAAGCTCCTACACACCACAATGAAGACTCAGAACAGCCACAAGAAGCAGATGTATAGCAGTAGGAGAGTGGTGCCGTCCCAGTGAGAAGTGGAGAGGAAACTCACCTAGGGTAGGAGAAATGAAAAGGAAGGGACATATATAAGAGACACTGCAGAATAAATGCAACAGAGCCTGCTGACCCATTAAAAGGGGGTAACAAAGAGGGGGTGGAAGAAGACTGATGTTTCAGCATGAGAGGGAACACTGAAGTGGCTTGGGAAATAGGGAGGTAATCACAACTGTGTTTTCTGTCTTATTGACTTTGAGATACCTGAGGAACATTCACGTGCATGTGCTACGTGGGCATTTGGAAACCTGAGTCTGTTACTAAGGGGGAGAACTAAGCTAGAAGCCATTGAAACAGAGGTGAGAATGGAAATTCCAGCATTTGGTTGAAATCATCAAGGAAGAGAATGTCTGAAACTGCATTTATATGAGAAATAAGCGGGCTTTGGAGAACAACTACATTTGGGAGGCAAGTGAGGAAAAGACATAAATGCAATATTAAAGAAGATGGAACAAGGACATGAAAAAAGAAACTAAGAAGGCACAGAGAAGCAAGTGAGAAGAGAGTTCCAACGGAGAGAAAAATCAATAATGTCAAAGAGTAGGCTGAAGAAATAGCAGCTTTTGTCTTTAGGGTCATTGGAAGGTCACTGGTAGACTGGCCAGTTCAAAGCAGAGACAGGGAAACCAGACCACAATGGACCGGACAATGAGGGAGAGTCAAAGAAGTGGGGGCAGCCAATGTAAAGCTTTCTATTAAGAAGTCTTGTGGAGAAGAGGAGAAAGGACTGGGACCCTAAGGTGAGAGGTGAGGTCAAGGGAAAGGAAGTTTTTTTTTTTTTGGTAAGGCAAAGCTAAGCATATTTTAAAACCAGAGTGTGTGGATGGATACAACTTGAAGTTAGCAAGATGGATGGGTATGGTGAGTCAATTCCTGGAAGGTACTGAAAGGGACTAAGTCAAGAGAACTCAAGGAAAGACAAAGATTTTTTTTCCTCAGAAACAAGATGGAAAAAAGTCAAGATGGAAGGAGGCACCCTGGGAAATTCTGCCAGGATAGAAGGGAGCTTTGGGAGTTGATGACAGGCAAGCCCCATGCTGAGATAATTGGGACCTTGAAAAGAGTGAGAAACGTCTGGAAATGCATACACAGAGAAGGCAGTTGAGAGACAAGTAGAAGGGAAAACAGGGCATCAAAAGACTGCTTTGGAGCACCACCAAGGAATTTCTTTATAACATGTAAAAGTTGCAATATGACATGTTGAAGTAGTAACACCGACCACTGCTGTCTGTATTATTTTCCATGCGCATGAATCTTTTAAGTAGTTACAAGGGAAAAAGTGTAAGCCTCCTGTTTCAAACAGCTTGCACAAATGAACTGAAGTATGAAGACAAATAAACTCTTCTGATGTTAACAAGTTATGGGATATCTTTAGGGTTGAAACCAGGTTATACTGAGTATTTTGGATCTGGTGGTTAACTTCATTATCATTACACTTGTCTGAGTCATTCTTGGGCCCTAAGAAGACAGGGCCAGAGTTACCACATGAAAGGAAAACATTATATCAAAACAATGAGATTGGCTACAAAAACCTCCCCGGGAAGAGACTGCGTAGCAAAACCCTAGCGGAGTTGCTAAAATCTCACGCAAGCTCCAAACTATGTGCGAGGAAAAGCATGGACAGAGTCGACAGCCGTACCTGGGGCCGGTACCAAGCAGCCGAGCGTGCCAAGAAAGGCGATCAGCATGCCCACTCCCGCTAAGAGGAGGGCCAACACCGGAATCTTGCGGCAGAATGACCTGAGGGCGCATCTAGGCGCTCCGTCTTTGGCCAGAGAAGGGCACACCCCGGGATCGGAGAGCATCGCTCTGAGAAAAATACAAGCTCTTTGATAGAGCCCCAGAAGAGCCTCTCCCACCCCTACCCACGTTCCCCAAGGGCAGGGCTGGACTGAGCTGCAGAGTTGGCGGGACACCGAGTCTAGTGACCCTGCTGGACCGCGCCCGCGGCCCCGGCGGCCCCGGCGGCCCCGGCGGCTCCGGCAGCTCCGGCGGCTCCGGGTGCGCGGACTGCGCTTGCGCACGCCCCGCGGAATTCGCGGTGGGGCGGGGGTGGGCGCGCGCACGTGCCCCCGTCTCAGGCAACGGGAATAACAGCTGCCCTCTGAGAGCGCCTGCGCGGCCAGCGGCTGCGGGAGGGCGTGTGGTGAGGAAGCCTGAGTCCTGCGGCTTCCCCTAAGCGGGAGCCGCCTCCAAAGAGGCTCAGGTACGCGGAAGGGCGGGAAGGCATGGGGTCAGCGCATCGATCTCCCAAGGCCCGACAGACTGAAGAGCCGAGGGCTTGTCTCCGAAGCGGAGTCACAAGTCGGGGACGTTCCGGTTGACCCTCCAGGACAGAACGCAACTTCCGCTTTCCGATCTAAACCCGCGGTGGCCGGATCGTGTGGTCCTTGCGTGAGGGTTTGGCAGCCAGGCACCTGCTGCATGCCCCGAGCCGGCTGTGTGCTCTTTAGGATCAAGCACGGTTCCAGCAAGAGGGAAGCCCCGAGAGTTTTTGTGCCGTCACTTACCAATGGGCTGCAGTTTTCTCGCCTATAAAATGATGGGGCTGGACTCAGAGTCCAACGGCCCCTAAATTCCAGTCCTGTAACTCTGGTCGAATCCCCAGAGAGGGGAAGCTGCTTGTCCTGTGTCACAGGCCTAAAAACTGACTTTCAATCCAATAGCTCTTTCCATCTGCTGTGGAGTGTATTATTGTGTATGCGGGAGCATCACTGTGTATGGCACAGGCTAGTGATATAAAGGAAAGGTAGGTGGCAGGAACACCTGTATCACACTCCTTTTTCTATCCTCAGAACCTAATAAGCACCCACAGAACACAGTAAGCATTCACCAAATGCTTATTGAATGAAAGCTCTGGTGGATCCAGCCTGTGTCCCTAAGGAAATTGTGGGTAGGCAGATGTAGAAACAGTTATACTTTAACAGTGGAGGTGAACCTCAAACTCCTCACATATGTCTGGTTTAAATCTTCCCTAGGTTTCAGTCCAGGCCCTGAATGGCTGGTCTCCAGTTGGCGTTGCCTCTGCCTATGGGCGTTATGCTCCCACATAATAAAAGGGATGCTCCAGAGCTCCATTCAGCTAAGCAAGACCCCTATAGAAAAGGTGACTCTTCCCAGCGGTCCTCTACAGGGCACCCGAGGAACAATTTCCAGCAGAAGCTTTTGAGTAACCAAGAACTGATGCTGGATAATCTGTACACTCACCCCAAGTGGAACACCTGCACAAAAGCCCAGAGCTGTTCGTATCCCCACTGTGCTGGAATGAGCCAGCACAACTCAAGGAGCAATCCCCAGGACCAAGCCAAGGGTTTGTTTTACACATCAGACCCTCAGTCCCCGTATCCCAAAACAAACGACCAGGAATTCATCCCCTTGACAAAGAAGCGAGTGGGGGTTGACCGAGCATACCCTCTGAAACCTGTGTTTTATCGGAAGTCCCATAGTACAGGTGAGGCTGGCACTGATGGAGACCAGAATGCCTCTCCAAGAATCCCTGAGCCAAGAAAGTATTCATACAGTAGCTTTGGTTCGAGGAACTGGGTGAATTCATCGATGGTTGGTCCACTTGCTGCCGCTCAGGGAGGAAAGGGTCATGGCAAATGCCAACAGGACGGAGTGGATGCAAATCCAAAGACTAGAAGCTGCAGGGGAGAGCTTAGGGGAGGAAATCCGCAGAAAAGAGACTCTTCTGAGGGAAAAGCTGAAGAAGATGGAGGAGGAACTCAGACGGATCCAGAAGGGAAAAGAACAAGCTGAGGAAAATGAAAAAAGAGAGCCTCAGAGAATGGCGCTCTCCCAGAGGAGAGTTAAAGATAATAGCATCACCACATACAAACCTATCTTCTCTCCAGCACTCAGGTCTGAGGAGATCTTCAACAAAGACACAGGAGAAGATGAGACTTGGGGACAATCTCAAGAGAATTCTAGTCCATTCCCGTTCTCTAATTATAGAATTCAGAAGCTCAAAAGGGAAAGACTGGTAGCAAGCAATAACAAAATCCGAGACCGAGTCTCAAGGCCATTGAAGGAAAAGTTTTCTCAAGCTACAGAAGCACCGCTCAGCGCTTTGCAGAGATACACCCGCAATTCTAGCTCATCCAGGGCACCAGACTCCTCAGGCTCCAGCTGTTCCACTGAAGAGCCAGAACTGGGCGAGTGCAGCCACTGTGGCCGAAAGTTTCTCTTGCTCAGGCTGGAGAGACACTCCAGCATCTGCCGCAGGATGCAGGGTTCCAAGAGGAAAGTGTTTGACTCCTCCAGGGCCCGGGCCAAGGGCACAGAACTAGAGGAGTACTTGAACTGGAAGGGTCCAGCTTCAGTCAAGGTAACAAGGGCCTTATGGATTTGCCATTGAGTGGGGATCACTTTTAAGAGCCTGTTATGTCCTCATCCATTTTCTTTAGAAAGATTTCATGTGTCTTACAGGGAGAACGAAGTCACATTTGATTTATTGATTACTACTGTGTGCCAGTCACAGTGATGGGAGGTTTTCATATGTTCCTCACTACAGCCCTGTGAAGATTTCATTATCTTATCAGTTCAATAATCAAGTCTCAGGTTAAGCTGCTTAAGATCACAAACAGCTTTAAATGGCAGCATATAAATCTGGGTGAGAATGACTCCAAAATCTAGACTTGAAAAATATGTCGTTTTGATTGTATAAGTAATAAACACTTACTGTAGAAAAGAGAATGAAAAAAATATTATGAAGCATTTCACTCCCTGACAAAATTCCTCATTCTTTATAATGTATTCTACCATCACCCCAAATTAGGACTTGTTACCACTCCTGGAACTCTATCTACTTTTTCTAGTTTGGCTAATTTTGATATACCTTCTTAGTAAATACATGAAGCACACAATTAAGTTTGGAATTCTTTTTCTCCCCATTTAGAGTGTAAACAACTTAAAGGTGGAGGACTTTACTTCTTAAATAATTATTTTTGGAGTATAGTTGATTTACAATGTTGTATTAGTTTCAGGTGTACAGCAAAGTGAATCAGTCATATGTAGGTATAGATATCTCTATATCTATACATATATAACTCTTTTTAGATTCTTTCCCCATATAGGTCATTGCAGAGTACTGAGTTCCCTGTGCTATACAGCAGGTCCTTATTAGTTATCTATTTTATATATAGTAGTCTGTATATCTCAATCTTCCAATTTATACCTCCCCCAACTCCTCCTTGGCAACCACAAGTTTGTTCCCTACTTCTGTGACTCTTATTTCTGTTCTGCAAACAAGCACGTTTGTACCATTAAAAATTTTTTTCCCACATATAAGTGGTATCATATGATATTTGACTTTCTCTTCATTCAGTATGACAATCTCTAGGTCCACCCATATTGCTACAGATGGCATTATTTCATTCTTTTTTTAATGGCTGAGCAATATTCCATTGTGTATATGTACCACATCTTTATCCATCCCTCTGTTGCTGGACATATAGGCTGCTTCCATGTCTTGGCTATTCTTAGTACTGCTGTGAACATCGGGGTGTGTGTATCTTTTTGAATTATGGTTTTCTTCAGATATATGCCTAGGAGTGATTTTTTTTTCTGGGATAGAGGACTTTATTTTTGGTGAACATTCCTAGATGCAGAAAAACTAGGCTGTAAAAGTGACTTCAAGACACTTCCATATGTTTGGGAGAACTTCATAAGCACATCTGGACATTCAGATAGGGAGAAGATTGTCTAGTTATACCTTGTCAAGGTTATACCACCGGGATTGTAAATAAGTATTTCTCAAAGTATGGCATGCTGACAAACACTTTTATTTTAGTAATTTTAATGTGTATTAGGAAAGTAAACCATAACAAGCCCTTGATTTCTAGGAATATTGACTTTAAAGAAAAATAGTAAGGAGGATAAGGTGAAAGTGGTATGCAAATAACCAAAATGTGGGAAAGCCTAGACCACATGATCTCAAAGCCCTGAAACTATGAAAGCATTATTTTATTTTCATTTCCTTCCAACCCTCCCCACTGCTGCCCTAGCATTTCTTGTCCATTAGCACTTTATAGTTTATGTGTATATTTGTGGGGCCTTTAAAAACTCACGTTTATGTGATGTCTGTTGAGATGTTTTTGCAGTTAGAGTTGTTTCTTTTAGTATGGGAAATGACTACAAGAAAGTGGTTTCTATGTTTATCGATGATCTCCCTGAAATCCTGTTGCCAATGAGAAGTCAACATAATGATATGATCACAGGTTCTTGTTCTTTCCTGTTTTCTTTCTGGTCAACCCAATAATCCACTGGGGAATTCTCTGTCCCACTACAGTGGTTCATTTCTGGCCAGAGCCAAAAGAATCTTGTATTTCTTAAATTCCCAAATACCATAGCAATGAAGCAAAACAATTGGATTTCTGAGATCAGATGCCCTGGCTTTGTGGAAACTTGTTTGAGGAAACATGTTGCATTGAGGATAGGAAGGCAGAAAGTATCTGGATTGAGATGCACTCCCCTCCTCGGACTGTCCTGAGTCTTATTCGAAGCTTTGTGCCTTTGCAAGCTGAATGGTGTGTGTCTGTCAGTCCTTCTGTGTACTCAGAAGAATGGATGATTTTTCTTCTCTCCTTTAATATTCACGTAATTTCTGATAGACTCATACTTTTGGTCTCTCTACTGTACATCGAGCATTTGAGTGTAAGAGACTACATCTTTGTGCTTTGTGATTCACGAGTGTTAATTGAATGAACTTCAATAAAATGAAGAATTAAAGTGTAAGTATCATATCGTTGAGGAACTTATACCATCTCTAACACTGATTCTCTTACCTTCTCTCTTTCAGTAAGACTCTCCTGATGGATCCTTCCTTTCCCTTTGATAACATCTCTTCCTATATTCATCACCAAGTAGCTATTTGCCTTTTTTCCCCTTCTTTTTAATATTAATTTTATTTTCATCAAATGATTGAATACCTTTGAAAAATCATGTATTACTAAGTGATCTGTAGAGTCTTCTGCCTCATCCCTCTCTTGCCTTTCAGCTATCCCCCACAGGCAGTTCTGATAGATGACTCTTCTGGTATGTATATTTCTAAATAATATACTTATTTTCTTGATTTATCAGTTTGGCACAAGATCTGTTCACCTCCACTTATGGACACTGTGGGTTCATATCCCCTCTCCTCCTACTTCTGTCCTTCCATTGTAGTGAAATCCCAATTTTGGGTTAAACCAGTAGTCAGCTATTTATGTGATAATAATCACATAAATTTTGTTCACTGCTCAGGGAACAGAATCTGCCCCTGTCCACATGTACCCAGAGTTAATAATTGACTCAGGTTTTAATTTGCTTGGTTTCCTACATACCGATCTCAAATGTTTTTCCCTCCCTAAATGATCCTCCCAGGTCAGACACCTGTTAATGTTTTTGTAACTGTCGAAACACTACTGATAGTCTATCCGCTTGACTTTTTTATTCTGAAACCTCCTTCCCATTGTTTTCTTCCTGCTCTAGTTCAGACTGGCTCTCCTCTAGGCCTGGTGCCGACCCGTTGTCTGGGACCTTTTCTTTGCTTCTCTTCTGTTCCTAGCATCTGTGTCTTCCTTTTTCTTGCTTGACTCCTTGCTTTGGAGAAGCTTATTAAAAAGGTGAATGGAGGTATGTTTTTTTGTCATGGGTTGAATGAAAATATCTATCTTATAGTCTTATTTTTGTCTGATGAATTGGCCAGATAGAGAATTCTAGGTAGAAAATTATTTTGTTAGAACTTTTATGATAGTTTCCCACTAGCTTTCAGCATCTAGTGTTACTGTTGAGAAATCTGATGTTGTTTTGTTTCCTTCTCCATTATATGAAATCTATATATTTTTTTTTTTTTATTAAAGCTTATATGATTCTCTCTTTAATCTGAAATTCTACAGTGATTGTGTTGGGTAGTGTGTAGGCCATTTCAACTCAAGGGTAGGGACCTTTATTTCTAGGAATCTTTAGTGTCTTATTTAATAATTTCCACCTTGTCCTGTTTTTTGGAACTCCTATTGGTTGGTGTTGGATTTTCTGGATTGGCTTTCTAATTTTCTGATGTTTTCTACTTTCCATCTTAATTATTTTTCCCATTCTGAGTAATTTTTCTGACATTATTTACAACAGTTCTGTTTTTAGCTACCACAGCATTAATTTATAATAGTTATTTCTGGTTTTCTCATTACTTTTTCATAATATATATATTCTCATTTCACAGACAAAATCTCTTCTAATACTCACTTGTTGATATTATGATTTTTAAATAAACCTTACTTGGAGGATAACTGCTTTGCAGTGTTGTGGTTCCTGCCATGCATCTGCGAGTCAGCCGGGGCCTGCCTCTTGCACCATGCCGCCGCCCCCCGGCTCACCCCACCCGCGCCAGGTTGTCAGGAAGCGCCTGGCTGAGCTCGCAGTGCCCTACAGCAGCTCCCACTGGCTATCTATAGATGGGTCAGTGCTGCGCTCTCATTTGTCCCACCCTCTCCTTCCCCTGCTGTGCCCACAAGTCTGTTCACTGTGTCTGTGTCTCTGCTGCTGTCCTACAGATAGGTTCATCAGTACTATTTTTCTAGATTCCATATATATGTGTTAATACGCAACATCTGTTTTTCTGAGTTACTTCCTTCTGTATAACAGGCTCTGGGTTCATACACCTCACTATAACTGACTCAAAATTTGTTCCTTTTTATGGCAGAGAAATATTCCATTGTATATATGTACAATGTCTTTATCCATTCATCTGTTGATGGACATCTAGGTTGCTTCTTGGCCTAGATGTCCTGGCCATGTAAATAGTGCTGCAGTGAACACTAGGATACAGGTGTCTTTTAGAATTGTGGTTTTCTCAGGGTATATGCCCAGTAGTGGGATTGCTGGGTCATATGGTAATTTTACTCCTAGTTTTTAAAGAAATCTCCATACTGTTCTCCATAGTGGCTGTATTCCCACCAACAGTACAAGAGGATTCCCTTTTCTGCAAACCTCCTGTAGCATTTATTGTTTATGGATTTTTTTGATGATGGCCATTCTGACTTTCCAGGTAGCTCAGTGGTAAAGAATATGCCTGCCAATGCAGGAGACATGCATTCAATCTGTGGGTGGGAAAGATCCCCTGGAGGAGGAAATGGCAATCCACTTTAGTATTCTTTCCTGGAAAATCCCATGGACAGGAGCCTGGCAGGCTAGTTAATGGGGTTGCAGAGTTGGATATGACTGAACACAGAGCAGAGATAGAGCATTCTGACCAGTGTAAAGTGATATATTGTAGTTTTGATTTGCATTTCTCTAATAATAAGCAATGTTGAGCAAATTTTTCATGTGTTTATTAGCCATCTGTTATATCTTCTTTGGAGAAATGTCTGTTTAGGTCTTCTACCCATTTTTGATTATTTTTCTAATATTAAGCTGCCTGAGCTGCTTGTATATTTTGGAGATTAATCCTTTGTCAGTTGCTTCATTTATAACTATTTTTTTCCATTCTGAGGATTATCTTTTCATCTTGTTTACAGTTTCCTTTGCTGTGCAAAAGCTTTTAAGTTTAACTAGATCTCCTTTGTTTATTTCCATTACTCTAGGTGGGTCATAGAGGATCTTGCTGTGATTTATGTCACTGTATTCTGCTTATTTTTTCTCTGAGTTTTAGTTTCTGGTCTGCGTTTAGATCTTTAATCCGCTTTGAGTTTATCTTTGTGTATGGTGGTAGGAAGTATTCTAATTTCATTCTTTTACATGTAGCTGTCTTGTTTTCCCAGCACCACTTACTGACAAGACTGTCTTTTCTCCATTGTATATTCTTGCATCCTTTGTCAAAAATAAGGTGCCCACAGGTGCATGGGTTTATCTCTGGGCTTTCTATCTTGTCCCATTGGTCTACATTTCTGTTTTCCTGCCAGTACCATACTGTCTTGATGACTGTAGCTTTGTAGTATAGTCTGAAGTCAGGAAAATTTAAAGTCAGAGCTTTATTCAAATGTCTAGTGATCCTTGTCTGTCCATTCATATTTAAGGTTAAGTGGGACTTGTTGACTGAGGGCGTTCGTATTAGGGTTATCAAACAGTGAGCCTTTTAAGTGGTGTTGCTCAGAGTCAGCATTTCAACTTCTCTCAACTGCCTGATGCATCCAGAGAACTCTCGTCTCCTAGGAGGCTGCCAGTGTGCCTGGTACTCTGGAGGATGGTGGGGGACACAATACATCACATACAACTTGCCCTTCATCCCATTTCAGCTCCTAGATTAACCCTGTTCTCCATTATGCCTCGGATATCCTGAGTCTGAAACCTGTCTGGTTCAGTTTCTCCAGAGAGGGTGTTGGAAGTACTGGGCACTTGGATGTGCAAGGTGGAGAGGAGCCATGGGAGCTGACCTGTTCCCAGCCTGTGCCTTCCCTTTCCACTACCTGTATTTCCAAGCATGAAGCCTCTCAGGGAAAACAGGCTTGCCTCAGTGATATCCACCTTCGCAGGCCTTAGGTTTAAGTGTCTCCACTCTGGCAAGTCAGTTATCATTGTTGCTCCTTTCCTGTTCTCTTTGACCTTGTGTGTTAACATCCTTTTAACTTCCTTACTATCATTCTAACGGAGACTCAGGAAGGGGATGACCTAGATACCAAGTTAAATGATCAGTCTTTCTTCAACTTTCAGGCTGAACCTCCTCGGAAGAGCAACTGGAGACAGAAGCATGAATCCTTCATCCGTACCCTCCGTCAGGCTCGAGAGTTCCAGCAGGTGATTGCCAAAGGTGGAAACCCCTCAGACCTGCCTCCCATCCTGCCTGTAGAAAATCCAGACTATATTCAATGTCCTCACTGTAGCCGCCACTTTGCTCCCAAGGTGGCAGAGCGGCACATCCCCAAGTGTAAGACCATCAAGAACCGTCCTCCGCCTCCAAGAAAGCACTACAGTTGAGCAGACAACAGTGGAAACCTCCTCGATGGTCCAGAAGGCTTCTGCTTCTCTTGAGCAGTAAGTAGGAATAGAGTAATTTGATGCAGAGCAGAAAGAACCAACACTTTTACATATCCCACATCTGCCTGCAGAGCTGAGATCAGTGAAGAAAGAGACCCATTGCTAAGAAGCAAGATGCAGAAGGATGCCTCAGCTTCCCACTACATCACCACCTCTGGCTGATGTGCCTGATGTAATTGCTCTGAGGACTGATGGGTGAAGAAAGTTAAGGGCAGTGAGCAGGCTACATTAAAGCTCTCTTCTCGCAAGCCTGATTATGGTTTGTGCTAGTGAAGGGCCTGCATTTGTTGTGCCTTCTTGCCGCTGCCTCTGCACGTGTGTCTGTGGTTCCGGTTAACTCTTCTCGTTCTTGTAAGCAGTTGGCTCACTGGTGTCACAGGATCATGCATGGTATCTCTTATAAAAATACACTTCTGCTATAAGGCAAATGACCTCCCTGGTACATGGTCCTGGCAGAAAGTCAATCCAAGCATGTAAGGTTGGGGCGCCAGTACGTCCTAAACCCTCCCCATGTTGTACTGTGTCATAAAGGGAACCTCATCTTTATCTACTTTACAGGGCAGGGGGTGGGAGAAAGCACACTGTGTCTCTGTAGTTGTTCTTTTCTAATGGATTTCATATGTCAAAAAAAAAAAAAAAAAAGGAAGGAAGCAACTTTAATTTCAGCTGTTGCTAGCACTCTGCTTTCAAATCAGTTTGGTTTGATGACTTTTAAAATGACGCAGCAAAATGTACCCTCCAAGCAAGCTGGGACATTTCAGTGTCACATGTCCGTACTGATTATATCATAGTAAACTTCTCTTCTGGAAAGTAAACTTTGAAGGAAAAGATGCTAGATCTAAAATTTTCTCAGCAGAATAGTGCCTACTGCAAGTAACCTTCATAATTAGGCACTGAAAAAAATAGGTTTGGGGAATTTTAAATCATAAAATGAGTGAGTCCTAGACTTGTCAATGGAGAAGGAAATGGCACCCCACTCCAGTATTCTTGCCTGGAAAAGCCCATGGACGGAGGAGCCTGGTAGACTACAGACCATGGTGTCACAAAGAGTTGGTCACGACTGAGCGACTTCACTTTCAGACTTGTCAAACAGGAGAAGTGATAAGGCAGTATCTGATGGGGAAATATCAGTAGAATCAAGTAGAATCAAGTGAGCACAACAGATCTGAAATACTAGTAAGATTACTGTCCTGAGAGCATTACTCAAACTGTTAGTTTAAGATACTAGAGAAAAGTCAACGAAGCTGACCCAGGCAAAGGGGACTATGCAGACCACAGAACCATATTTACTAACTACAAATGGCCACTCACTCGTTCCATTTCCTCTGCAGCTTCTGCCGAGTGGCTGGGCCAACAGATCCAGATCAGACCAATTTGATATGCCCGTCTTTAAGGCTTTAGCTGTGAAGCTGCTGGACACTAGGCTGAAAACAAAATCATATATCTTTTAAAAAAATAGCATATATTGCTTTATGCTTTTCCTGTTACAAAGAAAAAGAGGTGTAACATAATGGCACCTCTGATTGGTCATTTAAAGAAACCTCACAGAGAAACACCAGATATGTAACCCAATATATACAGTTCCCCAGCAAGTTTAACAAGGTACCCACTTTTAAATTTCACACTTGATAGTAAAAGCAATATAGATGATGAGAATGAATGGTAGCCAAGGTCACGAAGTGGTAGCCTGTGGACTGCTTTGCTGCACAGGTATGTTTTGACTGACATAGCATTAAAAGTATAATCTGACATTTAAAAATGGTGATATGGAGCATCTTTTGAAAAACTGGAAGTGCTGGAAACCCTGGGCCTGCAGCTCTACTCAGCATCGAGTGGGGTTCATAACCAGTTGCTCCTTCCAGACGGGGTGGAGCACAGAGAGCACCACCCGCCTGGCATGCTTCACTTATTTGCCTTGTGTCTGGTCAGAACCCCTGGATGATGTTATAAGGTCACAAGCTGGGGGCCTCCAGGGAGAACAAATGTGTGTGTGGGGAGCGCTTTCTTATGCTGCTAGAGAAATAAACAATAGTCAATGCCCTAGTGTTCCCTTCGATCTCAACATGTTTAGGCCTTGATTACAACAGGAATATCCATCACCCTTTTAAATTTAGCTTGATTGGATCTTTGGGAAGAAGTAAGAACCCTTTTTCTAAGTCTCTTCCTGGATAGCAGAGGATGACAGAGGATAAATAAATGCTGCTTGTTAATGTCTCTGTGTTATACTACTGTATCCAAGAACCTTTAGTAAGTAGATGCTATAAATTTTTAAAGTTCAAAAGGTTAAGGAATGGGAAAAAAATCTCATAGTAAGACTCGCTTCCTTGAAAAGTATATGCAGACATGATGAGTATTAGCAGCAGTCTGCTGAATGCAACGCAGCACCTTTGGCCACCATTTGCTATGGGTCATCAATCTGTCACTTTTCACAGCTACACAGGAGGTAGCAGAGAAATGATATAGTGTTTCCCTCCTTAATGTTCATGACTCTGTGAGACTTAATGATCAGCATGAACCACTAAATTATATCCATGGTTAATCACTGCAGCGATGAATGATTTTTTGCTCTGTGGCTGGAAGGAACATGTTTTGCCGTCCTGACTACAGCCACTCTGCCCTGACACTATCATGAATAATACTACTTTGGAGGCCCAGGGATGCTCATTTGAAATAATTTATTTACAATACATCCTTGCACCAGAGTTGCTCTATTATGAATGTTTCCAAATATATGGCAAAATCAAATGAAATGTGAGTTTAGGTCTGTTCTTGCTTTTAACCTTAGTGAAATGTTCAGCCAAGAGAAGTTACAACTTGGCTGTGCTATGTCAGGGAGACCAAATACAGTTCAGCCTTTTTGAGGGAAAACAGTTTTATAAACATAAACTGGCAATATCACTTGAAAAAGCCCACTGTGACTGAGGAGATAAGTACAAGACATCACCCTTCCTCTTTTAATGGCTCATGTTTTTTTCCTTCGGCACTTTAAGCACTATATTTTAGAAGTTTGAGGGTCGGGGGAAGAAAGTTGTAGCAGCAAAAATGATTCTATTAGCAAGAAAAACAAATTGGAAAGAAGCAAAGATTATTTCTTTGCAAATGCCCCTTGCATTTATTTATTTATATAAAGACTCACTGAATCAAAGATTCACGAAGGCCTGGAGTCTGTGTGTTTGATCCCCAGTGACTAAGGTCCATGTGCAGGCTCACTGAGGCATAGCACTGATTGAGAGTTGAAATGTTTATTTAAAACAGAAATGCCAAACCACTCCACCCTCAACCTTTCAAACATCTGGCTAACAATAAGCTAATTCTTCAGCAACAATGTCGGAGCAAAGGAGTAACTCAGGTTATACTATAATGCAAAAGCAATACTACTGGAAAATTTAAAAACACCTAGCACTACATAAAGAAGAAAAGTAGGACACAATTTAAAATTAGCTACAGAAAACCAGTCAAAGGCATTTCTGCTGCCTCACCTTTCACTTTTTTATCTGACGTGTGGTTGCCACTATGAACTGGTTTCTGTTTGCATAGCTTTTTGGTGGGAAAAATCATATGGCTGTCCCAGGCACAATTTGGGAAAGTGCAAATTGTCTCTAAGGCACAGAACTTAGATTCTCAGCCAGATTAACAGCAAACCAAGACTTCCCAAGGGAACATGCTAGAGCAAACGACCCCAGCGTTCCACTGCTGGAGAGTGACTCCCTCTCCGGAGCCAGGGCTCCCACCCTCCCTTCAGTGCTCCTTCACCCCACGGTCTCAGCAACGTGCCCACGTCCCTCGGTTCCCTGGTACAAGCAATACTCATGATTAACACCCAAACTGACCCTGCCTCTCAGGCCTGCTGAGATGGTGAGCATAAGGGATACAGGAACATGAAAGGCCAGTCAGTCCTTAAAAAAAAAAATCAAAGTTGCATTTACATGATGAACCAAAACCCATTGTTAGGGTTTGTTGCAAACCCCCAAGTCCCCAGAACTTGTAACTTTAATCCAGGGTTGGCCCCTTCCCTTATTTTAAGAAAAGGCTTCGGTGATTACATAGTACCATTGTACTAGGCTTCCCAGAATTGAGAAAACAATGGGAATATCAAACCAAAGAAGATCCCATTGAGCAGAGTTGCCCATCCCCAGCTGTGGGGTTTTCCTGGAGCAGCAGCCTTCACGCCACCAATTTTAGGGAAATGGCAAAATTTCCACTGCACAGGTCCTTCCAAAATATTAAATAGATGTCAAACATTTACTTGTTGGTTGGGGAAAATGAAACATCATTTCAGCTCTTTCTAAGGAGGTAGGATGTGACAGTCATCAAGGCAGCTCATGTAAAGGTGAGCTGGAAACACAAAGCTCACCTCCTGAAGTAAAACCATCAAATGTTTCTAGGACACTTGCTCTCTTTGGAAGAGCTGGCTTGCTCCTGTCTACAAGGACATGAAGACACGGGGATTGGCTCTCAGCCAAATTCCTCTCCAAATTGGCAGGATCCTCCTGTTCTGTCAGGCTTCAGGGACTACCAGGTTTTGGTGCTGGCTCTGGGCCACTCAAGTAGGAAAGATGATACAGATTCACTGATATGGCTTCATAAAACACCAAAAGGGGAAAAATACTGACTAGACATACAGAAAGGGAGTGGCTGGGGCTGCTATGTCAAGATTAGAACCCTAAGAGCCACGCAGGCAGAGGCACAAGTAGCCTTCTCAGGGAGAAGACTCAGGTCACTCTAGGTCCTCTCGCAGATGCCAAGCAGAGGCAGCTAACGAGGATCTCCCCTCATGGTTTCCTCCAAAGTCCATTCTCTCTGCCCCATGGACTCAGTTCTCTATGAGATGCCTCATCTCTCAAAAGGCTTTTCCAAAGCTAGGAAATCCCACCCTGACACTCCTGCTGTGTGACGAGGAGGGACCTGCCCTTCTTTCTCTGCTCCTCACTGAAAAAGTTCCACTCAACTCTCTGAGGAAAAGCAACCTAAGCCCACTGTTCCTCCTAAAGCATTCAGCTGCACAAAGTAATTCAACTTTCTGAAAACAAGCTGGAGATTGGCTCCACCAGACATACTTTCCTGGACTAAGGCTCCTGAGAGGGCTTAGAACACTTCACTCTCCAGATGACCATGGATGGGCCGCAGCCCTCTCCAGCTTTTACACTTTAACCTCCTCCACCCAGAGGTGCAATGCCTGGCACTGAATTCCCAAGGCAGCTTCCAATTAACGGTGAAAGTGATAAGTGGGATATAAGCTGCTAGCAGCAAAATGAACGTGAGCATCGTGTCTCCTCTTCAAAGGTGGGATCAAACAGATGAGGTACAGAGCTGCTGTTGCTATGGCAGTCACTGAGGACAAAGCCAGGGCCATGGGGCCCTCCGTTCTCCAACACAAAACCACTCCTAGATCCTAATAGGCAGTGCTACTCTCCAAGTGTTCATGGATAGTGCTTCAGAACCTCCGCCTCGCGCTCCTTGTCTGCAAGTGAACGAAGCCAGGAAAGCGCGCTCTGCGTTCAGTAAGTGTGCTGTGAAGGTCTTTGGATCCCAGTTTCCTGGAGGCTAGACAGGCTCAGGAGACTAGAGGCTGGGTCTACAGGAGTCTGTTCCCAGGAGACACCAGGAATCTGAATCTAAGTCAGGCTTTGAATCCATTTCCGTCTCGTCCTTTGCTGTCTGAGTTCCTTTGGAATGCATCCCCACCTGTCCAGATAAAACACAGTTCCAGGTTAACTGCCACTTGGTTACGGCAGTTCAGGACTACATTTTCAATGCCAACCCCTAAGAATGCGTAGACACAATTTTGTGAGCCCATACTACTACCTGAGTAATAGAACTTTATATAAAGTCCACTCCTGTACACTTGTTGCAGGTAGGGTGCCAAGTGTTGCAATTTGTCTAGGGCTGCAGGATTTTCTGGGATGCAGAATTTTTGGTTTTAAAACTCCTAACAGCCCTAGGCAAAACAGTCCTCCTGCCTGCTACTGCTGCCAATCACTCCATGCTTACCTCAAGTGTGTATATTACTTTCCAAAATACCTTCACAGACATTATTTCATTTAATCCTCAAAACAACCATACAGGGTAGGTGGTATTATTTTCTGCTTTCAGGTGAAAACAAGGGCTCAGAGAAACAAACTAATTTGTGCAAACGTGTAAAGCTGGTAAAGGAAAAAGCCAATGGTGCATAATATTTCCCTATCCTAGTTCACTCTATTCAGAGCAATACTATGACCCTTTAAAAATGATGCAAGCAGCAACACCAGTGAAGTATTTTACCAAAAATGCTTAGCTTGAATCTAATCAAGCCTTAAGTCTAGCTTATAGTTTACAGAAATGACAAGGGACAAAAGAACAAGTGAAGCAACATCTCGAGAAATGAAACAAAGCCAGAACGTAGGACATTCTGTTACACGCCTGACCCTGCTGCTTCTACAAGCCAATGCTATGAAAAATATTTTTAAAAAGCAGGTAGAAGTAATGCAGGAAACTGTTCTACATAAAAGAAGAAACATAATGTAAAAGGAGGTTCTTAACTGGTTGCTGGTCTGATAAAAAGTTGTAAAGAACATTTTTTTGTGTGGGAAACCTTGGAAAATTTGAGTGTCAACTGAATACTAGATGAGAATTAAGAATACTAGTGTTATTTTTGTTAAGTGTGATAATAATATTATGGTTCTCCAGGAGAATGAATGTCTATTTTTGGATGTATGTAATAAAGTATTTAGGGCAGCTACGTCATGACTTTCATAATTTATTTGAAAATGGTTTAGCTAAAGAAAAAAATATATACACACATACACACAATCCTATTTCAAATACACACAGACAAATACCAACACATATTTAAACATATACACTTTTGAAACAATCACAGCAACATATTAACGACTTTTGAATCCAGATGGTGGATATATGGGAGTCCACTGAACTGCAATGTTTAAGATTTTTCATAATAAGTAAAAGAAAAAGGTAACAAAAAAACAATGCAAGTTATGTGATGAGATGATTCAATCCAGGTGCCTAAAGACAGACTGAGCTTCTGCGGTTAATTACAAAAACTACACCATAAGAAAATAAGTAATTGCAAAGAAGTAAGTCCATTTCAGTGACTAGTGTTTTGTTTCTGTGATTCTTCAAAACAAAATTAGAAACTGAATTATTCTTTTAATGCTCTCACCTGCTGCCCTCCTTCTAATTTCTTGTTCAGCTTCTGTAGTTGGGTAAAAATCTGAAGGTTTTCTTGTTGTAACTTCTGTTGTTCAGCCAGACACTTCAACACCAGACCCTGCAATCTCTCAACCTCCACCTGCAAAGTACTGCACGCACAGGTAGGAGCCAAGGGTGTTCCCTTCCCAGCACATGTTCCCGCAGGATTCAGCCGAGGTGGCTAGAGAGACAGGAGAAAAGGGTCATAGGAGCTTCTGCCTGGATGTTACAGCTCCCTAATCCAATGTCCCTTCTATGTGCTACCAGATTTTACTTTTAAAGTAACAAGAAAACACACACATACACATGAATTCAATGTAAGAGAAACAGAAAGCTTCTGGGATTACTGTAGAAGCTGGCTCTAAGGTCACAGAGCAAGGGAGCCCTCAGGTGCATTATGGTAAGATAAAAGAAAAATCATCTATTTTGGAGGACTCTGTGAAATAATTAAAAGTCATTGATTATCTTCCCAATTTAAAATTGTGGGAGAATACACAATTTGGTTTGGAACAAGTATGATCACAGTGAGGACACCATAATCCAAAGGGTCAATATTCATGAAATATAGTGGATCACACTTTAGAAGAGATTTAAGAGGTGTTCAATAAACTGTATCACTAAAACAATTCAAGACTGGTAACTGACAGAGGAATAAAAATGTTTACCTTGAAGTTTCAAAGGCCTTATTTCCTCTTCTGGGAAGCTTTTCAATTATGCTAGC
This sequence comes from Nanger dama, assembly GCA_917880005.1. Classification (NCBI taxonomy): domain Eukaryota; kingdom Metazoa; phylum Chordata; class Mammalia; order Artiodactyla; family Bovidae; genus Nanger; species Nanger dama. The sequence goes on along the minus strand of CAKJTW010000003.1, from coordinate 17,147,672 downwards.
CTGGATTTTTCTCCCTTCTTCTACAAATGATAGCCATAGGCCAAATGCAGCCTATGGCCTGTTTTTGTAAAATAAAGTTTTACTGGAACATAAACATGCCCATTCATTAGGCATTATTTTTGGCTGCTTTTGTGCTACAGTGTCAGTATTGAGTGGTTATAAGAGACTGTATGGTCCGCAGAGCCTAAAATAATTACTGTGCAGTCCTTTTGAAAAAGTTCGATGATCCCCAGTTTACAGTTTTATTGAGATATTTACCACAATTTGATTTCTACCAAAGTTGAGAATAAACGCATTGCTCTCCCAATAGACTACAAGTATTATTTCTTACGTATACTTAAAACTCCAGCCTACCCTCACAATGTCAGGAAAAACTGGACTTGAATTTTGGAATTTCAATTTTGGTACTTCTAAGGCAGAGAGAAAAACATCTACTACTGCTTTATTGACTACGCCAAAGCCTTTTACTGTGTGGATCACAACAAACTGTGGAAAATTCTTAAAAGATGGGAGTACCAGACCACCTGACCTGCCTCCTGAGAAACCTGTAAGCAGGTCAAGAAAGCAACAGTTAGAACTGGACATGGAACAACAGATTGGTTCCAAATTGGGAAAGGACCATTTCAAGGCTGTATATTGTCACCCTGCTTATTTAACTTATATGCAGAGTACTTCATGAGAAACGCTGGGCTGGATGAAGCACAAGCTGGAATCAAAACTGCTTGGAAAAATATCAATAACCTCAGATATGCAGATGACACGACCCTTATGGCAGAAAGCGAAAAAGAACTAAAGAGCCTCTTGATGAAAGTGAAAGAGGAGAGTGAAAAAGTTGGCTTAAAACTCAACATTCAGAAAACTAAGATCATGGCATCCGGTCCCATCACTTCATGGCAAATAGATGGGGAAACAATGGAAACAGTGAGAGACTTTATTTTTGGGGGCTCCCAAATCACTGCAGATGGTGACTGCAGCCATGAAATTAAAAGACGCTTACTCCTGGGAAGGAAAGTTATGACCAACCTAGACAGCATACTAAAAAGCAAAGACATTACTTTGCCAACAAAGATCCATCTAGTCAAAGCTATGGTTTTTCCAGTAGTCATGTACAGGTGTGAGAGTTGGACTATAAAGAAAGCTGAGCACCGAACAATCAATGCTTTTGAACTGTGGTGTTGGAGAAGACTCTTGAGAGTCCCTTGGACTGCAAGGAGATCCAACCAGTCCATCCTAAAGAAAATCAGTCCTGAATTTTCATTGGAAGGACTGATGTTGAAGCTGAAATATTTTGGCCAATACTTTGGCCACCTGACGCAAAGAACTGACTCATTTGAAAAGACCCTGATGCTGGGAGAGATTGAAGGCAGGAGGAGAAGGGGACAACAGAGGATGAAATGGTCGGATGGCATCACCAACTCTACGGACATGAGTTTAAGCAAGCTCCGGGAGCTGGTGATGGAGAGGGAAGCCTGGCATGCTGCAGTCCGTGGGCGTGCAAAGAGTCGGACACGACTGAGCAACTGAAGTGAACTGAACTGAACTGAACTGAAGGCAGAGAAAAAAAGAAAGACAATCATCTGGTATAGAAAGGTGTGGGCCTGTCAGAAATACGAAAGGGTAAATACTTTCCACAGAAGTCAGTTTAGCCTTGCGTAGAGGCTTTAAGCACTCTACGCAAGGTGTGAGTTGATGCTGGGCAGCTGGGAAATAATGAAGCTAGAGGGGGAGACAGGGAGGCCAGGAGAATGGGGCCGAGCTTACAGCCACTGTTTATCCAGTCTTGATTTAAAGGCAAAAGCTCAGTTACCCAGGCTCCTGCTGGGGGCTTGTGTTCCAAAGGCGCTTCAGAAGCCATCTTGAGTCCTTGTAGCTCGTCATACGGCAGAGTATCTTTCTCAGATTCTGAAAAAGCTGCACTTAGGGGAGAAGGGCTGTCAGGCATAGGGATGAATTCTGCATTTTCCAGCTCCTATGTATGAGAGAAAGAATCTCATCAGTTCCATCTGAGCCTTTCACCTTCGTCTGAATTCCTTCCCTGCTATAGCTTTCACGCTGATGTGTCGTCGGCACCCTCTAGCGGAGCAGGACAGTTGTGGTTACAACACAGCTTGGCCTGTCAGTCAACATACTGCCAGTCCTTCCTCTGAGGAGCAGATAGGGAAGGGAATTCAAACTCAATTTCAAGAACACTTTTTGATACCCAGTCTATTCAGTAAGTTGGGAAGTTCTAAGGTGATGGCCGTGAGGCGAACTGCCAGGCTGCTAAAGCCTGAAGCTTTCGATAGAACTGTGCGCCGCTTCTTTCATTCACATTCCTAAGTAGCTGTCAAGTTTAATACTGTTACAGAGGGAGCCTTACAATCTACAGGTTCCTTCTTTTTGTTGGGTGGGGGGTGGGGGTGGGATTTAAAATTTCTTTTAACTATAATTTTAAGATTTTCTTTTTAACGTGAACCATTTGTAAAGTCTTTTTATTGAATTTGTTACAATATTGTTTCTGTTTCATGTTTTGGTTTTTCTGGCCACTAGGCCTGGAGAAGGTGATGGCACCCCACTCCAGTGCTCTTGCCTGAAAAATCCCACGGAGGAGCCTGGTAGGCTGCAGTCCATGGGGTCGCTAAGAGTCGGACACGACGGAATGACTTCCCTTTCACTTTTCACTTTCATGCACTGGAGAAGGAAATGGCAACCCACTCCAGTATTCTTGCCTGGAGAATCCCAGGGACAGAGGAACCTAGTGGGCTGCCATCTATGGGGTCGCACAGAGTCGGACATGACTGAAGCGACTTAGCAGCAGCAGCAACAGCAGGCATGTGGGATCTTAACTCCCCAATCAGGGATCAAACTTGTATCCCCTGTTTTGGAAGGCAAAGTCTCAACCACTGGACTGCTAGGGAGGTCCCTAACTATAAATACTGACTGTAGAAAATGTGCAAATATTGATAGGCAAAGGGACACGATAAAAATCACCAGTAATTCCATCACTCATAGGTAACCACTGTTAAGGCGTTTTTCTATTGTAAGGCATTCCAACTACCTTGATATTCTACTTCTATGAACCACAGTACAAAATCTATAAGCTTAATCTTTGCACACATGCATTACAAACACTTCTTTCAAGGAAGGTTACGTTAATTTCCATTCACTTAAGTAATATAGGTATGAGACCACCTTATCTTTTCTTGTCAGGAAGAAAAAGGATTAGAGATTTGAAGATTTCGGCTCAGGCAGAAATCAGAAACCTAGATGCCTGCTGCAAAGCACTTGAGCAGGACGTGGGAAAGAGAGATCCTTCTAGTCTCTACAGAGTTCCTGTCACCAAAGGAACTACCTTTCGAAGCCAGCCAGGACAGGAGCTGCTGGCCCCACTGCTGATCCGCATGGCCTCAGTGGGACTGACGAGACCTTCCATGCCTCGGTCTGCTTCCATTGTTCCTCGGAAGCCTCCACTTGGATCAGGAGTTTCAGATTCCTGCTGACTATCGTCTTCTCTTCTGCCACCGCTGCCACCTCCTGGGCTAGAGCTCTGAACCACTGACAGATACACAGCACAGAAATATAGAGCTTTGCTATGCAACAATATTTACCAGCTGACAGCCCCACCAACCCCTGGAGAGTTCCTGAGAGTTGCGTGAAGTGGAACAGCAACAGTCTAAGTCAGATACCTGGGACTAAATTTCTAGTTTTTTACACAAGGTATTGTGCATCAGGATCTTTATGACAGTATTCATTTCTACTTTCCAAACTTGCTTGTACTTATGTTCAGCAGATTATCAATGTTCTACTGGATTACTGAATAATGACCCCAACCACTGCATCCACATCTTAAATATTCAGACTCCAACATCCTCCATAGAGGTTCATCTTATATACTGAATACAAAAGATTTTTCACATTTGAGCCAAGCACCTCTTAAAGTTGCCAGATAAACTCACTATGAATTCCCTTTCTGGGAAAACAATTGAATAGAGAAGTCCTCAACCATTAAATTCATCAAATTCTTTAATGACTATCTGTAAGAATTTAAAAAATATGAGGGCTTCCCAGGTGGCTCAGTAGTAAAGAATGTGTCAGGAAGATCCCCTAGAGAAGGAAATGGCAGCCCATTCTAGTATTCTTGCCCGGGAAATCCCAAGGATAGAGGAGCCTGGTGGGTTATAGTCCCTGGGATTGCAAAAGAGTTGGACACAACTTAGCAACTAAGCACAACAACAAAAAAACAAAACATGTGATGGCTGATTCTTTAATGTCACGCAGCAGATTCCAAGTTACCTTTAATGAAGATGAGCTGATGCACAGTCAGGAAATGGAACTGAATTTTCAAATGGGCCAAAGAAAAATATAACTAAGAAATTTGCCAAAAAACAACAACAAAAAGAACTGCATGGTTTCTTCTACAGTTAAATGTAAAGGACTATTTCTTCAGGGCCACCAGCTAACTCGGCTTGAGGACTGCACTGTGCCACACTGTGCTCGTACTGACGCAGCACAACTGTAGATGCCAAAATAATCTCTGAAGCTTGCTTTTTGTCTTAAATGGCTTTAAAAAAATATTACAAAAAATATGTTATGTTACCACTGACATATACATAAGACTATTTATAACATGTGTTAAGTTTTGAAGCCTAACAAAATAAACATACATGAATCTACTATGTGAAAGTACAATTACTTTCCAATATGCTATTAGCCATATTTTGTTATTTAAATTTAAACAGGATTAAAAATTCAGTTCTTCAGTCACAAGAGCCACTTTTTAAGTGGCAGAAAGAGTTACAGGACAGGACTGAACAAGGATATTGCTCTGTCTACCTTGTAAATTCCCTTCCTTCTCTGGCATCCTACCTAGATATAACTAATCTGATTAATTTTGTATTTTCATTTCTTCTTGGGGGAAAAAAAAAACTTTATCACACACTTATGTATCCTTATACAATATATTATTTATTCTGCTTGTTTTTGAACTTTACGAATGTTGTTCATTTGAACACATATAATGGCTGTAACACATTCAATCAACAATACTTACTAATTATAATACCATTTGCAAGGCACTCTTCTAGGCAATGTGGATAAAATTACTGAAGAGAAAAGACAAAAATCCCTGCTCTTACAGAGTTTACATCTTCCAGATAACAGACATGTGCTTTTAATCTTATGTTTTTCCTTTAAATACTGTTCCAATAAAATAAAGCTGTAATAGAACAGCTGTGTTTAGCAAAAGATACTTTATCATTTGTAATAAATATTAATACGGACAAACAGACACTGAGCAATGAGTTACTAAAGAAACTAATAATAGGCATGATGCGTGTTTGTGTCAACTAGAGTTTAACAAGTCTGAATTAAATCTTCAGTTTTCTTTTTGGAGGATTAATCTGCTTTCATTCTGGGTCTTTGTTTGTTTTGATTCCACAAAATATCCAGTTTTGAGACATCATGGGACTATAGATAAGTACTCTAGCAAATGGAAAACCAAAAGGAACACAGGTTCAGTTTCCTAGCAAGGCCCTAAACAAGGGAAACATGAAGAAAGCAGCCAAAGGAAAAGTATTAGAGACCTTTGGGCTGATTTTCCTGACCACACTGCAAGTAAAGCCAACTTTTAATTCTGAGGGAGGGCCTGTTTTGAAGGACTATTTCTATAGATTAGAACACCCCAGGAACGCCATAGAAATAAAGGGTGGCCAGAACACATGGCACCCAGCATTCTAAGGAAAGAACAGTACAGAAGTCACACTGCAGAGCTGGGCTAGCCACGCAATTACTCCCACATGAGTGGTGGCAAAGATGTACTCTCCCCTGACCACAAAGTGAAAGTCATCATCTATTGTGAAATCTACCAAAATACGTTCTTCCCTCTTGATCACTATGCTCCTAATTTCCCAAAGATATTTCCTATTTCCTTTTTGGGGGAGACTGCATGGAATTCAACCCAAAGACCCACACCTGAGAAAAACCACTGGTACCTGAGGTACTGCTACTTACCAGTTCCGATGGATAAGCCACTGCTATTGGAACGGATGGTCTTAGAATTCAATACTTTCTCTGAGGAAAAATATTCAGTAGGTAAGCATTGTTTACAGCCAGAAGCAGGAAAAGTGACAAGACTTGGACAGTGACTTAATCTAGGAGATAACTGCTCTCTCTCACAACAGACAACTAATTACCACTTTAGATATAAACATTCAGAGAAGCAATGGCACCCCACTCCAGTACTCTTGCCTGGAAAATCCCATGGACGGAGGAGCCTGGTGGGCTGCAGTCCATGGGGTTGCTAAGAGTCAGACATGACTGGATGACTTCACTTTCATGCATTGGAGAAGGAAATGGCAACCCATTCCAGTGTTCTTGCCTGGAGAATCCCAGGGACAGGGGAGCCTGGAGGGCTGCCGTCTATGGGGTCGCACAGAGTCGGACACGACTGAAGTGACTTAGCAGCAGCAGATATAAATATCAGAAGCAAAGCACCACTAGCAGCTCTAACTATAATCTAACTATGTGAAGTAGCAATTCTCCACCTTAACTATTCTTTGGAATTAGCTGGGAAGCTTTAGAAAGTAGCAATGCCTAGGTCCTAATCCAGAGGTTCCGATCTAATTGGTCAGGACAATGGGATTTCTAAAAACTCCTCAAGGGATTCTAATGTGCAGCCAAAGTTGAGAACCACTGACCTAAAACAATGAACTTGTAGACCTTTACCCAGGCCTTTATAATTTATTTCATAACAAAGGAATCTTTATGCAGAAAATAGTTATGATTTGTTTCTTTTTAAAGGTGTACTAAATGTTTCTCACAAAAGCACGATTACAGATAAACTAATTAGTGGATAGTGGACCACCAGAAGTAACAAATTCCATGTTAAGGGGGCAGAGCCTAAAGTTTTCATGAGACAGCAAGTGACAAAGCTCAGGAAATAACAATATTCTGTTCCTCCCACCTGATCACTGTTAGATTACAGAAGTAGCTTCGTTTCTTTAGGACACTTTGTTTGCAAGAGTGTGACCCTCAGTAACTTAGGTGGGTCAACCCTCTGTCAAAGCCATCCTAACCAACTCGTGGAACTCTTACCAACAATGAGAATGGTGTGCCAGCCTCGGCAAGACAGGTCTGGGACATGATGCAAAGATCCAAAGATGGGCCGAGGCCATGAAGTGCAGATATCTGAGCCATGGGGTCTCTCTGTGGGGGTCATTGCCAAGCGACCATTACCACCATTGCCCCAGGCAAAAATGTGATTATCTGTAAGAAATAAATAAATAGCAGAAAGCTGAACAGAACACTGGCTTCCCAACTCTTTTGGATTCCCCACCTTTATGCTCTAGAGCTAAAAAGATTTTTCGCCCCTGTTTATTCCCTTGTATAAAGCCTAAACAATTTCTGATGCCACCCAGGTAAAAATGACCATCACTTCTACACACTGCCATCCATTCATTCACTCATTCAACATTTTTGCTCATCCATTCAAATATTTATTGGGCATCTACTTCATGACAAGCCCTGCTTAAGGTGCTGGGAAGACAGCAGTGAACAAAACAAAGTCGCTGCCCTTGTAGAACTGACCTTCTAGTGGGGAGAGACTGATTAATTACTTTAGGTAGTATTAAGTGCTTTAAAGGAAGATCAACAATAAGGAAAAGTGGAAATAAACTATAACAGTGGAGTATCATTTCTTTAGATAGTGTAGTCAGAGAAGTGCTTGCTGATACCTGAGCAGACCTACTGAAGTGAGAGGGAGCCAGGTCTATCCAGGGGAAGAGCTTTCCAGACAGAGAAAATAGCTAAGTGCAAAGCTCCACGTAGGTAAGGTGAATATCACAAACACAGAGCAAGAAGTCCTCTGCAGGTAGAGCAAAGTAAAGGAGTGGACAGTGGCTACAGAAGAGGTCACGAGGTGACTGAGGTCTGGGTCACGTGGGCCATTGCAAAAACTTTAGTTTTTATTCTTTGAGATAGGAGACCAGTAAAGATACTTAACAGTAGGTATTTATAAGTATCCCCCAGGTTACCATGAGGAGAACGGACTGCAGGGACCCAAGGGTAAGAGTAGAGAGATCAGCTGTAGTCATGAATGGATGCAGTAGTGAAGTGGTTGGATATATTCAAAGATCATCTATAGAATTTGCTAATGGATAGAATGTGAGGTGTAGGACAGAGGTGCTATTTTCTGAAACAGGAAGGCTGCATGGAAGAATGGATTTGAACAAAAAATCAGAAATTTGTTTTGGAACACAGTAAGTTTGTTTGAGATGCTCATTACCTCTTATCCAAGTCAGGACACTTTTTAATGAAAAGGGGGTGCTATTAACAATTAAGCTCAGACAATAGGCATGAATCAGGACCAATCTGGGAAGACTGGGCTATAAAGCCACCTTATCTTTAGACGTTCTAAGTTAAGAGATTGTTGAATTAGTGGGTCCGGAACTCAGGGATGGTAATATAAAGCTATTAGTGTACAAGGGAGGATTTAAGGTGGTAACCTCACTCAGAAAATGAAGAGAGAGGGAAGGATTGAGCCCTGGACACTTTAAGCTTTAGAGCTGGACACTACAATTAACAGCAGAGAACCTACCTGACCGCACTAATCTGTTTATGCGTACATCTCCCCTACCCTACTAGACTATGAATTTCCTGAGGAAAGCAGCTTTCTAAGACTTTTTTTTTAGTATAGTTGCTTTATAATATTTTATTAGTTTCAGATGTACAACATGGTGACTCAATAGTTTTATAGATTATATTCCACTTAAATTTACTATAAAATAATAGCTATATGTTCCTATGCTATGCAATATATCCTTGGTGCTTATGTTTTGTTTTTTTACGCTTATGTTTTATACATAGCAGTTTGTATTTCTTAATCCCATGCCCCTACATTGCTCTTCTCTACTTCTTCCTCCCCACTGGTAACTACTAGCTTGTTCTCACTCTCTCTGTGAGTTTGCTTGTGTTATGTTATACTCATCCATTTGTTTTGTTTTTGATTCCACATGTAAGTGCTAATATAGAGTGTCTGTCTTCCTTCGACTTATCCCACTAAACCTAATACCCTCTAGGTCCAAATACGTTGTTGTAAATGGCAGTATTTCATTCTTTTTAATGGCTGAGTAATATCCCATTCATTGTATATGTATATCATATCTTCTTTATCCAGTTGTCTTTTGGCAGACACTTACGTTGCTTCCATGTCTTGGCTATTGTAAACAGTGTTGCTATGAACACTGGGGTGCATGTATATTTTTGAATTACTCTTTTCCTTTTATTTGGAGATAAGCCCAGGCATGGAATTGGTGGATCACAGTTCTATTTTTACTGCAACTCACTTCCATATTCCCAGGGTCTAAAAGAGGATCTGGAGCATAGTAGTAGGCACACAGCTGATGTCTGCCATGTGAGTGAGGTGATCAAGTACAGTTCAGAGAAGCAGAGGAACATACATCAATAGGTAATATGCCTGGTCACAGAATCTAATTCTAAACTCATCATTCTGAAGTTTAACTTGAGAAGTACACAGATGTTTCCTGAAGAAACACTCCCTCTCTAAGGCCCTGTCAGAAAGTGCTACTGAATTTGCTACAGTATTTTTAATTCTCAATGACACCCTGATTCTATTTCTAACATTTCCAGTTATCTAGCATGAATTAACCAGTCTGTTCCCTAAAACCCCTTGTTTTGAGACAAACAACTCTGAAGGCTGGTTCACTTCCATAAGTATGGTAACAGATCATTTGTCTGACACTATTGCTGGATCTCTCCTGTATAAATACCAGGTACAGACTGAAAGAAAACAAAGACATCTCTGAGCACGAGCAATAACAACAACAAAAAAGAGTCAACAGGTAAGAAAATGAAATGTGTTTTGCTGTTCACCATTTACCAGAAAGAAGTGGCTACAGAAATTAAGGTGATACAGGAAGAGAGAAAAAAAAAGAAAGAAGAAAGAGGAAAGGGAGTAAAGGGTAGCAGAAACAACAGCAAGAAGATGCTGAGAAGAAATAGCTAGAAGGAAAGAGAAGAAAAATCCCATTAGACCAATTCAGAAAGTTGAGAGACACACGGTATAGAGCCTTTCAAATTTTAGCAATCCTTTATGACCAACCTAGATAGATAGCATGTTGAAAAGCAGAGACATTACTTTGCCAACAAAGGTCTGTCTAGTCAAGGCTATAGTTTTTCCAGTGGTCATGTATGGATGTGAGAGTTGAACTGTGAAGAAAGCTGAGCGCCAAAGAACTGATGCTTTTGAACTGTGGTGTTGGAGAAGACTCTTGAGAGTCCCTTGGACTGCAAGGAGACCCAACCAGTCCATTCTGAAGGAGATCAGCCCTGGGATTTCTTTGAAGGAATGATGCTAATGCTGAAACTCCAGTACTTTGGCCACCTCATGTGAAGAGTTGACTCATTGGAAAAGACTCTGATGCTGGGAGGGATTGGAGGCAGGAGGAGAAGGGGACGACCGAGGATGAGATGGCTGGGTGACATCACTGACTCGATGGACGTGAGTCTGAGTGAACTCCGGGAGTTGGTGATGGACAGGGAGGCCTGGCGTGGTCGCAAAGAGTCGGACACGACTGAGCGACTGAACTGAACTGAACTGAAGGACATCACTGCAGTGTAGTGACCCCAACCTAGGAGCAAGGTCAAATCATGATGTTCTCCTCTCTAGCCAGGTGGCACCAGTGATAAAGAATCTGCCTGCCAATGCAGGAGACACAAGAAATAGGTTCGACTCCTGGGTCAGGAAGATCCCTGGAGTCAGGAAATGGCAATCCACTTCAGTATTCTTGCCTGGAGAATCCCATGGACAGAGGAGCATTGTGGGCTACAGTCTAGTGGGTCACAAAGAGTTGGACAAGACTGAGCACAAAGGCGCACACACACATTCATCTCTCTAGCTACTCAGCTAACATTTATTGGAACCAACATGGTGCTGGGCAAGGTATAAGTATTTGATAATTCTTAAAACATTGTGCCAAAAAAGTAGGAATTTAAGAGTACTAACTTGCCATTTCCTAGAAATCTAACCTTTTACAACAATCACTATGTTGGACACATGAATAGTTAACAAGGTTACATAAAAACATGACCACCAATTTAACACAAATAAAAAAGTAAACATATGACCCAGCTATACATGACCAGTCCACCTCTTTCACACCCCCAAATTAAAACAGACCCATCTGTCCACCAAGTTTGAAATAATGTAAACAGACTCACCATCAGTAGCAGCAATGGTAAACTCATCACCGCAGGAGACTCTGATCACTTGTTTTCCACCTAAGGGTCCCCCAGCAAGTTGATTCCTAGACGCTTCTTATAATTTCCAACGCCCAGCTGTCCACACTTGTTGCAGCCAAAGGTCAGCAGCCGGCCTCGCTCTGAGACAGAAGCAAAAATAAATAACCAGGTACAAATGGTCATGAAACAGAGAAAAGGCAGACAATGCAGAGTCCCACAGACTAGCTTCTGGTTATTGAGTGTATACAAGCATAAATTGCCACATAACTTCGGACCTAGGGCAGTTAGGGGAACTGTGACCAATTAGATAGAGGGAATGACTCAATATTACATAGTCTTTAAAAAAAAAATTGTATGTACTTATTTTTGGCTGGCTGGATCTTCACTGCTGCAATGGGTTTTTCTCTGGCTGTGGCGAGTGGGGGCTACTCTCTAGTTGCCGCGTGCGGGCTTCTCACTGCCGTGGCTTCTCTTGCGCAGCACAGGCTCCAGAGCATGCAGGCTTCAACACCTACACCTACACACAACACCTGCAGCACAGCAGCTGCAGATCCCAGGCTCTGGAGCACAGGCGCAGGAGCTGTGGTGCACGGGCTTAGCTGCTCCGTGGCATGTGGGATCTTCCTCAACCAGGTATGGAACCTGGGTCTCCTGCATTGACAGGCAGATTCTTTACCACTGAGCCACCAGGGAAGCCCTATATACTCTACTTTATAGGTGGAAAATGGGTGCTATTTAACTTAGAAAACTTATAGATGGTGCTAATTAGAGACTGTATTTGCCAGAAATTATAGGTATGACATTTTCCTTAAGAAATGTATTGATTATACATTTGTAATGATTACCAATAAAACATTTACTTGAATGCCCAAGTCGTTAACAAGATAATACTTGATGATGGGGGAAATAAGGAGAATACATTTAGTTAAGAAGAGCTACTACTTGATAGAATAAAAGAACCTGAAATTCTAAGGCCTGTGCACACAGCTGTAAATCAACTCACCATCAATAGCAGCAGTGTGAGTCTTGCCTGGGGCGACTGTACGAATCTTATAAAAGGACAGCTGTTTGGCCAAGGTAAAGGAGGTGGTGTAGGGGACTTCGTGGTATGCCTGGAACAAGATAAGCAAAAACTCATGAGGTAAAAAATGGAGGGAAAAGAGGCTGAAAATATTGTCAGGGTGACCAAAAGGACTTTCAAAGAAATCATGTTATTAAGAAGGTACCAGGTAACTTTTCATTCCAACAGAATAAAAAAAGGAATAAGTTCAATATGTAATCAGAGAATTTAGTATGAGACTGGACTTTCTGACAACAGAAGTTTTAAATTCCTAAATTAGGGTATGCAAAACATGAACTCTCTATCCCAGAAGGCATCTATAAGGACAGAATCATTGACATTTATCTTAGCTATATACTGTGCATAGCTAACAAAAGCAGGGCAAGGAATTAAAGAATCTTGAAGACTCTCTAACCTACTAAGCTATCAGTTTACTGTGACCTAATTTTACCTACAAAGTTCTCAACCTGTTAAAACCCACATTCCCTTAGATTAGCATAAAAATAAATCTTGTCATGTAAGTTTAAAATTTCACAATACAGTGCAATAACAAAACCCAAATCAAGTAATGTTAATTCTGAATATGTCTTTTCAAACTACAGACACCCTCCCAAGACTTGCTCGAAATTTGTACTCTCCTATTTCGCAATCACTACTTTTAAAACAAAGATTGCTTAAAATTAATTCCATTTTTTTCCACTGAATCAGCAAACTTGTCTATTAATACGATTCTTTAGAAAAGGACGAAAACTCATACTACCACAAAGAGAGGACTAGGGCTTAATATTAGAGGTGTATTTTATGACATGCTTGAAAGAGGTTAATAGTAATTACATTTAATAAGCCTGTATAGGATCAGTGATTTCAGAGTAATCTTAAAAACTCTCCTGGGAGGTGATACATGGAAAAAAGTTTCTTTTCATAATGTTAATTTTCTTGTGTTTATATTTCAGGGACAAGGTAGAATCTGAATTCCATCACTTGATTGTTTATAATCAACTAATTTATTGAGGTATGATGTACTGTACAATACTGTATAGCTTGATACATATACCTATTTGATAGGTATATAAACATAAAAACTACCCAGATCAAGATACAGACCATTGCCACCATCCTAGGGTCTCTCTTATCTTTCCTGTTAATGCCTATTCCCCTCCTCCCAGAAGTAACAGAAGTGGTTACTTCTGTAACCACTATTTTGACTTCTGCCATAAGTTAATTTTGCCTTTAAACTTCAAACAATGGGCACCAGTGGGCTTTCTAGGTGGCACTAGTAGTAAAGAACCTGCCTGCCAATGCAGGGGATGTCAGAGATGTGGGTTTGATCCCTGAGTTGGGAAGATACCCTGGGGGAGGGCATGGCAATCCATTCCAGTATTCTTGCCTGAAGGAGCTCATGGACAGAGGAACCTGGTGGGCCACAGTCCATGTGGTCGTAAAGAGTCAGACACGATTAAAGAGACTTAGCACACACAAACTTCAAATAATGGGTAGCATATAGTATGTATTCTTTTGTGGCTGGCTACCTCTGCTGGACATAGTATCTGTGGAGATTCTCACTTTATTCTTAAGTGGTCACAAACCAATAATGGCATTTCCAAAGAAATTTCAACCTAGAGAGGTTCTGATGGTTCATTTAGGACACCAAATGGGGTACTCACTTCATGGTTGATGATTCCAGACATGCACTGATTCAGACCCAGTTTGTTGAACTCATTGAGTCCACAGGCTAACACTTTGCCTGACTGGGTCAGCAGAAAAGTCCCATCACAGCCACATTGAACCGCAACAATAATTAAGGCCTTGGGAACATCCACCTGCAAGAAAAAAAAAATTAGAAAAAAAAAAATCTCCCCAACATAACTTGTATTAGGAAAAAATCCTCAAATTCTTTCAAAACTGTGATATCCTGCATTTAGCAAAATGACTACAGGGAGTTCTATTCTCTTCAGATTTGCCCAGCAGCTTAGAAGCTACTGTTTTCAATAAGGAGCTTAAGTTTTATAATAAAGAGGCAACTGCAGGTGGGCTAAACAGATAGCTCCTGTCAAAGTTTTAGCAACAGGTACTTAGTTACTACTTAGGAACACTTCTCAGAAAACACTGGGGAAGGAGAAGCTTCAATCTATTACTGATTTAGTCCTCTGAGATACAACATCCCATGATGGTTACAGAAGAACTCAGACCTGTGGAGTCAGAGTCATACAATAAGTGAGGTGGCCAAGGATTGAGGCAGCAGCCGATGTCTGAAGGCTCATATCCCTCTGCAGCTAACTAGACAGGGCTGGAGAATGGTGGGGGACATGATGGGTGTACCTGTGAAATCTGAAAACTCAAACCTTCTAACAATACTAGAGCCTTTTCAGGTGAAGAGGAATAGCTATGAATTCTACTCAGTGAGAATGGTCCCACAGATATATCAGCTAATTTTTAAAATGTAAACCTTTAATAGTGAATGGTATAGCCGATTACAGTTGGCCTTCCCGTGGGTGAGCCTGTGTCCCAGGGTGGGAACGTGGCCATGCTCTCTCACAGCTGGTTTCCGCTCCCACGTGGGCTCTGGCAGTGCCTGCATCCACAGTGCTGAGGAATTATGCATTATGCTTCATACACTATGACCCCAAATATAAACAACTGCTTCATCTGGTGTCCAGTTGTGGAAGGAGGAAGGGAGATGGCTGTGCCAGGTGAAAGGACAGCATATTGCTCTCTAGCATCTCTCCACGCAGAGGGTGTTTAGCTTGATGTAACTTTTCCACTGTACATGCTAATTTCAGTGCTCACTGATGAGCAAGCGGTGACTCCAGAGTGTCCACAGTGGCTACATCATTTCTCAACTTTTCATGATTTAGGCCATGACAAGACCACAGAGTGCTAAATTAGGAATCCTGGATTGTCAATCTCCCAGATAGGGAATATTTCAGAAAGAAAACACCTTGATATGAAGCGGCAGGGAAGGAGGACTTATTCCTGAAGGCTGTGTGACCTAGACAGGCTCTAAGAAGCAGCTGACTCTGATTTTACCTTTTGTGGTGTATAGTAATCCTCTTCTGAATCCAAACCCAGGCGTCCTGAGACACATATGAGAAAGAAAATCATTAATGTGAGGGCTCCTGTTCCAATGAAAATGTTCCATAAGATTCTCTTTTACTAAATCAACACTTATACAGAGGCTGCATGACATGCTTAGAGATGCACAAGCTTGAAGTCAGGCTGTGGCCCTGGGAATAAGTGGAGAGAGTCAAGGTAACACCTACCATATTCACCACAGCCCCAAGAGTAGACTTCTTTGTTTCGAGTCAAAACCACCACATGATTATCTCCACAGGAGACCTGCTCCACTGGATTGCTCAGGAAGAAGTCCAGCTGCATGGGCTCTAAGACTTCAGCACCAGCAACCTTGTCCACCCCCATGCAGCCATAATAGTCAGATCCAAAGGCATAGAGCTGACCTTCATCTGTGAGAGGAAGGAAAGCAGAACCCACCAAATGAATTACTTGTTTTGTCTGATGAGAAACCTGGACAGGACTGAAACGAGGACGACCTCAGACACTGAGCTCATATGAGATGATTGCAGCAGAGAAATCTGACAGACTGTCTACGAAGCCTAGAGTTCTTTGTGTTTAGAGGGTCATGCATACTGTTATGTAACAGTTTTTAAAAAATGGTGGGATGACTGTTAAAAAGGCTTAAAATTTTAAGCCTATTTTACATCTCTATTTTCAGAGAAAAAAGGAGTACCAAGCAATCATAAAATGAATAATGTTAAGACCAAAACTAAATTTTAGCTCCTGATTCCTGATGTAGTATTATCTACCCCTGACTAGGTAGTGAGGTTATTCCTCCCTAGCCCCCCAAAATAGGACAGACAATGTATTTCTCCTAGTCCCACCTCTTTTGTTATCCACCTGTTCTCTCCTTGCTCATCACTCCTGTAATGCTATATCAAGTTGGACATGTTGCTATTAAAGTGTAAATTTGCTCACTGTCTTTGGTTCTTTGGAATCTTGTCTTTTGTGTAAAATCCCAGCTAAAACTGCATAGAATTAAGTACAACACTCCACCTGAAGTGCACCTGGGTGCGTTCTGCTGCTGGCTTACCTGTTACACAGACAGTGAAATCATCACCACATGACACCTGATGGATAGCTTTGCCTTGCAACTTTTCTACATGCTTTGGCTGTCGGTAGGAGGCTTTGTCACCATGGCCCAGCTGACCATGTAGTTTAGTGCCCCTTGCATGTTCTGTGAAATAAACAGGTCTTGTGAAGTTTTAAACTTTTCATGCAAAAGCAGATCTTTAACATCACTTCTTATCAAGAAAAACAGTAGGAAAAAGAATCAGCTGATAATTAAGAAACAAAAACAAAACAAAAAGGTAAGGGCATTAAATCTTTTAATGACAGATAGTAAAAATCCCCTGCCAACAGATAAAGATTTTTAAAATATCTTATCAGGACTTAAAAGGACACATTCCCAATTCTGTCTTTTTCCTCCAAGTCTAAGGTAAACTAATTATGGGTGATGATGAAAACAATGTCTTTATATAGTTTAGCTTGATTTTTTTCTATAGAAGGACAAGCTCTTGGAAATCCTTACAGAAGTTTTTACAGATTTTGGTCACAGGGGGCTTCCCTGGTGGCTCAGCTGGTAAAGAATCTGCCTGCAATGTGGGAGACCGGGGTTCGATCCCTGGGTTGGGAAGATCCTCTGGAGAAGGGAAAAACTATCCACTCCAGTATCCTGGCCTAGAGAATTTCATGGACTGTATAGTCCATGGGGTGGCAAAGAGTTGGACACAATAGCGTCTTTCACTCCCTGAAATACGCGAGTCATGAGGAATCTGGCTACATCAAAGAGGTTGCTAGAAGGCACTGACAATAGTCCTAAATGACTTCCCAGCAGTTTTAGAGAGGCGAGACATTCTTCCCATTTAATAGCTCAACTATAAGGCCTTCTATAAATGTTTTTTAAGGCACTAATTTCACTCTACCTCTATAAGTACCTCCAGAAGCTAGTCTTCAAGTGAGAGGATTTTGGAAATAACAGCAAGCTAAAACTCTGTAACAGAGGTCAAATCACTCATTCTTTCTCTCAACCAATAGTTGAGTGTCTACTCTGTCACATGCTGGGGATAAAGCCTGTCCTGTTGGAGAACTTACCTGAAACTACTGGAAAAAATGAGCTCCCTCCAGAAGGAGGAAGAAGTGGGAAGAACTGAGGTTCTAAGACAGGTTGGGTAATGAAAAAGCAGCATGAAGTGAGCCTAAGAAGGCACAGCTGAAGAGACAGGAGGGAAGCCAAGAGAACATGCTCCTGTGGAAGCCAAGAGAGGACAAGGCTTCCTGCAAGAAGGAAAAGTGACCAATATGTTAATACTAAAGGTCAAGCAAGGACTCAAGGGCACCTATCTGTTTTGTTTTCATAATTTAGAGGTCATTTTCTCAAGAGTAGTTTCAATTGACTGGCAGGTGAATGAGGAATGAGTGGGAGATAAGAAAAGAGACAGCAAAAATATGCAGTATATTCAAGGTGAGAGAGAAGGTAGAATCTAGAGGGGAACAAAGGAAAATTCTACTCAAGATATACCATCTTCAATCACTGATGGAGGTCTTGGAATTTTCCTGACATGGTACACTATTTCATTTATTTACAAAGCTGCTTCACAGAGATAAGTTGCTCTGAAATGCATGGCAATAGAACAGAGTAAACAAGTGACTTTCTGGAGTCACCCATCTGTAAATGAGAAGCAAGTCTCCTGAGTCCAAGCCTTTTAATTCTTTCTCTCCTTCTCTTGAACTTTCATTCATTCATTCAAAAAACACCTAAAAGCAATCTAACATGTACCAGGCACTTGGGATACATCAGTGAACTAAACAGAAAAAAATCTCCCCTCTCAAAAGAGCTTATATTCCATCATCTTATGCTGCCACTTCTGCAGCACATACTCAACCAACAAAATTCTTATACATCCTGGGCCCAGTGAGGTGCACGTCATTGTTCTAAAGTATGTAGCTTTCACTTACCACCCAAGTGTATAGCTCCTTCTCCACTGTGACCACAGCAAAGTGGGTATTCCCTGCACACACCTGCCGGGCACTACAGCCACTCTTGATGACATCCAGTTTCTGGGGAGTGGACTTCCCACCGCCCCAGACATAGACTTCACTTGTTCGGGATGTTACCACGGCAATGGGTGCTTCAGTCACAGTGCTTGACCTGCCAACAACCCCCAGAACAAAGGCACATTTAACATAAAAATTATATCAAAGAAAAATGCTTTCAGTCTGTTCCCTGAGTAGAACTGCCAATTATGGCATGAGAAAGTATGTTCTTTCTCGACAACTTACTCCAGCCCTCTATCATGGCAGGCTTTGCAATTCTTGCCTCAGGGCTTCATCACAGCCCAGCCAGATCAGATACTAGTCTGATCCATAACACCTACACTTTTCAGCTTTTCAACATTCATCATGATAATGATGTCCACTTTGGTAAGAGGGTGAAATTACAGCTTTCTTTTCCTCGGAAATGACTATTTGATATTTAAATGGATGCTGGGCTTCTTAAAGGATGCCAAAGGCTTCTTACTGGGATCAAACAATGTCCAGACCCAAGAAAGACCCCCTGGTGGTAATTCAAGATATATTACTTTTTTCAAGAGTCTCCTGAGCATTACCTTGGTCTCTTTGTAGGTGCATTAAGCAGTGTGACTTTTTCCTCCATCTCTCTACCAAAAGAAAAGCAAAGATTCATGAGAGAAGTAATAGGTTCTATATGGCACCAGTGTCTCTTTAAAACCTTTCACAGACTTAATCTTCTGTAAACCATATGCCTCATACGATGCTATAATACTTTTAGCAAAGTACTTTGATACAACTCAAACAGTTACATAGGCCTAGCATTGGACAATTCATTAACCACGATGAGGCCAGCAGTCTGGGATCATTTGTTTTCTATCTCTGAGGAATGTTCCAGGCTGCACCAGAGAGCCTTGAGAACTTCTTTCTGGTGCACATTTTAGGAACCTGCTAACATCTCCATCTAGTCTGCCCAGTGACTCCCTAAACTCAACATTTCTAAAGCTCAGCTCATTATCTTTCTCCTGATACAGCTGTTCTTTCTCACTCTCCTGATTCTGTAACTGGCACCTTCAATCCTCCCAGTGAATTAGGCTTAAAACTTCAGCGATTTTGGATTCAGCTGTCTTCTTTTCTTCAATATTCAAATTCTACAGATTCTACTTGTACAATGCCCTTTACCCTCACCTGTCCTTCCCATTCTCACCACCTAGCTCTGGGCAACTTTACTTCCCAACTAGGCCGTTCAGTTCAGTTCAGTCGTGTCTGACTCTTTGCAACCCCATGGACTACAGCACACTAGGCTTCCCTGTCCATCAGCAACTCCTGGAGCTTGCTTAAACTCATGTCCATCGAGTCAGTGAGGCCATCCAACCATCTTACCCTCTGTTATCCCTTTCTCCTCCTGCCTTCAATCTTTCAACCTTTCAATCCTTCAACCCCAGCATCAGGGTCTTTTCCAATGAGTCAGTTCTTTGCATCAGGTGGCCAAAGTACTGGAGCTTCAGCTTCAGTATCAGTCCTTCTAATGAATATTCAGGACTGATTTCCTTTAAGACTGACTGGTTTGATCTCCTTGCAATCCAAGGGACTCTCAAGACAACACCACAGTTCAAAAGCAGCAATTCTTCAGTGCTCAGCTTTCTTTATGGTCCAATTCTCACAGCCATACAACTAGGATATGGTCCAACTCTCACATCCATACAACTATCTGACTAGGCTGTTCAGTTCAGTTCAGTCGCTCAGTCGTGTCCAACTCTTTGCGACCCCATGAATGGCAGCACGCCAGGCCTCCCTGTCCATTACCAACTCCCCGGAGTTCACTCAGATTCACGTCTCACCAAAGTTTCAATCCACTTTATTCAGTCCTGCACTGACTTAACACTGATATTAAAATTGCTAAATAACTTTTCCCAAGGTTCCATCTCTCATCACATGAATTGCCCTCTCAAATATCCAACAGTTCCATACAATTCCCTGAATACAGCACAAATTCCTTCATCTGGCATTCAAGATCTCTACCTACTTTTCCAGGGTTCCTTTCTTCAGTTCCCATGTTTCAGCTCAGGGTTCCCATTCTGCCTAAACCAATTATACCTGAAAACCTGGGCGGTGCTTAAGCAGTAATTTTTGAAAGTTCTAGTGGTGTTGCTATTGAGAATGCCAGGTCTAAAACCTCTAGTGTAGTCAAATAGGACTTAGTGCTTCCTGAATATTTTCACAATTCTCTGTGTCTGTGCTTTATCTGGAAAGCTCTGTCTTATGTTTTTCCATCAAAGAACACAAGTTCTAAGGAAGTACTATCTGTAAATCTCCAATTATCTTAATAAAAATGGCAATTAAAAATTATCAATGGAAATATTTACATAAGAGATTTAAACAGTGATTATACTGTTAGAAAATAAGTCAGATAAAGAATTTAAATATGCCTACCCAGCCCTAAAGGGTGACTGCCTGAATATGAATAGAAAATAAATAAAAGGTTACAGTGCTGCATCTGGAGTGTTATACATAATTCTAGGCACTAAAACACTGGCTAGAGGTCAACTGGAAAATCAGAAAAGATCAATTTAACACAAGAGAATAAAGGTACTGACCAAAGAACAGAGATTATGCAATCAGCTATACACTTAATGCATCCAAGGGCAAGACTTGAAAAAGAAAACAGTACAGGTTTGCATGTTGGGAAGATTCACAAAGAACTGGCAGAAGAAGGAATTAGTAAGGCAAAAATAGTGTAAGAGGATGAAACAGAGACTAGGACATTTAAGAAGCATAAAGAACATCTTTTCCTTTGAGCTAGGGTTTGAGGCTTCCTACAAAAAGTGAGGGATAAAGGGCCTTCCTTCTACCTCTAGAGACCTCAAATACTGAATAAATCTCAGAAAATAACCTGTCGGGAATCAAACTTGACTATGGGAAATGGGCAAAAAATATCTGAAGAGGATCCCTCCAATCACAACCTATCATCTAAACAAGTGCACTAAAACACTATGGCCCAGTCCAATCCTACACTCCTACCCAACAACTGTTGAGCACCCTGTGCCAGGCCCGGGCTGAGCCCTTAATATGCATTGCCTCCTTCAATCCTCAGCCTACTTCACTTCACAGAGAAGAAAACTAAGGGTCAGAGATGTTAAATAACTTGACAAAGACAGTGACAGAACTCAGATACAAACGTAAGGATGACTGAGTCCACAGCCCTCCTCTCTTAATTACTACACTCTCATGCCCAAACTCTAGAGTAGAACTCACAGAAGATGGGGGTCTAGGGCCTCATCAGGATCGATTCAGAACAAACTAGCAGGGGCGAGGGAGGTCGAAGTCGAGCGATGAAAACGGAGATGCTGGAAGAAAATAGCACCAGAGTGGCCAGGTCAGGAAACATCACCCTCTCTCTGCGGTACTCTGGTCAGGCCTATATAGTCAGTTGACCATCTACAGAAAGACAATGAAGTGACTTCCTTGTTCTTTACCTTCTGCGTTTCCTGAGAAGGGGTCTATCCAGAAGTTCATCTGCAGTGGGTCTCTGCTCAGGATCCTAAAAAGTACCAATGAGTTAGTTTTAACTTAAAGGAAATGGGCAAAATGAGATCTAAAGAGGCATTTTACTTTTTCTTAGAAGGCTATAAGTTTGCTATTCAGAGACCACTATATATCATCCTTTTCATTTCAAAGACCTATTATGTCACATTCTATGCTTCATGCTCCTTATCATCAGCACTTACATGTGAGAATCAGAATGCATCTTCCTCACTGGTTTTAACTGTTAGGGTAGCGGTTCTCAACTTTCAATATATATAAAACATAAGAATCTCCTGGAGTACCTGCTACAAATATAGATTTCTGGGCTTTATTCACAGAAATTCTGATCCAGAAGGTCTGGGATATGGCCTAGGAATCTTCATTTTCTTCTTGTAAAACTTGCTCGTCCCCTGGCGACTCTCATGGCTGTGGTTCCTGGACTACCTCTGAGTAATGCTGACCTAGAGCTATACTGCAAGGCAACTGTGACATTTAGAACTATATACATTCTGCACATCAAGAATTCTAAATTACCTCTTATTTTATACAGTTTATAAAAATTAATCTTGATTATAAAAAGTGGAGCACAATTTCACAAACTAATAAAGGAAGAATTTGTTGGCTGAAGCACACAGCTCGCATGAATTGCCAATGCTTATTCATCTGAATGGACTTCCTTGGTGGCTCAGATGGTAAAAAATCTGCGTGCAATCCAAGAGACCCAGGTTTGGTCCCTGGGTTGGAAAGATCCTCTGGAGAAGGGAATGGCTACCCACTCCAGTATTCTGGCCTGGACAAGTCCATGGACAGAGGAGCCTGGCAGGCTACAGTCCATGTGGTCGCAAAGAGGCAGACATGACTGACACTTTCACTTTTCATTCATCTGAATACAGCCACAAATAGATCCTACCCTGGGCACGTGGACGTGGTTTTGTGCAACTTCCTCTGTGCCATACTCCAGACACTAAGGTTGGGCGGGAAAACTGAACTGAAATCAGTATGTGAATCACACTTACCTGGTCAAGGCATGCATGGACCATTTGGATCAATTCCAAAGAGTACTGGCTAGAATCAACTTCCATGGCCCGGATGCCTTGTACAATCTTCACACACAAGTTGAGTGGATTCTATGAGAAAATGATTATTGTATTGTCCTTGGTTATATAAAGATGGCATTACAATCTACCAGTAGGGGCTTTGAGATGTCTGTGATGATCATATAAAGAAATGGTAATAGCTGTAAATTAGGTCTGACTTCTTTTACAACTATTAGTATACTTCACTAAGAAATGGCTGGAGATGTACTACTATTATCAGAGAGAATGAAACCAATTGGCCAACACGGAGGTATGACTATGTGACCAACAGAATAATACTCAGAGTATATTATAATCTGACCCCTCAAATGACTCCCAAGACAAAAGAAAGCAAAGTTAGCTATGCTTCTTGGCTCTAAGTATCTCCTTTGCCAACTAATTTGCCTCCTCATTTATATATCCTAATAATGGTCAGGTGATACTCTGCTGCAAAAGACAAGGCAATGAATAATAAGTTGATAGTGATAAGAAATTATTATAACAATGCCACCACCACCTTTACTGAGAGATCATTATGTAACATAAGTTGCACATATGTTTTTAACTCTTGTAAACACCACACAAGGTTATCATCACCAATTCAAAGATGTAAAGTAACCTGCCCAAGACTACACAAACAGTGAAAAAAAAAAAAACTGGACCCATAATTCCAACCAAAGTCTGTTTGATGCCAAAACTCATCTTCCTTCCACTGTATGATTTAAGAAAATATATTTCGGGACTTAGAAAAATAAACAGGTCTCATGAAAGGCCAAAGAACTTTGCATTATCTTACATTTGCATTTTCATATACATTAGAAGAGCAGCTCTATAAGAGGAATATGTATCTTTTCCCTTGTTATTGACAAAATAGAGAATCAAAGAGATGAGGTGATTTGCCTACGTTCTCACATCTGGTTTGTAGAGGAAATTGGATGTGAATCCACTTGTGCTACTCAAATTGTGCTCCATGAACAAGCATCAGAATCATCTGGGAGTCTGTCAGAAGTGTAGAACATCAGGACTAGATCTAGACACACTAAAATAGAGTCTGCATTTTAACAAGATGCCCAGGTGATTTCCTATGTATATTAAAGCTTGAGAAGCACTACTTAATACTAGGCTTTAAGAAGAAAAGAGACTTAAAGGTATTTGTTGTTTATAAAACAGTAAGTTTTTAGTAAAACTAAGAGTCAGTATGTAAGCTTTCAAAAAAAAGACCAAAACACTTTAATGAGTATTATATAATTTGCCTTAGCTTTTATAAAATGATGTAGCTGAAGTGTAAGAAATGAAATGGCTTATCCAAACTGCTGCATCACACAGCTGATCCTAGAGTCAGTTTTAAAATTATAGTCAATGGATTCAAGGCATGCTCAAACTACTTGATTATGATTATTTCTCAATGGGAAATTCAAGTTGGAAATAAATCTTGTCTGTAGTACTTTACAATACACTACTAAGCCAGTGCCTGAACACTAGTTATTATTTTGCCTACAGCTGATTTCTGTTCAAGAAGTCAGAAGCTCAGGGATAAATGAAGTTGATTCTCTCAACCAAGTTGTACCATTTGCAAGGACAATGTAGGGATAGTACATCAACTTACTGTAGCATCAAATGTTCTCTTCAGTGTAAGTAATTCAAAAATGACACAGCCTACTGCCCAGATATCAGACTTGAAATTGTATTTTACTCCTTGGCAGAGCTCTGGAGACATATAATATGGCGTTCCCACAAGCTGAACAACAAAGAAAGCAATCAAAAATTAACTTCTTTTCTGAGGTAACTATATTAGTATTTTAACAACTAAATTTCCCAGGAGTTAGTGATAACTATAGAACATTCATCAGCATATTCCAAAACATTCCCATCAAACAGCATATCCCATCATCATTCTGAGCTGATGCCACTCTAAGGAGAAATCTTATTCATATCAAATGTCCTGGGCCAGTTATAAAGAGACAATCTCTGTGGTGAAGACCTGTGGTAACTTGGGAGGCAGAACAGCTCTGTGATTCCTGGATCACAGAAGATCCAGGCATTCAAGGACCACTGAAGACTTCACAGACTTGGAAAAAGCATACTTGGTAAAAGTTCACCAATGGAAAAAAAAAATAAAAACTGGTAGCGGGAGATGGTAACTGAATAAAGGAGTTTAAAAGTTCTAACTGAATCACATAGTAGTGAAACTCTGCAACTCAATTTAACATTTGTAATACTAACGTAGTGAACTTCTTCCAAATTCAAAAAGATCTTCTGAGTTCAAGAATGTGTTGGAAGGAAATAAATATCCTAAATGGAGGTCATGTCTCTCCCAAGATGAGAGACAATGAGTACCCAAGAAATTCCAGTAACACTGATAGCCATCTTTAATAAGGAAAATAAAGCAATTTTTCAGACGGCTTACATGGCATTTATTTTATTGGATTATTCTTGGTAAGAAAAATCCATACAAGGGCATGACTACTTCCTCAGAAACTCAATATAGCAACATCATACAAGCAGACCGAGTCCCTGAAGCAGACTCCCAACCCTGGCTATCAGTATCCTTGGATGTTTCTAGATTGCTTGCAGGGATATCTCAATATTATATAAAAAAAATCAGGACAAAATTAATTTTAGTAACTTACATTTTCAAGTTCTGACAGAGCACTGTGAAACCAGAAGAGTAATAATTGGGTTTTATAAGTCCTAAAAGGATCAGATCACTATAGTCAGAGATCAATTTATGTCTACTCTTTACCAATGGTCTTTCATAGGATCAGGTGAGAAGGGAGTCCTGTGGTGCAGACTGTGTATCATACTGAGGATAAGATTGTTTTCTGGGCATCAGCCTTTATTTGTAATATAGGGTTTCTGAACCAGAAAAAATTCAAAGGAAACACAAGAGATGTCTAACATTCAAAGCTCAAAACATTAAATGAGAGATAAAGTGAGATCTACTAAAGATCCTAAGCTGGAAAAAAATGGTAAAGCATTTTACTGCTTCTAGAAAAGTCTTTAGTTAGGGTTGGAAAGGGCAATGATGTTTGAGCTGTTATGTGGACAATGGCTCTTAAAAAAACACCTGAGCAGGTAAATTAGTGAGTCTAGGAAAAAGACTCCTTTTGTAAGTATGACTCATAAAAGACTTGCTTTATAAGTATGAAGAACTTGCAAAAACATCGAGAAAAAGCATGCAAGATTTAGGGGGTATAGTTATATCTCAAGGTACAAGAAAGGAAAAGAAAAAAAAAAGTCAAGGGGAAATTCTCTGGTGGTCCAGTGGTTATTAGGACTTTATTTAAGGACCCTCATGCTGTGTGGCACCACCAAATTAAAAAAAAATTAAAAAAATTTAAAAAGCCTAACTGAGTTAATGATAACACATACTTACTGTCTCAGCCATGGAATACTCAGAATTCAGTTTCTTTGCTAGGCCATAATCTCCAAGTTTTATCAGGTTTGCCTTGGTCAGAAAAAATATTTAATGTCTTTATATCCCTGGGGAAAAAATGTTGTATATTAAATCCATACACTAAACTGTTTTATCTCATCTACCTTCCCGCCCAAAATTAGTACAAAATAAGAGTGTGTTACCACTGTTGAGGCTGTTATGGAATCCAAAAGAGTGTTCATTATTTTCTCATACATTTTAACACTGAGAAAGGAACTTGGGGGAGAGTAGAGGCAGAGAATTACTTCATCTTCCAAGGAGTCACAGCACAAACACATCCCCCCAAACAATGAAGTCATTAGGAAAAGTTGAATGGTCAGATTAAAAAAAAAGTGCCCTAGGTAATTCCTATAAGGTGCACTGCCTCTTCAATTACCATTGGTGCCTCGAATTAAGTGATATCCAGGCAATTTTAACACTGAGTTTTGTCAAAGTTTCAAATCTGTTAAGGCAAGAGAAGCACATCCCAGCAGCAAAATGATTAGGCCATACAGATCACCTAAATAAAATCACCAGCTATCTTTCTAAAGATGAACTGACCATTTGTAACACAAATAAACTATGCCTGGTTCACACTATACCTTCCTTTAGTGAAAGATGTGAAAAAAATCAGAACAATATTTTTGATAACTTTCAAAAATAAAACAATATATAACTGTAGCCACTCAACAACTATCAAGAACTATATGTTAAATGGACAAACCAATAAAAAATAAAACTAGTGTATTACTATTAATCTCTAGCAGTAGTCCATGACTCATTTAAGGGTATAATGAAGTGGAAATGTTCTTATAAAGGTTCTCTCCTATAGCTAGAAGTGACTAGAAAGCTGTTTCCCCCTGGTCAAGATCTGGTAAAACTGCATAATTAATTGTAAAACAATGAATAAGCTTTTTACTTAAATTAAAAACAAATGCCAATTTTATTTCTCAGAGAAAACATTTACTGTGAATTCCAACTAATCTAATACGACTTTTATAGTGGCCTTCTAGGCTGTACTGATGAATTAAATGAACTCACCTCTAAAATAAAGAGAAGACTAAGCAGTACTAAGCTATTGAGGAGACTCTTCCTAGATCACAAACAGTTTAACTTCAGGAAGTGAAGATAACGCCCCTCATTACTCACTCTTTCCTTCCTATATCATTATCAACGGAAAAGCCTTGACTGTTTAATCAAGAAAATAATAGTGCTGATGGGAGGTACCCGAGGTGGGGGTTGGACTGATAGAAAAGAATCCATCCCATATTCTTCCACTTATTACCTATGAAGGATCCCAGCTTTATGGATACAGCTCACAGCTGACACAATCTGAAATAGGTACCATACCACCATCTGCAGAGAAAAAATAAATTATACTTGGACTGGAAACAAACAAAATAATACCATTTAAATAAACACACACACGCAACAAAAAAACTACAACTAGAGGTTATGATTCAACATGACTTGACATTTCTTGCTTGTAGGTTGAGTAGGCAAAGAAAAGTGGTAGGGGTAAAAAAAAAAAACCCAGCAGATTATCATAAAATAGTTTGAATGTTGTTATAAAATATAGTATAGTGAAGCAGACTTGTTGAAAGAAATCCAGGAAGAATGCAAAGGGAGACAAAACTGGGCATACCAGTATGCGGTAATAGAACCGGGAAAGAAAGCCCATAGAGAATCATGATGTGGAGGTAAACCGTTTAGGAAGCAGCTATAGACAGCTTCCTTGTTAGGAGGTTTCCTTTCTCATGAATATCAATCAGAGCCTGGAAGGAGTATGAACAAAGGAAAAAAACACTCTTCATTGTTGGAAGAGTAAACACAGAACTAGAATGCAAGAATCATAATACAATTCTAGCTTCCTTTCACAGAAGTAGGAATTACCTCTTCCTCAAACAACTTGTCCTTCTGACGAAGGATTTTATCATACAGGTTCCCTCCTGCAATTAAATAAGAAACAGGTTTGAATTGCTTAACAGAGATCAAAGCTACTAGGACTTTAACAGGTGGCACAGCAAGTAAAATATTCTGCATGAGTGTGTGCGTGCTCAATCATGTCTGACTCTGAGACCCCATGGACTGTATCGGGCCAGGCTCCTCTGTTCATGGGCTTCTCCAGGCAAGAATACTGGAGTAGGTTGGATTTCCTCCTCCAGGGGATCTTCTGACCCAGGGATCAAACCCACATCTCTTGCACTGGAGGTGGATTCTTTACCACCAAGCCACCTTGTTCTGTTTCCTTTTAAAAGATATCCGCTCTTCCTTCCAGCTCTTCACATGGGTACAAAACTTCCCATCTGTCAAGGACTATATCTGAAATATTCTCCAAAGATTCCCCTCCCTAATAGAAGAAATTCAGTATGAAAATGGGAAGTACAACATTTTTAGAAAAGATAAAAATAAAGATCATTTCTCTAGTACCCTAATTTATGAAAGTACTTTGAAAGTCTTCAAAATCGATGACTTTCTTTCCAAAACTCCTATTAAAGGAATCTGCAATAATTTGGTAACAACTTCCACAGTCTATTAGAAGATTTGGGTTATACCTGTGAGGCAATGTTTTACAAAAATAGGTATATATCACCATGAACTTCTTTTTCTTTCCACTTCACACTGAAAAGGTTTCCCAAAATTTAGGGTATAGGGTAGACTCTAGATTGCTTTCAATTATTACTCCCTTTACTAACTCATTCCTTCAGAGTAAGTCTGAATTTCCTTTTCCTCTTTATTATCAGGTGACACAGATGGCAAATGATGATGGTTCGTTTTATTTCCTATCTGCAGCTATAACTTACACTGTAGTCCTAGTTAAGTTTCACAACTTCTTCACAATTTAGTAACTCAAAAGTTTCAATAAATGTACCATCCGTTCTAGTTCCTCCTGACCACAAAGGAAGTTAAGAGGCCTCTGCTACTTCAAAAATCTCTAATATAATTTCATACATTTAGGGTTGAAAACAATCACGATACACAAGAATCTAGCAAATAAATGAGAAATCTAGGAGCTCTCTCTTAAAGATTTACATGAAGAATATGCTTGGACCATTTTAGCATTTAGCTCAAGAATGGACTTTGGGCGTTCTCTTAGGTAATAATAAGTCAGTACAAAATCTATCAAAAATTTGCTACATATCAAGAACTACTACTGTAAAATAGTACACTTTCCCATAAAATAGAAATGTTAAAGTTGATGAGGCTTTATATATTCACTTAATACAATAACCCTAAGAGGTAACTACTGCTTATTAGCAAACTTACTTAAGATGAGGAGGCTGAGGCACAGATAAGTAGTCTGTGCAAGATTATAGAGATTAAAAAGTAGTGAAGCTTAGGATATGGGTTCAGGGTCTATTTTTTAACAAATAGGCTATATGGCTTTTTTTTAAACAAGCAAAAGGGTTCAAAGAAATTATTTTCAGTCAGCTATGGTCTTTAGACCACTTTTCAGTAGGACAGCCTTGGCTAAAGTCATTATAAGTAAATATCACCTACAAGATTTCACTATCAAGTGTCAAACCATGCTATGCTTCTAATGTCTGTCATTTCATAAGGGAAAAAACCTTGAAAAATGAGTGTAAAATTCAACTGAACAAATAATCTGAAGATGGAATTATCATCACAAAGCAAAATTTGAGTATGCAGGGGGAAAACCCCTTCCCTCATTTTGTAGATCACTTCAAAACTCTTCAGGGCCTGAACTATTTCTCTTAAACTCTAGCAGTCCATTTAAAGTTCTTATTCTTTGTCAATATGGATCGTATTTTTCTCTCCCCCTCAAGGTAAGTATAAGCAAAGGAATGTCTTGCTGGAGGAAGTCCCACTGAACTCTACCTTACCATTACAATATTCCAGCTCAATCAGCAGGGTGGTATTATCCATGAAGTGATTGTAGTAGGCAATAATGTTGTCATGCTGCAGCAGTGCCAGAATAACAATCTCATTCAAGGCATCACGACGTTCCTTCTCAGAGAGTCGGGTCAAATCAACTTCCTTCCACACGACCAATGAGTCATCCTATAATAGTAACAGAGGTATCGTGCTTTCCTCGAGCCTGGCAGGGAATGAATCCACACCCGGATCTCTGAGCCTAGAAAGGAAACTTCCTAGATGGGCAGAAACTGACTCCTTTTTCTCCTTTAAATAAAACATGAAAAGACTTTAAAAATTCTGCATACAATTGAGCATCAAAATTTACTGGTGTAGGGAAAGCATTAAAATGTTGTTTTTACACTTAATTTACATGTCAATTCCAGGTAAAAATATGGCATGGAGGTAGATCTCAGGGTTTCTATTGAGGGACATTATGAAAGACTGCTAGTCATGATGAGGATTGTAGTATGGTTAGACTATCGGAAAAACAGAGAACTGGAGAGTGGTTATCTATGGCTGATATTTCTTGTAAAATAGACATGTTAAAATTGCCTCTAACTTTATACAGATTTCTCTAGTGGTTTTCATTTATTCTTTGTAGATAAGAATAAGTCATGTCTAACAGCTCTGACTCGATGGACATGAGTTTGAGTGAACTCTGGGAATTGGTGATGGACAGGGAGGCCTGGCGTGCTGCGATTCACGGGGTCACAGAGAGTTGGACACAACTGAGCAACTGAACTGAAGGGCTCTGAGTTCACTTTCCTTACTCTGTCACGTTCTGTGACTCTGTTTCTCCTGCAGTTTTATGTTATCACATGTTTTCTTCTATTCATGAAGACTTACCTGCAGCTCCTAATATTCACTCCATTTTACTGATGTTCCCCAGCTCAGAAGCATCCCCACCTAAATAACCCTCCCTGTCCTTTAGGATGGCTGTGCTGGGCCTTTGAAACTTCAGCAAAGATCAAGGAACCTTCTACTGTGCTTCCTTGGTGGCTCAGGAGGTTAAAGCGTCTACCCGCAATGTGGGAGACCTGGGTTTGATCCCTGAGTCGGGAAAATCCTCTGGAGAAGGAAATGGCAACCCACTCCAGTATTATTGCCTGGAGAATCCCATGGACAGAGGAGCCTGGTGGGCTACAGTCCACCGGGTAGCAAAGAGTCGGACACGACTGAGCGACTTCATTTCACTTCACTTCACTTCTACTGTGCACTCCCTTAATTCCCTTCCACTGAAATAAATGTCCATTCTTTTACACTTATATACACATACAACTTAAATGCTATTTGTTACCAACAAGACGAACATGTCTTCCCACTGAAATATATGCTTCTTGAGGGAAAAATTTGCTTCTAATTAAACCATGGTAAATTCACAAAAGTAATAAACATTTAATGTTATGGATAATGCTATGCAATTTTGGGGAAAGCGTAATCAAACTTAAAACAACCTTGGTAATCAAGTTCAATGCAATAATCACGGAAAGGCATGGACAAACAGATGTGACCCTCCATTCCAGCCCAGGATTTGCTTCTAATTTAAGTGAGCGAGTCACTTAAATATACTACCTTAGTTTCAACTATAAAAATAGGAATACCAAAGCACATCTCCTTATTCTCATGAGAATACTAACAGTAACTCATAATACATTAATCCTGCAACCACCTCTCTCCTCATCCATCTTTTAGACTTAAAAGTACTTGGAACACACACCAGACCTGCAGACAGATCATTGATAGAATCTCATCTTCAGCAACCCCACACTGATTATTCTGAAAGCAGAGTTTTAACACTTTAGTGATGAAAGTTTATGATCAATTTTGGAAGTAGACTCCCCACTCTAGGGTATTAATCAGTATATATTCTGAACTGGGGATCAGCAATCCAAGAATCTCGTCAAAGGATTTGTATGTGTGCAATAATGGATAGGCTGGAAGGTACCTTTACATTAAGTTCTCAAAGAAGTCCTTTATCCCTTCTGAAGTTAAGAACGAATCATTTAAAATATACCAAAAAAAGAAAAGTATTTCCCAGGCATAAACGCTGCTGGACCGTCACTGATGAAGAAGCCCACACGCTACAATCTTACCAATGACCTTCAGGAAAAATACCCGAGTGCTCATATCTAGGCTTAAAGAGTTGACAAAGCCAGTGGAGCTGCCGCGGATGTGGGAATTTTCAAGCCGTCCCCACCTCTCCACCTCGGCCTTGGAGAGATGTACGGCATGAAAGGAAGGAAGTTCTGACAATACTCCCCATTCATATAGTACTTTAACTCACAGCCTCCAAAGTTCCTCCTTCGATGATCAAAATAATCTTAAAAATATTACTTTTAAGGTACGTTGCTATTTCTAACTCCAGTTTACAGACGGGAAAACTAAGGCTCAGAGAAGGTTCAAAGCCTTGCTCAGTCCCCATGGTAAACCAAAACGACCGGTTAGAAAAACCAGTGCTGTTACGAACTCCTAGTACAGGAGCGGTGAGGACCCCAAGACAGACACCCCCTGCGGGACCCGATCGCTGAGCGAGGGCGAGGCGGGGGAGAGCGGGGCCGCTACCTCGGTGCGGCGGTACAGCGTGGCCTCCCCGAAGGCGCCGCGGCCCAGCACACGGATGGGGATGTAGTGCAGCTCCTCCTGCTCCGCCGCGCCGCCGCCGGCTCGCGGCACCGGACCGGCGCTGGGCCCCGGGCCCGAGTCCCTGCCACCCCCGGACTCGCTCCCAAAGTCCGAATTGAGGGAGTCGCAGTGTCGCTCGTACTCGCCCAGCACCGACATGGCGGCGGCGGCGGTGGCAGCGGAGGGGACGGGACCGGCCTGAGTGTCCCCGGTGGCGCTGCGCCGCTCCCGCTTCAGACGCCGGCCCGCGGCCCCGTCAGCCCTGCGGCCCCGTCAGCCCCGCCACCCCGCGAGGCTCCATGGCGGCTCCTTCCCCCTTTGGCCCGGAAGCAGTTCTGGGTGCTTCCGGCCCGGCGGGGTTTCCTCCCTTGCCGGTCGTTCCTTTAGGCCCCGGGGAAAGACTTCTCTCCCTCCAGGCGGGCTGGGAAAACGAGGCCTGAGGCAGGGGTTGACGGCGCCCGGTGGAGACCGAATGGGATCAGATGGCTCCTGCAGGGGCAAGGGCGTCCTCCTCGGGTCTATAGACCCCTCCCCTGATTCCTAGCCCGGTGCCCAGGCAGTTTTGAGGTCCAGAGGTCGTCCAGTCTCATCTTGGCACCAGGCCTATCTCAAGTACAGTCACTGGGGGAAGCAGCCCTTCCTAGCGTAGCACAGCGCTCTTTGTTTTAGAGAATTGTTACGGCAAAGATATCTTTGCGTGCGTGTTAAGTGGCAGAGGTGTCTGATTCTTTGTGACCCCATGGACTGTAGCCTGCCTGGCTCCTCTGTCCATGGATTCTCCAGGCGAGAATACTAGAGTAGGTATCTTCCCAAACCCAGGGACTGAACTATGTCTCTTAGGTCTCCCGTTTACCTCACCTCTCTTCCCTCTCCCAGCGGAAAATTCTTGCCTCCTGTCATTTGTTAGTGGGCCCAGTTATTTCTTCCAGAACTACCCTGGGTCCCTGTCTTCCACACATCTTAGAGAATATTTGAAGTCAACTCTCCTGACACTCCTCTCTTTCCAGATTTCACATTCTTCTTCCAAGTGTATTTCCAAATCTTTGACCACCTGATGATCTCATGCAACATTCTTCATGCCATAAGTGCCAGATACTGTAATCGGAGGTGGGGAATCTGCAGAGCCCTCAAGTCACTAAGAGAACTGCAATACAGTGGAAAAGCGTGTTCCATCAGTTATGTGCCTTGAGCAACTTTACATCGCTAAGGTAACTTTTTAGTTGTAAAGTTATGGGAATTATTGACCTACAGAGATAACAGCTAACATTCATTATATTTATTATGTTCCTGGCACTGTGCTAAAGGTTTTCTTTCCATGTCATTCCATTTAATCCTCATAGTATTCCCATTGTGCAAAAGGAACTGAGATAGGGGGTTAAGTAACCTACTGTATGTCACATAGCTATTGAGGGGAGCTGGGAGTCAAAGCCCACAAGGCCTGGGATCTCTTTTAGAGGGCAGGATATCTGGGGGCTAAGAGAAGATCATGTGGATGGAGATCATGGTATTTGTGGGACAGAAGCAGAAGACAAGGCCTCAAATTTTTATATAGAATTTGATATTTCCTGTGGGCAATGGAAAATACTAGACATTTTAAAGTAGAGGAGTACATGATCTGTGTGTCTTTATGTCCTGATTTGCTGGCGCGGGGTGGTGGTGGGGAGGTCCCAATTAATACTTTTCCCCACAGCATAATTAATGAGTCTTCTTTGTTCATGTGCCCAGCACAGATAATAAATAGTAAGGTCACCTTGCATAAGACCAAAGCTATACTTTACGAAGAACTGATGACAACATGGAAGATAAAGACAGGAGGCCTAGAGACAGGCACTCAGGTGAGTGGAGAGGGGGCCAGATTTAAGAAATCCATCTGAGAAACATTTAGAACTTTGTGATTAGTTGGGATATGGTTGGTGAAGCAAATCTGAGTCCAGGAGACTTGCATCTAGGTTTTTAAGTAGGTGGATAGTGACAGCAAACATAGGAGGAAGAGAATGGGTAGAATGGGGTGAGGGGTGTGGGAGCTAATGAGCTCACGTTCCTCTGACCTCTCTAGAGTTCATCAGTGTTCCTTTTAAAGTATGATATCCTACACTCTGTGTAACATTCCACATTGGGTCTGAATAGGAGGGACTTTTGTCTGTCTTGATCTGGATCCATTTTTTCTATTAGTGTACCAGACTTGATGGTCTGCTTGTACTGTGCTTATATTTAAGCAAACCTCTTTTTCACATCCAATCTGATCCAAAGTAACACAGTTCTCCCTCCAGATCACATCACTCCTTATTTTCTTCACAATGTTTATCTTTAAAATTGATGTCTTATTGTTTACTTTGACTACCTCCATTGATTAGAACATAAGCTCCATGAGAGCCTGATTTTGCCCTCTTGTTCACAACTGTGTATCATCAGTGCCTAGAAAAGTGCTTGATATAACAAGCCTAAAATTTATTTGTTGAAAGAATATCAGGTCATTGTCATTGCATATGTACATCTCTTAAACCAAAATGCCTGACAACACCGTTAGATTTTTAATTGGTTTCATTCCAGGGTTCTAGACTGTACAGATAGTTTTCAATTTTCAATTCATTCATCCAGCAAACACTAAGTACCAACTTGTGCCAAGTGCTGGGTTACAACAGAGGACAAAATAAACATGGTTCCTCTTCTCCTGGAGCTTACAGTCCATATAAACAGACAAATAACCAGGCAATTACAATGGTGTCTAAGTGCTATTATAAGGAAAGCACAATCTTTTAGAAAGGTGTTTGAGGTGGGGGGCATCTTTCTAAGACAAACTAGCTGGGTTAGTGAAAGCTTCCTTAACATCCACAGTGTTAAGTTAGTGGTGGCTAAAGCAAGCATGGAGATCATGCTGGACAGAAGCCATCCCATCTACTTCCTCCTATGAATTAGAAAGCACTTTGAGGACAGGTATTGCTTCTTTTTTATCTGGGTCTACTCCAGAGTTTAGTTCAGCACATTAAACAGATGATCAATAAATTTTTGAGTTGCATGGAAAAAACAATTGCTTATAGCTATAAGTGCTGACTTGCATGCGCAGAAGCTGAATAGTTTTCAGCCAAAGCTTAAAAATTCACTTTTGTGTGGAAACTAAAAGTTTGCAATGTATAAATAGTATTCTATAACTTGGTTAGCCTGATATTGTGAATTATTCTGGTTATAATACATAGACAAAAGCTTAACAAATGTCCCTTTCCATCTTAGACAATACAAAACAGAAACTCAAGCTCAGCACTTCATAACATCAGATATAAATGAAACTAAATATCTGACTTTTGAATACTCATAAGCCAAGAAATACTCAACATTTTAAAGGTATAACTGATTTTAATATGCTTTTGGTAAAAACTGGTATTTCCATTTTATATCTTAACAAGTAAATAGTTAAATTGCCAAAGTACTTAGCAAAGTCTATAGCTTTGTTGTTCAGTACGGTCGCCACTAGAAACCACTTGAATTATGGCTAGTCTGAATGAAGACATGCTGTAAAATGCACACCAGATTTCAAAGACTGTAAGGAAAAAGAATGTTAGACATCTCCGTCATTTTTATATTTCTATATTGAATCTTATGTTGAAATTCTATTTTGGATCTGTATTACTTCCCTGGTGGCTCAGCCGGTAAAGCATCTGTCTACAATGCGGGAGACCTGGGTTCGATCCCTGGGTTTGATCCCTGGGTCGGGAAGATTCCCTGGAGAAGGAAACAGCAACCCACTCCAGTACTCTTGCCTAGAAAATCCCACGGGTGGAGGAGCCTGGTGTCCATGGGGTCGCAAAGAGTCGGACACAACTGAGCAACTTCACTTCACTTCACTTCAGACAGTATTACACACTATTTATAATAGCCAGGAAATGAAAACAACCTAAATACTCATTAACAGATGAATGGATAAAGAAAATGTGGCACACAGTTACCACAATGGAATATTACAGTATACAATGGAAATTCAGCCATCAAAAGAACAAAATAACGTCATCTGCAGTGACTTGGATGTACCTAGAGATTGTCATACTACGTGAAGTAAGGCAAATATGCTATCGCTTATACGTGGGATCTAAAAAAGTGGTACAAGCAAACCTACTTACGAAACAAATAGTCAGAAATGCAGAAAACAAACTTATAGTTATCAAGGGGGAAAGCAGGGGAGGGATAAATTGGGAGATTGGGATTGACATATACACACTACTATGTATAAAATAGATAACTAAGAAGAACCTATCATATAGTACAGGGAACTCAGTACACCATAGTGACCTATTTGGGAAAAGAATCTTAAAAAGGGTAGATTTATGTAAGTGTATAACTGATTCACCTTGCTGTACACCAAAAACACAACACTGCAAATCAACTATACTTCAATAAAAATTATAAAATAAAAAATGTCATGTTCCTTTATACTTTTTAAATGTGGTACTAGAAAAATTTATATTATTCACGGGGCTTATGCTATAGGAGATTGTAGCAGACTGAATAGATAATAATTTGCAGAACATGCACAACCATTTAACAAATATACTGCTGAGATAATTAACATTTACATTTAAATTTATTTAAATTCACACTTAAACATTTTGCTGCCTTCACTATTTATGTTCTCTAAAGTATCAGGGAGAAATGAGACATTTTCTAAAGTATTTCAAATGTTGAGAACCACTACTTTATAAACTAGAGATTCACTGACTTTTTAACTTTTTTTGAGGATTAGAGAAAGAGGTTAAATAGGAGGCTAGCTAGTCAATGTGTAAAGCACTTCACGTTGACTCAATAAGAAGCTTATGGAAAACACTCAACTGCAAGTAAAAGGAAAGATGATCTTGCCTTTAC
Organism: Nanger dama; assembly: GCA_917880005.1. Classification (NCBI taxonomy): domain Eukaryota; kingdom Metazoa; phylum Chordata; class Mammalia; order Artiodactyla; family Bovidae; genus Nanger; species Nanger dama. The sequence continues at coordinate 17,109,928 of CAKJTW010000003.1, read as the reverse complement.
CTGCTGGAGTAGCGTTTTACATAGATGTGATGGTCCAAAAAATAAGTCCTAGAGGTTCTAAATTAGGAGGGGTATTTTAAGAATGGAAGGAAAGGGAGAAGACTCTGTAGGAATAACTTCAACAGCAGTTTCTAAAACAGAAGCTACAGAGAATTCCTGGCTTACAGAACCCTATTTAGTCTTTCTGAATTAATATTATTTTATATACATATTATATAGTTATACATTTACAAATTAAGTATAATGAACTTTTGCTAGATCACATAAACTTTATCCATCTGGAGTACATTACAAATATTTTTTTCTCTAATTTGTCACATATAATTTGCCATGCTTTTATTTTTTATTTTTTTGCCATACTTTTAACACTGAGGAATATGGAGGAATTATTGCCAATCCAGACAAAGAGATACTCATGAGTAACAGAAAAATACACCTAAAGTGGTTTCTGCTAGCCTTTATTTGAGAAAATTTACATAAAAATCCCAATCCAACACTTACAAGTGAATCTGTATAAATCCCACATGCCTCTTTCCATTAAACAAACAGAAAAACAGCTTATGACAGGGACTTATGACAATGATATAACAAAGCATACTTAAAACTATCACTCTGATCAGTAATTTAGACTGTGTTGAACCACAGATCCCCAAATGGAAGAAAACAGATTAACATCCTTGTTTTTAAAGTTGATTTGCTCTTGCACTAGTCTTTTATCAAAAGCAAATAATTTTACTTTTCAGATAAAATCAAAGTGTAATATCAATGACCTTTAAACCCAAAGCACAAATGTTCAACTTGGCAGTCTTGACATGAGGAAAGGAAAGGATGTGAAAGAATTTCAGTTTCACAGTCACGTTTGGGAACAAAACATTAGCAAAAAAAAAATTTTTCCTGTCCTATCTTCTTTGACACTCTGTCAGAAGACTATAACCAAAGGAGCAGCTTTCATTGGTTCTAAAAAGGGGAAAGGCACCAGTTGGAAATGAGTATCTTTAATGTCCTTTAATGACCTTTAAATGTCTAAAGATGGAGTTTAACTCACAGGTTGGGTTATTCTCGCCCCTGTTTGGATGTATCCTCTGTTGTTTAGTATAAGTAATACCACAGACTTCCTCAACATCTTGCTCTTATGGGGTGTCCCTGATGGCTCAGTTGGTAAAGAATCCGCCTGCAATGCAGGACACCTGGGTTCGATCCCTGGGTTGGGAAGAACCCCTGGAGAAGGGAATGGCTACCCACTCCAGTATTCTGGCCTGGAGAATTCCATACTGTATAGTCCATGGGGTTGCAAACAGTCGGACTTTCACTGAAACTAAACATTGTTGCCCTTTTGGTGGATTTGGCTGTCAGGCTCTCAGCAGCAGTGCCTATTTTTCAACAGCAGATGGCAGTGTTACACAAACTGATGAAACAACCACTTGCACGCCACATGGGAGGAATTTGTTGAGTGTGCTCAGTTGCTGAGTCGTGTCCGAGACTTTGCGACTCCATGGACTGTCGCCCACCAGGCTCAGACTTTATCCATGGGATTTCCTAGGCAAGAACACTGGAGTGGGTTGCCATTTCCTTCTCCAAGGGATCTTCCTGACCCAGGGATGGAACCCCTATCTCCTGATTAGTAAGTGTATTCTTTACCACTGAGCCATCTGGGAAGTCCAAGAATTCATACAGGGAGTCAAGAGAGGATGAAAAGCCTTTTGTGTTTACAGTAGCTGGAACATTAACAGAACAGGCTGAGAGTTTAGCAACATAATCTGCCCCCCTTCCCCCTTGGTATTTTATCCAGGTCATCACAACAGTGTTCTGTTAATTCTAATATGCTGCTTCTTAACTGCAAGCTACACAGCCCTAAGTCCTGTAATTCTTGTCATTTCAATGGGACAAGCCTATAAGAGTCAGTAGACTTAAAAAAGAGAGAGAGAGAGAGAGAGAGAGATATTACAGAAAGGACAAACTCCCACCCACTTTACTGGGAGAAGTGGGGAAAATGTCAAGTGATATTATGTCACTAACTGTCAATGAACATAGTCATTTGTGCCCACAGTTTCTCTTATTCATATTAGTATTGGCCTTTAGGCAGGCACATGTCCCAAAGCGACTCTTGGCTTTGCTTTTACAACAAATATTTTCAAGTATTTACTCGGTTCATGATCCTTGTAGGTGTGTTTACTTCATATATCTTAATCTCTTCATGAACACAAATTAAGTCAGTGACTTACCATGTAAGAATACTCAGCAAATTTTACTTGTTTTTTCTTCTGTAGAAGTTATGTTAAAATTTAAGCAACCACAAAACTGACAAAGGACTTGTATCTAGGATATATAAGGAATTCTCAAACTCAATAGCATAAATCAACTATACTTCAATTAAAAAAAAAAAAACCTCAGTAGTGAAAAGAACACACAATCTAATCATACAACAGGCAAAAGAATAGATTATTTCACTGAAGAAGATATACAGATAGCAAATTACACATGAAAAGATGTTGACCACCATTTGCTAATAGGAAGATACAAATTGAAACCACATGCCTCTCAGAATGACTAAAAAACTTAAAAAAAAAAAATAGCAAATACTGCTGAGGATGTTGAGAAACTGGATTGGTCAGACATTGCTAGTGGGAACCTAAAATGACACAGTAACTCTGGATAAAGAGCAGGACGGTTTCTTACAAAAATAAACGTGTGTTTACCATACAACCCAGCAACTGCTCTTTTGGGCACTTATCCCAGAGAAATGAAATTTGTGTTCACATAAAAACCTGTACATGAATGTTCACAGCAGTTTTATTAGTAATGGCCCAAAACTGAAAACAACTGGTGACTGGTGAAACCACGGTACACCCACACCACAAAAGACTCCTAAGCAATAAAGAGACACAAACTATTGACATATGCAACAACTTGGATAAATTTCAAGGGCATTATGTTGAGTGAAAAAAGTCAATCTCAACAGGTTTTATATATATATACCGTATGATTCCATTTATATAGCATTCTTGAAATGACAAAATTAGAGAGATGAACAGCTTAGTGGCTGCCAGAGGCTGGGGCTTGGGGTTACAGAAGGAGATGACTGTGGCTATAAAAGGGAACCACAAGGGATCCATGTGATGAAATGGTTCTGCATCTCATGGTGGTCACACAAATCCATACATGTGATATAACTGCATGGAACTAAACACACATAAATACACAAAAAGAGAAAAGTTCAAGCAGCTGAGCACAAATGTTTTAATTCTCTACAATGAAATTTTCTTTAAGAGCTATCTACAGTTCAAAGCCATTTCTATGAGGTGTCACAGCCATCACCCTTTTAAGAGACATAAAATTATGAAACGGTATCACCAGAAGCTAACTAAACATTTCAGCTAAGGGTCAAGAGAAAGTTAAGGGTGTTGTCACACAGAAATCCAAAGAGGACAATCAGAAAGAAACAAGTTCAACATGGTCATACAAATGTTGGTAAAATAAGTAGAATGGAAGCCCAAGCTGGTGAGCAAGTGGGAAAAGGAAAGAAAACATGGTTCAAACAGATCATACGAGGAAACCCAGTACAAATGCTGGCTTTGGCATTATCTAGGTAACCCCTGTTTTTTGTCATAGGTGACTCTAATAATAGTCTTGTTGCAAAACCAGTCCAAATCCTACCAGGTTAGAAAGAAGTCCCTCTTTGACTTCTTGGGTGAAGGTGGTAACCCACGTCCTCCCACATCAAAGAGATCAGTTCTGGCAAGAAAGCTCCAAGGTGCCCTGATGGTGCTATTGGTAGGATGCCTTTTGCCAGGCATGTCCCAGCGATGTTCTGCTAGCCAAGATTCAAGGTGGGAGGAGACTGGGCTATATTACTCAATCAACTTCTTGGCTTTGAAGAAGCGACGCAGGTAGAAGACCTGCCAGGTGGCCAGACCAATGAGGCAGAACATAGAAAAGATGCTGAAGTACAGGACCCGAGTGTTTGTGGACTCTAAAAAAAAAACCAAAAAAAGCAGTGTAAATATAATGAAGTGAGGCTCAACAGGCTAAATGGCCAGGGGAAAAGGCAATTAATTAGCTTCACTCTGGCCCTACACCTTACAGTAGGACTTCAGATAGTTTTTCTTTAATTTTCACTATCCTATATATAAATGTTAAAATTACAAAGATTAGTGCTATTAATTTAATACACTAAGCTGACTGATATGATCAATTGCTTATTACAGAAAAAAATGCTATTCCCTTGAAAATCAAAGAGGGCTCATTTACCTGTAACAGCAATATCACTGAAGTGAGCAACTGCCCTTTCATAAAATGCCCTTTGGTAAAACTGAGAAAGGGGTACACCAGAATTTAAAGTATGGGGACCTATCTCCTTTATGGTGCTGAGAAGTAAGAGTCACTGAGAAATAAGAGTCACCCTCTCCTCACCATTGGTATCGCGCATCTCTTCTTCTCGCTTCTTCATGTAGGCAAAATCATTAACAATAGACTCTGAAAGGTCTTCTAGGCGTCGTAGCTCCACCTCCAATGGTTTGAGCTTCTCAACTTTTGCAATCTGGAAAAGAAAGGAATTATGAACCATTCCCTAAAAAAGTTGCTCTGGTCAAGAATACTATGTAACAGAGAAGTCTTTAAAAGTTTCACCGATCTTAAAATCCATCATCATTCTAACACATTTTAAAATTTGGGGTTCTTCCCATCCCTACTGTCTAGATGTTTCCATCTCAGACTTTTTATAGACTTTAATTTTGATTAAAACCTCCTTAGAAATACTAATAATATGGTAGCCTATATTTCCCAAGATTTCTGACTTTAATAAAGCATTTTACTTGCCATTTCACTTTTGTCTAAGAAATAAGCAATATTATTAGACGTAAGTGTGAGCATCATAGTTAGTGAAATGTGATTTTAAGACGAGAATATACCAAATTCCCAAAAGGGAATGCACAGGAATGAGAGAGTACAGATAGCACTAAGATAATAATTCAAACTGCAATGCCAGTTATCAAAATAAATCCCCAAGGATAGCCCTGTGTGCTAAGGAATATACAGTGTGAGAAATAAACTTGCTTCTTTTTTCAACCCAGACCACTGTGAAACCTCTAAGAGCACCTAGTAACTGAAGGCACATGTGACCAGAGCAAGGATTTCATTATTGTATTTTTTTCTTATCAATCTTAGATTATGATTTGCTTTAAAAATGGGGATATAGCATCAGAGCTTTCCAGATCTTAAAACTCATGTACCAGTTGCTCTTAATTTTCTACCACAGAGAATTCTTCAAAAATATTTCTGCATCTGCTACTTTATGCCCTATACATTCTCTACATAACTCCCTACTTTTTCTTCTCTTTGTCCAATGAAACTTGTACTTTCTCTGTTAAATGTTGACAGCACTTAACATAGAGTGAATGGGAACAGTTTGAGGGTGTTCTTATGTTCTATTTACTGAAGAACAAGACAAAGTTATTAAAAAAAAAACTAGAAACTGTTAAGATATGGATATAAAAATTGACTTTGTATTTAAGGTACCTAAAAATATGGTGATGGGTTTGTAATGATCCACCTAAGTTTTCTTTCACTGGATGTACATTTTCTCATAATTATAAAGGGTTGGGTAGAGTTAATGGCACGACTGACAGCTGCAGAACAGAATAACGCTAATTGGGTATGAGATTTACACAACAGTCAATACATTGAGCTAATACTCCTAGCTGAACACACAAATGTCAGGTTTTACCATTAACCTACAATACGTATCTATTAGTTGATCTCACATAGAGATGAAGACCAAAGAAACCACCCCCCCACCCCGGAAAAGGATACAAGACACATAATAAAGTTGAACCTTAGCCTGTTAAACATTTTCCCTCCTGGTATATCCTTTCCCCTCCAAAGCTTCTTGACTGTGCTAGTATAAAGGCAACAGCATGCTACGTCTTTATAGAGGTAAATGATTTAAGGCTCCCGAGATAGAAACTTGGGCTTCCCTGGTAGCTCAGCTTCCCACAGTTGCTCCCTGCTGTGAGAGAGACCTGGGTTTGATCCCTGGGTTGGGAAGATCCCCTGGGGGAAGGCATGGCAGTCCACTCCAGTATCCTTGCCTGGATAATCACCAGAGAAGCCTGGAAAGGGCTCCCATCCATGGGGGTCACGAAGAGTTGGACACAACTGGACAACCAAGCACAAGCAGACAAGAGACTTACAAAAGGAACAGGAAGTGAAGCTGGCTGCACCTTTCTCTGCCAGCTCAAACTAATATTCTTAAAAATCACTTTGAAGACTACTTCTAACTCCCCATCCAGTTTTTGGGTTAAGAAACAATAGCCCAAAGGCCTAAGATCCAAAACAGGAGGACAGAATGAAAATAAATTTGGTCCTGAGAACAGCCTTAGTAGATTGTCTCCTAAACCTGTTCCCAGTCCCTTTCCTTTCTGGTGCCTCCTTAATATTTTAGTTGCACAAGAAACACATTCCTCCTACTAAAGAATTTAAACTATTCAGAAGTAAAGAAAATAGAAACAAAAGGCCCATCTTCACAGCTCCTCAATCCCTATATCCACCCATTCCTCCCTAAAGATAACTTTGGTTATGAATTTAGTGTATATCTTTCAAGACTTTGATAGAACATACCACACTATTTATGCCTTTGTGTGTATACAAATGTACAAAGGAAAATATAATTTAAAACGTCTATCTACAAATGTGACCATAATGTGTACGTTGTTCTATGGCTTCCTTTCTTTCATTTAATAAAATCTTTCTAAACACTTCAGTGCTTGTAGACTTACCCCAATCTTCTTAACTGCTGCACAGTATTCCATATGGTACACCGGCCACTGTTTAATCCTTCAATTTCCTAACCCCTTTTCTGGTACAGATCCTCTTCTAGACTCTATACTTCTATTCATAACATATCATCCAAGTTGAATCTCATTTCCCCAATGAAATCCCTACTCAATCCTGTCTTTAATTCAGTAAATTATTTCCAGACTTCTGAGTGGGATGAACATCACTACAAAGAGCTAACAAGAAAATCTCTATCAATAGCCCTACGGACTGTTCTGCTACTCTAAACATCTGACTTAATGTTCATAGAGTCTTTAAGAATGTGAAATTAAACCTGTTTCATGGAGGCAGGCCTTTATTATTCTAGTCTACTTTTCTCTTCCATGATTAGGAGGATAACGTGTGTTTTGCCAACAGTTTGATAAAAGCAAAAGCCTATTTCACAGGTTCTCCACTAGGAGGTAGCATTCCCCTTTTAGGCTGCATTTAACCATTAAATAAATACCAGGGCTAAGAGAGACTTCATTTTACAAATGAGGAAACTGACCATTTCATACAGTTACTCAGTCCTCTGAGTGCAAAACCAAGACCACCAGTACCATGGTCTCATGACTCCCTATTCAGGGTCACCAAAACATTTATTTAGCATCAAAACTCCAAAGCTCTGCTATAAAATGTAAGCAAAAACGAATCCCTGACTTCCAAAAGCGTACATATTCAGTGTATCCAAATCCCACCTATCTTTCCAGCTTTAATCACGAAGCCTCCTTTAACCACTACTGTCCACACTAATCCCCTCTTCTCTAAAGCCCCACAACACTTAAGACTGCCACACAATTAACACTCAGACACTGTCATATCCACATTGTTTTGCTTTTTATCCTTTTACCCCACACTAGTTTGGATCTTGAATGCAACAGCATCAGAACGATATATACTTTGTGTCATACTTTGTGTCGTCCCACATGCCTGATACAAGGTACATACTTGAAACTGACCCATTATGTCCATTCTATGCCTTCTTTAATGAGTCAACTTCCTATAGCAGATATTAATCGCTGCTGGTCCCCTGAAGCAAGTGCTTCTTGAATGTTAACATCAAATGTCAGCATTCACTTTCACCAGGCCCACTGCCTAAGAGAAAGTTTTCTCTACCACAGTATCTATCACTCTCATCTGTAGTGGGAGGTATTGTTTGAAAAAGCTTTCCCTGCACATCTACAATACCTTCCAAATAACTGTAAAGTTACCCTTAAACTATACCCAAATCTTCCATTCCTCTAATGATGATTTGAATTCTGAAGAGTTCAGAGTTCTATGTAATTATACCAAGGGAAGGTGGTAAATCTGAAAGACTGCTTCTTGAAACACACAAGTGGAACCAGCCTCTAGGGAGTCACTGGAGTCTTTCCCTTGGTGGAACTTTGAGAAATTCAAGACAGAAGTTTCATGAGGAGAGCCAGATTCAGGCAAATGACTGCTATCTCCATACCCGCATCCTCAGCCCCTGCAAATTTTAGAAGCATGGCAATAAAAGAGGAAACCACCCAGTCTTAACACAGTCAAGACAATGAAGATAGACTTACACCCAAAGCCAAGTCTACTTTTGCACAAGAGCACATGGATCACAGGCTTCTTCAACGAAGGTCAGAAGGTCAACAACATGCCAAAATAAGTCCAGAAAAGACTGCCAATCTCAGGACTAAATGAAATTTAGGAAGATCCTATTCACTCTGTCATAGCCATGTGGCAGCTTCTAGGCAGGGTGGGAGAAGGGAGCTAAAATCTACTGAACTGATCACCTATGTGTCCATGTGGCAGCTTCTAGGCGGGGTGGGAGAAGGGAACTAAAATCTATTGAACTGATCACCTATGTGTCAAGTAGCTTACCCATATTATTTCATTTAAGCTATGTCAAGAAAGGGCTTTTGGATACAGTATGTAGAACCAGAGTTCCTCCTTCATGAGGGCATTCAGAGAAACAGAGCTTTTGAAAAGGTTTCAGCTGATGCTTCAAAAAGTGCAACTGTGTTTTTGGTGTATCTGTTGGTTGCAAATGGCATACTAATAGAACGTTTAGGCAAAAAATTATTTTAGTTGTGCTGAAAATACTGACATCTAAGCAAGAAAGGACATACACAGCCCAATGAGTTAGAGGATATGTCAGACAGCTCCTTCCTGGTGGGATAACTGCCTTCATTCCCACAACTGTAAGATCAGATAGTAAGTCCCTGCAAACAGCTGTTCTAGCTCACAGACCTCAAACTAAAAAGAAATGGCTCGATTCACATACTGATTCTACCAAAATGGGACCCTCTTAGGGGCAAAAGATAGTGGTGAGAGATCCTTAAAATCTATTGGAGGGAATTAAAAATGTTTTATTTCTGAGGAAATATGCATTCTTTCTATTTAAAGATTTCAAACTACAAAACTACATTTCTTTACAAAATGTCAACCATTCTGCCTTCAAAGAATGTCACCTTACATTTGTCAAATGTAATTTGACAATGTAATTACAAATGTAATTTGTTTACATAGCAATTCACATGCGTTAATTCACTAAACCTCCATTAACAATTTGGCAGATAGTGTGGTACTCTATCCAGGTGTTTAAACAATGATTACTACTTAATTGTACAGGACCATGTGGGATTTCAGAATTATGAAGTCCACAACTGTGAGGCAGGGAGATATTTGATGTGAAAAAACATTAAAGGAAACATGCCACCTTCCTGAATCCAAACACTGATGCCAGAGGGGCCCACTCCTCTGGAGATAAAACCTTCCCTCGCCCCCAGGGCCTGAAGTTAAATGCCTCAAAACCTCTACATATGCCCAGTGCTCTCTGCTAATAAACTACACAGCAAGCGCTTCTATCATCCATGTTCCTGTCCCAGGCACTGGACGAGCGGCAACTAAGCAGCCATTCCTGAGCAAGGTTCAAGGGAGCAGGCCTAGCTCTGGCCTGAGAAATGGGCCGGTCTTTGGCCTGTGTCATAATCACATGTCATCCTCTGTCTCAGTTTGATCTGCTTTTTGATTGAGGGGTGGGGGAGTGGGGAGGCAGGTCACCTGAAGAAAGTAGTGGGAGGAGTTTCTTGGTTAAGAAAGAGAATTCTGAGCTGTGTTGTAACCATGTGCGTAAAGAAAGGCTTAGGACGTGCTAGTCTGCTGAAGCAGGAAGCAGCAAAGGAAGCACCGTGGTTTCCTTTCTGCTAGGGATTCCCCCTTGGGTTAAGTCAAAGGTCAGGAAGGATAAAGGCCCTTTCCTAGTGTCAACAAAGTCCAAGGATGATGGAAATTCCAGGAGGTGTTGGGGTATGGGGGTTCTAAAACGCTATACAGTGGATGTCCACATCACTGTGTATGTAAACTCAGAATAACATTGTCTGCTTTAGAGAAGCAGCAGCTATGTCTAGCATCTAATCTGAGGGTGAGAATATAGCAGCAATATTCAAAACCTGAAAATCCTTTTACCTATTCTTCAACCTCATAATAATACAACATTTTTCTTAGTGTTTTACATCATACAACAGTGCTTTAGCTTACTAAATACAATTAGGATTCCTCTGACTCATAAGAGTTTAAAAGGATTTTTCAATTTACTCTTAAGTTCATTGAACAAAAAAGCTCTTGGCTTTATTTCTTTTAATTAGACTAGCCTGGAGACAGAAACAAGCCAACCAAAGTCTCTATCAGGAATTGCCTTCCATTCACAACTGCATCACTTGCTCTGATTTACTGCCTACAAATAATTCAGTCTAGTTTTGTTCAACTGAACACATGAACTAAGAAAAAAGAGGAAAGACCTAGAGAGCCACAATTACTGTACTACTACTTCCTATTGCAGAGCCAGCCACTGGCTTCCAGTCCTCTTCCATTATAGGATATTTCCCTTCCAAATTCTGACCAAAGATAGAATAACCTCTCCTGTTCCATCATTCCTAGAAAATTTTCTTAAATCACTTAAAGCAACTTTCCCTTCTTTATTCAGTTTACATTCTTCAAAATCCATTTATACCTCCTGTAGCCCATCTCTCCTATACGCCTTCAGGTACTTTCATAAAAAGACTGACCTCGGTAAAAACACTCTTCTCTTTCTGTAAAGATCAATCCTCCAGTCTTAAATAGGTCTTGTGGTTTTCTACAGGTACTCTTCATTTAAAGAAGCTGTGCTGCCCCCAGAGTCTCTCACAATAGATTAAAAGAGCCCAGCCGCCACCCCCCGCTGTAATTCTAAGCACACTTCCAGCTCCCTACCACCCAAATAAATGGCTATTTTTACTACAGTACATGCTGTCAGCAAAATTCCAAATCTCTTGTAGTTTTCTTCTTCCATCTTGCTCTCTTTTGAAAAATCTGAAATTATTTTAATTAAAAGCTACTTTTGATAATTGTGTTTTTTCAAAGACAACACAACTGTTCAAGTCTAAACAGTACTGAATCTAAATATACACATAGCTGTCAGTCTGGGAATAAAAATCATAGGAATAAAAAAAAATTACTTTTCTTAACCTTGAACATCAACATTAATGAATTCTAGCTTTTAGAAATTCTAAATATATATCTGGTTTCTGTCTCAAGAGCACTGCTGGCATGTGCTTGAGTGTTTTATCACACCAACATTTCAATGGGACGGTTGGTCCAGTCATTTGGCTGACAGCAAGCCAGAATTATTGTTCAAGGCTGTTAACACAACTTTTTTATATCAAGCTGGCTGTCACATGACTGCTGAGAAAACCACAGCCTTCTGGGCAAAGCACAGCCTGTTGGCCTGACTAGGTCACAGAAACCTCACAGAATGGCAAGCTACTGCCTCCACTGGCTGTCAAGCAGGACGTACCTCTTCGTAATTTTTCGCTTCCACTCCATGCTTCATGTCTAGGATCACGAGTTGGTCAGGTATCCGCCCTGTTCCTGAGAAAGAAATCAAAGGGTTCATTGTGAGGAATATTTAAAATTCCGGGAAATCACCCACCCGCCCTCCCTCTCCCTAACCCCTACCCTCTCAATAGAGGGAAACAGTCGCGACTCCTCCCCCTACTCAGCTGCAGAAAATTCCTGGCTCTGGTTAAAAATCACAAGCATTCCAGACAAAGCCTCTATGTGTGTGGGGTGCCGGAAAGCAACAAGAACATGCTGCTGGCAAACATCTCTGAGGGAGCAGGACACACGATCCTGCAGCTGGCAGAACAGGAACAGAATGGGAGAGGAGAGCACACAGGCTCACTGGATAGGAAGCCCACTGTGGGGCACAGACCGGCAGGCAGCGGGCACCCACGCAGGCTGCTCAGGCACAGTTCCATATCTGAAAAAAGTTGACCTGCCAAATTCTGAGAGAAGGATTACTAGTATATGCTGAGCTTGGATTACTTAACACAAATATGAGTACTGAAAAGTCCACAGGATCTGTCTACTATTCCACTTATTTCAAAGGTTTTGGTCAATGTAAGGCCATTTCAATAGGTAAATAAAATGGTACAGGACTATCCCCACAAAGCCCTTAGAGGAGCCCAAGAAGAAACTTAATAGTAAGAATACAATTCTCAGCAATACTTCTTATAAACAGAAAAGTCCATTTGGGATATAGTAGGACCAACAGAGCAACGTTCCCATGAGAAATGGTAATCTGATCAAAAAGAATTCTACTCTTATCAAGTAGGAGAAAGGGAAAGATTGCAAAGAGCCCCAGAAAACTGCTCAGTACTCATCCTGTGGAATTCACCTGATTACTTATAAAACTAACAACTACCTGCATGAAATCAGGAGTTCTGGGAAACAGTGCCACTTAACCATTGTGGTTCCTGAGACCATAAGCCATAGAGAACGGTACTGTACCCTGAGAAACACTGGAGATTTTCTGAAACATCAATTCAAAAACAACTCACTGAGAACTAACAAGGTGCTAGGACCGTGGTGGTGACTGCAATCTGTGCCTTCAAATAATCTGATGGGCATCTAAGACACAAATATGCATAATAGCACAGTGAAAATACAAGAGAGTCTAAAACTTTAAGGAAAAACAAAACCACAAAAGGTTCAGATAATCCTGTCTATTGAGCAAAGGTTAGAAGAGGGAAGAGATTAGCTGTGGACAGACATCAACACCTGAATGCAGAAAAGGAAAGTATCTAGGCAGAAGGGAACACATGGGCAGACTCAGCTATTGAAAGGAATGGAGGACTTCCCTGGTGGGTACAGTGGATAAGAAACCGCCTGCCACAACTAAAAAGTAGTCCCCACTTGCCTCAACTAGAGAAAGCCTGCGAGCAGCAACAAAGACTCAGCACAACCAAAAATAAATAACCAGGAAGGAAGAAAAGAGTGTAGCACGTTTAAAAGACAGTAGAGATGTTCTTTTGGATAAACCGGACAGATCAAGTTGAAAGCAATAAAGTAAGACTGAATAGGCAGGATCAAGAAACTAAGCCCTGGTGGTCCAGAGGATAAGGCTCTGCACACCCAGCAGGGGCCCTGGTTTAACCCCTGGTGAGGGAACTAGATCCCGCATGCCACCAGTAAGAGTTCACACGCCACCACTAGGAAGTCTACATGCCACAATAAACAGTGAAGATTCCAAAACTAAGGCCCGGTCAAATCAATAAACAAATACTAGGGAAAAAAAAAGAAACTAAGCCAAATCACAGATCCCTTCTGAGCATTAAACCAATTAGGTTTCCAAGAACAAAACAAAGTAAAACAAAAAGGGACCCTCAGAGAGGTCTCTTCTCCCAAATCCAAATTTTTTGCTTCCTTTTCCACATTTAAAAGTGAAATCCAAGCAGCTCATAGCTCCATCTGCTCCAAATGATCAAGATACTCTCCTAACAGACTTCTCCCACAATCTCTCTGTTACAGCACAGCTTTAGCATTATTCAAACACAAGAGAAACCACAAAACCACAGACCATCGGAGTCCAGACCATACAGTTTCTTGCACAGAACAGCCAGCCTATCCCCTTAGCTGACATCATGGCTCTAAAAGGTCTCTTTTGTAAAAAGACCAGTTAGTAATCTCTTTTGCATTTGCCTGGCAAATGGACAATCTTTAAAAGGTACTCCAAAGACCACGGGGTATCAGGTCCTCGTATCAGAATAAACAAATGGACAAACACAAATAAAACTAGAAATTGAGTGTTGACTATGTGTGTGTATACACGTTTACATATGTGCACAGTTTAAAACTAGTTCCTAGGCATTTACATGCACAGCATCAGCATATAAGAAATTTAAAACAAAAGATCTCTGCTTTCAAAGAACTCAAAATTGGGAGTGTAAAATATACACATTAGACATTTAAACAACACAAGGCTGTGTGTGTGAGATACATGTATCTCCAGTAGTAAGTGATGTGCTATTCGGAAGAATCCAGTTACCCCCTTCTGTTTCTGAGACATGCTCAGCATCTCAAGGTGTCTGCTTTTTCCCCAAAGCCCTCATGATCATTTGACTTATATTTGCCTATTATCTATTTGCTCCAATGAAAACGTAAGCTCCATTGAGAGCAGAGACTTCTGTTGTATTCATTGCTATCTCCCCAACACCTAGAACAGCAATGGATAAATCATTTAATTGAGATATTAAGCAGACTAGACTGGTTGAGGGATGTATTAAAAAAGATGTATTCTAAAGGTTCAGGTCAGTTCAGTTCAGTCACTCAGTTGTGTCCGACTTTTTGCAACCCCATGAATCACAGCATGCCAGGCCTCCCTGTCCATCACCATCTCCCGGCGTTCACTCAAACTTATGTCTATCGAGTCAGTGATGCCACCTAGCCATCTCATCCTCTGTTGTCCTCTTCTTCTGCCCCCAATCCCTCCCAGCATCAGAGTCTTTTCCAATGAGTCAACTCTTCACATGAGGTGGCCAAAGTATTGGAGTTTCACCTTTAGCATCAGTCCTTCCAATGAACACCCAGGACTAATCTCCTTTAGGATGGACTGGTTGGATTTCCTTGCAGTCCAAGGGACTCTCAAGAGTCTTCTCCAACACCACAGTTCAAAAGCATCAATTCTTTGGTGCTCAGCTTTCTTCACAGTCCAACTCTCACATCCATACCTGACCACTGGAAAAACCATAGCCTTGACTAGATGGATCTTTGTTGGCAAAGTAACGTCTGTGCTTTTCAATATGCTATTTAGGTTGGTCATAACTTTCCTTCCAAGGAGTAAGCGTCTTTTAATTTCAGGCTGCAATCACCATCTGCAGTGATTTTGGAGCCCCCAAAATAAAGTCTGACACTGTTTCCACTGTTTCCCCATCTAAAGGTAAACTTATGTTAATACAGGAAGAGAGCATTCCAGCAAATGAATAAATGTGACAAGTTTAGAGGGAAAATGAACCAGAATGGCTGAAGCCTGATGGGCAGAGGGTGATAAGGCTGGATGGAGCAAGAGTATAAAGGCTATTAAAAGCCACAGTGCCTAAAATCTCATCTAGCTTGAAAATTTCATGATTCTGGGGTTCATTCTACAGAACAGAACATTACTGCCACTAAAAAGCAGCAAAAGCTTCCAAAGAAGGACTGATACAATAAAAGTTTTAGGAGATAAATCTGGTGGCAGTATCTGGATATATGAAAAGCAGGGATACTAGTTAGAAGGCTATTGACATAATCCACAATTTCATAGTCAAGAGTTCAGAGTTGTGTGGTGGCAGATATAGGAGGTATTTTGAAAGAAGTATCAGCATAACTTGATGACAGACCAGAAAAGACATAAGCATGTAATTTTGAAAATGTGAGCCCAGATAACTGGATGGACAGTGCTAATACTGATGAATAAAGGGAGCTAGTCTGAAAGAGGTGGTCATCAATACAGTCTCAGATGTCTGAGTTTTGAGGTAAGAACAGTACAATCATCTAGAATACTTCTGAGACATCCTGGAACTGGCAGGGAGAAGGGTGTCAATCATGAAGTCATTATTACAGTCTTTTAATGTTCCATTCTATTATTCCATTTACTTTGGGAGAACTCCTTTAGCTTTCAGACTAAATTGACCCATTTGAGGTCAAGGGGTCAGTTTTTGGTTAACTGTTAAAAGCTGCTAGTTCTTTTGCTATTCCTGGGAATCCACTGGTGCTGTTGGTGAAGGTGCTTGCTTTTCTTCTAGGATCATTATGTTCTGAACACTGTATAAATGTAAAATTGCCAGAAGTCCTTTTGCTACCCTATGGAGAAAGCCTGAGAATAAAGTCAAATGGAGGCAAAAAGCACTAAAAATGAGGTAAAATGCCCATGATGCTGTTAAAACCCCAAGATACTGTTGTGCCTGAAGCCAGTACCACATTGTCGACTCACCTGTTCACAGTCAGTCTTTCTTTAAGTCAGTTTGAGCTTCGTTCCTTTTGTCCTGCAGCCCCAAAGGGCCCCAAGTAATAGGACAGGTATAAATGCATACAGTTTTTAGAGTCTGGTGTCCTTCAAACTGAAAAACAGGGAGTGAAGAAGCATCTGCTTTTTCACCAGCCACCATGCGCAGAAGTTTCTAAGGGCTCTTGGCCTTGATATGCACAGAACAAGCCACAGCAAGACACCAGGACTGGGAAACAGCAAGTGCCCTGGAGATCAAAAAGTGTTTCTGACGAGATGTGATTTGTCAGACAGACCCTACTTCTAACCTCTAAGAAAACATGTCACTAGCAAATAAATGCACTATTTTCTAGCATCTATACAAAATTTAACTCTGTTATTCAAGCCAAGTACAGCATTCAAGAAATGCCTACTCCTGCACATGCAGAACTCTACCCACTTGCCGACTTTGACTTATATGTGTATGCACACCAGCAAATGTCTTCATTTCCTCTTCCTGCCAGGAGAGGCCAGGAGAGAAAAAGTTCATGCTCTAACTTACTTGGAAGATGCTGCTTAATTCAGGAAAACACTCTGACTTACTTACCCTTGCTCTCAAAACACACTTCAAACATGTCATAATCTTCAGTGGTAAAGGCAAACTTCCCTTGGTCGCATCCTCCTTGGAGTACAGAATATGGCCAGCAGAATCTGTGATCTAAAAGTAAAAGTAAGTAAGAAAAGGTAGCAAATAATAGTTAGGAAGAGAACTTATAGAAAGTGGCGAAATGGAAGAAAACACTGTCTATAAAAAGTCTATGATGATGATATGGTCCAAACACTCCCAAAGATAAGAATTAGATTAGAAGGTGAAACCCAAATACAGTAAATTTCAAGCATTCTAACAGTTGATACAGTTGGTATAAATGACTTTATTAGCAAAAGCTCACTTTATAGATTGCAGGCCAGTATCATTTCCTAGAGAGAGATGTGTCACAAAAATACAAGTGGACAATTACCAATAGAATATACTACAAAAGGAGAAAGATATATGAGGACACATTTCTTGTATAACACAAATCTTGATGTGATACGAGTGGAGAGTGGAAATGGGGCCCCTGATACAAGGAGAGACAGAAAAGAAGGCTTGCTGGAGGACACGTCTGGGAGAGCTACTCCTGCAAATTTCATGTTAATTATGCCAAGGACTACAGGAGGTGTGGGAAGATGGGCATGGGGATAAGAAGTTACTCCTAAAAAAGACATCTTTGCTTTCCACAAATAACAATCCCTGTCTTCTAAGTTGTTGGCTCTTCTAAGTTTTCCAAACTTAAACCACCCCGTTCCTAGAGAAGGGTCTGTAACAGAAGTAGCGGCATATATTGCTAAGCGTAATGGTCACAAATAAAGCAAGGGTTTGACACAATATTATGACAGACTGGGTCTCAGGCTTCTTTTCTAGAGCACATGACTGTCTGGCAGAAGGCACATTTCATTACCTAAGGCAGGAAGCTACTTGCGATGTGGAACACAAAAGGAGTGGATTCCTTATAATAAACTGGATGTTCTAATACTATCTGTAAATCAAGTTTCAATTATTAGGTGAGATTTTAAATACTAAAATTGAGTAGCATACATATAAACATATTTAATTAAAGCATTTTAATAATATTAGTTATATTTGAGTAGTGAGATTTCTCTGTACTTTTTTTAATGACAGTAATGTGATTCAACTTGCAATTTAGAAAGATAAATCTGCTAACACTGTGAAGAGACTCAATACTGTGAAGAGATTCAAGAGGGAAGAATACCAAAGAAGATGGGTTAGGACAGTAACCCAGTCATTCAGGTTAGAAATGATAAAGGCTGTGGGTAGAGAGACAGGGGCTAGATTTGAGAAATTTTAAAAACAGCCCACAGAACAAGACCAAAAACATATGCCCACAAGGATTAAGTAGGGAGCATAAACTGAGTTTAATGGGTCAGTACAAGCCCATAAGGTGGCAAACAGCAAGCTCAGAAGGATTCCCTCTTAAACAATAAAAGAACATTTTTAAAATTTACCGCAAAGTTCTTAATTAAACAAAGGTAATATCAAGCCATAAAATCTGTCCATATGACATCAAGGAATAGGAAGTTAATAAAGGTCTGCTTCTAGACAACCTTCTGAAGAAAAATGCATGGCAAAGTTCACAACTTATAAAGTAGGAAAGCGTTAACTGTACATGCACAGTAGCTGACATCAAGAATATGTGAATACTCACATCATAAAATAAGTGAGAATACAGGTCCACTGGGAACACAGACTCATTTAGAACTGCATTTTCTTGGACCATTCTAGGTAGTGGTCAGAGAAAACAGGTTCTGGGCAGGTCCTGCTCCAGAAGCCTGACCCTCTTCCTTTGCCACACATTCAAGATAATACCCTGCCTGCTTCAAAAGGATCAAGTAACTTAGGCCCAAACACCAGGCAAATAAAGCAATTAAGAATTTAAGGAATAGCGTTCACCTGGAAGAAGAAACAAATAGGTACTATCAAACAGAATGAAGGCACTAACAATTAGAACTAAGCAAATGGCACCTGCACAATAAATTTGGCTCTCAGTTTTCTGGAAGCCAAGATTAAGAAAGAAACAAGTTGGGTTACACATCATTTGTTTACCGATGAAAGCTCACAAATTTATCTTCAGAGATTAATTTTCCTGGAACTAAACAAGAGGAACAATTTATCAGGAAGGTCCTTGTGAAAGGACTGTGACCAATATTAGACTCTCCACTTTCAAACATGGCCTGGCTAAAGACACAAATATTAACACAGCTGAGATGGATCCTTTTAGTGATGCGCCATTACATCCACCTGATGCAATGCAGAGGCAGGACCTGAAGGGACTGGGTGAAAGCTCCTGAGCCCAGGCCTCCACCCTTGAGCACCATCCCAGGTCCTCTGGCTGCCCTGTGAAATCTTAGCCTTATGCAAAGTTGCAGTAAGGCTGGGACTACTTTTGGCCACTTACTGCTACTACCAGTATGTATGTGTGTGTGTTTTTAAATGTCAGGAAAAGATACCTTAAAATAATACTACCCATCCAGATCTTGGGCTCTAATTACTTCTTCAATAAAAGGCCCCCTTGGAGAAACAGCTGAATCCAGGACTGGGGCAAGAAACACACAAGATGAGCCTGGGGCATCTTGTAGTGCCAGAAAGTAGAGAAGAGCTCAAAAACAAACCAAGACAAAAAATGACAACAGGGTATGTCAAAGGGACACATGAACCAAACGAAAGGACACCCAAAAGCCAAAGCTGAAACAATCTGAGCAACAGAATAAAGTAGCACTGGGCTGTAATGCAGAGTATAAAATAAACAGCCATGAAGCCATACTGATATAAATGATCAAACAAACAAGCAGGGGAGAAGAGAGAAATCTCCCGTGAAGAACTCTCTCAAATAATTTATGCAGAGACAACATCCTCAAGGAGGTCGCACATAACTTCCCACTCAAGTGTGGGCCGTACACAGTGACTTCCTTCCAAAGAGTGCAGTACAGAAGGGGAGTAACTTGAGAAGCCTACAGACACGACCTCTGCCATATGATCAAGGTCAATACAGCAGTGATAATTCATGTTGACAGTATGCTCCCATATGTTACATACGATACGATGAAAATGACACTTTACTTTTGTGTTCTTCCTTCCCCAAACCCATAGTTCCAGGTTTCATCACAGGGAAAACAACAGATGAACTCTAACAGAGGGGTCTCTTGTAACATACTTGACTAGTATGCCTCAAAATTCAAATGGCTGTTAGAAATAAGGAAAATCTGAGAAACTGTCATAATCTAGAGGAGCCCAAAGAAATATGACTAAATGTTACCTATCAAGGATGGGATCCTGGAACAGGAAAACAAAACATTAGGTTAAAAACTAAGGAAATCTGAATAAAGTACAGACTTCAGTTAATAATGATGCATCAATACTTGTTCATTCCTGTGACAAATGTACCATATAACAGGGGGAACTGGGTGTGGGGTACCTGGGAACTCCATTATCTTCACTGTTTTTCTGGAAATCTAAAACTGTTCTAAGATTAAAAAGCTTATATGAAAAATACTATTCAGAAGGATGAAGTTAAACACATACATACACACATACCTCCAGAGTCTTAAGAAATTTATAATCAAAGTCAAGCAAGCAAGCAAACATTTTCATTTACTTATGTTGTGTGTTAGTTGTGTCTGACTCTTTGCAACCCCACGAACGGTACCCGCCAGGCTCCTTTGCCCATGGAACTCTTCAGGCAAGAATACTGGAGTGGGTTGCCATTCCCTTCTTCAGGTATCTTCCGACCCAGGGATCGAACCTGGGTCTCCTGCCTTGCAGGCAGATTTGCCACTGTCTGAGCCACCAGGACGTATTTAAACACAAACAGGTAATTCAGACAGGTCTATACCTACTCTTGTAAAGTGACATATTGTCTGTGGGGAAGGTGGCAAGGCTGTGCTTTCTACTGACACAGTTCACACACTGCTTTCATTTGTTGAATTGGCTCCATACCCCAGCAGTCCGGCTCCTTACACCACTCAGGCCATAGCAGCAGGTCAATCAACTTGCAGTTTGAGTGTAATTGGTAAAATTTTGAAAATGTAATTTCCTTCATACAGGCTGCTACCCTGCACTGTCTTCCTTAGGTTTATGATCAGTCTGTAGTATAATACTGAGTATACAAAGTGTGCATGACATTTTAAGGATAAACATCAACTTTGTAGCTTCTGAACAACTAAGGAATTCAGAAACAACCAAGTCCCTATACATTGAACAAAATGAACCAAATGTATAGAACCAAATGAACCCTATTCAGTTCAGTTCAGTCGCTCAGTCGTGTCCGACTCTTTGTGACCCCATGAATCACAGCACGGCAGGCCTCCCTGTCCATCACCAACTCCTGGAGTTCACTCAGACTCACGCCCATAGAGCCAGTGATGCCATCCAGCCATCTCATCCTCGGTCGTCCCCTTCTCCTCCTGTCCCTAATCCTTCCCAGCATCAGAGTCTTTTCCAATGAGTCACTTCTTCGCATGACATGGCCAAAGTACTGGAGTTTCAGCTTCAGCATCATTCCCTCCAAAGAAATCCCAGGGCTGATCTCCTTCAGAATGGACTGGCTGGATCTCCTTGCAGTCCAAGGGACTCTCAAGAGTCTTCTCCAACACCACAGTTCAAAAGCATCAATTCTTCTGCGCTCAGCCTTCTTCACAGTCCAACTCTCACATCCACACATGACCACTGGAAAAACCATAGCCTTGACTAGACGGACCTTTGTTGGCAAAGTAACGTCTGTGCTTTTCAACATGCTATCTAGGTTGGTCATAACTTTTCTTCCAAGGAGTAAGCGTCTTTTAATGAACCCTATAGAACGAACCAAATGAACCCTATATAATGTATAGAGAAGCTCTATACATTGCACAAAAATGAACCAAAACAGAAACACCTACCCTTCTCTCCCTCTGAGAGACAGTAGAGCACAGTAGTTAGACTGAAGGTTCCAGAGTCAACTTCAAGTTGGTGTTCAAGCCACAGTTGTACCACTTACTAGCTGTAAAGCCTTGGGTATGTTCCTTGACCTCTCTGTGCCTCATATGTAAAATAAGAACAAGAGTAAGTACTTCATGAGGTTATTGTGAGAATTAAACATTTAGGTAACCAACCATATTTCCAACCTAAAAGTGCTAATGGATGGCACACTAAATGAAGTCGTCTACACTGACTAAACCCAGGGATGACTACGGCCAACATGGTTGTTACATGAAAAAGGAAAAGACAGGTAAACTCAAAGGAAGCTGCAGAAAGATTTAGAAACTGAAGAGACACAGAGTACCTGACAAAGCAGGTACTTGGTTTGTTAATGCAGCACTTTAACAAAACATGTTAAAGGGACTCAAGGGATTAGATCTGATAGAGTGCCAGAAGAACTATGAACAGAGGCTCACGACATTGTACAGGAGGCAGTGATCAAGACCATCCCCAAGAAAAAAAGAAATGCAAAAGGCAAAATGGTTGTCTGAGGAGGCCTTACAAATAGCTGAGAAAAGACAAGAAGCTAAAGGCAGAGGAGAAAAGGAAAGATACACCCATCTGAATGCAGAGTTCCAAAAACAGCAAGGAGAGATGAGAAAGCCTTCCTCAGTGATCAATGCAAAGAAATAGAGGAAAACAAAAGAAAGGGAAAAATTAGAGATCTATTCAAGAAAATTAGAGATACCAAGGGAACTTTTCATGCAAAGATGGGTTCAATAAAGGAAAGAAATGGTATGGATCTAACAGAAGCAGAAGATACTAAGAAGAGGTGGCAAGAATACAGAGAAGAACTATACAAAATGGATCTTCAGGACCCAGATAACCACGATGCTGTGATCACTCACCTATAGCCAGACATCCTGGAATGCGAAGTCAAGTGGGTCTTAGCATCACTACGAACAAAGTTAGTCAAGGCGAAGGAATTCCAGTTGAGCTATTTCAAATCCTAAAAGAGGATGCTATAAAAGTGCTGCACTCAATATGTCAGCAAATTTTGAAAACTCAACAGTGGCTACAGGCCTGGAAAAGGTCAGTTTTCATTCCAATCCCAAAGAAAGGCAATGCCACAGAATGTTCAAACTACTGCACAATCACACTCATCTCACATGCTAGCAAAGTAATGCTCAAAATTCTCCAAGCCAGGCTTCAACAGTACATGAACCATGAAATTCCAGATGTTCAAGTTGGATTTATAAAAGGCAATTTGAACCAGAGATCAAATTGCCAACATCTGCTAGATCACAGAAACAGCAAGAAAGTTCCAGAAAAACATCTACTTATGCTTTACTGACTACACCAAGGCCTGTGTGTGGATCACAACAAACTGTGGAAAATTTTTCAAGAGATGGGAATACCAGACCACCTTAGCTGCCTCCTGAGAAATCGGTATGCAGGTCAAGAAGCAACAGTTAGAACCAGATTTGGAACAATGGGCTGGTTCCAAATTGGGAAAGGAGTACGTCAAAGCTGTCTACTGTCACCCTGCTTATTTAACTTACATGCAGAGTACATCATGTGAAATGCCAGGGTGGATGAAGCACAAGCTGGAAATAAGATTGCCGGGAGAAATATCAGTAACCTCAGATATGCAGATGACACCACCCTTATGGCTAAAAGTGAAGAACTAAAGAGCCTCTTGATGAAAGTAAAGAGGAAAGTGAAAAAGTTGGCTTAAAACTCAGCAGTCAAAAAACTAAGATCATGGCATCTGGTGCCATCACTTCATGGCAAATAGATGGAGAATCAATGGAAACAATGAATGATGAACTTTATTTTCTTGGGTTCCAAAATCAATGCAGGTGGTGACTGCAGCCATAAAATGAAAAGACATTTGCTCCTTGGAAGAAAAGCTATGACCTACCTAGACAGCATGTTAAAAAACAGAGATGTCAGTTTGCTGACAAAGGTTCTTCTAGTCAAAGCTATGGTTTTTCCAGTAGTCATGTATGCATGTGAGAGCTGGACTATAAAGAAAGCTGAGAGCCAAAGAATTGATGTTTTTGAACTGTGGTGTTGGAGAAGACTCTTGAGAATCCCATGGACTGCAAGGAAATCAAACCAGTCCATCCTAAAGGTGATCAGCCTGAATTTTCATTGGAAGGACTGATGCTGAAGCCAAAACTCCAATACTCTGGCCAGCTGATGACTCATTGGAAAAAACCCAGACGCTGGCAAAGACTGAGGGCAGGAGGAGAAGGGGACAACAGAGGATGAGATGGTTAGATGGTATCACCGACTCAATGGACATGAGTTTGAGCAAACTCCGGGAGTTGGTGATGGACAGGGAAGCCTGGTGTGATGAAGTCCATGGGATCGCAAAGAGTCAAACACGACTGAACAAATCAACTGAAAAAGCAGGTATTCAATGAATCATTTTAGCTCCTACCGGCCCTAGTAAGAAGTATCAGATGACTTCAGCAATTCCTGCATGTGTTTTACTGATAAGTAATAAACACCAAGGACTCAACAACATTAAGTTTGCGGGAGGAGAAGAGAGGACTGTGGATACATATATAATGATCAGAGGTTGCAAGTCTATACGTTTCATTTTGTAAGAGTTCATGCTGAATCTAAAGCTGTAGGGTCTATTACTCTAATGGAAGAGAACACCAAATCACTGAAGATGCTGCAGTTTTACACTAGAAAAGGAGTATCAGAAATACTTCCAAGAGGCTATATACAAAGAATATGGATGACTCGTGGAGAAGACTCTCGAGAGTCCCTTGGACAGCAAGGAAATCAAACCAGTCCATTCTGAAAGAGATCAACCCTGGGATTTCTTTGGAAGGAATGATGCTAAAGCTGAAACTCCAGTACTTTGGCTACCTCATGTGAAGAGTTGACTCACTGGAAAAAACTTTGCTATTGGGAGGAATTGCGGGCAGGAGGAGAAGGGGACAACAGAGGATGAGATGGCTGGATGGCATCACTGACTCGATGGATGTGAGTCTGAGTGAACTCCGGGAGATGGTGATGGACAGGGAGGCCTGGTGTGCTGCGATTCACGGGGTCGCAAAGAGTCGGACATGACTGAGTGACTGAACTGAACTGAACTGAACTGAATGCCTAGCAACTGTATTTAATGGTCATAAAACAAATTTACTCCGATCTTTCAAACAAGATTAAGTATGAAGTCTACCAACAGCATCCCTGAAATCAAAGGACATCTAGATTTTACCCAGAACAAAGTCAAACTTAGAAGGCCATAAGCAGCATCTCCTGCTGCTACTAAGTTGCTTCAGTCGTGTCCGACTCTGTGCGACACCATAGATGGCAGAAACAATGCTAAATTCTTTCATATTTCCAACACAATTCAGCAATGGCATAGCATAGCACAGAAGTGACTTTTAAAGAGGCTTCTGAAGTACTGAAAACTAGACATGGAAAATTTCCAGGCAGTGGTATGATAATGGATAGATGCTCTCTTCCTGATTCCATCAGCATTTACTGTATTAACTCAACACAGGCAATACGTCATTAATGACTGGGGGTGGGGGGTGGGAGTGAGGGGGAGTGCAGGGTAGGCAGGGGAGAAAGAGAGGGAGGAAGAGAAGGGGAATGAGAAGGAAAGACCAGTTGCTGCCCTAACAATACTGCTGCGGGGGTGAAGCCAGATCAAATGTTTTTTTCATACTGTTCCAAAGTTATTTACGGTAAAAACCTCCAGTGTGACCCTTTCAGGCACAAACAAAGCCTTGTTCTTTCTTAACAACTAGTCCCTTGATTTCCCACAAGTTGTGTCGAACAATGAGGTTGGGGGCACAGGATAAAGCAGATGACATCAACCTCCTTCAAGTTGGGGGCTTGTTTGGGAGCCCAAATTCTGGTCTGTGGCCAGCTGGCTGATTTCACAGAAGACTCCACTGTCCAGGCTGCGAGGCTGCATACGCATATGGGGGCCACAGCTCAGTATCAACCACCAGCCACCAACTCACACAAGAAACGGTAAAGAAGCCACTGCACTCCACTAGATTACCTTTAGAAACCAGTTCCCCTTTCCTGGAAACATGAGAAGTCATCACAAAGATATGATACAGCAATTTCAAAATTCTAAGCAGCCCCCTTCTCTAGATCACTTGAAGAGAGAAGACTGTGGACAAATGTCGAACGAGAAAGGTTTAAATGAAGTAATGTTGTTTAACTTTTATGGAGATGGAAACACACAATCAGGTTTTAATTTAAATCTAGAAATTAGTATATAATATAAAAAATAAACTAGATTTTAATATCACTACATTTTCATGTACCAATGAGCCTTCTGTACTAAACCATCTATTTACTGATCTGTTTCTAATCCACTGGATAACAGTCACATCAAATGTAAATTTGAGAAAGATGTAGTTTTCTTAAGAGAAAAAGATCAGCCCTCAGTATAGAAAACAGTAATCATGAGCTGAAGGGTAACTACTTCAAATAAAATCAATTAAAATGTGTAGCACACATGAATGCGCACACATGCACACACACACAATCTTTTCATACAGCTTTCAGTGTGAAAAAAATTATAGGCCAATGGTTTCCCAATGGCCAAGGTTATTCTTGATCATTTTTAGGTTTAAACTGTGATAGGCCTATGACTCAAGGCTGAACTTTCCAAATGATCTTGTTTGGCTTTCTCATCTGTAAGCTAGCTGGGAAACACTGGGACCATATCTGGGTGTAATAGCCAAATAAAAAATAATCTCATTTGGCAAAATGAATTATTAAAAGCAACAGCACTCTTGAAGAATGACAATGAGAAAAAGTTAGACCAATTGGATTATTTGGAAGAAGCTGAAAATGTATAAGTGACCTATATTATTACCATTAGGCTTTTCTTTCTTTTCTGGTGATGATTATGCCATCTCCTCACAACTGCTTTCTCTTTATAATGTATTTCCGAAGTATAAATCACCCTTAGGCAATAACTCATCTCGTCCCCTAAAATTAATTCATCCTCCAATTTTCACTATTAACACAGATTCCAAAGAACAATGGATACTGGAATCTTTATCATTAAGTCTTTATGAAAATGTGGTTTGTAACTCACAGATTCTGAGTCCCTACAACAGGCTTTTATTATGGACCTGAAGTAATGAGAAAACTTCTATATTCACTATGCATGATGAGTTGGTACTTCTTGCTTCAATTCTGTGCAGCAGTCTTGAAATCTGAAATTAATTAGCCTGATTTGGCCTCATTTTATGAAACGAGTAGTGAAGGGGTAACCTCAATTGGAAATCTCAACAGAAAACACATCCCAGTATGGGCCTGAAGGAGAAATCTTTGCAACATAGTCCCACTCATCATTTCAATCCACTTCTCTCTCTGTTCAGAAAGGCCTTGGCTGGGGCTTCCCTGGTAGCTCAGTGGTAAAGACTCTGTCTGCCAACCGAGGAGACAGGTTTGATGCCTGATCTGGGAAGATTCCCACATGCTACCAAGTAACTTAAGCCCATGCGCCACAACTATTGAGCCTGTGCTCTAGAGCCTGGGAGCCGCAACTACTGAAAACCGTGCGTCCTAGAGTCGGTGAAGCCACTGCAAACCAGAAGCCTTCTCACCGTAACCAGAGAGTAGCCCCCACTCTCACGACTGGAGAAAAGCCAATGCACAGCAACAAAGACCCAGAACAATCGAAAATTAATTAATTAAATTATTTTTTTAAAAAAGACCTTGGCTGGCCACTCAAATACACTTTACCCTATTAACCACTCCTTACCACCTATTGCTTGATTTTTCATTATAATCCTTATTACTACCTGAGATTTGTCTGAATCTTTTTAAATTTGTATTTTGTCTTTGTTCTCACTAGAGGTCAAGGACCTTGTCTGCTATTCATGCCTATAACCCCAGCTATGTCTGGCATTTGTACTAAGTATTTAATAAATATTTACTGATGAATGGGAAAAATCACAAAACCTCAGAATTACTTTCATTAAAATGCTCTTTATCTGTCACTGCAATGACACAGGGAGAGGAAGTCAGATAAGCAATTCAATTTTCATTTACTAGAGAGAAAAGCAAAGTACTAATATCTATGGCCCACTGCAATAAGCCCTGCACAATAAATAGCTCATCTCCATTAGCCCTTCTAATAATTCTACAAACGCTATCATCCCCATCTTACATATAAAAGACTCAGAGAAAGGTTAAGTAATTCCCCTAAGACCATACCCCCTTTAAATGGTGGAGCTGATGGGATCTGAATCCAAATCTGTCTGACTCCAGACCCAAGCTCAGTAAGACTAAAATATTTAACTCAGTTGTACAATAATGCCTACACAGTAGACATGACATTACTTTCCATTACTGGGGAAGCACACAGGAGAGGTGTACAGGCAAAGACTGGTCCCCATTAAGAGAACACTGTGCTCAAAGAACTGCAAGGTATTCAGAATGGCTACAGTAAGGAGTAGGAGGAGACAAGTGAAGAGGAAAAGATCAAATTTGAGATTAGGACAGTGCCAGTTCATTTGTTCATTCATTCCTTAGGCTGAAGTCCTACTATGTAACATCCACTGTATTTCAGTTCAGTTGCTCAGTCGTGTCCGACTCTCCGGGACCCCATGAATTGCAGCATGCCAAGCCTCCCTGTCCATCACCAACTCCCGGAGTTCACTCAAACTCATGTCCATCGAGTTGGTGATGCCACCCAGCCATCTCATCCTCTGTTGTCCCCTTCTTCTGCCCCTAATCCTTCCCAGAATCAGAGTCTTCCAATGAGTCAACTCTTCACATGAGGTGGCCAAAGTATTGGAGTTTCAGCCTCAGCATCAGTCCTTCCAATGAACACCCAGGACTGATCTCCTTTAGGATGGACTGGTTGGATCTCCTTGCAGTCCAAGGGACTCTCAAGAGTGTTCTCCAACACCACAGCTCAAAAGCATCAATACTTTGGTGCTCAGCTTTCTTCACAGTGCAACTCTCACATCCATACATGACCATTGGTAAAACCATAGCCTTGACTAGATGGACCTCTGTTGGCAAAGTAATATCTCTGCTTTTTAATATGCTATCTAGGTTGGTCATAACTTTCCTTCCAAGGAGTACGCTTTTTTCAATTTCATGACTGCAATCACCATCTGCAGTGATTTTTGAGCCCCCAAAATAAAGTCTGACACTGTTTCCACTGTTTCCCCATCTATTTGCCATGAAGTGATGGGACCAGGTGCCATGATCTTAGTTTTCTGAATGTTGAGCTTTAAGCCAACTTTTTCACTCTCCTCTTTCACTTTCATCATGAGGCTTTTTACTTCCTCTTCACTTTCTGCCATAAGGGTGGTGTCATCTGCATATCTGAGGTTATTGATATTTCTCCCGGGCAATCTTGGTTCCAGCTTGTGCTTCTTCCAGCCCGGCATTTCTCATGATGTACTCTGCATATAAGTTAAATAAGCAGGGTGATAATATATAGCCTTGACGTACTCCTTTTCCTATTTGGAACCAGTCTGTTGTTCCATGTCCAGTTCTAACTGTTGCTTCTTGACCTGCATATAGGTTTCTCAAGAGGCAGGTCAGGTGCTCTGGTATTCCCATCTCTTTCAGAATTTTCCACAGTTGATTGTGATCCACACAGTCAAAGGCTTTGGCATAGTCAATCAAACAGAAATAGATGTTTTTCTGGAATTCTCTTGCTTTTTCCATGATCCAGCGCATGTTGGCAATTTGATCTCTGGTTCCTCTACCTTTTCGAAAACCAGCTTGAACATCAGGGAGTTCATGGTTCACGTATTGCTGAAGCCTGGCTTGGAGAATTTTGAGCATTACTTTACTAGCGTGTGAGATGAGTGCAATTGTGCGGTAGTTTGAGCATTCTTTGGCATTGCCTTTCTTTGGGACTGGAACGAAAACTGACCTTTTCCAGTCCTGTGGCCACTGCTGAGTTTTCCAAATTTGTTGGCATATTGAGTGCAGCACTTTCACAGCATCATCTTTCAGGATTTGAAATAGCTCAATTGGAATTCCATCACCTCCACTAGCTTTGTTCATAGTGATGCTTTCTAAGGCCCACTTGACTTCACATTCCAGGATGTCTGTATTAGACATAGGCATTTCAATGACGATTCAGACACAGGCTCTGCTCAAGCTTAAAGTCTACCTGAGGAGATGGGTAAACACTGAACTACAAAGCAGAGGGATATATGGTAACACTCATGTATTCATTGGACATTAAGGTGCTCCTTGACAGGAGGATGATGAATGAGAGAGTTTTATCAAGATACTACATTCACAAAGATCCTTCTAGGAGAGACTGCCTCAATCAGGGCAATAGCTAAATGCCAAGCCCAGGTGACCAACTTTTACAGAAAGTATCTGTTTCTCCAAACCGTAGCTGCTTAAACCAGGGGTGGATATGTGACCAAAAGGAAGATAATTAACAGGCTGTTTGGAGACCTAGAATATGGCCTGGGATATAAAAAGAAGCTGAACCACTCAGATCCTTGCCCACTGGAGTTGCACCTCAGAAGGTAAAATGATGCACAGAGAGAATTCTTGAGGCAGAGTCCGGGCAGTGAGTGGTCAAACTTTAAGAGAAAGCAGAACTAAGTGGACAGAGGCTATGAAAAAGGTTGCAAATTGTGCTAAGGAGTGTGATCAAGCTCACATATAGGTTCTGCAGCCTGCACAATATATTAAACTTTTAAAAATGATACCTGACTTATGGTCTCTAAAATACCATGCCTCACAAAAAGGAAACACAACTTCTTGGAGGAACAGCTGCATCCAGGTCAGGGGTTCGACATACAAAAGATGAGCCAAGGGTACCATCTAGCTATTCCACAAAAGAGGGAAGCCATCAAAGTCCAACAGGATTGGGTCAAAAAGATATAGGAGCCAAAGGGACAAGTATACATAAAGACTAAAACAATCACTCCAAAAATGGAAGTAAACAATAAAATATGTTCTCAGTATAATACTTACAACAACCACCTTCTTCAGACTACAGTGGAAATGACAAGGGCAACAACTACTTGCTGTGAAAACCAACAATAAAAAGGAATGAACTCTGCACTGAGCCCTACTTTCCTTCCTGAATTATAAATTTTAGAGTAACCAAATGGCTTTAAGTGATTAACTTCTTAGGAGTAACTCCAGCTAGTAAGTATGAAATGAACAATTAGAAAATCATCATTTCACAATCTTAATGAAACAATATATCCACATAAATCATCAATAGCTTCACAAGTTAATCAGCTTTACATTAGAGGCTCCAGGCTGTTACCAACTTTGTAGGCAGGATAATGTTCCCAACCCCCAAGAGATATCCATATCCTTATTCCCAGAACTTGTGAATATGTGATTCTATGTGGCAAAAAGGATTTGCAGATGTGGATTAAATTAAGGGTCCTTATAAGGGAAAGAAGGAAGTAGGAGAGTCAGAGGAGATGAGATGATAGAAGCTGAGAAGGGAGAGAGGTTCAGGTAGGAGAAAGGAAGAGAAAGTTTTGGAGATACTATGCTTCTGGCTTTGAAGATGGAGGAAGGGATCACCAGTCAAAGAGTGCAGGTGGCCTCTAGAAGTTGGAAATAGCAAGTAAATGGATTCTCCCCCTACAGCCTGCAGAAGGAACACAGTCCTGTTGACACCTTGATTTTAGGACTTCTAACCTCTACAACTGGAAGATAAATGTGTGCCATGAGCCACCAGTGAAAGTCGCTCAGCTGTGTCTGATTCTTTGTGACCCCATAGACTATATAGTCCATGGAATTCTCCAGGCCAGAATACTGGAGTGGGTAGCCTTTCCCTTCTCCAGGGGATCTTCCCAACCCAGGGATCAAACCCAGGTCTCCCACATTGCAGGCGGATTCTTTATCAGCTGAGCCACAAGGAAAGCCCAAGAATACTGGAGTGGGTAGCCTATCCCTTTCTCCAGTGGATCTTCCTGACCCAGGAACAGAACCAGGGTCTCCTGCACTGCAGGTGGATTCTTTACCAGCTGAACTACCAGTGAGTCACTAAGTTCATGATAATTTGTTATAGCAGCAGTTGGACTTTAATACACACAACTGAATCCACTGATCTACCTTAGCAGCAGCAAGGGGCACAAAAGTACTGTGTGCAGTGCCGTGATGTCACATCAAGTACACAATACCACTCGTGAAGTAACCTCACATAAACCCGAATCTAGTTACCTATTTATAGTTGATTACTTTTACAAGAACATAGGGGACAGACTCGTCAAATGACACCTCAAGGAGGCAGAGACAAATCTATAATGTAGGACATGATATAAGGACTATTGACTCCAACAATATAATTTCAAGCATATAAAGAAAAGAGAGCTGGGGAAGAGAGAGTGAAACTATTATAGATTAGAGAGACTTGAGAGATACAACAAATTAATTTTAGATAGCTATTTTTGAGACAAGAGGAGAAATTTGAGTATGAAGTGGGTAGATGGCTCAGTGGTGAAGAATCCGCCTGCCAATGCAGGAGATGTGGGTTTGATCCCTGGCTTGGAAAGATTCCCTGGAGGAAGAAATGGCAACCTCCTCCAGAATTTTCACCTGGGAAAGCCCATGGACATAGAAGCCTAGAGGGCTACAGTACATGGGGTCACAAAAGAGTCAGATACAACTTAGTGACTAAACATCAATCATTAGACAGCATTAAGGAATTATTGTTAACTTTGCAAGGCATGAAAATAGCCACATAACATTAAGTTCGTATTTTTAAAGAGACTCATCCTGAAGTATGAAAGTCTGAAACACCATGATATTTAGACTTTAGTTCAAAACGATTCAGCATAAAATGAGAAGGGAGAAGCAGTTAAGATGAAATAAGTGTGACATGCTTCTGATAATCTGGGTAATGTATACACACAGTGGACAGACTGTACTCTTCTTTATAAAAATAAAAAATATACGAAATATAAGAAGTAAATGCCAAGACCAACTTGAATTAGTTGGTGATATTTTAAAATCAAGAGCTTTCACTTAAAAATCTGGATTTCTAGAAAAACCAGATGTGGCAACAGGTCCACATCAAGAGATGAGTACCGACTATTCCAAACTGACAGTTTCCACTACTCCCAGTTATCAATCATGGCTGCTGTTTTTCTTATAGCTGACCCAGTTCATTCAATTTTGTTACCTACTTGGCATCTAGGAGAAGGACCTCAGAAGTAGTCTGAGTAAGCTGGCCAGCAGCAAGAGAACAGAGCAGACAAGAGGTACACAGAGATACAACTTAGATGTATCTCTAAGATAGTTGGATGGCATCACCGACTCAATGGACATGAGTCTGAGAAAACTCTGGGGGATGGTGAAGGATGCCAGGGAGGCCTGGTGTGCTGCAGTTCATGGGGTTGCAGAGTCGGGCACTACTTAGAAATAAACCACCACAAAGCAAGAGAGCAGAGCAGACGTGGGGAGAGCCAGTGTGTGATGGTAAGATGCTAGTGTGTAGATACACAGAGTCCTGTTGCTGAGGTCACTTTGGCAGCCTTGGATATAAATGTGATTCCTGTAAGAACCTGCTATATTATATGCTTCCTGTATTAAGTGCTTACTAAAAGCAAGGAAGTATGCTTGACATTCAGAAAAAAATGAACATGAAAATAATTACTGCCCTCACAATACTAACAGTCTAATGAGGAAGACAAGATATAAATACAAGTAGTTACACTGTAAGACGAAAATAAACTGAGTTTAGGGTACTGTTCAGGGTGGCTCATATATAAAATGCAAAGGGGAGTGATGACAAAGTACATAAAGCTTCAGGAACAGATCATGAAGAGTGCTACAGAGTATGTTGGAAAATTTAAACTTTACCAGGTAAAGAATAGTTAAGGTTTTAAATCGTAAGTACAAATCAGAGAGGTAACACTAGAGATGAGTAAACTCTCTTTCACTGCTCAAATTCTTTGATTCTATGCACTACACCCTTTGAAGAGCCAGAAGCAGGACCTCCAAAATACTGTATCTAAGCCTATAAAGTTATGCCATGATTCCCTTCTTGGCCAGAGAGAAATTTGGGGCCTGAAGAGAATAACAAAAGTCTGGGTCATGGTGCAACAGTGGTGAAAATAGTTTATCTCTCTCGAAGTTTAAATAATCTGCATCTGTTAACCACTGTGCATACTCAGTCGCTTTAGTCAGGCCTAACTCTTTGTTGACTGTAGCCCCCGCCAGGCTCCTCTGTCTGTGGGATTCACCACGCAAGAATACTGCAGTGAGTTGCCATGCCCTTCTCCAGGAAATCTTCCTGACCCAGGGATCCAACCCTCATTTCCAGAGTCTCCTACACTGCAGGTGGATTCTTTACCCTTTGAACCACCAAGGAGGTCATCTGTTACCACTACTGGGTTCCAATACCTTAAAAATAAACTATGGTTTTATTACACCCAAAGCTCTAATATAGTGTAAAAATGTTTCTTCCTGTCTGGGTTCAAGACCCCTCCTGTTAAAAACAAAAACCAGGTGCTTATAGTGAATGAATAAAATTACCTAAAATCCAATCAAATATTGACAGATATCAAACACATTAACGCTTCAAAGATCAGGTCTGAACATCCCAAATCAATATGGGAGCAAACTGGCACTTCAGTAATACTTGTCACCATCCGAGAGTATCATTGAAATTTACAGAAAACTTGGCCAAGCCCAGACTCTGGGGAACCAGAAAGGAAAGGACTAGAGACTGAGACCGTTTTGTCACCAAAAATCGACTTTAATCAATCACAGGAATCACAAATAAAAGACACGGTGAGAATAAGACTGCAGCAGTTTTCTGTCACCTTACTTAACTCTCAACCTAAGAATCCACTTCAGCTCTGACACCAGCTCTATCTATTACCTTTCTGAGCCTCAGTATTATCATGTGTAAAATGAGTCTAAACAGTACTTACTTCACAGGGTAGTGTACGAACTAAATGCTAATATGTGTACAGCAGCACGGGACCTGAACACAGCTGTTGCTCAAGAAATAACAGCTTGTTATTATTCACAGTAAATTTGAGTGATTCCATTATTTTCCTGCAGGTATCAATGTCTTATGATGCTGATCCCCAAAAATATTCAGCCTCCAAAGACTTCTTTGAAGATCCCCACAAATAATCCGTCTCCAAAGACTTCTTTGAAGACCCCTAGTTACCAGTTTAAGGTACCTAAAACCAAAACAGGGACAGGACCACAAGGACTCAAAGTCAAGGCCGCGGCCGCTCAGCGGTCACCACATCCGCCAAGGCCCTGGAAGGCCCTCTAAAGGGTTCCCGGCTTCGGTGCGCGGTTCCCAGTCCCGCCCCGCGACCGCCAACGAGCGGGGTGAGGGGGGCGGTTTCGACGGCGCGCCCTTCGCGCTCCGCGCGGCCAGGCCGGCCCTCCAGACCTCCGCCCGCCCGACTCCTCGATCCTCGGCCACCTCGCCGGCGCCTGCGGTCTCCCCTCCCCGCCCGCCCCGCCCCGCGCCGCACCTTGAGATGGGTGCGCAGGCCGCCGGCGCCCCCAGACTGGTCGGTGATCTCGTACGCGCCCGTCACCAGCAGATCCTTGTGGATCTCCTCGCGGAGGCACTTGCG
Source organism: Nanger dama (assembly GCA_917880005.1). Classification (NCBI taxonomy): domain Eukaryota; kingdom Metazoa; phylum Chordata; class Mammalia; order Artiodactyla; family Bovidae; genus Nanger; species Nanger dama. The sequence continues at coordinate 17,074,794 of CAKJTW010000003.1, read as the reverse complement.
GGAGTTAACGGGCAGGTGGAAGGAGATGGCGAGGACCGAGCTGGGGCCGAGCAGGAGTAACAGCAGCAACGCGAACGGGCAAGGGCCACGCTGAGCCTGTGGGCCTGAGGAGCCAGACATGGTGCCGGAGACTGTTCGCCGCCCTGGGCCTCGATGGCGCCCGAACCGAGAGGGCCCACGGAACTCACCTCTGACCTTCCCGAAGTCGCCGGCGCCATTTTGGAGACTGGCAAATAGATTGGGGTGGGGGAGAATGTATTAGTACACCTTTATAAAGTGAAGAAGGGATATGATACTACGTCATGCCCACAAATTAAAGTGGTTAAATGGGATTTTTTTTAGGAGTTTCCAGGAAAAGTTTCATTTTTATTAAGCTCAGTGCCTGCTCAGTCGGCCATAGCAAGTACGGGCAGCTCAGGAAGTAATTTTCTTTTAACTTCCGGAAGTAGAGCCCGCGAGGTTTAAGGTTGGTGATACCATAGCAACCAAGCCCCAATAGAAAACAGCCACACAGCCTATCGCTGGGCCCGCCCACCGACCACCCCGCCCGGCTTTGGGGCGGTCCTAGCACGCTGGTGACCCTTGGGACGTAGAGCACCTAAGAGGAAGACTTCGAGAAGCGGAGGAAAGATTCTAATTTGGCTATTAGGCGCGTGGGGGCCAGAACTTCGGAGAAGTTGTAGAAGTCACCTGGTGAATGTGAGCTGCAGGTGTCCAGTTCGTGCGTCTGAGTGGGGGTTATTTGGGCTGTAGTAACTAACTTCTGAATGTGCATCTTAGCAAATATTGAGCACCTACTCTGTCAGGTAGTATTCAAACTAAATTTGGATTAATATTTAAATTGAATGAACACTGTAGATGGACCTCATGTGGTTTACCAGATAAGAGTTGTACATGGAGGGCAAGTATTGGTGTATTTTAAATGTTTAAAATACCGTCTTACTAGTCATAGTAAGAAAATTTACATAGTAATCATTCATGCTTTCCTGTAATAAATATTTGTTGACTCCCTACTGTGTGCCATTCGTACATACTGACATGTTTATTGATTTAACCATTATGGGGATTCAAGGCTGAAAAAAATAAGATGAAAAAAAGAGTACTTAGTTTGAAATGATCTTATTTTGATTCATGTTTATTGAGCATCTACAGAAATACCCAGAAGGTGGACTGTCTGCACTTAGCGAATTAAATAACTGTTCCGTATTTATAACTTCTTTCAGTCTACCTAGTTTTTCTAGAACTGAAGTCTCACAAACAAAACAAGAAAAAACATAAAGGAGCTGTAAAGCGTTTTCAGTTCAGTTCAGTTACTCAGGCGTGTCCAACTCTTTGCGATCCCACGAACCGCAGCACGCCAGGCCTCCCGGTCCATCACCAACTGCCGGAGTCCACCCAAATCCATTGAGTCGATAATGCCATCCAACCATCTTATCCTGTATCGTACCCTTCTCCTCCTGCCCTTGATCTTTCCCAGCATCAGGGTCTTTTCAAATGAGTCAGCTCTTCGTAAAGCATTTTAAAATTTGACAAAAGGCATATAATAATTATTTTATGAGGTGTCTACTTAGGAACACTTCAGTTTGATTATTTTATCCCTCTTCAAAGAGATATGATTGGTAATCTACTCATTGGTGGCTTAGTCGCTAAATTGTATCTGACTTTTGTGACCCCATGGAAATGTAGCCCATCAGGCTCCTCTGTCTGTGGGCTTCTCCAGACAGGAGTACTGGAGTGGGTTGCCATGCCCTCCTCAAGGGGATCTTCCCAACCCAGGGATCGAACCCAGGTGTCCTGCATTGCAGGCAGTCTCCTGCATTGCAGGCAGTCTCCTGCATTGCCGGCAACTCTTTAACGACTGAGACCCAGGGACGTTCTCTTAGTGTGTGTGTCCAAAGTCGCTTCAGTCATGTCCGACTCTTTGTGACCCTGTGGACTATAACCCACCAGGCTCCTCCGTCCATGGGATTTACCAGTACATCCAGATAATTTGCATTGGCCTTTTCCTTGCCAGTACATGGAATCAGTACCAAGTCATTATCTAATTCATTGTTTACTCACAGTCCTGAGGCTCTGCTGATCATCAGCAAGAGATTTGCAAACCATTAAAAAAAACCTATGTGTATGTTTTCTTTAGATTTCTTACATTTAAATAATAGCTTATTTGTTTTAAAATATTTTCACACATATTAATTATCTTGGTTGACACTTTCAAAAACCAGTGTAACATAGGCTGAGCCAATCTCTTGATTTTATAGATGAGGAAACTGAGGTTCTGAGACCCCAAAGAATTCTTGTACCCAAAGTCCCATAGTTTAAAAGTGACAAAGTCAGTCTGAGGGCCTGAACTATCATTAGAAAGGTGCTATTAATATTATTTATATTTTACAGGTGAAGAAATTGAGACTTAGAGAAATTGAGTTACTTTCCTCAGTCACAGCTCTTAAGTCCTTTCCTGTCTCACTTATCCTGGCCCCCAGCTCTTTCCTGTCCCCTGCCCCCTCTCCGCCCCCTTCCCTCCTTTATATTTTCTCCTTAGTACTCATCACTGTCTAATGCTGCATACATTTTACTTATTTATCATTAATAATTTAATGATAAATCTGTCTTATTAATGTGTCTCCTTAATTAGGATATCTATTTTGTTAGGCGCAGGGATTTTTGTCTATTTTGTTCACTACTTTATTTTCTGAATCTCAAATAGTGCCTGGCACTTAGAAGGCACAATATATAATGATTCAAAGAATGCAAGATTAATTCCTTAGTTCCTAGCAGGTCTAACAGCAAATCTATTCCATTATTCGTTAGCTGTTTTCACACAAATTTATTTAATTCATAATGTATTCAAAGTGTAGGATACCACTTCAGTTTCAGCAACATGTTTGTTTGTTTGTTTTAATTGAAAAAGGTGTTCTTGTTTCCGTACAAGATTACAGGGAAAAACAAAAAAACTCCCCTCTCTGCTGTGTAACTAGAGGGCAGAGTAGATACTCCAGGAACGAGAACGTTTCAACTCTGCCTCTGTGTTAAATAAGGGTTTCCCTGGTGGCTCAGATGGTACGGAATCTTCCTGCAGTTCAGGAGACATAAAAGATGTGGGTTCGATCCCTGGGTTGGGAAGATCCCCTGGAGGAGGGAATGGCAAATAAGGTACTATTTCACATCCCTTTGGGGAAAAGGCCTCATTCTGAATTGGAGAGCAAATGGAAAGTGTTAACTAGAGAAAAAAAAATTTTTTTACCCCCTGGCCTCACAGTGCTCTGCTATCCCATCATCCTGAAACTTCCCCAGCCAGCCTCACCTAAGATTCCTGAAAACCTCACTCCCCCACCCCAGCCTCTGGAAGGTGAAGAGATGTCACCAGGATGCGCCCTCCACCCAGTCTGTCTTTAAGCCACAGATTTCACAAACTTTCGTTTGTATGAGAGGGAGTTTGTTTAACACACACCTCACTCCAGACAGTGAATCAGAGGCTCTTATTTAAAATCTGCATTTGTAGTAAGCTTGCTGGGCAGTTCTGTGGTTGGGAGTCTCTGAACGAGCTATGGCCCCTTGATGCCTCCTTCAAGCAGCCTAATCCTCTGGTGTGGCTTGAGGCTCCCCCGCTCCCACGCAGAAGCAGTCAAGGATGCCTACCTCCAGTATCCCTGCCCATTTGCGTCTACAGTCCCACTCACAAAGCTGTATTTGAATAGCTAAAACAAGATGGGTTCTGTGAAGAGACAAGAGAGCCTTTTGGAAAGCAGTTTGTCATGTGTCATACTCTTTGACCCAGAGAGTGACTTCAGGATTTTTTTCTGTGGGTCCTCTAAGTTCTAGAGTCCCCTGGAGAGCTGATCCTGGAAACTCTATGCTGCCCTGTGGGTGATCTCATCCCGTCCAGGACTTGAAATGCATCCATAGAGGATAACTCCCAGGTGTGAATCTCCAGCCCTGCCCTCTCCACTAAACTCCAGAGTTTGTATCAGGCTCCTGACTTAACATCTCCACTTGGATGACTAATAGGCAATTCACACTTAACTCTTGATTTGCCCTCTCCCCCTACTCCCAAATCTGCTTCTTTTCCCATCTCAGTAAATGACACCACTTTCTACTTCTTCACCGAGGCCATCCTTGTTTCCTCTTTCTCTTTACCCCCAACCCACACAGAGCCAGTTCATCAGCAAGTCCTACGAGTTCTGTGTCCTAAACATATGCCTATCAGTTTCCACTTCTCTCTGAGCTAGGGATCGGCCAAGTACTGCCCAGCTAGGCAGGCCAAATCCGTTCGGCAGCCTCCTGCTTTTACATTGCCCGGGAGCTAAGAATGGTTTCCACACTTGCAGAGGGTTGTTACAAATGAAGGAGAAGGGTCAGGAGAGACAGGGGAGAGGCAGAATGTGTGCAAGAGAGCTTAGGTGGCTCATAAAACCTATTTACTATCTGACCCTTTACAGAAAAGTTTTCTTCTCTCACCAAGATAAGACTACAGCCTCCCTCCTGTTGCTTCTGCTTCCATTCTTGCACCACTATAGCCATACTCCTTAATACACCTCACGATTTTCCTGAAAAGATGTAAATCAGACCGATCAGAATAAAGCCGAAATACTTTAGCATGTCCCACTGATTGCCACTGCGATCAGTCTCCTGCCTACCTCCCTAATCTCACCTTACTCGATGATCACTTCCTCCTACCACCCACCCGGTCACTCTCCTACAGTCACCTGGCCTTCCAAACAGTTGAAGCTTCTACCTGCATCAGGGCCTTTGCGCTGAACGCCTACCTGGAACTCTTCTCCACACCTTGTCCCATGGGCCCTGGACGCTGCAGTCTCCTCCTGCTGTTCAGGTCCCAATTCCAATGTCACCTTCCAGGGAGCCCACCTTACATAAGTAACCCTATCCTCAGGTTACTTTTTATCATGTGATCTGGTTTTATTATCTATAGAGGGTTCATGTGCATGCTAAGTGGCTCCAGTCGTGTCCAGCTCTTTGCAACCCTACTGGACTCTAGCCCGCCAGGCTCCTCTGTCCGTGGAGTTCGTGAGGCAAGAATACTGGAGTCGGTTGCCATGCCCTCTGCCAGGGGATCATCTGGACCCATGGATGGAACCTGAATCTCTTACATCCCCTGCACTGGCAGTCAGGTTTTTACCATGAGCACCACCTGAGAAGCCCTTGCCGTTATTTGACAGTATCTTGTTCTTTCATTTTTGTTTGTTAATTATCACCCAACCCAACTGGAACTTAAGCTCTAAGACAGCAACCTTTGCTGTGTGCCTGATATATCTCTGAGACCAGGCACAGTATTCTCTGCATACTGGGTGGTCAGATATTTGCTGAATGAAATACTACAACATAACATAAAGCAAGTAGCACACCAGCATAGACCAGCTGCTCCATAAATGCTAGTTCCTCTATCTAGTATTTTAATTGCCATTTTTATATGGAGAAGCTGAGGTCTAACGTTGTTTTAGTGACTTGCTTCAAGCCATATGATGAGTCAGTGTTAGAGCTGAGAATAGAAATGAGAGCAGACCAGTTTTCAGACATAACTGTTGTTACATTTGATAAAACATGATATATATTATTTAGTCCCCACTCTACTAAGAAGTTTTCAATTCTTCTGGGTTCTCTTTTTTCTACTCTCATTTATAGTCAAAATACAACTTTTTGTGGGTTTAAGTAAATGTAAGTCTTTCAGGACATTCTTAAAGATGTTGATAGTTGATGTGAAACTTGTAGAATCAAGTAATATCTCCCCTTAATTCATTTTGCTTAAAAACAAGATTTATCTTCTCTCCAGATTCTCATGATGCTGAATTCTTATCTCCCTAGTAGGAAGCGTGACCTCTTCCCTAACCCTCCATCACAGTTAATGCCCTTCATTAGTGCTGTCTCTAGAACATTGTCAAGGAAAGCCTATCAGGGCCTAGCCTTTATGTTACATCTTATAAATCCTTAGTCCCAGGATCAAAGTTTTTCTAGTGCTGTATGTGAGTTGAGAACACTAAGAAGTCTGGATTTAAGAAAAATTATTGGGAAGAATTTTTATTTATGTTTTTATTTTGGGCTGTGCTGCATGGCATGTGGAACCCGCATATGGAATCTTAGTTCCCAGACCTGGGATCAAACCCGTGTCCCCTGCAGTGGAAGCAGAGTCTAAACTCCTGGATCACGAGGAAAGTCTCAGGAAGAACTTTAAAAATGAGGCAAGCACAAGATAATAATACATGTTCCCAAAGAAGTTTCAGAAAATATAAGAACCATCGCATGAACCATCACCACTATCCACACGCCTTGAGAGCAAACCAAAGCTGACAAGGCAGGAGTGGAAGGGAGGTGTCACTTCTGTCCCATCGGCACTGTTTGCTTATGGAGAACACCAGCCCCAGAGGCCAGGGCAGAGAGATGAAGTCCTGGAGGCCAGGAAGGCAGAATCCCAAGGCAAGAATGAGATGAAAAGAAATCCACCCGGCCAGCTGGAATGGAGGAACCAAGGTGCAAAAAAAAAAAAAAAAAAGGGGGGGGGGGGGAGTTGCAAAGATGAGACTCTAGGGGAGAAGGATGTAGGGTCAGAGAGCTAAGAAAGAACTACAGAGGCCCCATGTTTACCTTATGTCCATAGCCGATCATGCTTCTGAGAAGAAAAAAAATGTATTGAGAAGGAAAGACAGAAATGGGGAAATTGCTCAGTGCTTTGTGAAGCAGCTCCAGAGTTGAGGCACCTCAAAGGAAGATTCATAGCCAAACGGCATCTACCCTCACGTCCCTGGAAACAGCTGTGCCTGAAGCCTGCACACATGCAGGTCCTAAGAGCTCTCAGGATCACTTCAAAAAGCCCTCTGAGACTTAAAAATCTTGGTGACAGAGAGCAGAGGACTACACCGGTTTTGGCCTTCACTCCTGGTTCTGAGAAGGTTTTGTTTTCTCTCCAACACACTGTTCTTGATAGGCCACTAAGCGGTCAGCATCTGGCGTCCACCATCACCAGCTGTCTCTGGAAGCTACCAGAAGTTATTCTCCTCCCCCAACAGCTCTATCTTGTGAGTGATACAGACCATACAGATGGGAAAAGACCAGCAGCTGCAGACACCTTGATAATGCCCACTTGACTTTCTCTTTATTATTTACTTGATTCAGCTCTGTACACTGAATTCACCTGGCAGATTTTTAAAGACTGCCAATGCCTAGAACCCACCTGGGGCCTAATGCAGTCCCAGGTCTGCAGAATATCTGGCTCTTGTCCAGGGGAATAGCGGATGTCAATGGTTCCCAAACTTTGCTACACACTGGACCCATCTGGAGATCTTTTATAAACACTGATGCCTGTCTCTTCCCACGACACCCCTTCCCCCAGATATTCTGATGCAAATGGTACAGGTGCAGGCTGGGCATTTAGATGTTTTAAAACTTCCCAACATGGCACCCAGAGTTGCAAATTAATGCTGCACCTAAGCCTTGGCCATTCCTATTTCCATCCCTGACCTTTCCACACCTTCCAAGGACGACACTCTACATAAATATTTCTCAGTCTGATTTCCATCCCTGTTTCTCCTGCCCAAGCACTGCTGCCCTTTCTCCTGGGACACGACACGAAATTGGACCTCTGGTAAGGGGAGTCTCTGGAACTTCGTCCCAAGCTGGGGGACAAGGTTCATTCCTGGGCCAGCCACGTTCTGCCAGCTCAAATGTCAGCAAAGGGGGAGTGGGAAGCCAGGACTTTAGATGAAGAGGAAGTTCTCTTGCAGGCACATGAGGGAGGCTTTTTTTTCTCTTTCTTGCAGAAAGTCATTGTGGCACGTGGGCAAAGGAAGTATTAATAACCTTGCTAAAGAGGTACTTCTCCAAGATTTGGTGTTTCACAGACCACAGCCAGTGCTGTCAGTTCTACAGATGGCCAACTTCTGCATTTCATATAGTGGCTTCTGAAGATAGCTCAACTTGCATCCCTAAAGCAGAAGACCCAGCTGTGGGGAAGGGAACCATCAGAGCCTCTAAGCCAGAGGTCAACGCCACTACCCACATGAGGGTCAGGGGCAAGCAAAATCATTAGAAGTGGCTCTTTCAGAGTGAAGTTAAAGTAACAACATCCAGCCTTGCAATAACCAGGGCTTTGTGGCAAACCCACAGTGAGAGCCTGGGACTGGACTTCCCTCAGGAGATGTGTCCTTTAGACAGGGGTCCTGGCTCTGCCCTGCCACACACTCACTGGGCGGCCTTGGGCTAGAAATTATGCCATCTAGGTGTTAACTTCCTCCTTTGTAAAATATGAAGCCAGAGACTGAGAACAGAGCCTTTCTTTGACTTTTTATAAGCATGCATCTAAAACATAGTGGAGAAATCGCAGACTTACAAAGGTGATGCCACCGCATTGCTCACAGCTGGGTTCCTCTACCCTCCACCCGGGCCTGGTGTCCTGGCTGGGGGTTCAGCAAGCACAGCTGAGCCGTCTCTGGGCCAGGACATCCACAGTTCAGCTTCTAATCGCAAAAACCTCTGATTGCAAAGACTGGCAAAGGATGGGCCGAGGATGAAAGCCTCTGTGTTACTAGTTTCCCAGCTCTGCCGATAACACATTACCACAAACTTGGTGGCTTAAAACAGCAAAAGTGTATCCTGTCACAGTTTTGGAGGCCAAGAGTCTGAAATCAGGGTGTCAGCAGGGACAAGCTCCTTCTGGAAGTCTTTTCCCTTGCCTCTTTCAGTTATTGATGGCTCCAGGCATTCCTTGGCTGATGGCAGCAAAGCTCCAATCTCTGTCTCTGTCTTTAGATGGACTTCTCTTCTGTGTCTCTCCTCTGTGTCTCGTAAGGACACTTGTGTTTGGATTTAGGGTCCACCCAGATAATCCAGGATGATCTCATCTCAAAATCCTTAATTCAGTTACATTAGCAGAGAGACTTTTTCCAATTAAGGTCTCTTTCAGAGGTACCAGGGATTAGGAGGACTTCACCATATTTTGGGGGGATACAATTCAATCCAATATAGCCTCCAAGTGGAGAAGGGTAGAAGGATGTGAAAAAACATAGTCGATACTTAATGTCCACAGTTTGTTGTGATCCACCCAGTCAAAGGCCTTGGCATAGTCAACAAACCAGAAGTTTTTCTGGAATTCTCTTGCTTTTCAATGATCCGTATGTTGGCAATTTGATCTCTGGTTCCTCTGGCTTTTCTAAATCCAGCTTGAACATCTGGAAGTTCTCAGTTCACATTCTGTTGAAGCCTGGCTTGGAGAATTTTGAGCATTACTTTGCTAGCATGTGAGATGAATGCAATTATGCAGTAGTTTGAGCATTCTTTGGCATTGCCTTTTTGGGGATTGGAATGAAAAATGACCTTTTCCAGTCCTGTGGCCACTGCTGAGTTTTCCAAATTTGCTGGTATATTAAGCGCAGCACTTTCACAGCATCATCTTTCAGGATTTGAAAGAGCTCAACTGGAATTCATTCTCCTCCACTAGCTTTGTTTGTAGTGATGCTTCCGAAGGCCCACTTGACTTCACATTCCAGGATGTCTGGCTATAGGTGAGTGATCACATCATCATGGTTATCTGGGTCATGAAGATCATTTTTGTATAGTTCTTTTGTGTATTCTTGCCACCTCTTCTTAATATCGTTTGCTGCTGTTAGGTCCATACCATTTCTGTCCTTTATTGAGCCCATCTTTGCATGAAAAGTTCCCTTGGTATCAGTAATTTTCTTGAAGAGATCTCTAGTTTTTCCCATTCTTTTGTTTTCCTCTGTTTCTTTGCATTGATCACTGAGGAAAGCTTTCTCATCTCTCCTTGCTGTTCTTTGGAACTCTGCATTCAGATGGGTGTATCTTTCCTTTTCTCCTTTGCCTTTAGCTTCTCTACTTTTCTCACCTATTTGTAAGGCCTCCTCAGACAACCATTTTGCCTTTTTGCATTTCTTTTTCTTGGGGATTGTCTTGATCGCTGCTTTCTGTACAATGTCACAAACCTCCGTCCATAGTTCTTCAGGCACTCTATCAGATCTAATACCTTGAATCTATTTGTCCCTTCCACTGTATAGTTGTAAGTGATTTGGTTTAGGTCATACCTGAATGGCCTAATGGTTTTCCTTACTTTCTTCAATTTAAGTCTGAATATGGCAATAAGGAGTTCATGATCTGAGCCACAGTCAGCTCCTGGTCTTGTTTTTGCTGACTGTATAGAGCTTCTCCATCTTTGGCTACAAAGAATATAATCAATCTGATTTTGGTATTGACCGTCTGATGATGTCCATGTGTAGGGTCATCTCTTTTGTTGGAAGATGGTGTCTGCTATAACCAGTCCATTCTCTTGGCAGAACTCTGTTAGCCTTTGCCCTGCTTCATTTTGTACCCCAAGGCCAAACTTGACTGTTACTCCAGATGTTTCTTGACTTCCTACTTCTGCATTCCAGTCCTCTATGATGAAAAGGATATCTTTTTGGGTGTTAGTTCTTGGTCTTGTAGATCTTCATAGAACTGTTCAGCTTCTTCAGCATTACTGGTTGGGGCATAGACTTAGATTACTGTGATATTGAATGGTTTGCCTTGGAAATGAGGAGAGATCATTCTATCATTTTTGAGATTGCACCCAAGTACTGCATTTCAGACTCTTTTGTTGACTATGAGGTCTACTCCACTTCTTCTAAGGGATTCTTGTCCACAGTAGTAGACATAATGGTCATCTGAGTTAAATCTGCCCATTCCAGCCCATTTTAGTTCACTGATTCCTAAAGTGTTGATGTTCACGTTTGCCATCTCCTGTTTAACCACTTCCAATTTACATGGATTCATGGACTCAACATTCCATGTTCCTATGCAATACTGCTCTTTACAGCATTGGATTGACTTTACTTCCATCACCAGTCACATCCACAACTGGGCATTGTTTTTGCTTTGGCTCCATGTCTTCATTCTTTCTGGATTATTTCTCCACTCTTCTCCAGTAGCATACTGGGCACCTTGTGACCTGGGGAGTTCATCTTTCAGTGTCCTATCTTTTGCCTTTTCATACCATTCATGGGGTTCTCAAGGCAAGAATACTGAAGTGGTTTGCCATTCCCTTCTCCAGTGGAGCACATTTTGTCAGAATTCTCCACCGTGACCCATCTGTCTTGGGTGGCCCTACATGGCATGGCTCATAGTTTCATTGAGTTAGACAAGGCTATGGTCCATGTGATCAGCTTGATTAATTTTCTGTGATTGTGGTTTTCAGTCTGTCTGCCCTCTGATGGATAAAGATAAGAGGCTTATGGAAGCTTCCTGATGGGAGAGACTGACTGAGGGGGAAACTGGGTCTTGTTCTGACAGGTGGGGCCATGCTCAGTAAATCTTTAGTCCAATTTTCTGTTGATGAGTGGGGCTGTGTTCTCCCCCTGTCCTGAGACCAAACTATGGTAGGGGTAATGAAGATAATGGTGAGCTCCTTCAGAAGGTCTGGTGCACACACTGTTGCATTTAGTGCCCTTGACCCTGCAGCAGGCCACTGTTGACCCATGCCTCCGTGGACTCCTAGACACGCACAGGCAAGTCTGGATCAGTCTCTTGTGGAGTCACTGCTCCTTTCTCCTGGGTTCTGGTGTGCACAAGGCTTTGTTTGTGCCCTGCAAGAGTCTGTTTCCCCAGTTCTGTGTAAGTTCGGTGATCAAATACCAGCGGCCTCCAAAGTCAAATTCCCTGGTGGTTCTCAATCCCTTTGCCAGGTTGGGAAAGCTGTTGTATAGGTCCTAGAACTTTCTTAACAGTGAAAGAATTTGTTTGGTATATTTGTTCTCCAGTCTGTGGGTCGTCTGCTTGGTGGCTCTATGGTGGGGTTAACGGTGGCCTCCTCCAAGAGGGCTTATGCCACACACTGTGTGACCCAGGTCTGTTGCTCCAGGATGTGGCTGCAAGTTAATTAAATAAATTAAAAAAAATTTTAAACCTTATGATAACTTGTAAGGGGAAAAAAAGGTGAAAAATAATATATGTATTTATATATTTATATATATACATATAAAACTGAGGCACTTTGCTGTACACCTGAAACCAGCATGATATAAATCAACTGTTGTTGTTGCTTAGTCACATCTGACTCTTTTGTGACCCCATGGACTGTAGCCCGCAAGGCTCCTCTGTCTTGGGATTTCCCAGGCAAGAATACTGGAGTGGGTTACCATTTCTTTCTCCAGGAGGTCTTGAAACTAACATAATGTTATATGTAAGTATATCTCAGCTGAAAAAAAAAAAAGCCCAGGTCACATGCCACCTTATCCAGGAGAGCTTGCCTGTTTTTGTCGCCCAGATGCCACCTCATTGGGCCACCTAGGAATTCCTACACTGTGTGTTCTCCTCGCAGCTCCAGACCACCAGCATCAGAAGCACCCACGGAGCTGATTAAAAATACACATTTCTGGCCCCCTTGCCTCCAGCATCAGGCTTTCTGGGCCCTGCTCCTCAGTGTGTGCATTTCAGATCATCTCCCTGGGAGATTCTGGTGAAGCAGAGGTTTGAGAAGCCATGCTGTGTATACTCCTTGACCAGTTCTCTGCTGTATCTCTAGATGCCTTACATGCATTTAAGCTGATGAGAGGCAGAATGTAAGTGTGTGGTCCTGGAGTCAGAATACTCAAGTTCTGTTACCCATGAACTGCGTGACTTCCGACTGGTTACTTAATCTCTGTGTGTCTGCTTTCTAATGTAAATGGGGAAAATTACAGTGTCTACCTTTTAAGCTTATGGTGAGGATTAAATGAAATAAAACACTGACAACATTGAGAATAGTTTCTGGCATATAGTATGCACTCAGTAAGTGTAAGTTGTCATGAAACAGAACAGGCTGGCTCGGCTTTTTTGTTTGTTTGTTTGTTTTTCACTGTATTTCTAGATCCCTCCCTCCCAGGAACATTCCCTATCATCACCAATTAACTGCTAATATTATTGAATCTTTTTCTTTTTTGGGCACTGTGCTAAGCTCAGTACATGTGTTATCTCACATTACCCTCTCAACAATAATATAAAGCAGATGGTATTATTTCCTCCCATTTTGCAGATAAGGAAACTGAGGCCCAGGCTGGTTAAGTAACTTGCCCAGAGTGCTGCAGTCAGGGAATGGTGAGGCTGGGACGTGCAGTATCAGTTTGGGTCCCCACTCCCTCTGCTTGCCTACGTACTCTGCTTCTATGATCCCCCAACAGGCGCCTCCCCCCCCAACTCGCTCATCAGGCCCAGCCGTCTCTCTGAACCAGCTTGCCAGAACTTCCCTCCGCAGCTTCCCCACAGCAAGCTCCACCTGTTTTTCTGATCCCTCCCAACCATGCTTTTCCAGGCTTTGCCTCCTCTGTCTGGGGCCCTCCAAGAAAATGTCCTCTTCTCAGAGGTGTTGAATCAAATCATAGTTTCCCTCCATCTTCCTGGGGAGCACCTTCCAATCCTACCTCTGCCCCTAGGGTCTCCCCAAAACCCAAATCCTTCGCCTCACACAAACCATTCGGGCTGGTCTCTTCCTCAACCCCCAGGTGGCCCTGGTGTCCACTGAGAGCCTGCCTCCGTCTTCCTTCCCTGTTCCTGTTGCCCCTTCAGGTGGTCGAGACCTGGGTGCCAGGGAAGCAAAGCCAGCCAGGCTCCGGGATGCGGCTCTCATCCTCCACCGAATCCCAGGTCCACAACCTCCCCACCAGTCCTCTACTCAGCTGCTTCAAGGAGGGGCCTCTTACCGGGCCCACTCTGCTGCCCACACTCCCGCTTCTTGTCAGCAGCTCAGGACCTGGGGCCGCCATCAAGCACACAGGCCTTATCACTACACAAACACTTCCTCCTTCCCCTAATACTTTCTCTCACACAATGGGTAATCAGGGTGAACTTCCTCTGACAATTTACTGAGCAAACACTCACTAGGCCCCTGCCCTATGCTGAGGCTTGTGGGGCAGCCCAACCTGGCCCCCACCTCCAGGAGCCTTGAATCTGGTCGAGGTGAAGCACACAGGAGTGTCCGGGGCCCTAGTGCTCTGTGGCCCAGAACACCGGGTGCTGATCCCATTTTTGCTCTTCACCTCAGAGCAAGTTACTTATCCTTTCTGATCCTGAGTTGTCTTAGCTGTAAAATAGGAATGATGCTGCTTAGGTTGGCCGTGGGAATTAACTAAGATATTCACAAAGGGCCTGGCATAGCCCCTGAGATAATTATGTTAACTCCTGAGTTCCAGGGGGACGTGGGGTAGGGTCTTCCAGGAGTTGAAGGAAGTTCCCACCTTCCTTCAGGTGGGAAAGGATCATGGTTATAGGAATGGTTTCCTCCAGGGACTGAGTTTCTGCTTTGAAAGCAAAACATCATACAGAATGGCTTCTTTCTCTAGTCCCTGCTCTTCTGAGATCTAGGTGGAGGTGTGGTTTCGACTTCTCAGGTTTCAACGGAGTGGTCCCAGCATATAGGTCAGCCAGTCACTTAGTCAACAAGAATTCACTGGTAACTCAGGTGCTGGGAAACCCAGATGGAGTGTACAACAAAACCCCTCAGTCTAACAGGGCTGGTGGCAGCGGCTGGTCATAACATGCTCACAGGCAACAAGAGAACGTTAGAGGAAAAGTCAGTTTCCCGGGTAGGCGCTAATACTGTGGGCACAACCTTTAAAACAGAGATCACAGGAGGCCTGGAGTGGTTGGGAAATTTCTCATGGCTGAGGAATCAGTATGCAAAATCATTGCAATGCAGGTGAAGCATCAGCTTCGTGTCGAAACAGGAATGAAAGCGGTTCCCTCCCAATGCCCTTCCATCAAAACTTGCAAGCCAAATGGACAACCTTTCAGCCTCCACATTTGGCTTTTTTTCCCCCTTAACACTTTCACTTTAGAGTTTCTTTGTGCTCTGGCCTGGGTTTGTAGGAAACACGGTCGAGGAAGAGAGAGGGACCAAAATCAGCTGGGCACTGGTAGAGGGCACCCAGGGGGCCGGGGCCACAGAGCAATGGGTGTTGGGTAGCAGGAATTGGGAAGCTGGCTCCTAGCCTCGAATGGGGTGGCCTGGGGGAAAGGTGATGCTGTTTATCGCTCCAGTGAAGGGAGGTTCTAGAGAAGGACACCAAGAGGGAGCATGGTACGTACAGTGGTAGACAAAGGCTGAGCCAAAGTCAGAGGCCAACTCGGTTTTACATTGAGCGCTGGACACTGATCTGCCAGGTGACCTTGGCCAGGTAAGTCACTTTACCTCTTTGAACCTCAGCCACCCAATCTCTCAATAAGAAGAAAAGCATCTGCTCCGTGGAGCTTTTGTGAGGACTGAAAATTACAGAGCACAAAGCCTGCCAGAAGGTAGGTGATCAAGTTCCCTTCCCCCTTCTCAACCTTCTAGGAATGCTCCAGAAATACAAGACTGACTATATTTAGTGTCTGACTCCCTCCTCTGCCCACCCATGGTAAACTTAGAATTAAGCTACTTATGCTAAAGCCCCTTCCAGCTCTCAAATTCTCTGGTAGCACATGTGGACTGGGTGGGGAGGGGACAGTCGTCAGTTCACCTCCTGGAGCTGTGTTGGCTATTGCTGCCACAAGCCTGGACTCTGAACAGCCAACACGGTACCCCTGGGTGCAAGAGCCTGCTAGTTGGGACCCTGCAGGGGGTGGGAAAGGTGCCCAGAAGCCTGACAGCTCCTCCTTTTCCTGTCCAAGTTTCCCATATTTCCTTCACTCCCCTTTGCCAAAATTTGCCTTGTGTGATGGTGGGTGTGGAGATGGGGGTGAAGGTGGGGATTCCCCATAATGGTGGTTGTGCAGGAAAGCGAGCCAGAAGCTGATTTTAGTCCACTCTGAGAAAGAACATTGTAGTAATGGTATGTCCAACACTTGGAACCGTGTCTCAGCCATCAGAGAGAGCTTGGGCTCTGGAGAGCTCACCCAGACACAATGGTTCTCAATTCTGAATATATTCCAGGGAGTTTTGGAAAAACCCAAAACACTCCCATTAGCCTGGCCCCATCTAAGAGACTCTCATTCTTTTGGCCCGAGGCAGTGGCTGTGGAGCCTCGTAACTTTGTTAGCAGTGCCCTTGGGGGATTGCACAGCGCAGATGGAGATGAGGATCAGGGTTCCCCAGGCTGGAGACCCTCCCAGGCATCCCTGAGTCTCTGGGCCAGAGCTCCTCTATGCTTCTTTCTGAGTCTGGGAAGTCCACGTGTGTGCGGTGATGTGTTGTAATCACGTGGACTTGCTTTCCATCCTGGCTTTTTGTCATACACTGAGACACAGCAGCCAGAGCGATACTTTTTAAACATAAAATAGGATTCCATTCCTTTCCCACTCCAACATCTCTGCCCTCTGCTTGGGCTGCTCTTCCCGGTTCTGGTTCCAGGTTTGCTGCTCATCCTCTGGACCTCACAGGCCCCCTCTTCAAAGAAGTCTTCCCTCACCTGGCCAGCCCACGTGGCACTCTTCCACCACACCTGCACCTCCCTATCACATCACTCCCCGACTAGAAAGTAAGTCCCGTGAGAACAGGGAGCTTGTCTAACTGGTTTAATCACAGTGCCTGGCACAAATGGATTCTCAATAACTATTTGTTGAACAAATGAATGCATATGTACATAGAATATGCTTATATATTAAAATCACATGTTTTATGTGCATATTCCTGTATATAGGAGGCTTCCCAGGTGGCTCAGTGGTAAAGAATCTGCATGCCAATGCAGGGAGATGCTGGAGACAGAGGTTTCAGATTCCTGGGTTGGGAAGATTTCCCCTGGAGGAGGAAATGACAACCTATTTCAGTAGTCTTGCCTGGAAAATCCTATGGGCAGAGGAGCCTGGCAGGCTACAGTCCATGGGATCACAAAGAGTCAGACATGACTGAGTGACTGAACATGCACACATACATCTGTATATAATGAGATAGGAGGTCAGGAATGGAAATGAACAGACGTTACTAGGGAAGATGCTTTTGAACTGTGGTATTGGAGAAGACTCTTTAGAGTCCCTTGGTCAGCTAGGAGATCCAACCAGTCCATCCTAAAGGAAATCAGTCCTGAATATTCATTGAAGGACTGATGCTGAAGCTGAAACTCCAGTACTTTGGCTACCTGATGTGAAGAGAAATGACTCATCTGAAAATTTCCCTGATGCTGGAAAGATTGAAGGCAGGAGGAAAAGGGCACGACAGAGGATGAGATGGTTGGATGTCGTCACTGAATCAATGAACATGATTTTGAGTAAACTCTGGGAGTTGGTGACGGATAAGGAGGCCTACTGTGCCGCAGTCCATGGGGTTGCAAAGAGTCGGACACGACTGAGTGACTGAGCTGAACTGAGCTGAACTAGAGAAGAGGGCACTGTAGGAGAAGAGAAAGGAATGTCTATTGTGGACAGACTCAGAACCAGGCACTAGGTTAGGTTTTCATACATTTGATTCTCATAACAAAATTCTCATGATCCACAGCCACCACAGACCAACAGAATCAGAATCTTGGAGATGAAGGACAGTGTTATTGTCCCCATTCCATAGATAAAGAAACTGAAACTTACAAGAGGGGAAATCACTTGCTTGAAATTAAATTGCTAACAAGTGCCAGAGTTGCATATAAACCCCAGTTCATTGGACTCCAAGCTTGCCTTATTCATTGCATCATTCTTGCAGGATATATTAATTATTACCTCTCTTCACTATTGGGAAATATAAGACCTCTGGTGAATGTGGCTGCAGATAGCAATGGCTAGTTGGTAACTGGAGCTAATAACGTTAGCAGAGGGAGCAGAACAGATACGGAACGGAAAGAGAATTTACGAAGAGTCTTGCCATCAGATCAATCCAAAATCAGCCCTTTTTAATTTTATTTGTGATCAGTTAAAAAAATTTTATGGTCTTCTAGACTTAAGTTCCTAAAACTCAGCACTTACGAATAAGATTTCCTGGGTCATTGAGATGTCCTGAAGGTACAAATAACCTTTCTGAACACCCAAATGCACAATTCAGAGGATTATGATATATTAAACCCAGGAGCATCTGGCCTCATTGAGCATCAGGCCCTCTATCTTAAGATTCCAAATCTAATTTCTAGCCCCAAAATTAGACTATATCCTCTAGAACATACTTTAAAAAATTTCCCCAGAACTTGATATCCAGATTCTCTGTAATCTTAGTATCTGGAAATCATTTCTACTCTGAGCCACAGAATGCCTTTTCTTACTTTAAAATGTCAGAGCTAGTTCTCAAGTAAATCTGACCGGAATACATCAAGCCATCTGGCATAGGACAGAAATGAGTTAGACTTCCTTCTTGCCCATAAAGTGCAAACAGTCTGATAGTTATCTCCCAGGGGATGGTTACACAAGGGCTTAAGCTTTGTTAGGGAAGAGCCAACAAGTGAGATGCAAATATAATGTGGAGAATTTGTAACGCAGGATGAGAAGTTTGGCTACTTCGTTCTGTAAAAAACAGGGACCTGTATCATTTAGGGCTCTTTAGTTTCAGAAGACAGGAATCAATTCTAGGCTTGCTGAAATGAAAAAGAGGACAATCTGTTGGAAGGACATTGGAGAGTTTATAGAACTGAAGGGAGAACTGACCAAGCGAGAGGAGATCTCCAGAGGATGGTCCATGACTCAACTTCAAATCTCTCATCCCTGAATCCCCACTCAGCGGTCAGATTCTGAGGACAGAGTCTCATTGGCTTAGCTTGGGTCACGTGCTCACTGCAGAGGCTTTGGGACTGACCTGCAGAATACTGCAGAAGAGGGAAAGGGAGACAGTTCCCAAAGGAAGAGATTCCAGTCAGCCAGACTAAACGAGTAGGCCTGACGAGCTAGTGCGTGCTTCTGAGCACAGAAACAACATGGTTAACTTAGATCACATGTCACTAGCTGCATGGATCCATAGTTTTGTTTGATCCTTACAACAACCCAGTAACGTGGGCACATTTCTTAACAACTATTTCTAAAGATGAGGAGAAGAACAATTTTGAGAGGTTACATGATGATGACTTTTCCCAGGAAGGAAAGCTCTTTTTGGACACCAAATCCTATTTCTCTTTACTGTATGATTTTCCTGCTCATTAGAGGCATTGGTTTGGCTCTAAAGTGTTTAAAGATAAGAGAGAGGCAGAAGATGGGTTAGCAAGCTGTCAGGGTCAACAGACATGGGAGAAAGGAACTAGGCTGGGTCCATGGGGGATGGAAAGAAGCAACGAGATATGTGTCACAAGGGCTCAAAAAGTAGTTTGAGAAGTTGACTGAACATCAGAACTGTCAGGGCAGCTTGTTACAGGCACCAATCCTGAGAGTCTGTCTCTGACCTGAACCAGAATGCTCTCTGGGTGGTGACGGGGTATCTACAGTTTTAAAGCACACACCCATCCTATGGTGGCAATCATTTTGCAATATTTAAGTATATAAATGAGCATATTGCACACCTTCAGTGTACACAATGTTATATGTCAATTATATCTCAGTAAAGCTGGAAAAAAAACTTAAAAACACACAGCCATCCTCCTTACAGGTGATTTTTCTGTAGCCAGCAGGACGCTGGTCTATAGACCAGTGTTTAGAAATCACTGACCTATTAGACCCTTTTTTTCTAAATGTCCTCTAGCCCAGTTTCTTGTCTTATCTCCCTGCTGCTACAGTTAAGCTTTATCAAGGTATAGCTTTCAAATAGTTGCAATTTGTACTCATTACATTTAGCGTCATATATCTGCATTACCTTTTCTGAGGTCTGAGGGATAAAAACAAGAACAGAGAGGTAGGGTGGCTCCTGGCTGTCCCCTTATTTTGTCACTGTGTCTGGGGTTGGTGGCTTCTGACAGGGACTCCTAGGAGATGACTTTGCCAGCTTTCCCTTTGAGAACAGTCTTGGGTTCTTCCTCTCCCTCTCGCTATAGTAAGTCTCCATTACAAACACACCTAAGTCTGGTATTTCTGAACTTATGGCTCCGTGCTGAATACATACTGTTCCTGGAGCTGGGCTCTTTCTACAGTCTCTCCTCTCAACCCCACTCTTTGGTCCTGCTGATGGGCCTGTCCAGCCTTAGCACATGATAACTCCAGGGTTCTTTATGTTCTCTCAGTGACGTTCCGAAGAATTATAGACTTTGTGTCATGTCTGGAGTTAAAAAGAATGGCAGTTTTGGGGATGGGGTCTGGTAGAGGCTGAAGCACAGGATTTATGGTCTCAAGTTGCTTCCCCTCATTCATACAGTGATAGGACTCAAGAATGAGTTACTAGGGGACTTCTCTGGTGGCCCCATGGTTAAGACTTCGCCTTTCAATGCAGAAGGTTCAGGTTCAATCCCTGGTTGGAGAGCTAAGATCCCACATGCCTCACAGCCAACAAAAGAGAAAAATTAGTTACTAGGAAAGGGTTTTCTAAGCCTCAGTCCCTTGAATACCATCGCCATGGGTGTTGCCAATTCTGTGTGCCATCTGTTATTTCTTTCATATTTCCATTAAATTAATTAACATGTTTTTCTAGAGTGCCCACAATCCATTCTAGCCTTCCCATAAAAAATAATATTCATGAAGTCACTGACACATGAAATCAGGTCTGATATGCTACCCATCAATTTTCTTCTAGGATATTTAAAAATAAATATGCATCCACTAAAACTGTGTAAATGTTCACCCATGTACTATCTAAAATCCTCCCATAGAGGGATGCATATGTATCATTAGAGGTAGATGCATCACGCTTTGGGAACCTTATCCTAGAAAAGCCCAGGTGCTGGACACATGTAGTCCCAGACCCCTCAATTCACCACAGTGTGGATGTCAACCCTAAGAATATTTTTTGAGAGTCTATTTAGCGGCAAACTATGCTTTTATATACTCTTGCTGCAGAATTTAAGGTTCAAAGCGAGAAAGAGAAGCCACTTAAAGTATTTTAAGCCAGAAATAAAATTAATAATTTTATAATTATCAGAAGAGTTGGAGGACTGAGCTCCCTCTTGGAATGAAAACCAGAGCACTGCAGGACTAACCTGCTTGGGGAACTATGACTCCTCCATAAATAGAAGGCTACTTATGAAACTGCTCAATTTAAGAATTCACTACCACGGTTGTAATCCAGGGATCAAGTACCACCCTCCACCACAACTTCCACTTGACACTCACAAATCTTGAAACTGAACACCGGACTGCCGCTGTAGCTGTCCACATGGTTTCGACATTGCTCTTCAGCAGATATAGCCAAAGCATCAGAAAGGTGCCCCCTGACTCCCTTCTGCCATTTAAATATCTCATGAGTGCATTTAATTGATGGAGCATAATTTGCATCTTTCAGAACGCTAGCCACAAGGGGATTCTGAGAAACAGAGTTTATGGTTCTCTAGCTTTTAAGACCGGAGAAGGCAATGGCACCTCACTCCAGTACTCTTGCCTGGAAAATCCCATGGACAGAGGAGCCTGGTAGGCTGCCGTCTGTGGAATCACACAGAGTCGGACACGACTGAAGTGACTTGGCAGCAGCAGCATCTCCAGTAAAAAGTGGAAGTGGAAGTGAAAGTGTTAGTTGCACAGTCGTGTCCGACTCTGCTACCCTATGGACTGTAGGCCTCCAAGCTCCTCTGTCTGTGGAATTCTCCAGGCAAGAATGCTGTAGTGGGTTGCCATTCTGCCAATCCCTTCTCCAGGGGATCTTCCTGTGCCAGGAATTGAACCTGGATCTCCTGTGTTGCAGGCAAATTCTTTACCATCTGAGCCACCAGGGAAGCCTTTTGTAAAAAGTGGAACTGGATGCTGAACACCAATTCATCTCACCTAATACTCTGCCTGTCAGTGGCAGCTCTGCTGCTGATTCCCAGTGAACTAAGAAATCACCAAGCCAAAGGGAAAAAAAAACAAAATCAATGCAGGTTGTTAACAAACAGTTGTTCTTTTGTGAATCAGAAGTGTTTGTGTGTGTTTAAAAGTGGGTTTTGTGTAATCTGAAAGTATACACTTGCAAACAGGCCTGCTAAGTCAATAAAAAGTGACTTTGGTAGCATAAATTGACAGGCTAGGCTAAAAACCTCACTGGCTCCTTACTGCCTGTGGGAGGGAAGTCTGGTAATAGCCTCATGTTCTATGCCTTTTATCAACTGGCCTTGACACCCAGCGTGTTCTATGACAGCACTCCACTCAAGTCAAAAGGTCTGGTAATTCACAAGAAGGCCCTACCGTCCTCTTTCTTCCCTGCCTTTCCTGCCAATAGGTCCCTACTTGGAAAACTGTTTTATCTTCTCTGCTTACTTGAATCCTAATCTTCCTTCAAGGTCCAGTTCTGTGCTTCTTCACTTTCTAAAACAGGCTTTGAGTGCTCTCTTTCTCTCTCTCTCTGCTCCCACTTTAATACAAACTATTCTCCTTAGTTGGGACCTGGTTTCCACCCTCCTAGTCACTGTTTTAGGTCTTCCCTTCCCTGTGACCCACGAGGGAGGTGCTGCAACCCTGCGCTCCGCCTGTACTTGAAACTTCTATCCACAGGGATGTGAAACGACTGTTGCCTTCACTCCCCTGGAAAGACAAAGACTTGGGAGGAGGGCGGTCTTGACTTAAGGACTGAATCTGGTAGATCCTTACAAGTGGTGACACCAAAGCTTTAGTCAAGTCATCAGCTGTGCAGAAGAAAATCTGGAGCTGGGGAAAATGGAATTGCTTTACAAATGATAAAGGGAGAAATGGGGTTGGCTTCTGAGAGGCAGGAAGAGGTAAAGTGGTGCAGGATGGGAAGTTAGGGAGGGGGCGAGGTTGTTGCTGTTCAGTCGCTAAGTCGTATCCGGTTCTTTGCCACTCCATGAACCACAGCAAGCCAGTAGAGAGGGGAGAGGGCCAGTCATCACGAAGGAACTCCAGGGAGAGAAATGCTTAGCGCTCCTGGGGCAATGATAAGGCGCACGTCTCAAAGCTTGGTAGGGTCTGCTGCTCCCACCAAAGCCACAGCAAATGACTTTTGGGGGCAAGACTGAAATGGGACTGAGCTCCAGATCCAGGTTCTCATGGAACAGAACAGAAGAGACCCTTCACGGGGATGGCAAGAAGATTTACAGGCTGACCTAATTCAGGGGAAGGAGGAGCTTGGCCCCAGAAGTAATAGTGATCACCAGAATCCGGCAAGAGATCAGATAAAACACAACGTTATCTGTGTGCAATCTCTGAGTGTCTGCAGTCAGAACAGTGCCAGGACACGCCTCCCTGGAGCACATCAAAAACATGGCACACTCCTCTTCCCACTTCCATCAACCTCATGTGGAACCAAGACCTGCCAATTAGGATTCCAAAACTCCATTTGATTCCTAGGTCCTGTAGCAGACAGCATTTCTAAAATGGTCCCTTATCCCCATCTCCAAACCCACAGATACTTGACTCCCAGAAACTCTGCATATGATGATATAACCCTTGATTATAGCATGTTGTATGGCACAGTTGACCTTTAGAGAGGGAGATGATCCAGGTGGGACTGATCTAGTCATGTGGTCCCTCAGGAGCAAGGAATTTTCTCAGCTTGCAGCAGCAGAAGAAGTTGGAGATTCAGAGAGTGAGGGAGCTTTTACTGGCAGCTCAGATGATACAGAGTCTGCCTGCAATGCAGGAGACCCAGCTTCAATCCTTGGGTTGGGAAGATCCCCTGGAGGAGGAAATGGCAATCCACCCCAGTATTCTTGCCTGGAGAATTCATGGACAGAGGAGCCTGGCAGGCTATAGTCCACGGGTCACAAAGAGTCAGACGTGACTTAACAACTGACATTGATGGCTTTGAAGATTTAAGAGGCCACTTGAGAAAGAATGTGAGTGGTGTCTTGGAGCGGACAGTGGTGGACTTTGGCTGGTAGCCAGCAAGAAAACAGGGACCTCAGCTCTATAGCCACAAGCACTTGAATTTTGCTAATACCTGGATGAATTTAGAAGTGGGTTCTTCACCAGTGCCTCCCGGATAAGCACCCAACCTGGCTGATATCTTGAGCTCAGCCTTGCGAGAACCTGTGCAGACAGCGCAACTGAGCCTGCTGGGCTTCTGACCTATAGGACTGTCAGCTAATACGTGGGTTTCTTTTTGAGACACTAAGTATGTGGTAATTTGTTATGCAGCAATAAAAAATGAATGCAAGCGCTGACCTTGGCATCACCTATTGGCCCTATGGAACTCAGTTACTCTTTAGTTAAAGGAAGATTTAGTTGGGACCCTTTTCTTAGCCCTTCAATATTTGTCACACTTTACTGACCCTATGTGAACATAGGCCTAACCTCCCTATGTTGCATCTCAGGGATCCTTGAGCTGCACCTGCAAGGCCTCTGGTTGACTGTGCACCGTTTCCCTCCAGTTGTTTGGGTAATTACAGCATTTAACTGACCTGGACTAGAGTCCTGTATCGAATGGGATATTTATTACCCATATCCCCAATACCTAGCACAGTGCCAGCCATGTAGTTGGTGCTCAATAATATGTGTTGATGATGCTGGTGAATACAGAGAGAAGGAAATCTCTGGATCATCCCCATCATACATTCCCAGAGTTGGCATGTGATGCTCTAGCCATGTTGTACTATGTGCAATTCCCAGGAGATACCATGGTCTCCCTTGCCTCTGAGTTTCTCCACCCTTAGCCTGCTTTTCCTCCACCCTCACCCCTTGTACCTTCCTCCCTCTTTCACCTGGCTAAGTCTTATTCTTCAGCTCTCAGCTTACATATGACATTATAATTGTCAGTCGGCTTGTCTGGAATCCCCACTAGGTGGTGGGTATGTTCTCTAATGGTGGGATGTGCTTCCTTTTTTTGCTTGAGACTCCAGCATCTTTATAGGGTAGGTGTTCAAGAAATGTTTGCAGAATGGCCATGCTTCTTTGTCACCTGCGAATCCTGTTAAAGCTCAGGTTCTGATTCCTAGATCTGGGTGGGACCTGAGATTCTGTATTTCCAACAAGCTCCAGGGGATGCTGATGCTACTGGCCTATGACCCACACTTTGAGTAGCAAGGTAATAGGGTAGACACTCCCACCACTATCCCACTGTGGTAAAAAGATTGTGTTTCAGAGAAGCTGAACAAGATTTAGGGTGCAAATAATGGCCACAGGAGAAAATTTCTCCTGTCATTGCTAAGCCGGCTGACTCATTTACAGAGATGGAGCCAGTAACCTTGGCCTTATTAACAACTGAGCTAACTGCCACAAACTAATAAATAACAACATTTGGCTGATTTGCATTTCAAAATTGTTTCCTCCCCTTGTTCACACCCTATAGCAGGTGCTAACGAACCATGAAATGTCTGAGGCATTGGCAGCAAGGAGAGAGAGAGCTGACCCAGCCTGACGAATAATGATCCTTAAAAATCAAGAGCCACAAAACTCAATGTGGTATCCTGGATTGGATCTTGGAACAGAAAAAGGATAGCAGCCGGAAACCGGTGAAATTAGAACAACGCCTAATGAAAATGTCTAAGTGAAGCAGGGCCTTTAGTGAGTAGTAATATCACAGTGTTGGTTCCTTAGTTCTGACAAAGGTAGAATCTGGGTGAGTGTTATACAGAAACTCTCTTTATTGTCTTTGCAACTTTTCTGGAAATCAGAAATTAGTCATAAGTAAAAAGTATATTAAAAGAATCAAGAGTTAGACTGTATAGATTTTCTTTACTTCATGTAATGGTATTATAAGTCTCTGGAAACGTTTTGGGGTCGGGGGGACTTCCCTAGTGGTCCAATGGTTAAGAATTCACCTGTCAGTGCAGGGGACATGGGTTGGATCCTTGATCCGGGAAGATTCTTAGATGCTTCTAGAGCAACTAAGCCCGAATGCCACAACTACTGAGCCAGGGCACATAGTGCCCAGGTTCTGCAACAAGAGAAGACACCACAATGAGAAACCCAGGTACTGCAGCTGGAGGGTAGCCCTCGCTTGCCACAGCTAGAGAAAGCCTGTGTGCAGCAATGAAGACCCAGTGCAGCCAAAATAGTAAATATTTTTAAAAATTAGTATGTGTGTTCATGGGGAAAAAAATCTCCCTCTAAAATTCAGTAGCAGTCAAGGAAGGAGTTGGAGGATGGCTGGTCCTAACGGCATACCTGCAAGGCTGCATACCAGTGATACCTACACTCCAAATTCCTTGGCCATATGCCATGACTCCAAGATATTCTGCCTGCTGTTTGCTACTGATTCCTGCCTTTATTTATCCAACATGCCTGGAATTTTTTCCATTCTTGAGAATCTCTTGATTCTATACTCAGGATTCAGGGTGTTTTTGTTTGTCTGTGTAACAATATGATCTTAAAGACTTGGTCAAGATATCCCATTTTGCTTCAGCTGTGTTTGCTTAAGAGACCCTAAGCTTGACTTGTTTGGGAGACTCTAAGCCTAGTGAAGTCATGGTTTGAACTTATCCATCACTGCATGCCCAGCACCTGACTCCTAACTGGACACATACATTATTAATAATTATTTGTTGGACGGATGAGTAAAGGAGATACTTTAGCATTTGAAATGAATCCCTGCCTGAAAAATATACATTTTCTAATGATATTTCATTATGTAAAGATTTCCCTTTGGTGGAACTTGATGAAACTTAAAAGGCCTTCAAATCTTGTCAAGAAGCTTGTCAGGTCTTTTCCAGCTCTGGTGAATTTATGGAAATTCATGAAGGTCCTATTAACTCTTATGGAAACTATGGCTTTAACTAAAACAGTGTAGAGTGAGCGCTCTGGCCTCAGGGGCCTGCTCCCCAGAACATGCACGAGGCCTGGGATCTGAGCTGGCCGCAGAGGTTTGCTCAGAGGCTGTGTGGTCAAAGGTTCATGTGTGTATTGCTTGTCTCTTCTTCAGCAGCGCCCTCCCTAAGGAAGCCGCTCCTCTCCCACTCCAGTGTGCTGGAAAAGGAACTCACAGTTCGTCTGTCTCCCAGGTAGGTCTCTAGCCCCTGCCAGGCCAATTGGAGCCTTCTCTGTGGTTTTCAAAGTTTGGATCTGGAGGAGAAATGGCCTTTGCCTTTTAGAGCATGGAATTGGGAGTGTGCAATACAAAGCTCAGAGGTTAAAGCGTCTGCCTCCAATGCGGGAGACCTGGGTTCGATGCCTGGGTTGGGAAGATCCCTGGAGAAGGAAATGGCAATCCACTCCAGTATTCTTGCCTGGAGAATCCCATGGACAGAAAAGCCTAGTAGGTTACAGTCCACGGGGCCACAAAGAGTCGGACACGACTGAGCGGCTTCACCTCACCTCAATACAAGCACAGCTGTCAGCCTCCTTCCCTGCCACTCTGAGAAAATCTCCAGAAGGATAGAGGGTCCTGAGTCAAGAAATGGCAACGCAAAGAAAAACAGAACCCTAACACCATGGTTAAGGGTCTGGGTCGAATTGCACTTAGGTTGCCTCGTTCCCCTGAACCTCCCAGTTCAGGGAACCAGCAAATGCCCTTTCTCCTTAGGCTGATTTGGGTTTTTGTCAGTTGCCACAAAGAGTTCTATAGTCCTGGAGGAAAACATGAAATTTCCTTCCCATACTTCAGTCAGTCAGTCAGTTCAGTTGCTCTGTCGTGCCTGACTGCAACTCCATGAACTGCAGCATGCCAGGCCTCCCTGTCCATCACTAACTCCTGGAGTTTACCCAAATCCATGTCCATTGAGTCAGTGATGCCATCCAACCATCTCATCCTCTGTCGCCCCCTTCTCCTCCTGCCCTCAATCTTTCCCAGGGTCAGGCTCTTTTCAAATGAGTCAGTTAATGGGGACTAGTACCAGCTCAGCCAGGAAACAGCTCTGCAGGTCTCTACTTGGACAGGACACTGTGGCCACGAAGACCAACTGCCCTCCCCAAACTCAGGCTCTCCCCTCCCCTGCAGACACTCTCACTGGGGAATGGCACCCCCACCCCACCTTCCCCAGATTATACTTCTCATCTTTTACATTTAGGTGAGAATGCATGGTTAGCTCTCATCAAGCAAATGAGTGGAGATTACATGTATTGATTTCAGGCTGGAAAGCAGTGAAGAGGCAGGGGTTCCTCATCATTCTCTTCTGTTCCTGCCCATTAGCTGGTTAAAGAGAATTCTGAGACCTTCAAGGATAGCAGAGCCACAGTTGGAAGGAGCCTGGGTCTTGCCTTAAGACCAGGAAAGTTCCCCTTGACTGTTATGTGAGTGAGAAATAGCTCTTATGGTGTTAAGTCCTTGAAATGTTGGGGATTTGTTGGTTACGGCAGTGAGCACTACTCTGACTAATACACTTCCAAGAGCTGGAGCTGGGTTTAGCTGAAGATTTTGTAAGTACAAAGAGTCTCAAGCAAAGCTTGAGAGAGATAGGCCCAGAGTTGAAACCAGAGCTTAATTCTGTGGTTAAGTCCAAGAGATGATTTCAGGGATGGAAACAGGGGACAGAGTTGGAGGGTCAGTTCCCAGGTGGGCCCTGAAAGAAGTTGTGAGTTGGGAACCAGAGCAGGGACAGATACGGGGTGAGAGCCAGCCAGACGGGGAGCCTCTGACTTCGTTTTTGTGGCTGCCAGCAGCATGGAATATGAATAGGTCTTCCTGGTGTAGAGACTCAGGGGCAAAACGGGCAGGATCAGGTAGCCTGAGGAAATTGTGCCATGTGTTAGACCAGGTGGATGAGTCGAATCCACAAACAGGAAATCAGTCACAATTTCAGAACCTCCAAGTCTTGGGAAACTTTTGGGATGTAGAATGGAAAGCAGGTCAAGGCAAGTGGTTTAGAACTAATGAGCTAGGTATTTTGGAAGCCTCATTTCTCTGTGGAGTCTTGAGATGGGCCTGGTAGGTAAAGCAAAGCAAGGTAGCAGGCTAGGTGGGGATGGGGCCAAGGGCACATACCCTGTCCAAAGGGGGCCATTGTTGCTCAGCTCCTGTGGATCATTGCAGCGTGGACATGCAATCCAGTGTCTCCAGATCCTCCAATTTTTCAAGAAAAGCAGGAAATCCTGATTTTTTTGGTTTGTGAGTGGGGGAGGGGATATCTCCTGATTTTTCAATGCTGGCAACTAATTCAAAAATTTGAAAAACAGCCTGTAGGCCAAAAAAACACATTCACAGTGTGAATTGGCTCACAGGCTGCCAGCTTTTAGCCTCCAGCTTAAAGGAAATGGGCAGAAATAGACACATGTGAAAAACAAAACCAGAAAACATGAAAATAATTCAGTTTCCCTTAATTTCCAAACACTACAAGATACTACTAGAAAAAGAGCTTGGCAACAACTGCTCACAAAACCACAATATGTTTGGTCTTCAGAAAAGCTAATGGGTTTCTGGAAGTTGCCAGAGAAGCACCTTGTAGTTCTCCAAATCTGTTGCAGTTCTCCCCAAATTGGACCTATAGCTTTGATGGAGTGAGCTCATTTTCTTGCATCTTTCTCTCAGGCCCATCAGGTATTTTGTTGTTATTTATTTGTTTTGGTACATCAGTTTTTACATTTACTTTCTTTTCTGAAAGGCCAACAACTCTATCTTGACAGCTGTGTTTCCAGTAAAAGCAGTTACTTGAGTGAAGGCAATTTAGAGAAACAGTGCTTGAGCCAAATAAGAGTTTGGCTAACTAAATTTTATGATACGAAATGTCTCCAGGCCAAAAACCTCAAAAAGTGATCAAAGGTTTTCAAAGACTGGATCCAGCTAGTTCAGTTCAGTAAGCTTGGCCTCTGTCCGAGCTCAGGGTCAAGCTCAGAGAATGTGGCAAATATAGAGTCTGATTTTTTAAAAATGTTGTCTCTTGGATGGTATGTGTCTACATGACTAGCTGCTGAAACATTCATTTGTGGTGCCCCAGCTTAGCCCTTAGCTTCAGGCTTTGCACATCCCAGCTGTCCTGTTTGCCCAGGACTGAGATGTTTCCTGGGATGTGAGACTTTCAGTACTAAAACCCAGACAGCCTTGGGCAAACTAGGACAGTTGGTCATCCTGCATCCCAGGATCCTTTTCTCAGGGTTTATGCTCTGAAGTTTTGACACCGTTTGACTGTTCCTTAAAAAAACAATAAAAGGCCCCCCCGCCCCAAAAAACCCAACCGACTGTCCCTCCTCAGCTACAATAGTGCCACGCTCTCCTGGTTTTCTCCCTAGTACTCTAATTGCTCTTACTCATCTCCTTTGTGGCATTCTCTTCCCCCTCCTACCCTTCAACTATGAATTGCATCTTGAGGTCCAGCCCTTGGGCTTCTGTTCTATTTTCTGCCCACCTCAGTGGACTCATCTTTACATGGAAGATTTCCAGGTTTAGATCTTGAGCTTCTAGTTCTACCTGAGATCCAACCCTCCAGTTCCAACATTTTCATGAACATTTTCACTGGGATATCCATCTAGTCAAGGCTATGGTATTTCCAGTAGTCATGTATGGATGTGAGAGTTGGACTATAAAGAAAGCTGAGTGCTGAAGAATTGATGCTTTTGATCTGTGGTGTTGGAGAAGACTCTTAAGAGTCCCTAGGACTGCAAGGAGATCCAACCAGTCCATCCTAAAGGAGATCAGTCCTGAGTGTTCATTGGAAGGGCTGATGTTGAAGCTGAAACTCCAATACTTTGGCCACTTGATATGAAGAGCTGACTCACTGGAAAAGATCCTGATGCTGGGAAAGACTGAAGGCGGGAGGAGAAGGGGACAACAGAGGATGAGATGGTTGGATGGCATCACTGACTCAATGGAGATGATTTTAAGTAAACTCCAGGAGCTGGTGATGGACTGGAAGGCCTGGCATGCTGCAGTCCTTGGGGTCACAAGGAGTCAGACACGACTGAATGACTGAAGTGAACTGATCCTTGATCATCTGATGCCAAGTCATTATCTTGCAGCCCTTTTCAGCTCCCACTTACTCAGCTAGCATCCTCTTCCATTAGAAGCATGAGTGTTTTTCAAGCCTTCAGTCTTAAATCCTGGAGATGCTAATCCCAAATTAGCATCCATGCATTGTATTACCTATCCACAGCTGTGGGGCCTCCCAGGTAGCTCAGTGGAAAAGAATCCGCCTGCCAAACAGGAGACATGAGTTCAATCCCTGGGTTGAGAAAATCCCCTGAAGGAGGAAACAGCAATCCACTCCAATATTCTTGCCTGGAAAATCCAATGGACAGAGGAGCCTGGCGGGCTCCTGTCCATGGGGTCGCAAAAGAGTTGGACACAACTTAGCAACTAAACAACAACAGCAGCTACCTTCCTGCTGGGCACATTGGAAG
Source organism: Nanger dama (assembly GCA_917880005.1). Classification (NCBI taxonomy): domain Eukaryota; kingdom Metazoa; phylum Chordata; class Mammalia; order Artiodactyla; family Bovidae; genus Nanger; species Nanger dama. Next base: position 17,043,735 of record CAKJTW010000003.1, on the reverse strand, counting down.
GACTCAGTAAATACTTGGTGAATTAAATCAGATCTTGGGAATGAATCCAAGGAGGAGGACATGTTACAGCATCCGATCAGAGGCTCGAGATATTCAAGGAAGTAACCAAGATTTCCTGGAAGATGCCAAATGAAGATCTGGCAGATATGATCCAGATGTAGTTATTCAAATCTTCACTGATTCAACTTCATCCATAGACATCTGACCATCTGGTAGTTAACTCAAGTGTTATTAAATTTCTAGCTCACTTTGTTTATGTTGACATAGGTCTCAGGGGCAGTCAAAGATATTTCCAAGGTTCTGAATAATGATAAATGTTACATGACAAATATGGATTTTATTCTTTTGCTTTATTTTTCTGGGTTCCTGATGAAGAAGTATGTCTTTAATTACTGAATGCTCAGAACCAGAGCAAGCTAGTGCCCAGAATCTAGGTGTTTCTCCTTTGTCTTCTGTCCTTTCCTGCACTTTTTGCCTTAAAACAGTATTTATAAGACAATAATTTTATCATTTCATGTTTTCAATAATTTTTTATTGAGGAATAGTTGATTTACAATGTTGTGTTAATTTCTGCTGTGCAGCAAAGTGATTCAGTTATACATATATATATACAGTCTTTCTTCAGTGGTCTTTTCCGTTATGGCTTATCACAGGATACTGAACATAGTTCTCTGTGCTGTACAGTAGAACCTTGCTGTTTATCCATTCTGTATACACTAGTTTGCATCTGCCAACCCCAAACTCCCAATCCACGTTGCTACAAATGGCATTATTTCATTCTTTTTACGGCTGAGCAGTCTTCCATTCTATAGATGTGCCACATCCTCTTTATCCATTCATCGTTTATTTAAAACATATTTTTGAAATAGAGCTGTACCATATTTTGAGGGGGAACAACAGCTTGGAAACATTGCTTTTATCTTTAGGAAAATTCTCCTCCTACTAGGTCTTCATTTTCAGATGTCCCCAAGTCTGGGGATTTACCTGAGTACTTTTTCTTTGTATTTGTAAAGCAGAGAACAGCCCTTAGACTGGTTTCCCAGCCTTAGCACTATTGACATTTGGGGCTGGATAATTTTTTGACAGGGAAGGGTGCTATTCTGTGCATTCTGAGATGCTTAGCAGCATCTCAGGCCAGCAACACACACACATTCACTCACACACGCGCACACAGCTTCCAGCTGTGACAACCAAAACTGTCACCAGACCTTGCCAAACGTCTCCTTGGAGCAAGTTGCACATGGTTGAGAATCACTTTCCTTGATTCTTTTACTTGGAAATGAAAGCAGAGCCTGTTAGCTTGCACCTGGAATGCTTCTCTGTTCTTTGAGTCCCTTCAGACCATGCCCCCGCCAGTTGTGTTCCCAAAACTGAGAGAGAGGATTTTCTGCAGGCAAGGCTCAAAGCTGGACTTGATAGGCCCATCAACCTAGGAGGCCCTAATTGGATCCATTACTTATCTGAGCAAATTCTCCTTTATAAGATCACCATGCTCCACCTGCCTCTAGGATAATCTGCCTTTCCTTGTGGGGATGGGGAGGAGTAGGGTGCTGGAGAAGGGCTGGGATCTGCGGTGCCACCAGAATGGGTGGCCTGAGTCAGCGGAGCTGTTCTGGGTCTCGGGGATTTCCAGGGGGAACTGCATGGACAGAATTCCCCTGGGATGATAGTCTAGACAGGGCTCACCCTTCCCTCTGTTCACCAGGGCCTTCTGCTTCCCCTTTAGGGAAGAGGAAACACCCCAGATGTTTATTTTGGGGTTGAGGCTATGTTGTGAATAAGCCCCAGGATGGGTCGCAGGACAAGTCTTCCCACATGTGGGGTATCTCAGGAAACAGACAGTCCTTGTCACAGAGCTCCAGAAGGACCACTGATCAAGTAGGGAAGTAAAGGAAGGGACAATGCCCGAGATTAAATCTAGTAAATAAGAAAAAGTAATTTAAGAAAAGTAAATAAAAGAAGATTAGAATTCTTGCTAATTTTCCCCATCTTAAAACCAAGCTATTTTTATTAAAAAAAAAAAAAAAAATCCCATAGCCACTGACAGTCATTATTGGAGTAAATTCCAAGTACAAATTAACATAAAGAGCTAGGTTTATATTATACATGGAAAGTGAAAGTGATAATCACTCAGTCATGTCCAGCTCTTTGCAACCCATGGACTGTAGCCCTCTAGGCTCCTCTGTGCATGGCATTTCCCAGGCAAGAATCCTGGAGTGGAGTGCCATACCCTCCTCTGGGCCATCTTCCCAACCCAGGAATTGAACCCAGGCCTCCTGTATTGCTGGCAGATTCTTTACTGTCTGAGCCATACTATTACATAATTTTCCCCCTAAAAAATGTGTCTTCTAAACACTATTTCATGTTGATAATCATGTATGTTCTTTATCATTTTTAAAGACTAAACACGCTTTCAATGGTACAAATATGCCATTACTGTTTTAAGTAAAATCTATGTTGTTGTTGAGTCACTAAGTTGGGTCCAAGTCTTGTGACCACATGGACAGCAGGCCACCAGGCTCCTCTGTCTATGGGATTTCCCAGGCAAGAATACTAGAGTGGGTTATCATTTCCTTCTCCAGGGCATCTTCCTGAACCAGGGCTCAAACTCGAGTCTCCTGCATTTCAGGTAGATTCTCTACTGCTGAGCCTACAGGGATGCAGGAGATGTGGCTTTAATCCCTTGGTGGGGAAGACCCCTGGAGAAAGAAATGGCAATCCACTCCAATATCCTTGCCTGGGAAATCCCATGGACAGAGGAGCCTGATGGGCTACAGTCTATGGGGTCACAAAAGAGTTGGATACAACTTAGCGACTAAACAACAAAATCTATACCTAAACACTTCAGTTGTTTACATTTTTGCCATTATAAAGTATGCCTGCAACAATGTATTTGTCCATATATTCTTATGCTTTTCCCAGCTGCCTTCTCTAAAACTTTTAACTCATTTTCTTTCTTCTTTTTCCCATCTCTCTTCTCTTTATCCTGCACCTTCCTCCACTCAAATGAATGTTGACAAAGAGAGTATGTATTTTTCTACACCTTTCTCTCTGCCTAAGCAATGATGTACAGCTTGTCGTTGTTCAGTCACTCGGCCATGTCTGACTCTTCCTGACCCTATGGACTGCAGCACACCAAGGTCCTTCACTATCTCCTGGAGTTTGTTCAAACTCATGTCCTTCAAGTCGGTGGTGCCATCCAGCCATCTCATCCTCTGTTGTCACCTTCTTCTCCTGCCCTCAGTCTTTCTCAGCACCAGGGTCTTTTCCAAGGGGTTGGCTCCTTGCATGAGGTGGCCAAAGTATGGGAGCTTCAGCTTCAGCATCAGTCCTTCCAATTAATATCCAAGGTTGATTTCCTTTAGGATGGACTGGTTTGATCTCCTTGCAGTCCAAGGGACTCTCAAGAATCTTCTCCAGCACCACAGTTCGAAAGCATCAATTCTCTGGTGCTCAGCCTTCTTTATGGTCCAGCTCTCACATCTGTACATGACTACTGGAGAAAACATAGCTTTGACTATACATGCCTTTGTTGGCAAAGTGATGTCTCTGCTTTTTAATATGCTGTCTAGGTTTGTCATAGCTTTTCTTCCAAGGAGCAAGTGTCTTTTAATTTTATGGATGCCATCATCATCTGCAATGATTTTGGAGCCCAGGAAAATAAAGTCTGTCACTGTTTCCATTGTTTGCCCATCTATTTGCCATGAAGTGATGGGGCCAGATGTCATGATCTTAGTTTTCTGAGTGTTGAGTTTTGCACCAGCTTTTTCGCTCTCCTTTTCCACCTTCATCAGGAGGCTCTTCAGCTCCTCACAGTCTATGGACACTTGTATTCGTTTGGCCACTTGTTTATGAGTAATGGAATGCTGCTCCACATTCTTGGTGATTGGCTTCTTCTTCTTTTTTAAAAATGATATTTATTTTTATTCATTTATTTGGCTGTCCTGGGTCTTAATTGTGGCATGCAGGATCAGGTATCAAACCCGGGCCCCCTGCATCGAGACTCTTAGCCACTGGACCCTCAGGGAAGTCCCATTAGTTTCTCTGTTGATGAGAAACCCTCTGTCTCTATCCACATGTTCTTTCCCAGATGTGGGCACCCATGGGATCAGGAGATCTGAAAACTTTCTCTTTCCATACCTTTAACTGCAACTTGGAGGCATTAGACAGAAGCCATTATCTCCTCAGATTTTAGTTTCCTGCCTATGAATCCTGTTTCTTCACAGGATTACTTTGAGCAAAACTCTGAATATACAAAATGAGCCTTGACTTGTTAGCTGTTAGTGGCCAAGACACACTGTGTGTTTTACTTGCTAATTTGTAAACATCCCTGATCCTTTCCTGCTTCTGTGCCTTTTCTTCCACCATTCACCTTGCCTGGAATATCCTTCTACCTGCTCCCCTGTCCAAGTCTGATCTGCCCCTTAAAGCCCAGTTCAAACCCCATTTCTTGCATTGTCTCTGATGCTCCCAGCTGCAAGTTCTCTCATCCTCCTCAGGACCTTTCATTTCCTGTATTACTCACTCATTTCCTTGTGGTTTTCTGCTTTCAGTTTTTAAAATACGAATTTAAAAGCTCCTTAGGACAGGAATTATATCTTACATGTCTGCTGTTACCATAGGGTCCAGTAATCATACCCATTTTGCTCTCAAATATTTGTCAAATGAAAGAATGAATGAATTGAATGAGTAAGTAAATGAATGTTCTCTGTTACTCCTACAGAAACATTCCCCTCCATTTCAGGAAGAGATTAGAATAATGGAAGATATTTTGGAGGTTCTTTATAGCATTTTGCCCTTGTTGGAAAACACTGCATGGTGGAAAATATAAAAAAGCACAAAGATAAAAATGGAAATCACTCACAGTTTAGACACCCAGAGAAAATTCACCTTTAATATTTTAACGTGCATCTTTCTATGCATATATACATTTATAAAATATGACATACATGTATTTATGTATATATACCTCCCCCACACATTACATACATAACTTAAAAAATATATATATATATCTATATCTATCTATCTATCTATCTATATATATATATATATGGGGCTTCCCTGGTGGCTCAGAGGTTAAAGCGTCTGCCTCCAATGCGGAGACCCAGGTTCGATCCCTGGGTCGGGAAGATCCCCTGGAGAAGGAAATGGCAATCCACTCCAGTATTCTTGCCTGGAGAATCCCATGGATGGAGAAGCCTGGTAGGTTACAGTCCACAGGGTCGCAAAGAGCCGGACACGACTGAGTGACTTCACCTCATATATATATATATATATATATATATATATATAGCGCTTGTGCTCTGTAGGAGAGGAGAAGAGATGGGAGGAGTAACTCCGGATGCCCTGGGCACTGCTCAGGGGTTCTAGTTCTGGAAGATCCAGAAGCATTTCCAGTAAAGGCAAGTTGAGGCAAGTTCCTGGGGCTCCTTGGGCTCCCTGAGTCACTGACAGGTGGGGAGGGACCCTGAGCAGAGAACTGTAAGCCCCTCGGGGTCCCGTGACCCTTGGTTCCCCATGGGACAGAGGAGCAGCGTCTACTGCTTCCTTCTTCCTCCATTCACTCATTCTTACCCCTCTGCAAGTCCCTCCAGGACTTCTGGGTCTCACTCATTTGAGAAAATCTCAGCCCCGGGTCGACGGTTTCCCCTGCTATTTGCTCCAGCCCTTCCTACAGGAAGCACCAAACGTAGAAGAATCCCCCAGGAAGCGAGTAGGGGAATTGGTTCTCCCTGGGAATTGGGACCCTCCCAGAAGAGGCAGAGGCGTCTGTGCATGCCCCAGGAGAGAGCCGAAGACAGTCTGGCTGGTGGGTTGAGGGTGTGTCAGGGGTGGGGCACTGGATGAGAGCGCTCATTCATTGTGCCTTGACTGTGTGCCAGATGGTGCTGGCCCTTTACACTCTTTCTCATTTAACCTTCAAAAGAAAGCCTCAAGATGCTATCTCCATGCCCATTTGACGGAAGAGGAAACTGAGGCTGACGCCAAAGCCTCTAAAATGAAACTGTGAGCACACCTGGTGTCACGCACGAGCACACTGCTTGTTCACTCGCAGACACTTCCTGATCATCACCTCCTCCCCTGCCCAGGCTGCCTCCCTCATTCGATGAGTGCTCTTTCTCCTTCCAGGAATGTCCCTGACTCTCTTCCTTGCCTCGGCATCCAGGCCTTTCACAGGACCTGTGGACTCGGGCTCCAAAGCATCTCCCCAGTCTTCCTTCATCCCTCCATCTTCACTGCTCCCACTCTGGCCTAAATCACCCCCATTCTCTCCTAAACGACTGCAGGAGCCCCATGCTTGATGGTTTAGTCTCCATATCAGAGCTAAAATGCTCTTCTAAACAAATCATATCATTCTGCTTAAAAGCCTCTGATAGGTTCCCAACAAGTCTTCAAAACCCCAACTCTTTGCCTTGGCATATAAAGCCTGATAGGATGTAGCTTCCTTGCTCCAGCCACACCCTCCCACCCCTCTCCCTTCCGTTCCTCCAGCACCCTCCTCAAGGACACTATGGCTGTTTCTGCTCTTGGCTTGACCTCTGGACTCCTCAAGCTGCCCATGGGGCTGGTTCCTTCCGGTCATTCAGGACTCAGATCAAAGGTCATTTCCTTTGAGAAATGCTCCCCAACCACCTGTTCTAAGTAGCCATTTAACCACTTGCTATCACATCATTCTGTTTTAATGATCTGCATATAGTACTTTCCACTGTGGGGTACTTTAAAAATCTCACGGTGCTGGGAAAACTGGACAGCAATATGTAAAAAAAAAAAAAGAAAGAAAGAAATTAGATCATTCTTTAACACTATAGCCCAAAATAAGCTCAAAATGGATTGAAGACCTAAATGTGAGACTGGACCTTATGAAGGTCTTAGAGGAAAACATGGGCAGAACACTCTGTGACATAAATTACAACATCTTTTTCGATCCATCTCCCAGAATAATGGAAATAAAAGCAAAAATAAGCAAAAGGGACTTACTTAAATGCAAAAGCTTTTGCACAGCAAAGGAAACAATAAACAAAACAAAAGTAACCCACAGACGGGGGAGAAAATATTTGCAAATGATGTGACTGATAAGGGATTAGTCTCCAAAATTTACAAACAGCTTATGACATTTAACAGCATCAAAACAAACAACCCATTCAAAAAATTGGCAGAAGACCTAACTAGACATTCTTCTAAGGGGGACATACAGATGGCCAGTAGCCATGTTAAAAGATGTTCAACATCGCTAGTTATTGGAGAAATGCAAATCAAAACTACAATGACATATCACTTCACACTAGTCGGAATGGCTATCATCAAAAAATCCACAAACAACAAATGCTGGAGAGGTTTCGGAGAGAAGGGAACCCTCCTACACTGTTGGTGGGAATGTAAATTGGTGCAGGCACTATGGAGAAAAGTATGGAGGTTCCTTACAAAAATAAAAGTAGAACTACCATATGACCCTGAAATCCCACTTCTAGGCTTATACCCAGAGAAAATCATGATCCAAAAGGGTGCATACCCCTCAGTGTTCATTGCAGCACTGTTTACAATAGCCAAGACATGGAAGCAACTTAAATGTCCATTGAGAGAGGAGTAGATAAAGAAGACGTGGTATATATACATGATGGGATATTACTTAGCCATTAAAAAGAATGAAATAATGCCATTTGCAGCAAACATAGAGGGCCCTAGAGGGTGTCATACTGAGTGAAGGAAGTCAGATAGAGAAAGAGAAATATCATATGACATCCCTTACACACGGAATCTAAAAGGAAATGATACAAAATGGACTTACTTACAAAACAGCAAGAGATTCACAGACTTAGAAAACCAGCTCATGGGTCCCGGGGAGAAGGAAGAGTTGGGGACTTTGGGAAGGTCAAGTACACACTGCTATAAGGATAACCAACAAGGAGGTTAAAACGGATAACCAGCAAGGACCTATTGTATAGCACATAGAACTCTGCTCAGTGTTTTGTGCTAGCCTGGATGGGAGGGGGATTTGGGGGAGAATGGATACACGTATATGTATGTCTAAGTCCTTTCGTTGTTCCTCTGAAACAATCACAACATTGTTAATTGGCTGTACCCCAATACGAAATAGTTTAAAGTTTGGAACAAAAATAAATAAATAAATGAATAAAAATCTCATTCATTCATTCATTCGCTGTGTCCTCCCAAATAGAATCTATCCCCACTGCCAACAGTGCCTAGCATATAATGGCTCAATAATTCTTTGTTCAATGAATTTGTGAATGAATAAATGACATTTTCCTCTATTTAACTAATTCAGTGAGCATTTATCATCTGTTAGGGGCCAGATGCCATGCTAAGGGCTATGGGAAAAGTAAAGATGAACAGAGCACGCTAACCCTTAAGAAGTGTTTGATTTATGATGTCTGTCTGAGATGCACCTTCAAATAATCTAAAGGGTGGGGGGAAAGATGGAGAAGAGATGAAACAACATTGGCCTAACACTGATGATGGCTGAGAAAGCGTGATGACAAAGAGGGGGTTATCATATTATCCTCTTGACTCTTGTTTATCTTTGGAAAAAAAAAAAAACTATTACCAAGATGGAGAGAAGTGTAAACAAATAACTACTTTGCTACAGACTGTTGGAACTGGATAAATGAGGGAGTTTGTTAGTAGGTGAATTTTTTTTTTTTTTTTTACAATACTGTATTTGTTTTGCCATACAGTGACATGAATCAGCCACAGGTGTACATGATCTCCCAATGCCAAAGCCCCTCCCACCTCCCACCCCATAGTAGGTGAACTTTTAATACAGGCTTCTCTGGTGGCCCAGTGGTAAAGAATCCACGTGCCAATACAGGAGATATAAGTGATGCAGTTTCGTTCCTGGGGCGGGAAGATCCCTGGAGGAGGGCATGACAACCCACTCCCATATTCTTGCCTGGAGAATCCTGTGGACAAAAGAGCCTGCAGGCTACAGTCCACAGGGCCACACAGAGTCGGACACGATTTAGCGACTGAGCACGCACACATGAATATTTATTACATTGACCAAGCGTCTAGTGTGTAACAGGCCCAGTGCTGAGTGTCAGGAGTATAATGATAAATGAGACATGCGGGACTGGCTTTGGTGCAACACACAGTCTAGCCTATAGACATGGGGACAGGAGCTGCATAAAAGGGCAAACCCAGTGTGCAGGGAGAGTGTGCAACAGAGAGCACTCACTTCATCTGGGGTTCATGAAAGTGGGGGCAGGGACAGGTTCTCTGAGGCAGAGGGAAGAGCTTACACAGTGGCAGTGTGAGGCAGTGCGGCTCATCCTAGGAGCCAGGGAAGGCCAGCATTTGCGGGCAGACAGAACGTGGAGGCAAGTGGAAAGAGATATGTCTGGACTAGTGAACAGGGACCAGACCCCACAGGTATATGAAGATCCTGTTGAACATCTGGGACTTTACCCTCTACCGCTGAAGAAGGATGCTGGAAGGTTTCTTGAAGTAATGCAACCTATGAACAAGCTTTGAAAGCTGGGGACAATTGCAACAGGCAAAAGTAGCTCCAGAAGTCATTCTTAGCAGAGGTGACAAAGTGAACTCTGCTCCGGAGGGAAAGAGTTCAAGGTATTGAGGAAATAGTGGGTGTCCTGGCATGGGAGGGGCACAGGTGTGTGCCGGGGTGTAGAGGGCAATAAGCCTAGAGAGGAAGGTCAGAGACAAGCACCACACGTGGTATGTGACATAGTTTGGACTTTATTCCTCAGACAATGGGGGAGCCGCTGATGAGTCTTCGATCATCAGACAGATATGATCAGAGCTGCCCTTGGGAAGACTGTATTTGATGGAGAAAGCAGGCAGGAGATTATAGATGTGAAAGGCAACATGGGTCCAGCTTTAAAACTCAGCAATTTGCTGAGCACGTACTGGGTGCCAGGCATCAAATCAAAAGCTGGAGAAGCAAAGCAGACAAAAGGACAGCTTCTGTCCTGTCTGTCCTAAGCAGAGTTCAGAGATGGGTAAAGTGACAGCAATATTATATAATGTCAGAGTGACTGGACCAGCCAATTACAGGAACCCTCAAGAAAAGGGGCCACTGAACTCTGCCGGAAGTGGGGGCAGTGGTCCGGAAAGGCTCTCAGAACCACATGAAGCCTCAATGAGCCTTTCTAGAGGGATGAGGTACTGAGGGAAAGCTGGAGAGCAGCCTTCCAGGCAGCAGTGGGAGCATAGCTTGGAGGTTTAAGGGCAGAATGACCGCAGACGTGGGTTGAGGATGGAGAAGCTGGTATTCGGCCTAGAGAGGAGGCCAAGGAGGGGAGAGGGAGACAGAGTGGAGGCTTTGCATGTCAAACCAGTTTGTTTCTTCTTATTAAGATAAGGGAAATTGGGAACTTTGCTGGTGGCCCAGTGGCTGAGACTCCGTGCTCCCAATGCAGGGGGCCAGGGTTCAATCTCTAGTCAGGGAACTAGGTCCCACATGCCACAGCTAAGACCTGGTGCAGCTCAATATATATATATACATTTTTTTTAAATAAGGGAACTTGATTATCCCTAATTCTTCCTTTTGTTCCCTCAGCTCTGGGGGTGGCGGTAGCTCCTCCCTATAGTTGCTGCCTCAGTGATACCTTAGCCTTCTCTCTGTCTTTTCTGTTGACAACTTTAGACTTAAACAATTGATCTGAAATTAATCCTAAGTCTTAAATGAGTTCTGTTATAATCATAGCTGGTATGATTTCAGTTCCCTGACTGGACCCTGATTAATACAGAGGGCTTGAGAGATTTTAAGAGATTTACATTTTAGAAAGATCTCTCTAGGGGCATTTCTGGAGAACGAAGCCTGGAGGCAGGGGTCCCGGATCGGATGGAGCAGCCACTGCAGTATTGCAGGGGAGATAGACCTAGAATGACGAATGCGGACGGAAAGAAGGGGATACAGCCAAGAGAGGCTAAGGAAACAGAATTGACGAAAGATGGAGATCAGTCAGGAGATCTGCTTAGGCTTCTGGGTTTGCACAGTGTACCATTTACTGGGGCACAAAATATAGAAGAGGTAGGTGGATGTTGAAGAGATTGATTTTGAGGGCCTGTGGGACCACCTGGTAGAAATGGTCCACAGAGCAGCTATATATACAGATCCATAGTCAGAAGAGGGGCCTGAGCCAAACAGGTGGGTTGGGGAAATCGACAAGGTACAGCATGGTTGAAGTCCTTGTTGCGATCACGCAGGGAGAATGTGGGAGGATGAGAGAAGTGGACTGAGGGTAGGTTCCCTGGAATCCCAACACTTGGGAGATGAACTGAGGAAGAACTCACAGAAGTTCCTGAAGAGAAGCCTGGGAAGCACAAAGATGATGGAGGGAGGACCAGGAGGGGCCTGGTTTGTCTCAAAAGGAGATCGGAGCCTGGGCGCCCTGAGGAGGCTAGGGCTTGGCAAGCGGTGTGCATTGCAGGCACGCAGACTGATGGGCATTTTTAAAAGTAATTTGTTCCCATACATTTGGAATATTTAACAGAAAGTTTTTCATATCAAGTCTGAGGCCACCGGTAACTTGGCCCAACCCTTCATCCTTGTCCACGTGTGTCAGGGAAGCCACCTGGCAGGAAGGAGCCAGGTGGAGCAGAGTCTTACAGTCAATAATCAGTGATAAGGTACGGCAATATCAAATAATCAAGAACCAGCGTCATCTCAGGTAGCAGGTAGTGGTCAACTGTCTTCCGTCAGGAGACAAGGAAGGGGTGGAGAGGGTGTCCCAGACGCCTGGGAGGGGAAGTGGGAGAGATCACACATTTACGGATGGGGCAGGCTAAGTGCTAGGCCCTTTGCATTTTATCTCAATTAACCCTCCCAGAGAGCCTTACCCCATTCAAAGATAAGGAAGCTGAGGCTCAGAGAGGTTGAATAATGTGCCCAAGGTCACATGATAACTGGGTGATCTAAGGTTTGAACCCAGAAGGCCAAAGCCTGTGCTATTTCAAATGAGCCCTTGGTCTCCAACTTAAAGCTATTTTTCTGATAACCTGAAGGGCCACATTCTTTAATTTTGGGGGCCACTGATACAAACCTTCCCACTGAAGCTTGAGTTGAATGATGGCTCAGTGGCCCCAGGTCATTGTTCTGCATGAGTGGTTCTCTGGTAATGCTTGCTTCAAAACCAGACTTCCTGTTTCATCACGCACACCTATTGTCTTGCTCCTGGGTTTCTTGCCAAATGCCTTCCTTGCCACTCCCAGTTCTGGGGTGAAGTGACTGGGGAACCGGCTGTAATGAGGAGTCTGTCAGACCTACTTATCTTGCAGAGACCCTGAGGCCTGCCGAGCAACCAGCAGCTCTGAGGGCAGGCCTTCCACCTGATTTTGAAACCATGAAACATCCCCTTTGAGCTTGATTACCAGTCAAATCAGGATCATAGCTAAAGAGTACTGGCTAAGTTTTCTGTATGTCAACCTGTGTGCTTTACATGCATTGTTTCATGTAATCCTTAAAACAACCCCATGAGGTAAGTATGATTATTGAATCCATTTTGCATGCAAGGGAACAGGCTCAGAGAAAGGTGTGTGCACCCAATAAGCATTGGGAATGTCTGAATCAAAGGCACAGAGAGGTGCCTGGTCCACTACCTTCACTTCCTCTTCTGCCCCTGCTCTCTAGGCCCCTGGCTTAGATTCCTTCATCCATGAGAAATCACTTTCCTTTTTTTTTTTTTAAGTCTTTATTGAATTTATTGCCATATTGCTTCTGTTCTATGTTTTGAAGTTTTTGCCCGTGAGGCATGTGGGATCTTAGTTCCCTTACTGGGGATTGAACCCTCACCTCTTGCCCTGGGAGGTGAACTCTTAACCACTGGACTGTCAGGGAAGTCCTCTTTTTTTTTTTCCTCAGACCCAGGAATTCTGGCCAGGGGTGCAAAATGGTGGCCAAGGAAACGTGTGCTTTGGGTGTACCCAGAGTCCCACTCAGGAGCTTAACTCCATAAATCTTTTTACACAGAGAGAAATAAAAGCTCTGTGCCCTGCTACAGATATTTTATATTGTTAGTGGAGCCAAGAAACAAAGGGTGTGTGTGCATGCAGGTGTGTGTCTGTGCATGTACACGCATGTGCATATGAGGGTGGAGTAGCATTCAGGCAAACTAACCCTGTAGAACGGTCCCCTGTTTCTTTGGTTACGCGTAGCTTTAGTGACTGCATTTTCTAAACCAGAAGTCAGGACATGTGGACTGGCCAGTATAAATGTCTTTGAGGGGACAAATAGCAACAGTGAAACTGATCCCATTCATGTGATATATAAAGGCTGTTGGCTAACAGTTCAGCAGAGACGTTCTGGTATTTTGGGGATGTTCTAGAGGCCTCTGGGAGGGACAAGATTTGCTAAGAGTTGAGACTCAGGTATGTAAGTATAGGCTCTCCAATGGCTTGTAGATCACTTAAGATCAGCAATATATGTGATTTTAAAGATGCCATTATGGAGGATCTGATATTCCTAGAATATTCAAGAGAAACATTATAGCTGGAGGGGAGATCTGTGTGTGTGTGCTAAATCTCTCAGTCGTGTACAACTCTCTGCGACCCCATGGACTATCGATCGCCAGGCTCCTCTGTCCATGGGATTCTCCAGGCAAAAATACTGGAATGGGTTGCCATTTCCTTCTCCAGGGGATCTTCCTGACCCAGGGATCAAACCTGGGTCTTCTGCATTGCAAGCTGCTTCTTTACCATCTGAGCCAGGAAGGAAATTTGAAACAATATCTGGTTTGGGGAATGATTATGGGATGCATTCCGTTAATAATGGCATCTATTTATTCTTAAATTGTATTTATTTATTTTTGGCTGTGCTGGATCTTCACTGCAACCAGGGGCTACTCTCTAGTTGTGGGGCACAGACTCCTCATTGCTGTGGCTTCTCTTGTTGCGAAGCTTGGGCTCTAGGCGCCCAGGCTCACTAGTTGTGGCGCGTGTAGTTGCTCTGAAGCGTGTGGGATCTTAACCAGACCAGGGATCGAACCCACATCTCCTGCACTGGCAGGTGGGAGTCCCTCCATCTCCTTTAGAAGAGTCCTTTCCCCAGAGATTTTGCTCCAGGGACTCCTGGTCTCCCCATCAGCACACCACAGTTCTGTTGGTCTAATAAGAAGAATATCCACTCTCCTTGGACCGTTATACCCAGGCTTCCATGGAGGAATAGACTCTTGCTTGCCAAGTCAGCTTCTGGATGTCCCTTTTTGTGTGTGTGTGGATGGAGACATCAAACAGTGGGCAGACTAGAGAGGTCTAGAAGAAGCCAGAGACAGTAGACAATCTACATGAAAATAAAGAGCTAATCAAGAAGAAGCTGGGAGAGAGCAAGAAATATCCACAAGAGCTGAGTGTCTGGAAGTTTAAGGGGCTCAGAGCAGCTATAGGATTTAAAGAGGAGAAGAAAGGTTCAGATATATATATATCTGAATATATATATTCACTGATCAGATCTTTGTTCTTTTTGATCTTCTCAGTATTTAAATAAAATAGGAATTAATTTTGAAATCAGTTTAGATTGTTTCTCCTCTGTATGTGTGGTTTTGTTGTTCTGGAAGATGATACTGTGCAGAACTTGGGCCACATGGGAGCTCAGGATTTATTTGGGTTACCTTGAAAGGAAAGGGACCTGGGGCTTTCCTGGAAGCCCAGTGGTTAAGACTCTATGCTTCCACTGTAGGGGGCGTGGGTTCAGTCCCTGATTAGGCAACTAAGATCCCGCAAGCCCTATGGTGCAGCCCAAAAAAACCAGGAAAGGAAAAGAATCTGAGAAATCACTGATTCCTCCCTGTGAAATAGTTTAATATGTTACCACTCTGAAGTATTTATTTAAAAGAGGAGTCCAAGAACAGAAACCTCTTTCCTCCCTTACTCCTTAGAATAGTGAAAGTATACTAGAATTTCAGATGTAATGGCAGAGTATGATGACTCTTTCTTCACAAAAGAAACCTGGTTTCATGTCATCTTATCTGTACGATCCATGTGATTTCTCTGATATCTGGTTCCTGGGGTCAGCTGGGCTTCCTCCCTTGGAGTTTATATCCAGTACCCAATGATCAAGATAAACTTGTGACTACATGATTATATGTTGTTGTTTGGGGAAAAAAAAACTCTTTTGCCCTACCTTCCTGCCTTCCTGCAAGCAGAAAAAGAAAACAAAGCACCCAGGTGCCTCAGTTGGACAGCATTTCTGCCCTCTACCCCTGTGTGTGGTGATCACGCCTTCCATCTGAGATCAAGGCCCAAGGTCTATAGAACAGTCAGCCTTTCCCTCCTCTTGATTTCTTGGCACAGCCTTTTCTCATCCAGGTTGAGTGTGTCTGGGTTTAAATACAGTAGGATTTTGTTTTTGTTTTCATTTGTCTTGAAGAATGAGGTTCTAAAGGGGTGGGGGTCACCCCCATATAGGCCAAAGAGAAGTGGTATGGAAGGACGTGAAGAGGAACTGGGAGGTAAAAATGGGGTCCTGTGTGGAAACTGACTTCCTCTGGAAAAGCCTGGAACATCCTTCTCAAAGCCCAATACAGACAAGCTCTTACAGCCATTCCTTTGAAATGTATTCCTCAGACCAGGGCTCCACAGGTGCACAGGAGCACACACGCACACACATATGCACGCACACACGCACACACACCCCTCTGTCTGCTGACAGATTGGGCCCAAAGAATCTGGCAGTCTGCATGGCCCATGGCAAAGCATTGGGCCTGTTCTCACTGTCTCCCTGGAGTCCCAGTGCAGACGCAGGTGCGCGTCAGTGCCTGCTCTAATTTTATCCCTGGTTGATGGAGGAGACTAACTGAGCAGCAGGGAGGCTGCTATTTTGGGTGTCTCCGTGGCTCTGGGTTATATAAAGCCTATTGCTGTGACCTGCACTGCTTTGCGGCTGTGTCTCACTCTCGCGCGTTCTGTCACAATATGTCATCAGTTCAGACATTCACACACACACACCCCGGAGCTCTTGGGGAATGAGAAGGGAGGTGTGTGCTGGGGGAGTGTGTGTGTGTGCTCCGCACTCCTGCCGGCTCATGCAGGAGGCGGCCTGCTTTACGGCTGGGAGGGGGGGATTATACGTGAAAGAGGTTTGTTTTTGAAGGAAATGGAAAGATCTCTCTGATGGAGAAACGTGAGTGCGCGTGCTTTGGGCTTTAGGTCACAGCATGTTTGTGAGATGATGTTGTGGGTCTGCTGTTGGCATGGAGATGAGAATAATTTCTATTTCAGTAACTCTTTTCATTTTGAAGGAACCCAAGAGTTTCATAAATTATACACAAAGAGTTCTGCCTCTCAATGGTAGGGATTTTTTTCCTCTGGAATTGGGAGCAAGCAGCTAGATGAAAACCTGAGCTTAGGCATGGGTGGATGGCAGAAGACGGCATTTCTTACATCACTGGGGACAAATATTGCTGGGAAAATTTTCCTTGTAGATCAAAAAACCCTTATCTAGGAGGGGGTTCAGGGCAGGGGGACTATAGGCGCACCCGTGACAGATTCATGTTGATGTATGGCAAAAACCATCACAATATTGTAAAATAATTACTCTCCAATTATAATTAATTTTAAAAAATTAAAAAAAAACCTTTACTGTGCCAGTCTTGGGACTGCTGTGTAAAGACAGGCACTTCCTAACTGAGTCATGTATGATATCTAATATGTCTTTCGTTCTCTCAGTACTGAATCTTAATAAATATTTTAAAATATATACATTTTCATGAACACATAGAAACCAAATGTAATACAGCTCATTAGTCTATGCATATGAAAGAAGCAGGTTTCCCCAAATATAAAGCATTCACTGAGAATAAGCCTAACAGAGCCTCATGAGGTCGTCCCACAGGTATTTGTCTTGCCCCACCCCGACCCCACCCTCCACCGCACCCCCAATATGAGTGGGGGAAGGGAGATGGTCTATGCTTAGTGAGCTGCGGGTTTCTCATCTATAATCTCAGGGTATATTCTGGCTGACATGATGAAACCCACAAGGCATCCACTCCCCGGGGGAATGAAGATTCCACAGGGACGGACACAGCTTGGCTCCGGGAACCAGGCAACATACGAGGCCGCGGGCGGGCGCTCGTGTTTCTGATTCGGGTTTTCCCGTCACCCGGCAGCTGCCACAGCAGCTGGGGCTCCGGTTCCGAGTGACCTGGCTGAGGCACTGTTTCGTCGCTGCTCTTTGAAAGGCACTGAAGACCCTCTCTCCCTCCAGCCAAAGCCCTTTAAGGGATTTTAGAGAGAACCACGCAGGCGCTTTCTATGAAGAAAAGAAGAGTCTGGAAACTTGCTACCATGGGCTGAAGAGAACGGGCACTTCTGAGCCTTCCGGAGAAGGGAGTTGCTAAGGGAAGCAGGAAGGGGAACCGTCCCGGAATCAGAAACAGGCTGGTAGGGCTGGATGGGGAAATGAAGCTGGGGATGGGGAAGGGATAAATGAATCACCGTGTGTCTAGTTTATTAATAATTGGCTTAAGCAGAATCTCCCCACTCACGCCTCTCCCCCTACCCCTGGCTGGGGGCAGCAGCCCACGACTCGGGCCCCCTTGGTGGTCTCCCTGATGGCCTCCAACTCCCCTTACCCGCCCTTGCCCCACCGGTGTCCAAGTGACCTTTCTAAAACACAGAGCTGGCCACCCAAACTGCGTGAACTCTCTTCAAAGACTCTATTTCTGTCTCCAGAGAGAACAGCCAAATGCACGAGCAGATCAGCCTGGGGCCTGGTTATCTCTCTGGCTTAGGTCACACAGCAACCCTCTTGACCCTCCCCAAAGTGGTCCTCCACCCACCCACCTCATTCTACTCCCTGACCCCTTAAACCTTACTGAAACACTTCTGAGTCTCTGGATGGGCCAAACCTTCTTATCTTCTATGTGTTATCATGGACTGTTCCATCTACCTGCAGTGCCCTTCTAGTCATCCCCACCCGCCCCCCAAGCTTCC
Source organism: Nanger dama (assembly GCA_917880005.1). Taxonomy (NCBI): domain Eukaryota; kingdom Metazoa; phylum Chordata; class Mammalia; order Artiodactyla; family Bovidae; genus Nanger; species Nanger dama. The sequence continues at coordinate 17,025,825 of CAKJTW010000003.1, read as the reverse complement.
CTTGGGCCTCAACTCCAGCATCACCTTCTCCAGAAAGCTGTGTTAACTCTTTCATGCCTGGATCAAGTGTCTCTCCTCTGCATCCTTTGGTCACCTCTGCCCTAGTTCTTTTTTTTTTTTTAAGAAACTTTCATCTTTATTTATTTATTTCATGTCTTAGACCTGGCCATGCACGGCATGGAGAATCTTAGTTCCCCGACCAGGGATTGCACCCATGCCTCCCGCCTTGGGCGTGTGGGGTCTTAACCACTGACCGCCGAGGAAGTCCTTGCCCTGGTTCTTAAACGCTCTGCAGTCTGTTCTGCCTAGACCATGGGTTTCTAGGAGGACGAGGACCCTGCAGCTCCTGACCTGGCCTGACGCTCAGCCTGCAATGGTGTATGTTGAACGAACTACTGAGTTTGAGCTGAAGTCACATTTCAAAACTAAAAGTTCCTCATATGTCATGAGAGATGGGGTTGGTGGGAAATGCTGATGAAGTTGAAGAGGAAAGGCCAGGTCCTGGGAAAACTGACCATGAACAATACCAATGAGCCCACGACTGTCTCTGAAGCTCAAGACAGAGGCCTGGCCTGACCACTGCCGTGTCCGGCAGGTAGGACTGTTGCTTGGGGCACACCAGGTAGTGCCAGGCTGGCGCCCTCATGGAGATCAGCCATCACTGGTCAGCATCTCTCCCTCAGTCTACACAGGGTCTACCCCTGCTGCCCTCCACTCCACCATGCTTCTGCGGGGTGGGGGTAGAGGACTTGCGTACGGATTTCAGCTTCCCAGGCGGCACAAGTGGTAAAGAACCTGCTTGCCAATACAGGAGATGTAACAGACGTGGTTCCCATCACTGAGTCAGGAAGATCCTCTGGAGGAGGGCATGGCAACCCACTTCAGTATTCTTGCCTGGAGAATCCCATGGACAGAGGAGCCTGGCGGGCTTCAGTCCATAGGGTTGCAAAGAGTCAGACACAACTGAAGCGACTTAGCATGACCCTCATGGAGGAACACAGGTCTCCCACCACGCACGCCCTCCCTGTAGTTGCATCAAGAGTTATCAAGGCAGCTGTGATTCCACCACAACCTCACGGAACCTCACGGCTCCATCCCAGGGGCCTGGGTGCTCCCACTGCTCTGCTATTCTCTGGAGAGGCTGGCCTGGGGCACGGGAGAGAAGCCAGCATGCTAAGCACCTTGCACTTGACCAAATTAGATTAAGCCATCTTAGGTCAGGGAATTCAGCTCAGCGATTCTGGTGGTAGCTGACACTGTATATTTCTGAGGAAGCAGAGACAGGATCAGAGGAGGCTCCATAATATACATCAGATCTCAAACGCACTGAGACAGGCTCTTTAATTAAATCCCTGATTCAGCCTTCACATAGGAAAGACTTGTTTAAAAGATGGTTAATCACCACTTAATTCATCTGTTTCAATATTCCCATTTTCATTTATTGGGCTTTATTCAAGTCTACCTTTTCTACACTTTCTGCCCCAAATATTTCTATTTAACACGTTGTTGGAAGCTGCCTACTGATCTCCCAAAGACAACTCTGTGTGTGTGTGTGTGTGTGCGCACGCATTGTCCTAGATCCTCTGTCCCTCCCTGCTCTCAGAGTTGCCTCATGATAATAGAATAAAAATGATGTGGGCCCAGGAAGAAACTGGCGATGGGGAAGGTGGGAACATAACTGGCATTTTTCTCGGAAACTTTCAGAATTTTAAAGGGTCTTTTTAGGCTCATGAATCCTGATAGACAGTCACCCTGTGCTGTGACAGAGAAGGAGCAGAGAGAGCCTGCGTGGATGGGAGCCGGGGGAGTAGAGAGGAAAGGAGGGTGGCTGTGGGCATGCTCACAATTTTAGAACAGCTGCGGTGCTTAGAGTAGCTCCCCCTGAATGAGATGACACTGGGCCGCTTCAGGGAAAGGAAGAGAAAGAAGATTCCACCGCTGATGATGATGACGGGAGAGGGGACTCGGTTTACACCGTGAGTGGGTATTAAAGGATTATGTATTAAGCACTGTTACCATCACCCAGAAAAGCATGCGCTGTAACTGCCAAGAAACCAATAATGAGTTGGAACACCTTCCAGGGATGAGAACAAGTTAAAACAATGTATTCTGAGTTCAATATGTAAGATATTTTGAAATTGGTAGCACATTTGGACTGATGGGGCATTCTGAGGGAGAAATTTTAGAGGATCTCAAGCTTGTCTATTTATTTATTTATTTATTTTTTAAAGTCATGTAACAGGACTCTCCTTAGTGAAGATATTAGCCAGTGTTTATTGAGTGCCAACTACATGCCTGTTGCTCTTCTAAATGTTCTACATCCATCAACTCAGGTCATCCTCATAACTTTATGAGCTGGGTACTCTTAATATTGGAGAAGGAAATGGCAACCCACTCCAGTATTCTTGCCTGGAGAGTTCCACGGACAGAGGAGCCTGGTGGGCTACAGTCCATGGGGTTGGACATGACTGAGCAACTAACTTTCACTTTCACTCTTAATATTACCATTTTACAGATGGGGAAATAAAGCCACAGATAGATTAAGTAACAGGCTCAAGACCACAAAGCTATCCAGTGGAAGAGCTAAGATTTGGATTAAGGCATTCTGGCTCCAGATTCTAAACTTATAATTGCTCTTTCATACCATCTTTGTAATAGCTCATGTGTCCTTTTAAAACTGTTGATGGTATGCAAAGCATTTCACCTCAATGCAAAAGAATGCAAGAAGCTATGTGGAAATCCTGTGTGGACTACAGCATGACATCATTATTAATACATGCTTAGGGATCCAGGTCAGTCATATCACCTTCAGGACTTAGCAGCAAGTCCATGGAAGCCTTAGAGTGAGTCTCATTTCTAGATGGCCTCCCCAAAGGATTCAACAAGCCATCCTTTTATCTACTGAGCACTGACCCTGTGCCAGGCATGTCAGACACACTGTACTAGACTCTGGATATAAAACTGGGACTAAGGCATAGTCCTTGTCCTCAAAGAGCACATAATACATGGGCATTTCTCAACCAGTGGCCAACAGGTTAAAAGTGTAACAATATCCTAAGGGCCAATGACCACCTGTTGTCCATTTGTTACTTGCCTCAGATGTGTGGATAATTCTTGTTTGCTGGAGGCCTTAGGGCAGCTCAACCACTGGCCAAGTGGGCAACCATCCCTGGAAGTCACTTGTGTTCAGAAATGTTTCCCCAGCCTTCTGTCAAGAACTTAAGGTTCTCACCAGGGAACTGACATGGAAGGATGTCAAAGATGGTAGTTGAGACGGACAACGGTGAGCAGAATGTTGCCAGGAGCCAGCGTGAGGAATCTCTCCCATGGCAAGGGTCATGAGGAAGGAAGCCTGACAAAATGCAAAGGCGTGATCTAGCTTCCGGGGTTCCCCCTGGGTTTTCCTGAATATCTACCCCCAAAACCAGAGTCGGCCTGACTTTATTGTACTGTGCTTTCCACTCTTCTGACATTATTCTGGAAAAAAGTTAACTCAGGGCTTCAGTTTCCTGCATATGAAAGGGATGTTTCAGCTCAAACCCCTCTGAAGGCTCTCTTACTTGCCTGACAGGTTCCCCCAGACTTTTACAATTTGTGAATTGCTTACAGCCCCCAACCTTGAGAGGCACAAAGCTTAAAGCATCTTAAAGATACAGAGCCTTTTCTAAAGAGCTAAAAATTATATTGGTGATGGGTTTTCTCTGTTGACTCAATGACTAGTGCCAGGCCTCTATATTCTTTATCTTTTAGGCACCTGAGGGATATTAATCAATGTAATTGGGATATAGAAAAAGGAATATAGTAGTTCTGATGTTAGCAACACTAGACTTTTGAGTTAATTACTTTTCTCTTTGTTATAAATCACTGTACTTCTTTCTTGTTATAAAATGTTGTATCCTTGCTATGTAAGAATGTAACTTTATTTAGTGCTTTCTGAGAGTGGCACCAGACTTTGGGAAGAACAACACTTTTAAGACAAATAAGTCTTCTGGTTGACAAACCCTTATCAGAAAAGGGCCGTAAAATGTTAATTGGCCTTCTGGCCAGAAGATGATGTAAATCACCTAAGACTTGTGTATACAACTAAGTATGCAGAGAAAAAGCCTGGTCTTGATAAGAGTCAGGGCTGCTGATGCTACATAATTTTATATTATCCATTAATCTCTTTGTACAAACAAAAGGTAAAAAGACCTTTCTGGATAATAGAGGATGGGCCAGTCACTGGACTGGTTTCCCCCGTGTGGTCTATTCTCCTTCTCTCCTTTTCTGGCTGAATTCCCATCTGGGGCATGGAGGCTCGCCATGTCTACTTACTTGCCCCGGCTTCTAAGATCTACGCGAGCGGGAGCCCAAGGTGGGGCACCCTCTGCTATTCAAGAGGATGCCGGTGGCCTAATGGAGATGGTGCAAGTTCCTTGTCTTGGAACTTTATTGGTTTTCCATGTAAACCAAGTTATTCAGTATCTTTTCTCCACTAAATTTCCTACTACACTATTTCTTCCTAATTTCTTTTATATTTCTAAATAAATAAGTTTTCCTCACCTTCGCTGTCTCCCCTTCAAATTCCCTGGATCCACTGGGGCAGGACCCCAGCAGAATGTGTGACGTGAATCCATTGTGGTTTAAATAAAATATATAGAATAAATATATAGAAAGGTTTGGGACTAGTTTCCAGGGATCAGCCTGTGGACCTGAAAAGTTCAGGGGTGCCTAAGTCAGTCAAGGCTTCATCTAAAAGCTCCAGGACTCACCTAGGGAATAAGAGGTAGATTCAACTCCACATGAAGCACGGGGATTGAGAATAGGGAGGGGTGATTCCCTGAAGGAAGATGAGAGGTTCAGCCACCAGGAGAAGCAGGAAAGAGTGCTGGAAGGTAAAGAAAGAAGTCTACCACATCAACTGAGGGATACATGCATTTCAGAGGAAAACCTGATGGGGCCACATCACTTCAGCTGATTTACTTCCTTGAACATTTCCTCGTCAATATCCCTCACATCCAGACCTACCCTGGAGTGGAGCAAAGAAACAACACTCTTTCTTTCTGCTCAGGCAAGGGCAAATCATAAACAACTGTTTAGATCTAGAGTGGCTGGCACTAGTGACCTGGAAATCAGGAGTCTTGTGCAGGGAGGAATAAGTAGGTGAACGTGAAGGCTTGAATACATAGGAGAAGATCAAACTCAGGATGTCAGGAACCTATACCTGGCTCCTCAGGGTGCCAGCTTTGTGACTGCTTTCCAGATACACAGACCCTGAGCCAGGCAGGGAAAGCAAACTAGGGCAGTGGGCTGCTTCACGGAACCCAAGACACATGCACCCCTGAAGGAGGCAGCTGTCACCCACTATTACCATTTCTCCTTCCAGTTCAGTTCAGTTCAGTCACTCAGTTGTGTCCGACTCTTTGCAGCCCCATGGACTGAAGCACACCAGGCTTCCATGTCCATCGCCAACTCTGGGAGTTGGCTCACTGACTCAAACTCATGTCCATTGAGTCGGTGATGCCATCCAACCATCTCATCCTCTGTTGTCCCCTTTGCCTCCTGCCATCAGTCTTTCCCAGCACCAGGGTCTTTTCCGATGAGTCGGTTCTTCATATCAGGTGGCCAAAGTATTGGAGCTTTAGCTACAGCATCAGTCCTTCCAATGAATATTCAGGACTGATTTCCTTTAGGACTCCCAAGAGTCTTCTCCAATGCCACAGCAAAAATCTAAATTCTTTGGTGCTCAGCTTTCCTTATAGTCCAACTCTCACATCCATGCATGACTACTGGAATAACCATAGCTTTGACTAGATGGACTTTTGTCAGCAAAGTAATGTCTCTGCTTTGTAATATGCTATCTAGGTTGGTCATAGCTTTTCTTCCAAGGAGCAAGCATCTTTTAATTTCATGGCTGCAGTCACCATCTGCAGTGATTTTGGAGCCCAAGAAAATAAAGTCTGTCACTTTTTCCTTTGTTTCCCCATCTGTTTGCCATGAAGTGATGGGATCAGATGCTGTGATCTTCATTTTATGAATGTTGAGCTTTAAGCCAACTTTTCACTCTCCTCTTTCACTTTCATCCAGAGGCTCCTTAGGTCCTCTTCACTTTCTGCCATAAGGGTGGTGTCATTTGCATATCTGAGGTTATTGTTATTTCCCCCAGCAATTTTGATTCCAGCTTGTGCTTCCTTCAGCCCAGCGTTTCTCATGATGTACACTGCACATAATTTAAATAAGCAGGGTGACAATATACAGCCTCGACATACTCCTTTCCCAGTTTGGAACCAGTCTATTGTTCCATGTCTGATTCTAATTGTTGCTTCTTGACCTGCATACTGATTTCTCAGGAGGCAGGTAAGGTGGTCTGGTACTGAGTCTCTTTAAGAATTTTCCACAGTTTGTTGTTCTCCCCACAGGAAGGTTGTAAACCCAGATTGGATGTGCATGCACACATATGTGAGATCTCTCTGTTTCTAAACATTTGCAAAGAAGCAAATTTAAAAATACATTATGTGGGTTGGAACAGAAAAACATGTCCATTGGTTAGAATCTGCCCATGGACTCTTGATTTGTGACATCTGAAAGAGCCATAGCGTCACAGAGCGAATGCAAATCCTTTCTCTGTTTGTACAATATCGAATCTGTGTGCTAACCCGTGCCCAAGTCAACAAACGCCCAGTGACAGCCCACTGCCCACAGTTCAGCCCTTTCATCTACACTATCTAACTAAAATCTGAAAAACACCATGTAGGCCAGGAAAGGAGAGGGAACAAGACTGTGAGAACTGTATTTTCATTTCCTGGCGGGGGTGTGGTTAAGTTCACAACTTCGATGTGATACTAACCGTCAGAGGGTTTTACATTCGATTTCCTGTTTCCTTTTCTTAATAAAGAAAGGAAAAGCAGCCCCCGCAGCAACGGTAGGCTGAGTTCCATAGGAAGACACCATGGGAGTTCCCATTTGGCCACAAGCAACAACAAAACATAGCCCCCGCTACCTGGTAAAGAGCAACATGCAGAAGACCTATGGGTTACACAGTTGCTCAGGATTTTGATCACCTGCAGCAACTTTCCACTCACTCATTAAATCAGTGACCAAAGTCCTCTGTGTTCAAGTTGCTGGAACCATTTCCCATGAAAGCTTTAGAAAATAATAATGGTGAGGTGCTTCACATGTCTCTAACCTCATATAAACTCTCTAAGAATTATCCCCATTGTACAGAGGAGAAAACTTGGAGGAGACTTAGAAGAGTTCAGATAATTTGTCCAAGTCACTTGTAAGTCACCCAGCTGGAGTTCCTTTCTTTCATTCCTCAGGTAGTTAGTGGTCATCTATTTACTGAGCCAAGCACTGCAAAAATATTTATGGCTGAAAGTAGCTAAGCTCCAAATGATTCTCACTTGCAGAAAATAACCTCTGTGTAGAGGCTACCTTTGGAATGTTTATCTTGAGCTTTCTTTCCTTTGTTCAGACACTTGGTGAACATCTTACTGTGTCCAGAATTGTAGACTGAGTGCTGAGGGGTACATGCTGACCTTGACTTTCAAAAGCTTATAGTTTGGGAGGGGAGACAGAGCCAATGCAACAGAACATTTGAATAATAATATAATATGATGCACAATAAAGTGTCCAAGTAGATGTCCCAGATGAAAATCTCGAGGGGTGCAAGACTACTTTGGGCTGGAGTGGTTGGGACAGCAGAACAGAAGAAAAGGTCTTGAGGGAAGGATGGAGTGGGGATGGATACGGTAAGTGTGCAAGAGAGAAGGGTAGAGCACAGCATACGCAAAGGAGGAGAGACTATGGTGATGCTGCATAATCTGGTGTGTAAGTGCTCTGCTTTGGCAGTCTACATGATACGGCCTCAGGTGTGAAATTCAGAATTGACACCTTTCTACTTGTGTGATCCTGGATCAATTACTTTACTTGTATTGGGCTTCAGTTTCCTAACCTGTGAAGAGGGCATTGTGAATGAAGGAAGCAGATAAAGCAGTGCCTGGCACGTGGCGAGCCTTCAGGGGCAGCTAGAATTATGAATATGAATATGGTCTTTTGGTGGGGGTACCTTGTGGCTGTTCCATCTGAATAGTGGAGAGAGAGAGGTCTGTGGCTAACCCCAAACCATAACGTAAGAGCCGAAAGGAGGACTGGAAACTCTACAGCTATGAACTGAAAGCAGCAAGTATCAGCCCTAGAATCGGATAACACAACCACACCACAAATGTGCTGCTCAGGGCTTTAAAGTTCGACAGCAGGCAAGACCCACTGTAAACTTACTCTGTGTGAAGGAGTCAAACCACAATTTTTTTTTTTCTTTTTTTTCATCAGACTTCACAGGAAATACAGATTTTGAGATAAGCTACCCCTCCTCCTTGACTCTCCTTCGTGGCATTAACTCACCCATTAAGTGGCTCACTTTCTATCCTGAGCCCATACCATCAGCAGCTTATATTTAGTAGGCCAGTGGATTTGTATTGCTGTTATGTTAGAAGTTAAATCTATTAAGACATGGTTTGCAGTCAGACTGAGATGATAATCTAAGAAAAGGAAGGTGCAAGTCCCCAGGGGACACAACCAGGGGGTGATGGTGGTGTGTGGCTTTTTTAAAGGTTATTCTGCCATCAGTAATCCCCTACTTTGCTGTTGCTCAACAATTATTTTGGGTTTCATGACTTTCAGCCTAACCTCTGTGCCCAACAGGGATGCTCTGTATCAAGGTGTTGACAACAGTTTCTCAGCAGCTGTTACAAATTAATAGCTTTGGCTGCCTTCCCAAGTGGACCCATTAAAATTCACAAGAAAATTGGCTTTAAGGAATTTCCCAAAGACCCCAACCTAGTTGAAAGAGATATTTTCCCCCTTCATTGTAAGAGTACCCATTCCTGGATCTCTTTGGGGAGAACTACATAAAGACTGACAGCCAGGGACTTCCCTGGCAGTCCAGTGGTTAAGACCCTGTGCTCCCCAGTGCAGACGGCCTGGGTTTGATCTCTATTTGGGGAACTAAGTTCTGACATGCTGCAACTAAGCCCATGTGCTGAGCTGCAGCTACCAAGCCCATACACTCTAGGGCCCACGTGCCACAACTAGAGAAGCCCAGTGCAGCCAAAATGAATAAATAAATAAAAATAAACTATATTAAAAAAAAAACACAAATAACTGACAGCCAGAGAACAGGGGAGAAGGAATATAAACAGTTGCTTAGCGAGGGAGAGTTTAGGAGTCAGTTTTCAACAAACATATATCCAGGAAAAAATGGATTCCAAGAGATAAACTATCACAGCAACAATAATGCCCAACACTTATTGAGAATATTTTTGCACACATACATTATTTCAGTGTCCTCCCAACAATAGTATAAGAATGGTACTATTGTTATGCCCATTTTACAGATAAGGAAACTGAGGCCCAGCAAAATTAAGTAATTTGGAAGATAAATATTTTGCAAGTGAGTGTCAGAGTTAGGATTAGAACCCAGAAAGTCTGGCTCCAGGGCTGGTGTTCTTAAACACTACTGAGGAGTGTGTTTTATTGACAGGAGTTGAAGGGAGAGGAGGCGCTGTAAAAGGGCCAGAAATAGAAGGGTACCTTGAGGATTTTGGCTTTGGTCTGGAATGATGCTGTCCCAGTCACTGAATAGATGGACAGGGGCATATTCAGACAAACGCTCAGAAATATGACATAATTTTATACCTAATCTCTGACCCTTCTCCATTTCTGTTCTTGTAGAGTCAGCCAGTCTCCAGCCCAGCTTTAGACTTCTAGCAGGGGACCTAGTTAGCCTAAGAGAATTAATGAAGCCATCTCTGGCTCATAGAGAACCAGAGTGGTCAGTGAGAGCCTGGGAGCCAGAATCTACTTCTAAAGAGGTGGACCATCCCCCAGTAAACTGGATCTAGGGGCTTTGAACCCTCTCAGACCAATATGGAAATGTCTCAGGACTTCACCCTGGATCCACGTCGCCACTGACTCTGAGGGAAGGTCCTCCACTTTGCTCTGGGTAATTAAGAGCACAGTCTCAGGAGTCACTCAGTCCTGGGTTTGAATCTCACTCATGGCCTGTGCAGACTTGGGGAAATGAACTGTGCCTACAGTCTTCCATCTGTCAAATGGGGATAATAATAGAACCTACTTCATAGGGTTGTTATAAGGATTAAATAAATGAATCCATATCAGCCATATAAAGCATGCTAAGCACTCAATAAATGTGGGTGATGGTAATTATCTACACCCTGTCTCCATTTAAAAAGTAATTTGGTCTTGAGCCCACAGTGTACGTTATCACATCTGGTAGGTAGAGGGCTGGTGAACAAAGCCTGTGGCCTTGCCAGGCCCTGCAGCCATGTGCTTGGGCCTCTCTGGAAGAGGAACTGGTTTCATCACCCTCTGTCTGGGTCACGACCACTTTCTTCAGGGAAGGGCTCTGTGGCCTTGTCTGCTGGACGGGCTTGGTTATGATGAGCACCCAAGCCTGGCTCTGCCATCCACTCCCACAGCCTGTGGAGAGGCACACAGCCACCTGCCCAGTAGAATGCTCTTCCATGCCATGCCAGGCTCTCTGGTGCAGGGGAGGATCCCATGGAAACGAGTACACTTCTGTAGGTTCTTCTACTGACCTGGCTGGACGACCATGGCCGTCACCATCACCAAGATCATGCCTGCATTCAGGGAAAGGCTGAGGGTCCAGGGCAAGAGAAGTTTCTAGACGTGGTAGAAAGGCCCTTTTCAAGCTGACTCGGGAGGCGTCAGAAGTCAAGCGTGGAGATGATGGGGTGGGGCTTGGGGACTAGGTCTGTGTCTGATCCCCGTGGTGTCTTCAGTCCCCTGCCCAGTGCTAGCTCCCTAGGAAAAGCACACCACATAGTGGGTAAGCATGTGGGCTCTGCAGCCAGACAGCTTGCTGTCTTGGCACTGTCTTACTAGCTGATGACCTCTGGCAATTTCCTTTTTAAAAAAGAATTTTTAGATTTTTTTATGGCTGTGTTGGGTCTTAGTTTTGATGGGCAGGCTCAGTAGTTGTGGTGCTTGGCTTAGTTGCCCTTTGGCAGGTGAGATCTTAATTCCACCACCAGGGATGAAACCTGAGTCCCCTGCATTGGAAGGCGGATTCCTAACCACTAGACCACCAGGGAAGTCCCCCTCTGACAATTTCCTTAACTTCTCCCTGCCTCTGTTTTCTCATCTGTAAAAAAGGAGGAGGATAATAATAACACCTCCATACCTCTTTGCTGCTAAGTCACTTCAGTCATGTCCGACTCTGTGCGACCCCAGAGATGGCAGCCCACCAGGCTCCCCCATCCCTGGGATTCTCCAGGCAAGAACACTGGAGTGGGTTGCCATTTCCTTCTCCAGTGCATGAAAGTGAAAAGTGAAAGTGAAGTCACTCAGTCGTGTCCAACTCCTAGTGATCCCATGGACTGCAGCCCACCAGGCTCCTCTGTCCATGGGATTTTCCCAGGCAAGAGTACTGGAGTGGGGTGCTAGTGCCTTCTCTGCCATACCTCTTTAAGTTGTTGTAAAACTTGAGTTTTTTCAAAAGTGCTTAGAATACCGTCAGGCATGTAATAGGGTTAAGTATTAATTGTTATTTCCCACATGTTAGGGATTTTAGTTCTAGATAGAGGCTTAGGTTAGTAATGGTGTAAATCCAGATTTATAGACTATTTGATCTTGAAGTCTGCTCTCTTTGAATGCTACCACCGTGTATGAAAAGAATACCTTACCTTGGATACTTTAAGAAGGCCCAGATTTCAACTTCAGGAACAAGAGTCCCCCGAAGTGTCCAACCCTTTGGGACCCCATGGACTGTAGCCCACCAGGCTCCTCAATCCATAGGATTTTCCAAGCAAGAGTACTGGAGTGGGTTGCCATTTCCTTCTCCAGAGGATCTTCCTGACACAGGGATTGAACCCAGGTCTCCGCCCATTGCGGGTAGATGCTTTACCGTCTGAGCCACCAGGGAAGCTCCCGAAGTAGAACACAATTGTCAGACCTTGGATTTTTGTTTTAGATAGAGAAGCTAAACTGCCTACGGGTAGTAGAGATTTAGCCCAAAGGGACGGAATCAACTGTGCCCTGGTCCCAGATCCCAGGGCAAGTCTAGTAAGCTTGCCCTTTGACCTGAATCTGGGTGACGTTAGTAATACAGGAATAGGTGAAATGCCAGCCACACTTGGCTGGCCCATAAAAAGGAAATACTTCCCACACCTTGCTTTTGCACACCAAAGGCCCCCAGGTAAAGGCATCCCTGCCACAAGCCTCTGGCTTTAATGTCTGGGTGTGACTGCAGGAACCACCCAGTACAAACCGGAGTGAACCGGCTGCCCTTTCCCTACTCGGCTGCCAAGTCAAACAGAACACAGAGAACACAAATAGAATCGTCACAATAAACTGGTTGTTGGAGGCAGACACAAGAGAACCCACTCCCTGGCATGGCCACCCTCTTTGCGGGTCTAGACATGAGGTGCTCCGAAGGGCTGAAGAAGGTGTGGCCCGTGGGCATTCCTGCCCAGCGAGAAACCCTCTGACTTGTCTGTACTCACTGCCACCCACATGGATCCCTCCAGGGGCTGCTTGCCAAGACGGGAGGGAGGAGGGTGTCCCCCAAGCTCTGGACCGGAAAATGCCCTTCCCACCCACTCGACTAATGTTAAGGAGGGACTTTTTCAGACACTTTACAATCCTAAAGGCATCTGCCGGTTTGGAGGAATTCGTGCTGGACGTGCTTTTCTGAAGGGTCAGGCACGGGGAGGAGTGAGGAGAAGAAGCAGGGACCAGGCCCAAGTGACAGCTTCAGGTAAATCTGGGCGGAGCTCTCCAGGTAGCCTGTGAACTTAGGTGGTGCCCTCCCTAGCCTGGGGCAGGTCAGAGTCTCCCAGAACCCACCCCAAACGTTTCTGCTGTGTGTGCTCTGGGGCCTGTCTCTCTTTGCCTCTTGGATCTCAGGCCAATGAGGAAATAGAGGTGAGTCCTAGGAGGCTGGGACGGAGCCATGTTTCTACTTTGTGGTGTCAGCACCTTTTCATGAAGTTCTAGCAGATCTCGCAAAAGATCTTTAATCTCTTCTCTGCCTTTCTGAAGAAATACATTTTGTAAAAAAGGGGGCGAGAGTTTCCCTGTGGAAAGGTAAACTGTAAGGTGACCCAGGTGGAGGTTTTCTGGGCATTTCACCTCATCTCATGGGAATGCAGGAAGCGCAGATACTCTGAAAATGGACATCTGAGTTGGAAGACTGGCTCTGTACCACATTATTGGGCAAGTTGCTTAACTGCTTGAGCCTCAGTTTCTTTGGTATTCAAAATGGGCACAAGAAGGCTTAGTTCACAAGGGATGTTGGAAGGATAAAATGGTATCACATATATGAAAGCAAAGAACATTCTATATAGTTTGGCACATCGAAGGGCCAGATCAACCTTGCCTTCAGTTATTTTCTTCCCCCACACTCATTGTCAGTGGCTTGCTGGGTTCTTGATTGGCCTGAAGAATTGGAAAAGAGATCTAGAAAGAGATAGAAATGGTAAATAAAACTATCTTATTCTAACTTAAAGTTTTAAGTGGGGAACGTAAGGACTGCTACTCCACTTTCTTTCTAGCGGGTAAGATAGGTTATTTATATGTCTGTGGGTAAATCATTTCAATGCTTTACATTCTCATCTGAAACAAAGCACAAATCACTTCATTCTTAGCCCAAATTGACTCAATCTAATCTATCCACAAGTTGGACCTTTCCATTAACCATATTTTGGCCACCTGATTCGAAGAACTGACTCACTGAAAAAGACCTGGATGCTGGGAAAGATTGAAGGCAGGAGGAAAAGGGCATGACAGAGGATGAGATGGTTGGATGGCATCACCAACTTGATTAACATGAATTTGAGTAAGCTCCGGGAGTTGGTGATGGACAGGGAGGCCTGGAGTGCTGCAGTCCAAGAGTCAGACACGACTGAGCAACTGAACTGAACTGATTAACCTAACTTGAGATTTCTCCCTTTTCCATATGCTTTATGCTCTAGGTGTTTTATTATGGGGGTATGGGTGGTATGGGTAGTACAACCCATATTCTCAAAGGGGTCTAGTTTGATCATCAGTAAATAGGAAAAAGTCAAAACTGTCATTACCTTCCTGAAAATGTCAGAATTAGTAAACTGCTGCCTTGCCCACAGTGCTGGGATAAGCAGTCTGCTTAAGGCTTGAATATGTGTCATGGGTCTCAGCTATTATCTGCGGATTTTTGTTTCTAAGTGCAGATGATGGCTTTGTTCAACTCACTAAGCCCTTCCTCCTGTGTTCAGCCAACGTTTGCAGAAGACTGCTGTCTTTTAGTAAGTAGGAACCAGACAGGAAAAACATTATGGTAGAGATGGGTGGATGGGGCAAGGGTTTGAGGAGTGCTGGTCAACTAGGTACACACCTGGGGAGTGGCAAGAGAGTGGGAAGGGAATCGAGGGAGAACTGTTTAGAGAAGGGAGTCAGGGAAGTGAGTAATAGGCAGGTCAGAGGATGGAGCAAGGGAATATTGAAAGGGAACGGATATGCTCTGTGGGCAGGTAGTAAATATCTGAATGGGAGCACAGGAAGGCCTAGCATGGAGTAACAGGGAGGTAACCCTGAGGGGTTGATTTGTCAGTGGTGGAAAATGGGATTGGATGTGTGTTGGTGCAGGCATAGAGGGATCTCAGACCAAGTTCAAACACCATTCATTTTAATGAAATGCTTCGTCTTTATGTTCCAGCCATCAGAAACAGATGCTGTCATGCTCACTGCCACGGCTTATTTTGAATTCCAGCAACTAATACCCCTTTGGCTTTTCCTCAAAAATAAAAGTCACAGTTTAAATTCAGCCGAGCTTGAACATTATGATACTTGGAGAAAATTCAAAGTCCTGGCCCCTTCGCTTGTACCATATCGTTCAACTGCAACATTCTGTTCAGGGTGGTTGCCCTCACATGGTCATCTCAACCCTTCACTCCCCTTTTAGCTGGTTTGCTTTTATTTACAATTTGTGGCCACAATATTTCTGTAACTGTTTCCAGAGTTGAGTGAAGAAAAAGGAGGCTGGCACACAGATTTCTCACACTGGAGTTAGCTTCTATCAGTTAGTTCAGTTCAGTTCAGTTCAGTTGCTCAGTCGTGTCTGACTCTTTGCGACCCCATGAATCGCAGCACGCCAGGCCTCCCTGTCCATCACCAACTCCCGGAGTTCCCCAAACTCATGTCCATCAAGTTGGTGATGCTATCCAGCCATCTCATCCTCTGTTGTCCCCTTCTCCTCCTGCCCCCAATCCCTCCCAGCATCAGAGTCTTTTCCAATGAGTCAATTCTTCGCACGAGGTGGCCAAAGTACTGAGTTTCAGTTTTAGCATCAGTGCTTCCAATGAACACCCAGGACTGATTTTCAGAATGGACTGGTTGGATCTCCTTGCAGTCCAAGGGACTCTCAAGAGTCTTCTCCAACACCACAGTTCAAAAGCATTGATTCTTTGGCGCTCAGCTTTTTCACAGTCCAGCTCTCATACATGACCACTGGAAAAACCATAGCCTTGACTAGATGGACCTTTGTTCACAAAGTAATCTCTCTGCTTTTTAATATGCTATCTAGGGTCATAACTTTCCTTCCAAGGAATGAGGGTCTTTTAATTTCATGGCTTCAGTCACCATCTGTAGTGATTTTGGAGCCCCCAAAATAAAGTCTGACACTGTTTCCACTGTTCCCCCATCTATTTGCCATGAAGTGATGGGACCAGATCGCATGATCTTAGTTTTCTGAATGTTGAACTTTAGGCCAACTTTTTCACTCTCCTCTTTCACTTTCATCAAGAGGCTCTTTAGTTTCTCTTCACTTTCTGCCATAAAGGGTGGTGTCATCTGCCTATCTGAGGTTATTGATATTTCTCCCAGCACTCTTGATTCCAGCCTGTGTTTCTTCCAGCCCAGCGTTTCTCATGATGTACTCTGCTGTTAAGTCACTTCAGTCGTGTCCAACTCTGTGAGACCCCATAGACGGCAGCCCACCAGTCTCCTCCGTCCCTGGGATTCTCCAGGCAAGAACACTGGAGTGGGTTGCCATTGCCTTCTCCAATGCATGAAAGTGAAAAGTGAAAGTGAAGACGCTCAGTCGTGTCCGATTCTCCGTGACCCCATGGACTGCAGCCCACCAGGCTCCTCCATCCATGGGATTTTCCAGGCAAGAGTACTGGAGTGGGGTGCCATCGCCTTCTCCAGATGTACTCTGCATATAAGTTAAATAAGCAAGGTGACAATATACAGCCTTGACGTACTCCTTTTCCTATTTGGAACCAGTCTGTTTTTCCATGTCCAGTTCCAGCTGTTGCTTCTGACCTGCATACAGGTTTCTCAAGCTTCTAGAGTCAAGACCAAATTAAGCAACGGAGAAATCAAAGCTTCACTTCCTACTGACCTAGGTTTTTGAAGCCTTCTCATTTTTCAGTATCAGGGACCCCAGGGGCTGCTAGCGGCTTCCCAGGTGGCGCTAGTGGTAAAGAACTGGCCTCCCAGTGCAGGAGACTTAAGAGACCCGGTTGGATTCCTGGGCTGGGAAGATCTCCTGGAGGGGAAATGGCAACCCGATCCAGTATTCTTGCCTGGAGAATCCTATGGACAGAGGAGCCTGGCGGTTTACCGTCCATAGGGTCGCAAAGACTCATACACGACTGAAGTGACTTCGCAGGCAGGCAGGGAGGGGCTTCCACATTTTCTCTCTCCAACTCCTGAACACGGTTCCCTCCCTCTAATCTTCAACAAAGCTCTAAACAATCAGTGTCTATAAAGTTCTGCTTCTTTTAACGTATAAAAGCTAAATCCAAACTTCTTTATGAAAGTGAAAGCCGCTCAGTCGTGTACGACTCTTTGTCCATAAAATTTTCCAGGCCAGAATACTGGAGTGGGTAGCCAATCCCTTCTTCAGGGGATCTTCCCTACTCAGGAAACTGAGCTATCAGGGGATGATTCCCGTTGATTCCGCAGTTTACTCCAAGAGTGGGAAAGTTCCCTACGCTGGTTCCCCCCCCCCCCCATCTCCTGCGCAGGGGAAGTTTGGCCCAGTGGTTGTATTGTGGGCCGCTGGCTGGAGGAGACTGCGGTTCCGGAGGTCACCCTGACAATTATGGCCAACTAAGGGTGGAGAGGATGGTCTGGGTTTGGCCCTCAGTCTGGAGTCACAGGCAGCACAGAGAGATCTTGGCTCAGGACCTGGGGCTGCAGCGTGCTGGGGCAGCCTCGGGGGTGTCCTGGCTTTCCACGGGCTTGGGGAACCCTCTCTGGCCCGGGGGCGGGAGCCGCTGTTCCACAAACTGGTTATGGCTCCACTGCCGCCTCAGCACTTTCTAATTCCGGCTCCAAACAACAACAGCCAGCAGCTGCAGCCATAGCAACAAGCCCCGCCCACCCGGCCTTGCTCCCGGCAAGCGGCACGTGACGGCGACGCCTGCGTCGCTCCCTCCGCCCCCTGGCGCTGCGGGAGGGCGGGGAGATGACGTGTACTCAGTCTTCTCTTTGGATATAATGCATAGACGTCAACGTCGCCCAGTGTTTGGTGTGTAATGTTCCTCCGTCTCTATGGGAACGTCAGGCGGCCAAACACGGACCCCAGCAACAGGCTTCTGATTGGGCCGTAGCTTCCCAAGGCGGAGCTTCGTCTTCCGCGCCCGCTCTGCTGTGTTGCTGTTTTGGTTGTTTGTGTCCCGCTTGTTTATTTCTCTAACAGATCCTGGAGGTTGGGGTCTGAGATCCCCATCGCCAAGGATGGGAACCAGGTGGAAACGTACCCCACGTGCAGCTTTCGCCTGCCGATTACAACTCAATAGATGGCATGTTTCCCTTGTGACCAAGTCCCTTCTGAGAGTCCAGGGCCGAGGCCCAGCGTCAATCACAGTCCAATACTTGGTGTTTCACCCTCTGACCGCCCCACCTCCACCCATCAGCATCATATCTGAGGCTATTACCCTTTCAGCCTCATCCTACAAACTGTGTTGCCTTCACACTTAAACTTGTTTATGCTTTCAAGGGAGCAGGGCCGGGGTAGGGGGTGCTTTCATACATAATGCCAGGATTCAGTGCTACTCCCTGCAGAATTTGGCTACATTTTTTTCCATCTGGTGTTAATTCTGTTGAATTACATCATTGGTTTGTCGTTCCACCCATAGATGCCCAGGTTTCCCGTAGCCTGAACAGACCAAAGGATCCCCAAAGACCTGCGTGGGTGCTTCAATTCGTGGGCTAGTTGAATATTAGGCTTTTCTCCCTGCCCATTTTAATTCAAAACTGGGGAGCATTTGACTTTTCCAAAAGGGACAGAAATGGGGGAGTGTTAAAATCTGCTGTTAAAATCCCATATTTCTTGATATATAATAGCAGTAAACATTCTGAGTCCTGAATGTTTCCAGTTTTAACCTACCCTGGGCTCCTATCAGTGAAACCAGGTTAACATCTGGCAAGAGATAGTGATCTAGCCTCAGGGTTTTCAGTCAAGTTGTGCCTGAAAGAATGCCTTAAAATCTTAAGTTATGGTGTCAAACATAATAAATTTTCACCAGCTAGCTCATGCACATACAAGTCAGATGTTTCATAAAAGGTTTAGATGACCTGATAATATGTTTTCAAAACCCAAAGAGTGAGTGAGAGAAAGAGAGAGAGAGACCCTGATGCAACCTCAAGTTAAAAACAAGAAATGCAAAGTACTTTTGTAGATTGGAATTGATAAGGAGTAAGGAGGGTATCTATTCGTTCTGTTCTAATTTTAACCTACCTTTCCCCCTTTGTCTCCTCTGGTAAATAGTCTTGCTAACTGTCCTCCCCCTGCCCCTAGACCTGCCTCATAGCCTATAATTTCCTTCAGAGATGTGAGTGAAATTATATGAAGTTGGGAGCCTGCTTAATGCAAATAGGACCAAAGGGCACAGCTCTGTATCATAATGAACTTCATTCTGATTAAGTTACAGGGACTGCAAGTGCTTACTATTTACCGAGTAAATATATTAAATGGACAGGCAAGTCTCCCTCTTGTCCTGACACTGCCAGGGAATATTTGAAAGTCTGATATAAGATCATTTCAAAATGATCAAACATCTTTTTCTAATTCTATCAACTCTCTTTATGTTTCCAGGAATACAGAGTGTCTTGGTCTCTGAGAGCCAATCTATCTGGGTTACACCAAAAGAGGAATAATGAGGCAATCTTTGTACTGTTCAATGAAAATGACCTGAAAAGCTGGAAGAGGTGGCTGAAGGCATTTTCTCAGTTTGGATGAGGAAGTGGGGAGGAAGGTGAAAGATGACAGAGTCTCCAAGTGACTAGATCTGACTCTAGCATGTGAACTGGATTTTATGATTTTGTCCAAGGGCATCAGTTATAACTTTAGAGCTTCCATGTCTTTTTCCATCTCCCAGACTTATTTCCTTTCTTCTTAGTTCTTTTGTTGTTGTTGTTCTTTTTAAAAAATATTTATTTATTTTAATTGGAGACTAGTTACTTTACAATATTGTAGAGGTTTTTGCCATACATTGACATGAATCAGCCATGGGTGTACATGTGTTCCCCACACCTCCTTCCCCATCCCATCCCTCAGGGTCATCCCAGTGCACCAGCCCTGAGCACCCTGTCTCATGCATTGAACCTGGACTGGCGATCTATTTCACACATGATAATATACATGTTTCAATGCTATTCTCTCAAATCACCCCACCCTTGCCTTCTCCCACAGAGTGTTGTTGTTCTTTGAACCCAAATATAGTCATGGGCCATCGTATGTAGCCCAGGGAGTCACAATTTAATTAAATACCATTACATTTGGTATGTAATTCAGGAAATACCAAGTAGATTATAGTTTTGATGGTACTGAAAGGAGCAGTTTATTTCATATGAGTTTACATGCACACACACACACGTACAGATCCTTTCTGCCCAGTGGTTTGGCTGAGCCGCTCCATTTAGCTGACCAGTTTCAACCTAAGGACCGTGATGTCCTGCTAGACTACTGATTTCTTCAAACCACAAGACAATTAATCTCCCCAGCCTATTTCCTCATCTATAAAATGGGGTCTGGAGAACTCATTGACCCCACCGGTTTGCTCTGACCTAAGAGCTTTGTAACGATGTAGTGATCATTAATGGGCACTGTGGAAAAACCAAATGGTGTATAAATGCTTGATAATTATTAATGGGTGCAGTTTTCCCCAGCACCTCCTGCCTTAGTACTGAGTGGAACCGACACCCATCAGGTTTCCATGGCAAAGGGGACTTGACCCAGGCCAGAAAGTGTAGGAGCAATGACCTAAATGTCCTTCCCAGGCCCAAGTACTAGGGCCTCTTCCACATCCTAGCCATGACTGAATTCAGCTTGTTATTCACATTCCTCAAGTCTGGCTTTCCTTAGTTGTAAAAATGAAAACATTACTACCTGCCCTGCTTACCTCTTAGGACTCATATGAGGCCCACTCCAGGTAACTCTTGTGAAAGAGCTTCAAAACCTGTAAAGCAGAAAGCATTTTCCAGTTTAAAAATGTCTTATGAAGTGATCTGCATATGAATCAGTGTCAAGGTGGGCTTGAGGGGATATAACTCATAGGCAGGCTGGATGAATCCCCACCTGTGTGATTTGATATGTCCTATATCAAGGCCTGGGCTTCCCTGGTGGCTCAGACGGTAAAGAATCTGCCTGCAATGTGGGAGGCCCAGGTTCAATCCCTGGGTAGAGAAGATTCCCCCAGAGAAGGGAATGGCTACCCACTCCAGTATTCTTGCCTGGAGAACTGCATGGACAGAGGAGCCTTGCGGTCTACAGTCCATGGTATTGCAAAGAGTCGGACACAACTGAGTGACTAAACACACACACACACACACACACACACACACACATCAAGGCATGCTCCCTCACCATTCCTAAAATTATCCATTTTTAGCCATATATGTCTTTGGCGTAAGCATTTGCCTCTCTCTTCAGATCTGAGTTTTAGAATACAGATATTTTAATTAGCAATAAAGCTCCTAAAGCTGAACATAAGTGAGGTTTTCCTGGAACCATACAGGAGCCTTGGGCTCTTGGGTGAGTCTGAGAAATGAGTTGCTGGGAACCTAGAGTAGACTATCCATCTTATTCAAAGCTGGTCATCACAGGCATGCAGGTTGCTGACAGAGGATCTGCAGAGCCCAGCCAGCACACCTGTGCTCTCTCACACCTGCTCACATCCTCACCCAAAGCCTCAGAGGGCATTACTGCACAGTGACCCAGGACTTCCCACCCTGTTGGATAGCAGGGGCCAGCAAAGTTTTTAAAAAGCTAGTGAACTGACATAGGTTGCCAACTTTTAATTTTACCAAGTAATAACTGTTGCCATCATTTCATAAATAACTAAAGTGAAAGTCACTTAGTCGTGTCCGACTCTTTGCCACCCCATGGACTGTACAGTCCATGGAATTCTCCAGGCCAGAATCCTGGAGGGGGAAGTATACCTTCTCCAGGGGATCTTCCCAACCCAGGAATCAAACCCAGGTCTCCCACATTGCAGGTGGATTCTTCACCAGCTGAGACACAGAGTATTTCAATACTCAAAAAGTCAAAAGGATGTGTACTGAAGGATTGAATATATGTATGTTTATGAAAACTCCTTGTTTTGTCTTTATTTCTTATCTTCCTTTGACAGTTCTATTCATTCTTCATTCTCCATGGGGTGATGTTGATAGTGGTGAAGAGCAGACAGAGAAACCAAGGAGAGGTAAAAATCTGACTCAAGAACCATTTGAGTTTCCTGATCAGACTGGCTGCTTCTTGAAGTATGCATTTTTAGGTCACCGGTTTCTTTGGCAAAGGAGAGCAATATAACCTTACCAGATGGGTTCCTGGTGGTGGGACTGTAATACATGAGTAATTCCCTTGGAATTGCTTCCACTCTGGGGCAGGTCAGTTTGTTTCTAAGGGTCTGATCCTTGCTTGGACCATGCCTCACCCACCCAAACACTTCTGGTTTTACCTGGAGAGTTGGGATAACTGACTGCCTTATACCTGATTCAGCCAGATCAGATAGAGGTGAATGTTGGAGACTGGCAAAGTTCCCAGAGGAGGAAACAAGCCTACCTTCCCACTGGGATCCCAGGCAGGTGCAGGAGACACTGGCACAGCCAGTTTAACCAGCATCTTGGGCAGTATTTGGCCAGTAAGTTTTTCATACTTGTTTCCTCTGGCAGAAGTGGAATCTCTTTATATTCTGTGGTTGCATGTGGATATAATGCAACCAACACCCTATTTCTCTTCTCTTTCTACCTATGAATGATATATAATATATATATTTCTTTCAAAAGCCCAGTATGAATAGGAGCTGAGGCTGTAATTTAATTCTAAGCATTTAACCATAATTAAGGCCCCTGAGACTGAATTTCTCTCTCACCCGCCACCAGCTACCAGAGAGTAGACACCTAGGGAAATAAATACACTTATTCATGTTACCAAGTCACTACTTACTACACTGGGGAGAAAATTTAGTCCAAATATCTATTGTGGATTAGAAAATTATAAGATCATTATTTTTATATTAATTTTTATTGGAGTATAGTTGCTTTACAAAGTTATGTTTATAAGATCATTGGTTTAAAAAAATTATTGAACCTATACAACCAAAATGGCATAATATACCTATATTATTGAATTTTGGTAAATATTAAATAACATAACAGTATCTGTAAAGCACTGAACATAATCCCTGAACAAGCACTCAATAAATATTAGTTATTGTTATTTCCACACATTCAAGAAGTGCTTTTTGAGCAGCCTTTACTTGGTCAGGTACTATATAAGGGGCTGGCTAGAGACCAGGCAAGGTTTCTGCCTTCCTCAAATGGGGAACTAGACATCAAACAAATTCAATCAGCACTTACCTACTGGCACCAGGGCTTCGCTAGATGCTTGGGGTGCATCAATGAACTAAATAAATATTCTTGCCCTTGTGGAACTTATCTTTGGGACATTAGACCAACTGCTTTCTAAATAAGTAAGTGTATATTATGCTGAATGGTGTTTAGTGCTATACATACAAAGCCTAGGATGGAACAAGAGTTTCTGAAGTGTTCCTAATTCAGCCTAGATGCTCAGAGAGTTTCTCTATGATGATATAATACTGAAGTTTGCGATCTAGATGAAGGGTAGATTGAGTTGAGAAGCAGAGTGGAATTAGGGGCAGAGAACATATGTATAATACTAGCAGCTCATATTTAATTCATGCTTTTCATGTTATGATGCCTTTTCCCAAATGTTTTAGAGGCTGGGACTGCCAAAATCGGAAGACATCCCTGCATTAGAAGTCTGCATCCAGATTGAATTTCGCCCTGCACTCCAGAATGCACTATCGTTTGCTCCTTTCCAGGAATCACTGACAGTTGACCGTCGCTGCCTCAGCTTCCCTTGGTCTCATTGTCTGGAACAATCAGTACCAACTGTAGTAGGAATGACCGCTCAGAACTGAACTCCAATTCTTACTACTGGCTGTAAGGAAAGTCGCCATAGTGACCCCCAGAAAAATGTCAGCATACATTTGCTGCTAGATTTAAATAATCAAGCATGGGCTGAGCAATCAATTTCTGAGGGCTGAGCTACCCTCTTCTCCCAACCCACATGTAATCCTCTAGCCCACTTTTCCCTTTGCCACTGAATTTTCTCCCATGTAAGTTTTAATGCTCTTTTTCTGTCATTCCCATTAGCAACCTTTCACAGCCTGAAAAGCATTCCAGTTCTGAAATAGTTCACATAGTTCTGTGTAGACATAATATTTACGGGAACTGAAGATGGGTGGATTCTGATAATGGCTTATGGGATGGTCTTCAGTGCAGACAAAATAACAAAGAATTCAAGAAACTAATACTATGAGAGTTCAGTCCCCCATAAATTTTCCAAATGTACTTGCTTAAATCCTATATATCAGCAGAGTACAGGACAGTGTCACCTGGGGTGAGAAAACTTGTTCAGTGTTCCATTTTACAGCACAGATTCTAAGTTGAACTCAGTTTATTGTCAGTAGCTCTCTAACAAAGGGCAAAATGGAATGTGCTTATTTTCAAATTCCTGTTAAAAAAGGCCCTGGAAGACCTTACAGACTACTTGAGGGCAATTTGCGTCAGTATTTTTCAGAGCTCTCATGTAAGACTCTTCAAGCTATTGAGAGAGAGCTTACCAGCCATCTATAAGAAGGATCCATATGGGATGTTACGGTACGAGAATGAAATAAAACCCTCCACGTCCTGTTTGAAGTTTAGTGACAGGTTAGGGAGGAAACTAAATGGGGAATGACTGGGACATTTCCAAATTTGGTAGCAGTGATCCAAAAGTTGGTGTTTACGGTCTGTGGGAGGGACGGATGGTTTGTTGCTAGGTGTTATGGTCTGGTGGAGAGAGACAGTTTTTGGTAACTCAGACACTAGGGCTTGAAGTGCACCTTACAAAGACAGAGGGTTGCTGGGCTCCGTGGTTATATTTCTCAATACTTTACACTGGGAAGCATTTCCTCTACCCAGAATGCTCTGCTCCTTGTCCTTCTCATGACAAATGTCACCTCCTTCCACCTGATCCAAAGTAGCAACACAGTCACTCACAACATATGATTCCACTTTAACTACTTGCCTAGCACTTACTTTTCTATATTTTGTTTATTTGTTTTCTTGTTTATTACTAGACCATGAGCTTCATGTGAGTTTGTCTATTTACTATGGATTCCATTGGCTGGCACACAGTAGGTGTCCAATATAGGTACTGAGTGAAGAATGAGGAATAGGATAATTGTACAATTTGAGTGATGAAAGGATTAACTATGTAGAGGCCATACCCTAGTACCTGTGGGTAGTTGTTTTTTCTTATGCAAGGTAATAATAATTTGAGGTCTGTGAAACCCCTTTCTTCCCTGGAGGGAATTCTGAAACCAATGGAAAAATTAAGAGCCAGAAGAGAGATATCTGATAAGAATTTAATTTAAGTTAATCTCAAACCAGACGTGAGAAATTAGCACCTCAGGGCTGTTCTTATCTAAAAATACAATCTAAAATCACTTAATTTGAAACTCTTCCGTTTTCTCCATTATTTATTACTTTTTTAATGTGAGTCTCCCGTTCTTTTAGCATGTAGGCCAGAAATGAATGAGAAGGGTGGATATTCACTGTTCCTGGCTGGGAGCTATCGTTCAGTGAACTTGGGAATCTGGTGGCCAGTGCATGGAGCGCTCTTTGCATAACGACAGGTTTCCTCCGCTTCCCCAGCCTCTTCACAACCCCTTGCTTCTCTCTTTTTCAAGTGTCAAAGCTTAAGCAGACATCAGCTGGATGACGCTTTGGGTTCAAATAAACTTGTTTTGAATGGCAAAGTACTAGTAGAGGATGAAGTTCCAGCTCTTCACCTACTATGAAGTTTCCTGTTCCGGGGCAAATAGAGACTAGGGGAAAGCAAAGATTCCTCACCCACAGACACCCTTCTGGGCAAGTGGTACGAGATTCATTCCAAACCAGTTGATTAATCTGGAGAAAGGAAGAGAATCATTCTGTCAAATGATTCAAGTGAAGAATCCTGAGGGCTGATCCCATCCTTCACTTACAGCAATCTGGATGGAGCAGGAGCACGTGGTGCTCCATTTATAATCACAGAGATCAGCTCTGGCCCACAGAGCGCTGCATCCAGGCCTGAGGTGATCCTGAGGTATGTGATATTCTAGTCCTGTCCAGTGCATGCCGAACAATCAACAAATACTGACCTGGTCCCAGCCACATTCTCAACCATGGCTGGATTGCCCAAGAAGCCAAAGAAGTATATGCTGGGGTGGGGGTGGAGAAAGACTCAAGGAAGAAATTAGGAAAACTGTACCCATCTTTCTATTTATGGAGTGCTTGCTATTGTACTAAGTACTGTTCCAGGCTCTGGAGAACCAGCAATTTTTCCATCCCTCGTGGAACTTACATCCTGGCATTATTTTTGGTATATTTGTAAGTTTTATTTTTAAGTAAAAATTTATTTTGCAAATTGATATTGTTTTTCTTTTGAATTACTTGGAAGGGTATCATAGTCATTTTAGTATTAGTGCCATGAAAGTTCTGGAAGTAAAAGTGTCAGTCGCTCAGTTGTGTCTGACTCTTCTCAACCCCATGGATTATAGCCCACCAGGCTCCTCTGTCCATGGGATTCTCCAGGCAAGAACACTGGAGTGGGTTGCCATGCCCTTCTCTAGGGAATCTTCTTGACCCAGGGATCGAACCTGTGTCTCTTATGTCTTCTGCATTGGCAAGTGTGTTCTTTACCGCTAGCGTCAAAGCTGGTATGAAGGTTTTATTATGGCCCTATTCACAGGGCTTTTGAACTAAAAAATTGGTTAGGTTTTTACCTCTATATCCAAATAGTTTCTAAAAAGTTGCTTGTGATATTAGGCTGAGTTTGTGGAAAAGAAAGGGTTGGGGGATACCCCATCCGAAATGAAATTTCTTCTTATGCTGATCAAGTTTCTGGGTGGGATGGTTGTAGGTTTAAAACTAGAGCACCCATACCCTCTTGAATGACAGCTAGTGAAATGATTAATAAGCAGATATGACAAATCCATACAGTTCTAAGGACAGGTATACCACTTGGGTTTATAAGCATCTAAATTATTATGCCTGATAAAGAAGGTACTGATCAGGATTGGTTTTCCTCACCTGAGAAAGATACCAGTAGGAAGTCAGCCATCAAGCCCCTTTATCCAAAACGAGAATCCATGCTACCTTCCCAGCCACATAAACAACAACTGATGAGCTTTCTGTTTAATGTTCATTCATTCCGCAAACATTTATCCAGTGCCTACTAGTGTCAGCAAGCTAGGGCCCTGAGGATAGATGCCTATTGAATAAGATAGATAAGGTTCCTGCTTTGGTGGAGTTTGTGGCTTACGAGAGGAAGAGAGACAACAAAAAAGTGCATACATAAACCAAGTAACCGAGTGATCAGTCTTCAAAAGAAAATAAAACCAAGTAATGTGACAGAAAGTGACTGAGGGGCAACAAGGAGGGATGCAGTGTTGGGTGGGGGACAGGCTTCCTGGAGAACGTGAAAACTGAGGTAATAGTGATCATAAGGATAAGTCAACGTGTCCAGATCTGGGGAAAAGAGGGAACAGTGATTAGAAAGACCCAGCTCCTTAACCAGCTTGGCATATTTGAGGAACAGAAAGAAGGCCAATGTGCCTGTAGAGGAGTGAAGGAGGGAAAGTTGCTTAAGATGCAAGGAGAGGCCGGGGCTAGGTGATACAGTTGTGGTAGACCTCTGTAAGGGGTACAGATTTTTTTTTTTCTGAGTGTAATTCTAAACAAGTTTGGCCACTAAACAAGTTTGGAGGGATTTAGTATTTAGTGTTAGGATTTAATTCAGAGCCCCACTAAGTGGGAGAGGAGACTTTTAGTGCATGATCTGTCCTTATCTTCGTGGATTACCCCACAATCTCAGATGCGTCAGAGTCTAAAGGTAGAATTCTTCAGTAGAGTCAATTTGGGGATTTTCACAAGGGATCTGTAACTCACTGACACTCTAGGTTAAACAGCAGTGGAGAAAATAAAAACTTAGCTGGGAGTTGGAACTGGAAGTTTTTCATAGAATGCAAATCAGATACTAAGCTAAGACACAAAATGTCCACATCGGAGGATGAACCTATGATCTGTAGATCAGAAGGCAGCATAACTCTGAATTCCTACCTACTGGTCAGGATTCTTCTGGTTTTGGAAAGAGGATTTTTTTTTTTTTTTTGCTTATAATTATTAATGTCTCTTTTAAAGATCTTGCCATTCATCTTGAGAAAGATGGTGGATTAAAGGGTGTAAGCAATGCTGGAGATGTCTTAACACTTTGAGGCTTGTCATGTGCCAGCCCATTTGAGCCATCCTTAGCCCTGCCCATGCAGATCATGAGGTTTCCCCATTGGATGGGAGCCCTGCAGTTGAGGTTTCTTAGTCAGGGTGTGGTGTTGTCCTATAGATTTAGTGACGTCAATGAGATTCCTTTGGAATTTTAGGAGCTAAATCCACCAGAGCTGAAGAAGGTCAGCTCAGGACACCTGGCGATCCTACAGCCTGGACAGACTTGCTTGTCAGAGGACGGGGAATGCAGCAAGGTTTGACATTACTGACTAAATGGGGATCCAGTGCTGCTGATTATGGTGAAAGATCCCATGAGCTTGGGCTGAAATGTGTCCTTCTTAGGGACCATAGCTGTTCCCCAGTTTCCTCAGCTCCAGATGGAGCGTGTGCCAGGGACCACACAGAGCTTTGTTTAAATGCTTGCATTAGCAGAAGGATGGGGATCCCATTGAATCATCATCTCCTGTCAAAAAGCCAAGAGTTGTTCAGAATGGGAACAGTTTTTCCCAAAGAGGCAAAATTCCTAGTACTAATGAGTTGTGGTGGTGATGGTGGCGTGTGTGTGTGATGATGATGGTGGTGATAGTTCTGTGCCTCCCACTGTTTCAAAATAAAGACACTTTTTGTTCACTCTCTGAGCCATAGGGTGAGTAACCTTGACCCCTGAGGTCCTTCGCTGGGCTCACGTGAGTTTGTGAGTCCTGTTTCTCCCACTGGGGTTCAGACATTTGGAATGGATAGATTCAGAGAGTGGTGGTCACACAGTCATTGTCATTGCAGACAATGTGGCATTTATGTATGGGCACTGGCTGTCTCTCATGGGGCTCAATAACAAGGGTAAGTTCCATCTTTCATCACTAACCACTGGGGTGTTCTTTATTGACAGAGGCTGCACCAGCTGAAATGAAAATAGCCCAAACATCTTGTTATTTTCTCTTTCCCAGTTTTTGCCTATTCATATCCAAGGATAAAAGACTCAGCTTGTTCAGCTTTTTCAAAGAGTTAAAGAACATTCTCTATTTGATTTCTTAGTACCCATAAAGAACAAGAATATACAGTTGCCCTGATTGGCTGAGAGCATTCATTCATTCATCAGTTCAATAGATTTTATTAAACACCTACTATGGACTAGGTGCTGGGGTAGGTGCTAAGTGGATATTTGTATATGAAAAAGACAAAGGCTAAAAGTAGGCAGATGCTAAACAAGTCTTAGAAGCAACTTCCCCCAAGTCCCTGAAGGAGATGAATTTGCTATACGCATCTTCCTGACTTCTAGTTCCGTGCTCTGCCCACAACCCTTCACCGACAGACCACACTTCCCCAAATAAATAACTACTTCTGCATGCGGAGGATGGGTTGTGTGCGGCAGCATTTACGTAGGCGGCACAGACAGTAGCCTTTCACTTAGTGTTGCAATAACACCAGGCTAAACAATGTGCACTGACCTCCAGAGTGGTGAACAAAAGCTTGCTATGGGTCAGGCCTCTTAAATGCCAGAGAAGTGCAAAATAGGAAGAGTCTCCATCTGATAAGAAGCAACTGCTGAGAAAGAATGAAATTTGTTTTTAATCTGGGTTAAAATCAGATATGAGAATCTAGCCTCCTGTTCACTTTTGGATCCTCAGGTAGCAGGAACTCAACGCTTAGATAATCACAAACTATGTAAGTTTTGGTTTTCCATGCTCAGACTTGTCCAGAACATGGAAGCCTTGCCCTATTGGAAGGCAGCACCGAACTCACAGAGGCACACACATACACATCTGTCTCAAAGTTCTCCTGACCTTGGCCAGTGGCAAACATAATTTCACAGACTGGGTCTGATTTCCCTTTATTTTAAGGCTACTTCATGTGAGCTCCTTATTAAAAATGTGATTTTGGCTGTCCTGAAACAGATACCATGAGTAGATTGAGATGTCAGAGTATGTTAGAATGATTGCAGGTTCAAATATTAGTGGGGCAAGAGAAGAGGTCTCAGATTATATTATCTGATACTACTGCTTTAGGTCGAGCACCTGCTTTTACTACCCAGATGATGCTCTGGCCCCTTTCAGTCTTTATCATGTTATATCTCAGAGGACAGTGGACCCAGATCCCGTCTCTATATTGCAATCACGTCTTCTGATACCTGTCCCCGCATTCTCTTCTGTGTTTCATAGCACCTTCTTATTTTTTAAATATTCATTTATTTGGGTATACTGGGTCTTAGTGGGATGTGGGATCTAGTTCCTTAACTAAGGATCGAACCTGGGCCCCTTGCATTGGGAGCTTGGAGTCTTAGCCACTGAACCACCAGGGAAGTCACCCTGTGATTACCTCTGTCAAACCACCTACTGCTGTCCTGCAATTCTCTAATGACTTGTTAGTCCATAAGGCTGGAATCTCTCTGACAGTAGGGGCAGGTCCTTTGTGTTCATTAGAGTAAGTACCAGCCCATAGAAGGCTCTCAATAAGTAATCGCGTGCATGCTCAGTCGCTCAGTTGTGTCTGCCTCTTTGTGACCCCATGGACTGTGGGCTGCCAGGCTGCTCTGTCCATGGAATTTTCCAGGCAACAATACTTAAGTGGCTGCCATTTCCAGCCATTTCCTCCTCGAGGGGGTATTCCTGACCCAGGGATTGAACCTGCATCTCTTGTGCCTCCTGCATTGGCAGGTGGATGCCTTACCACTGAGCCACCTGGGAAGCCCCAGTAAGTAAGTTCTTTGTTAAATAAATAAAAGAATGAGTGAATGCATGATTCTGTCTTTCTTAGAGGATGGATTTAATAAGTCTCCAGCTCTGTAGCCATAACGGTGCCAGGAAAGAAAGAGTTAAGCCTCCTCCTGTGGAGGAGACAGGCTTATCCAAAGACCTTTTTCCTTTTTTATTGGCAAGGGCTGAATAAATGATATATGCATAAATCCTGGATATAAAATCTTGACACATCCTTTAGGTGTTGGCCTGAACTGCTTCAAAACTCTAAGGGGAAGTAAATGAAATCATTCTAGGTTTTCTCTTAAGTGGCCTCAGAGCCAGTTATGAAGGCTAGGCAAGGCCAGACCCAGGAATTCAAGGCTTGGCCTATTTTGCCCAAAGCTAATAATAAGAGAGATGGATTTGCCTTCTTAACTTTTTTTTTAAATCAAGGACAGTGAAGCAGCCGGCAAACGATAGAACTAGGTGAATGGAATGCAGCAGAATTGCTTGAGGATTCAGAACATCTCCAAGTCTATGTTTATATATTATGTGTTTTTCCTTTTCTCTCCCCCTTTTATTTTTCAAGTGAGAAAAAAAAAGCGCCTAAATTCTCACCAACATAATACAGTGACATACAATGATGAAACTCTGTTTTCACCTCTGCTTGTGACAGGGAATGCAAAAATAGCAAGTGGCCCAGTTCCACGAATCCCCGCCTCCCTTGCCCTAGCAGCTCTCAGCCGGTTCGCATCTCTAAGAATGGAGGTTAGCGTCCAGCGGCGCACGCAAGCCGCACTCAGCCCCCGGACCCCACAGATGAGGTCAGGCGGCGGGAGTGGCAGCAGTCGGGCCAGGGAGGCCGAGGCCCCCGGGGGAGCAAGGAGGGAGAGCGGCCTCGCCAGGCGGACGGCGCGCCCGGCCGCGCGGCGTCGCCTGGAGACGGCCCTGGCGGCGCAGTGTTGCTGTAAACAGCCGCTTCCCTGTTACTATCTATAGCAGGATCGCCTGGCTCCGGGGTGAGGCGGCGGGAGGCAGGTCGGCTGTCCCGCTCCCCGCGAGTCCCGAAGGATCCGCCCGTTGCCCTCATCCCGCCTCGCCCCTCTCCTGGTGCCCATCGTGCCCAACCCCCAACCCCGGCCTGAAGAGTGGGGGAAGGGACACAGGGACCTGTGTCTCTGCGGGGACCTGCGACTTGGCGTCCCGGAGGTGGCCGGCGCGCAGAGATTGAGCCGGGGGCAGTGTGACCCGGGCTGTCCTTTGCATCTGAGCAGGAAGCTAGAGGCGTCTGGGCGGGGTGGGGGGCTCAGCGCACTCCAAAGCACCTTGACCTGCCCACCCCCACCCCCCCACCCCAAAGGCCTGTTTTCCAGGCCACCGAGCGGTGCCTGAGGTCCCAGCTGCCGAAGATTCCGGCCTGGGCGCTGCTGGGCACGGTCCTTCCAGGCGCCCCCGGTCCAACCCCCTGCCCCCTCCAAGTCCGCGCTGGAAAATCACCGGCTTCTGGCTCCCAATAACCAGCTTCCTGGGGCGCCGAACCACCCCCACCTCCTCAGCAAGGACTTGTGCTGCCCCAAGTGCTCGCTCCATCCGGTGCTCCGAACTGACGACCTTGTCCACAGAACACCCCCCAACCCCACCCCACCCTCCCCCACCCCACGCCCCGGGGCCCGAGCTCAGAACCGGGCAAACGAAGCCTTCAGACATCCTTGTTGAGAGATTCTGCACGATGTTTATTGGCTAGTTTCTCAGGGGGTTGACAGCAACAGTAACATCTCATCTACGGCCGAGGAAAACAAAACACAACACAGCGCCTATCCCCTTAAAAGCAAAACAAGCAAACAAAACATATAGAATAAGTACCCAGCATCGTAGATAAACTAGGTTATCGTATTGTCTTATTTTGGATCCTTCCAAACCGCAGGAACAATCCTAGTAATGCTGGAGTCCGGGGAGCTTGAGGTGAGAGGGTGAGGGTCCGTTTCCAGAGCTTGCACTGAATTAGGGCTAGAATGAGGAGTGAGGGTAGAGGCGCATTCCTTCGGGGGCCGAGGCTTAACCTGCTTGGCCGTGTGTACCTGTGTCGCCTATAACCTGAGCCTCAGAACTCTTTCCCGGGTTTCCGTAAAGAAGTAAAAGGGCGTCCCCCTCCTTCGCCAACCCCATCCTCCCCCAGCCCCGGAACAAGGGTCCGCATTGAACCAGGTGCGAATGTTCGCTCGCCTTCTCCGCCTCCCCTCCCCCGGCCGCGGCCCCCGCCTCCCCCGGCGCTGCACCCTCGGTGTTGGCTGCAGCCCGCGAGCAGTTCCCGTCAATCCCTCCCTCCCCTTTACACAGGATGTCCATATTAGGACATCTGCGTCAGCAGGTTTCCACGGCTGTCCGCTGCAGTCGTGGGGGATCCATCCCCGCGGCCCCTCATCTCGGCAGCTCCACGCTACCCTAGGAACCAGAGGGAGACAGGCCGACAAGATCAAGAAACTCAACAGCGCGGGGAACTGGGGGCGCTGCGAGGGCGGCGGAGGCGGCAAATGGGGACCCTAGAAGTAGCCGGGCCCGTGCGCCACCCCTCGGGAGCCACAATGGTTGCGCCCAGTGACGTGTTGGGCTCATTCATAAAATGCTGTTATAAAAGCGGTGGCTGCGGCGCCTGGTACTCCAACCGCATCTGCAGAGAGCAAGCTTAAGGAGCTGACACAGAGCCTGCGGCGCAGCGAGCGAGCGAGCGAGCGACCGCGCACACCTACCCAGCTCTGCCCGGCAGCTCGCACCTGCCTCCACCCCTGCGCCCCTCGCCCGGCTTTGACTGCTCGCGATCATGATGTTTTCTGGCTTCAACGCCGACTACGAGGCGTCCTCCTCCCCGCTGCAGCAGCGCCTCCCCGGCCGGGGACAGTCTCTCCTACTACCACTCACCGGCCGACTCCTTCTCCAGCATGGGTTCTCCCGTCAATGCGCAGGTGAGGCTGGCTCCGCGCCGCCGCGGGGCCAGGGGGTGGAGGGTCACCGGAGAGGAATCACCAGGGCGAGATGCTCGGGAAGACGAGTCTGGGACTCCTTTCGCCGGGGGCAGGGAGGGAGGCTTGCCCCGGCCCGGAGCAGCCCTCTCTCAGGAGCTTTTCCGAACTTTGTTCGGAGCGGCCCGCGAG
This sequence comes from Nanger dama, assembly GCA_917880005.1. NCBI lineage: Eukaryota > Metazoa > Chordata > Mammalia > Artiodactyla > Bovidae > Nanger > Nanger dama. Next base: position 16,992,164 of record CAKJTW010000003.1, on the reverse strand, counting down.
CTTGTCATCAGAAGAATTGCTTCTTCTTTCCCGCGGCAGGCTCTTTCTGAGCTGTGCCCCCTCGGCGCGCGCTCGTTGACTGATCTCTGACATTAGCTAGGGCCAACATGTCCCAAAGCAAAAGACTAGCGAAGTAGAGCCTGGCGCCTCCGGGAGGGAGGCGGCCAAAGCGGCAATCCACCCCCCTCCCCGCCACCCCTCCCCTCGCAGCCTGGAGCAGGAAAGGAGGGGGTAGGGGAGGAGGGTGAAGCAGGCAGGTGTGTAAGGCAGTTTCATTGATAAAAAGCGAGTTCATTCAGGAGACTCCGGAGCGGCGCCTGCGTCAGCGCGGACGTCAGAGATATTTATAACAAACCCCCTTTCAAGAGAGTGATGCTGAAGGGATAACGGGAACGCAGCAGCAGGATGGAGGAGAAAGGCACTGCGCTGCGGAATTCTTAGGAATAAAGGGGGAGACCTTTCAAGCCCGATGACGGGCGTGCATAAAGACGCAAGCTGTCCATTGCCAGAGGGCTTCTCCTGCCTCTCTCCTTGCTGCATGCGGCACTGGGAACTCTGCTCACCCCTACCTGCTCACTCACGTCAGTTGCCTCCTCTTTCATTCTAGGACTACTGCGCCGATCTGGCTGTTTCCAGTGCCAACTTCATCCCAACAGTGACTGCCATCTCGACCAGCCCTGACCTACAATGGCTAGTGCAGCCCACCCTGGTCTCCTCCATGGCCCCGTCCCAGACCAGAGCCCCCCACCCCTATGGAGTCCCTACTCCCTCAACTGGGGCTTACTCCAGGGCTGGAGTCATGAAAACCATGACGGGAGGCAGAGCTCAGAGCATTGGCCGGAGGGGCAAGGTAGAACAGGTGAGAGTTCTTGGCACCTTCTGAGGGGGAGGCAGGGGTCGACATTGTGGAGATGGGCAGCATAGGGGTCAGAGTGAAGCCACTGATGCATTGACTGGACACCCCAAATGGGAAACCCTGGCTCCAAGCCCTTTGCATCCAAGTCGGAGTCTGATAGTTTCACCCTAAGAAATGCCCTGATGTATAGTTTCTTCCCTAATAGGTTTCCATCTCGTGCTTGTAGTCTGGGTTCTTCTTGGCTCTTTCTGAGATTCTTATTTTAAATGCAAGTCACACCCAGCTTGCAACTGCAGGTTAGAAATGGCTTCACAGAAGAGATGCCAGGAACTAGGAAGCTGCAGGAGCTGGTTTCCCTGGGGTGGGTGAATGAAGCTGATGGCAGACACCGTTACTGAATGCTGCTCTTTTTTTCCCTCCCCAGTTGTCCCCAGAAGAAGAAGAGAAAAGGAGAATCCGAAGGGAAAGGAATAAGATGGCTGCAGCCAAATGCCGGAACCGGAGGAGAGAGCTGACTGACACTCTCCAAGCGGTAGGTTGAACCCATGGGTCAGTTCTTTTTAAAACTTAAGGGGAAACTTGGAGACCAGACGTATGGAATCTGTGTCCTTAAGTCAGACCGTCTCTTATGCTTTCCTTTGCTCTCTCTTTCCAGGAGACAGACCAACTAGAAGATGAGAAGTCGGCTTTGCAGACAGAGATTGCCAATCTGCTGAAGGAGAAGGAAAAACTTGAGTTCATCCTAGCGGCTCACCGACCTGCCTGCAAGATCCCTGACGACCTGGGCTTCCCAGAAGAGATGTCTGTGGCTTCCCTTGATCTGAGTGGGGGCCTGCCTGAGGCTGCCACCCCTGAATCTGAGGAGGCCTTCACCCTGCCCCTCCTCAATGACCCTGAGCCCAAGCCCTCTGTGGAGCCCGTCAAGAGTGTTGGCAGCATGGAGCTGAAGGCTGAGCCCTTTGATGACTTCATGTTCCCAGCGTCATCCAGGCCCAGTGGCTCGGAGACCGCCCGCTCTGTGCCAGACATGGACCTGTCTGGTTCCTTCTATGCAGCAGACTGGGAGCCCCTGCACGGTGGCTCCCTGGGGATGGGGCCAATGGCCACGGAGCTGGAGCCCCTGTGCACCCCAGTGGTCACCTGTACTCCCAGCTGCACCACTTACACGTCTTCCTTCGTCTTCACCTACCCCGAGGCTGACTCCTTCCCCAGCTGTGCGGCTGCCCACCGCAAGGGCAGCAGCAGCAACGAGCCTTCCTCTGACTCGCTCAGCTCACCCACACTGCTGGCCCTGTGAGCGGGCAGAGAGGGGAGGCAGTGGGCGTGCACGTGGTCACTGCCTGAGTCGGCACATTACAGAGAGGAGAAACACGTCTTCCCTCGAGGGTTCCCGTAGACCTAGGGAGGATCTTATCTGTGCGTGAAACACATCAGGCTGTGGGCCTCAAGGACTTGCAAGCGAGCATCCCTGTGTGGACTCAAGTCCTTACCTCTTCTGGAGATGTAGCAAAACGCATGGAGTGTGTATTGTTCCCAGTGACACATCTGAGAGCTGGTAGTTAGTAGCATGTGGAGCCAGGCCTGGGTCTGTGTCTCTTTTCTCTTTCTCTTTAGTCTTCTCATAGCATTAACTAATCTATTGGGTTCGTTATTGGAATTAACCTGGTGCTGGATATTTTCAAATTGCATCTAGTGCAGCTGATTTTAACAATAACTACTGTGTTCCTGGCAATAGTGTGTTCTGATTAGCAATGACCAATATTAAATTAAAAAAAAGATATGACTTTATTTTCTAGTTAGATAGAAATAAATAGCTATATCCATGTACTGTAGTTTTTTCTTCAACATCGATGTTCATTGTAACGTTACTGATCATGCATTGTTGAGGTGGTCTGAATGTTCTGACATTAACAGTTTTCCATGAAAACGTTTTATTGTGTTTTTAATTTATTTATTAAGATGGATTCTCAGATATTTATATTTTTATTTTATTTTTTTCTACCTTGAGGTCTTTTGACATGTGGAAAGTGAACTTGAATGAAAAATTTAAGCATTGTTTGCTTATTGTTCAAAGACATTGTCAATAAAAGCATTTAAGTTGAATGCGACCCACCTTGTACTCTTTTCATTCTGGAAGTTTTCTAAGTTTCTGGAAGGTATTGTCAGAGATTAATTTGCCAAGAAGGGTAGCTCTTGGAGGGGAAACATCCCCTCTGTTTGATCCCTTATCAAATCAAGAGAAACTCTGGAGCGGACGTTGGAAAATTGTACAAACGCACCTTGCAATGCTGCTTCTCTCCCTACAGGTTCTGGGAATGGGAAACTGCTTTGCAATAGCTTTTGTGGGAACACATCTTCCTGCTTCTTTTTCTGTTTTGAAAGTCAAAGGGAGGGATATTTAAATCTGGCTGTGCTAATACTAAGCTTAACCGTCTAGGTCTTCTAGGAATCCTTTTAGCAAACAATTAAGCTTTGCATGAACCACTTTAATTTTTTATTGCCACCAGATCACGTGAAGGTTACTCCCTCCTTAAAGGAGAACAAACTGAAGAACGGTTAGAATGATGTTTCCTCAATATTCCAAGGCTGGGATTAGAATCTTAGCTTCTCACTCATGACCTTATTCATCAGCCTGAACTGCCTCTTAACACTTGGTTTTCTTTTTTTTAAAAAGCTTTCTCCTGGTTGGAAAGAAAACAAAACAAAAACCAAACCCACAAGTTTTCAGTCCTTCACTCTAACAGACATACATTTAGTTGTATTTTTTATTCTCAAAAAGAAAACAGGGTTCTCATCCTATCCCTCAGTGTGTGTGTGTGTGTGCACGCGCGCGTGCTTGGTTGCTCAGTCATGTTGGACTCTATGACCCTGTGGACTAGCCCACCAGGTTCCTCCATCCATGGGATTCTCCAGGCAACAGTACTGGAGTGTGTTGCCATTTCCTCCTCTAGGGGATCTTCCTGAGCCTGGGATTGAACTGGAGTCTCTTGCTTCTCTTGCATTGGCAGTCAGATTCTTTACCACTGTGCCAACTGGGAAGCCTATCCTTTAGTAATCAATGCATTATAATTTCTGAAGTTTCTTTAACATATGCCTGACATTCAGTTTACGCTGGAGGAAGAAAAGGCTGGCTTTGAGAACTTGAAAGAGATCTCAAACAGTGCCAACAATGGTTGATCATTGGGTAAATAAAAAGTTACATAATAGCTTGAGAAGAAGTCAACATGACTGAATGAGCTTTAACTTAGAAACTTTATCATCTCAATGAAGAACATGACCTTTGTCTGGGACAGCTCTGGTAATCGGGCACTTACACGCACAGGTACCAACCACAAAGAAAGGAGGTGGCGCCTTCCTCTTCTGCTCTCTGCTATCAAGCGGGCGGGCACCAAGCCTGGAAGTGAGAGGCCAGGTTTGCACCCATGTTAAGGGGAAGAGAAGCTTCAAGTCAGCCTTCTAATGCTTTGGTGATAATGAAAATCACTGGGTGGTTATGGGATGTTATACTCAGTCAAGTTGAAAGTTGTAATTTAAAATGACAGTTCCAAAAAATTAAATGACCTTTCTATTGAGGGTGGCGTTCTCACCTATGCTCTCCCCGCTCTTCACATAATGCTTGACATTTGAAAGCAACGTGCTTTAGACTCTTAAGAGCACTGATCTCTCACACATCATTTGCATATTATTTTTGCCTGTCAGGCAATGATGAAAATGGCCTTAGTGTTTGCTGTTCAAGGGTAAACTTTCTGCAATCTTTGTTATTGTTCAGTTGCTAAGTCTTATCTGACTCTGCGACTTCATAGACTGCAGCACCTCTGGCTCCCTTGTCCTTCACTATCTTCCAGAGTTTGCTCAAATTCATGTCCATTAAGTCTGAGATGCAATCTAACCATCTCACCCTCTGCCACCCTCTTCTCCTTTTGCCTTCAATCTTATCCAGTATTGGTCTTTTCCAATGAGTCTGCTCTTTGCATCTGGTGGCTAATGTACTGGAGCTTCAGCTTCAGCATCAATCCTTCAATGAATATTCAGGACTGATTTCCTTTAGGACTGACTGGTTTGATCTCCTTGCAGTCCAAGGGACTCTCAAGAGTTTTATCCAGTACCACAATGAGAAAACATCAATTCTTCAGTGCTCAGCCATCTTTGTGGTCCAACTCACAACTAAATACAGAATTACTGTAACTAATACTCAGATCTGAAATGACTAAAAGAGATCTGAAGGCAAGCAGCTGGCTCCCCTACATGCACAGTAATAATAACCCATGGAAGGAGACTTCTCAGATGGGAAAGGGAGGCTGAACCTCTAGCCCTGGATACTGAACTTCTGGAGACCTGACTAATGGCCTCTGTCGGCCCCCATGCTGATTGGAGAGGGAACTGTGCTTTCTGCTTGACAGCACTGGTCTTGGCCTGGAGGCAGACCCTTCCTCTAGTTCACTATAGCCTAACTGGGACGAGGCTACTCCATCAGCAAGGGCCAGGAGAGGGCCTTCACACAGAGAATCTCTTTACTGGGCTTTTCAGAGGACCTATAGGTTCTGCCATAAGGTTGACATCCCAGTGAGCTCTCTGCTCACCTTTCTCTTGGGATCAAGAGACAAAAGGAATTCCTTTTTTAACCTAAAGGTCTCCTCCCACATCCTCTTTTCCTGACTCATGATTCAGCTCCCATGGAGGATGGACACTGGGATTGTCAACTTTCTTTAGGAAAGGCTCTGAGCCCACCTGATCCCGACCCATATCGTATGGCCTTACACTGATCTCAACAAAATGACTATTTCAGGGCACCACTGTTTACTGATACAAACGAGGCTTGTATAATAGCAAGGAATGGGAGAAGGAGTCAAGGGGTTGTTTTTTTCACAAGGAGAATGTATAATTTGCCCATCAATGGACCCCCAGACCTGGTTCAGTGCCTGGCACAAGTGTGCATGCTCCATCGTGTCCAGCTCTTTGTGACTCCATGGACTGTAGCCTGCCAGGCTCCTCTGTCCATGGAATTTTCCAGGCAGAAATACTGGAGTGTGTTGCCATTCTCTACTCCAGGGAATCTTCCTGACCCAGAGAATGAACCCAAGTCTCTTGAGTTTCCTCAAGAGATTCAATCTGCATTGGCAGGCAGATTCTTTACCCCTGTGCCACCTGGGAAGCCCATCTGGCACATAGTACAGTGTTAACAAATATTTGCTGGGTGGATAAATGAATAGATTCTGCACTATTTCCACAAGCAGAAATATATTCCATGCATACTCTTTAAATCCTCCTATTCCAGGCCCTGTTACAATATGAAGCAATGGGGATTTCATAACTTTTATGTATGGCTTCAAACAAATACCCCACTTCCATCTTTGGTTCCTGGAACTCCTCCACTGCCTCCCTTGGATTATTTCTGCCAATTCAACTTCAAAGAGAACGCACTGCCGTTGTGCTTTCAGCTCCAAATTAATTTTAGATGAAAAAGAGTAGATGAAAAAAATTATCTTTATGTAATAGTGAATTGTAGATGCTGCATAATTTTTGCACATCCCTGCACCTTCTGTAATTATCAAAATTAAAGGGTAGCATTTAACAATTTGCTCTAATAACAGTAATTTTGTATCAACAGCAACTTCCCATGTGTGAATGAAAGTAAATCAATTATACTATCTTTAATTAGTGGATAAAATAGAGACAGAGGAAAAGTAAAGCTTTCAGATGATTACTCTAAGGAAATCAGCTGAAGTTTTGATTTTTTCAAGTAAAAAAAATTGACAACAAAAATTCAGTTTTTAAACTGTATGTGAGACTTCTTCCAAACACAGAATAATCAAAATTCCTCAAAAAATAAGTGAAAGGCTTCCCTGGTGGCCCAGTGGTTAAAGAATCCACCTCCCAAAGCAGGGGACAAAGGTTCCCTGGCCCGGGAAGATTCCTTGTGCTGCGAGGCAACTAAGGCCATGTGCCACAACTCCTGAAGCCCACACCCTAGAGCCTGTGCTCCACAACAAGAGAAGTCCTTGGAATGAGAAGCCCACGCACCAGAATTAGAGAGTAGCCTCCACTCTCTGCAAATAGAGAAAGCCCACACACAGCAATGAAGACCCTGTGTAGCCAAAAATAAAATAAATAAATAAATAGGATAATACAAATGAGGTTTGGGCATCACTTGAATGCTATCAAAGCATTTTAAGTTGTGCCATTTTGCTATAAACATTAAAAAACTGCTTCTTGATTCCTCTCCAGGGATATTTCCTGTCCTTCTCTGCAGGCACTTGGCTCACTAGCCATTCTTCCATTCCTGACACAGAGCATGCAAGTCCCCGCTTCAAGGCCTTTGCACTTGCTGTCCCTCTGACTGGGACTCTTTCCCCAGGCTGGCTCCTTCCCATCAGTTGGGACTCAGCTCAAAGAACATCCCCTCCAAGAAGCCTTCTCATGTCGTAGTCCAGAACAACTGCCAGAAGCGCACACTTCCGCCCCATGACTCTCTGTCCCATTACTCTGCTTTGTTTTTTTCACAGACCTTATCACTCTCTGCAACACCTTATTTATGTTTTCTTTCCTTTTTTAAAAAACAAACAAACAAACTTCTATGTTTTAAACTGTCTGTAAGTCCCATGTGAGCGGGGACCTTTTCTGTCTTGCTCACCTACCTTCTGTCTCTAAGGTCTATTTGGGACTCACTGTTAAATGAATGAATGAAGGCAGATAAAACCTACAAAAACGTCTAAAGAGAGATAAGTAGACTTTTACAGTGACGATGAGCTGTGTTTGTCATAGATTTCTTCCAGAGTGAAAGAGTATGCCTTCTTGTTAAAAAAAAAATTCTTGGGAAGAGTTCTATAATATCAAGATGAGGAACTAGATGGCTTGGGAAAGAATTTTAAGGGGTACCAAAATATACAAGTATACTGTTTAGGTCAGTGACACTTCTAGACTAATTACAAATTGTGAAATTTGTTTCAATAGCAAACTAAGAATAAATACATATGTGAATGAAAGTATCATTTTTAAAGAAACAAAACTATGTATTTCACTCTTATTGATATAAAGTTTTCAGACTATTGCACAAATCCGTTTCAGTTCATGGATCCTAGCAGTTGGTGTGCTAAATTACAAAGCTTACGAATCAGTCTGCATGAGAACAGAATAGGGTTAGCTGCTCCCATGATCATTACCAACATCATTATCACAGCCATCATTTACAAGAATATGCCTAGATTTGAGCAAAAGCAGATGGGAATAAAGTGAACTGACTCCTGACGAATGAGTTCAAAGTTCCTGAAGGGTGCTGACTGGATAGAATTCCCTTTTGCACACAAGTGAAGGCAACAGAAATGAACAGGTTTAGCTGTAATGCAGTTCATTTCAATGGCTCCACACACCCATTCACGGACTGATTTAAACTGCCTTTCCTTTGCTTTCCTTGAGCACTGTTCAGGTGCACATGGGGACCAAGAACAGAAAGGACTCTGGCCATTGTCCCCAAGGAGGCTCCCTGGGCTGATGGTCATCAGCTCTTCTTAACTAGTAAGGTGTTTTAACTTTCAGCTGTCACTGACATGGTGCCGAGGTTTGGTGCAATCAGCTGATGAAAGTAAGAATCCAGTAGGGTTTGATCATCAGTTACATTAGAAGCAGGCTCATAGGAAGGAGGATCCTGCTAAAGCGAATGGAGCAAAAGGCAGCACCTCCATCCTAAGGGTAAACGGCACTGGCCCTAGTCGTTATCGTGTTTACTTTGGGGAGCAATTTGTGGTCAGATCTACAGAAACACTGATTTATTTTCAGGCTTTTGAATCAGTCATAACACTACCAATGCAGGTAAACTTATCAAAGCAAAAATGACAAGTTCATCTGGATTTGAGGAGTTGAATCCAACATAGCAGAGGGATGCAGAACATGGACTCAGCTTTGAATCCTGGCTCCTTGACCTTGGGCAGTCTACCTCTCTTCTCTGCACCTTAGTTTCCTCACCTGTGAAAAGGAGATAATAATTGTATCCACCTCCTGGGGTTGTTGTGTGATTCAATGTATGGAGCTTATTACAGTTCCTGTGCACACAGCAGTATCATAGAAGGGTGAGTTATTACTTATAATCTTTATAATTTAGGGGGTTGGGGGTCAAGGGAGAAAATATATACCCTCTGGAGCATACTTAGTTCAGTTGTGTGTAGGCTGAACCCAGATAGTGGGTAGCGGTAAAGAATCTACTTGCCAGTGAGAGAGATACAACAGATTCTGGTTCGATCCCTGAGTCAGGAAGATCCCCTGGAGAAGGAAATGGCAACCCACTCCAGTATTCTTGCCTGGAAAATCCCATGGATAGAGGAGCCTGAGGGGCTACAGTCCATGGGGTCGCAAAGAGCTGGACATGACTGAGCACACAGGCATGCATGCCGGAGCAAGCAGCGGACTTCATATCATTCAGTGAAAAAGCTTCTGGGTGTCTTTTCTGACTCAGGTGCTGGATTCATATGCGAAGACACAGTCCTGTGCTCATGGAGCTGCTGATCGAAAGAAAGACACATGAAGGTATTACACACAGTGTGACAATGAGAATTCCCAGACGTGTAGGGGTTACGAGGAGGAAGGAATGGTGAACTCTGTCTGGGGGAATCTCCCAGGAAGTGACCTCTGAGTTGGGCTTCAAAGATGGATGGAATTTGCCAGATGAGCAAGTGGCAGGTGAAGGATTCCAGGCGGCAGAAGGATATGCACTATAAAGGCACAGAGTCAGAAAAAACAGACTACAAGGTGTGGGACTAGGGGAAGCGAGAGTGGGAGATGTAAATTATAGAGGGTCACATAAGGACAGTTGATGTACTTATCAACTGTGTTGATGACATCAGTACTGTAGCATCAAACTGGAAGGAGTGGGGGCTGGAGATAGGTCTAGAAGAGGTAACTGTGGCCAGATCATAAAAGCCTGGTATTTACTTAGTTCAGTTGTGTGTAGGCTGAACCCAGGCAGTGGTGGAGGGAATCAGGAGGGAACAAGAGGTAATCAGGGGGTAGGACTGTTAGGAGTTGGTGATTGAGTGGATGTGAGAGATGAGCGAGAGGCAGGAATCCAAGCTCACCCCCAGGTTTACCATGTTTGACCTACAAGGAGGTTTGTGAGTCTCCCAATGACTTTGTGACTCTGGGAAGAAAAGCAGGTTTGGGGGAAGGTAAGTTCTGAGCTGGACATATTGAGTTCAAGATGCCTGTGGAACCCTGGGGGAAGGAATGTGGGTGGTTGGAATTACATGGCAGAGGTTCTTTGATGTCAGTCTATGGAGCTTGTCTGGAGGCATATGGCTGGGATAGAACCTAAGGGAAATATATATATATATATATATATATATATATATATATATAAATAAAATAGTGAATAAAAAGTATTTATGTTTTGATAGTGCTGGGTCTTCATTGCTGCATGGGCTTTTCTCTAGTTGCCACGAGTGGGGCTACCCTCTAGTTGAGGTGCGGGGGGTCTCACTGTAGTGACTTTTCTTGTTGCTGAGCATGGACTCTAGGGCACTCAGGCTTCAGTAGTTGTGGTGCATGGACTTAGTTGCTTGGCAGTATTTGGGATCTTTCTGGACCAGGAAAGCCCTAAGATATAATATTAATAATAGTCAACATTTCACATGGGCTTACTATGTGCCAGGCTGTACCACCAGATTTGCTTTGCGAATCATTTTGCCTTTGGCAGCTGGCACACAATGGGCACACAATAATTATTTTGTTCAATGGATGCTCTCATTTAGTCCTCACCACACACTTACAAGGCAGGTATGATTAGGACCCTCACTTTATCCATAGGAAGATGATCTAGGAAAAGCTAAGTTAACCGAGCTCACACAACTGCTGCTGCTGCTGCTAAGTCGCTTCAGTTGTGTCCGACTCTGTGCGATCACACAGATGGCAGCCCACCAGGCTTCCCCGCTAAGAGCAAATCTGAGATTTGAAATCAGCTCTTTGTGATGCTAAGTCCAAAATGCTTAACTGCTTTGCTAGAATCTTAAAGAAGGCTGAGCAATGAAGAATTGATGCTTTTGAACTGTGCTGCTGGAGAAGACTCTTGAGAATCCCTTGGACTGCAAGGAGATCAAACCAGTCAATCCCAAAGGAAATCAACCATAAATGTTCATTCGAAGGACTGATGCTAAAGCTGAAACTTCAATACTTTGGCCTCCTGAGACCGAGAACTGACGCACTGGAAAAGAACCTGATGCTGGAAAAGATTGAGGGCAGGAGGAGAAGGGGCTAACAGAGGATGAGGTGATTGGATGGCATCATTGACTCAATGGACATGAGTTTGAGCAAACTCTGGGAGACAGTGAAGGACAGGCAGGGAAGCCTGGGGTGCTGCAGTCCATGGGGTCTCAGAGAGTCAGACACAACTGAGCGACTGAACAAGAACAGCAAGAATGTTAAAACTGCCCCCAAATATGTACTTCTAAGACCTGGGGTGAGCCTCTCACCCCTCTGAGATTGTTTCCTCTACCAAACCAGGAGTGGGATTCAAAAATCTCAAACCACTCCTTCAGCTTCAAAACACAGATGACTTCAGATGATGACTATGGCAACACAGTGTGAGGCCCACACCACGTCACTTAGGGTGGAAGGCCTGAACAGTGTAGGCAGTGTGAAGTGGGACACCAGGCAGGTTCTAGGTACAGCCAAAGAGGGTGGATTAGGGTTTAACTTCCATATAACAAATCACCACACATGGAGCCACTTCAAAACAACATGTATTCACCACCTCACAGTCTCTGTGGGTCAGGAGTCCTGGCACAGCCTAGTCCAGTCTCATGAGGTTGCAATCAAGGTGTCAGCCAAGCTCATTCTCAGCTGAATGCTTGAATGGGGAAAGGTCAGCTTTTGAACTCATCTGGGTTGTGGGAGGACTTTATTTCCTTGATTGTATAACTAGGACCCAGCTTTTGACTGTTGGACAGAAGCCACCCTCAGGTCCTAGAGGTTGCTCATAAGTTCCTTGCATTTGAGCTTCCTCAATATGGCTGCTCACTTCATCAAGGGCTGCAGAACCTACTTACCTGTGCTAGCAAGATGGAGATACATTGTTATTTTAACATAATCTACAGGTAGCTTCCCATTACCTCCACCATACTCTGTTGCTTAGAAGCAAGTCTCAGGTTCCACCTCAAGGGGAGGGAACCACACAAACTCCCAAAATGGGCACCAGGAGGCAGGAATTATTGGAGGTCACACTAGGGTCTGTCATCCATAAGGGGCCACATTATCTGCTGAGAATTTGAAAGGAATTATAAAAACAAGTTAAAGTTGGTCTGCTTTTTAGCTAAGACCATGAACTGGCAATTCTAGATATAATCAGTGACAATATACTCTTTCCTGAAAAAATCTTTTGTTGTTTGAAGTTCTAAACAGTTGCTGGGATTACTGTCAAGTTTCCATGATGCATTCATTTAAGAAATTCCTTATCCTTTAATGCAGTGTATTCTGCACAGAAGTAAACTCCCAGTTATACTGACAGCTGGTTTCCAAAACATGGACTTAGCTCCAGGTCTTCATTTTAAGATGAAGACTGTAATGGTGCACAATCATTTGAGATGAGATCGTTTTGGGTGCAGTGTGTGTCTGCGTCTCCAGTCCTATGGTAGTACACAATACTGTTTTTAAGTAGCAGATGTGAAATAAACAAAGATAACGCCCGTGACAGTAAAGTCAGAGAAACTGAACTGGAGTTACTTCAGTTCTGTTATTCTATATGACCGCTTAGAGTTTTTGTGTTTAAAATTTAAAAGAGTGAAACAGTGCAAACTGAGAGTTGTTTTGATTTGATAGATGCACATTTCAGTTAACACACGAAATATTTTACTAAAGTTTAGTATCAATTTTAAAACAGAAAATTCTTTTATTTTAAAACTTAAAAACAAAGCAAGAGAAAACCCAGTACATCAGTAATATGATTCAGTAGTTGACTGAACTACTAAATTGCGCTGTTTAGGAATGAAAATTAACAGCCAGCACTAATTGGGGCTCGCAATGTGCTAGACACTGTTACACACACACATTTATATTAGCTTATGAATGCAGGCAAGTCCAGTTATCATCCTTATTTTAAAGATAATGTAGTCTGGGAGCACAGAACATTGTGGTCTGCTGAAGATTAGCCAACTAGAGTGGCAGAGCTGGAATCTCAGTCCGGGGTCGGGTGGTTCCAACATCTGAATTCTTAGATTCTAGTAAGGGAAAACAAAAGACAATATCCCAAATAATCTTGTAGGCCGAGGAAGCCCTTCAAAAAAGGACAGGAAGGCTTCTTCTCATCCATGAGGGCTTCCTTCGACTTCTGACCTGTCCCTGCCGGATCCTGGGCTGAGGGAGGGCCGGCTTCCCAAGGACCTGCCAGAGAGAATTCTCTTTCCGGGTCCCCTCTCCGCCCTCCGAGCACCCACGCCGCGCCCCAGCCCTCCTCTGCCAAGCCCAGGTTTCTGCCGGCCCTTCCCAGCTTCCGGCCCTTCGCTCCAGGCCAGGTCGCGGGGTCCAGTTGGTGCCAGGAGCTCTCAAGTCCTCTATTTACTGTTTGGTTTCCATGGTGACACGTAGGCGCCGTCAGCGCCTTCCGTCATCAGCCCCGCAGCGCGGTCCCCACCCGGCGCCGTGACGTCTGCCCGCCGCTTCCGCTCTGCCCATATTTGGCTCAGCCGCTGCGTTACCCGCCGGGCGGAGGGAGCGAGAGGAGGGAGCGGGAGGAGGCTGGGAGTCGGGTTTCGTCCTCCTCCTCTCCCTCCTCCTCCCCGCGCTCTCGGTCTCCGGCCACGCCCCCGTACGGGTGCTGCGGACCCCTGGGTTCCACGCTATCCAACCCCGCGACCCTCGGCGGAGGCGAGGGGTGGGGGGCGACAGGGACTGTGAGGGAAGGCATGGATGATTGATTGACGAGCCCTGGGGATCCCAGAAATTTCTTGTCTCTTTGAGACTGCAGCCTAGATTTGGGCCGTCTCGTCTGTTTTGGGTTGGGTGAGCTGAGATCATGATTTTCTCCCTCTGTGCCCGGAAATCATGGAAACAGCTATCCTTCGTCTCTGTTTTATATTTTATATGCTTGAACTTAAAATCCTCGTCCCTGGCGCAGTGGAAAGCTTTGAAGACCGAGGTTCTGGGAATCAGTGTTGCCCCTTGGGGGATAAATGACCTTGGGAAGGTCACTTTCTTTTACTTAGCCTGGTAAAATGAGCTTTGGGGGTGGGGCGCAGCGGCATCAGGCTTGGGAGGGGAGATCGCCTGCATCACCTTTTAGTTTTACAGTAGTTACGGGCGGGAGGTGGGGGTGGGGAGACCAGTTCGGGGAGTGGGGAGTGGGGGAGGCTGGGGGGCGGGTGCAGTGCATGACATAATTGGAATACTGGTGAAGTTCTTTGAGGACCCCCTGCAGTTCTGACCCTCGTAGCAACTGGGTTTGTGCGTTTCTTTGCGCCTTGGTTGTATGGGCGCTTAATTAACTGTTGCTCACCGCTTATTGAATGAAGCCCAGGCAAATTACTTTCGGATTTCACCTTCATAAATCTAGACCCCCGCAATTCCTCTTACAGGCGGAAGGAGGGATATTGCGGCGATGATTAATATCGCGCAGCAGGGTTGCTGATGTAAAGCGACTTGCAGATGTAAAGGGCAATAAACATTCCTGGGAGGAATCCAGCGAGATTCCAGAAATCTCGGAGGGAGCCGTGGGTGTGTGCCGCCGGGCCAAGAGGGCGGGGGGTGGGGCGGGCAGTGCCGCAGTGGGCACTACCCGGGAGCCGACTGCGGGCGTGGGGGCAACTCTTCTAGATACTTGGTCCTGGCTACCGCCCTCCCCCGCCAGCGCCCCCCCGCCCCCGCCCGTCCCCAACCTCAACCCCCGCCCATTCCTCAGTTCCTCTAACCAAAGGAGTGTGTTTCAGAATTTCAGAACTAGAACACACATCAGATACTATTGCTCTAGTTCAGCCTTTCAGTTTTACATACGGGGGACTAAGGTTCAGAAAATCTGATTCACTCCTCCAAGATTGCACAGCTAGTTAGAGACAGACAAAAGCCAAGATTTCTGGCTTCACTTCCCACCTCCCCTCTAACCTCCTCTGCTCTTGTGACTTCAGGATCCTGTTGCCTGGCTTAGATGGTGGAACTTGCAGTAAAGCTGAATACTGACATCAGAGCTCCTCAAAGGGTGCCAGTGGCATGCCTCTTGTCCCACACAACCCACAGCATGACATCAGGGCCTGGGGTGATGGCCAGGAGGTGTGTTATCCCCAAAGCACAAAGCATTCCTCCTCCTAGTGACTGGGATGGCTACACTTGTCCAGAGACCCTGAATTGGTTGCCCTGAAACTAGGCTTAGACTAGCAGTTGGTCATTTTTCATAGTTACGCAAGCCTCTCATTAAGTTTTCTCAGTCAAGACAGCAGAAGGCATGAGTAGCCTCAATCCATGGAACCCCTATTCTGCCTATTGGAAGATCTTTTCATGGTGTTGGAGAAGACTTGAGAGTCCAACCAGTCCATTCTAAAGGAGATCAGTCCTGGGTGTTCATTGGAAGGACTGATGTTGAAGCTGAAACTCCAATACTTTGGCCACCTCAGGCGAAGAGCTGACTCATTGCAAAAGACCCTGATGCTGGGAGGGATTGGGAGCAGGAGGAGAAGGGGACGACAGAGGATGAGATGGCTGGATGTCATCACCAATTTGAAGAACATGAGTTTGAGTGAACTCCGGGAGTTGGTGATGGACAGGGAGACCTGGCGTGCTGGGATTCATGGGGTCACAGAGTCAGACACGACTGAGCGACTGAACTGAACTGAACTTTCATGGTACATAGAGGTTGAAGTGAAGTGAAGTGGCTCAGTCGTGTTCGACTCTTCAAGGCCCCATGGACTGTAGCCTACCAGGCAAGAGTACTGGAGTGGGGTGCCATTGCCTTCTCCAGGGGATCTTCCCGACCCAGGGACCCAGGGATTGAACCTGGGTCTCCCGCATTCCAGGCGGATGCTTTAACCTCTAAGCCACCAGGGATGGGTACATAGAGGTTAGATCCTCTTTAATCTCTTTCTCTCTCTCTCTTTCAGTTTTACCCGACTTCCTCTGACATTCTATATTCTATTTCTTCCCTAGTTCTAGGCAGCCCAGTCTGAGACGACTGATGCCCACTGCTGGGCTCAGGCCATGCCAGCTCTTCCGAGGAAGAGTCTGAGATCTTTCCCCTTTTCTCTGGTTTGTACTTGGAGCTCTAGCAACAGAAGTAGCAGCTCTGCCTTCTGGTGGACATTTGAGGCAGAGCACCCTTCTCCAATTCTGCTGCTAAGTTGCTTCAGTCATGTCAGACTCTGTGCGACCCGATAGACGGCAGCCCACCAGGCTCCCCTGTCCCTGGGATTCTCCAGGCAAGAACACTGGAGTGGGTTACCATTTCCTTCTCCAGTGCATGAAAGTGAAAAATGAAAGTGAAGTCGCTCAGTCGTGTCCGACTCCTAGCGACCCCATGGACTGCAGCCTACCAGGCTCCTCTGTCCATGGGATTTGCCAGGCAGGAGTACTGGAGAGGGTTGCCATAGCCTTCTCCAATTCTAGAAGCCGTCTAATGGTTAGGGGAAGAGATTTTTTTTCTTTGTTCGCTCTGATGGAAATAGCAAAACTTGACAGGGAAAAAAAAAAACAAGGTTTTTTTTGTCTCTGTAGTTTAGAAGATCAGATTGATTTGGACGTAGAAAGTACTCTCTTGTTTCTCTGGCCTGGACTGCTTTTTTTTCCTTCTGCCAAGTCTTGCTGTTTCCATCAGAGTGAACAAGGTTTCCTTGCCCCTTCTATTTCAAACTCTACCTCCTTCATAACACTTTTCTGACTCCTCTCCTATATATTTTATGAATTACAGCTGTGCACAGGCCCAGCACACAACTATACACTTACTTGCTGTCTTTACTGTTGTTTCCTTGAGAGTGGAGGCAAGTCCTGGGTGTCTTTTGTGTTCAGAGAATAATGCCCAGTGCAGGGCTGGGGATAAAACCCGCTCTCAAGCCCTTGCGGATTAATTGATTAATTTCTCCAAAAGCAAATCCAAGCCTTTGCTTTGATCAACTTTCCTATCAGTTCTTTGGAGGGGAGATCTAGATAATGATCTAATCAAAGATAGCCTTGCACAAGAAGGAGTTTCACAAAGCAGTTTCACAAGAGAACACCACCCCACGCAGAGAGGGATGGGGAAGTGTGATGTGAACTCCCTGAAAGATGAGGAAGGTGAGAACATGGGAAGGTCAAAGGATGAAAAATTAGGGGTGGGGGGCGGGGGGGGAGGGTGCTTTGCTTGTGGGATCAGAGAGGCAGTGCAGCTTCTAGAGCCAGCTTCCTGCCCAGACCCCACTACTTGCAGTGTGGCCGTAGGCAGGTTTACTCTGTGCTTCCGTTTTCTTAGCTGTAAAGAAACTACCTGTCTCCTGGCCTTATTCTGGGGATAAATTGAGCTGATATTTGCAAAATGCTGGAATAGTACCTGCCACATAGTAAGTGCCATATAACAGTTTGTCAGATTATTTTCCAGTGTAGCTGTCTTGTAGATAGAATGGAGGAAGGTTATGTGACCTTTTTGTTCCCTTCTGCACTGACTTCCTGAGCAGGCCATGAGCTATGTGGTCATACAGGTCTGGGTGGATTCCTGTCCCTGTTACTAGTTGTTTGACCTTGGGCAGATCATTCTACTTCTTGGATTCTCAGTTTTCTCATCTCTGAAGGGGAAGGGGGCAGATAATTGTGGTTACCTCGAAAGACTGTTGTATGCATTACATGACTGTAAAAAGCCTGGCATATCAAGTTTCATAAACAGAAGATGTAATTATTATTATCTATGAGAGGAGCCATAGATAAAGGAGAACAGAGTCTCCAAAATCTTTGAGGTTTCAGAAACACTGAACGTAGTGAATAGCAATGAGATCAGCTCAGTTCCTGGTGCTTAGGGGTGGGAGGCTAGGCCCTGGGTCTGGGCCAGGACTGGATATCAACATCTGAAGAAACCAGGAATGGTTTGGCTTGCAGATCTGCTCTAGGAACATTTTCTGCCTGAGGGCCGTACTGAGGGTGTGGCTCAGCCAGGCCAGGTGCCAGCAGTCGGAGGCCCCTTCTTCCCAGAAGGGGGCCTTTAGTAAGAGAGGGCGTGGGCAGGGTGGGACTTGGAAACCTGTTGTTGAGTGTGTGTGTGTGTATGTGTGTGAATGGCCCAGAGACCTCCTGCCCCAGGAGCTGGGCTCCCAGGCCTGGCATGGCCATCCGCACGGCCAAACCTGCCTGCACAGCTCCTCAAAGCTGCCCTTCCCAGCCCTGAGCTGGGATATCCCAGAGTGACTGCCAGCAGCTATCCGAGGGGTGGTGGGAAGGAGGGTTGTGATAGTCTTACAGTCAAATTACCCTTCATTCCCTTCAGCCGCATTTATGGAAAAATACTAAATGGAATATACAAAAGCTGTGATGCAGTCCTTCGGGGTTCTTTTCGAAGGGGGAAGGAGGATTGCAAAATCCAGCGATGCTAGAGTGTTGCAATCGCGAACATGTTGGGAATCACTTTTACGGTGCCCTGTGACCCAGGAGGAATTGTGGGCCCTGGCAGGCCAGAGTCTATGCTAAGTAAGTTGTCATTCTGGGATCGCAGACAATTTTAGAATCTGTTTGGGGAGTGCGGATGGATCTGTAAGCCTCGTTTCAAACTCAGGTTTTCTGTCATGGCAAGGAGGGGGTGGGCCCCAGTGACTAGTAAGTACCTGGAGCAGAACTCACATGTGGCTTGTGAAGTCACGAAGGTGCTGATATTGGCTGTCTCTGGGGAGGAAGGAATGTGTTTTTCATTTTCTCCTTTTTGCTTGTTTGTACTCTCTGATTTTTGTTTTTGGCGAGCCCACATACTACTTTTGTAATAAAAATGTTTTTTAAATGTTCCCAGCAGAACAGTACGTTTGGGTTTTTTTATGGGTAACAATAATAAATGAAAAGACTCAGAACTCAAAACACCTCTTGATTTTTTTCCTTCTCCCCTCCTTTCCAGAAGAAATAGATGCTCCTGATGAAACCTTTGGTAATTCAGATAGTCAAAGTAAAAATCACCTGTAATCACATTGCAGAGGTTTCTGCCAACCATTTAAATTCTTCCTCCCTTTCCTATATTGGAAACTGTAGTTTTATACTTTTAAATTTATACATTGTAGTTTTCATGAAAATAAAACAAGGCTAGACTACTGTTTTATAATCTTGTTTTTCTATATCATACATCATGAATACAGACAATTTTTTTTCTACCTGATCACTTTAATAGCTAGTCAGATAGGATTCTAAACATCCAACAGTCAGTCCTGTATTGTTGGACCTTTGGGTTGTTTGTAAGTGATTTTCTATTCTAGACAAGGATACAAGAAGCTCCGTGGCTAAATTTTTGTGCACATCTGAGACTATTTCATTTGAGGTGGGCCGAGGGCATGCTCCTTTGTGGGGCTTTTGAAACATAGCTGTGCGGTCAGTACAGTGTCACAGAGGACGGTGTGCAGCCCCTGTTACAAATGGGAAGGGAGTATTGGCTCAGCCAATTTCTAGCTATGCAATCTTGAGGAAATGACTTACCCTCCCTGCGCTTCAGTTTCCTCAAATGATAATAGCTTGTGGAATGAGACTACTGTGGGGACTGGAAGAAAAAGAGGTGTCAAGTAGCACAGCACATGATGAGCACTCAGTAAATGGCGATTGTTTCTGACTCAGGGACGGTCTTTTCTTAGGGGCAAGAAGTTGTCTTTGAAACTGAGGTCTGGTTGCCTGGCAAAGTTGAGGGGAAGAACTGGAGTGGGTTTAAATGACGAAGAGAGAAGACACTGAGACATGGACATCTCAGGCAGAGTGGTCAGGAATCCATCTGCCAATGCAGGGGACACAGGTTTGATCCCTGGTCCGGGAACATCCCATGTGCCATGGAGCAACTAAGCCCATGTGCTACCGCTACCGAGTCCGTGCTCTAGAGCCTGCTTGCTGCAACTACTGAGCCCAGTGCTGCAACTACTGACGCTCATGCGCCTGCAGCCTCTGCTGCGCAACGAGAAGCCACCACAATGAGGAGCCCGTGCACCGCAGTGAAGAGTAGCCTCTGCTTGCTGCAACTAGAGAAAGCCTGTGCACAGCAAGGAAGACCCAGTACAATTAAAAAAAAAAAAGTGGACAAGTGATCGAGAAGGGGCTGATGAGGGGGTTGTTTTCTAGTCACTAAGTCGTGTCTGACTCTGTGACCCCGGAGACTGCAGCATGCTAGGCTTCCCTGTGCTCCACGATCTCCTGGAGTTTGCTCAAACTCATGTCCATTGAGTCGATGAGGGCTGAGGAAAAGTTAGCAGAGAAAAGCGTGTCCTTGAGGGAGATGGAGAACCCAGTGGACAGGGGTGAAATGTCCATATGGTATAATTTGGAGCTTGGAAACCAAGCCAAGTGCCAGTTGGTCCCTGTGCCACCTAGGAGCCACCTCTGCAAGATCCCAGATGGAGCCTGTGTCCTGTGGTCCCCAGTCCCGTGAGGCTGCTTTCTGCCTTTCTGCTCTCAGCCTCATATTACATCACTCCAGGTCAAGTTCTTTCCATTCCTTGAGTGCGCCATCTTCCTGCCTGTTGGGTGGCCTTGTACGTTCTGTTTTCCCCTGACATTAATGTCCAGTCTTCCTGGCGAATTCCCAGGCACCCTTCAGATCTCAAGCTTAAAGCTCGCTTCCTCAGGGAGGCCTTCCCTGACCATTTGGTTTCAACTGGCCATCTTCCTCCTGTTTACTTTCTCTGAGCCTCTGTACCTACATAGCAATGTCAGAGTTTGTAGTTATTGTGTATTTGTGATTTTTTACCCTTGGTGTTCTCACTGGGCTGAAAGCTCCATGAAAGCAGGAACAGATTCTTTTTTTTTTTTTTTTTTAACTCACTCTGTACCCCTGATGCTCAGCACATAGTTGACACTCAACACACAGTTACTGAAACAGAAGAAGAACAAGCCAGTTCATTTGTGACCTGTGAAATACCTTGATATCCCCTTCTGTGGCTTCAAACCCATCCTAACTGATGCTGGCTTATTGACTGAAGAAACAGGAAATTGGGGGCTGTGAGGACTGCTTCAGCCAGTTCCTCTCTTGTCCTCTCCCTTGAGGAAGTAGGCTTCTCCTTCTAAGACTAGAAACTTTTAAGCCAGTGCTTCTCAAGCTTGTTGTTGTCGTTCAATCTCTAAGTCATGTCTGACTCTTTGAGACCCCATAGGCTGACTGTAGCACGCCAGGCTTCCCTGTCCTTCACCATCTCCCAGAGTTTGCTCAAACTCAAGTCCATTGAGTCAGTGATACCATCCAGCCATCTCACTCTCTGTTGCCCCCTTCTCCTCCTGCCCTCAATCTTTTCCAGCATCAGGGTCTTTTCCAATGTTCTCAAACTTAAATGTGTTCTCAAACTTACCTGGGGATCTCCTCAACATGCTAATTCTGATTCTGTGGTTCTAGGATTCTCCTTAGGGACAGGTATCTTTAACAAGCTCCAACATGGGTCAAGCCCATGTTGCTGGTCTCAGGACCACTCTGAGCAACAAGTCTTTGAGTTTACAGCTTCCTTCTGTTTTACCCACCAACCATTCCCACGTATCCCTGGAGAAGGGAAAGGCTACCCACTCCAGTATTCTGGCCTGGAGAATTCCATGGACTGTATGGTTCATGGAGTTGCAAAGAGTTCGACAGGACTGAGCGACTTTCACTTTTCTATTCCCATGCCTAAGATTGAGTTGCTGCTCCCTCTGCTGGCCATGCAAGGGCATGACTAAAGTCATTGACTAAGAAACAGCATGTCAGTGGTCTGGTGGTCCAGTGGCTAAGACTCTGTGCTCCCAATGCAGGGGACCCAGGTTTGATACCTGGTCAGGGAACTAGATCCCACATGCCGCAACTAAAGATCAGCTAGAGATCCTGCGTGCCACAGCTGAGGCCCTGTGCAACCAAGTAAATAAATAAAAATAATAAATGTTAAAAAGACAGCATGCCAGAAATATAAAACTTACACAGAATTCTTGGGGAACAAGATCTGCAAAAAGTAGGTGAGCACTGCTGCTGCTAAGTCACTTCAGTCGTGTCCGACTCTGTGTGACCCCAGAGACGGCAGCCCACCAGGTTCCCCCGTCCCTGGGATTCTCTAGGCAAGAACACTGGAGTGTGCTGCCATTTCCTTCTCCAATGCATGAAAGGGAAAAGTGAAAGTGAAGTCGCTCAGTCGTGTCTGACTTGTAGCGACTCCATGGACTGCAGCCTTCCAGGCTCCTCCGTCCATGGGATTTTCCAGGCTCACACAGATTTTAATAGCACTAGGAAAATGTGCTCTTAAGAATATACTCTCTAAAGGGTTCCCAACTATGCTGAGGCAAAGAAATTCCTGGAGCAGAAGGATGTTAAGACTGGGAGGAACCCTTCCATTCATCTCTTCATTGATTTTCTTCTTTTGCTGCCGTTGGCTTTTCCCACTTCTTTTTTTTTTTTCCCTTAATCAGGGCTGCATTATGACTTTCATGGGCCCTGGGAAGTTTGGTCTTTGAAGATCCCTTTCTCTATAAAAATTAATTCAAAATTTCTTTTTATGACTACATGGTTATAATGATTAATAGTCTGAGGAAGTTTGAATAAATTGTCCTTTTGGGAAAGAAAAGTTAATTTTTTTCTTCTGATTTTTAAACAAAATTAAAATATCTTTGTGGGTTCCTAAAAATATCATGGGCACCAGCGCCATCCTCTTGTGTCAGCCCCGTTCTCCACGAGGTGGCAGGCAGCATATTCTTAGTGCTGTTTAAACCTGCATGCCCACCTGCTTTTAGTGGAATTCTGTTTGAGTTGTAAAATTCTTGAGTGTTGTCTCTCTCTGTATGCCCAAGAGTGTACTAGGTGCCTTGAGGGTCATTGCGTGGTGGCAGCAGGTGATCAGACTGAACATGTGAAATGACTTAGACACATACTGTGCCTGGAGTGTTCACTATGTGCCGAGTGCCTTAAACATATCACCTAAGTTTCAGAGCAGCTAATATCCATGCTGTACCTTGGAGAACACCAGAGCTGAGGAGGCGACCTCATTTTCTCACCTCCCAGGAGAAGAGTTAGCAGATCTGGAATCTGAACCCCAGGCCTGTCTGATCCTCTCCACAGGCAGTGACAGGATATACGATGAGATCCCTGCCTAGATATATATTTCCAAACATATGTTACACTACCAGAGCTACCAGGGGCAAGACGTCTGGGAGAGCTGGAGGGTCTTAGTGAGGAGAGAGGCTGAAGCCTGGCTTTGGAGCAACAGTCGTTGCAGAGAGATGAGATGGCAGGGAAGCGCCCGTAAGGCCACAGAGATGTGGAGGGGGTGCTAGGGTCTGCTGGTTCAGGGCATCATGAGGAGACACCCCCAGTGGGGAGGAACTCAAGGTTCGGAAGCAGAGGGTGGTGAGGCCGAGTATGGCTGTAGGGAGTGAGGGACTTGGGCCCAGTCTGATGTTCAGTGAGACCTTCTTTGTTTCCTTCCTAAAGTGAAGTGAAGTCGCTCAGTCGTGTCCGACTCTCTGTGACCCTGTGGACTGTAGCCCACCAAGCTCCTCTGTCCATGGAATTCTCTAGGCAAGAGTACTGGAGTGGGTTGCCATTTCCTTCTCCAAGGGATCTTCCCGATCCAGGGATCGAACCCAGGTCTCTCACATTGCAGGCAGACGCTTTAACCTCTGAGCCACCAGGGAATAGTCCTGAATCATTAATAATTTAGTCAAGTTTTCTCCATCCTCCTGCCTCAGTTCCTCATCTATCAAATGGAAGTGATGAAGCTTGCCCTGCCTTCTCAGAGAGGTCAGGAAGCTCAAATGACTGTCAGTCTCACAGGGATGGGGAGCCTGTGCCTGATTCAGGCTGTAAGCCGGGGCCCTGGGTGCTCAGCACACATTTGGTGAAGGCATGGCGGCATACCCACAGATCTCTTGAAAAATCACAACAGAAGACAGCATGGCTGGAGAAAGAGCTCTGAGCCAGAAGAGGGCGCTCTTCAGTGAAACAAAGTTTGATGTAAGAAACCCTCAGGATCTTTCTGCAGGATTGGGGATTGAGAATCTGCAATCCCTAGGCTTTGCAGCCATGGACAGAGGAGCCTGGTGGGCTGCAGTCCATGGGATCGCTAAGAGTTGGACACGACTGAGCGACTTCACTTTCACTTTAGGATTTAGGAGGTCAAGTCATTCTATTCTAAATTCTTATATCTAAACCTACCTTCACTCTAGTATCCTAACTAGGAAAAGAAGCTAAAATGTAGTTTCTCTACTTCACGTTCTCTTAATGCTTTTGGCACTTAGTAGAGATGTCATTATTTTTATTTGGAAAGTCAGAGCTTAAAAGAGCAACCGCCTATTAGATCTCATGATTTTGTGGGTCAGGAATTAAGACAGGAATTGGCTGGGAAATTCTTCTGTTCAGTGTGGCAAAGATGGATGTCCTCGGTGGTATTCAGCTGGGGGATGGGCTGGCCTGGAGGGTCTGAGATGGCTTTATTCATATGACACATATGTTATTTAACATTTTATGTGGTTAATATATGGCTCCTTCACCAGTCCAGAAGCTACCAAAGGATGGGAACTGTGTTTATTTTTTGTCCATCATTTTATCCTTAGTGGCTGGCACAGTGCCTGGCCAGCTTAGTAGACAGCATTCGTTAAATGAATCAATGATGTAATTCTTTTATAAAAAAATAATTTTTGGTGGCACGGGGTCTCTGTTGCTGTACATGGACTTTCTGTAGTTGCAGCAAGTGGGAGCTACTCTGTTGCGGTGCTAGGGCTTCTCATTGCGGTGGCTTCTCTTGTGGAGCACAAGCCAGGCTCTAGGTGCCTGGGCTTCAGTAGTTGTGGCAAACCAGCTCAGCTGCTCCAAGGCACGTGTCATCTTCACGGATCAGGTATCAATCCAGTGTCCCCTGCACTGACAAGCAGATTTTATCCACTGTACCACCAAGAAAGTCCATGTAATTCATTTTTTTTTTTTTTTTGCCACAGGCTTGTGGGATCTTTGTTCTCTGGCCAGGGATCGAATCCAGGGCCCTGGCAGTGAAATTGCCGAATAGCAGTGAAATCCCAACTACTGGGACTGTCAGGAAATTCCCAGTGATGTTATGCTTATAAAAAGTGTCAGGATCCTTGAGAAAAAGGCACAGGTAGGAGTTAATGATGATGATGATAGTAGCTCAGCAAGTGCCAGGACTCAGCTAAATACTGGCCAACCTTCCTGGTTGGCATTATTTACCCCCATTTTACAGATGAGGAGCTGACATGCCTTCAAAGGCTGAAACAAGAGATATGTTTTATGTCACAAATGAGATGACCCACGGTAAACTCAGGTGCCCTGGAGGTCAAGCAAGTTATTAAAAGGAGTCATTTGAGAGATAAAGACCAGGGGATGAAACAACCAAAGGCTATCAGGTATGTTTTCAAATTAGTTCAAACAATGTTCCAGATCCCTGCTTCTACATTATCCAAATAACAGAGGCAAAACCTTTCCCCGTGATGAGGCGAAGATTCACTTGGGTGTCTATCATCACATTCACTTAAACTGTTCCTCAAAATCCACATGATTGTTTCTTCTTCATCCTGGATTTATTCATTTTTGTTGTTTCTGCACAGCTAGAATGTTCTGCCAACATGTTGTAACACTTCCTTCATTTGATCAAAGAACAGGTTGGCCTGTCATCGTGAGCATAGCATCACAAAGCAACATGGGTTAGTAACAGTGCCCTTGACTGAAATTGCCAGCGGGGTCAGAGTATTAGTGGATTATCTCAGGCCCAGGCTTCTTGTGGGCTCTGTCTTGCAGGAAGGCCTCTTGTAGATCTTGTTACTATGACGGGGAATACCCCAGGTTGCCAGGAAATTCCTGTCAGGGCAGGCTACTGACTTCCCTGCACCCCAGGGATTCTGAGCCCAGCCCCCTGAAGCCAATCAGCAAAAGAGATGCCTCAAACTGACATGCAAAACGAAGCCCGACAAAAGCAGCTGGAGCCCAAACAGACTTGGGTGAGGGTGAGAGGGGAGTCAGGTTTGGCGTCATCCAGGCTCTGGGCCAGGCCGTTGTCATAGTGACAGCCAGCCGGTTTACCAGTGGGCAGCGGGGCCAGTTCTCTGCAGGGGGAGGCCTGAGTAGGGGGCTCCCCCGGGGGGTGCTGTGCTTCTCCAAGTAATAGGAACCTGCGGAAAAGGCGTGGTCCCTTCCAGAGAGAGGCATCTTCTTGCAGCAGCCAGGCAGGCTGCCTGGGGGTGTGGGACGGCGGTGGTGGCAGTGGGCTCAGAGAGGCTGGCCAGCCTCAAAGGGAGGGAGGTGGCCACTGAATCAGCAAAGAGGCCTCTGGGAAGGCTGGAAGGCTTTCTGGGCAGAAAGGATTTACAGCTGTGTTAGCTTTCTGGGCAAAACATGAATTGAAGTAGATCACAGAGTTCTTTAAAACAACAACAACAACGAAAAAAAAACCACACACACACAAAGAAACGATACATACACAAGAGTGGCCAGTGGAGAAGAGAAAGGCTTTGGGAGGCTCAGAGGTGGCACATAAAAGTGTTTTATGTTCTTCTCTGGGAGCTTTTTATCATTTTCTTTTTCTTCAGTTCTGATGATCACAATTTAAGTCATTATCTGCAGGAATGAACAGCTTTCAATGAAAACAAAACATAAGAAAACCTCTGTTGTGTCGGGCAGGGCTGAAAAGATGTTCATGTCCATGACAGTGAATTACTTCAGGGTAGAGAAGAGACTCCCTTTCTGGCTAAAGTGTGACATCAGCTAAAATAAATGCAATGGAGGAAAGAATCTTGGTACCTTCCTCCAGACATCTTGCTGCAAAAGTGTCTATCATACGAAGTACTGTATGATTCCTCTCCTGTGAGGTGTTCAGAGCAGTCACGTCATAGAGACAGAGTAGAAGGGTGGTCGTCAGGGGCTGGGGGGCAGGAGATTGGGAGTCAGTGGTTTCATGGAGGATGGAGCTGCAGTTTGCGAAGATGGAAAGAGCTCCGGAGATGGGTGCTGACGGCATTTGGCCAAGGAGGTACTGAAGGCCATTGAACTGCACACTTTAAAGTGGTCAGGATGGCAAGCTCTGTGTTATGCAGGTGTGTGTGTGTTAGTCACTTGGTCATGTCCAACTCTTTGTGACCCCATGGACTATAGCCCACCAGGACCCTCTGTCCATGGGGATTTTCCAGGCAAGAATACTGGAGTGGGTTGCCATTTCCTTCTTCAATGTTATGCATATTTGACCATATATATATATATATATATATATATATATATATATACATTTTAAACTGTCTGTCAAAGACTGTCTCCTTGTTGTACCTGGTAGTGGCATTCGCTTGGAGGCTTGTTGGCTCAGCTCTCTGAGCCTTTGCTGTGTCATCCATTAAGGAGACATATCCATCTTCAGCCAAAAGGGAAGAATGGACATGAAGGCATTTAGCAAACAGAAATCCACCACAAGGACATGAAATGTGATTAAGATATTATTTCAAAAATCATTTTTAATGTATACAAATGCCAAGGGCAAGTTGAAAGGAGAAAGGGGGAACCTTGAGGAAACTAAGGAAAGAATTATATTTGGCAGTTAGAGGAACTGGAAGAAAGCCCAAATATTTTAGGAGAGGAGAAGAGAATTTGGGGCTCATTCTCAGAGGCCAGAAGGTATGACCAATTTGGACGGTCACAGCAATTTATAATACTTCTCCCTTTTGCTCTGCTTAAATTGAGAAACCAGTTAAGCCCACCCATCAGGAGGAAATGAAATGAAACTGTCAAAACATCACCTCTCAAATTTCTTCTCTAAGGGAAATGGTGCAGTTACAACACAATGCTGGGTGGGAGATTGTGGGATCTTGAACCCAAACACGTGGTGGAACTGAAGTCACAGAGAGTCCCAATAACTGTCAACAACTTACTCAAAGCAACTTTTTTCTTCCATTTAAAGAAATACACTTTTCACCACCATTACCACTTACCCAATATATGTCTTATTAGCATAAATTAGCATGTGCCAGGCACTAATGTAAACTCGGTACGTACATTTTCTTTTCATTTGTTGTAAGAACCCGGCAAAGCAAATCTTTTTATAGATAAGAACTTGAAGCTTATGTCTGGAATCTGTTCTTTCTGGTTCTTTATTTCCTCATCTATAAAGTGAGAATAAAGTTATAGCTAGAGAAGAGTAGCGGCTTGCCTCAAACCACACAGTGGGAGGTCGTGATGTCAGGATTTGAGCTCCCATTCATTTGACCCCAAAGCTCTGCACTGGAATACACTGAAAAGTCGTGATTGCTGAGAAGCTTATGAAACAAAAGTGGTAATGAATAGTTTGCTCTGAGAGCAACTAGAACAAGGAATTGGTAAATTGCTTTTTTGTGACATTGTGTGATATCACTTCAACATAGGAGGAAGAGCCATGAGCATTGTGGGTTATCAGGGATGTGACTCTAATGTTGGATGAAACCACCAAGCACAGAATATGAAACAATGCTTGGCTGTGTTATGTATGTGTGTGTCATGTGTCTTTCATGTTTTGTTTCATGTATATTGTATGGTGCACGGGTCATGGATGTATTGTGTCTTCAGTCATTTGTGTTGTCTGTGTGTGTATGTGATGAGTGTATTATGTGTAAGTGAGGGAAACTTGCATGATACCCAATTTCTTTAACACTGAAGACAAGACATTCCAACAGCCAGCACAAACTTGGTGCTCACTCTGAGCCAGGCGCTGTTCTTATTGCTGTGCATATAATAACTTGTTCATCCTCACAACAGTCCTTTGTGGTAGCTGGTAACATATCCTCATTTTATGCAGGAGGATCGGAGGCATAGAAAGATCAATCAAGTTGCTCCAGACCCCCTGGAGAGTAAGAAGTGGAGCTGGGATTTGAACTCAGGGAGACTGGCTTAAAATTCTGTGGTTTTTTAAATTCTTTCCTTAATTGGTGTCCCCAGATCACCACATGAGAATGGATAGATTCTCTGGATGGAGAGCCTGTGGACAATGTGACACACATGGCCAAGATAATCTAATGGCTAAATCAAATGTTAGCCAAGGTGAACCTACTATTTCTGGCCTTGTTGTGTTATGTCTGATTCCTATCAATTTAATAATTATTAAAAATTGAAATTAAAAGATGCTTGCTCCTTGGAAGAAAAGCTATGACAAACCTAGACAGCATATTAAAAGCAGAGACATTACTTTGCCAATAGAGGTCCATCTAGTCAAAGCTGTGGTTTTTCCAGTAGTCATGTATGAATGTGAGAGTTGGACCATAAAGAAAACTGAATGCTGAAGAACTGGTGCTTTTGAACTGTGGTGTTAGAGAAGACTTTTGAGAGTCCCTTGTACAGCAAGGAGATCCAACAGTCAATTCTAAAGGAAATCAGTCCTGAATATTCATTGGAAGGACTGATACTGAAGCTGAAGCACCAATACTTTGTCCACCTGATGTAAAGAGCTGACTTATTTAAAAAGACCCTGATGCTAGGAAAGATTGAAGGCAGGAGGAGAAGGGAACAACAGAGAATGAGATGGCTGGATGGCATCTTGGACTCAATGGACATGAGTTTGAGCAAGCTCTGGAAACTGGTGATGGACAGGGAAGCCTGGCGTGCTGCAGTCCATGGGGTCACAAAGAGTCGAACATGACTGAGCAAATGAACTGAACTGAACTGAAGAATTGAAAGGATGGTTGAAAAAATCTTATAGACAAAATGGTTTCATTGATTTGTTCCTTCTAAAATTGGGGGCTGCCTGGAGATGATCAATATCTATGGATAAGATGTTCTCTAGGGTAAGAGAATAGTCTGTGATTTCTTTGAGATAGGATGGCATTTCCCCTCTTGCCTTTCTCCAACTGTCTTCCTGGGGCCTGTCACTATCAAGTTGAGAACAGTAGAAAGGAGTCTTTGGTAATGCCCATCAAGGTGGAGAAAGAGTCTGAGCCTGTTACTGTAGCAACATAAAGGAGATGATTAATCATCCATTCATCTAGCCATTAATCCATCCAGCAAACTCTCAGTGATGAATGAGATAAAGTAGTTCTTTTCATGGAGGATCTATTCCAGTGGAGAAAAGAGACTTCAAACAAATGAATAAACAACAACAACAAAAATACATGTCCAGATGGAGATAAGGCTATGAACAAAATAAAGCAGGAAAAGAGGGGAGTGACTAGAGTGGGAGTGCAGGCATATTTTAGATAGTGTGGCCATAGACCATTATCTGAGGCTCTGCAAAGAGATTAATCCACTTGCACAAAGAATCTGATTATCTTATACGTCTGCATCCCAAGCCCAGACCCCAGTCTCAGTGGGACTGCTTTCTTCTTGTTCACCTTTTCCCACAGGATCTGATGGCTCCCTATTTCCCTAAAGCTTTAGCAGTGGAATGGAGGTAGGTCATGGACATTTTAGGAAGGAGAGAAGGGCAAGGTGAAGCCAGATCCTGGGGAAGGAATAAAGAGTTTCAAGGACGTGGAGACCCCTGGGATGAAGAACGCAGTGAATGTTCATTGGTTACCTACTCAGTATCCACTCCTCTTCTCCCCACTTCCAAAGAGCATCCAGATTCTCCTTCTGAGTTTGGGTGGGATGTCAAGAGGGTTTCTGATTGTTTGAAGCCAATCTGGAGAATATCAATCCTTTTGCCTCCATGACTGGTTCAGATGGAAGGGTGTATTGTGACACTTGAGTTTTCTGATGGATGTGGCAGTGAAATTCTCTCCTCTCCTGCTATAGACACGGATACAGGTAGCTGTATGTCCATCTTGTGACCTTGATGGAAGTCATCCTGAGGACAAGGCTACCACATGGCAGAAAGCATAAAACCCATAGCACTGGTTTTTCCCTATGTGAATCAGTTTGTTGTGAACTCCAGTACTGGCCACCTGATGCAAAGAACTGACTCATTTGAAAAGCCCCTGATGCTGGGAAAGATTGAAGGCAAGAGAAGGGGATGACAGAGGATGAGATGGCTGGATGGCATCATCAATGAAACAGACATGAGTTTGAGCAAGCTCTGGAAGTTGGTGATGGACAAGGAAGTCTGGTGTGCTGCAGGCCATGGGGTCGCAAAGAGTCGGACACGACTGGGCGACTGAACTGAACCAGTTTATTCAAAACATTAGTATGCTTGTTGTTTGCTAAGCACTCTTCTACATGCTTACGGAAAATTTCTGTCTGATTTTTGCTGGCTTTTCTTTGACTAGCATGGGAGGAGTGGTGGGCAGATGACCATCAGAGTCAGACTGCTTGGGTTGAAATCCTGGTTCCACCACTCCCTGGCTGTGTGACATCAGGCAAGTTATTTAACCTCTCTGTGCAACAGTTAACACATGCAAAAGGAGGTAATTGTAGTGTCCACCTCAAAAAATTGTTGTGAGGATTAAATGGGTTAAGGTGAAGGGTGTAGGATGATACCTGGTTTGTGATGTGCCACTTGATCATGGTTTTGGTGTGGAGGACTTATCTGTCCCGCTGCTGGCGGTGCTCCGTTGCCAGTCCTTTACGAGGATTGCCCCTGTTGAAGGTGATCGTGTCACTCAAGCCCATGATCTCTTCAGGGGATCTTCTTGCATTCAAGGACTGACCTATGAGATCTATAAAGGCTGGATCCCTTGCCGCCACTCAGGACAACTCTAAAAGGACACCCCAGTTCTAGAGCTCTGGAAGGTGGATGAAGGCCTTTGTTGGCTTTCCATCTCAGCTCTGTTTCTCCCTCCGTCCAGTCCTGCTTCATTTCCTTCCCCCTTCTGCCGATGTTGATCCAAACGGCACGTCCTCTGTGTGGTCTCAGAGTTTGCTTCCTGGAACCCAACCTATGACTTGATCAATGTTAACTGGTATCATCATCATCCAAGAGCAGCCTAAGGGAGAGAGGAAACAAGAGAAAGAGTGCAAAGGGGAGAGGCTTCCCTTCTAACTGGGGGAGGCTGGCCATATACAGGGTGCAGTGTACAATGGGCAGAACAAAGACCCCACACCTTCTTTTTAATTGAAAAGAAGGTTGATACACAATGTTCTGTTAGTATCAGATGTACAGCAAAGTGATTCATTTATACATATATATCCGTATGTATTTCCTTTTCCAGATTCTTTTCCATTATGGGTTATTATGACTCTGTACTTTTTTGAAGAGCTAGATAAGTAGTTCAATATAGTTTGAGAAGTGGGGGTCCTTCCTAAATCTCCATCTCCAGTGACTTCTGTGCGCATTGGGGTTGATGACTTGAACCTGAAGTAAAGCTCTGTGTATGAACTCGACTGGCCAGCATTGAGATTTTTATTTCTTAATGGGCTGTATCAACCCCTCTCCTCTGATTTTAAGGAGTAGTAAACTCTTGAGAGTCCCTTGGACTGCAAGGAGATCCAACCAGTCCATTCTAAAGGAGATCAGTCCTGGGTTCATTGGAAGGACTGATGCTAAAGCTGAAACTCCAATACTCTGGCCACCTCATGCGAAGAGTTGACTCATTGGAAAAGGCTCTGATGCTGGGAGGGATTGGAGGCAGGAGGAGAAGGGGATGACAGAGGATGAGATGGCTGGATGGCATCACCGACTAGATGGACGTGAGTTTGAGTGAACTCTGGGAGTTGGTGATGGACAGGGAGGCCAGGGCGTGCTGCGGTTCATGGGGTTGCAAAGAGTCAGACACGACTGAGCGACTGAACTGAACGGAACTGAACAGGGCTATACTCTTACCTTGCCATTCAGTTTCAGGCTGTGGCTCTTCTGGGAATTTGGCAAGTGCTCTTCATATACAAGGCTTCCCTGGTGGCTCAGATGGCAAAGAATCTGTCTGCAATGTGGGAGGCCTGAGTTTGATCCCTGGGTCAGGAAGATCTTCTGGAGAAGGGGATGGCAACCCACTCCAGTATTCTTGCCTGGAAACCCCCCACAGACAGAAGAGCCTGGCACACAGGGTCGCAAAGAGTCAGACATAACTGAGTGATTTTCCCTTTCTTCACATATAAAAGCTCTGTGATGGGGGCCCAGCTGAAAAGGGACAGAGGCTCCTGGTTTTAAAGCTGCATGGGGGCAGGATACTGCGTTCTTAAATCTGGAGAGACATTAGGATCCTGGTGTTCACAGTCTGAATCTGGCAAATAGAAGCTGGGATTTAGCCCTAAATCCTGTCCAGAGATTTGCAGGAGGAGGAAGCCTGTGTCTGTCCTCCAGCTTTTTAAGTCAAGTGAAGGTGGTGCAGGAAAGCAGACTGGCTGTGCTCTTGTTTAAATGTTAATAGATTCGATTGAAATGCACAATCAGCATTCAGAGGGCCCACCGAGAGCAAGCACTGTTTTCATGCCAGCGCCTGTGAAAGGGAGACAGAGAGAGAGAGAGAGAGATGGTAGGAAATACAGAGACAAGACTACAGGCTCCCTACCATTTGTAGGGGAGATAAGCCATGTTCCCAAATAACATGTCGCATGGCACAATGGTGTGTGTATCCATTTTAGAACCAGACAGACCATGTTCAGATCCTGAAGCCCAATTCTGTTACTGAAGAATGTAGTTTTGTATTAGGAGTGATACAAAGAGCAATGGGAACCAATGGGTAGGAGGTGGTAATTCTGAAAAAAGGAACTGTCTTGTCTTTGCTGTGTAGTTTAAGAATATTCAACTCTGCTACAGAAAACTAGAGACGTTCTGTATAGTAGTAAGTCACTTATGAGTTATCTTAGACACAGAGAGAATAAACAGAATGTATATGTGTTGAATATAGATAAAATGGTGAAAGAAATGAGAGTGTTACTTATCAACAGAGGAATGAAAAGACTGGAGTGGGTTGCCATTTCCTTCTCCAGGGGATCTTTACAACCAGGGATCGAAACGGCATCTCTCGCATCTCCTGCACTGGCAGGTGGATTCTTGACCACTGGACCACCTGGGAAGCCCACCAATAAAAAGACCAACTAAACCTTAAATATTTACAAGGCTTGGCTCATGTCTTCTCTAGATGGAAGCAGTGTTACTCTCAAGATGGCTGTCCAACTGTGACACTCATTATGTCCAAGAAACATAGATAAAATCCCTAACTGCTCAGCAGATTAACTGGGGTGCTGCAGTGTGAGCAGGGGTACCTGCCCCTGCATCTTCCCGACAGAGGCAGTTTATGCCTTGGTTCCATATGCCATCCTCCAGCTGATCGCCTTGGCTTGGCCTTACCTCTGAACCCTTAGCTGCACCATGAGTGAAGAAGGCTGCTATGGCAGAGAAAGGACGAGATATGTGGATGTGTGTTACCCAGGATTCAGGTAGGTGATCCTTTTACCTGCTGGCACTTATCCTAAGTGTGTTTCCCTGACCCTTGCTTCTCACTGTGTTTTATATATTTATTTATTTTGGCTGCGCTGAGTCTTCGTTGCAGCGCACGGGCTCCCTCATTGTGACCTTCGGGCTTCTTTAGCTGTGGTACGCAGACTTAGCTGCCACATAGCATGTGGGATCTTAGCTCCCTGACCAGGGATCGAACTCGCATCCCCTGCACTGGAAGGCGGATTCCTAATCCCTAGACCACCAGGGAAGTCTGCTCACTGTGCTTTAAATTGATTAAATAAATTAAGTGATTCAAGCTTCTTAATTTGGTCTGCAAACCTTCCTGCCCTGTGACCTCTGAGGTTGCCTGCCTGGAGGTAAATTGGTGGCTACCCTCGCCTCAAGGTAACTTCCCAGATGACAGGAGAGCCTCAGGTGAGGCTTTCTGGGAGCAAAGCCCGATCGAAGGATTCTTGTGGGAGCGATTTTCGAGGGGGTTCTCTCTAGAGAAACGTCTCTGAGAAAGTGAGGCAAACAGGATAGGTGAGGGGAAGAGAGGCCAGGCAAAGATGAGGTTCTGCTGAGGCATAACAGGAGCTCCGGAGTGGGGCTGGCACCGCAGGTTTGCCCTCCCCTGGAGACAGAGGGCCAGTCTTTTGTGCCTTGCACCAGGGGATGGGGTGCCAGCCTAGAAAGAGGGATTTGGGTAGGGCACCGGCAGCATCTGCTACAGGTGATCAGCCCAGGTGAGTCACAGGGTGAGGGAGGAGAAAACTTAGTCGGTTGGGAAAGTAGGGGAGAAGGGTTTAGAAACACAAAGTGCAATGTGACTCGGAGGTTCTGAAAGCCAGAGCAAGAAGTTAAGATCTGATTCCATGGGCAGGGAATCAGGAGCCACATATGTGCTCTCGAGCACATGTGTGGAGCAGAGCTCGGAAGAGTCATACGGCGGTGGCATGTATTGGGAGGAAACTGACGGCAGAGTGAGCAGCTGGGCCTGGCTGGGCAGTTGTATAGGTAACTTGGAGCATCTTTCTCCTCTGTGGCCTTTGGACAGCTCTATATACTCAGAAGGCTACATCCCAGGGTCTAATCTTGCAGCCATCTCCCTGGCCTCAGTTTTACAGAGTCTCTTAAGAATCAGCCTTGCCTGGAAGGAAAAGGAACTTGGTGCCAAAAGCCCCAGGAGGTTGAGCCTTCCTAAGCCAGATGGGTAAGGAGGGGGAGAGCTACCTTGCTGAAGGCAATGCCTAGAGAAGGACATCTCATAGAAAGCTCTACTGGCTGGCTGCAGAGGGCTGACTAATGCTGGACTTGTACAAACCGGCCTGGCTCCAAGTGGGGTGACTTGGTCAGGGCTTTTAAGCCTTTGGCTTTTATCCAAGACACTGCAGCCACCTAGGTCAGTGGCAGGCCGAAGATTCTTGGCCTCAGACCAAAAGTCACCCTCCATTCAATGATCCTTCCTCCCTGCAGAAGTTTGGACTATCCATCAAAGCCTTAAGGATAGTGGTTCTTAAACTTCAGCATGAGAAACACTACCTGGAGTGCTTTCTAAAAGCACAGATGTCTGGACCCCGCCTGCAGAAATCTGGATTCAGTAGGTCTGGGGCAGTGGTGAGGGATTTGCATTTTAAACAAGTATTCTGGTGACTGGGAACAGGTGGTCCAAGCATCATAACGGGGGATAGGGAAAACCCAGCATTCATTTGCTCAGGAAACACAACAGCCTTGTGAAGTAGGCAAAATTATTTTCATTATTTTCTGTTTATAGATGGATAAAGTGAAAGTGAAAGTGAAGTCGCTCAGTCGTGTCCGACTCTTTGCGACCCCGTGGACTGTAGCCCACCAGGCTCCTCCATCTATGGGGTTCTCCAGGCAAGAATACTGGAGTGGGTTGCCATTTTCTTCTCCAGGGGATCTTCCTGACCCAGGGATTGAACCCAGGTCTCCCACATTACAGGCAGAGGCTTTAACCTCTGAGCCACCAATTAGGTTCAAAGGGTTTTACTAAACTGTTCAAGGACTCAGAACTAATAAATGACAAAGATCAGGATTCCGATCTATGTGAGCTCTTGAAAAAGAGTAATGGGAGATCTAGCTGACTGCAAACATATGCAGGCTTGCACCCTAATACCTCCCCATATAAGCCCACTGTAGCCAGGCCAATGGTATCAGTTAGGAACAGGCTGGGGGGTTGTTGCAGTGTGTGAGCCAGCAAGTTCATTTCTTGCTCACATTACATGGCCATTCAGACCAGCAGGGGGCTCTGTTCCATTCAGTCCCTTAGGGGACACAGGCTGCTGAAGACTCTGGTTTGACATGCTCAGAGGCGAGGAGAGAGGACACTGGCTATTGAGACATGCATTTCTGTCTGGAAGTGACATGGGTGCCACCGCTGCTCAGATTTCATTGACCAGGCAAGTCCCACAGACATGTCTGAGTTCATCAGGGTGTAGAAATATAAGCAAGTGTGTAGTTCACCAGGCCAGCCTGCTCATCAGACCCTGATATACCTTCTTTCTCATGTCTATGTATCTCTCTGAACTGTCCTGGCCCTACTTCTTGGCCAAGCTAACTGGACTCAAGGGTCTAATTCTACACTTACCTGCCTCCAGCTCTGGGCAGCCTTTCCCAGCCTACTCAGGTTGGTTTATGTGCCCCAGTGTCCAGGTCTCCAGAGGGCTAAGAAATGGAATATTTCCAGCTGTATCAGTAAACAAAGATGTCACAGGAATCAGTGATTGCAGCTCTCTAACGTGAGCCTGTGAGCCCTATGGGAACTCAGGAAGGAGGCGAATACCTGCAACCTGCAGCCTTTCCCAGCCTACTCAGGTTGGTTTATGTGCCCCAGTGTCCAGGTCCCCAGAGGGCTAAGAAATGGAATATTTCCTGCTGTATCAGTAAACAAAGATGTCACAAGCATCAGTGATTGCAGCCCTCTAACGTGAGCCTGTGAGCCCTAAGGGAACTCAGGAAGGAGGCGAATGCCTGCGACCTGTTGTTGCTGTTGTTCAGTTGCTACAGCCGTGTCTTACCTTTTGGGACCGCAGGGATTGCAGAACTCCAGGCTCCTCTGTCCTACACTGTCTCTCAGAGTTTGCTCAGATTCTTGTCCGGTGAGTCAGTGATGCTAACTGTCTCATCCTCTGCTGCCCCTTTTCTCCTTTTGCTTTCCATCTCTCCCAGCGTCACAGTCTTTTGCAAGGAGTTGGCTCTTCACATCAGGTGGCCAAACAATTGGAACTTCAGCTTCAGCAGCAGACCTTCCAATGAATATTCAGGATGGAGAAGGGAATGGCAATCCACTCCAGCGTTCTTGCCTGGCGCATTCCATGGATAGAGAAGCCTGGCGGGCTACAGTCCGTGGGGTCACAAAGAGTTGGACACGACTGAGTGACTAATACATACACAACGTTCTTTAAGAACAAACTGTCACATTCCATGTCACTTTCCACATGACTGCTGGAAAAACCATAGCGTTGACTGTATGGACCTCTGTTGGTAAAGTGATAATCTCTGCTTTTTAATATGCAGGTTTGTCTTAGCTTTTCTTCTAAGGAGCAAGAGTCTTTTAATTTCTTGGCTGCAGTCACCATCCGCAGTGATTTTGGGGCTAAAGAAAATAAAATCTGTCACTGTTTCTACTTTTCCCCATCTATTTGTCATGAAGTGATGGGACCAGATGACACGACCTTAGTTTTCTCAGTGTTGAGTTTCAGGTCATCTTTTTCACTCTCCTCTTTCACTCTCATCAAGAGGCTCTTTAGTTCCTCTTCATTTTCTGCCACTAGAGTGGTATCATCTGTATATTTGAGGTTGTTGATATTTCTCCCGACAGTCTTCATTCCAGCTTGTGATTCATCCTTCCCAGCATTTTGTACAATTTACTCTGCACATAAGTTAAATAAGCAGGGCAACAATATACAGCCTTGTCATACTCTTTTCCCAATTTTGAATCAGTCAGTTGTTCCGTGTGCAGTTCTATTAATAACTGTTGCTTCTTGATCCACATACATACAGATTTCTCAGGAGGTGAGTAAGGTGGTCTGGTATTCCCATTTCTTTAAGAATTTTCCACACTTTGTTGTGATCCACACAGTCAAAGGGGCTTCCCTCATAGCTCAGTTGGTAAAGAATCTGTCTGCAATGCAGGAGACCCCAGTTCAACTCCTGGGTTGCAAAGCTCCCCTGGAGAAGGGAACGCTACCCACTCTGGTGTTCTTGGGCTTCCCTCGTGGCTCAGCTGGTAAAGAATCCACCTGCAATGCGGGAGGCCTGGGTTCGATCCCTGGGTTGGGAAGATCCCCTGGAGAAGGGAAAGGCTACCCACTCCAATATTCTAGCCTGGAGAATTCCATGGATTGTATAGTCCATGGGGGTCGCAAAGAGTCAAACACGACTGAGGGGCTTTCACTACACACAGCCAAAAGTTTTAGCATAGTCAGTGAGCAGAAGTAGATGTTTTTCCAGAACTCCCTTGCTTTCTCCTTGATCCAATGAATATTGGCAATTTGATCTCTGGTTCTTCTTCCTTTTCTAAACTCACATTGTACATCTGGAAGTTCTAGGTTCACAAACTGCTGAAGCCTAGCTTGAAGGATTTGAGCATAACCATGCTAGCATGTGAAAGGAGCACAAATGTATAGTAGTTTGAACATTCTTGGCATTGCCCTTCTTGGGGATTGGAATGAAAGCTGACCTTTTCCAGTCCTATGGTCACTGCTGAGTTCTCCAAATTTGCTGACATATTGAGTGCAGCACTTTGACAGCATCATCTTTCATGATTTTAAACAGTTCAGCTGAAATTCCATCACCTCCACTAGCTTTGTTCGTAGTGATGCTTCCTAAGGCCCACTTGACTTCACTCTCCAGGATGTCCGGCTCCAGGTGAGTGATCACACCATTGTGGTTATCTGGGTCATGAAGACCTTTTTGTACAGCTCTTCTGTGTATTCTTGCCACCTCTTCTTAATCTCTTCTGCTTCTGTTCGGTCCTTATTGTCCTTAGTGGTGCTCATCCTTGCATCCTTGGAACTGTGCTTTCAGGTGAGTGTTGAGTATATGTTTCCCTTTCTCCCTTGCCTTTTGCTTTTCTTCTTTCCTCAGCTATCGGTAAAACCTCCTCTGATAACTACTTTACCTTCTTGTGTTTCTTTTTCTTTGGGATGGTTTTGGCCACTGCCTCCTGTACAATGTTACGAATCTCCATCCATAGTTCTTCAAGGACTCTGTTTATGAGAGCTAATCTTCTGAATCTATTTGTCACCTCCACTGTATAATCATAAGGAATTTGATTTAGGTCATACCTGAATGGCTTAGTGGTTTTCCCCTACTTTCTTCAATATAAGCCTGAATTTTGCAATAATGAACTCATGATCTGAGCCAAAGTCTTTTTATTGCTGACTGTACAGAGCTTCTCTATCACTGGCTGCAAAGAACATCATCAATTTGATATAGGTATTGACCATCTGGGGATGTCCATGTGTACAGTCATTTTTTGGGTTGTTGGAAAAGGGTGTTTCCGATGACCAATGTGTTCCCTTGACAAAACTCCGTTAACCTTTGTCCTGCTTCATTTTCCACTCCAGGGTCAAACTTGCCTGTCACTCCAGATATCTCCTGACTTCCTACTTTTGCATTCCCATTTCCTATGATGAAAATGATATCTTTTTTGTTGTTAGTTCTAGAAGGTGTTGTAGGTCTTCATAGCACCGTTGAACTTCAGCTTCTTCGTCATTAGTGGTTGGGGCATAGACTTGGATTACTGTGATGTTGAATGGTTTGTCTTGAAAATGAACTGAGATTATTGTCTCTTTTGAGATGCATTTCAGACTCTTTTTGTTGACTGTGAGGGCTACTCCATTTCTTCTAAGAAATTCTTGCCCACAGCAGTAGATATAATGGTCATCTGCTATCTAGCAGCCATTCAGATCACAATCACTCCCTATGGTGAGCCCTGAGGAGAGGAAGCTCAGGATGTAAAAACACAGGGTACTGGGCCCAGATAGCTGAGGTGCATATGAAAGGAATGATATCAGTGAGCCCAGATTCTTGTACCTTCCTACATGTAGAAAAGCACTAAATTCCTTAATTTGGGATATCTGGTTTTCCTTAATGATAATCTTCTGATGTTCAGACTCTCTGACCTTTGTTGCAAAACTTCTATGTAATTTGGCTCCTCCCCTTATCTCCTTGGAGCAGTTTTTTTTTCAGAGTTACTTCAGATGCTGTCTTCTGGGTTTTAAGTCCTAAATATTTCTGCTGAATAAAAACGTAACTCTTCACTTTTAATTAGGTTGAGAATATTTTTTAAGCCCACAGGGCCCTGGGCTGATCCCCATTAGGGTGTATGTCATATTGCATCACAATTGTTTCTTGTCTGTCCCTCAGCCGACCGGGTAAAGGGCTCCAGAGAGATGGGGAGTGTAGCAGTGACAGGCCTGGGTGCTCCAGCCCCTGGAATGCAGGAGGCCTGCGGAGCTCAAGGGCGGAAGATCGGAGTGATGAAGAGTTCTGTTCTGGCTGGCAAGAGCTACCTTCCATTCCCTACAGGAACAGGATTTCAAGGGGCTTTAGAAAATGGGGAAGAGGAAGGCATGGACTGTATGACTGCAGAATGAGCCAACCACAGATGGGGAAGAAAACCCCCTGCAGAGGGAGTGGGCTTTTTCCAAGGATTCACTGCCCATCAGGGAAAGACTCGCCTCAAACCCAGGTTAGTCACCGCCCGGAGCTGGCCGCGTCACCCCAGGGTGAACTTCGAGTCCAAGGGGAGGGCAGGTGGCCGCTGGGGGAAATGCTTGCCGTCCTGCCTCTGGGGCCCCTGATGCCCATGAAAGGGCATTGTTAGCAGAGGGCCAGGTGTCCTTGGCTCTCTCAGAGGAGGCTTCCTGAGTCCTGCCACGCAGGGACATCGACCCGACTCTGAGGTGGGACTCTGCAAGGTCTGGGTCACCGTGCTCACACCCGGAGTAATCACAGAAAAGAGGCAAAGACGCTGGGACTGTACCTGGGAGTGAAGCACGTGGCCTTGAGCTGTACGAGGCAGAGGCCCCACTGCCCTCCCCTTCTTCCCCCTTCCCACCTCAGGCTTTGGGCTCTGGGGGCATGAGCCATTTTTAGTTCTCAGGGTACCTCACTCTCTCTCACTTCTGGGCCCATGTGTGCTTTAACCTCAGTATGAATCTTGGCCTCTTCATTTATTTTTCCATAAGAAACTAAGCTCTTCAATGTTTTGTCTCTACGCGATATGGCTTTCCCTGAAACTTGAGGGAGGCAAGGGTTCTAGGGCAGGTCCGCAGCACTCAGCTTGCCCCTTCTTTTCCCTCCTCCCACCTCCCTACCTGGATTCCTTGGGAACCCCCAGTCTCCCTCCACCCCTCCTGCAGAGTAACTCTCCCTTCTCCAAAGCCTCAGGGCACCCTAGACTCAGAGATGCACCTCGACCAGACCTGCGAGCCTGTCTTCCTTGCCTTGCTCCCCACCCCAATCCACCTCCCGGATTCACACACTTGGTATTTTCTGCCTCTTCCCCCTGAACTGTAAATGCGATGAGTGCAGCATTCTTTCTGCTCTGTTTCTAGTGTGAAACTCAGGACCCAGGACAGTGTAAGTGGCTGCACAGTCATCGCTTGAGGAAGGCTTGTCGACTGACTTACAGCCTGAAATAATAAAGGCTCTGTTGTCAGAAGTAACCGGCACTGCACCGTCCCAAGCTGAGAAGCAGTGCTGCGTAAGCTCAGCTCTCCCACCTGCCACTCCTTCAGCATTTGCTTTGATGCTGCCTGAGATAGAGCACACGCGCGTGGTAGCGTTCCTCTACTAGCTGTGGGATTCGAGCAAGGCTCTCAGCTTGCCTGAGACCTCTCGATCTGCAAGATGCAGTTTCTCAGTGCCCTCCTTCCCACCCCCTGAATCTGGGGGTGGGAGTTGGGTGGGAAAGTCTTGGGAATCTCCCACGGGCTGCTCTTCCACTTCCTCTCCTCTCCCCAACCTTCCCAGATCCGACTGCTTCCATCTGTGGAGGCCGCTCTGTAAGGGGCCCACGTGGGTCCCCCGCTTGGCTGCTGGATCTGTCTTCCTAGCTTGGAGGGGCTGGGGGAGCCACTCCTTGCTGTTGCACCTGCACCAGTCTCGAGCCGGGAAGGATGTGTATATCATGGAGAAGAGTGACTGGGGGCA
The DNA here is from genome assembly GCA_917880005.1 of Nanger dama. Lineage (NCBI taxonomy): Eukaryota > Metazoa > Chordata > Mammalia > Artiodactyla > Bovidae > Nanger > Nanger dama. The sequence continues at coordinate 16,949,819 of CAKJTW010000003.1, read as the reverse complement.
GGAGGGCTGGGTTTGGCCTCAGAGCAGCTGAAAATGAGATTTGAAAAGCAGCCATTTGCCCTTCTCAGGTGACCACCAGATGGATGGTGGCCTCTGAAGTCTTTCTAATCCTGAGGTCCTTGTTTGAGAACCAAGGGTGACAGCCACTGCCGGTGAAGTCAGCAGGGTTTGCTCAGCTTTGTTGAGAAACAGCTACTTCTTCCCTCCTGGGGCAATTAAGCTAGCGTACCTTTTAAAAGATTTCCTCTCATTTCAGAATGAATTGTGCTTCCAAAGGATTTCCCCCAATTTTCTTTGCGTTACAAAAGTTTACTTACAGAAAACTTTGGGAAATGTACAAAGACACAGAAAGAAATGAAAACCTCTCCTAATCACTTGTTAATATTTTGGTTTATGCCATTCCAGAATTTTTTTCTTTGTATTCCCAATCATGTATATGTATAACCATATATGTGTTTTCCACATGTACATATTGGGTCTTTTTACATCCTATTTTATAATATACTGCAAAGTCCTGGCAGGTAGTAGGCAATAAATATCACCAAGGCTAATAAGCATCACTTAGTGAGTGCGTACAATACGCCAGGAAAGATGTTAGGTGTTTTGTAAGCCTTATCCCATTTAGTCTTAATAATGATCCTGTGAAGCAGGGCCTGACCCATGTTTTAGAGATGGGAAAACCAGAGAGGCCCAGAGAGGTCTTGTATTTTTGCTAGGAACAAAATTCACACTTGTTGGTTTAAAGTGTTTTCAACAATGATTTAAGCAATGCCTTACTGCCTCCTTAGGTGAGAATTTTTACTGAGAGAGAGATGAAAACATATTCTGGTCTTGGAGGCAGGAAGTATGGCTCTGCAACTGACTTAGCTGTGTGCCTTAAAGCAAGGAACTTCACCTCCTTGACCCTCAGTTGCCTGGTCTACAAAATGGGATTTGTGTGGGGAGAAGGGTTAGTGCTGTGTCTCAGAGAGAGGAATGTTTGCTATTATTGACAGATGTTGATGGCAGTTGGAAAGACATCAAAAAAATCAAAGGCACATAACAAGAAGCTTGCTTTACAAGGCTCACTTGTGACATTTCAGGGCAAGATCAGCCAGAGTGGGGCTGGCAAAAATTGTGATATTGAATGGTGATGAGTGTCTCCCTGACCCTTGACCCAAGGCCAGGTTCACTTTCTAGGAAGGACTTATGAGCTGTAGCAGTGAGACCACTTATCAGTTTGTCTTTCAGAAAAGGTAATGTCTCAGTATGCCCAACTCCTAAAATAGCACATTTGCAGCTCTAAACTTTTTGTGGTTTAAATAAAAATCAATGGCCGGGGAGATTAGAAAGCACAGGATACCTGAATTTGAATAAATTTGAATTGTCTTGCAATTAGGGGCCTCCCAGTTTCCCTCCTTCCTTGTGGCTTATTAACTTCTCTGGGCCTCAGTTTCTCCAAGTGTCAGTACCTCCCTCTTCAAGACGATGTGGGCGCAGAAAACAATGCATGTGAAGGTTTTAGCTCAGGGTCTTGATCATAATAAATAGTACCCTTTCTGAGCCTGGATACATGAGGTGGACTAGAACAGGCTTTGGGGTGTTCTGCCCTGGTTCTGCCTGTCACCAGCCCTGTCATCCTGGGCAAGTTATTTTGCCTCTCTGAGCCTACCTCATGGGGTTTTGTATAGCTAATGTACACTAATGTATGTAACAGCTGATCCGGAGCAGACGCCCAACATCAAATACTACAATGAGGTCCTCCTTGCTGTCTCCTGGTCATATCTCTCGGCCTTTTGATCCTTGTAAAGCCTTGATTAGACACTGCCTTGTAGTGGCGTCTTTTTTTTTTTTTTTTAACTCTGGCTCATTTCATGAGGCTCAGACCTTTGAAGGCACCATCTGGGACACAGACTTCTTTAGTATTCCTTCCAGGGACTCATATATGTGCAGGCTCAATAAATCTTTGCTGCCTGGAACTGCATCTGATTGATGGCTCTTTCCCTGTTGATTTCTCAAGGTTTCTCCCAGATTGAGCTACAACCCTTGGGGAAAATTGCAGCAGCCAGCCCGAGTCCCCTGTGACCTGAGCTCTTGGCTCTGCTGAAAATGACAAATGGAGAAACTGAAGGGCCTGAGTGTCACTGCAGGCATCTGACAGCTCAGGAGACGAGCTACTCAGCCCCCCTCCCTGACCCTCCCAGCCACCTGACTCAACAGCAGTGCTGTGGCTTTGTGGGACAGCTGTGGCCTTAAATGGCACCAGAGCTTAAGATGTGTCCCCTATTTACATAACTGCTGCTTTAATGACTACAGCAGGTCCTTCTGTGGTCCCAGTAGGTTATGGGGAGAAAAAGTTAAACAAACATAAAAAGTGAGGGAGGAGGAGAGTAAGGACTTGACTGTAGATTTGTATTGTTTCCCCAGCTGAGTGTAAGTCATTAAAATGGGGAACTTCCCACCCTCCCAAACTCTGAGTTATTTCTGATAGTTTACCACTAGAAGAGGGAATTGTGCCTTGTGCTGGCATGCTCAGTCATGTCCGACTCTTTCCAACCCTATGGACTGTATGTAGGCCACCAGGCTCCTCTGTCCGTGGGATTTTCCTGGCAAGATTACTGGGGTGGGTTGCTGTTTCTCTAGGGGATCTTCCCAACCCAGCAATTGAATCCACATCTCCTGCATTGACAAGTGAATTCTTTACCACTGGGCCACCTGGGAAACCCCAGAAGAGAGACTAAAGACTAACTAAAGTAAAATAATTGACATTTGGAGTCAGGGCAGAGCTGAGGGAGTCGATATGCTAATTTGTGTATCTAAAACTGCTTGTGAATGTAGTTCTATAATTCAAGGCTGTTTATGAATACTGGGCTACTTTGTAAAACCCAAACCTTTTTTTTTTTTTTTTTTTGGGCTTGTCTGATTTTAGGGATTGTAAAGTCATCATTCATTGAAAAAATATGTATTGATCGAGGGGCTATGCTGTGTACTTAGTTACTCAGTCGTGTCTGACTCTGTGCAACCCCATGGACTGTAGCCTGCCAGGTTCCTCTGTCCATGGAGATTCTTCAGGCAAGAAGACTGGAGTGGGTTGCCATTCCCTCCTCCAGGGGATCTTCCCAACTCAGGGACTGAACCCAGGTCTCCCTCATTGCACGCAGATTCTTTACCATCTGAGCCACCAGGGAAGCCCTCGATTTCATGAATACAAGGTTTATTCATTGGGCAAATATTTGCTAAAACCCTACATGCAGGCCCTCTGTTAGGTGCTGAGGACAAAGCTATGAACAAGACAGACACTCACTCTAGCTTTGTAGACCTAGTGGGGAATAAGAGGCAGATGGATGGCCAGTCTAATACACAGTACAAAATGCTGAGGGATTTCACAGGATGCTCAGGAAGTTCTCAGTAAGAATCCCAGACCTGGACTTAGGGATTCAGAAGAAAGTGACAGCCAAGCTAAGCCTGATAGAAAAATAGGAGTCAGCCAGGTGTGGAGGCTGGTGTAGAGAGGCAGGAGGGAAAATCATTGCAGGCACAGGAGGGACCTAGTACAAAGGAACTGGAGAAGATAATCTAGGTTATGCTTCAATAAACGAAACAAAACCCTTTAACCTCTAAGTAGCTTAACACAAGAAAACTTCTCACTCAAGAGAAGCCTGATGTGAGATCAGGGCAACTGCTTTCATGGGATGACTGAGGGATCCAGGATGCTTCCATCTCAAGACTCCACCATTTCAACATATGGCTGAGGAAGAAGAAAGAGAGAGAAAAGGAGGGGAAGGGGCAGGAAGGAGAAGAAAAGGAAAGCAGAGGGAGGGAGTACGTTGGAGATTCAAGTGCTTTAGCCTAGGAGTATCCACATGACTTCTGCTCATACCTCATTGGCCAGAACTAGTCACATTGCTTCATCTAACTGCTACAGGACAAGAAATATAGGCAAACATATGTAATATTTGGTGAGTGACACTGTGCCATACAGACAGTGAAGATAGCACATTGGGAAACAGCTAGTCTTTCCAAATAGCTGGAACTTACCGTGTGCGTGTGTTCGTGCGTGTGTGTGTGTGTCTTGGGGATCGGTGAGCAGGGTTGTGGAAAGAAATTGAGGCCAGCTACAAAGGGCCTTGTAGTCCATTTTAATATTGAGGAATTTGGACTTTATGGAGACATGGAAGAATTTCATTAAGGATCATATTTGCCTTCCACAAAGATCATCTTAGAAAGATCAGCCTTTCTTATAGAGACTGAAAAGGAGGAGGCAAGATTGGGGAACAGTTAAGAAGGTTTTGCAGTTGATCAGGTAAGAGATGATGGTGCTTCAACAAGAAGGGGGCTGTGAGGATGAGAGAGGTGGGTGCATTCTCAAGAATGATGTAGGGTGTGGAATCAACAGGTGGGAGGCAGGAGAGGGGGAGGGCAAAGGGTAAAGCTCAGGTGTGTGGGTTAAGCAACTGAATGGAGAGTGATCCTGCTCATCTGCTCGGAAGGGCAGGGGAGTACATTTAGGGAAAGACAATGCGTTCAGTTTGGGAGCCCCTGGATTTTAGGGGTCTGTAGAACATCGAAGGGGAGAAGTTCAGAGGACATTCGGATCTGGATCTATGGCTCCAGTGCTTAGGAGAGTCTGGTTGGTGGTGTTAACAGGAGAGTCATGAAGATAGAGATGGTATTTGAAGTCATGACTATGGAAAGTTGAATTAAAAAAAAAAAATCCATGCTCTTGAGTAGCTAAAAGTCTAGTGTAGGGTAGGGGCTAGACATAAAAGTAATATTAGAATCCCAAGTGAATGGTATAACACTGAAGAATGTATAAGGTTCTGTGGTAGCACAAAGCCTGGAGAATCTGTGAAAGCTTGACAGCAGAGGGCAAGACTGAGTGAGAGGTAGGAGAGTCAGGGAAGGGCAGTCCACGTGGAAGGAAGAGAAGGTGCAAAGGCATGGGGATGTAAATGAAGCCTTGCCCAGCAAATCTTGGTTCTGGAGCACTCCAGTGTGCCCTCCTGAGAGGAGGGGGGCGGCAGCTGCTCTGGAGGCCTTGAGGAAACACCTGTCCTCAGCATCTCAGCTGTGTGCTCTAAGTAGGAGAGCGGCTTTATGTGGTTGAAGGGTTCAGGATAAGATTGCTGTTGTTCAGTTGCTCAGTCGTGTTTGACTCTTTGCAACCCCATGGACTGCAGCATCCAGGCTTCCCTGTCCTTTACTGTCTCCTGGAGTTTGCTCAGACTCATGGCCATGGCGTCAATGATGCCATCCAACCATCTCATCTTCTGCCGTCCCCTTCTCCTGCCTTCAGTCTTTCCCAGCATCAGGTTTTTTTCCAGTGGGTCAGCTCTTCACATCAGGTGGCCAAAGTATTGGAGCTTCAGCTTCAGCATCACTTTTCCAATGACTATTTAGGGTTGATTTCCTTTAGGATTGACTGATTTGATCTTCTTGCTGTCCAGGGTACTCTCAAGGATCTTCTCCAACACCACAGTTCGAAAGCATCAGTTCTTCGGCACTCAGCATTCTTTATGGTCCAACTCTCATATCTGTACATGACTACTGGAAAACCATGGCTTTGACTATATGGATGACCTTTGTCAGCTTTTGAATGTGATGTATTTGCTTTCCAATATGCTGTCTAGGTTTTTCAGGATAAGGTGACATCTTTAAAATATGTGAAACTTTTTTTAATCTTGGAAGTTTTCAAACATATAAAAGAAGAGAAAATAATACAGTGAACTCACATGTATTTATCATCCAGTTTCAGTAATTATTAACATTCTGCCAATCTTTGTTCATTCACTCATTTCTCTCTTTTTTGATTGTTATTGTTGTTTAGTTGCTAAGTTGTGTCTGACTCTTTGCAACCTCATAGACTGTAGCCCGCCAGACTCCTCTGTCCATGGGATTTTCCAGGCAAGAATACTGAAGTGGGTTACTATTTCCTTCTCCAGGGGATCTTTCTGACCCGGTGATCAAATCCATGTCTCCACACTGGCGGAGAGATTCTTTACTGAGCCACCAGGGAAGCCCTCTTTCTGATTACTAGAGTATCGTTGTAAATTTTCTACTATGGAGAAACACTGTGGAGAGTGTGATGAACCCTCACATACCCATTACCTAATCCCAGGAAACATCAACCCAAGGTTATCTTCTGATCTGATTACTCCCCTACAGTCACATCATTTCACCTGTAAATACTTAAATGAATATATCTCGGATAAGGACTTTAAAATATAACTGCAATATCATTATCATAAAACGAAACCTTATAAACAAAACAAAATTAAAACTTTATAAGGTAGCATTTAACAAGCTTTGAATAAATTTTGGTAAAGCTGGAAAATTCTATGACTATGCACAATTGTGCTTCAGGCAGCAATTTGGGATGTTCAGGTTGGGATAAATCTGATCTCTTCAACCAGACAGAGCACACTAGACAATCTGGGATTGGAGCTGTGGGTGTGCGTTGGGGAGAAGGAGTCAGAGTGAATTTAGGAAAATGTCAAGGTTACCGGTAGGAGGCGGGTTCAGAGGTTAGCAGCCTGTGGGCCCAGGAGAAGCTCTGGTGGGGGAAGAGAGCCGCCTCAGTTCTATCGGTGTCCTTGGCAGGCAGGAGGCACCCATGCAAAGGAGAGAAACTGGGAGAAGGAGGGATGGAGAGGAAACCAAGAGAAGGAGTGGGAGGAGAGAGAGGGTCTGATATTGAGCAAGAAAAAGAGGAAGGGGGGAGCAAAACTAAGCAGTGGCTGAACACCCAAGCATGCCAGGTGTGGGGTTGCTGCCTCTGCCCCTCCAGGCTTCTGGGAGGGGCTCCCCAGACCTCTTTGGTCTCTTGCTCACCCCTTTAGTGAGTTACTCTGTCGATGGAGGGAGGTTCGGGGCAGGTATGAATGTCTCTATAAGGGAAGCAGGCTCAGTGTGTTTGGCAGCAGGGCTCCACCAGCGCCAGGGGTGGGTGGGGGTGGGGGTGGGGCTGGGGCTGGGGCTGGGGTAGAGGCTGGGGGCCTGGCACCAGGGTCTTGGCAGAGCCGAGGAGGTGCTGTCTGCAGGATGGCATTCGCAAAGCAGGGAGAAAGAAGGCTGCACAAAGGAAGGGGCTGATCCTCCCCTCGGAGGGGGCCGCGAGGCAGCAGTCTCCCTCAGTCTTGGTGGGCCCGGGATTCAAGGGGCGGGGAGGATGCGGTTGAAAGCCTGCTCCCGCGCGGGGCAGAAGATGGAGAGCGGCCTCCTTGGTTTTGACCTTGAGTGCCCCTTCTAGGAGAGCAGGAGCTGCACGGGGTGTGGGGAGGGTGACCTGGGTAAACAAGAGAGCCTCGGGTTTGGGTGAGTCCGCGTTAGAGTATCCTGAATCTCCCCGGCTAAATCCCCACCGCCCGTGAGGGCGCCGGGACAGGGGGTGGCCCTGGGCGCGGCTGCACAGGGTGCGGTCTCCTCTGACCTCCTCCCAGCTGGAGACGCTGCGGTGATGCCACTGGGAGACAGAGAAATTTCGAGGCCAGAGTGTGCCTTCCTCGAGCTTCCTGGGGTAAAGGGGGATGCTTTACAGTTCTGTCTCAGCCAGGTGCTCATCTTGCAAGCCTGGTGGAAGTCCCCCCAGGAGCACAGAGACGGGGATTCCTCAATGGCCAGTCGGCGGTAGACACCACCCAGAGCACACTTTTGCAGAGTGCCTCCTTCTGGTATATCCGGAATGGACTTCCAGAGGCCTTGGTTCTTGAAGGGGCTGATGCTGGGAAATCTCTTTCTGCCCTTTCTCACTGGGTAAGGTACAGGCTGGAGAAGAGCTGCGTGGATCAGAATCTGCACAACTCGGCTGGTGGCCACATGAGGTCCAGGAGATGAGGTCAACAACAGTGTGGCTTCCAGGATGGTGATGCTAGTGAACATGTAGCAAAAGGCAGTAGATGGAATCAATCCAATCCAGGGACTTGCCTTCCTCTGCCAATAAGTAATAATTAACACACTGAGTTCTTCTTGGTTGCTGGGCACTGTTCTGCTAAGCATTTTTCTAACATATCTCTTGTATGTTCTGAACACGCATTATCTCATTTCATAACATTATTCCTGATTTTACAGATAAGGAATCTGAGCCACTAAGAGATGACATCACTTGGCCAAGGTCACAGAGCTTCTGGGGCCAGCCCTCTGTTTTGCCTTTGTGAAGAACAGGGAACATGCCCTGCACTTCTCTGAAGGAAAAACAAGCTGATGTCAGGGATTCTTTCAAGAAAGCGAAATTTCAGGGCCATTGCTGAAATCACCACCCATTCAGCAAATGTCCCGAATGCTGAATGCTCTTCTGTGTCAAAGCACTTGGCATAACTGCTGTTCCCCATAATGACCTGCAACCACCCAGGAAAGGTTATGTTCTCCAACTCTGTTTAATAAGGTGGGGGAGCAAGTAACAAGCTTTGAAAAGGTTTCCATCAAACCCAAATGACCAAAGGTAAACACTTAAAGGAATGAACCCCCTCTTTGAAAAGTTGGCTAGTCTGGCAATTCATTCTAGAGGATGCTTCATTTTAAATGTTGTCCCCTCTGGAAGGTCTCTGCTCTGCTCTCACCAGTGTTGCTGCTGCATTCGTGGAACAGGAATGAACAGTGTCTCTTTGCTATTTCCCCCATCAGTGACTCCTGGAAGATGGCGGGGACCACGTGGTGAAGTTCTCTTTCTTCCACCCATCTTAGTCTGAAATTCCCCCAAAGCTTGGGGCCCTGCAATGCAGCCGGTAGTTTCCCAGCAGTTGCCCTGGCATCTTGCCCCCTGTACACAAAGCAATCACTGTTGCAGAAAATGAGGGTCCTGTGACCGTTTGGCACCGTCCTCTGCCTGGCATTTGCGTGGGAGAAGGAACTTTTTCTCCTGACAATAGATTCTGATCACAAACCAGGTCCCTTTTAGAGAAAGAGCTTCCAGAGAATGACTTTGCCTAGAGGTAAGAACTAAGTGGTAGAACAGAAGTGACTTCCTATGGAAGCCTGTTCATCTCACTGAGACATGAGTGAAGGCTGGAAGGCCCCATACAGCTTTCTACCTTCCATCCTGATTGCTCTCAGCTCTCACCCAAGCTGCTCTCTTAACCTTGAAACCTTTTTTCAAATCGTGGCATAATCTGGTCCCTGGTCTCTGTGATGTGCACCCTGTGGTTAGTTAGTGGTATAGAATTCCAGCCTTACCTCTAAATGCAGATGTAATGATCCTTCCTTACAGATAGCTTTTCCCTGGGTTGCTTTACTAAGAAATTAACATTAGTATAATGCTATTAACTAAACTACAGATTATCTTTGGATTTCCCCAGTTTTCCTACTAATGTCTTTTTTCCCTTCTGTTCCAAGATACAACATTACATTCAGTTGTCAAGTCTCTTCTGGTTTGTGAACATACCTCAGTTCTTTTATTTTTCATGACCTTGACACTTTCAGGTGTTTTACTGAATGTGCCTCAATTTGGGTTTGTCTGAGTTTTTCTCATGATTAGACCTGGGTTGTGGATTTTCTAGAACACCACAGAGGTGAAGTGCCCTTGCTTTCACACCGTATCAGGAGGTACATGACACCAGTATGATTAATCAGTGGTGAGGCTAACCTTGATCATATGGATAAGGTGACTTTACCAGTTTTCTCCACTGTAAAGTTACTATTTTTTTCCTTTCTAGATTCTACTTAATGGAAGTGAATCACCATGTCTAGCCCACATTCAAAGGGAAGGAAATGAAACTCCATTCCCTTGAGGAGGGAGAATCCACATGTATGTTTTGGAACTCTTCTATAAAGAAGATTTGTCTCTTTTCCATAACTTATTTATTCATGGCATGGACTCCTGGATATTTATTCTTTGAATGATAACCCAATACTTTCTCAAACCATTGCAGTTTTGGTCATTGAGAACTTCCAGTTTGACTCTTGTGTCCTTTCATATGTTCCCCATTTTTTCCCCATTTCTCTACTTTCTGGTACTCTATGATGCTTCAGGCTCACTATGTATTTTTCCTGCTCCAGCTCAAGAATCAGTTCTTCCTCTGAAGAACCATGGTTACTTTTATTTAGAATGGTACTTAGAAACCAAGTTCTGAACTCTGGTGTGCTTTTTGCTACAGGGGTTTCATTTGCTTCTATACCTTTTTTGGTGAACAGAGTTCACCCATGCATACGCACGTATCTTCATTTATTTTTGTGTCTATAAGTATGCATACCTATATATATGTGTGTATACATGCATACACATTTATCTATGCATGTGTACATATCTGAATTTATTTCTGTATCTATCTGCATGTGTACTTAAGTAAAAATGAGTTCATACTGATATCTCCAGCTCTGATCCAGCACTGCAAGATTCATTTAAGCATCCTTTCTCTCTTCATCATCACTTCTTTCTCTGACAGTAAGAAACCTGGCTCCCATTATATACTTACTGTAAATTATATACTTATTTGATCAACCCTATTATACATATAGTTTCAGAATTGCTAATCCATATCCCTATTGTATCTTGTACTGTTTTTTTCTTTTGTCTTTAGCCTTATGGACTCCAGTCAAAACATCGTTTCCCAAAGTTATTGAGGTCAGCTCTTTTTTTTCCCTTCTTGATCCCATCTTAATATTTTCAAAGTGTTTCCACATCTGGCTTCACCTTTGATTACATCATTACTGATGTATAAGGGAAGAGGAAGCCATGACATGTGGAGTGTGCATTGGTTTCTTCCGGTCATGTGATCAGTCGGATTCATGATTAGAACTTGGTACTTCAGGCTTTGCTATACTTTCTGTGGAGCTGCTTTTGCAGAATGGGCCTGGGCTGCAAAGACAGCTGTAACATGGCATGTCTAGTAGAAGGAGGAGTGTGACCAAACAGCTTGTCTCTTCGTTGGTCTAGCAGAGCTATTGGGTATCAGGGGAAAGGAAGCTTAGAGATTTCATGGCTCTAACTAAATCCCTGCCAGATGGGGAAACTGAGGCCTAGAGGGATGATGTGACTTGTTCAAGATGAACTCACTGGTGAGAGACATAATGGGGACCGGAGTCAGGGCTCTACACTCCCACGTCTGTGCTTTTCTCACCACTCTGTGAGAAGACGTCTGCAGAAAGAAGCCCTGCAAAATTATTTAGACAGGGTTGGGAGAGTTCACCACTGTTTCCTGAATAGAGAGGCAGAGCCAGGAAGATTCCTTCATACGTTATGCATCTTGAAATGGGGGAGAGTTGATTAACAAATGACTAGAGGGTCTGGAAATTTGGTCCCTACCGGTCACATAGTAGTGACTGCATCCAAAAGTGGCCACTTGAGGGGTCTTGTACATTCCAGAGCTACCATTTTTTATCAGTGTCATCTCCTCTCTTAATTGTCACCCCCTTCTAACTAAAATGCTGAGGAGCATAGCGTCTGTCCTGCCCAGGTCATGGGGTTATTTTAAGGCTCCCTATCTAACTGGAAGGAAGGAATCAAACCTTTTTCTTTACTGATTGCTGTTTTCCTATTCTCCAGCACAGTGCATGGAGCACAATAAGAATTCAGTAAGTATTTATTGCATGAATGAAGGATCATACGAGATGCTTCAGGTAAAAGTACTTTATCTCTTACACACTGTATAAACATGAGGAAATGTTAATGGCCTTCACTAATGCTCTGACCTTGGGCAAGTGGCTCCAACCTCTCTGGACATCAGGGACTCCACTTGCAATATAAGAAGCTCCAGGCTGGGGCGTCCCTGGTGGTGCAGTGGTTAGGAATCCATGTGCCACTGCAGGGGACGCAGGTTCCATTCCTAGTCCGGGAAGATCCCACGTGCTTGGGGGCGACTAAGCCTGTGTGTCATCACTACTGAGCCTGCTTTCTAGAGCCCACAGGCAGCAACTGCTGAAGCCTGTGTGATCTAGACCCCAGGCTTCACCCCAAGAACAGCCCCAGCATTGAGGAGCCCCATGCACAGCAACTAGAGAGAGACTGTGTGCAGCAACAAAGACCCAGTGCAGCAAAAAATAAAACAATAAATAAAAAAGATGCTCCAGGCTCATCTTGTATCTGAATTAAGCCAAATGATCTCTATGGTCCCTTTCATATCTGTACTTCTGTAATTTCTGTATTTACTGTTATTATAAAGAGCCTTGTGAGATTTCCAGATTGCTTTGGGATGATAGAATATCACATCCTGTCACGGGCAAGAGCAAAGCTGACAAGTTGATTTCTTTTTCTGTGTGAATTGGTAGTGGCTGCCTGGAATGCAATGCGAGAAAGACTCTGATGGTCCATGGTATAGCATTATAATAATTGATTAGTGATGTCTGTCATGGGCATAGAATACAATGCAGTAGCAAGCATGCCAAATATCTGCTATCTCCAATCTAAAGTTCAAAACAGCAGCTGCCCTGAAATTTCCGGGAGCAATGTTATTTTTCTTTGATTTTTGCATAATAATGGAGAGACCACTTGGGTAAGGCCAGGGCTTCCTGGAGGTAAACCCAGAGCTCTACACACTTGTAGTAAATCACCTTTCTGCCTTTCATTGCCTTTTCTTTTTATTTATTAGGCAAATAAAGAAAATTAACGTGATTGACTAATTCATTGTTAAGAAGTAAAAATCCAGACTCGGTCTTTACCATTTTGATACTCAGACAGCTGCACAGAGTCTGCTTTCAAGGAAAACAAGAATGTCAAATGACATAAAAATTCTACACATGAACATAAAACCATCCATCCAATAAGTATACGAACACTTACAGTGTGCCAAGAAGGCCCAGGTAATGCATTATGCTGAAAACAGAGATGATCTCTTCAGGAATATGGCCTTTTCCCCTTCTCTTATTTCCTTAAAAGTGGTGGCCAAAAGACGATGTCTTCAGGAATAAGGCCTTTCCCCCTTCTCTTATTTTCTTAAGAGTGGTGGCCAAATCACTGGTTGGTCGCTATGTGCGTGTCCTTGAGTTTTCTGAATGTAACTCTTATTACCGTACTGATAAGGAAATAAGTTTTGGGTCTGACTCCCAGAATTCCTGAAGGAAATATACAAATAAGGCTCCTTAACTCTCTCGTTGCACATAGGAGACTCTGCCAGCCACAGAAGAACCTTCACAGTCCTCAGGTACTATTCTGTTGTTCAATGTGCTTTAAAAAAATAAACATTTATTTTTGGCCGCCCTGAGTTTTTGATGCCGAGCAAAGGCCACTGTCTAGCTGTGGTGTGCGGGCTTCTCACTGCGGTGGCTTCTCTTACTGCAGAGCGCAGGCTGTAGAGGCTGGGCTCAGTAGTTGTGGTGCTCGGGCTTAGTTGCCCCATAACATGTGGAATCTCCCCGGACCAGGGATTGAACCCATGTCCCCTGCACTGGCAGGCAGATTCTATACCACTGGACCAGCAGGGGAGTCCCTCACTGAGCTTTTGGAACACAAGGATGCTGTGAAGATAAGGATGTTCCCATTCTTCCTTGTCTACCTGGAAGTGTAGAGAGGCCTCTGCGTCTTGGTTTGGGGGTCGTGTGTACTGCTCCCCACTTTTGTCATTTCACGGCTGTGAAGAGATGTGTCACAGTGGAGGAGTGCCATGCCAGTCTCCTGCCCCTCTTCTTCCCTAGGGTGGTCCTCAGGGGCTATGGCAACATCAACTTCTAGTTCCCTTCCCTCAGGTTTGGTCTTTCTCCACTGTCCAGGCAGTTCCTGAAAAGGCTGCATAAACTGAGTGAGTGATTACTTCAAGACTTGAAATAGCTTTTTCCTGTCCCAGATATGACACAGTCACTTCCCCAATAGAGCCATCACTCCAAGAGGAACAGGATGTCCTTGTCACCGAGCCAAGAGGGTCACATGATCAGACAGTCAGGGGCCTCTCGGGACCTCGTTTCTCTTTAAGCTGTTGGCCAGGACTTGTCCACAAAAGCCTCTCTGTGACAGACCCTGGCAAGCCATTCAGAACCTATCCTCTTATAGGGTTTCAGTCCTGAGTACTTCTCTAGGGAATAAAATAAGTGTTTGATGAATGAACACTAGAAGGATAACAGGGGAGAATTCCTGAGGAGGATCTGTGGTGACCACATGGAAATAAAGCCGGCATGCTTGTGTTTCTGCAGTAGAAGAATTGGGGACTCCCCATAAACCAGCGTTCTTGTTCCCTGTGGTACCCTTCAAGGAGACCATAAAGTTTGGACAGGAGGCCGAACTTCCTCACTGGGGAGTTCTTGGTCTGGTCTGGAGCCGGCTGGAGTGGAGAGTAGGGAGCAGAGTGAGGAAAGTGTTGTCTTAAAATTCAGGATCAGGCAGAGGAGAAAAGGCATTTATGAAGGTCGGCCTCCAACCCTAACCTCAGTTCCAGACCCCCAAATCTCGCAGACACATGGTCAAGTTAATTGGGAAGTCACCAGGCACTCCAGGGGAAACTATGATTTAGGCAGCTGTGTAAGAGCAAGGGTGAGGGAGCTGAAAAGGTCTTCCAGAGGCCCCAGAAGGGGAAAATGAGCTGAGTCAGAAGCCAACAAGAGGAACCTGAGCTGGAGGAACTTGGTCTGTAGATTCAGACGCAGCCTCACTCTGGGGGAAGGCTTTGGGTGTTTGCTTTTATTTTTTAAAATCTTGAATTTCTGGTGCCATAAAAATCTTTGAGAGAGGCAAAAGTGATTTTACCTTTATTTAGTGAAAGCTTCCAATCAACTAAAAGTCACCTTTGGGGTGAATGAGAGAATCTCCAATCAGACCAGGATAAATCCAAGCTGATTTTCCCCAGGGCCACCTTGGTCTTGCTGGTCAACCTACCTCTTCCCTCCAAGAGCGGAATAGTAGATAATTCCAACAGCTCCAGGGCTTTTTGACTTCTGGAAGAATTGGGGCTGGCCATCAGCCAGGAGAGGTCACGTAAATTCGATTGCCTGAAAAGTGGGAAAGTCACTGGGCCACGCCCATCAGAGCACACAGTTGAGGAACACAGAGTTCACTCTAGCTGGTCTAAGCAGGAAGGAGTTTATCTGGGGACATCGGGAAGCCGGTGGAATCGTCAGAAGGGCTGGAGGAGCAGGTTCTCAGCTGAGCCTCTGGGAACAGCTCCTGGAGTGCAGCTTGCAGGGTTGGGTTGGCAGAGAGAAGCTGCCATTGCCAGCCGCGGAACCAGGCTTGTCTCTGCTTCAGGCAGGGCGTGGCCATGTGCCTCCACTCCCAGAAACCTGCCACCATGTGGGCCCCCAAAATATACGCCTGCACTCCTCCTGGGTCCTCAGCTGACTTCCAAACCAAAGTCTCTTGTAGGTGCATCTAAGTGACAAAATCTAAGCCACATATCTATACCCAGGAAGGTGAGAAATGTCTGCACACACGCACACACACACCCACACTCAACATGAATATCCTTAAATGTGGCTATATCATGCAAAGCCTTTTGAGAAATCAGGAAAGGCAGATATCTGCTTCCTGGGGTCTGTGAGCTGTCGCTTGAGGTGCTTAGGAAATGGTCATGCCCTGCTGTGTGGGTGAAGGGACAGATTCCCGGGTGGGCCTCCTTCGGCAGCATTCTGGTCTGTTGGTCTCAGGCAAAACAGGGAAGTAAGAAGTACTTGCCTTCAGGGCTCTTCTTATAGCCAACCCAAACTGTCATCATCATTTATTTAGTTTTAAGACACTTTCAGAAAGAGATTTGAGTCAACCTGGGTGTTGTTTTGCATACTGCAATACCAGTCCATTCTGGGCATTGTGAAAGACACAGTTATACACAAGGCTTCTGGTCTTGATGGGGAGCCAGGAAAACGTACTCACACCATCCTTGTGGAAATAACCACGTTATGAAAACCACCACCCGAATGAGGCAGAGCTGTAGTTTGGGCTGGTCAGTAAAGCTTTTTGGAGGAGATGGGAGTGGAGCTGGTCCTGGAACAATGGGTAGGGTTTAAATAGGCAGTCCTGGAGGATGGGAGTGAGGTGAGTGATGCTCAGAGGGGATGGGGTATATGTATATGAAGGAAATCTAGGGATTTCTTTGACTGTCCAGCGGTCAGGATTCTGAGCTTCTGCTATAGGGGGCTTGGGTTTGATCCCTAACCTGGGAACTAAGATCCTGCATGCCTCATGGTGTAGCCAAAAAGTTAAAAAAATAAAAAAATCCAGTCAGTTACAAGTCTGGAGGCAGTGCAGGACGTGAGTAGAAGAACTGCAGGAAGTTAACAACAGATACTTGAACTGGGCCATGTTTTGGGGAATCTTGATTACCCCGTGCATTAGTTGGGACTATTTTAGTTTTAAGTGATAGAAATACAACTCGAGTTAACTTAAGATAAAAGGGAATGTATTGTTCCATCTAATTAAAAAGTCCAATGGCACGAGTTTGAGACATGCTAGATCCAAAAAGAAGGCAATGGCACCCCACTCCAGTGCTCTTGCCTGGAAAATCCCGTGGACGGAGGAGCCTGGTAGGCTGCAGTCCATGGGGTCGCTAAGAGTCGGACATGACTAAGTGACTTCACTTTCACTTTTCACCTTCATGCATTGGAGAAGGAAATGGCAGCCCACTCCAGTGTTCTTGCCTGGAGAATCCCAGGGACGGGGGGAGCCTGGTGGGCTGCCGTCTGTGGGGTCGCACAGAGTCGGACACGACTGAAGCGACTTAGCAGCAGCAGCAGATTCAAATATTTAGAGAATCTCATCAGGACTCTGTTTCTCAGCTCTGGGTTCATCTATATTGCTTTCATTTTCCAGCAGGCTTTCTCCTTTTGGTGGTCCCTGGCAACCCCAGGCTTACATCATTTCAGGTTAGAAATCTCTTGCCCAATATTTCTAGCAGAATTCTCAGGGCTGAAGTTTGTTGGCTGGCTCAGCCCAGGTCATGAGCAATCCCTCCCCATCCCTACTAGAACTATAAACTTGACCAAGGGAAGCTGGGGTCTCTCACTGACCAGATCTAGGCAATGGCACGAGAGGGCAAATTCCTCTCCACCCCAACCACATGGAAGGATGGTCACCTACAGCAGATGGCTGTGGGTTCCTCCTTATCTCCTTGGTCCTTTCCCATTTCAGTGGACGCTGGCTCAGTTTCCAATTGTTAACACCTGCATCTCTTTACCTGAAGCTTTTCTCTGGCCACCAGAAACCACTTGTACACTTTCAAGACAGGCCAGAGCGCCAGGGAATTGATATCCCCCCAGAGCAGTCCTCAACCAATCGCTGGTGGAACTGGTGCATAAATGCCACATTTATATTTACATTAAATCTAAAATGTACATAGTAGTAGAGGCATGCTAATTTTAAGGAGGAAGAAACCTGTAGGGGCTCTAATTCACATCTTCTGTGGTCCAATTCAGCAGGAAAGAGAGAACCACTCCCCCTCAAGTCCAGGTCTGATGCTCATTGGTTTATACGGGGCCCCGTGTGCTCTTGGTCCAATTGCCGTGGTGAAGAGAATGGAGCGTGAGGATGGGTTGAGAATCCTGTGCTCCACTCTGGAGCCAGGAGAGGCCTCCCTCTGAGATGCTGGCACTGAGAGCTGGGGAGCAGGTTCTCCAGGGGAAATCAAGGTACCGTTCATGAATAGAAGCTAGGTGGCAAACACAGCAGGTGTTTCCCCAGAGTCAGTACTCTTCCAGAAGGCTGGCGGTGTCTGTTAGTCTCCCCAGTTCCTGTTCCTCTGGTACAGGAATGTACTATCAGTTGCCTTCAGTTCTCAGGTCCTTGAGTAGGAGTGCAGTCACCTCGGCACCAGAGGGGTGAAGAGATCCAGAGTCTGCTACACACTGAGATAAGGGATGCAGCCTGGGATCTGTAGCAAACATTATTGAGGCGATTGTGTGTACCAGGCTCTGTGCTAAGTGCTTTCCCAGATTGTCACATTTTATCAGCCTCATGGCTACTGCAAGGTAGGTGCCATGACTGATTTCCCCGTGGCAGAGGAGGAAACTGAGGCTCACGGAGGCTACGAAACTTTCCCACTCAGGGACATATGGCAGTAAGTGCCAGACCAAGAACTTGATCTGAATGGTTTGGTTTTAAGATTTCCAAAGGCTTATCATCCTGGGGAAACTGAGGCAGCATCTGGGTGACCCTGGCTGTTGGGGCAGAAACACCAGCTGTGTCCTCCTCCAACCTGAAGGGGACTTGATGCTGGTTTTAAGCGCTGGAGATAGTCTGTAACAGGCAGTGCTTCAGGACAATGACTCCTTTGGAGAAGGTGAGGAAAGGGCTTCAGGAAAGATCATTCAAACAATATCAAACTCTCTTTAAGGTAGAAGGATGGTTAATGGTAGCCTCCCTCCTGCCCCCCCTCCCTACCACCCCCGCTCTGCTTTCAGGCGCTGCCCCGTGACAGTGAACGTCCTATTTAGACTCAGTCCCCTCACCAGACTCAGTCCCCTCACCGCTGGGCCTCCTTACCCCGGGGGCACTCCAGTCTGGATGGAAGCCTCCCACCTGCTCACCCTACTTTGCTTTTTTTTTGGCACATGATATACTGTTAACGTATTAGCTATCTCCCTCTGTGGGATGAGCTTCCCTAGTGGCTCAGACGATAAAGAATCTGCCTGCAATGCAGGAGACCTGGGTTCGATCCCTGGGTCAGGAAGATCCCTTGGAGAAAGGAATGGCTACCCGCTCCAGTATCCTTGCCTGGAGAATTCTATGGATAGAGGAGCCTGGTGGGGTGCAGTCCATGGGGTCGCAGAGAGTTGGACAGGACTGAGCGACTAACAATCACTGGAATGGAAGCCCTAGAGGAACAGGACTTTATTTGTTCAGAGCTGTCTCCCTAGTGCCTAGAACAGTACTTGGCACAGAGAAGCTATTAGTAAGTATTTGTTGAATGCATGCCTGTTTCCCCGGCACTGTGCCTAGTTCTGCCCGTGCATTATCTCATAGATTCCTCAAAAACCTATGGGTTTGCCCACACTGGGCCCTAGAACCAATGTTAGCAGATAAAGAAGTAGCTCCGTGCCCCCTACACCACCCCCACCTGTGTTCTTCTACAGGGACCTGGGTGTCAGGAGCCCTCAGGACAGGTCAACCAGACTTCACAGGCTGTGAAATTCACAAGGCTGGGTGTCTGGGGCTTCCACCCAGGCTGCTGTTAATGGCAGCACCTGATGCCAGCACCTTCACGCCTCCCTTAGTGTGAACGTCTCTGGGGGGTACAGGGCAATCACAGCTCCCAGAACCTTCTTTTAGAAATTAGCAACAAAACAAAGAGGAAAGAGCTAGCTTTCCAGGTCCAGAGCTGGAGGGACTTTGCTGCCTGTTGACCCTGGGGAGGACCATCTCAAGACAGTAGGGGTGGGGAGTGGGCTTGGAGTGGGGGAAAAAGAGGCTATCTTGGCCTCCTTTCTCTTCTGCTCTTATTGCTAACCCCCACCACCACGGATCAGCAGGAATGAGGGCTTTGGCCTGGTCAGCATTACCCCATGGATAGCCCAGCAGGCCTTTTGAGACGAACAGCAAATTTCTCCATGTCATACCCCCAGAGCTAATGGCCTCCCCTCCATATGTAATGTACTTAAGTCTTGGGAGTCAGGACTTCCTGGTGGTCCAGTGGGTAAGATTCCGAGCTCCCAGTGCAGGGGACCTGGGTTTGATCCTGGGGTCAGGGAAGCAGACTCACGTGCCCCAACTAAAGATCTCTCATGCCATAATGAAGCTGGAAAGATACTACATGCTGCAACCAAGACATGGCGCAGCCAAATAAATAATTAAAACACAAACAAAACTCCAAAACTTGGGAGGCAAACAGCAGCCTAGGGTGGCTCACGAGATTTCTGGGGTACAAGTTCATGGTTCCGGAAAGGCTAGAGCACTGCCCTGTCCTGCAGAGTGCCCCCCTTTCCACATTTTGACTGTGGTCGCCTTTCCTCTGGCCTGACCCCCATTCACTGTTCGTTTACAGTAAGTTTCCTCTCATTCAAAGGCTACCTGCCTTTTGGTTCACTGACAAGCGCACAACAAATGGTTATTGAAGACTTCCTAAATGCAAAGTCAGACCCACAACAGTGGGCAAAACAGACGAAACCCCAGCCTCCTCAGATCTCCCAGTCCAGTGGCAGAGCCATTCATTCAGCCCACAGCGCAGGCCTAGTTCTGGGTTCTTAGCTACCCTGGTTTAGCCTCTAGATGCGTTTGTCAGAAATGCATCCATAACTTGTTAGCGTGATAACAATGTAACTCAGCCCTCCAGAGGATCCCTGCCATGCACGGCACCTCACCCAGCTCTCCTCTCTTCTCCTTTAATCCCAGAGGCTACGTTTCTGGGCTAGAAACATCAGGATTTAAGAGGGGCTTTTTTGACTGTTGTGCAGCCAAGACTGCAGCCGGCGAACATTCCCAGGGTCTGCCCAGTGCCCTTGGCTCTAGGAGGTTGGAGGAAGTCAGAGGAAGGATTCCTCCTCACCTTGGCCCCACACTTGCTGTCTCTGGGCCTGCAGGGGTCAGTGCTGGCAGGTGAAAACACCCCCAGCTCCTCCCGTGGTGGGTGAGCATCACTCCGTGAAGTGAATTTGCTGTGTGGTTTGGATCTGCTTGCTGAGTTTTCTGCCTTTTGTTATGATACCATCAGCTGTTTCCTCATAGTTTCAGGGTATGCACAGCGCTCTGTTTATACTCGGCAGCATGAAGTTCTGTGAGTTTGTGTACACAGGGAGGCCACCAAATGTCTGGAGAGAGAGAGAGGGAGGCGAGAGTGTGTCTGAGTAACAGTGGGATTCAGTTCTTACCTAGGACCTCTCAGAGGTCCCCAGCTTCGGTACTGGTGCTCCAGGGCCTGTGTGGGCAGGATGACCGTCTGAAGTGACCTGCAGCTGGTCAAAGAGGGGAAGTCACAGACGTTCAGCATGGAAGGACTCTTCGATGTGACTCTAGTCTGACCCTGCCCTGTCACAGCGTAGCAGCCTGAGGTTCAGACCCGCGAGATAACTTCCCCAAGGTCACCCGGTCAGTAGAAGAGTTGGTCTGGAATTGATGCCTGCCTTTTAATTCACTGGTCTTTCACCCTCCATTTTATCCTAAACCCATCAATAGTAATTTAATTTCATACAGTCTACATTTTCATGAGCAAAAGTATGAGCAACATTTTTTTGGTAAGAGGTTTAAATAGTCCCAAGAGCCTGCAAAGAAAAGAATACAACTCTTCTCAATGTCTGGGTCACTTACCAAGAGAGCCAGTGCAAGCCCAAGTACAAGTCTTAATGTAACAAACCTGAACCTGTGGTCATTGTTGGTATTTTCATGCCTGACTCAGCCCTCGGAAGTCTATGTGGGGGTGTATGTGTACACCTGTGTGGATGTGTGGACATGTGTGCACAATATCAAGGGATTTTGTTGCAATGGTTTTTGTCGCACTGATATCTCGAATAAATTTCTGGGACAATTCTTCACTTCCAGAAGTGACCATTTCTGGAATAATCATTCCTTCTTCACATGCTCAGGCATGATTCATTGCTAGTGGTGGTCAGTGATCCTGATTCATGCTTTTCGTACATGTAGGTGACGCTGAATAGGAAGTACCCAACTTTCTATACCAGAAGTTCAATTATAAAGTGGTTATGGGAACTGGGAGTACATTTTCTTATAAAAACAATATTATATATGGCTATGTGGTTTAGTTAATCCTTGAAACTTGTTTAACTTCATATATATTTGAAATCCTGCCCATATGGAATTAATGCAAGTATGAAACACTACTTTTTCACCATCCGTGCTTTTAAATAGAAGAACTATAAAACCAAATAAGAATTCGTTTTTAATTTTCATGAATGTTGGTGGTAAGGGTGAACAATTTTATTAGAAGTGTAGGTAGACTTTGTGAGAATTATAGGTGGGACATTTAGATATCCTGAGGGTTTGGGGTGTTGGGGTGTTGATGATGATCCTGGTTTTTGAGTATGGTTAATTTGATTTTATACCTATGGCTTTCTCTTCTTTCTGTAAGACATTATTGTTGTTGCTGTTTAGTTGCTGAGTAGTGTTTGACTCTCTGCAGTCCCATGAACTGTAGCCTGCTAGGCTCCTCTGTTCATGGGATTTCCCAGGTAAGAATACTGGAGTGGGTTGCCATTTCCTTCTCCAGGGCATTTTCCCGACCCAGGAGGAACCTAACTGAGTCTCCTGAATTGGCAGGCAGATTCTTTACCACTGAGCCACCAGGGAAGCCCCAAAGCATTGTTAGCTACACTGTTTAAGATTATCAGACATGGGTTTTGGGCTTTTGCTGACAAATGGAATAAAGTGAAGAGAAAAAGAGGGGAAACATTGGTCCTCTTGAGATCACTAGGTAGGAGCTGGAAGAAACTGGACAAATAAGCTGCCTTGCTATGTGAGCAGTGACATTCCACTGTGCGTGGGTCCCCTGGCACTTTTTTTTTTGGTGAGGTAGGTGGGGTGAGGTGAAGGGGCAGGAGAAATGTGATGCACAGCCTACCGACGCAGCTCCAAAGTAATGTTCAGTGGTGATGCCTGATAGCCCAGGCCCTGAACTCTCCCTGTGTCCCATGTGAGTGAGTCACCCTGAATCAACATGAGAGCACCATTCCGGAAGCCCAGTTCAGTTCAGTCACTCAGTCGTGTCTGACTCTTTGCAAGCCCAGTCCCACGAGAAACATACCCTGCTAGTCAGCAGGGGCGATCTGCATTCATGATGTCCTCCCCAACCTGGACCCGGCCAGAACTCCAGGACAGCTCCAGAGATGTGAATTCTGGAGCCTCTCAGGATATCTGATCAACCTATATGTTTGGGGTGTGAAAAGATACGTGGGCAGAGGGACTGACCTTGTGCTTAGTTGCTTAATTGTATCCGACTCTTTGTGATGCCATGGACTGTAGCCCATCAGTCTCCTCTGTCCATGTGGATTCTCCAGGCAAGAATACTGGAGTGGGTTGCCATGCCCTCTGTCAGGGGATCTTCCCAACTCAGGGATTGAACCTGGGTGTCCCACATTGCAGGTGGATTCTTTACCATCTGAGCCCCCCAGGGAAGCCCCAAGAGGGACTGGAGAACACCCCATGAGTGGATGGTAAAGGGGGCAAAGGAGAGAATTTGACATTGTAAGTCTTCCCTGTAAGAAGACAAAGGATGACAAGGATGAGGTGTGGTTGCTTCCTTGCATTTTTCACCACGGACATTGACCCTACTCCTGACGTGGCTCAAGTTGAGCAAACAGAGTGATGTTTAACTATCATCACAAGTACTGGTTAGAAGGAAAGGATCCATAAACTCATTGTGCTTACAATGCTTCCAAATGCTTGGTTTAGAGAAATAAAACTTGATGAGGATGGTCTGAAGTTTTCACAGTCTATGTATGCTCCCAGATCTTAAAATCTCTCCTTGAACCACACAGGCTGTGGATCTGAACCATGTGCCTTTGGTCTCCAAAAATGATTTTTAATAAACCCAGATTTCTTAGGAAGTCATCAGCCTACACAGAAATGTTTTAAGAGAAAAATTTATGGAGTTCCTTGTTGTATCTATGGTAAGAATGCCGTTTTCCTTATGAGGATCAATGGAAGACATTTTTGGTGGGTCTTCGTTCCGGAAATAGCTGTTATTTTCTGAACACCTGCTTTTATTCTATGGATGCTCTAGATCATATAACTGACCGTGTCTCCCTGCTTTCAACCCACAAAACTGAAATTTCACCCTTAGCATCTTCATCTTCTGTTTTTTTCCCCTTAACATTTTTTCTTATATACCTACTGTTTTGCTTTCATTATATTGCATGTAATTTTTAAAAGTCATCTTAAATTATCCTGAGAGCAAGGTGGTTAAATAAACACAAAGGTGGTGAAGGGGTGCTAGCTCGTGCTTGAGTCCATTTGCTGACTGTGGTTGGGTGGCTTGAACAACAGGCTATTCATAAGGACAGGAAATTTGCAAGACTGATGTTAGAAACTGGAAGTACCTGCACTATTTATAGTTGCATTTTAAAACAAATTCTTGAATCTGAGCGGTGAATATGTGCTATTCTAACTGGAAAGGTAATTATCAAATTCCTTAGTAGTCACTTGGCCATGGTATAGAAGTAACTTGACGCTCCGCTCAGGAGAGCAGGAGGCTGGTGATTTCTTTCATCTAAGCAGCACTGTTTTCTTTTTAAGGTTAATTCCATTCAAAGATCAAAGTCCAAATACTTAATCAAAACCACTGATTTTTCAAATCCACAGCCAATCTTGGACTAGATTTGCAACCTCCAAATACTGAAGAAAGCAAAGCGAAATGAAACCAGGCTGTTACAAACTACGCAGTGTATCGAATCTTTTTTTCCCCCTAGTTAACATTCGACATTGAACTCTGTTGCTCTTCAAATTCTCTCTCCCCTTTTTTGCGGGGGAGAATTAAGAAAGACCTTGGTGCCCCATCCTTTAAGTTACAGCTATTAGGATAATGGAGAGAGGGGTGAGAGTAGAAGTGGGGTGTAGAATTAGGAGGGGTTTGATGGCTGCAAGTCAGTCCACTTAGTTTTTGTACTGGGTGAGTTCATTGCCAGATTCATTGAGAAGATACTTGCAGGGACTTCTCTGGTGGTCCAGTGGCTAAGACACCATGATCCCAGTGCAGGGGGCCCAGGTTCAATATCTGATCAGGGAACTAGGTCTCACATGCCACAAGTAAAGATCCTGCAAGCCACAATTAAGGTCTGGTACAGACAAATAAATATAAGTATATTAAAAAATACTCATCAGGTTTAAAAAAAAAGTGAAGACGTGCAGATGAGGGCTTTTGTTATCAAGAAAGGGTCACAGTTGGCAGAGGTCTTTACAGTAAACCTTCTTCTGTCTACAGTCCTGGGAATGTGGGTGCTAGAGCCACGGTTGGTCATGCTGGCTGAAAAGTCATTGATGGTGGAGGTTTCATGGAGTCCAGTTTGGTTGCCGGGCATTGTTCAGGTCCCCCTTGGAATTGTAGGCTCAGCTGCATGTACCATTTGCTCAGTTTCTTAATGGCCTTCTCAAGGTGCTTCAGATTATTTTCTTTCATGGCCTTGGTGCTGAAGTTGGGGTGGCACCTGGCATCATTCCAGGTCCCAGGAATGGGCTTTAGGATCAAAGGTTGCTGTCATTCCAAAGTCTTCATATACATGATGTGAGATGAAATGGTCCACCCAGAGATGATGTCCAACGTCCATTCCTTCACAGAGTCTTAACTGAAATTCCCATGAGGCAGCCACGACCTTGGCACTCTGTCCTCAAAATCTTGACGCCTGGTGATGAGCTTATACAATAACCCCCGACATAATCATTGCTCCCTCATCACAGTTGTATGGACCTTGGGGTCCAAGGAAGCAGTTGGAAGGCCAACCCAAGGGGTGCTCATCTGCGCCCATGAGAATATATTCCTGCTTTGGTCCAAATGGGGGTGCTGGTTGCTCCCCACGTCTGTGTTCTGTTTTATAGGGATACCTTCCATGGGTCTCTGTGGTCTTTTGGTTGTACTTGAAGACTTCACAGAACCCCAGGTGGTAGTCCTTGCGTAACAGGTCCTGGAACACGGCAGCAGTGAGGAGATACATGTCCCTGTTGGAGCTTCAGACTGAAAAGTGATAGAGCCATCAAAATGCCACTCAGGCAACTCATCTGGCACTGTCGATCCAGATATGCATAGCTCGGGCTTTCTCACTCCGAGGCAGGGACATGCCCACCTGATGGATGCCTTTGTTTCAGTGAGAGCTCACTGAGGCGGCCATGGCAGGAGGTGTCCTGGGTGGCAGGGTAGGCAGGCAGGGAGAAGGAAGTGCAGGGGGTAGGCCAGGAGACTGGGGTTGCTGCACACACACTGCTCTTCTCCCATCCTCAGCTCTGCCAAAACCATCCCTTCCTTCTTGACTGGGCAAAGAAACAAACTGAGGCTAGAAATGGTTTGAATGGGGCAAAGGGAGGGTGTTTATTTCCTAAATCTCTCAGTCTAAGTGTTCCTTCCGTTTCTCCCTGTGTCATCTGGTCTTGGGAGGAAATGATGACGAGCCTACCTGCTTCCAGATGGCACAAGTACTGGGTACCATCTGGACCCAATGGTACGTGGCATCCTCTGTACCAGGTGATAATGGCTCAGCCTCGAGGGGCAGGAGAGACAAGAGTACAGGTGTGGTTTATGGATGTG
The DNA here is from genome assembly GCA_917880005.1 of Nanger dama. NCBI lineage: Eukaryota > Metazoa > Chordata > Mammalia > Artiodactyla > Bovidae > Nanger > Nanger dama. Next base: position 16,923,819 of record CAKJTW010000003.1, on the reverse strand, counting down.
ATTCAGTCTTCTTGGGCCAGCTTCCCTACAGGACTAACCGGAGGCCAAATTGGGAAGAAGGAAAAGATTCATCCTGGTTCCTTTGGCCTCTTTTCCACTGGGAGTGATTCTGACTCTCACCTGCTTAGAACTGAGGATGCCAAGGAGTTTTCTGGTACAAATAGTAACAGTGCGGAAAATTGGCCTAGAGTATAAAGAGGAGTTTGAAAAGGAAAGAATCGAGCCCATTGTATTCTCAAAGAAAAGACTTTGAAAAAAATCACAACCTGTAGATTTCAAAAGGCCAACTTCTTTCCAGTTTTCCCTTTAGAAAATATGGATATAATAAATATGCATTTGTACACACTTGCCTTGAGGAAAAGCCCCTCAGAAACACAATGGTTACCTCGGAGTGGTAAGATTCCAGGGGACTGTTTTTTTCTTGTTTGGATCTATGGTCCGATTTCCTCACAATGAATGTTAATGACAGTATTGTGGGATGCTAAGTAAAAATCAGTTTCTAAAGTCAGTATGTAAAGAAAAGATCATGTCCCGTAAAATTACCCCTTAAAGAAAACTTCCCTGTTAAAATGGGATATATGTGACTTTGTGTATCGTGAAGTAGTTACCTTGAATTTCCAGTTCAGTTCAGTCGCTCAGTCGTGTCCGACTCTTTGCGACTCCATGAATCGCAGCATGCCAGGCCTCCCTGTCCATCACCATCTCCTGGACTTCACTCAGACTCACATCCATCGAGTCCGTGATGCCATCCAGCCATCTCATCCTCGGTTGTCCCCTTCTCCACCTGCCCCCAATCCCTCCCAGCATCAGAGTCTTTTCCAATGAGTCAGCTCTTCGCATGAAGTGGCCAAAGTATTGGAGTTTCAGCTTTAGCATCATTCCTTCCAAAGAAATCCCAGGGTTAATCTCCTTCAGAATGGACTGGTTGGATCTCCTTGCAGTCCAAGGGACTCTCAAGAGTCTTCTCCAACACCACAGTTTAAAAGCATCAATTCTTCGGTGCTCAGCCTTCTTCACAGTCCAACTCTCACATCCATACATGACCACTGGAAAAACCATAGCCTTGACTAGACAGACCTTAGTCGGCAAAGTAATGTCTCTGCTTTTGAATATACTATCTAGGTTGGTCATAACTTTTCTTCCAAGGAGTAAGCGTCTTCTAATTTCATGGCTGCAGTCACCATCTGCAGTGATTTTGGAGCCCCCCAAAATAAAGTCTGACACTGTTTCCACTGTTTCCCCAACTATTTCCCATGAAGTGATGGGACCGGATGCCATGATCTTCGTTTTTGAATGTTGAGCTCTAAGCCAACTTTTTCACTCTCCTGTTTCACCTTCATCAAGAGGCTTTTAGTTCCTCTTCACTTTCTGCCATAAGGGTGGTGTCATCTGCATATCTGAGGTTACTGATATTTCTCCCAGCAATTTAGAGCTCAAGATATGTGAAAAGATATACATTTTCATATATCAGAATCTGCTCAAGGTGCTGAAAAGGTGCTAAGCATTGTGGGAGCCAAAGCCAGCTGCGGAGGGAGTGTCTACCATCTTGTTCTTCATTCTGTGGAGCCTCTACTCACTGAATGGAACGGCCTGAGGTAACATCTTCATTCTTCTGATTGCGCTCTCTGTCTCCTCACTACATCTTTCTCTCTCCTCCCAGGAGGTGGTGTGGGGGCTTGTCTTTTTTTGAGGGGGAGGGAGTGCTTGTGTTAGGGCTTGGTTTGCAAAGCAAGCCATTATATTCTTTGTATTCATTATAAATATATTCACTGTATATGCATTATATTTATTCTAGCTCAATAAAATTGACATTTTATTCTAAGGTGAATTAATTAATTAGTTTAACTGAATTTATTAAATTCTAAGGTGAATTTGTTCCCACTTCACATGAAATGAAGGAAGATTTATGTATGGTACGGGGTGTTTGTAAGGGGGTGGGTGGGTCTAAAAGCAGGGTCTTTGAGGGAACCAGGAGGGGCTTGCTCATCTTTGCTTGGACACTCAGCCTGGAAACTCTTGGCAGCCACAGCATCTTGTTAGTAAGGATGGCTCTTAACTATGGAGGGTCATGTTCCTGTTTGGGGTCCTGCTCTGGTTAGGGTGGGGTGGTGGGCAGGGGAGAGACCAGTTGGAGAGATTCATTTTTATAGGTCCCTCTCCCTCACTCTCTCATCTGCAAATACAGACAGATCCCTGCAAGACCTGTGTGCTTCTGGGAGATGTCTGGGGTCCCTGGCAGAAGGAACATTCACCCAACACCTACTTACTGATCTCCTGTTATATGTGAGGTACCGGGATTGAGTCTTCTTGGGGGCCACCTGTATGCCTTCTTTCCTCCCCGTCATGGGGGCAGAAGAAAAGTGACAGAGAAGACAAAATCACGGCTGTTTCCTGCCCTCTCATTCAGTGACTTATCCAGCCCTGCAGATCACGTGGAGCAGGACAATGGAGTTAATACCTGGGTTTGGGAATCAGACAGACCTGGGTTCAAATCCTACTTCTGGCACTTGTGAGCTACATGACCTTGGGCAATTTATTTGGCTATTCTAAGTCTCAAGCAAGTTAAGTCATTCTGTAAATGCCAACAAAGGTCTGTATAGTCAAAGCTATGTTTTTTTCCAGTAGTCATATATGGATGCGAGGGTTGGACCATAAAGAAGCTGAGCACAGAAGAGCTGATGCTGTTGTGGAGAAGACTCTTGAGAGTCTCTTGGACTGCAAGGAGATCCAACCAGTCAATCCTAAAGGAAATCTACCCTGAATATTCATTGGAAGGACTGATGCTGAAGCTGAAGCTCTAATAATTTGGCCACCTGAAGTGAAGAGCTGACTCATTAGAAAAGACCTTGATGCTGGGAAAGATTGAAGGCAGGAGGAGAAGGGGATGATAGAGGATGAGATGGTTGGATGGCATCACTGACTCAATGGACATGAGTTTGAGCAAGCTCTGGGAGATGGGGGAAAGACAGGGCAGCCTGGAATGCTATAGCCCATGGGGTCGCAAAGAGTTGGACATGACTGAGCGACTGAACAACAACAATAATAAATGGGAAGTATACTTATTGAGCACCTACTATGTGCAAGGTACTGGGTTCTCTGCCCAAGAACCTTACAGTCTATGGGAAAGACTAACGTTCGTATATTTGTAAGCATAGACTGTGATAAGTTCTCCAAAGGGAAAGGAAGAGTCTTTTGAACTGGATAGCTGAGATCCTCATCGGGGTCATTTTCAGGGGAGAGATCTTAGAAAAGTGCTCTTTGTGGAACTGTTTTAAGTCAAGAACTGTGGGAGGAGAAGGTGTCAGAATCAGTGTGGGAGAGAGCATTCCGGCAGAGAGCAAAGCATCTGTCCCCCTCCAGCAGATGAAACCCCGCCCCCACCCCAGTCCCCTTAGAGCAGAGGAAACCCTTCTGAGCTAAAAATAAACTTGCTGAGCCTCGGAAAATCCTGTCACTGCCCAGAGGGGCCCCCCAACCCCTGCCACCTGAGAGACGACTCTGCGGCTCAAACCCTCTGGGCCGCACCCCACACAGGATGTGTGGGGATGGTGGTCCTCAGACTGAAGCCCCCAACTTCCCTGGCTAATTTTGCCTCCCTGAGAGCGTGTCTCCTGCAAGGCTGGGCTCCCAAGCTGGGCGCCCGCCAGTCAGTCTGGCCAGGGAAGAACTATTTTGGGAATTTTTATGATGGAACAATATTTTTTGGTAAACAAACGGAGAGCTGTTAAACAGGGATGGTCACCCCTAACTTTTGGTTCACCATTCTCCATGCGGAGCTGTCACAGAGGCGGCCCTGTCCAGTGCTGAGAATGTCCCCAGGGCTGCCGAGCTTCAGTGCCCACCTCGTCATTTTCTTGGATTAATCAGCTTTGGAAATTGGGAACACTGCTCCCTCCCCAAGCCCTACCTCGGATTCTTTGAAAACAAAAGCCCTTGGTGTGGTCTCGGTGGGTGGTGGAGGCAGGGCCCACCCTGATTAACCCCTTAGGGCTTGAGGATGGCCTGGACTCCAAAGTTAACTTTGGAAGGGATCTCGGAGAACATCTGTCGTTCCCGATCCCACCCCCTCAACAGGTGAAGGAACCAAGGCCCAGAGAGGGGAGACTGCTTCCTCAAGGTCCCAGAGCTCATCAGCTGCAAATGAGGTGGGAGCCCCAAATCCCAGGCTCTGAGGTTTTATTCTTTTCCTTCAGGAACAATAAGGCAGAACAGTGGTCAAGAAAAGGAAAGGGTAGACTCCAAATCTGGTATTTTGCAGACAGCCTACAAACTAATACGTGCACAGCAAGTCATAAATGTACAAAGTTTCTAAGCACTGACCCTCACCCTCAATATCTCCTGGGAGAGGACTCTTCTTATTCCTGAGGACCAGCCCTTTATTCCAACCCTGACCTCACCTGGGCTGGCCTCTTCGGGCCCTCACCTCTGATGGGCTGCCCGAGGACTTCATCACTGTGGACCCTCTCCTTGATGCTGAGAGACCATCCCTGCCCAAGTGTCATTCCTCCAGCAGCTCCATCATCTCTTGTTCTGCCTCAGTGGCTCCCAAGCATCCATAGCTGCCTGGGTCCCATTTTCTCAGACTGGGCTATGGTCATTTTATTGTTATGGCTTTAATAGCTGTCTCTTATTTAGCCAGGCCCTGAGATGACTCTTGAGAGTCCTTTGGACTGAAAGGAGATCAAACCAGTCAATCCTAAAAGCAATAAACTCTGAATATTCATTGGAAGGACTGATGCTAAAGCTGAAGCTCCAATACTTTAGTCATTAGATGCGGAGAGATGACTCTTTGGAAAGACCCTGATGCTGGGAAAGATTGAGGGCAGGAGGAGGAGAAGGCAACAGAAGATGAGATAACTAGATAGCATCACCGACTCAATGGACATAAACTTGAGCAGACTCCAGGAGATGGTGAAGGACAGGGAAGCCTGGCGTACTGTCGTCCATGGAGCTGTAAAGACTCAGACATGACTTTTAGCAAATGAACAACGTTTCATACAACAGCCATGCATGGTATGGATTATTTGTCCCACTTTACAGAGGAAAATGCTGAGGTCCAGAAAAACCCAAGATCACGTGAATGATGAGTAAATAATGCAGCCACGATTCACCCTAGCTCTTTCTGACTCTAATCCTTCAGCTTTCCCCAGCAGACTGTCTCCAGGTGTGAGACAAAGAGAGTCTGGCCAAGACAGTGGCAAAACCACATAGCAGAAAGGACTCTGTTTACAAGCTCTAGTAGACCAAATGTTGGAATTGAAAAAAAAAGGACAAATAGAACATATCACCTAAGTTTTGAGTCTTGAGTTTTTCAGAAGTCTTCCCCTTTTGAGTGATAGAAACTCAACTCAATCAGCTTATATAAAAGAGAGCTTACCTTCATTTGTGTGCCTAGCAAGTCTAGGGTTACTTCTGGCTTTAAGAACAGTTTGCTTCAGCATAGTCTTTCTCTGCTTGGCTTATTCTTCAGATGAGCTTTCTCCAAATGATGGTATCAGTGGTTGCTGGAGCTCCAGAATCAGGTAATCTCAGCAGATAGGGACCATTTCTTTCATAGCTTTGTGAAGAAAATCCCAGAAGGATTTCTACTGGCTGGCTTGGGTCACGTGCCCATTCTCTGAGCCAATCACTGTAGCCAGAGAGATGGAGAAAGAATATGCTCTTTATAGGAAAACCAGTTGAGCTTTGGTGTCTGACAAAAGGGAGAAAAGGTTTGGAGAGACAGAAACAACAGGTACCCTTAGGCTAGGGGACGGGGAGAATGTTGACACCAGGAAAAATCGGGAGGAAGGATTACTTAGGAGTAACAATACTAATCGCGACAACAGTAATAAGCAACATTTATTATAGCTTAAGGCTTCCCTGGTGGCTCAGTGGTAAAGAATTCGCCTGCAGTGCAGGAGCTGCAGGAGATACGAGTTGGATCCCTGGTCAGGAAGATCCCCTGGAAGAGGGCATGGTAACCCACTCCAGTATTCTTGCCTGGAGAATCCCCATGGGCAGAGGAGCCTGGCAGGCTAGTCCACGAGGTTGCAAAGAGTTGGACACGACTAAAGTGACTTAGCGCACATGCACGCACATATTACAGCTTACAGAGCCCTTTCACATACCTTATTTAGTCCTCCTCTAACCCTGAAATGAAGGCAGAACAGCTGCTGTTCTTGACCTTATTTCACAGATGAGGGGACAGGTATGGAGAGGATAAAAGATGTGCTCAAGGCTGACAGGAGGCAGGTCTGGGTCCGATGGTGGACTCATGCTCATGTTATCTGAATCTCAGCTCAGGAGGGGAGACAGGCTGAGTGTGAAGTGCTTGGTGTCCTGAAGACAGATGCTACTCTCAAGGTGATAGGTACACCCAACTGTGTCACTTTGGGATCATTCAGCTTAGCTGATCCCCTGCTAAGTGTCGTGTGTCGTGTGGGCAGGGACCTTATCTAATTGACTTCTCTAGCTTAGTGCCAAGCACTGTGCTTGGTACTCAAAATGCATTGAAGACAAAATGATCCAGTAGCTGCCCTGTTGATAATCTGAGTCTCCCTGGGAATGGAGGATGGGGACCAGAGCTGCTGGTTAAGGACTGAGACTTGGGGAGTCAGTGAGGGAGAAAAAAAGAGTGGGAGCCTAAAGTACAGCATGTTTGGCCCCAGTTCCAGACAACCTTCGCCAAATGCATCACAAGCCTCCATCTGCTGGGCAGACCAAGCTGGACATACAGGACTTCCAGACTCTGAAAATCCCATTGGTGCGGCTGGGCTGAATTAGCAGCCACGTTTTGTGCCTTCTGGGGGGTGTCTTTGCTGCACCTGATAGCGTTTCTCTTTAATTAAGTTCGAGTTAAGTCAGTCAGCTCTGTGTATTGAGCACCAACCAAATGTCAGGCATTGTGCATATATTGTGCACCAGGTGTATGGTAGAAAATGACACAGTTTAAAAAGTCATTTTAATTAAGTAATTAATTTTTCATTTATAGGCTGTGCCATGCAGCATGTGGGATCTTAGTTTCCAACCAGGATTTGAATCCGTGCCCCCTACATTGGAAAGCAGAGTCAATCGCTCGATCACCAGGGAAGTCTCAAGGACTATTTTAAGGGCCACTCATTTGTTTAGCACACATTATTTCCCAGGTACTAAGTTAAACATGGAGTATACAAGTTCTGGTGAAATTTTTATTCTAGACAGGGTGGAGTGACACGTTTATGCCCAGCTGATCACAAGACAAACACTGTAATGGAAGGTGGGCAGGAGGCAAAGTTTGCGGGCCAGTCCAGGGATCTCCACTTCATCCTTGGACGCCCTGGTTCCCTGGCAGGGAAATCCTCGCCTGGTGCGTCTGTTTTGCCATCCAGTCATCTAGTGGTTTTGTGCTTTGTCCTCTGGTCAGCGTGTCCTGTTTATGTTTGTTGCCCCTTAAAATGTGAGCTCCTAGTGGGCAAGGCCAGTTTCCATGCATTTGTTGTGTGTGTGTGTGTGCTGAGCCCGTAGCTCTGGGATAATCAGAGCTGCTGAAACTTAGCCCTCCCTGAGCTTCCCTCATCTGCCACCTTTAGGGTCGCCCTTAACATACCTACTGGAGTGAACTGCTTGTCAACTGATATCTGACCTCCTTTGTTCATTACTAGAGAGTGAACCGGGCACATGCTACCCTTGCTGCTTGGTATGTCCCTTAAACTCGTGGCCGTAAAAGGAATGCATGACCACTCCCCTGCCCTTTTCTACCTTTCCTCACCAGGGGGTGAGGATACCGGAGAAGCCCCCTTGGACTTGGACACAGCAATGGAAACTGTGTGTTGAGGATGGCAGGATCACCGAATGGCCTGGCCCACCTGTCTGTGTGCTGGGACAGTTTGAAGCATCGTTATAGCAGCTTATTGTTGTTTGTTGTTCAGTTGCTAAGCCGTGTCCAACTCTTTGCGACTGCATGAACTGCAACACACCAGGCTTCCCTGTCCTTCACCATCTCCTGGAGCTTGCTCAAACTCATGTCCGTTGAGTCAGTGATGCCATCCAACTATCTCATCCACTGTCATCCCCTTCTCCTCTTGCCCTCAGTCTTTCCCAGCATCAGGGTCTTTTCCAATGAGTCAGCTCTTCTCATCAGGTGGCAAAAGTATTAAAGCTTCAGCTTTAGAATCTGTCCTTCCAATGAATATTCAGGATTGATTTCCTTTAGGATAGCAGCTTAGTCTGTACCTAAATACATTTAGTAGAAAGAACCTTGGACAATTAGTTTTCCTTGTTTTGCGGTCATGCACAAGTCACCTTATCTTTCTAGGCCTCAGTTGCCACACTTGTCAGATGGGAATATTAAGAACCCTTTCTTTGCTCCATGGCAAGCATCTAAGAGCCACAGATGTGGTTGTGATTTGAAAAGTGAAGGAGCAAGACAAAGGTGGGTGGGGGAACATCCTCAGGGCAAGTGAGCGATCATGGTTTATTACTCAGTCATTTCCTCTTCAGGAGTTTTTGAGAAGCTCAGTTAAACTGCTGATCCAACTACACAGAGCTGAGGAAGGCCCTGTGGGTGTTCATCATCTGCCCAGAATAATTCTCCCCAAACTTTAAAGTGCTCAGAAAACACAAAGTTTGTCTTGGCTGAAATGGGCCAGACCTAAGGAAGTGATCTGGGTCGAAAAGCTTTTACACAATTGTAACGAATAGAACATGCTGAACCCAGTTGAACCTCATTAAAATGCCATGGCCGGTGGAGTGTTTATGTTTCATGCTCACGATGTTTGAATGTTTAAACTCACATGAAAAATGTAAGCACCGCGATGAAATCACTGGCAGGGCCTGGGCCACTATTTCAGGACGAGGGGTACTCGGTGGTGACAGCAGCGCTGACAGAACCCACTGCCCCTGAAGACGCGGAGGCCCCGCTCGGAGGGGACCTCGCTCCCACTCCGCTGACCCAGCTAGTAGCATGGTTTGCTTTTTCTCATGTAGCCCACTGCTGGGCACCGCTGCTTGCTCATAAAGGCCGGCTGATTTACGACAAACGAAGGACACAGCCTGTGTGATCTGGGATTGGGAGAGGTTGGTTGGGGAAAGTGATTGAAAAAGAAAGGCTGTCCATGACAGAAGTAAGACAGTATGTTTGAAAAACTGGAATTCCTTTGTTATCAGTTCCTCACAGTAAGAGAATAGTATTAGGTCGGCCAAAAAGTTCTGGGTTGTAAAACAGATGATGGCCTGATCATGCATTCTGTTCCTGAAAAAGAGTATGAATTGTCCACTGTGCATCGGGATCCTGTGTCATTAGATTCTGGGATAAAATCCCTGGCCTTATCTCAGGCAGCTGTTTAAAATGGTAGCTATGGGGACTTCTCTGGTGGCCCAGTGGTTAAGAATCTGCCTTGTAATGAAAACAGAAAAAAAAAAAAAAAGAAGAGAGAGAGAGAATCTGCCTTGTAATTCAGGGGATGTAGTTTCCATCCCTGGTTGTGGAACTAAAGATTCTCACATGTCGTGGGGCCACTAAGCCCACACCCCACAACTGGAGAGAAGGCTGCGTGTCACAATGAAGGGCCCATGTGCCGTGACTAAGACCCAATGCGGCCAAAAGAAATAAAGATATACAAATAAATACTAAAGAATAAAATAATAACTATGAAGCTTAGGTGACAAGGAGAACTCTTATGATGTAAATTTAGCAAAAATGCAAGCATCCAAATTTATGTACAGTAGGATGAGCACAAGATTTTTTTTTTTTTAAAGGTAGCTGTAGAAAAGAATGAAGTGAGAGGAAATAAGGCAAGGAAGTACTGACTGCATGGGGGGGTGGAGTTATGGTCAACCTGTCTTTATTTTCCTAACTTCCTATATGGTAGTCGTATTCCATTCATGAATTTTAAAAAGTTTTTTTTTTTTTTTTAATAAGAAGGGACATCCTCAGACTGAGGGAGCCTCCTGCAGTAACCACAAGCCCATCCAGCCTTAAGGAATACTTCCCACCAGACCTACCGACTGCTGACCTTCTCCAGGTGTCAGACACTGCTCCAGAGTCTGAATCATAGACGTGAAAGTTTGGGAAGAGTCCGGATATGTGAAAGGACACCCCTCTTCTCAGTGATGGCAATTTTAGCAGCTCTCCAGTGGAAACAGAGAGGCCCCCAATCCAGCACCACCCAGGGGCTGGTCCTGGGCACCCGTCCACTCAGGGCACGAGATGAAGGACTTGGCCAGCTTCCCGCCTTGGGAATGATGGGCCAGGCACCGCCTGCCAAGTCACAGCCAGGCACTCACAGCTGTGCCTACCCCCCACCCCCACCCCCCACCGGAGAAGGTGAAGGTTCCCTGTTCCCACTCCAAATAGGCCTGCCTGGGGCATGACTCTGGGATGTAGCATGCAGTCAGACAACCCCAAATTTAAAAGAAAATTTACAAATATTTAATCCATGAACTATATGCACATGGTTAGAAAAATGAAATGGCACAGAAGGCTTCTAGTTAACAGCAGATCATTCCACGGTGCCTTGGAGTCAGTCTTGTCCCTCAGAGACGATGGCTTTTAACTGTTGTGGTTCTTGGTTCTGTCAGTTGCCTTCTGTCTCTAAGTAATAGAATATGCCAACCCTGCTATGTCCTCGTGGTTCTTGAGGGGACTTCACCTCTCGTCTCCCTGCTCGGATTAAGCAGGACTTAGCTCATCCGTAGGCATGGGTGGATGCGGAGACAGGTCATCCAGATGCTGTATGATCCCTACAAAAACCGACTTCCTTCGTGGTCCAGTGGTTAAGATTCTGTGCTCCCAATGTAGGGGGCATGGGTTTGAATCCTGATGGGGGAACTAAGATCCCACATGCCACATGGCCAATAAATAAATACATAAAAATCACACACACACACACACACACACACACACACACACACACACACACAGACCCACTTGCAGCCCAGCCACATGAATAGTGGTCCGCCAGCTACCAGCTCCTTTAGGATCAGATTCAGAGGCACACAACTTCCTTGCCCAGGTCACACCTTTCTGCAGCAGCCTGTATCTAGCACATCACATGAGAGAATAAGGCCAGGCCATTTCTGGTCAATGGACTCAAGCGGTGAATGCCCACTTCAGTGCTCTGGGTTGGTGGGAGGAGGCTTTGTAGAATCTGCATTGCAGTTTGACTTGTCCCTCTGCCAAACCTGCTTCCTTCCCACCTGGTTAGCTGACATTCAGTCCATGCCAAAAGGTCCTTGATATTTGATCCTGTCAAAAACCACATAACATGGACCAAATATGTTCATGGATGGTTTGGCTAGGACCAAATTCCAAGGGCCTTTTGGCATGGACCAAATGTCTGTGGATCAAACGTCCCACGGGCGTTCTGGAGAATGCCAAACGTCCTGCATGAACCCACTCTTTTCACAGGTGTCCATTGTAATAAGCATCATGTGTCTCTAATTATCTCAGTGTCTATTTCCAGGGACCTCATCCGGTGACAATTGTCCTTGTCCCTCTCTCGGATTTTCAGGGAATGTCAATTTGTATGTACGGTGTTAGCTTAGTAGGAACTCTTAATATGTTTCTCCCAATTCCCTCCCCATCACGGTTCCAAATTAGGATTAGTCATGCAGGACGTTTGCGCAAAATTTTGGAAGGTGGAAGTGAGGCAACAGCCATTTTTGCTCTCTGAAGTCTGGCACAGGGCCAGGTGCCATTGCAGCTCCCGCCTGTCGCTGACAAGCGGCTTACCTTGTTGGCCTGCTGCCTGAGGTTACTCCCACTCCTTCCAGGTCTCCTTCAGCTCTTCCATGACCTGGGCTGGATGCAAGTACAGCTCCATGGCGGGGGCATCTGCTTATCCAAAAAGTCACCCATATCATGGCGATGGGAGGTGGAGACAGAAACAGGCTCCAGGTTGTCCTTCTCCTTGTTTGCGCCCATCTTTTCCTCTCTACTGCTAGTCCTGCTGACCTCAGGTCCAGCACCGGACACAGAGGCAACAGGTTTACACAGACTATTTAGTCAGGTCCCATGACTGTGTTATCCCCATAACAGTTCCTTTTTTTTTTTTTTTTTTGAATTTTAGCTCATGCAGTCATTAATTCTAGTTCCCGTTGATAACTTTGTTTCATTAGCTCTCAGTTGTATTGGACACATTACCCTGCTGCTGCTGCTAAGTCGCTTCAGTCGTGTCTGACTCTGTGTGGCCCCATAGACAGCAGCCCACCAGGCTCCCCGTCCCTGGGATTCTCCAGGCAAGAACACTGGAGTGGGTTGCCATTTCCTTCTCCAATGCATGAAAATGAAAAGTGAAAGTGAAGTTGCTCAGTCGTGTCCGACCCTTAGAGACCCCATGGACTGCAGCCTACTATTATAAGGTAGGATATTGGCATTACCATCCTAGTCTTCCCCTCTCACTTCTTCTATCAGCGAGTTTTAAATTTCTACATTTGTCAACTGTGGTAACATTATGTCCTGTCCCCAAACCATAGTGGCCCTTTCTCTTTTTTTTGTTCATGGTCCAGTGAAGACCAATAAATAGCAACTGGAACAGCATATTTTGTGTGGGTAACTGGGCCCAGGGCCTGGTGATGGTAAATGATCACATTTCTTTTCCTGTGTATCCAAGGGCAGACCCCTGTGCCACTCCAAGGGCAGTATTCTTAGCCCCGAGATCAAATAGACTTTCCTATGTTACATGCCATTTGCTCAGATGCATCTTACCTCTTACGTTGGTTCATTTTTGGACCATGACTTTCTTGTTTAGTGGTTTGTTTTTCACTGAACTTTTGATTGCTTCTCTTTTTTCTCTTTGGGTAAAGAAAGCTAGGTTTTTGCCATCTTGTTCCAATTTTATCATCTAGATTTTTACTAATTTTATGTGTTTCTTGGATCCATTATATTCTTCTAGAAATCTTTCTCCTTGGGACTCCCTGACATTTTATTGAACACTGATTTCTTTTGAGTATTGCTAAACAGCTGACTTCTGGGCTCATTCCACCATTTCTGTATTCTCACATTATGCTTTTATTGTCTTGATGTTCACTTCACTTTTCCTGGAGAACATTCTCGTTTAGTTCATCTGTAAGGTGCACAAGAAGGATATATCAGGTATGACTGACCCTTGAACAATGTGGGGAATAGGGGCCCCAACCTTCCCTGTGGTTGAAAAGCCATGTATAATTTTACCATCAGCCCCCTGCATCCACAGATTCAACCAGCAATTGTGTAGTACTATAGAATGTATTCGGTGAAAGAAATTTGCATTTTAGAGGACCTGCACAGTTCAAGACCGTGTTGTTCAAGGGTCAATGGTACCCATGTGAGGATTTAACTGTGTGACTTGGACAAGTTTCTAACCTCTTTGTACTTCAATTTCCTCAACTGCAACATGGGGATTATGTCACCTACCTCATGGGATCACTGTGGGATTATATGCGATAACATTGGTAAAGTGCCTGATCCTTGGTGCTGAGCAAATTTTGGTTTATTTCCCCTAATTAAGCCACTTTTTGGCTAAGATCTTAAAAGGCTCCCATTGCCTGTGGAATACCGTCCAAATTTTTAGCATGGCCCAAGGCCCACCCTCCATAATTGGATCCCAATTGACCTTTTCAAATTTATTTCTTATTACTCCCTTCATGTACCTTCCACCCTGCCAAACTCTTCTCCTAGCACATGTGTCTTCCAGCCATGGAACCTTGACCCTCTGTGTTCCCTGTGTCCAGAAAGCCTTTCCTATAAGGCCTGTGTGTCCAAGCCTATTTCTCTTTTCAACCACCCCTGCCACCATATATCTTCCCCTGATCTCCAGCTACAAGAAATCCAGCACTCTCCCCTGGCTTTTATCCCTTTCTACTGGATATTAGAGCTGTATGGCCACACACTTGGCTGGCTGCCCATGGACAGACCAAACCCTTTCAATACTTCTCTGCAGCTGGGGCTGCCGCAGTGGTGAATGACCCTCTTTTTGCAGGCTGGGCAGAATCCAGGATGCCTCTAGGCAACATTTTTGGAGAGCCAAAAACTACTACTTCCTTCCTCTCTCCTGCCAGTGCAGCTTTCCTCCCCCATAAACAGCCTCTCCCCACCTTCACCCCATGGAAGGGCCAACTTTGCGTTAGGAGACCACCTATTTGGTGACATCGTACAGCCACTGGGAAGGTACTCTGCCCTTGGGATTTAACTCCACCAACTAGGTGGTTTCCCTAAAGTAAAAGGCTTGGGTACAAGAGGATCCACAGAATAGGAGTGGGTACCTGAGACAGATTTTCTCTATTTCACAGCTTAGCTCTTATGTATGATGGGGCTTCCCTGGTGGCTCAGTAATAAAGAATTCTCCTGCAATGCAGGAGACCCTGGTTTGATCCCTGGGTTGGGAAGATTCCCTGGAGGAGGAAATGGCAATGGATTCCAGTATTCTTGCCTGGGAAACGTCATGGACAGAGGAGCCTGAAGGGCTACAGTCCATGGGCTTGTGAAAAAGTCAGACACAACTTAGCGACTCAACAACAGTGATGGAGGCCAGCTGGTCACCGAGTGAAGCGGGAAGCTGGGGAGATGGTGGAAGGGAAGGTGACACAGGCTCTGAATTAGGGTTCTGCCCATCCCATTTATGCACCATACTCTCTCCGGACCCAGGTGAGACCCGGGACAGCTCCTTGCAACATTACCTTTGAGGGAACCACAGAGAAAGGGAAATCCTTGAACTCACCCTGCTGTTTCTGCTGAGTTCAACCCTCAGCCATTTTTGTCCATTTTCAGAATGGACATGGAAAGCATGAGAAAAGAAGAGTGGCCCAAGCTGGTGTGCGGCCCAGGCCCTTCTCTTCAGAGCCAGGCCAGACTCCGCCTTGTGACCTGATTGATGTGGAGGGCATCCAGCCCTGGAGGTGCAGAATCTTGGAGTTGTATGTTTCTGAGCAGACATTGCAGCCTATTAAAGTCTGAATTCCGTCTGGTGGTCACATCCTGGACTGGCTTCCCCACGGCAGACAAAGCTCCTTTTGTAGCCAGTGGGACCAAGGGAAGGGGGACTTAATGTAGCCAACCAACTTCCAGCTGATACCAATAAATTTCTCCTTGGACCTTTCTGAGACAGAGCTTTGCTAATGTAGAACTTGTGGGGCTGCAGGAGCTGGCTGAAGCCTGGCAATGCCCACAGCCCCATGTTCTCCTTGCCCTTGGTCAGATCCAGCTCTGGGGCAAACTAGGGCTTGGGCAACAGAGTCTTGGGATCCCAGCCTTCTAATTAGGCTTCTGTGCTATGTGCCTCATCTTGGAGGAGGGCTGTCCAGGGAGCCCATCCACACTTGAATCACTGACCACAGTTTCTTGTAGCAGAAAATGTCCTCAGAGAAGGCAAGTCTAACCCTTTTATTTCACAGGGGATGAGCTGTGTGGATGCTGGATCTCTGTTGTCTACAGAGACAGTGAGTGGGCTGGTGCCAGACTCCAGGTCTCCTACCCCATATTGAGATCTTTTGCTTACACCATACAAAACTTTTCTTCTGGAAAAGGACATGCTTCAACAAAAGGACAAGAGGAACAGGGCAATGAACTTTAAAGAACCAATTGATGATGGTGGGAGCTAACACAAAGTGATTGGTCTTTGGGGCAGGGCTGTCCAGGTCCTCCTCAAGTCATACTATGGATCACACACTGGAGACCCAAGGGAACTGTCCAGTTGGTTCAATCGCTCAGCTGTTTCTGATTCTTTATGACCCCATGGACTGCAGCACACAAGCTTCCCTGTCCATTACCAACTCCTGGAGTTCACTCAAACTCATGTCCATCGAGTCGGTGATGCCATCCAACCATCTCATCCTCTGTCGTCCCCTTCTCCTCTTGCCTTCAATCTTTCCCAGCATCAGGGTCTTTTCTAATGAGTTAGTTTTTGTATCAGGTGGCCAAAGTATTGGAGCTTCAACTTCAGCATCAGTCCTTCCAATGCATATTCAGGACTGATATCCTTTAGGATGGACTGGTTGGATCTCCTTGCAGTCCAAGGGACTCTCAAGAGTCTTCTCCAACACCATAGTTCAAAAGCATCAATTCTCTGGTGCTCTGCTTTCTTTATAGCCCAACTCTCAGATCCATACACAACTACTGGAAAAACCATAGCCTTGACTAGACGGACCTTTGTAAGCCAAGTAATGTTTCTGCTTTTTAACATGCTGTCTAGGTTGGTCATAGCTTTTCTTCCAAGGAGCAAGCGTCTTATAATTTCATGGCTGCAGTCACCATCTGCAGTGATTTTGGAGCCCAAGAAGATAGTCTGTCACTGTTTCCATTGTTTCCCCATCTATTTGCCATGAAGTGATGGGACCAGATGCCATGATCTTAGTTTTTTGAATGTCGAGTTTTAAGCCAGATTTTCCACTCTCCTCTTTCACTTTCATCGAGAGGCTCTTTAGTTCCTCTTAACTTTCTGCCATAAGTGTGGTGTCATCTGCGTATTTGAGGTTATTGGTATATCTCCTGGCAATCTGGATTCCAGCTTGTGCTTCATCCAGTCTGGCATTTCTCATGATGTAATCTGCATATAAGTTAAATAAGCAGGGTCACAATATACAACCTTGATGTACTCTTTTTTCCAGTTTGGAACCAGTCCACTCTTTCAAGTTTGGTTCTAACTATTGCTTCTTGACCTGCATACAGATTTCTCAGGAGGCAGGTCAGGTGGTCTGGTATTCCCATCTCTTTAAAATTTTCCACAGTTTATTGTGATCCACACAGTCAAAGGCTTTAGCATAGTCAATGAAGCAGAAGTAAGTGGGAACTATGGTGTATTATAACTCCAGTAGGAGTCCAAAGGCCTGAGAACCAGGGGAGCCGATGTTGTTAATCCCAGTCCAAGGGCAGGGAGAGACCACATCAAGAGGTATGTACCTGCTCAAACAGGCAGGTGGGAAGGAAAGGGGCAAATTCCTCTTTCCTTCACCTGTTCTAGTCAAGCCTTCGATGACTGAGTGAAGCTCACCCACACTGGGGAGAGCAATCTACTTTATCAGAGTTCACTGATTCAAATGCTAATCTCATGTGGACACACCTTCACAGACACACCCAGAAATCATGGTTAACCAGCTCCCTGGGCACCTCCTGGCCCTGCCAAGTTGATACATAGAATTAACCATCACAGTGTTCTTGCTTTTAACCCATATCATAAGCATGCGTTTCCTTCTTTCTTTCTTTTCAAAGAAACCTGGCTCTCACATTTGAAAAGGAGTCAACTACATCTCCTCGTCCCTGTCTCCTTTGTACCTTCCATAAATGCTTAGGGCTTCCCAGTGATTTAAAGACTGCTTGACTGGGAGCAAAACCATAGAGCTCATTTATGATGCAATTACAGACTTCTGAAAAGTTAAACCCCAGGTAGTTATTCTGTTGCTATGACAGTAAACGACTAAATTGATAAATCATTTCAGGGATTTATGCACACTGGGAGAGGCGATATGGACAAGTCATTTAGAAGATAGTGGAGCCAGATATAGACCTGGGTTCACATCTCAGCTCTGCCATGACTTGCTGGCTCTGTGACCTGTGTATAGTTACTTAACAAACTTGTGCACTATTTTCCCCATATGTCAAATGGGGATAATATTAGGGGTGTTTAGGAGGGTTATGTGAATTCATCCATGTGAAGTACCAGAAGGAGTGTCTGATACCTAAGAAATGCTGCATATGTGTTCACTATTACTATTAATGGAGGAGTGAGTAAAAATCATAAGCATTCATTGAGTGTTTGGGTGAGGTATTGTGGATGCCAGGAGCTTTGGGAGATACGAGGGTTTATTAGAAGAATAAGATGTAGGCTCAGCTCTTGAGGTTCTCTCAGTCAACAAGAAAGACACTAACATGTCAGACAGAAGGAATGCCATGCAAGTGAGATCACTAGTAACAACTGAGTTTTAAGGAAAGGGACAGGATTTCAGAAGGGGAAGAACAGAAATTAGTCCAGAACCTGAACATTCTGAGATCTCAGAGATGGGAAAATTACCTTAAGTAATTTGGGGCAGTTGGAAATTGAAAGCGTTTCTTGGGTTAGAGGCTTGGTGTATGTGTGTGTGTACACCCACTCACAAAAAGAAAGGCCATTTATTTATTTTTTTAAGAAAAGAGAGAAAGGAACATTTCCAACACCTCCTTGTAACCTCGTTCCACTAGGCAGCTTCAAGAATTCATTAGCACGTTGGCTATGGCACTGTTGTTTCAGCCATCCCAGCTCCCAGGATACCTGTTTTTGTTTGTTTGTTTGTTTGTTTTTTTTGAGAGGCCAGCTGGATCCGTTAGAAAAAAAAGGAGCCAAGAAGAGATTTCCAGGTCAGAGCAGAGTTGGACACTGCTCCCTAAGGGAGTGGATGGGGGATCCAACCTCCTGACCTAGGAGGAATACTGTCCAGGGGCCATTCACATGGAGCCTGATTTATGTATAAATATCGATAGTATGGTTGTTTTCTGAAATAATGACTAAGGAAAGGAAAGAAGGACTTCAACCTGATTTAGACTCTCTTTACTCGGTTACTTTGAGTCTTATAACCTCAGCTCTTCGGAACTCCAAAAGGGATAAGTTTATTCTAAAGGGTTAAAATTTGGGTGTCCAAACTTAAATCATTTTGATGGGCTTTAAAAATGTATGCATGCTTCTTTTCTTTGCTTAGTAGAATATTTGGAACATGATTTAGCCTTTTCTTGAGGGCTTAGTATGCCTACCAGAGTACTCTGTTGCCCTTACGATCTTGTGTATTGGACAACTTGATCCACACTAAGTAGGCCCAGATTACTGTATATTTTGAACTCTATATAATTTTATTAAAAAAAAAAAAGACCCAACAGACTTTTAGAATCAGCTCTGGCATGTAAAAAGCTTAGAAGTTGTCATTCCTGTCTTAACAAGAAGAGGCTATACAAATTGAAAATCAATGACTTTCCTTGAATTTATCAGAATTGGGGTTTCAGGGCAAATCACCATCCTGAAATTTGTAAAGAGATGTGAATGCAGAGGAACACAGCTGGGATCAGCTTACCTGGAACAGGTGTTTCTCGAGTCATAAACTTGTGGAAACACTTCAGTGATAATTAGATGAACTACTGCAGATTGAATGTGGACTCTCATGAGAGTAAAACATTCTTGGAGGAAACAGGTGTAGGGACCCCCACACTCTTGTGGGTTTTCCCTCTAGGAACTCTACCAGCTTCCCACAATAAGGAGCCAAGAAAGATCCCCTTGTGGCCCTGGGAGTGAGAGGGGCAAAGTAATCATTTCGAGATACATTCAGAGCATTTTCTATAACAAAGGATACTTTCCTGGGGAAAATCCTTTGCTAGAGCCTTAGGCCACTTGGAGGAAGTACGCTTACCCAACTCCAGCCCCCTTTAGCCTTCCTATCTCACCTAAAGGGAAGGGGGAAGCGAAGAAACATTTGTGAAAGTCACAGCCAGAGACACAGGTCCACTGAAAGACTGAGCTTAGGGGCTTCCCTGCTGGTCTTGTCTTTACAGAATCTGCCTGCCAGTGCAGCGGACACGGGTTCAGTCCCACATGCTCTGGGGCAGCTAAAGTCTGTGAGTCACAACTACCGAAGCCTGTGTGCCCTAGAGCACGTGCTTCAAAACAAGAGAAGCCACTCCAGCCTGTGCACCACAACTAGAGTAGCCCCTGTTCGCTGCAACTAGAGAAAAACCCATGTGCAGCTACTGAGAGCCTATGTGTGCTGCAGCAAAGACCCAGCACAGCCACAAAGAAAGAAGTAGAAGTTTTAAAAAAGGCGGGGTTTAAATCATAAGGCTGTGTAACACTTCCTCCCTTCACATGTTATCATCACATCAACTGGGCTCCTGTGTGATGACAGTGAATTAGAGCTGGAAGAACTGTAAGGTGAAGACTATTTCAGGAGGCGGTCTTACAGAAGTACAAAGACAGGGGAAGAGACAAAGCAAGGAAGACAAAGCAAGGACACTAATGAGATCTGGAGCCTCTGGGACCTGCAGCTAGAGCCCAACATTAAACCCAGCTCACCTCCCAGCCAGACTATGTAAGACCCCACACTAAGGGCTTTTTACTCAGTTCCTATTACTGTGCACTTCACGTGTAGTTTTCAACAAAAAATCATAAGGCAATATAAAACAGACTCAAAATCAACACAAGCATCAGAACCAGAATCAGATATAGCAGATCCTGGAATTAGACAGAATTTAAAATGACTTACAGGTTACGGGCCCTAATGGAAAAATAGACAACAAGCAGTAACATAAGCAGAGATTTGAAAACTCTATGAAAGAATCAAATGGAAAATTCTGGGAAAAAGATGTTTGCAACAGAAATGAAGAATGTTTCTAATGAACTCATTAGCGGACTGGATTGGCTGAGGAAAGAACCAGTGAACTTGAAGATATGTCAATAGAAATTTCCCAAACTGAAACAGTCAAATTTCTACTCAAATTCATAGAGACAAGAATGGAATGATCAGCGGTTGCTACTAGCTGGGAGGAGAGAGAAATGAGGAGTTACTGATGAGACAGCACAAAGCTTCAGTCTGGAAATCTGCTGCATAACACTGGACTTCTGGTCAACAAAAATACATTGTACACAAAATTTTGTTAGGAAGTGGATCTCATGTTGTGCTCTTAAATAAACAAGGCCAACCAAAATACATTTCCCAAACTCAAATGCAAAGAGTAAAAAAAAAGAAAGAATGGAAAAAAAAAAAAACAACCAGACCATCTAACAGTGGTGGAGCAATTTCCAAAGGTATAACATACACATAATTAGAATGCCAGGGGGAGAAAAACAGGGCAAAAGAAATATTTTAAGTGATAGTGGCCAAGACTTTTCCAAAATTAATGACAGTCTTCAAACTTCAAAGAGCAGATTCAAGGCACTCAGAGAACACCAAGCAGAATGAATGCTAAGCATATCTACACTTAGCCAAATCTGTCTTCACACTGGAGAAAACTAACCACGGGGAGAATATCTTGAAGGAAGCTGGAGGAAGTACACACTTTATCTACAGAGGAACAGAGACAATAATTACAGAGGATTTCTTGACAGAACCCATGTGAGCAAGAAGAGAGCGAGGTGAAATATTTAAAGTATCAGAAACCACCACCCCACACATGCCAACTTAGAATTCTATGCCGAGGGAAATTATCTTTCAAAAGTGAAAAAGAAAGACTTTTTGAACAAACAAAAACGGAGGCAAAATAATTCCAGCAGATCAGTCTTGCAAGAGGTATTAGAAGTTCTTCAGGGAGAAAGGAAATGATACATGATCAGAAGTACACAAAGAAAGGGAGAGAGCCAGAGAAGGAATGAATGAATGAGTGTAAAATAAAACTTTATTTTTCTTACTATCTTTTGATATAAAATGTAACTGGGTGGCTACAGCCTATGAATAAGTGAAATGGATG
The DNA here is from genome assembly GCA_917880005.1 of Nanger dama. Taxonomy (NCBI): domain Eukaryota; kingdom Metazoa; phylum Chordata; class Mammalia; order Artiodactyla; family Bovidae; genus Nanger; species Nanger dama. Next base: position 16,902,467 of record CAKJTW010000003.1, on the reverse strand, counting down.
ACAACAGCGTTGTAAGGACTGGGAGGGAACTGGAAATACTGTGTTGTAAGGATCCTGTACTATATGTTAAGTACAGCCATGAAACTAAAAGACGCTTACTCCTTGGAAGAAAAGTTATGACCAACCTAGATAGCATATTCAAAAGCAGAGACATTACTTTGCCGACTAAGGTCCGTCTAGTCAAGGCTATGGTTTTTCCTGTGGTCATGTATGGATGTGAGAGTTGGACTGTGAAGAAGGCTGAGCACCGAAGAAATGATGCTTTTGAACTGTGGTGTTGGAGGAGACTCTTGAGAGTCCCTTGGACTGCAAGGAGATCCAACCAGTCCATTCTGAAGGAGATCAACCCTGGGATTTCTTTGGAAGGAATGATGCTAAAGCTGAAACTTCAGTACTTTGGCCACCTCATGTGAAGAGTTGACTCATTGGAAAAGACTCTGATGCTGGGAGGGATTGGAGGCAGGAGGAGAGGGGGACAACAGAAGATGAGATGGCTGGATGGCATCACTGACTCCATGGACGTGAGTCTGAGTGAACTCCGGGAGATGATGATGAACAGGGAGGCCTGGTGTGCTGCGATTCATGGGGTTGCAGAGAGTCGGACGCGACTGAGCAACTGAACTGAACTGAACTGAACTGACCTGAACCATAGTATTATTTGAGGATGGGCTTAAATAGTTGTAACTGTATAACTCTAGGGCAACCACTAAATGTTTTTTAAAGAGGTGTGATTGAAATACTAAGGGAAGAGATAAGATGAAATCATATAAAGCATTCAGCTAAACACTAAGTGAAGGCAGAGAAAAAGGTGGGGAGGAAGAAAAGATCGAGTGTAACAAGTAGAAAACTGTTACAAGCATGGTAGATTTAAGCCAACTATATCAATAATCACTTCAAACATAAATGCTATAAATATATAAGGGAAAGGCAGAGGTTGTCAGAGTAGATTAAAAAAAAACCCACAAAAATAAAATAAGACACTATGTTTATCAACAACTGACGTTAAGTATCATGACTCAGATAAGTTAAAAGCAAAGGGATGGAGAAAGATACATCGTACTAACAGAGAAAGTTGGAATAGCTACATTAATTTCAGACAAAACTGACATCAGAACAAAATAATATATCAGGGATATAGAGACATACCAATTAAGGAGCCAATTGTTCTAGAAGACCTAATAGTTTTTAATGTGTATGCACCTAAAAGCAGTAGCAAAGTATGTGTTCCAAAACTGACAGGCTTACATGAAGAGACAAATGAATCCAGTGTTAGAGCTGGAGACTCTAGAACTTTTATTTCAGTAATTGATAGATCAAGCAGGGAGAATATCAATAAGGATATAGTTTACCTGAATAGTACAACCAACCAAGTTGATTTCGTTGATGTTTAAAATACTCAATCCAGAAACAACAGAATACACATTCTTCTCAAGCTGACATGGAACATTCACCAAGACACTCACATTTTGAGCCATAAAACACACCTTACTACGTTTAACAGAATGTAAATCATGCAAAGTATGTTCTCAGCTCACAGCAGAATTAAAGTAGAAATAACAGAATGAGAGCTGGAAAATCCACATTTGGAAATTACATGCTGCTGCTGCTAAGTCACTTCAGTCGTGTCCGACTCTGTGTGACCCCATAGATGGCAGCCCACCAGGCTCCTCTGTCCCTGGGATTCTCCAGGCAAGAACACTGGAGTGGGTTGCCATTTCCTTCTCCAATGCATGAAAGTGAAAAGTGAAAGTGAAGTCTCTCAGTTGTATCCGACTCTTCGAAACCCCATGGACTGCAGCTTACCAGGCTCCTCCATCCATGGGATGTTTCAGGGAAGAGTACTGGAGTGGGGTGCCATTGCCTTCTCTGGGAAATTACATGACACACTTCTAAATAGCACATAGGTCAAAGAAGACTCAAGAGAAATTTGAAAATATTTGAAAATGGAAATACTACTTAAAAATGTGTGCAGCAGAGAAAGGCAATTTATAGCATTAAATACATATATCAGAGAAGAAGAAATATTTAAAATCAACAGAGTAGGAAGAACAAATTAAACCTAACACAAGTAGCAGAAAAATAATAAAAATGATTGAAGAAATAAAGGAAACTGAAAAATAGAACAATAGAGATCAATGAAACCAAAACTAGTTCCTTGAGATCATAAAGTGGATAAACCTCTAGCCAGGTTAAACAAGAAAAAAAATAGAGAAGACGGAAGTGATTAGGAATGAAAGAGGTGTGCCTGTGGACATAAAGGGATAACGAAGGGACATTAAAGGGACAGTATGAACAACTCCATGCTCACGAATCTGGTAACTTTGATGAAATGGATCAATTGTTTGAAAGACGCAAACTACCAAAACCCACACAAGGACAAATAGATAGTTGAGTAGATATATCTATTATAGACGAAATCACTAGGCTTAGATGATTTCACTGGTGGACTCTACCAAACACTCAAGGAAGAAATGATACTGCTGTCTACAACCTCTTCCAGAAAATACAAGCAGAGAGAACATTTCCTAACTCATTCTATGAGGCCAGCATTACCCCAATGCCAAAACAAGGAAACTCATTACAAGAAAGGACAGCACAAGACTATCATCTTTCATGTATGTAAATGCAAACATCCTCAACAAAGTATTAGTAAATCAAATTCAACAATGTATGAAAAGAATTACACAGCATGAGCAAGTGGGTTTCAGTTCAGGTTTGTAAGGCTGATTCAACATTCCAAAATCAATCCATGTAATCCATCACATCAATAAGCTAAAGAAGAAAAACTATATATACCATTATATCTGCTAATGCAGACAAAGCATTTGACAAAATCCAACATCCACTCATGATAAAAACTCTTAGCAAACCAGGAATAGCGGGCAACTTTCTCAACTTGATGAAGATGTCTTTTAAACTTCCTAATCACCTCCGGTTTTCTCTTTTCATTTTAAGTTGAACTATACTCTGTGCTAAGCTTTACAACTATTCTGGCTGCAGATAAGATAATTGAGCAAATAGGGTGAGGGGCTGCACTGAGCAGAAGACAGATGACAGAGCCAGAGGCAAAGTTAGAGTTCGGACCTTGAGGAGTAAGCCTGGAGCCAGAATCTGATCATCTCTCAGCTTTACATGGTTAAATAGTTTGATATTATCAGTTCAAAGATGACAAGACCCAGAGAAGCACTGTCCAGTAAAAATATGGTGTGAGCTACAGTATAATTTAAAAATTTCTAGTGGTAATTTTTTTAAAAATTAAAAGAATACTAGGTTAATGCAATATATCTAAAATGTTACCATTCCAATATGTTTGCAATATAAAAATTATTCATGAGATACTTTACATTCCTTTTTTGGGTACTAAATCAAAATTCAGTGTGGATTTCTCAGTTTGTGCCAGCCACATTTCAAGTGCTCAGTAGTCACGTGTACGGAACAGTACAGCTGTTAGGCTAGAATTAGGTTTGGCTGCTAATGTCAAAAATGATTTAAATAAGAGAGAAGTACATTTGCTCTTATATAATGTTCAAGTAGACATTGAGAGCTGTCCTAGATGCCAATGTGGTAATATGCAACACATATTTTATCTAGTTGCTTCTGTCTTCTATATTGTTGCTTTACTCTGCACTGATTTCATTTCCAAATTTCTCAACAGTCCAATATGACTGTTTCAGCATTAGCCAACACACCCACATTCCAGCCAGCAGAAAGGGGAAAAGGAAAGAGAAGGAAACAGTACCCTCTTATAATAGCACTTCAGAGAAGTCACATATTACTTTGCCTTACATGTCATTGGCTAGAATGTAGTAACATGACCCTACTTAGCTGCAAGGAGGCTGTATTTTAGGTGACCATGTGGCCATCTAAAATTTGAGGGGGGGGGGTGCTATGACTAAGGAAGAAAAAGAGAAAAAGATATTGGGAATCAGCTGGTAGTGTTAGTCCCAGACCATCCACACTAAGGAAATACAGATTAGAACGTTAACCAGAAAGCCAATTTATGAGGGGTTTATAAGACTATAATCTCATAAGGTGGGTGGGTGTGTTTGAGTCTGCTGTTACAATCTCCTCCAGCAGGATAATTTGACGGCCTGTTGGGCTTCCCACATGGCTCAGTGGTGAAGAATCCACCTGCTAAAGCAGGAGATGTGGGTTCAATCCCTGGGTCAGGAAACGGCAACCTACTCCAGTATTCTTGCCGAGGAAATCCCATGGACAGAAGAGCCTGGTGGGCCACAGCGCATGGGGTCACAAAGAGTTGGGCATGACTGAATGACTAAACAACAGCACCATGATGGCCTGATAGACCCCTTTCCATTTAAGGATATACTGATCTACCCAGTGAACTAAATCATTCCTACAAGACTGTGAGGGAGCCCTCTCTCTGGGATGATGCTGGAGACACTGGGACAAACTCCTGCCCATCAATGCTCCTTTATCTGAACCTCCTGGGGGCTCCATCCTTGCCTCGTCATAATTTTCCACATTACAACTCTGCTGACATTAGTTACATCTTAGACTTTTGGAGGAGATTTTGAGGAGACTCTAGTTCCTTGCTGTAGGCTTTGGAAATACTATTGTCTCATCAGCACTATTTATTCACCAGACAAGTTTTTAATTGTGTCTGGCACACACCAACTGTGTGCCAGATAGCGCATTATGCCGGGAGTGAGTAAGAACCTCCTTTCTGTCCTGCCAGTGATGACAATATCTAAAGAATAGGGAAGGTGATGTTGGGCAAGGGCTTGAAAAGTGAATGGGTGCACACTGAGTACCGGCAATGAAAAGGCATCTGTGATGCTGTGGTTTATAATAAGGAAATCTGTATTTGGGTCTTTGTCCGTTTCTGGCACAGAGCTCCTAAAACCCTTGGAATTTCCTAAGTGATGAGGACAACAAAGGTGTTTTTGTTATGTTAATGAGGTGACTTCTGGACGAACCTTAGGATGGGGGCTGGGTGCCAAGAGAACCAACCTTGTAACTGGAGGGTTGGAACTTTCTGTCCCAGGCCCTGCACTCCCAGGAAAGGAGAGGGACTGGAGGTTGAATCAACCACAAGTGGCCAATGATTTAAATGGCCATGCTTATAAAATGAAGCCTCCATAAACACCCAAGATGTTTGGAGAGCTTCCAGGTTGGTGAACACGTGGAGATGTGGAGAGAATGGTGCGCCTGGAGAGGGCATGGAAGTTTTCTGCTCCTTCCCACACACCCTGCCCTCTGCATCTCTTCTATTAGGCTGTTCCCTAGATGTACTTTTTTTTTTTTTTTTAATGACAAATCACTAACCTAGTGAGAGTTCTGTGAGCCACTATAGCAAATGAATGGAGCCTGAGGAGGAAGTCATGGGAACCTCTGACCTACAGCCAGTCAATCTGAAGTACTTGTAACAATCTGGTCTTGGGACTGGCCTCTGAAGCTGGGAAGCTCATGCTGTCTCCAGATAGATAATGTCAGCATTGAGCTGAACTGTAGGACACCCCGCTGGTATGGAAACCCGCCCCTGCCCCTGCTTGCCCCACTCCCAAGCACACACATTGCAATTGGAGGCAGAGAATACAGTGCCCTCGGTGGAAGGGACAGTGTGTGCAAAGGTTTAGACACATTGGAGCACAGGACAGGTATGGGAACAGGAAGTAGCTGAGTGGGGCTTGAGGGGAGGAGGTGGTACAAGGATGCAAGTGGACTCTGCGGTGGCCTCCTCAGCATCCATTCCCTTTTGGTAACTACCCCATTTTCCTTTGGGTATCCACCCTCCCTCCACATCTCACATACTCTGGAGGAAGTTGACTCCACAACAGAGGGGTGGGGCACATAGGTCTAATATAGACTCATCAGCAATATCCCTTCTTGCCTGAGAATGAGCAAGATATCTAGTTCTAACTAGAGAGACTGGAGACTTTGCTGACGGCTCGGGGAAAGACAGTCTTTCTCCTTGAACAGGTCATGGCGTGTGGGTGTGAGGCCAGGAATTACTGCAGCCATTTTCTCACCATGAGAGAAGACTGCTCAAGGTTAAATACAGCACCATGAATGGCAGAGAGGAAATCCAGAAAAAAGCAAGCAGGGGTGTTGATGACATATAGAGCCATTAAATCAAACCTACCTTGAAGCCTTCTCTACCCTGAGAACTTAGGCACATTTGAGCCATGATGTGAGGGACCTTGGTACTTAGCCTTTATTCTTGGGGCAGTGGAAGGTTTTCATCCAGAGGATGAGCTGATTGGATCTAACTGGAGGACAGTGACTCAGGGAGCTGAGTGCAAAGAACCTAGACCAAGTTCAGAAATAAGAACCTGAGCCAAGACAGGAGAAGGGGGCAAGTGTGAGGGTTGCTCAGATGACCAGAGCAGACTGACTGGATTAGAGGGTCTGAGGACAAATGTGTGTTTGAAAAAGAATGTGTGTGTCTAAAACTCTTGGCATGGAGACACAAATGAAAAAAAAGCTCTCTTTCTTCCTCCTTCTGCCTCCTTCCTCCTTTCCTGTATCCCAGGAAAATCATTTCCACCACCAGACTCTTAATTCTCCTTTTTCTGTGGATCTATGCATCTGATTACAGTTCCTCGTGGGCATAGCTGGTTCTCTGGAGCAATCTTCATATACCCAGGGACCAGCCTGACACATGGTTGGCACTTGATCAACCTTGAATTGGACCGAGTTGAGAGCGTAGCAATACTTGCTGAGCTAGGTGTTGGCTGCACCCTCCTCCTGCCCCCAGGGCTTAGTCATCTTTTTCATAAGTAGCCTCCAAGAGCTGCAGCCACGATACCAGCTTCCTTGTTGCTGGCAGGTGTTGGCAGCTCCAGTGCCAGCATGCTGGGGAGCCAGCCACTGGGAAGAGACAGGGCGGTGGGAGGAGAGAGCCATCAGAACTTGTACAGGCTCTTCTTCTTGAGAGGTGTGTTTGCTACCCGGTAGATCTGGAACACCACCTCCTCTCCAGGAAGCAGAAACCAGACCTCTTTCCTCTTTTTTTTTTTCTTACCTGTTGTGTCTTGTGTCCAGAAGTACATTAATTGGCTTCCTCTGCTTCTAAAATAAATCAGCTTCAGGGCCACACCCTTCCAAGCTACCCCAGGAAGGTTGGAAGGTTGCTCCCTGGGTGTGTTAACCCCTTCCCATCCCTCCAAGCATAAAATGCTGGGTTCCACTTCACAAAAATATTAATCTTGTACCTCCTTTCAGAAGAAGGATCTTGGTATTCCACTTGCTCCCCACTGTTTACCCCTCTGCTAACAGTTCACCCCATAAGATATTGACTATATTTTGGGATGGTCATGGGCTGTGGGGCATTGAGGGGAAGCACATTAATCTTTACCGACATTGCTGAGCACCCTTTCTTATTCCTTTTATGTCAACCTCCGATGGGTTTTGGGGATGCCCCTTGTTCTTCCAGCTCCAAAGTTTTCTTCATCACCTCTCCCAGATTTCAAGCTTTTCCTCTGGTCTGTTTCACCATGGAAATTCCTGGCCCCCACACTAGCCTGTGCTTTTCAGAAGGGCTCTTGAAATCCGGCTCTCATCTGCCCCAGTGTTATGTTGTTTTCCCTGTCGCTATGGCAGGCATTAAGACATGCCAGGGAAGGAGGGTGGAGGGAACAAAGTGAGCAGGGAAAAGCCAGACGACGATGGGGGAAGCCTGATGGGAGGGTGTTGGAGGACGAAACAGAAATATGCTGAAATATGCTGAGTGCATCAAGGAGGGAAGAGGGATTCCTGTTTCATTTTCTTCTATTTTGGGTTTGTTTTTTGTTTTGTTTTGTTTTTTTTTTTTTGGTTTGATTTTGCATCTGGAGATGAGGAGACAACCATTTAGTGCTGAATTCTGCCCCCAATGCAGTCACAACAAAAGAAATCCTCTCCTGTAGTCAGTAATCCAGAGGCAATCTCCAGACCTCAGATCTAGTCAGGAAAACTGTCAAAATAGCTTCCAGTTACTCTCAATTCACTGTATGCACAGGCCTGCCAGGTCAGTGTGACAATGTGATCCAGTGACACCCTGAGACCCAGGCAAGCGGGCCCTGACCTTTGGTGATCCTTGCCCTGGTCTCCCAGCATTCCTGGGGTGAGAAGTGGTCAGGACCACGGGAAAAGCCCACCCAGGGTCTACACCCATGCCCATGCTTACCCTTGTCTAGATCTCCCTCCTGGTACCCAGGACCGCTGACTCTGCCCAAGCGGCCCAAGTTTACTTCCAGGGCCCACGGGGGCCTGTTTCCCGGTCTGGGTGCCCTGTGCAGACAGTGGCCAAGGGGTAGCTGCTTGGGGCACAGGTGGTGGGCAGAATGTGGACGTACAGGCTGGTGTTGGGAACATGCAGGTGGGCAAGAGCCCTAGCTGAGGCTTAGTACAAAAGGGAACAGGCCCTGGCCTGAGACTGTCTCCTGTACCACCTTTTGGTCTGAGGAGCACTGGAATTTTAAAAAGTAAATATTTGTTTATTTGACTGTGTCGCATCTTAGTTGCAGCGTATGGGATCTTGCTGCTTCACGCAGCTCTTCACTGTGGCGCATGGGCTCAGTAGTTGTGGCTGGCGGGCCTAGTTGCCTCATGGCATGTGAGATCTTAATTCCCTGACCAGGAACTGAACCCATGTTCCCTGCATTGGAAGACAGATTTTAAACCACTAGACCACTAGGAAGTTCCGAGCCTGAGAATTTAAAATTCAAGCTTGGCCTTCCAAGAATGTTAGGAAGGTACATTTTTGATGATACCTGGAGAAGACATATTTTATTTAACAAGTTGTCACGACTGAAGCGACTTAGCAGCAGCAGCAACAGCAGCAGCTTGACTATTAGCTTTTAAATATTTAGATACCTGGTGTGTAGGTCTTTGAATTTTTGCCCTAGTCCCCCAAACCCATGAAAGAACAAAGATTTGCCTGGTTTGGATGCCTCTTTCCAGTTGTGACTCCAAATCTCTTTTTCTTTCATGTCGCAGGCCTCTGGCAAACGTCTTCATTCAAAGGCTCCATACGATGTGAATCAGTTAACAAGCTTGCCTTACTTATAGTGAAGGCAGCAGTAATGGAATTTTGTGTTCTCTCTTTATTTTTTGTGGTTCTGTAGCTCAGAAGTCCCTTTCTGAGTCTGGGAAACATCCCATCCGGAATGCATACATTTTGATGTGTCTTGATAGGGAACAGAGCTCATATCCTAGCACAGATGACAAAAATGCTAAGAACTTGCTTTGGCAGACACCACCAGTTCCTGCTTTAGTAAGAGAACCTCTGATTTTTAGCTAGGCTCATGGCTACCTGGATCAAAGACTACATTTCCCAGACTCTGTTATGTTAGATTTGGCCAAACGATCAAGGTTCAACCATTGAGCTATGAGTAACATGTGTGTTTCAGGAGGTGGTAAAGAAAGAAATTATTCTTTATTGCTCCTTAGTCTTTCCTGATGGTTGGGATGTGGACTTGATGGCAGATGCTCAAGCAGCCATATTGGTCCATGAAGCAGTACGCAAAGGCAGAGTTGAAGGAGCTTCAGAGCACTTTGCATTCACTCTTTGCCTTAAACGTTTTTACATAGGGAGAAATAAATTTCAATTTTGTTTTGTAGTTTATGTAAAACTGCAAGTATTTTGCACTTTCTATTATGTGGTGTGGAAGCCAAGCCTGAATAATGTGTTTGTCTTCCCAGTGTTTCTTGCAAGCCATAGGGCAGCATATGACCAGACTCCACCGAGGCAGCCTCTCTGGTCAAGGTAGCCTCAGCAGGGAGCTTGAATTCCTATAGTAGTGTTTGCACCCAAGGTCCAGTGCTGGGGGTGCGGGTAAAGTAGGGTGAAGTGCCCAGTGCTTGGTAGTGGCAGCAGATCCTCATTAGGTCAGTTTTGCCTCATGATTTCCAGCACCATTGTTGGCTGCATGATCTCAAACCCAGCCTGCCAGCCCATGTGATGATTCTATAAGTTTTTCAATACCTTGTCAATCAATTTGTAAGGCCTCCCCAGACAGCCATTTAGCTTTTTTGCATTTCTTTTCCATGGGGATGGTCTTGATCCCTGTCTCCTGTACAGTGTCACGAACCTCATTCCATAAGTTCATCAGGCACTCTATCTATCAGATCTAGGCCCTTAAATCTATTTCTCACTTCCACTGTATAATCATAAGGGATTTGATTTAGGTCATACCTGAATGGTCTAGCGGTTTTCCCTCCTTCAATTTGAGTCTGATTTTGGTAATAAGGAGTTCGTGATCTGAGCCACAGTCAGCTCCTGGTCTTGTTTTTGACTGTATAGAGCTTCTCCATCTTTGGCTGCAAAGAATATAATAAATATGATTTCAGTGTTGACCATCTGGTGATGTCCATGCGTAGAGTCTTCTCTTGTATTGTTGGAAGAGGGTGTTTGCTATGACCAGTGCATTTTCTTGGCAAAATTCTATTAGTCTTTGCCCTGCTTCATTCTGCATTCCAAGGCCAAATTTGCCTGTTACTCCAGGTGTTTCTTGACTTCCTATTTTTGCATTTCAGTCCCCTATAATGAAAAAGACATCTTTTGGGGATATTAGTTCTAAAAGGTCTTGTAGGTCTTCATAAAACCATTCAACTTCAGCTTCTTCAGCATTACTGGTTGGGGCAGAGACTTGGATAACTGTGATACTGAATGGTTTCAGTGAACTCTGGGAGTTGGTGATGGACAGGGAGGCCTGGCGTGCTGCGATTCATGGGGTCGCAAAGAGTCGGAAACGACTGAGCGACTGAACTGCACTGCACTGTCAGTCAATGCCCTTTCTGCTCACATCTGCTAGAGTTGGTCAGTAACCCGTAGTCCAAATACTTTTCAACAATAAGAATTCACCAAGATGGTTGGTTTTTGCCATCAAATAAGTTTAACTCAGACTCGACATAAGGCACAACCTCATCTAAAAAGAATCAGAATTTTCCAGTGCCCTTGTTTCTAAAGATGCTTCTGGTGGGGGCTGAATCAGGCTCCTTAGAATGTTTGCTGTCTCTTGTTATAGGGACACATGCCATCTGCTAGTTGAAGCTCTGATATTTTGGGAGGATACCAGCAACCAAAATTAAATAGGAATTTAATTAAATTTAATACAAAGTTAAATTACATTCAAAGAGCAGCAGCACTTCATTTATCCAGAGGCAGGTTACACAGCAATCTCAGTTATCTGGAACACTGTCAGGAACCAGGAAAGAGGCAAAAATAAACGAAAACCAAAAAACAGGTAAGGAAACCACCAACCACTCTCAAATAAACAAAAAGACCACTCAAAGTCAAAATAAATGTCACAGGATTCCTCCCCTACAGTTTACATACTTACTCACCCTAGCCATGCAGACCCTTCTCCAGAGTCCATTCCTCTTTGTGCAGACAATTCAAGAGAAAATCTGGGTGAAGAATTTCCCGGTCCACAGCAGATTTGAGAAGACCTTAGAAGGGAAGGCGGGGAAGGATGCTGGAGACTTCATACTCTGATAGGAATGACAAGACGGTTGTTATTTTGTGTTTAAGGCAGACACACACCTGTAAGAAAAAGTAGACAGGAGAGCACAGGATGGCCCCCTGAGCCCATTTAGTATAGCAGGAACAGCTCTGTGTTACAGTCCCATCCAAGTATGGGGTGGAGGGTAGTGGGTGCTATGGACTGACTGTTTGTGTCCCCTCAAAATTCGTATACTAAATCTTAACCCCCAAGGTGATGGTATTAGGAGGTGATTGGGTCATGAGGGCAGAACCCTCAAGGATGAGATTAATGCCCTATGAGAGAGGCTCTGGGGAGATCCCTGACACTTCCACCACATGAGGCTACTATGAGGGGGTCCTTAACCAGGAAGAGTGCCCTCACCCGATCATGTGAGCACCCTGATCTTAGACTTCCAGTCTCCAGAACACAGAAGCAACTTTCTGTTGTTTATAAACCATTCAGTCCGTGGCATTTTGTTAGGCAACTTGAATGGACTGACCCAGCGTGATTCATGAAAACACTGAACATTGTAAAAGTCAGGGAACGTTACAAAGTGGGCCAGTATCCAGTGTTGGCGAACATGTGGAGTGACAGCAATTCCCCCACTGCTGGTGGAAGAATGACCACTTTGGAAACTGGTTTGGCGGCACCTTGCCAAGCCAAGCACAGGGAGAACCTTGACTCAGTAGTTCTCCCAAGTAGGTACAAAGAGAATCCTGGCATACAGTCGTGGGAGACATATGCCAGAAAATTCAAGGCAGCATTGTTTGCGATAGTATTCAAAATCGCTCACATGCCCAAACAGCAGAGTGAGTAAATGCATTGTGGCATTGTCTGAAATGGAATATTATACAGGAGGGAACACAAACTGCAGATGGTGATATGGATGAATCTGAAAAACACAGTGTTCAACAAAAGAAATAACCACCAGATAATACATAAGTAGAGTTCAATTAATATGAAGTTCAAGCACAGGCAAAATTGATGATACTGTTTGAGGCTACATTCATATGTGATAAAACAATAAAGAAAAGCACGAACATGATCAACACATAGCTTGGTGTAGTGGTTGCTCTGATGGGGAAAGAGGAAGCTCTAACAGCAGTGTATTCTTTTTCTTATCATGATGGGTCCATTGGTATTCACTCAATTTAAATTCTTTAAGCTGTACATGTGTGCTTTATTCATGTATGTGATATATTTCACCGATTTTTTTTTTTAAAGAAGCAAGAAAAAAAGCAAGAATTAGGTTATGTCCAATTTGTTCTGTTGAAGAAGGCAAGATAACATTTACTAAGATTAGAAACATTTCCACCAATAACTATGAAAAGAAAAACAGTTTGGGGCCTTTGGAGAGCTACATTTCAGTGATCTGGAAAGTTCATTTATGCCTGACTACTGATCGGCTTCTTTTCCATACAATGAGGTCCTCCGGTATTGACCTGGAGTCCCATCTCTTTTCAGATGACTTTCTGATTTCCTATTGGCTGAGGAAGAAAAGAGAGGACAACCTTAGTGGGGGCTCTTTAGTGGAACAAAGGCCCTTCAGCAACCTGCTGTAAGGCTGCATTTTGGCCTCCTTCCTCTGGCCACCTCCCCATGGCGTCACCTGGGAGCTTGTTACAAATACAGAATCTCAGGCCCCACCCTAGACCTACTGAAGCAGAATCTTCACAGGAACAAGATCCCCAGGGGCTCCAAATGCATGTTGGAGTACAAGAAGCACTGTTCAGGTCAAGACTGTGACCAGGGACCAGATACTCAGCTTTTCATAATTTTAGGAAAGCCTGCTCTTTAAACAGTCCCAGCGTGGACCCTCCCTGTACTGAATTCCGTCCTGCAGTAAATGGTGTCCAGAAAAATTCAAATCTGTTCATTCCATTACTATTAGGACGAGCCATATAAAACTGCTATTCAAAAATGGGTGACTATTGTCAGTTTGATACAGTCTAGCTCTTAATATTTATTGAGCTCCTATTTTGTGCCAGGCACAAAGCTAGGTACTGGGGAAACGTTAATCAGTTCAGTCAGCATCAGTTTAGTCGCTCAGTTGTGTCCGACTCTCTGTGACCCCACGGACTGCAGCACTCCAGGCTTCCCTGTCCATCATCAACTCCTGGAGCTTGCTCAAACTCATGTCCATTGAGTCAGTGATGCCATCCAACAATCTCATCCTCTGTCGTCCCCTTCTCCTCCTGCCTTCAATCTTTCCCAGCATCAGGGTCTTTTTTTTAAATGAGTCAGTTCTTTGCATCAGGTGGAAATATTAATATCTTCTGGCAAAACTACCCTTGGTCGCTGCCCTCATAGAGCTTACAGTCCACTGGGAGAGGTGGTCTTTAATGTAAAAGCAATCCACTTGAATAGATGGAAAATCATTATCACCTTGTAATCGTTACACAGTTGAGGTCCCTGGTGCATGCACTGTCATAAGTTGATGTATTTCAGGGAGGGGGTGGTCAGAAGAGGTCTCTCTGGGGGGATGTGGCTGGAAGTGAAATCTGAAGGGTGAGGAGGGGATGAAAATGAGGAGCATGCAGACCCAGGGAAGATGATCCCAGGCCTGAGACACAGCAGGACCAAAGGCCTTCTGTAAATGATGCAGTGGAAGGTAGAGTCTCCCCTGCCAGCAGGACCCAGCTGGCCAGGGCTAGTCTCTCCTCTTCTAAATGATCTTGCCAGCAAGGTACTGGAGTTCATCCACAGTAGCTCCCCAGGCTTTCGGCCTCCTGCAGCCTCTGTGTTTAAAGAACCTGCCAGTGCTTTCTCTCCCCCGTGGGAAAGGACTGGTGGACCACGCTTTAATGGTCTTGCTAGGCAAATTTACTCACTCACATCTGTGTGGGCTGCTTTTGATCCTTCTTGTTTGAATAACCTTTGGTGGCCTCGGGGAACTTCTTTCAGTTCCCTGAATGCCCGCGATGATCTGCCTTGCTGCCAGGACCTTGCAGTGCTGTTCCCTCTGCCTGGAACACTGCAAGAGCAGCCGCGTTGCCTCCCTCCACTCCAAATACCTGGCTTACTCCCAGTTATTGTCAGCACCACCCAGGAAGTCTTCTTCACCCCTCCCCCTAAGCCTGGTGCTATTCCCACAAAGCCCTGCTCATAGATGTGTGTCAACGGCTCCTCACCCAGCATCAAGTCTGATATGACTCATCAGTCCTCTCCAGCACCTAGCTCAGGGCATAGTAGGTGCTCAGCATTCACTTGTTGGATGAATAAATGGAAACATTGTATTTAATCTGATGTACAGCTGTGGGCTGTGGGCTGGCTTCCTCAACTGTCATTTCTTCAGTTCTTTCTCCCTTGCCTGCCTCTACTCTAGAGGCGGGTTTGCTTTCCCATCCTCCCTAGCACATAGAAATGACCACAGGACACAGTCATGCCAATAAGATACCTGATGGGGATTTCTGGGAATTTTTTCCCTTGTTTGTGAAAGGAACTCCCAGCTGGTGCTGGCTCCTTCTTCCTGCCTGGAATTGAGCTGTGATGCTTAGAGCTGCAACAGCCATGTTTTAACTATGAGGGAAAGGCTAATAGACTCAAAGAGACAATAGTCTGGAAATTGCTGAGCCACAGTACCAGAACAGTGGCTACTTGTCTCTAGATTTCTCCTTATTTGAGGAAAACGAGTGCTTATTTCATCCATTGTTAGATGGATTTTATGATAGCTGATAGCATGCCTGATAAAATTTGTCTTGATGGCTGCCAGCAGTGATGTAGGGAGAAAAAAAATCAGTTGAGGGAACTCTTTCAGCCATCTCGGACCCTGTGGAGGCCTGCTGGGAACAGGACTTCTAAATCAACAAATATGTCTGGAAGGGTGTGGTCCAAGTCCATTTTTTCTGGCTATAAGCAGATTTGTCAATTCTCTATATTGTCACTCTGCTTATTTAACTTATATGCAGAGTATATCATGTGAAAAGCTGGGCTGGAAGAAGCACAGGCTGCAATCAAGATTGCCGGGAGAAATATCAATAACCTCAGATATGCAGATGACACCACCCTTATGGCAGAAAATGAAGAGGAGCTAAAGGGCCTCTTGATGAAAGTGAAAGAGGAGAGTGAAAAAGTTGGCTTAAAGATAAACATTCAGAAAACTAAGATCATGGCATCCGGTCCTATCACTTCATGGCAAATAGATGGGGAAACAGTGGAAACAGTGGCTGACTTTATTTTTCTGGGCTCCAAAATCACTGCAGATGGTGACTGCAGCCATGAAATTAAAAGACGCTTACTCCTTGGAAGGAAAGTTATGACCAACCTAGGCAGCATATTAAAAAGCAGAGACATCACTTTGTCAACAAAGGTCCGTCTAGTCAAGGCTATGGTTTTTCCTGTGGTCATGTATGGATGTGAGAGTTGGACTGTGAAGAAAGCTGAGTGCTGAAGAATTGATGCTTTTGAACTGTGGTGTTGGAGAAGACTCTTGAGAGTCCCTTGGACTGCAAGGAGATCCAACCAGTCCATTCTAAAGGAGATCAGTCCTGGGTGTTCATTGGAAGGACTGATGCTGAAGCTGAAACTCCAATACTTTGGCCACCTGATGCGAAGAGCTGACTAATTTGAAAAGACCCTGATGCTGGGAAAGATTGAGGGCAGGAGGAGAAGGGGACGACAGAGGATGAGATGGTTGGATGGCATCACCGACTCAATGGACATGGGTTTGGGTGGAGTCCGGGAGTTGGTGATGAACAGGGGGGCCTGGCGTGCTGCGGTTCGTGGAGTTGCAAAGAGTCAAACACGACTGAGTGACTGAACTGAACTGAAGCAGGGTCTATGGAACAAGAGGGAGCACAGGGCTCTCCTGAAAATTGAAGGGTGTATATGCTCGAGATGAAACTGAATTCTTTCTAGGCAAGAGATGTGCTTATGTATACAAAGCAAAGAACAACTAGTAGCTCCTGGTGGAAAACCTAGCAAAACCAGAGTAAACTGGGGAAAGATACTTGAGCTCATAGAAGCAGTGGCATGGTTGGTGCCAAATTTTGAAGCAACTTTCCTAGGTAAGGTCTTTGGACACAGAATCTGCATGATGCTATACCCTTAGAGGATTTAAACTTACTGAAAAGTGAATACATATAAATGTGGATTTGTAAAACAAAACCACAGTGGGAAGAGTGTACTTTAATTTGTCAAAGAAGGAAGTTAACATTTGTTGAGTGCCTGTCAACAAATAACCAGTGATCTGTCCCTTGTTGCTTCACATCTGTGACATTTAACCTCACAGTCCATCCAAGAAGAAGTATCCTCTCATTACAGAGATAAGGCAGTGAAGGCTCAAGACCCATGAATCACTTCGGTTGACAGTGGTAGGTCTGGGATGGGGCCAGGCTCTCTCTGTTTCATCCTGCTGCTGCCCTGAGGAGGAGGGTGATGGCCTTAAGAAAGTCAGGTGAGTGTTACAGGGACTGGGGAGACCTGGGAGTTTGTCTCAAATCTCAACCTCCCTCCAGCTGACTAGGATTCTTCTGGCTCAACATCCTCTGTGTCCAGCAGCATCCCTAGCTTTATGAATGTCAGTCCATTTATGGTAGAGATAGTCATACCTCACTAATTTTAAAACAGTCACTGCCACTGCCAGAACCAGGTCCTTTGTGTACAGCTCCAGTGTTTTCCTCAGCAGGCCTTGGGTCTTGGAGGTCCTAACGCCTGGGCAGGTGGTCCTTACTGCTTCCCCTTCTCTGTCCTCACAAGTACCTCTTCTTTCTCCCCTACTCTAAGGGCTCGTGTTTTCCCAGTCACTCCTCCTGAGAAAAACAAACTTAAAAGCATAATAGCATCAAAATATTGTCTAACTTGTTCCTTCTTTCAGGTCCCCCTTACCCCCATTGCCTATCCCTGGTAGCTGGACATAGTGTTACTAATAAACACCCCAGCCCAGGCTTAGACTGATCCTGGGCTTTGGCTGCACTACACAACAGTCTCCTTGTCTGGTCCTACTTCAGGGTTTGAGACACTGTGCCAGGCTCTGTACTAATAGCCATATGACTTAAGATTATGACCCCATTTTACAGACCTGGGAACTGAGGCTCCTACCCAAGGTCATATAAGCGAAAGTGAAAGTCACTCAGTTGTGTCTGACTCTTTGTGACTCCATGGACTATACATGGACTATTCTTCAGGCCAGAATACTGGAGTGTGTAGACTTTCCCTTCTCCAGGGGATGGATCTTCCCAACCTAGGGATCAAGTCCGACTCTTTGCAACTGGATTCTTTAACAGCTGAGCCACAGGGAAGTTCCAAGGACATACAGGGAGGACTCAAATTCAAACCTGTTGGACGTTAAAACCTAAGTGTAATCTTCTTGGTAAGGGTGTTTCTCACCTGGTCCCTCAACCATCTTCTTCCTACTTTCCACCACCACTCTCAGGGAACTTGAAGATTCCTCATTAAGAGATTTATTTGTTAAGCCTGAAAGCATTTTGATTTTCAATGAGTGCATGCTAAGTCGCTTCAGTCATGTCCAAGTTTTTGCAACATTATAGATGGTAGTCCACCAGGCTCCATTAAATGGAGTCCATAGTCTCCATTAAAATGCAAAAGCCCCTGGAAAGTATAGTTCCCTAAGCCTTTATTTTACAGCACTGGAGTAGGGAGCGTTTCATGGACAGGTCCTATGGGAGGACAAGGAAAGGAGGGCCTGGGGATGGGGGAGGAGGGGGCAAGATCCAAGTGTCTAATTGGCTCAGGGCCCCTTTCCCCTGGGCCTTGGTGAGCCCAAGGTTAGCTTACTTCTCCCCTGAGTCCCAGGGGCCCCAAGGGTGGTCAATTCCAGTGAGCTACTTAGTGAGACTAGTTATGCTGAACACTTTCATTGCCTGCTAGTAGTCTCTGTGGTTTCCAGGAGGCCTGAGCTTGGAGAGCTGCATAGAGAGGCGGAGCTGAAGGGCCACACTCTCTCTCCCAACTATGGGACCCAACTTCTGCAGCTCAGAGAGCCAAGGTGGATGTGAGCCTGTGGTGTGTGAACAGGCATGTGGGGAGGAGTTCAAATGCTACCTGCCCACTTGGCCCCTGGGTTGTCATGGCAACCAATCTTGCATTGGTCTGGGTGTTTCTGAAGGCAAGTCTTCCTGGCTGACAGCGCTGATTCAGACTGGGCTGAGAGCCCCTGCAGATGAAAGGACCATTGCATTTCTGGCTTTGACACCTCAGGCTTCCAGGACTGAGCCTCAAGAATCAATATTTTTATTTCTGGCTTGGCGCAGAAGTCTCTTAGATGACCTGCAGAAATTAACCTGCCCCTCTGCATTCTGAGTCAGGACCTGAAGGCAAATGACAAATGTCCCTTGAACTGGGAACATCCCTGGACTCCTCTTCACTGTCTCCCTCCCCTTGCTGCTGTGGTACTGGATCCACTGCTCTCTCTTTCTGCATATTTTCAGAAAATAGGAGGCAGGTTATCCTAATAAGGACTGAGGAATAGTTCATCAGCATGCCAGGCATGGAGATCATACTTTACACGCCTCATTTACCTTCACGACGGTCACAGAGGTCACAGAAGGTGCAGGCGAGGACTCATTTTACACTCGAGGGCACTGATGTGGGAGGAGAGTAAGTGGCTTGCCTGGGGTCATGGAGCCAGGCTGTAACAGAGGCTGGATCGGAGCCCAAGTTGTCTGATTGTCAAGCCTATGCTGGAACCACTAGCATGCTACCTCCCAGTCTCAGTCCTGAGAGCACACAGCGGGGAAGTATGGTCTACCGTGAGAGGTATACACAGTGAAAGTGTTAGTTGCTCAGTCGTGTCTGATTTTTGTGACCCCTTGGACTGTAGCCTGCCAGGTTCCTCTGTCCATGGAATTCTCCAGGAAAGAACACTTGAGTAGGTTGCCATTCCCTTCTCTAGGGGATCTTTCCCACCCAGGGATCGAACCCAGGTCTCTCAAATTGAGGGCAGATTCTTTATCATCGGGGGCACCAGGGAAGCCTGGGAGCCACAAAAATAAACACACGGCCCGGGATAGAGGGTCCCTCCCTGTCAATGCAGTTGAAAATCATCATGTCTAAGGGAAAAGAATCCCTTCTAGGATTTAATGACCTAGAAGAAATATCCGACTGACTCCTAAATTAAAAGTTCACATCTTGTTTAAAATAGCAACGCAGTGATTTCCAGGCTTTTTAGACTTGCAGTGCTCTGTTGCTTTTGTTTACTTATTTTATTATCTAAAATTTTTTAACGTTTTATTTTTAGTTTCTTGCAAAAGCCCTCTTAGAACATCAAATCTGGGAGCTTTGAGGTTTTTTTTTCTTCTTTCTGCATTGGCATCACTCACAAGATGAAAAGAAGGGAAAAACTATCCATAGTTTCCTTTTGTGGAGGGGAGGGAAAAGACATGAGAAATTCATGCAATGTGCATACAGCAGGAAAACCCGAGTGAGCCTTGAGCCTTGCCAGAGGATGCATTTACTGTCTCATTGCAGAGTGCCTGCCGAGGTCCCTGGAGAACCCAGCTCTCTGTCCCCAAAGTCTGCGGCCCCCCACCTCCACAGTCAATGCTGCTGTCCACTTTATTATTGCAAATATTCCTTTGGTAAAAGGGCATTTTTACCAGTGGTTCAGTGGTAAAGAATCTGCCTGCCAATGCAGTAGACGTGGATTTGATCCCTGGTCTGGGAAGATTCCCTGGAGAAGGGAATGGCAACCCATTCCAGTATTCTTGCCTGGAAAATGCTATGGACAGAAGAGCCTGGTGTGTTACAGTCCATGGGCTGGCAAAAGACTTAGTGACTGAACAACAACAGCAAAAGGGCATTTATCTGTATATGGGATTCAGTTTTAAAGTGTTTGCTTTGGAGTCTTCAATGAAACCCTTAAGATAACTGGAGATGCCTACAGATGTTGCCGAAATTAAGCGGAGCAGGCTACCCCATGTGTCTGCTTTGTGGCCATTCATCGAACTGTACTTAATATTTGTGTGCCTTTATTGTTTGTGTGCCTTTATTGTTTGTGTGTTATGTGTGTTAGTCACTCAGTCGTGTCCTACTCTTTGCAACCTCATGGAGAGCCCGCTGGGCTCCTCTGTCCATGAAATTCTCCAGGCAAAATACTGGAGTGGGTTGCCAGTTCCTGCTCCAGAGTTGTGTGTTACAGTTCAATAAAAATTCCCTTCAGTATCAGAAAAATAAAAGAGTGAGGGCTCCGTCTGAATGGTGTGCAAATTAGGAACAAGTGTGTGGGCATCTGTGAGCTCTGGTTTTTGGTAGAGCTGACGGGTTCTAATTTGGGGCCTCACATACAGCTCTCAAGACCCCTATATGGCCATGCCACTGGCACATCCTGTGAAGAGCTTTCTCTTATCAGCCTTCTTCTGGGGGTCCCCATGTCTCTGCCTTTTGGCTTCTAGGGGCTCAAAATGTAGGGTTTGCACAGCGGTCGAGTGTAGAGACCTCAGTGCCTGTGTGCATGCAGTTAGGTGGTTTTTATTTGCATAGCGGTTCCAGTGTATACTAGCTGTGTGACCCTGGGTGAGTTTCTTAACCTTCCTGAACCATGTGCGTGCATCCTCAGTCATTCAGTCATTATCTGACTCTTTGTGACGGTATGGACTGTAGCCCACCAGGTTCCTCGGTCTATGGGATTTTCTAGGCAAGAATACTGAAGTGGGTTGCCATTTCCTCCTCTAGGGGATCTTCCCTACCCAGGGATCAAACCTGTGTCTCCTGCTTCTACATTGCAGGCAGATTCTTTACTGCTGAACCACCAGGGAAGCCCCTAGTTTCTTCATGTACAGACGAGGAGAAGAATATTGTCTGCATTGTAGGACTGCATAGTTCAGTTCAGTTTAGTCACTCTGTCGTGTCTGACTCTTTGTGACCCCATGAATCACAGCACGCCAGGCCTCCCTGTCCATCACCAACTCCCTGAGTTCACTCAGACTCACATCCATTGAGTCAGTGATGCCATCCAGCCATCTCGTCCTCTGTCGTCCCCTTCTCTTCCTGCCCCCAATCCCTCCTAGCATCAGAGTCTTTTCCAATGAGTCAACTCTTTGCATGAGGTGGCCAAAGTATTGGAGTTTCAACTTTAGCATCATTCCTTCCAGTGAACACCCAGGACTGATCTCCTTTAGAATGGACTGGTTGGATCTCCTTGCAGTCCAAGGGACTCTCAAGAGTCTTCTCCAACACCACAGTTCAAAAGCATCAATTCTTCGGTGCTCAGCCTTCTTCACAGTCCAACTCTCACATCCATACATGCGCTTTTTAACTGTGGTCTTGGACTGCAAGGAGATCCAGCCTGTCCATCCTAAAGGAGATCAGTCCAGGGTGTTCATTGGAAGGACTGATGTTGAAGCTGAAAATCAAATACTTTGGCCACCTGATGCGGAGAGCTGATTCATTTGAAAAGACCCTGATGCTGGGAAAGATTGAAGGCGGGAGGAGAAGGGGACGACAGAGGATGAGATGGCTGGATGGCATCACCAACTCGATGGACATGAGTTTGAGCGAATTCGGGAGTTGGTGATGGACAGGGAGGCCTGGCATGCTGCAGTCCATGGGGTCGCAAAGAGTTGGACACAACTGAGGGACTGAAATGAAGTGAACTGAACTGCTTTTAGAGACTAGAGCAGAGGGCAGAGGGGCCTGCCCTTTGGAAAGGACGCAGTGATGCTAGAAGAAAGTAATTTCTTTCTTTCTCCTACAGATAGTCACTGTGTGTCAGGTGAGGCATGAGGGAAAGATAGACAGACGCCCAGGCATGACTCCTGTCCTTAGGGAGCTACCTGCTCACAGAGGAAGCTATCTGATGACACACACTTTTGGTGAAGAGGCACTTAACTCTTGGGCTCTGGCTCCAGCTTTGCCCCATCTGAGTGCCTCTGGGACTCATTTGTTATGTCTGTAAAGTGAGGAGGATGGACTGGTTGATTTCTGAGGTCTTTCCATCCCTGACATTCTATGAATCCACACTTTCATCCTTAAAAATGCTATATGATAAAACTCAACAATAAAAAAGCAAACTTGATTATAGAATAGCCGAAAGCTCTGGACAGACACTTCACCAAAGAAGATATATCACAATTAACAAAATAACACTACGCATTTATTGTGTGTGTGTTAGCCGCTCAGTCGTGTCTGACTCTTTGTGACCCCCTGAACTGTAGTCCACCAGGCTTCTCGGTCCATGGAAATCTCCAGGCAAGAATTCTGGCGTGGGTAGCCATTCTCATTTCCAGGGGATCTTCCTGACCCAGGGATCAAACACAGGTCTCCTGCCTTGCAGGTGGATTGATTACTGTCTGAGCCACCAGGACACACTTATTAGAATGGCCAAAATCCAAAATACTGATGAACTCAAATGCTGGTGAGGACATGGAGCAATAGGAACTCCCATTTATGGCTGGTGGAAATCACAGTGGTACAGTTTGGTGATTTCTTACAAAGGTAAACCTACTTTACTGTATGATGCAGCAACTGTGCTCCTTGGTATTTACCCAAATGAGGTGAAAACATGTCTGCATAAAATCCTGCAAGGAGGGGCTTCCCTGGTGGCTTAGTGGTAAAGAATCTGCCTGCCAATGCAGAAGACACAGTTCGATCCCTGATCTGGGAAGATCCCACAAGTTACGGAACAATGGAGCCCATGCACCACGACTATTGAACTCGTGCCGGAAGCCACAGCACTGAGCCCACATGCTGCATCTACTGAAGCCTGCTCGCCCCAGAGCCCGTGCTCCACAATAAGAGAAGGCACCGCAATGAGAAGCCCACACACTGCAACTAGACAGTAACACTTGCTTGACCCAACTAGAGAAAAGCCTGTGCAGCAACAAAGACCCGGCGCAGCCAATAAATAAATAAACACATGTTTTAAAAGCCTGCAAGCAAATGTGTACAGCAACTTTATTCATTATTGTCAAAATTAGGAAGCAACCAGGATGTCCTTCCGGAGAAGGCAATGGCACCCAACTCCAGTACTCTTGCCTGGAAAACCCCATGGATGGAGGAGCCTGGTGGGCTGCAGTCCGTGGGGTGGCTAAGAGTCAGATACGACTGAGTGACTTCACTTTCGCTTTTCACTTTCATGCACTGGAGAAGGAAATGGCAACCCACTCCGGTGTTCTTGCCTAGAGAATCCCAGAGATGGGGGAGCCTGGTGGGCTGCCGTCTATGGGGTCGCACAGAGTCGGACACGACTGAAGTGACTTAGCAGCAGCAGCAG
This sequence comes from Nanger dama, assembly GCA_917880005.1. Lineage (NCBI taxonomy): Eukaryota > Metazoa > Chordata > Mammalia > Artiodactyla > Bovidae > Nanger > Nanger dama. The sequence goes on along the minus strand of CAKJTW010000003.1, from coordinate 16,878,866 downwards.
CAGCAAGATGTCCTTCAGTAGGTGAATGGACAAACTGTGGTATATCCAGACACTGGACTGTCATTCAGCATTCAAAGGAAATGAGCTATCAAGTCATGAAATGACATGAAGGAAACTTAAATGCATATTACTAAGGGAAAGAAGCCAGTCTGAAAGGCTACAGTGTAATTCAACTATAAGACATTCTAGAAGGAGCAAAATTATGGATGCAATTAGCAGATTAGTGGTTTCTGGTGGTTAGTGGGGAGGAAGGAATGAATAGGTGGAGCACAGAGACTTTTTACGGTAGTGAAATTACTCTGTATGGTACTATAATGATGGATATATGCCATTATACATTTGTCTAGATCCATAGAATGTACAACGTTAAGACTGAATCCTGAAGTAAACTATGGACTTTGGGTAAAGATGTGTTAGTGAGGGTTCATCAATTACAGTCTACCACTCTGGTGAGGATGTTGATAGTGGTGAAGGCCGTGCTTGCATAGGGGACAGGAAGGATATGGGAAATCTTTATACTTTCTGCTCAGTTTTGTTATAAACCTAAAAACGCTCTAGAAAATAAAGTCTGTTAAAAAGCAGAAACAAATAAAACACCATAATGTATATGCTTAAGGGCATGTGCCTTGGAGCCAGACTGTCTGTGTTTGAGTCATAGCTTTGCCCCCTAACTAGCTGTGATCTATAGCAAATTAGCTGAATAGTCTGTGCTTTTGTTTCCTCATCTGTAATATGGGGATAATAATATGCCTGCTTCATATTTGTGTGTATGTATGATGATTTAAAGAATTAATAAATTTTAAATCATTTAGCACAGTGATTGTTAATTAATTGCTCAATTAATATTAGCTACTATTAAAAATGTGAATCTTTTTAAGAGTTGATTTCCTTTGGTTGGTTGGTGCCAACACTGACCATAGCAATCTCTTGTACTCAGGAGAGACAATTAGATGTCTGACAGAATGGAACTTCTCTTTATTATATGTTGGTATAGAAGATCTTTTTCAGAGCCAGAGCTTTCAAGCCCACACAAGCTCTGAGACCCAGAGAAGATGCTTCTTAATAGGCCCAAGCCAATGGATCAGGCAGGGAAAAACAGCATGGTACCTACATTTCAGATTCCATGGTGGCTCAGCTGGTAAAGAAACCACCTGCAACGCAGGAGACCTGGATTCGATCCCTGGTTTGGGAACATCCCCTGGAGAAGGGAACAGCTACCCACTCCAGTATTCTGGCATGGAGAATTCCATGGGCTGTATAGTCCATGGGATCGCAGAGTCGGACATGACTGAATGACTTTCAATTTCAGTTTCAGTTACCTACATTTCATTTGCCTGAGTGACCCGGCAGATCCCCCAGTCTCCACTCTTTCCTTCACCAGCCAAACACTCTTCCGTTTCTGATATCACTCTAGGGAAGAAAGCTCTGTGTTAGAGTAACAAAGATTGGTGTTCAGGCTTGTGGTAATTTTATCATCTTTGACTATCACAAACACCCTTGAGTACCATGACCTTTGAGAGATTAGTTGAGAACAACTGGTGAACTTTGACATTTTGTCATGTACTTTTAACACATTTAATGTTTACTGGACATTTTCCCCAGTAGCTCTATTAGCATAATTGAATTTGGAATTTACACATGTGCATTTGCATTGCAATTAGGATTGCTTTTTAAAGGACCTAAGAACTTTAAATGATATATATTGCTTTTGGATAGAGAATGAACTAGGTGTTAATGTAATGAAGATAAGTAGTATATACAGTAGTTGACTTCATCCAAAATGGGTCACTTAGCCACAGCCTGTAAAGAAACCAAATGAGTGCCCCTAATAGGCAATTCCAGCCACTTCCCCTTCCATGAAGGTCCACCTGCACCACCATCTCACTAGTAGTGGTAATGGTGATAGAGGCATCTGTCTCATGGGATGTTAAAGTCTGCCAGGGGCTTGCATGAACATTAAATTATTTCCTTTGACCCTCACAACTGCCTTGTTAGAGGAACATGAGGCTCTTGGAGACCAAGGATCCCACTCAACTTTCTTCAGTTGGTAAGAGGCACCATTTAGACCCAGTTCTTTGGCTTCAAAGCCATGCTCCATCCTTTAAGTTTTAACACTTTCTCCCTTTGCTGGAAGTTGCATGTCTAACCCCCTACCTCTGCCTTCTCGGCTAGCAGAGCTTCTGCTTAGCTCTGGTACCCATGCGGCCTCCAAAGAATGAGGCAGATCACAATCAACCTAGCATCCTAGCCAGGGATTGGTCTAGAGATGGGCATGTGACTAAATCTGGCCAATGAGATGCAAGGGGGTGGTGTCTAAGGAAGCGGTTTTTCTGACCTTGAAAATTGAGTGCGGAAGAAACCATCTTCTTCAATCAGTGGGCAGAGCGCCGTCTTTCTGCCATTTTATTTTGATTTTTATTAAACTGCTCCTGATGTCTTTTAAAGAGCATCTGACTAACTTCCTTTGACTGGGCCTATGGGCCCTGGCTCATCTCTGTTGACACAGAGACTGAGTCTAGGATGGAATGGCACCTGGCTACTATTCCACACTAGCCCAAGGCAGGGAGCCTTCCCCCAGGGAGAGAGTGCAGCTGTCACTGCTGGATGAGCCTGGCCAAATGGGAGCATATGTGGACTCGGGCCCACCAGTTGCTCTTAGAGGAGGCTGGTAGCCAACCCCCTGACCACACATGTGCTTTACTTTGATTCTTCAGTAACAGTGGTGGGGGGAGGGGTGACAGGTAATGGTGCCTCCTTAAGGGAACTTTCTCTCTGAGACCATGATAACTAAGCCCTGTGGCTTGGAAAAGCTTTTTCTTCTTTAAGAGGCCAAGTCCCAAATGAGAAACCTCCAAGAACCAGAAACTAAGCTTTTACACATCTGGGACTTCCCCTGGCAGTCCAGTGGCTAAGACTCGGTGCTCCCAAAGTAGGGGGCAGGGTTTCCAACCCTGGTGGAGAGACTAAGATCACACAGGCAGCATCAGTTCAGTTCAGTTCAGTCGCTCAGTCATGTCTGACTCTTTGTGACCCTATGGACTGCAGCATGCCAGGCCTCCCCGTCCATCTCCAACTCCCAGAGCTTACTCAAACTCATGTCCATTGAGTCAGTGATGCCATCCAACCATCTCATCCTCTATTGTCCCTTTCTCCTTCTGCCTTCAATCTTTCCCAGCATCAGGGTCTTTTTTAATGAGTCAGTTCTTTGCATCAGGTAGCCAAAGTATTGGAGTCTCAGCTTCAACACCAGTCCTTCCAATGAATATTCAGGACTGATTTCCTTTAGGATGCACTGGTTGATCTCCTTGCAGTCCAAGGGACTCTCTGCCAAAAAAAAAAAAATATTAACCCCTTAGTTCCTAGTACTTTGGCCAGCTTCCGAAATGGGTTTAGTAAATCTTAACTGGATGTGTAACATTAACAGCATAGAATGATTACATGGTGTTTCTGTTTTCAGAGTGAATCTTCTATTGCTTCCTTCATTCTTCTGTGAACCCCTGGAGGAGGGCATGGCAACCAACTCCAATATTCTTGCCTGGAGAATCTCCATGGATAGAGGAGCCTGGCAGGCTACAGTCCATGGAGTTGCAAAGAGTTGGTCATGACTGAGCAACTAAGCACAGTGCATAGCACGGAAGAAGCTGGAGGTAGGTGAGCCCTGCTCAAAACCAGGTCTCTGGGCTCCTTTTTGTTGCTCGAGCAACAGACAGAATGGCCCCTCACTTAGGGTGCTGAGATCCCTGAGATCCACATGCCCCACGTCCAGCTGGCTTCACCACCCTTGTCTATTTTGCTTCCAGGCAGTCTTCATTGCTGCCGGTATCTTGTCTTTTTAAGAAAGGTCCAAGCTCTTCTCCCATGCAAGGAGCACCCTGAGCCTCTGACCCAAGCTGGGTTCAGACCAAGGTTGGAGACCTTGTCAGGGGAGATTCAAACTATAGCATCCAAGAACTCCTTTGCTGAGCCCTTACTTGTGCTAACCACTGTCCCAAGTGCTTTGCAGACAGTAACTCTTTGAATATTTATATATTTAAATCTTTATAATACCCCTCTGTTTGTGTGTTAGTCGCTCATTTGTGTCCCACTCTTTGTGAACCGATGGATTCTAGCCTGCCAGGCTCCACTGTCCATGAGATTCTCCAGACAAGAATACTGGAGTGGGTTGCCAGTTCCTTCTCCAGGGCATCTTCCTGACCCAGGGACTGAACCCAGGTCTCCCACATTGCAGGCAGATTCTTTACCATTTGAATCACCAGAGAAGTCCTCAATACCCCCGTGGGTTGGGTATTATCACACACACACACACACCCTATTTTAATGATGATGGAATCGAGCACAGAGCTGGTAAGTAACTTGCCCAAGGCCGCACAGTTAGTATGTATCAGAGACACAGACAGTCTGGTTCCAGAGTGTCTGCTGTTTGCCTCTGTGCTCTACTGCCCTGCGCAATGCGCTAACCTTGGAAGATCAGATAAGTAGATGAAAACCTTGTGTGTGGCTGGCCATGGTGACAACCTGAGACCTCAAGAGAAGAGGTCTGGGAGAGTTAGGGCTGGGCAGTGGAGTCTGAGGAGACCCCTTGGCGCACTGAAACTGTGACCTGTGGGAGAAGGGAACAAGTTCCTAGGAAGCTTTTGGTAAGACACCTGCTCCTGTGATGAGAGGAAGAGGCCTGGGGCATCAAGCTGATCTGGAGAAGAGGCTCTGACCAGGAAGAGAAAGGCTGGTTTCTCTGTCTATCTGTAACACCCCTTCATTCTCCTTTGCACAGTTGTAATTGTTTAGTTAATTAGCTAATGACTTATTCACCAAAGAACTGGGCCAGCCTTGTATCACGATCGTATTGCCACGGTCCTGCACATGGAATGAAATATTTGCTGAGTGAATGAATGAAGGAAGGAAGGAATGAAAATCCAGCCCTGTGGTCTGAAGCGTACTTTCAGTCAGAGCGCTGGGGAAGGCTCCTGAAAGGGGGAGGGGCACAAAAATAACAAGTTGGCATCTGAGGAAGTATTTGAAAGGAAAAGCAGCCTTTAAAAAGGAGGAAGGGGAGGATTAGGGAGGTTTATTTAAGAGATAGAGAAACACTGGCGGGAGGTGAGGGTAGGGAAATGTGGGCATAAAACCTGAAAGGGAGCCTGTGAGCTTGGCTGGGCTACCAAAGGCTCCTTGTCCGGAGGACCCCTCCGGCTGCAGGGCGCACGGTCCCCCTCAGAGCCTCATCCTGTGGCCAGCCAGATGTGTCCTAACAGTAGAGCGTTCTATTTAACGACTGTAAATGTTTTCTCCTTCTTGCCCAGGGACAGCATCCTCCCGCTCAGGTTCCAAGTGTGGGGAACTCTTCTGGTCCCTGGGTTGAATTTCTGTGAGCCTGGCCTGGGGACAGGTATGGAGCTCTCTGGAAGGCACCCTTGGGCCAACTCTGGGTGGTGTGCTTAGGAAAGTAGGTGGCAAAACCTGGCCTGGATTGCCTGGAGCTGGAAGAGCTTTCCTAGAAGTGAAAAATCCCATCCCTCCCCCCACACTGGGGCTCACACAACAGCCCAGTCATAGGGACCCCCCTCTCCTTGGCTCCTTCCCACACCTCAGTCTGCCACACCACCAAAATTGTTGAGTGTAAGAGGAAATGCCACCTCCCGCAGAAAACCTCGGGGACGTTTTTTTTTCCCCTTCGATAAACATTTGCTGAAATAACTTTTTATTGGTGGTGGTTTTAAAACACAGAGCATAAAAAGAGTCCCGAGAATTATTCCCATCATAACTTTTGTTCAGCTGGATCTATGTCATCAGCATGAGCCTCAATTTCCTCATCTATAAGATACAGCCCCTTCCTCACTTAAATATTCTACAAGTGTGTGCTGTATGAGGAGTGACTGATCTTTTACATTCTGCTCAGCATCTGTTTGATGAGTATTCCTTAAGTGCTGGGAGCCCAGAGTGCTTTTGACATTATTGGGGATACAAAGGAAATTATATTCTGACTCTTGCCTACCACTTATTTAAGTGGCCATTAAATGCAAACCTCAAAGTCAGTATATGACAGGTGCTACAGACGGTTTAGAAATGTAAGATATCCCTGCATCTCAGGTAACCTCAAGCACGCTGGAATGACACTGTGTATATGAAATAAACAGAACTCTTTTAGGGACTTCCCCGGTGGCCCAGTGATTAAGAATCCACCTTGCAATACAGGGGATGTGGGTTCGATTCCTGGTCAGGAATCTAAGATCCCACATGCTGCAGGGTAACTAATCCTGCAACTACTGAGCCTGCAAGCCACAACCAGAGAGTCTGTGTGTCTCAACGAAAGATCTGATATGATGCAACTAAGGCCCAATGCAGCCAAATAAACAAAAAAACTTTTTTAAAGCGAGAACAATTTAAAATAGCATATGATTACTGATAGATGGGTGGGGATATCCTACTCAAGGTTGAAAGAAGGAGAAATTTCTCCGGGTTTGACAAATCTAAGACGGTTACTTAGCAACAGGGCTTGGGTTGGCTAAAATGTAATGAGAATGGAGGTAAAGATGATAATGACGAATACAGGCAAACTTACTGAACTCCGCATATGGAAGGTATTAATAATAAGTATCACATTGAATCCTCACATCAACCTTCTAAAGTAGGCATTATTATTGTCCCCATTTAGCAGACAGGGAAACTGAGGTCCAAAGATTTTATGGAGGAATTTGACCAATCCATAGTAACACTTTGTAGGTATGAAGGGACAGGGGTTAAGAAGAAAGGAAAACGTGAAGAAGGGTCCTCCATCTCTCTAGAAGCAGCGTTCCTTGGGTGCTGAGTGGAAACATTTTCATAGCATAATGTCAACGCTTTCAGATTAGACTCCTTCTTTTAAAAATGACTTGAGGCCTCTAGAGTCTATATCCCTATATTTATAATGTACTTTCCAGATCTGAATAAGTACAGAGGACTCATCTCAGATCTTCTCTGTGTTACGGATGACCATACTGACAGCCCATTTTGGCTTCCATGGCAGTGGGGAACCCACTCCTGTGTCAAGGGAGATGAGATCTGCAGAGACTTGAGGTTCTGTGCTTCTGAGGGTACTCTGTCTGCTAACTTCTTTGCCTTGTCTTATAGCCCCAGTTTGTTAATTATCATCATCTCCTAAGACTGAGTCCTAGGCCAGCTTCTGCTTACTCATTCATTAACTCAAAATTTGTGAATCACCTACTATCTGAAATTCAGTATTTCTAAAGATCATCTTTAAAGGAGTCTGGTGATTCTACCTACAATCCTGGTGTCAAGTTCAGGGAGCATGACTTACACGATAACATCCCCACATGGACCTTTCATCTTCTCCCAGGTGTTTTCAAGACATATGCTGAAACAGAATATTCTGGGAGCAGAATGCATCAGCTCCTCCCTAGATCACTTAAGTCCTCATTTCCCCATTTTAATGAATATCATCCATCTTCCTGGTCCTCTATTCTGTCGTTTTTATGGGCAAGGATGATATCTTCTTTTGCTTTGCCCCTCAAATAGAGTGGCATATAGTGTATGCCTCATAGCAAACATTCAAACAAAGGTGTCTAAATTATTTAAATGACTAACTGAACTCAGAACTGTAGTAAGGCAGCTCAGTGTAGTTCTGTATTTGGTCTCAGATGGTTGAGTATTTTCTTCTTAAATACTTCAGCCATGAATATATATACATACATACATATGGGACATTTTTAAAACTTTAAGCCAGACACACCCCATCCCAGATTACTACGATGTAGACTTCTCCTACCTTAAGGAGGAGAGTGGAAGGCTCACTTCTCCTGGTCTCTCCTGTAGATATGTCACTGAGCCAGGGGAAGGTAGGAGGAAGAAACTATCATAAACAGGTCTCTGTATTTTGTAGACTATGTAACAGCCAGTCTCAGCTTCTTGTTTGATTTTATGATACCATCCTGCCCTTCACCTAAGAACGCTCTGTGGCATTTTTAAAGTTTAGCTAATTTTTTAAAACCTTGTTTTTGAAAAATCTGTGATAACCCCATGGATCACTAGGGCCACTGAAAGACTGATACTGAGATTGGTTTTATTTATACCAGGAGCTGCAAAATCAAATGCTTCCAGAGACCAGGCAAGCCATGTAAATGCCCCAGCAGGCTGGGTAGAAACTGGCAAACTGGGGTGTTTAAGTCCCATCCAAGGGGGCAGCTTCAAGTAGGCTACAGCCCACTGTTGCCATTAGACAGTTCATGATGGGATATATATTAACCGTTCACTAGTACATAGTTCTCCTCTTCTCCTGGAACATAGGAGGACTGAATTTCTCCACGTCTTTGAAATTAAGAATGGCCGTGTGTCTTGTTTTGGCCAAAGAGAAGTAAACTAAAGTGAGGTATGTTACTCCAGGAGGAAATAAATATTTAACTGCTGCTGCACGGCTCTCTCCACCTCTCTCTCTTTCCTTGCCATCTTGACCAGGGACACATTTGCTGATATGGAGGTGCCATACAGAGCCATCACCTGCAGGACAGCTGCCCTGATTGGCACCTCAATCCACAGCAGTCTTGTGCAGTAAGAATCAACTCTTCTCATGTCAAGTCACTGAGTTTTGGAGGATGTTTACTACTGCAGCATAACCTGTCCTAACCTATATTTCTGTTTTTGGATTTTTTTTCCCCAGGAAATAACTTTTTATTTTCTGTTGGAGTACAGTTGATTAATAATGTTGTGTTGTTGTGTTAGTTGCAGGTATACAGCAAAGTGGTTCAGTTATACATGTATCTATTCTTTTTCAAATTCTTTTCCCATTTAGGTTGTTATATAATGGTGAGCAGAGTTCCTTGTGATATATAGTAGGTCCCTCTGGTTAGTCACTTAAAATATAGCAATGTGTACACATCAATTCCAAATTCCCTAACTATCCCTCCCAGCTATACACCCACAACCATGTTTGTTCTCTAAGTCTGTGAGTCTGTTTCTTTTTATATACATATAAAATTTTATTTGTTTATTTTTGGCTGTGTTGGGTCTTTGTTGCTACGCAGCTTTTCTCTAGTTGTGGTGAGTGGGGCTACTCTGTCGTGGTGTGCAGGCTTCCCATTGCAGCGACTTCTCTTGCTGTGGATCTCAGGCTCCAGGACGTACAGGATGCAGTAGCTGCAGCCTGTGGGCTCAGGAGTTGTGATTCCCGTGCATTGGAGCACAGGCTTAGTAGTGTGGTGCACGGGCTCAGCTGCTCCACAGCATGTGTGATCTTCCCCGACCAGGGATTGAACCCGTGTCTCCTGCATTAGCAGGTGGATTCTTTACCGCTGAGCCACAATACACCAAGCCCAGGTGTATTTCTTAAGCTGATTATTATATGTTACCTTTGATTTTTTTTCAAAAGCACAGAAATCGAGATTTTGAAATCTTCAATAAGTTTAAAAAAAAAAGAGTTTAAGGTTGAGCCAGCAAAGCCAAATTCACCCTGGCAGCTGCTAGTTTGCAATTTTTGGTCTGTGCAGTTTGAGTAGAGAATGGAACAACGAACGAATAATTTTTCTATTGTGCAGCCATCCTCTCTGAACTCCTACGTTGCTTATGGTCAGTGTCCCTCAGTAACTTTTAGTTACTCTTGGTCTAGAATTTATTAATGTTCATGTCATCCTTCCCAACTAGATGGGAGGTAGGGACAGGTGAGGAATCATGTCTTAAACTTTGTGTAACTCACAGGCACAAAATATAATTTCAATAAATTCTCAGCATGAAGACTAGTTAATTGGTTGTTTACTCTGAATTGCCACTTCCTTCACTAACAGTGGAGGAACAGGTGTGGGCAATTAATTATTTTACCTTGCCGGTTGACTTGTTCCTGTTTGCAAAGAGGTTGGGATTCATCGGGGTTCCCTGGTGGCTCAGACAGTAAAGAATGTGTCCGCAATGCAGGATACCCAGCATTCAGTCCCTGGGTCGGGAAGATCCCTTGGTGACAGGAGTGCTATCCACTTCAGTATTCTTACCGGGAGAATTCCATGAACACAGGAGCCTGGCAGGCTACTGTTCTTGGGGGTCGCAAAGAGTCGGACATGACTGAGCAACTAAGCACACACAGGCTGAGATTCATCAGTGTCCTTTAAGCTTTAAAACACAATACCTAAATAAGTCAGAAAAGCAAAACAGAGTATATTAATCAGGACTTTTCTAGCTGCAAGGAATAGGAAACCTAAATTCAAACTGCCTTAGGTAAGATATAATGTGCAGCTTTCTGCAACTAAAAATGCCAGAGGCAGGAATAATGTCAGGCCTGGCTGCACTGAAGAACTCAGGCAATGCCATCTGAACTTGATTTGTCTTGAACTCCATGGCTTGGTTATTCTCTTCTCTACTCTTCTTTGCATCAGCTTCACTCTCAGTAGACTCTCTTACATGGTAGCTTCTGGCAGATTCAGGTCCAACTTTTGGTAGCTTCTCTTCCCAGCAGGTCCACAAAATTGCTAGTCTCATCAGGCTCATCTGGGACACATGGCAGGCTCTGAGGCTATGCATTGACCAGGGCTGGATGTATTAACCAGGACTTTTTAGTTGTAAGGAATAGGAAGCCTAAATTTAAACTGCTTTAGGCTGGGTCACTTGTCCATCCCCAAGAGCCAGTGGTAGATCAGTTCCAACAGCAAGGCAAGGAGAAGCAGACCAACGTGAACATAAATGGGCCAATTTATCGTCTCTCCCTCCAGAGACTTCCAGAGGCAATGACTATGTAGAAGAGCCTAATAGGGGACCATGTGGCTGGAGGTCTTAAAATTTAAAAGCATCCATATCAAATAATGGAGGAGACCTAATGGATATTATAGGGAGATGGAAGGAGCTAAAGACCTCCAAGTGACCGCTTGATGCCACCCCTGTAGTGCATTTTATTTGTGAATGAAGCAAAGGCCCAGTTGGCCTGCCAGTGGCCCAGTCAACCCTGGAGAGGACTGCTCTAACCACACACACTAATTATTAGTCCCACACATAGATCAGCATCATCGACTGAATGGACATGAGTTTGATCAAACTCTGGGAGATAGGGAAGGACAGGGAAGCCTGGCATGCTACAGTCCATGGGGCTGCAGAGAGTCGGACACGACTGAGAGACTGAACAACACGTAGATCAGTTTGTTTTTCCAAAGTCTCAGATGAAGATGCCTAGAGTAACATTCTCCCTGTTCAGTGTTTTCTTCCATATAACTCCAGACTTCAGTCTCGGGAAACAACATAAGCTGGTTTCACAGTACCCAGCTTTGATCTTTATGCTATAGAAAAGGTGTAGTTGACCTTTCTGGAGCTGAGAGTCATGTTCTTTCCCAAGACTATCAAATTACCACTCATTTTCCATTGTACCTTCTTTCAGGGCCTTACTTTCTTTTTACTTGCTAACTTCAATGCTTTGAGGGAGAGAGCTGTCAGTGAAGGTGAAAATGGTCAGTATCATGGGGATTTGCTCTGTCTTTCCTGCCAGAACACCAGTCCTCTAATCTAGAAATACTTTCCTGCACTGGGGCCATAAGGAAAATAGGACCTCACTGTCCTCCTGTGGAAGAGAGCTGCTCACTGGGCTCTGCTCGCTTACTCCCATCTGTCTCGAGGCTTGTTGTTTCTTTCGCTCTGAGCATCTGCACTCCAAGAAGGCATGAACTTTTTCTTTCACTTCCTTTCTTCTGCGGGTGATGATCTGACATCACCCTGAGAAAGAGGCTGAAGGTCGCTGAATATAAACACTGTCACTTCTCTCTGGCTGAGGCAGAAAGGCAGAGGGTTGAGTGAGCGCCCAGGGGTCTGGAGGAAGGGGACAGAAACCACGATGCCAAGGTCTTGGGCACCACATGCGTGCTTGAGGGCTCAGGGTCTCTGTGCCTTTATACACTGAAGGCACCGGGAGGACACTTTTCCTCTGGAGTCACCTTTAACCATCTGCCACTCTAGGAGGATGAAGGTAGGAGTCCAGTTGGCAATGGAAGTTGTCATGGGGAAGAAGGCCATTTGGGGTGGGCTGAGGGCTGGCTTTTCCACCCAGGACTGTCCCTGGGTGGAAAAGACTAGGGGGCAAGCCTGTGAGCCACCGGGAAAGGGAAAGGGGCTCAGGCTGCTGCCCAAGGAAGGCGGGTCTCTCGCAGTGAACCACCACCCTGGGGCTTAAGGACAGCTGAAGTGGCCAAGTGGGCTAGTGGGTCGCGGGGAGAAGCACCCAACAGACGCCTTGGTCCTCTGCCTATCCTTCTATAAAAAAATGAAACAGGCTTGCGAGATATTTCCTCACTCAGTGCTGAAGTGTCCAAGGATGAAAATGTGTTGAAATTCTCTCTCTCTGTTTGGGGGAAAAATAAAGAGCTAAGGATTGAGGAAGATGGTTCAACACATGCTACGTCTGCTCTCCAAGGGGCTCTGGATTTGTCCCGCCGCCGCCTTCTCGGCTCTCCCGGCCAGAGCTCATGTCTCGCGGTGGAAGCCGGGCGGCGGTGCGCGGGGGATGCTCTTACATAATCGCCCGGCCGCGTCCTGCTTCCTCGCGCGCGCTCCTGCACCGCGCGGGCTTGGAGAGCCTGGCGGGAGGGGTGGGGGGACCGCGATGGAGCCGGGGCCGGCGCTGCGGGGCCGGGGCCGCCCCGCGGGGGAAGATGAGCGTGAAGAGCTGCGGGAGGAGGGGCGCGAGAGGCGGCGGGGAGGTGAAGGTCAGTGGGTGTGAAGCGCCCGATGCACACCGCCCCCCACCCCCCGCCCCCGGTCCACCTCTGTCCCCTCCTTCCCTTCCTCTCCGTCCCCCTCTGACGTCTGGAGCTGGCAGCCCGGCCGGTTCCGCATTCCCGACCCCTCCCCGCCGCCCAGGGGCCGCTATATAGCCGGGGCTGATGCAACCCGTCCCGCCGCCCGCCACAGCCTGCGGGAGGGGACGCTCGGCGGCCGCGACGGAGGGGGGCGCTGCAGCGGCGGCGGCGGCGGCGGCTGGGCTGGCGCCGCGGCGGCTCCCGGGCCGGGACGGGCCTGGGCACCGGGCGGAGCTCGGCGGCCGGGCGGCAGCGGCGCTGAGCGGGCACGGCGCCTGCAGCAGGGCCCTGGCCCCGGGGGCGCCGCCTCCGCCCGCGGCTTCTGTACGGTGGGTGCGAGGGCGCGCGCGCGCCGGGGGAGCCGGGCGGGAGGGCGGGGTGGGGCGCGCCGGGCGCGGGCACCTGGGACGGCCGCACACCCCACACCTCCCAGCGCGGGCGGAGCGCGCCGGAGCCCCCCGGAACCCGAGCCCCGCGGGGAGGCTCCCGCAGCCTTGGGAGCCCGCGCGGCCCCGGCGAGGGGGGCGCTCTGCAGCCCGGACCCGCTCCCGCTAAGCGCCCGCGAGCGGGTGGCTTTCTCTTTGGTTCCCGCCCTGGGACGGGAGGCTCTGTCCGCTCCCGGGACGGCCGAGACGCTCTCTCTGCCTCCCTCCCGCGCGCTCCTCCCCCGTCCGTTTTGCAGGGAGGTGCTCTCGCGCGGCGGGGAAGGCGGGTGAGTGGGGAGAAGACTGCCCTGGGGTGGAGATGGAGGGTTGAAGGCCCGGGAGGTGCAAGGGTGCTGGTGGTGGAGGGATGACAGGGACCTGCTGGCAAGTCGTGCCCGCCCCTCCCCTTCGCTGGGAGGAAGCGCGGCTCCCTGAGGACCTGGAAGAGGGCGCTGACAAGGGCTGGCTCTCCATACAATGAAGAGGGTTTCCTCAGGGCCATTGCTCGGGGATTCCCGCTCTCGGAGAGGGTGGTGGTGGTGGGGTGTCTAGGGGCGGCCGGGTCCCCTTTGGGCTCCCCCGACTGCCAAGCCAGGTTACATAAGGAGTCAAGCCGGCTGCGCTAGGTAACCAGCCCCTCCTCTCCGGCCCAGCCCAGTTTAGACCGCTCTCTCCTGCCTCGCCCCTCAAAAGAACCTGAAAGGTTAGGACTTAACACGGCCTGGACCCCTGATCCCGGGGTTGTAGTCCCAAGTTTTGCCCGAGTCAGTGGTGGGGTCGGGGGGTGGGACAGGGCGGCCCTCTGCTCTTCGGCAGGGAGAATGGGCTGTCCCTGCACCTGAAGGTGGAGAGGCTGGTGGAAGAACTCGACTGATCCCTTGGGTCAGCTGGGAGGGCAAGGTTGCTTGACCCTTGCCCACTGTGCATGGCATCTAGGACACTGGGCTGTGGCCTGACCACACGTGCTCACAGCAGCTGGGTTCAGGTCAGCTTCTCAAAAAAGAGTTTGCAGGCTGGTGTGTATTCCCAGGTTTAAATCTCGGTTGGACTGTCCTCAGGGTCTTGGTTTGGGGAACGTGAGAAACTGGAGCTTAGAACTATGCTTGGGAGCCCGCTTGTCCTTTAAGACCTTGCGGAAAACTGTGTGCACATGTCATCTGCATTCCCCCAGGGTTTTTACAACACCTCCCATTGCTTTCATCTTCCCTGCCAATCTGGCTGCAGTTTGGATGGACGCCTTATCTTCCTTCACAGGTTTCTAGGGGAGAGTTTAGCCAAGTATCAGGTGTGAGCATGGCTCTGATTTTATATAAACCTGACGACCAGGGAAGAGAAGCACGATCTGTTCTCCTGCCTCGGGCTGGTTAAGATTTCTCCTTGTTTAAAACACGGAGAACTGATTTCTCAAAGACTCTTCTGTTCCCCTTCTATTCTGGCTTTGGTTCAGAGCTGTAGGTAGCCCCAGAATCTTCTTGAAGAGCTGGGTGCTGTGAGATTTGAAGGGCAGCTAGAAGGCATGAATTGGTTGAGATGGTAAAGAACCTGCCTGCAATGCAGGAGACCCAGGTTTGATCCCTAGGTCGGGAAGACCCCCTGGAGAAGGGAATGGCTACCCACTCCAGTATTCTTGCCTGGAGAATTCCATGGACAGAGGAGCCTGGCGGGCTACAGTCCATGGGTTTGCAAAGAGTCAGACACAGCTGAGCAGCTAACACTTTCACTTTCACTCAGAAGGCATGGATGTAGAGGCTTCTGACTTTTCTCCTGGGATGGTTGCAGCCAACTCCAAGAAGATGTGTTGATAACTGGTGATAGTGTTCCCCAGGGAAGAACTTGGACAAGAATTTCTCCATTCACTTGCTGCCTAGCTTTTGCAGCCACCAGCATCTGTCGTTGCCTCTCCCACCTGTTTGCAGGATGTTTAGGCATCTTTTCCAACCTGCCAGACCCTTGGCAGAACCCTGAAATGGGCTAGGCTTTCCAGGCCTTGTTTGTCATGGGGTTGCTGGTGTTGCAATGGGGCTGTTTCTGACACAAGTGTCTCTGTTTCCAGTTCTGCTCTGGAAAGAAGGGGCCAGTGCAAACTCTAGGTTGGCCTGCTCTGTATTCATTCAGGCCCAGCTCAACTTGAGGAGTCAGAGCCAGGGCTGAGGGCAAGCTACATTCTTTTCTGCTTTTCTGCTGCAGGATGCAGTTTGCTTTTTTTCCATGTGAATGAATTATGTTGGAAACCGAAATAGGAAGAGAAAACTAGAGTGTGTATGGGTATGTGTGTGTGCATACCTATATAGGCAGGGGGAAAGCAGCGGGCACATTATTTTTCCATTTTCCTTTAATTAAGGCTCTGTGGAGGTGTGTTTGAAAACAGAGGGTCTCCTATGCCTTTGAGGAGGGTGAGAACACTGTTTTGGCTGCGTCCTGGGCCATATGCAGCATATGGTGGCCAATGAAACTGGGCCTGGCTCATTCTGTTGCTTGTCTTGGCAGTAGGTTCCGTGGCTTGTGTTACCAGCTCTGGAACTTACAGGCTGCCAAGCTCTGTGTGCCTGTGTGTGTGTGTGCACACATATATGTGTGTGTGTATGTGCTCTTGTGCATGTGTGTGGTTTGGCCTCTCGAAACTCAGCAGAGACAAATGCCTTAGCGACCCAGGGTTGGAATTTTCAGCCTGTGTTTCTTTACACTCGTTGCTGGCTGTGGGAGGCCCGGCCAGAGCCCACCATTCTGGGTTTTTTTTCCCTTTCTCTCTTTTTTAGTCTGTTTTCTTGCTTCTACCCATGGGATTCCATTTGTGGAGCTCAATTTCTAAAGCTTTAACTGGCCGATGGCATATTTTTTTAAAAAGAGCCAAAGGATCGGTCACAGGCTGTGTGTGTGTCTGTGCTATGTATCATAATATGAACTCCTGGCGCCGAGGAACAAGACAGGGTGAGGAGGGAAGAGAGTCTAGGAGGCCCAGAGACAATTCTGTCTCAGCTGCTTCTCGCTGCTCAGAATAAGGATCCAGGCAGAAATGACTTACTATGTATTTACTGAGCATCTACATTAGGCAGGAGAGAAAGCCGTGCTTATAGGCAGGGCTTGTCTTAAGCATTTCCCTGGTCTCTGGGGAAGAACCTTTCTTGGAGAGACATTCTAGTTTCTTTCATGGCTGGGTTGGCTACTCAGGGCTCACACTATGTCAGGGGCTTCTTCTGACACCTACCACCCCTCATTTTTTCTTATGAAGATCTGAAGAGTGACCCCTTCTAAGCAGTGCAGGGGTATAGTGAGTTGAAAGACACAGCAGATGCTGGCCCTCTTCTTCTGGAGGTGGGCCTGGAAGCCCAGCCATGGGGTACCCTGTTGCCAGTGATCTATGTAGCTGTTGTCCTGGCCTGCGAGATGGAGAAGCATTTAGGAGAAACCGAGGCAAAGGGCAGGTGCTGGGTCTCATTTCCGCACTTTTGTACCCAGCCCCGATCTGCCACCTGTTGTTTCTCTTCTGCAGTAACTGCCTGGATGCAGGATGGTCCTGCCCTCTTGAGGTTTCGAGTTGGGAAGTAGAAGAGCAGAGAATCCTCTGGGCTGGGCTGGGGGTGATGGTGGTGTGGATCCTCTTCTTGGCTGTAGGATAGTTCTTTTGTAGGAACAGTGCAGAAGGAACTTCGAGGGCTCACGCAGCACTAGTGTTGCTCCAGGAAGGTAGGCACTCAAAGCCACACTGACGTCATGCTCACAGGTGCTATTCCAGGTGCTTTCCAAGTGTTAACTAATTAAATCTTCTTAGCCTTACAGGGAAAGGTGATTAGTCCCACTGTGCAGCAGAGGAAAGGGAGGCACAGAGAGATTAGGGAACTTGCCCAAGGTCACACAGCTAGTAGGGGCAGAGCTAGGATTCATACTCAGATGATCTGGCTCTGGAGTTTCCCACTTTTAACCTGCCTCGCTCTCCTGCCTGCAGAGTTGAGCCAGCCTTCGGAGATGGTCTGCTGCTGCTTGCCCTTGTGCTCCATCTCGGAGCTTTCTCCACCCTTTCCTGCTTGGCTCCTGGATCTCCTTGTCTTTTGGAAGCTGGCTGGCCTGCATCATTTCAGATTCCAGGAGACAGGTCATCCCAGATAACTCCTTAGCTCTAGGGACAGATTTGGTGTTTAATTCTCCAAGATTCATGATCGTTAGTGCTGTGCTCTGTGATGTCTGGCCTGGCACCTTTCTGGCCTCTCTGCCCCCTACTTGCTGCCATGGACTTCTGCCTTCCACAGCTTCTTCCTGAGAATCTTCCGAGGCTCTAGCTCCTAAGACCTCCAAGTCGCTCTTGTTGATCTCAATTGCCAGCTGCTTGCTCTTAACTTCCAACCCCACTAGTGCTCCTGGGGTCTGACCCTATGAACTCCGTTGCTCCTTGACCTGCTCTCACTCACCTCCACTTTCTGCACCAAGCCTTGAAGCCTTGGGCCAGTGGCACTCATTTGCACCCCTATTTCTGGCTCCCGATGCCTGCCCAGGCGAACTATTTGCTTAGAAGGGAGCTAACCCCCAGGGATTTTAGAGCCGTCCTTAAACTTTTGTTTTTATGGGCAGAAAGTTAATGAGGCAGATCGTAACCTTTTCTTAACCTGTCCTTTTGAAGAAAAAAAGAAATCTGTCTTTGCCATTTTAGATCGAGATGCCCATTATTGGGCACTTTCTAATAAGACTAGCCTTTCAGAAGTTGGGACTGTTATTTATTTATAGATACTCCCATTAAAAAATATAATATCTTACAGGTTTACATACAGTAAACAAGAGAGAAAAACTTATCTCTACACTTCCTTCTTTTGGCTGGAATGACTCATTATCTTAATGTCTCCCATTAGGGCCCATTTTTGGAACTTGAGGTGTTTTGTGTTTTTTCTTCTATTTGTATAAGGCAGCGCCCCAAACCATGTGCCTACAAGTCCCTGAGGAAGTCAGGATAGAGACATATCAGATCTTTTCTTTAGGTTCTTTCCCCCTTGGATCCACCTGGTCCCTGTTTCTTTCAAGCTGGCTTTTAGGGAGCAGCATCAGGCCATCCCAGATCTTAGGCTCAACAACAGCTTAGGATCCACTGTGACCTCCAGAATGTTTTCTGTCTCATTTATGCCTTGCTTGTCTGTCTCATCTTGGATCTATGCAGTACCCAGTTTTTCCCCACTGGCTAGTTTCCAGGTCGTTCCTGGTCAGTGTCCCCAAATTGCCAAAGTCTTTTTGGACTCTAGGCCTGTCTTTTGAGGCACAAGAGCTATTTGCCAATATGGGTCTTCTGCCAGCATATAGGGTTTGCTCTTTCTTTATGCAACCCAGTTACTAATGAGACATGGAGGATGTCCTCCATGTCATGGAAGGCGTGGAGGATCTTTATCTTCCATATGGACCCCTGGGCCCAAAGGGCAACACTCAGTTCTTCCCCTAAATCTCCTGCTGTGTAGTTCTCCTTTTTCCACTAAATTGTTTATGGAACAACCAGTCTGGGAGATGAGTTCACCTTTGTCATCTTCCGTCTGTAATTCCTCCTGACTGTTGTGGGTTCCCTGCCATCCTGCTCCCCCCCCCACACACACACCTTCTGCTGCTACTGCTGCTACTGCTAAGTCACTTCAGTCGTGTCCGACTCTGTGTGACCCCATAGACGGCAGCCCACCAGGCTCCCCCATCCCTGGGATTCTCCAGGCAAGAACACTGGAGTGGGTTGCCATTTCTTTCTCCAATGCATGAAAGTGAAAAGTGAAAGGGAAGTCAAGCAGTCGTGTCCGATTCTTCACAACCCCATGGACTACAGCCTGCCAGGCTCCTCCATCCATGGGATTTTCCAGGCAAGAGTACTGGAGTGGGGTGCCATCGCCTTCACCACACATACCTTCTAGTTGATCCCTAAATCACTGCAAATTGTTATCGTTTTCAAATCGCCCAAGTTGCCTTTCAGCCAGGGCTTGTCAGCCAGCTTTTTCCAGTTAATGGGGATCCAATTATGAGAGGCAGCTGCTCCAGCTCCTCCGTCTCTGCCCCACCCCCCACCCCGCCTCTGGAGCCGTGTAGGATGACTTCTTGCTGGTGGATGTCAGCTGTTGTGGTTGTCTTCTTGGAACGGCATGTGTTAAGGACTTTGTGGTTTGTATCTGAGCATTTAGGGGCACCCTTGAGGGGAAGGGCAGGAGAGGGAAATTTTTTTTCCACTTCTGCAAAGGAAAGCCTGGTGCCCAATCCCCCTGTGTGAGGCTTGTCCTTGGGGTGGGTTCATAGGGAGCAGGAATGGCAAGAATTCATGGGGCTGCTGCTCCCAGGGGGTGCTCCCTCTGGCAGGGGTGGGGTTCTCACGGTAGCAGAGAATTCATTATACTTTGGGATCATTTGTTAGTGTCTCATTTATACCATCTGTATGAAAATAAACAGAAGCTGCAAGCTGAGCCTATCGTTCCCGGAACACAGAGGCGTCTGGCTTCCATCTCCTGAGATGGCTTAGGCGAGAAACATCCAGAAGCCTCTGGCGGATTTTTCTTGGGGGCTACTGTGGGAGCGAATGGTCTGGAGGTGAATGACGAGTGTCTAAGACAGATCCTCAACCGACTCACTGAATTTGGCTCCCCCATGAACATATCCCTCGTTCATTCGTTCAGCCAAGTATTTGTGGATTATTCTTTCTGTGCCATAAATGATGCAGGCATGGAGTCTCATGGGGCGACAATAGGCATGCCCGTTGCTCACCCTCCACTGGCTAAGTAGCCACATGGCACATTTTGCCACATGTGTGGGTCCTTACACTCCAGGGAGGTTCTGGGGCTTCGGGCCAAGGAGAGGACCTTGCAGTCTATTTTGCTTTGCTCCACACCTGAGGTGTGGTGCCTCCCTCCCTGACTAGGGGTTGGTGTTCAGCTGAAGCACCAGGTATAGAACATTTTCAAGTTTCCCATCTCCTGTCCACTTTGACCTGCTCAGTTAAACATCCTTCCTGGGATTGTTGACTCTTTGTAGCATCAGTTCAGGTCTAGAAGGGGTGCTGGGGGTGGGGGGTGGGCCATTGTAGGGTTTTTTTCTTTTCTGAGAAGAAGATATGAGTTTCCTTTGTCATTTTGGCTCAGGTAGCCTGAAACTGGGCTTCCCCAGGCAGCGCTAGTGATAAAGAACAGGCCTGCCAGTGCAGGAGACGTCAGAGACATGGGTTCGATCCCTGGGTTGGGAATATCCTAGGTATGGTTATCCAGACAGGAGTGAGTCCTTATACTGGCCCTTTCTTATTCTCCCTGGAAGAGTCCTCAGAAGACATGTGACTCACCCACTGTGCCCTGGAGCAGCCTTCTGGCCTGGCAGCCTGTTGCCCCCTCTGCACTGCAGGCCTGGCTCCAGAGGGTGGAAAGTGAAAGTGTTAGTTGCTCAGTCGTGTTTGACTCTTTGTAACCCTATGGACTGTAGCTTGCCGGGTCCTCTGTCCATGGGATTCTCCAGACAAGATTTGTGAAGTTGGCTGCCCATTCCCTTCTCCAGGGGATCTTCCTGATCCAGGGATGGAACCTGGGTCTCCCACATTGCAGGTAGATTCTTTACTGTCTGAGCCACTAGGGAAGCCCCAGAGGGTGGAGGGAGTGACTTTATCACCAAACCTGGATTCCAGTCCAGCTCAGGCCTAGGGAGGGTCACAGCACATTGACCAACCACATATAAGAGGTCCCAGGTTCTGTTTCTTCTATGTCTGGACTTCTGCCTAGCCTGTCATGTAGTTCTTCGGGGAACTTCTTGAACCTGGATCTCCATGGAAAGCAGCGTAGAGGGTCCTCTGTGCAAGAGAATGATCCTCCACTGTGGGCTGATGTCTGAAAATCCACCATTAGAAGGTCATTCCTTCTGCACTAACATTTCTTGGACCACCAGAGGGGAAATATAAAGGGTGGGGTGAGAAAGCTTTGGTTCTAAAATCCAGGGCCCAGGAGTCCAGCTCTGTCCCTCTATAGTTGTGTGACCTTGGGGAAGTCACTGAACCTCTGAGCTTGTTTCCTCCTGTACAAAATGAGGATGTGGTTTAGATGAGCACAGGGCCTCCTCCAGCTCTAAGACTATAACTTGATGTGAATGAGCCTGAGATCCTTTTCTGAGAATGGCCCAGGGGACACTGGGTGCTGAGGAAGGGAAGAAAGGATGTGGGGTGGGGAAGGGGGGTTGCTGAGAGGCCAGGTGTGGGAGGCAGAGTAGGCAGAGCACAGAGGATAGAGCCTGGGGCCCAAGGGTAAACTGGGGTGTGAGGTGGGGCGCTGTGTGCAGAAGGCGTCATGGCAGATGCGGCTGGTGCTGAGGATGAAACGGCAGGTCCGCTGTCTGCTCACAAGCACCTTTCTTTCAAGAAAGTTGATTCCAGTGGAAGTGTTGGTGGTCTCAGGGTGCAAATCACCAATATATTCTTCCTCCAAAGTGCAGAACCAATTGAGAAAGAAACACAGGGTTGGATAGGGAACCTTATTTCACCTTTAGAAGTGAAATGGAGATGGGGAAGGTGTCTTGGGCTCATGACCTGAATGGCCTCGCTAATTTGCTGCTCTCTTTGAAATCTAGACGTGAAAGCCTGAGACCCAGACAGCGTGGCCACAGGAGTAACTGCCCAGCAGAGGCGTGAGGTCTGATGGATGTCCCATCTTCCCTGTCTCGCTAAATACACCTCCCTCTGTGGGAAGAGAGGGAAGGTAGAGAGATGGGCCAGAGCTTCTCCCCCAGGATTTCCAAGACAGATGAAGTGTTGATCTGATAGCCCTGTGCAGAGATGCAGGAAGAGGTGGGGGGCGGGCAGAGAAATGATTTTCTTTATAGGATTAGAATCTAGAAGCAGTTTTGCACTAAAATACTGCCTTGTAAAGGCTGCCTAGAAGCCAAGAATGTGTGTAACTGATCTCCATACTATTCTCCGTGCCTCTCAGCTCATTCATAGTAGGTAGTTGACAACTGGATGGATGGATGGATGGTTGAATGGATGGATAGGAGCCCCATAAGTGACCGGAAAGTCTGGCGTTACTGGCAGACAAGGTTTCTTACTGCCATCTGTGCCTTGAAGTGATTGTTTTTTATCCATGAGCTTCCCCCAGTGAAAGGAAGGAAGAAATAAGAATTCCCTGGGTGCTGACCTGTCTAATTTATGTCTTTCTTTCATGCCTGAATCTGTCTTCCCTTTGCACACCTTCTGAGTCTGGAGGAGCTAGAATATGTGTTTGCTTTGAGAGTGAAGAGCCCGTGGAAGACTTTTTCTTGTCCTGGGCTCCATGGGGAAAGCACATGCTAATTAATTCCATCTCCTTTGCCTCAGTCGCTTCCTCATAGATGCCAGGTGCAAGAACTCACACACACACACTGTTAACTTCAATTTGCTTCATCTCATATTCAGGGTGTCTTAACAAGTAGGCAGAATGGGATGTGTGATTGGAGGGGAGGCACCACGCCAGCCTCAAAATAGCTGCCTCTTAAATATGTGCAAAGGTGCTCGATGTGCCTCCATTCTGATCCATTCCCTTTGGAGGCGGAGAGCTGCAGTCTAAATCCAGCTCTACAAAGTGTTCAGTCTGGAGTGAGTTCTCTTTCTAAGCTTTCCTTCTTCCTCCATGTCTTGGGCTCTGACCTAGTCTTTTGGGGCTGGTGGAAGGATGACCGCAGTGCTTAGCTCAGAGCGAATGCTGAATCCCTGTGGCCTGTGATCAGGTTAAGCATTGCCTAGGTGCCAGTGATAACCTTGGTGTGAACTGATTAATCAAGTTTTTCTCGATAACAGAATGGGTGTAAGGGCAGGAAGAGCAACTTGGGGTGAGAAGGGGTTTAGGGGGACCCCCGTGAAAGAAAGGGTGGGGTCCTGGCCAGACTTGGGACTTCAGCCCCTCATAGAAGCTCTCACCCAGCTGACAGTGCCTGTCCTGCTCTTCTGTCCACTCCAGGCTGGACTGCCACTCCTCCTGCTATGATGCCTGGGCAGATCCCAGACCCTTCCGTGACTGCGGGCTCTCTGCCAGGGCTCGGCCCCCTGACCGGACTCCCCAGCTCGGCTCTGACTGCAGAGGAGCTGAAATACGCCGACATCCGCAACATAGGGGCCATGATCGCCCCCTGCACTTCCTGGAGGTGAAACTGAGCAAGAGGCCCCAGCCTGTGAAGAGTGAGGTGAGCGAGCCTTGCTCCCCCAGGCAGGATCTCGGGGAGGGCAGGATGCCTGGTTAGCATCCCAAAGTGAGAGTGAAAGTTGCTCAGTCCTGTCCGACTCTTTGCGACCCCCATGGACTACAGTTCATGGAATTCTCCAGGCTAGGATACTGGAGTGGGTAGCCTTTCCCTTCTCCAGGGGATCTTCCCAACTCAGGAACTGAACCAGGGTCTCCTGCACTGCAGGTGGATTCTTTACCAGCTGAGCTAGCATCCTAGGTCTAGCCCTAAACTTGCCATGTGACCTAAGCTTTGCTGTTTAATGTGGGGTCTGAGGACCAGTAGCATCCATGTCACCCTGGGGTTGTTAGAAATGCAGAATCTCAGGCCCCATCCCAGATCTTCTGAATCAGGACCTGTATTTTTAACAAACTGCTCCACCTCCACCATACACACACCAGGGTATTCACGGCCACATTAACGTTTGAGAAGCACTGGGCTAGGTCACTGTGCTAAACCTGTCTCTGGCTCTTCAAGGGGCAGGGGAAGAGCGATTAATCATGAAAGTATTGAATAATAACATCTGACCATCACTCTGGACTGTTGAGGGGGCGGTGGTCAGCGGAGACAATGGAAATGTACACATGCTTTGAAAAGTATATAAGGCAAAGCCAATATTGGGTTAGTTTTAAAAAATTGTTATCATTGGTCACATCATTATCTTTATTGCTCTTGGCTCCAGGCTGGAGCTGAAAGCAGGAACTTGGAGGAGGGCGTGGGCTCCCTTCCCAAAGCGCTGTCAGAGCTGGGCCTGGCCTCAGTCGCCCAGCGTCACCTGCTTTAGCTGGTATTTGCAGAGGACCCACCATGCAGCATGCCTTCCTCAGGTCCCTTGCAGCTGCAGCGCTCATGAGCCTTGCTTGTGGAACAGCAGCATTTCCTTGGGGACTAGTGAGAAGCAGAAGTCCCCAGGGTGGGTGATCATCAGTGCTGAGCATGCCCTGCGTTACTGCCCCAGGGCTGGCAGTTTGTCCAAAGGCCTGCCCTTTTGAGGTCCCTGTCTGGGCCATGTTTTCAGAGGCCAGACTGAGTAGCTGCCCACCTGGAAGGAAGAAGGAG
Source organism: Nanger dama (assembly GCA_917880005.1). NCBI lineage: Eukaryota > Metazoa > Chordata > Mammalia > Artiodactyla > Bovidae > Nanger > Nanger dama. The sequence goes on along the minus strand of CAKJTW010000003.1, from coordinate 16,854,466 downwards.
CTGGTGGTGGGAGCCATGCTAGACACACTAAACTTGCTTCTGTCGTGCCCGACTGGTGACCTCGTGGGCTGTAGCCCACCAGGCTCCTCTGTCCATGGGACTCTCCAGGCAAGAACGTCGGAGTGGGTTGCCATTTCCTTCTCCAGGGGATCTTCCTGACCCAGGGATTGAATCTACATCCCTTGTGTCTCCTGCGTTGACAGGTGGGTTCTTTACCACTAGCGCCACCTGGGAAGCTGGAGAGGTGTCAGATAGTGGCTCGGGTCGGGAGCTGAGTCTCAGATGCTGGGCCACTCTTGGGGAGGGAGCATTCAGAAACGTGCTCCGGGATGGGGGGCTCATCCTGTGGGATGGAGCTCACAGGGCTGGACCTCCCAGAGAGGGGGACTCTAGGTGGAGAAAGGTGTCGGGCACTGGCAGGGGGTGGGGGGCATGGCATTGGGTATTTCATGGTGCTTCTGCTGTGCCCTCTGTCTCCCCCAAAGCACCATAAACCTGCACAGAAGGTCTGCTGGGAGCCCAGCTGGCGGGGCGGCGTGCTGGCCATTGGCGGGGCTGGCCACGGCTCTCAGGCGTGTTTGGTTTGGCCTGCACCGTGTTTTAAAAGAAGCTGGAACCAACCTTTCACTTGAAAACTTGGATTTTAACCTTTGGTTACAAAATGGGGCGATCTGGCCACAGTGGGCCCGGTGCTGGCGTGGCCACAGCTCCCTGAAGGGACCCTCTTTACTTTCCTCTCTCCTGTCTCCCACGGGCCCCTGAGCCTCCCTGTTAACTCTCGACGATTTCGCTTCCCCTGTTGGCTTGCCTTTCACTGCTGCCTGCAGCTCTCATCTACCCTGGGCCACGTGGCCCCTGCTGTAGACATTTGTACTGGAGACACCTGGGTTAGGTGGCCTGTAGCGGCTCCCTAGAGACTGTTGATGACAAGATAAGAGTGGATGGTAATGATATTCTTCTAAATTGACTTTGTCCATGTGCTGTGGAATACACTTCCCAGCTTAGTGCTCTGTATTCTTCGTGGAGAGACTTGTCTTGTTTTTTTTTTTTTGCTATTTCACTTTCCCAGGCCCAGAACTTGAAAGTGTCCATTTCTGGGTCATTCCACAGTATTTAAAACCATTTAAAACCAGTGGCTGAGCAGGGGGCACTGAGGCTGTTGGGCTTGATGAAGAGCCAAGTGTCTTGGTCTCTGGGATCTGCCCTGGGGGTGGGGGGCAGGGGCTGAGTTACTACCTCTTCCCTCCACAAAAGGCGCCAGAGGAGCTTTCTTTTGGAAAATGCCTTTATTTGGATTGCATATTTTTGCATTTCACAGCCTCCCCCAATTGGTGGCATATGCCCTGTACCTGACAGTGACGTGCTGTCCTCATAGGCACCCACAATGCGCACCATCCAGGCTGTGAAAATAACAAGCCTTTTTTTAGGGTGTATTTGCATGTCCTCTCCCCTGCTGTCAGACTGCAGTGTTGCGGGGGGTGATGAGGCCAGATGGAGGCGCACAGAGGCACTGGCTCGGAGTAAGGTCAGCCCTGCACTGGGAGCTGACCTGCAATGCGCTAAGTCAGACCCAAGGTGGGTGGGGGGTCCCTTCTGAGAGCAACTGAAAAATAAAGGGGGTTGAGAGAGAACCTTGCCACTGGGAACCTTACATCCTGATGAGTCATTTGCATATGGCACACTGCCTTTGGTGAATTTTCACAGTGGCACTTTGGACTCGTAAAAGTTTCTTGAATAACCATAAGATACGAATTTACATCTATGGAGTGTTTAATATGTAGCAGGCGTTTTGCTAAGGGCTTAACACGTATGGCCTCTTGTTCCTAACCTGGTCCTGGTGATCTGATTCTCCTCCAGTTTAAAGAAGAGGAGTATGGGAGTTCCCTGGCAGTCCAGTGGTCAGGACTCCATGCTTCCGCTACAGAGGGCCACGGTTCAATCCCTAGTCAGGGACTTAGATCCCTCAGCCCAAGAGGTGTGGCCAAAATAAAAAAAAAATTTTTTTAATTTAAAAATAAAAAAATAAAAGAAGAGGTAGTTAGTTGAGATCCAGGGAGGAGGAAGTCAAGTCATGCAGGGTTGCACAGCTGGAGGATGGCAGAGCTGGGAGCTGCATGGGGAAGATGCTGCTGCTGTAACTGGCGGGGTGCACCTGGCACAGTGCTGGGCATGCTCTGCGAAGCGTCTCACCAAACCCTCTTGAGAACCCTCTTGAAGTCATTATTATTACTGTTGTTATTGTTATGCCCACAGTATGGATGCCGTCAAGTCTTGGGGACATCCAAGGTCGCACAGCTGGGAAACAGGCCTAGGCAGTCTGGCTTTTCAGCCAAAGCATTAACCTCATGCTCTGCTGCTCTTTGTGCTCACTGCCTGCCTTCCAGGCTTCTAATCAGTGTTCTAGCAGGCTGGGGAGGCAGATGAACCTGATCCCAGAATGTTCCATCATTTTCATGACGTGGCCCGATTAGCGCTGAGCCCGGCAGTTCTGCAGCCGTCTCATCTCCCGGGCCCCCAGAGAGCGGACAGGCCAAGCCGCTGTGCAGGCAGCTCCATCCCAGCTGGCTCTTGGGCTGTCCGCCTTGTGGAGGCCAGCAGCCTCCTGGGCCACGTCCAAATACCCAAAGCAGTTGCGTAAGAGAAGATCGGAGGAATTAAGTTAAAGGACAGGTTTTGTAATGATCAAGTGCTTCGTGCTGATGTTGTTATTATTATATGGTTGACACATCATGTGAAACTATTTTCATGCCAGTTGCTTTCCTGCAGTCCGTTTGTCCAGGGATACTTGCAAAGCACTCACCGTGTGCCAACCACTGGGCCAGACACTGGATACTGAACCGTAAGCCAAGTAGACAAAACCCACCTTCTCTTGGACTATGTATATAGAGTGGGGACATCTGAGAATAAGCAAATTCACATACAATATAAAAGGCCAGGTAGTGGTCAGTGTCAGACTGAAGACAGATTCAGTAGACCAAGTGGATGGCCAGTGGCCAGACTGCGTGTTGGCTAGGGCATGTGGACATGTTATATTGTGACTTATGGCATTTTTAGAGCTGATGCTTCTCTCTTGCCTCTTTGTTCTTCTTTCCTTTCCAATACTCCTTTTCAAGGCAGGTTTGCTCCCTGGCTTTCTCCAGAGCTTTCCTTCCTTCTTCCATTTTTTTGTTCTGTAGCCTCTTAAAGCTGGACTCCTCCACCAAGCACTCTCTATTGTCCTGGAGGTCTCGGCCTTTCCCAGCTGGGTCATCTCTGAGTGGGCTGCTCTGGTGGCCACACCCTGCCTCTGGGCCTGGAATGCATTTCCAGTAGTCGGGGAGGGAGACGAGAAGCCGTATCCTTGCAACTGCCGCCCCTCACCCCCCTCCCAAACCCGCCAAGCGCTGCTCTAACAACCTGCTGGATAGAAGCCCTCACCCTCTGTGCCACTCTGGGGTGCTCTAGTAGGGACTCAAGTTCATGGGAGGTTAGCCTGGATGACCTTTTAAGAAAGAGATTGCAAACTGTCATTCTACGGGCAGGAGTCAGCCTACAGATGAATCTTGTTTGGCCTTCACCCGTGTGGGTTTTTTTCTTCCTTTCTTTTTTTTTTTTTTAATAGAAAGAGTTGCTATATTTAAAAGCCAGGAAATGTGGACTTGTTGGCTTCTTTGAAAAACCCAGAATATGTGGCCCCTGTAGGCCAACAGCCTCTTATGCACCAGGAAGCTGGAACTGAGTAGGAGACGCTCACTGTGTTGGCACGTGGGCCTCAGTTCTCCGCAGTCCCCACTGTCCCTTATTGCCTTCTACCCAGCCCATTTCACACCCTGTCACCAGCCTGCTTTTGAGCTTGTGTCCTGTGTTTAGATTCCAAGGACGGGGACTACACCTTTCATTCCTTCCTTTTTATTTCCGCCAGACAGTGGACAGTGCCTGGCCTATGAAAGTGTTAGTTGCTCAGTTATATCCAACTAGTTGTGACCTCATGGACTGTAGCCTGCCAGGCTCCTCCGTCCATGGGATTCTCCAGGCGAGAATGCTTGAGTGGGTAGCCATTCCCTCCTCCAGGGGATCTTCCCAACCCAGGGATTGAACTTGGGTTTTCTGTGTCATTGCAGGCAGATTCTTCACCATCTGAGCCACAAGGGAAGCCCGCCTGGTCTATAGATTGTATGTTAAGACATGCTTGGTGGTTTGAACATTAACTAGCTGTATCGACTTGGCAAGTCACTTAAACTTTCCGTCCCTTAGTTTCTGTATCTCCCGGTTCTCACCTCCAGGCATTTGTCCACTTTTTTTTTTTTTTTTTCTGTTTGTGAGCATAAGGGACTTCAGGCTACAGGCAAGAGGACACAATGAAAATCAAACCAGCCATTCCCAGACTTGGTTGATCATCAAAACCACTTGGAAAGCTTCTTATGAATCCCGACTCCCAGACCCAGCCTTAGGCCCAGGTACTCAGAATCTCTGAGGGTCCAGGGAATCTGTGTATTTAGAGGGCCCAGGGAGTACTTGGCTACATTTGGGAAACTGACTTTCTGTTTGTACTTCTTGTACTCTTCTGATTCCCTAGGAATCAGTGTCTTCATTCCATCATGGTCTGCCTTTCCAGCAGAATCCGTGTGGTGACTAGATCCTTATCCTCACCATCTTGAATGCAGGAGAAGAGACTTTCCTGTTTGTGGATTTCACATTGGTCGCTTCCCAACTTCTCTAGGGGACCCTCGAGAACATTTAGAAGGTTTTTCCCTTTGGAAGAAGTGGGACTTTGAATCAATGAACTATTGTGAGATCTTGGAAGGTGTGCTCACTCTTAAGAGCTTCCTCACCAAAAAGACCAAAATGTTTAGCCTGAGCAAAAACTGCCCCAAACCAGCTGATGTGCTGGGTAAATGTTGGCCTAAGCATGCTTGTGTTTTTAGTGATTTAAAACATAAAGGCAGCCCACTGACATTTTTTCGCAAGCCTTGCATAATTGGTTTTTAATCTGTGGCTCTTTGGAATAGCGTTGGCCTTATTCCCTCTGACTCAGATGCTTTTTCTGTCTCGTACTTGCTTGGCAGAGAGATCCAATCTGTCCCTTCTTGGAATAGAATCTCCCAACTCATCTTTGAAATCCTAAGTTTCCACTTTAGTTCTGTCACTCTTTGTTAGCACATTTTCCAAAGCTGTTAGCTTCCCCCTCCCGACTTTAATCATTGAATGTGAGGGCGAATGAGTGTTAGCTAAAGATAGCCATGCATGTGTTTAACTTTGGCCCCTGTGGTATTTACTCTTATTTCATACCATAACCTGAGCATTCACAAGGTTCCAAACTTTAAACTTTTAATTTAGTATTGGGGTATAGCCAATTAATAATGTTGTGGTAGTTTCAGGTGAACAACGAACGGACTCAGCCATATATATATATATATATCCATTCTCCTGCAAATTCCCTTCCCCTCCAGGCAGGCACATAACTTTGAGCAGAGTTCCATGTGCTTGTTGGTTATCCATTTTGAATATAGCTTCCCAAAGTCCCTAACTATCCCTTTCCTGCAGCCACCATAAGTTCATTTTCTAAGTCTGTGAGTCTCTTTCTGTTTTGTAAGTACATTCGTATCATTTCTTTTTAGATTCCACATATAAAGGATGTCATATGATGTTTCTCCTCTGTCTGACTTCACTCAGTATGACACTCTAAAAGTCCATCCATGTTGCTGCGAATGGTATTATTTCATTCTTTTTCAGTAGCTGGGCAATATTCCATTGCATGTATGTACCACATCTTTATTCATTCCTCTCTTGATGGACATTTAGGTTACTTCCATATCTTGGCTATTGTAAACAGCACTGCAATACACATTGGGGTGCATGTATCCTTTCGGATTGTGTTTTTCTCTGAATATATGCCCGAGAGTGGGATTGCAGGGTCATGTGGTAGCTCTATTTTTAGTTTTTTAAGGCACCTCCATACTGTTCTCCATAGTGAAAGTGAAAGTCACTCAGTTGTGTCCGACTCTTTGCGACCCCATGGACTATACAGTCTATGGAATTCTCCAGGCTGGGATACTGGAGTGGGTAGCCTTTCCCTTCTCCAGGGGATCTTCCCAACCCAGAAATCAAACCCGGGTCTCTTGCATTGCAGGCAGATTCTTTACCAGCTGAACCACAAAATGAACTCAAATGGCTTACAGACAAATATATGTATGTGAAAATCGCAATCGCTTAGTCACGTCTGACTCTTAGTGACCCCGTGGACTGTAGCACCCCGGGCTCCTCCGTCCATGGGACTTTCTAGGCAAGAATACTGGTGTGGGGTGCCATTGCCTTCCCCAGTTCTCCATAGTGGCGGTACCAATTTCATTCTGACTAGCAGCATAGTAGTGTTCCCTTCTCTTCACACCCTTTCCAGCATTTGTGGTTTGTGCATTTTTTTGATGATAGCCATTCTGATTGGTGTGAGGTGATATCTCATTGCAGTTTTGATTCCAAACTTCTTTTTAACGTCAAAAGAATGTTATCCTAGCACCAGGCCCCTTGGAGAGGTAGTGGTGGGGACATGGCTGGATCTGTATGATCTTAGCAGAAATCAGAAAAGTTCAAGGAGTCCCATGCTGCCTTCTTAGATCTCTGCCTTGAGATGGGGATAATAATAGCTCCTACCTTCTAGTGTTGCTGTGTAATTAAGTGAACTAATGCAGGTAAAGAAGGGCTTCACATAACGCCTGGCACTTAAGAAGATACACAACAAATGTAAGACATGATTGCAACGACTTTTCAAATGAGTCAATCAGGCAAGTTAGTTTTTATCATTGATTCAGAACTTGATTCTTGGACTTTCATTTGCTTGTGGTATTTTACCCTTGGAAGTGGTGAGTGGCCTGAGTGTTTGGAGGTGTCCAGGTGTCAGGGGAGTAGGGCAGCAACCTGGCTGCCTAAGCAAAGGAGCTGCTTCTTGGGCCTAGGAAGAGCTTTGGGCTTGGATTCAAGCTTCTGGCCTCAGAATTGGCTCCATCACCTACTCCTGGACAACTTTGAACAAGTCAGCTGATCTTTTGAGTATAGCTTTCTTGTCAGTAAAAGGAGGAAACTAAAACTCTTGAAATTTCATGGTGAACTTAAAGCGAGGTACTGTGTATAAAGATAACCTGACAATAGTCATCACACCCTTGCATCGCCTTTACTAGGGACTGAGACCCACTTGCAGTGAATCACACTAGAGTTTCTGACAGCAGGGGTCTTTCCAGTGTGTTGTGTCCATGACCAGGGCTTCAGAGAGGCAAGCTGACCTTCCTGTTTCTGGTTGTTTATGTTGTTTAAACGCAGCTAGAGTTTTAGTTACCATCACAGACTGAATGAAAAGGCCCTTCAACCCTCAGGTCTCCACTAAGTTGCCCTGAGTGACCTCTTATCTCATTTCCTGTGGTGTGAAGGGCATTGCTAGTTTCCCAAGACTCCTCGGTATTTTTAGCAGCCCTGTCAACGCTGGTCATCTTATGTTGGTGTCCCCAGACCTGCTGGCAATATGGACTCAGAGTCGGGAAACTGAGTACCCTCACGGGTCCTCCTCTGGCTGGACCATTCTGAAAGTGTAAAAGTGAAAGTGTTAGTTGCTCAGTCGTGTCTGACTCTTTGTGACCCAATGGACTGTAGCCTGCCAGGGTCCTCTGTCCGTGGAATTCTCCAGACAAGATTTCTGAAGTGGACTGCCATTCGCTTCTCCAGGGGATCTTCCTGACCCTGGGGTTGAATCTGGTTCTCCTGCAGATTCTTTACCACCTCAGCCACCAGGGAAGTCAACTCTGAAGCCAGCCAGATCTCTTTCCCCTCCACTGTGCCCCAAAGATAGAAGACAACTTCAGGAGAGCTTGAGCTCAGAGACCTAGAAGGACATTGGAGCGGATTCAGGCTGGCTGCAGAGATACTTGGAGTGAGGCTGATGGGCTGAGAACCTGTGCACATGCTGGCCTCTGGGGGGCTCACTGGCTGTGCTTTGCTGTCTGACTGCAGTGTCCCCCTTTACTAAGTACGGTGCACATGCGTGTCCTGGGTGACAGTTTCCTCTGTGGCTTGCCTCCACGCCCCTGCTCCCTGTCTCTCCCCGAACAAACCCCAATACAGAACCTTGGCTCTTTGGAAGCCATGTAGCCAAGCAGGACTGCTGATTGAAACAGTCTGGCTCTAGAGAGGTTACTAGACATTGAGCTTTAGCTTCCTCCCTGTCTCACAACAGATACAAAAATTAACTCAAATTGGATCAAAGACCTATTGTAACAGCTAAAACCACAAAACTCTTGGAAGAAAAAGCCACAAATCTATGTGACCTTGGATTAGATATGACTCCAAAAGCACAAGCAATGATAAATAACTTGGACATCATCAAAATTAAAAACTGTCGTGCTTCAAAGGACAAAAAGTGAAAAGACCGTCCACAGAATGAGAACTTTTGCGAATTATAGACCTGATAAAGGATTTATATCCAGAATATATAAATAATGATTAAAATTCTAATTAAAAGACAAATAGCCTAATTTAAAAAATGGACAAAGTGTCTCAATACACATTTCTCCAAAGAAGATATATGAATAGTTAGTAAGCACATGTAAAGATGCTCCACATCATTAGCCATCACAGAAATGCAAATCAAAACCACAGTGAGGTACCACTTCACACCCACTAGGATAACTGTAGTAAAAAGGACAGATAATGACGAGTATTAGTAAGGATGTGGAGAAGTTGTAATCCTCGTACACTGCTGTTGGGAATGTAAAATGGTGCAGATGCTTTGGAAAACAATCTAGCAGTTCCTCAAAAGGCTAAACATAGTGTTACCATGAAATGAAAGTGTGTTAGTCCCTCAGCCGTGTCCGACTCTTTGCAACCCAATGGTCTGTAGCCACTCTCCTCTGTCCATGGGATTCTCCAGGCTAGAATACTGGAGTGGGTTGCCATTTTCTTCTCTCTATGACCCAGCAATCCCACTCCTAGGTATATATGATTGAGAGAAATTAAGACAGAAAGTTATACAGGAGTGTTCCCAATATCTCAAAAGTGGAAACAGCCCACATGTCCATTAGCTGATGAATGGATAAACAAAACGTTCCGTATCCATATCATGGAATATTATTTGGCCATAAAAAGGGATAAAGTACGTACCACAACGTGGATGGACCTTGCAAACATTACATGAAAGAAGCCTGTCTCAAGAGACCACATGCTGCGTGAGTTCATTGTTATGTCTAGAAGAGGCAAATCTATAGACAAGAAGGAGAACTGGTTCCCTGGTGCTTAAGGTCAGGGGAGATGGGAGAAGTTGGAGTGATGGCTCAAAGGTACGGAGTTTCTTTGGGGGCGGATGAGAATGCTGTAAAGTTAATTGTGATGGTGGCACAACTCAAAGCAATTGAACTGTGCAGTTTAAGTGGACTGAATCGTATGGTATGTGTGAATTTTATCTCAAAGCTATTGTAAAAATGGGCAAGCATAATATCTACTTCACTTGGGTACAGGGAGGATTAAAAGGGATACTGTATGCTAATTGTATAGCATGTGTGATGCAGTGATGCCACAGCCGTGATGCCACACAGCGTGTATCGATGCTCCAGAATTAGTAGCTATGATGATGAATACCCCCACCACTGCCCCTTTTAGGCCAACAGTGGTGAAAAAGCCAGGGTCTGGTTAGGGATATTTTCTCCTCTCTCTCTTTTGTTGCTAGTGGCCCTGCAAAAGCAATGGGAGCAGCCTGGCAGGGTTTTGTATGGAACTTGGGAGGAAATATGGCGTAATCCTGCTTATTCATTAGCATCCCTGGAGAGTGTTTAAAAAAAAATACTGAAATTCATCCCAGTGATTCTAGTCAGTTGGTCTGGGTGGGGCCGGCAGGTGGTTCTAATCTGTAGCCATTGGTTGAAACCCACGTTAGCTTGGCCCAGGTCTTTGAAGGAGTAAGGACATTTGCCTTCAGGACAGAAGGATCACATGAGCAGTGGATTTTATGGTTTGAAAACTGCTTTACGTAGATTATCTCCTTTGATCTCTTCAAAAACCTTATGAGGTAGATGTTTTTTAGTACCACTAGCTGTTAGGGAACCAGCAGCTCAGAGAGATTAACTTGCCAGAGTCTCATTTTTAAGGCATAATTTTATCTAATCTTTTTTTTTTTAAAAGCAAGTTCTACACTCATGCTCATACCTGTTAGTGATCAAATCTGACACTTTGGAGAGCACTGCCAAGGTGACATCTGGTGCCACTGGGTCTTTTTGTTCAGAACAAAGCTCTTTCTGTTACTTCTCTTTACTGCTGAGCCTTGAGAATACAGGGCAAGGTGGAAAACCATTATTTATGTATGTATGTGTGTGTGTACCTATATAACACACACACACCTGTTTGCAACTACTGATTTGCATGTGCAGGGGAAACAAAAGACAGGAATAATTTGGATCCTGAAACTATCAGAAACCTGCAACTTTCCCCCATAACCTCTGAGTTAAAGATTTTGCATCAACTGGAACTCATCTTTATATTCTTATTGAATGACTCTAATAAGTATATGATACAATTTGAGCCCCTTAATAAAATACCACCTTTATCAATTTAGGATATCGTTGTTGTTGTTGTTCAGTTACCAAGTCTTGTCCAACTCTTTGTGACCCCATGGACTGCGGCACGCCAGGCTTCCCTGTCCTTCACTATCTCCCGGGGTTTGCTCAAAGTCATGTCCATTGAGTCAGTGATGCCATCCAGCTTTCTCATCCTCTGTTGTCCCCTTCTCCTCCTGCCTTCAATCTTCCCCAGTATCAGGGTCTTTTCCAATGAGTCAGCACTATTCAAAGTCAGGCGCAGACCCAGTGGCATCTGGGAGTGTGTGAGAAACACAGACTCTTGAGTCTCACCCTAAACCTACTAAAGCAGACACTCTAGAGGGTGGAGCCCTTAAATCTGTGATATCAGAAGCCCTCCAGTAGGTTCTGATGTTCTCAGAATTGAACATCGCTTGCAGCTCTGACTGGTGATGGTTCTCTGGGAGAATGGCTACTAGGGCTTGAAGCCACATTTTTCTCCAAATCTATCTCAAGTTTCCTGGAGGAACCTGCATGCCATCATGTGGTATCTGAGTCTGCATAAGAAAGGGTTGTTCTCTGAGTCTGCAAACACCTTAGCATTTCCAAAGCAATTATTTTCAGGTCTTGAGATGCTCCTGCTGCCGGCATTCACACCCAAAGGGACTTCCCAATTAATTAAGCTGCTGAGCTTGTCAATAGGCTAGCTCCTTTATTGTTGTAGAAGGGAGAGAATCAGATACACTGTTCTGATGCCAAAGGATCATTCACTTGTTGTATCTGGCCCAGAGTTCTCAGCAGCTCTGGTCTGAGAACTGGGGAGGGGGGTCTCAGCCCCCATCATCTGTCTAGATGCTGCAAAGCCCCGCCTTCGCCCACGGTGAACTTTAACTGCAACCATTTAGTTGTATAAGTCATGCATGGTGAAATCACCCTTCCATGCTCCAGGCCAGGCATCCCTGGCTGTCAGTTCCTTTGACCACTGTCATCTGGATGAGATTTTTATTAGCTGGTTTTCTGTTCCCTCAAAGTAGAGGTCTCCGTTTCACTCAGTGATTTGTTATCTGTGCCTCGTGTCTGAAAGAATTGGCTGAAATCTGTATTTCAGCTACACACCCTGCATACAGATTAAACGGAACTGCGTTGGTGGGGAATAATTAAGCCAAGGACCTTGTTTTTCACCTTCATGATGAAAGACGAATGATTTCCAATGCTTTAATAGGATGATGGCACTTGAAATGTTCTACTTTGGCCAACTCGGGACTTTCAGAACAGACCTGTTCATAAATATTCTTTGCAACAGCTGCATTTTCATTTAATTATAGACTGTCATTCAGTCACTTGCAGGGGCTCTTGTCTCTCTCTCTTTTTGCCCTGTGCAATCAAGGTATATTACACAGCTCATTGTTATTGCTATTGTTAAAGACCCCATCTCTATTGTATGATTAACTCTTTTGTGAAGAAAATGGATTTTCCCCTGTCAGGTATATTCTGCTTCTGACCATTCTTTTGGGGGTGGGGAAAATCTCATATGTGGAGGCCACTATTTCTGTCCTTTTCTCATCTTTTTGAAGTGAATATCAATTGGGCAAGAAAATTGATTGATTGCCTAGTGGGAAACCAAACCTCCTTAAACCATAAATATGAAACAGGCCTGGAATAGACAGATTTCAACAACAAAAAAAAGAGCCATCATTCTTCAAATAGCTCTTGTCCGCAAAAGGATTTCCTGGCAAACTTTGTGTCCCTTTTCTCTTCCTCTGCCTGAGCCAAGGTGATTTTTCCCTCTATCTCCCAGCCTCCCCCTCACTTTCACAGTAACAGAGTTTGCCCTTCGCTCAACAGGGCCATCCACAGATGGGTGCCACCCTGCCTAGCCGGCTATTTCAGGCTTTGTTCCAAACACAATGCTGCCTTTTCTTAGTGGTAGAAATAGGCTGTTCTCCACTGCTTTTTGAGAGAATGGCCCTTTCCTACTCTGTGCATATAAACCTGCCTCAGGCCTTGGGTGGCCTATTTTTTTAGAGGTTCTCTTAACCCTGGAGAAGGTTTTGACTGAGGCCCATGAGGCAGGGGTTGCGAGATGCTTCCTCTTAACTGAGATGGAAGACCTCAGGGAAGTCTGTTTGATTGGATCCCCTATGACTAATGCAACAAGAAGAATAGGAGCGGGCTTTCATCCTAAAGGAGGTATTCCCTGCTTCTTTCCAGAAAGCAGTGGGGTTCTGGGTGGTCTCACCACTGTCTGACCCAGAGACCTGCGTGGACTCACTCCGCTTCCCTGAACTTGAGTTTCCAGGCCTTTGGATGCGGCAGGAATCAAGGATATCTAGGTCTTCTTAGTTCCAGAACCTCAGGATGGAGAGTAGCTTGCTGCCTTGCTGTTCCCTGCGCTTTCCCGCAGAGGCCCAGTGCCCTGAGCAATCACCTCTCCACCTGCGCTCGCTCCCAGCCAGGGGAGCTGTGTGCAGCGAATTGGCAGGTGCAGCCATTGCCTTTGCCAGCTTCTGTTCAGAGCCTTCACCTGGTGGTTGGCTGGGCTGGAGCTTTGAGTGAGCATGGCATCCAGATGTGTGGGTTTGCTTATAGGTGAAAGTGTTGGATTACAGCCTGACACTGGGGGCAGTTGGAAAGGGCACTGGATTGGGAGTCAGGCGTCCTGGGTTCTTGTCCAGGTCCTCAGCTCTGGGGATCAGGCCTCACTTAAGCAAACATTTATTGAGTGCTACTGATGGCCATAAACTCTACAAGGTGTGGGGCACACAGAAAGTCAACAAAATACAGACTTTGCCCTCACGGAACTCCCATTTTAGTGGAGGCAGAAACTGGGGCTAGACAGCACATTAGAGGCCAGGATAAACTCAAAGTTCTATGAAAGCCCAGAGCAGAGGAACACCTCCCCAGCTTGGAGGGGATGAGAATCAGGGAGGACTTCCTGTAGGAGGTCACACTTGAGCTGAATGAATAGCAATGAAAGTAAACCAAGGGGACAGCAGAGGCAAAGGCATGAGGCCAGGGAAGTGTGAGGTATAGGAGAGGCGCAGTGTTGCAGGACTAGGGTGTGCAGGATAGGGATAGATGGGGGGTAAGACCAGGGCAGGTGGGGCCAAGTCACCGGGTGCCTTGTTGGGTGTATTAAGGAGCTTGGGCTTTATCCTGAGGGTAATGAGGAGCCCCTGAAGGTCAGTAACTGGATTAGATTTGCATTTTAGAAACTTCCCTCCGATGGCTGGAGTAGAGGATGGTTGTACATGGTCAGGAGGCCTCCCAGAAGGTGGAACAGAAGAGAGAGAGATGGAGAGAGAGAGAAACAGAGATGAGAGGAGAGAAAACCTGGAAAACGGCAGAGGGGTAGAGAGTGGAGAGCAAGTCTGAGGATGACATAGGATGTAGAATTGAATGGCTTGTCTGGTCAAAACTGGAGACATGGGGACGGACAGGTGAGCGGGTGAGGCCTGTAACCGGGTGGGCAATGGTGCCAGCTAGGGTGGAGAAGAGAGAGAAAACCACCAGTTGAGGACAGTCTGGATCGGGCATCCAGCAGATAGTGGACGTTTCGCCTTGAAAATAAAGACTTGGTTGGCACTCGAGAAGAGGTGGTGGCTGAAACCACTCAGTGCATATAGAGGGTCCTGGGCAGGGGGGTGGGCAGGGCCCGCAGCCCCAGCTCCCAGCAGCTGTGTTTATGTGGGAGGATGTCTGGTATGTTTGGTATCTGGGTGTTTACTTCCCAGGGTGCTTGTGGGTCCCTGGTGTTGAAACGTGGCTCTTCCATGGAAGAGGGAGGGTCCCAGCGGGCACAGCCAGGGCTAGACTTGGAGGCATGAGGGCGGTCACTCAGGCCTGCCCGCTGACAACTCGTGTGCCCTGAAGCACCCCCACCCTGCAGTCAGCTCCCAGGGCTCCTTTTATGCCAGGTTCTCTCTGTGTGGGAGGTGGGCCTGGGGCAGCATTGGCTTCACCTAGAAAGACGGGGCAGCTGGAATTTTCAGAGCCCTTCCTGTGTCCCCAGCTCTGGGATGAGACTTAAGTCATCATGGCAACCCTGTGCAGCATGGCTCAGTGTCCTCCTTGTACAAGTGATGCTCAGAGAGGCTGAGGGACTTGCCCTGGAGCACTTAAAAAATTTTTTATAGAAAATTTTATTCAACATATAAAATTTTCCAGCAAAAAAAAAGGCAATATGCAGGAAGAGTTGGTGTACAGAGCTGCCAGGGTGGACCCAGGCCTCTCAGACCCCAAAGTTCATGCTGACAACCTTGATACCCCAAGTCTCAGATAAGCCCGCTTCTCTCTGCCTGGGAGAGAGTTTTCAGTCTGAGATGCGTCTTTCAGCCCTTCACTACTCTGCTTAGCGCTGCGGGTTTGGTCTTTTCCTCTTGGTTTCGGCTGGGCACCTGCCTCATTGTCCTTTCTCTATCGCTTTGTCCATGTGAGAGTTTCTGTGTTTGCTATGCCTGGGGTTACCAACTGTCACTGCTCTTTCTCATCCTGATTCTTTGTGGGTCTGTAAGAAAAGACCCTGATGCTAGATGGGATTGGGGGCAGGAGGAGAAGGGGACGACAGAGGATGAGATGGCTGGATGGCATCACTGACTTGATGGACGTGAGTCTGAGTGAACTCTGGGAGTTGGTGATGGACAGGGAGGCCTGGCGTGTTGTGATTCATGGAGTCGCAGAGTCAGACACGACTGAGCGACTGAACTGAACTGAAGATACATATTTGGAAATGCTTATGAAATGTCAGGATTCAAAAATCACATCTGGGTGACTTGCCACCGTGTGAGAGCCACATGGCTGGCAGACGGGGCCTGGAGCAGGGTGGATCCCCCTCCTGTAAACTATGCTGCTCTCGTGCTACACTCTCGTGTTAATTGTGAAACAAATATGCTTTACTTAAAAATACCCAGGCAGATATATGAAATAAATAGCCAATGGGAATTTGCTGTGTTACCCAGGGAGCTCAGCCTAGTGCCCTGTGACAACCTGGAAGGGGGGTGGCATGGGGAAGGAGATGGGATAGGGATTCGGGGTGGGGAGGGGATACATGTATACCTGTGGCTGATCCATGCTATTGTATGGCAGAGGCCAACACAGTATTATCCTCCACTTAAAGCAATTATCCTTTGATTAAAAAAAAGAGAAATACCCAGGCAGGAAAAAAATAAAACGGTCATTGTCCTCACAGTTAGATGCTTAATAGTTCCATCCCTGGGCATGGAGCTGAAAGGGTCAGTCGGGGTCTTGTTACCCAGACCACTCGCCCTTCAAAAAGCAGAAGCTGTTCAGGCCCTGCACCCCAAAGGCCTGGATTCAAAGCTGTCACTGCCCTTTGGGCAGCCTTGATGTCTTAATATCAAGCTTGATATCATGAGTTTGCACATCCGTGAAAGTGAGGAAGATAGTAGGCCTGTCCTGCTCGGTTTCCTGAGACCATTTAACCACCAGGGCCCCGAATCCCCGGGGTTTCCTTCCTGCTGAGGTGACCCACCTCTGTTTGCTCAAGAGCTCTTCTGCATCCAGGCTCTGCCGCTTTCCCAGCTCTTCTAGAAGCATTGTTCCTGGGTAGACTTTCTCTCCTGGATTCCTGGGGACCACCCTCTGCACACCTGGCATCACCTGACTTCACAAGAGCAGGACCCTGGTGTCACACGTATTTTTCAGTGGCAAGAGGCAGAAACCTTCTCCAGCTCCCTGCAGACCAATGGAGGAATTTCCAGGGTAGATTCAGACGTATCCATCACGGGCCCCGAGGAGACAAAGCACAGTCAGGCTTCTGCAGGGGTGGAGTCCGCGTTCCTGTCTGTCTGCTGTCTGTCCCTCCGTCTATCTGTACCATCGGCCTGTGGCCACGTCTCTGTGTTTCTCTCTCTGCGGCTCTGCCCCCATGCTCTCTGTCTCTCTCCACCCATCTTGTCTCTCTCTGTTCTCTGTCTTCCCTGTCTGTGTCTCTACCTTTCTCTGTCTGGAGCTTTCTCTGTCTCTCGGGGTTTGGACAGGATGCAGCAAGCCAGATGCCCAGCGTGTGACATTTAAGGAGACATCCATCCTCGGGTGCTGACCCTGCCCTGGCACAAGCTCCAGAGTTGAGCACCTCCTTAAATCTGTGCCCCGGGCCCCTTGCTCACCATACCCTGTCCAGGCTGTGCTGCTCTCACTCTCTCGCCCATTCCCTCTCTTTGTCCGACTCGCTCCTATAGCTGAGTGTCTGTTTCTCTCTTGCTGGGTGATCTGTGCTCATCTCAACACATCAGCAGCCTGATCCTTCTGCTTCTCTGGGTTGAAATTGATTGTCCAGCCTGCATAACCCCCCGCCCAGCAGTTTAGTTTCAGATATCCTGTTGGCGAATATAGCCCAGCTCAGGCCAGCCACTCATACCACATACGGTCAGCTAGAGCAGGGGCCAGGGTTGCCCTGGGCCTCCTCACGGGGCTTGAGGACAGACTGTCTGAGGAGGGACTGCTCAACAGTGAGGGCCTCCTTGGCTGTGATCCGGATGCCCAGGTCTGGCCCTCCAAGGTGGAGGATGGTGCAAGGGCCCCCCATCACTGCCAGAACACAGACAGCTTTGTCCTTGGGCTGTCCTGGGAATTGAAGAAATCCAGAACCAGAACCCAGTTGGAGGACAGGGAACGATCTGCTTTCTCCATCCGCCTGCCCCCACTCACCCCCACCCCGACTATGGTTTTTCAAAGTCTTGAAGCTCAAGCTGCCTCCTCCTCAAACATGCTGGATCCTCCAGCTGTGTCTGCAGAAAAAGTCATCATCTCCCGTTCAAGGTTCCGGTTTTAGATGTTGGAGCCGTGTGCGACGAAAACATGGCGCTGTCTCTCACCCACGCAGGACCAGATGCCTAGAGGATCCAGGGAGCGTCTAGAAGGCAGCGGCCTCAAGCCTGGGGGAGGGCTGAGCCAGTCTCCAAACAGCTCCAGGCGGAGGGCGCAGCTCATGCAGGCCCTGTGAAAGGAGCCAGAGTGGGCCCATGGGGATGCGGGGCCGAGGGCACTGACCAACCCTTGTCTTCCTTCAGTCAGGAGGTTCTTAAAGAGCCACAGGAGGGCTGGGGGGAGGTGCAGCACAGTTTCAAAGGGGAAAGTGTGGCGAAGGGGGCTGTGCAGCCATTGCTTGCTTTATTGGGTCATGTGAGCCAAGGCAGGACATGGGCATGGGAAAGGCCCAGGCATGGGCTTGGAAGCCAGAGGTGCTATGGGTGCCGGGGTTTTGGGGCTTAGGTACACACAGCCTGATGCTTTCAGGTCCTGCCTGGGATTCGGTGCACTCGCCACAGCCATAGGGAGCTTCCCTCATAGCTCCGTGGTAAAGAATCTGCCTGCAATGCAGGAGACCCCGTTTTGATTCCTGAGTCAGGAAGATCCGCTGGAGAAGGGATGGGCTACCCACTCCAGTATTCTTCTGCTTCCATTTTGGCTCAGCTGGTAAAGAATCCCCCTGCAATGTGGGAGACCTGGGTTTGATCCCTGGGTTGGAAAGATCCTCTGGAGAAGGGAACAGCTACCCACTCCAGTATTCCGGCCTGGAGAATTCCATGGACTGTCCACGGGGTTGCAAAGAGTCAGACACGACTGAGCGACTTTTCACTTTCGCTCACTTTCGCAGCCATAGGTGGCCTGCACCCCAAATCCTGACTCTGTCTTCAGGCCAGTGTGTTTCTGGGGAAGACAGGACCCAATTCCCAAGCTTTGCTGGCCTCCTGCAGACAGAAAGATGAGGTCATCCCTGGTGGAAAAGGTTCCTTAGAAGCCCTGAAGCAAAGGTTATACAGATAGAGGCAGTAAATCACTTTTGTAATTATAGAATTTAAACCTGTGGCATCTTTCTCAGAATTCAAGCATGTGGCCTCTTTCTCTGAATCTTTCATTCCTTTCATTCATTTGACTAACATTCGCTGCGCCCCTCCTAAGTGCCACGTTCTGTGCCAGGTGCTGGGGTTACCCGGGTCCCCTGTCCTCCAGACTAGCAGGGAAGGCAGCTGCCTACAGACACTGAGAATTACAGTGGGGGTGTGATGGAGGTTCTTCCAGCGGGGAACTCAAAGGGCTGTAGCAATGAAAAGGCAGTTAATTCTTTTTTTCTTTTTTTAACCAAACTTTAGACTTTTTATTTTGTTCTGGGGGTATAGCCGATTAACAATGTTGTGGTGGTCTCAGGTAAACAGCAGAGGGACTCAGCTGTACATATACTTGTATCCATTCTCCCGAAATGCCCGTCCCATCCAGGCTGGCACATATCGTTGATCAGGGTACTATGTGCTACACAATAGGTGCTTATTGGTTATCCATTTTACATGTATCAGGGTACACATGACCATCCCAAAGTCACTAACTACCTTTACCCGCTGGGTACCATAAGTTCGTTTTCTAAGTGTGAGTCGTTCTGTTTTGTAAGTAAGTTCATTTGGATCACTTCTTTTAGAGTACCCATATAAGGGATGGCATATGATATTTCTCCTTCTCTGTCTAACTTACTTCACTCAGTTATGACACTCTGTGTCCATCCATGTGGCTACAAATGGCATTATTCCATTCCTTGTAATGGCTGAGTAATATTCCACTGTATATATGTACCACGTCTTCTTTATCCATTCTTCTATCGATGGACATTTAGGTTGCTTACACGTCTTGACTCCCTGGAGGAGGGCATGGCAACCCACTCCAGTATTCTTGCCTAGAGAATCCCATGGACAGTGCCTGGTGGGCTACCATCCCTAGGGTTGCAAAGAACTGGATATGACTAAAGCAACAGAGCACAGCACAGCATGTCTTGGCTATCATAAACAGTGGAAAAAGCAGTTAATTCAATCTGGGGAGTCAAGGGAGTCTTCCTGGAGGAGGTGGCATTTGCTCTTGAGGCTTGTAAGAGTTAACCAATAGGAAAGGAAGGTTATCTCAGGAGGCCTGGCAGACTTGGAGAAGGTGAAGCATTTGGAGTCTAAGGTGAGGGTAGGAGGGAGACCGATGTGGCTGCAGAGGGCAGGAGGAGCAGCACCCCGTCTGGGTGTCATCCTGGCTCAACTGATCTCTTAAACTTCCAGTGCTGAGCCTCTTTGCATCTGCTGCTAGTGCGGCTTCTGTTGGCTCCCAACTTTATGTAGGATGAGGCCCTGCACAGGGGTGGGAGAGGGAGCTGGCTCTGGGGGACAGAGGCTGTATCTCCCAGGCTCTGCCAGAACCCAGGGGTTGCTTTGGGAGAGGGGCCGGAGGCCCTGTGCGGCTGGCAGGGCCCAGGTTGCACACATCACCTTGGCAGTTTGTGGGCAAACCCTCTCGGCCGAGGGGAGGTTGCACTGCCAGCCACTTCCTCCAGTTCCTTCCCTCTGCCTGTCGTCACGGTTACCTCGGCCTTGTTGGGGGTGAGGTAGAGGTTGGGCAGAATCAACTTTGTCCGGGTTTCTATTTCCCCAGATGCAGGTCAGCCAGAGGAGCTGTCACTTCTGGTTCGGTTTCAAAGGAGGCCAAGGGGCTGGGAGGTGCTTGGGTGCGGCCGTGTTGACAGGGCACCTCTCCAGCCAGCCTCCCAGGCCGGGAGGGCGTGGGTCAGGGAGAAGCTCTGAGGTGGTGGACCAGGAGATGGGGTGGCCCCTGCCAGGCCCTATGCCGGGGGCCGTGGGTGCTGGTCTCCGGCTTACCCGTTGGTCCTGAGCTCCCGGAGCATGCCGGGAATGCAGGCAGAGAGGCTGTTTATTTTCCTGGCCTGCAGCCCTTTGGGCCGAGACCTTGTTCCAGGCCTCAGGCTGCCAGAAGCACCCCTACTGGCTCCAGAAGTGAGAGGGCTGGCAGGCTGAGGGCTGCCCGACGACTTCTCCAGTGGCCTTGGACTCTGGGTTGTGTCCAGCCCGGCCGATCCTGTGTGTCCTCCAGAATCCCCTATCAGGCAGTAGACTGTGAGAGGCTTCATGTCCAAGTGATCCTGATGGGCTGGGCCTGTGGTCAAGATCAGGGCGGGTGAAGTCAGAGAAATCAGAGTGGGAAGCCTGACTATCATCTCCTTGCTGGAGGGCCTTGGGCAAACTGAGCGGGTGAACCTTAGTCTCACCATCTGTGAAATGGGGCGGTCATAGAACTTCCTCATCAGACTGTGAGTGTGAGGATTATAGGACCTATGTTGAAAGCATTGAACAAAGAGGGCAGCAGATGGCAGCTCTTGTTATTATTAATGATATTAAACAGTAATACCCACAGCTCTGAAGTCCATATTGGCAGGCAGTGAGCTTCTTTCCCATTCAGTGGGCCCTGTTTCACATAGGATAAGATTCCTAGTGTGTGTGTGTGTGTGTGTGAAAGTAACTTGGTCATGTCTGACTGTTTGTGACCCCCATGGACTGTACCCAGGCTCCTCTGTTTGTGGAGTTCTCCAGGCCAGAATACTGGAGTTGGTAGCCATTCCCTTCTCCAGGGGATCTTCCCAACCCAGGGATCAAACCCAGGTCTCCTGCATTACAGGTGGATTTTTTACCAGCTGAGCCACCAGGGAAGTAAGTCTAGAGATTCAGAAGCCTCCTCTGCCTAGGTCCTGAGAAGGGCACTTTGGGGAGTCCCTGGGATCTTGGGGTGCAAGTGGGTATCCTGGAGAAAGAAAATGCAGAGGCAGCGTGCATGTGTGATCAGTTGCTCAGCCGTGTCTGACTCTTTTGTCACCCCAGGGACTGTAGACCACCAGGCTCCTCTGTCCATGGAATTTTCCAGGCAGGAATACTGGAGTGGGTTGCCATTTCCTTCCCCAGTGCATTGGCAGAGGGAAGGACGAACCTGGTGCGGGGTGGGAAGACTGCTCCATCATCAGGAAAGAGCTGAGGGTTCGGAAGGACCTGAAAGGGAGGACAGGGAGTGAAAATGGGTGGAGCAGAAGGCAAAATCAACACTCATGCTCAAGGTGTTTTGAAAGGAAATGCCTGGGAGCTGCTGGCCTGGAAAACAGTGCCCAGAGGCCTTGGGCCAGGCCAGAGAACAGACCGCCTGTTGGGTGTCACCTCTGAGTGAGGCGATCGCCAGGCTCCAGGCCTCCTGAACTCTGGCAGAACCCATCTGGCCCTGCCCTCCTGGGGCGCTGACTCCTCCCCGGGATGCCCACCTGCTCTGCTAGCATCCTTGGGGCCAGCTGGGAACCGCTGCATCCCACCTGCCGAGAGGCCAGTGGGCTGGCAGGTCCGCTCACTCATGGCGGGATGTGGGTTATGTCATCCGTCTGTCTGTCTGTCTGAGTCTTGGGAGGGCAGCCGGCCGCCAGGCTTGCCTCGGTGTCTCATCCATGGCTCTTTGCCCCCACAGCTAGACGAGGAAGAGGAGCGGAGGAAACGGCGCCGAGAGAAGAACAAAGTCGCGGCGGCCCGATGCCGGAACAAGAAGAAGGAGCGGACGGAATTTCTGCAGCGGGTGAGGCAGGCAGTGGCCAGGGTGGGCCCCGGCCTTGTCCTTTAGAGGCTGATGTGCTGGTAGCCCGGAAGACAGCATCCCGGGCCTGCGGAATCAATGCATGCTCACTGGCGTCTGCCCAGGCGGCCACGACCTCTCAGTTCCTACCCCCACCCCTATCCAGTGCCCCTCCCTGAACTGAGAGGACCCAGGGGCAGCCTGATTGCAGGGAGGCCAGAGCCAATGGGAGGAGCCAAGTTCCCCACCTCCAACTGAGGTTTAGATCCTGGCGCTGAGGGGCCCAGGTGGCCCAGGCCAGGTACTCCCCGTGCTGGTGCACTGAGGGCTCCCAAACTTGTCTGGCGTGGGTGCAGATGAAGTTGGTGATAGCTCTGTGCACAGGGGCAGTGCAAGCAGCCATGGGGCAGAAAAACCTCCTCCCTCAAGTGCAGGAGGCTCTTCTGGCCCTGACTCCCATCAGCCTGGACTCTGTCCCACGGAAGCTGACATTCCCCCCACTCACCCCCAGCTCTTGGCTGCTGCCTCCAGGGCCACAGAGGTCCGCTCTGCACGCCGAGGTGACTGGAGGGCTGCCTGGCCTCATGGCCCTCAGAGCGCCCCCTGCCCTTCCATTTAGAATGTGCCAGATAGCCGTTTGTTCCTTCTTCTGTCCCTTAGGATTTCCCTCCTATTTTTGATTTTCAGAAATGGTTGATGACTTTGCAGGGACATGACCAAAACACTAATTGGTCCTGGCCAGTGGTCTCCAGCCTCCCCACTCCCAATCTGTGGTTGGTTTCTAAATAACAATAGTGGCACTACAGAACAGTACCGTCCCGGGTCAGGCCACCTTCTACAGTGAGCAGCAGTGAACAGCGGCTGCTGACGTTTATGAAGGGCGGCCCTGGGCAAGGCGCAGTGTGTGTTTTCTTGGCGTCACAGCTGTATGAGGTGGGGCCTGCGTTATTCTCAGTCTGCTGATGGGGACACTAAGGAAGGAACGGGGCTTAAGTCACTGGCCCAGGTCACTCAGCAGTGACCTGGGAGAACTGAGATTCGGCCTGAGGCTAACGTCAGAGCATCTGTCTCCAGCGCTCTGCTCTCCTGGCTCTCATTCCTTCATTCCTGGGTTTGTTCATGCCTTTGTTCATTCATTCTTTTGCTTGACTGTTGATTTGTGGACAAGCAGTGTCAAGCATATACTGAGTGCCTGGCCCTGTGCTCGGTGTGCTGGGGACACCCCACCTAGGAAGGACTAGTTGTGGTCCCTCCAATGGGGGCTGGAGGGACGAGGCCAGGTTGGCCTGGGTTTTCTCTGGAGATCGATGGGTCTCTTCTCATTCTTGCAACAGAGAACAAATCAGAGGTCACGGGTGTCACTCCCTTGGGGCTGTATGTGCACCTCCGGCTGTGAGCGTTTCAGCAGGGGAACGGTCAGTATAGCTGGGACTTAGACTCTGGAGCTGGAAGCCCCTCGGAAGGGATGGTGGACCGACACCAAGAGAGAAGGTTTCCAGAAATTTCTAAGACACGGGTCTCACATAAGCCTTTAAGATGGATGGAGTGTCACACACCTCATTTCCAGCCCTGAGAGCCTGCAGAGCTGGGCGGGGCACAGAAGGAGCACTCACATTCCACCCCTGCCTTCCAGGGCCTGTCAGACAGCCCGCAGGCAAGCTGTGCCAAGTGAATGCACACCAGTGACACAGTGGTCAGTGCCAGATGAGCAGGCAAGCTGCTCTGTGCATTCCAGTGACATGGTCTGAGCACCTACTGTGTGCCAGGCATTTCCTGGGTCCCGTTTATTCTCATTCCACTGAGCACCCTGCTGATCCCCCTTTTAGACACGTACCTGTAGCTCAGAGAGGTCAAGTTCCTCGCCCGAGGTTACCACTGCCAGCGTGCAGTGGAGTCAGGGTTCCGTCCATCTGTTTGCTGACCCGTCCGTCCGTCCTCAGTGCCGAGTAAGCGCCCGCCGCACAGTGGGCCCGCAGGCCGTGGCTGCAGGGGTGGCAGGCAGAAAACAGGGATGGGATGTGTGCTGAGCATGAGGTTGGGCGAGCCCGGGGGCTGTGAGCACAGATGGGGGCAGGGAGGGGCAGCTGTCCGAGTCGAGACTGCAGAATGACTCCTGGTGGACACACAGACCAGGGGCGGGAGCCCACTTGGGGAGGGACAGTGCTGGAGGGGTCACCATGAACAGCCAAAGCACAGGCCAGAGGCCGAGGTGTCGTTTAAGGATGCGGTGATGGGATCTAAAAGAACGCCAGTGTGGCTAGAGTGCAGGGTCCACGGAGAGAGAGGGGCCCAGAGCCTTCATGTGTGGGTGGCCCCTGTGCCGGTTGTCCGAGGCAATCCCGCTTTAACTCAGCCTGTTGTCCTGACCTGGTTATTAACAGCACCTTTCACTCTCATGCCATGTCCCCATTAGGATGAAGAAATGTGTGGTGCCCGAGAGCCACGGGAGGGTTTTGGGAGGAGAAGGACACACCCTGTTGCTGTGGTTATAGTGAGGGGCGTGGACTGGGGGACCCCCCCACCCCCTGCCCCGGGGCCCGAGTGGGAAGATCGGTTAGGTCGCTGTTATCCCCAGGGCAGGAGAAGGCAGCTGTTGACCAAGAGAAGTGCATGGCCTTGGGCTATGGAAGGGGGGCCTGGGCAGTTCTGTTTGGGCCCAGGCCAGCCCCTCACCATGCTCCCCTCCTGCCCTCTGACCATGGAGGCTGAGGCCATGTGTAAGGGTTAGGGCCCAAAGGCGGAGGCTGTGTGGACAGTCCATGCCTGATGACATGAGGGATTCTCTTGTCGTTTATTTTTTAATATGTCAAATATATACAAGGCTCAGAGGTACAAAGGTATGTGTATGTGCACACACATGCACACACACACATGCGTACACACATATGGGCTTCTCAGGTAGCACTGGTGATAAAGAACCCGCTGCCAATGCAGGAGACTTAAGAGACCCAGGTTTGGCCCCTGGGTCAGGAAGATCCCCTGGAGGAGGGCACGGCAACCCCCTCTAGTATTCTTGCCAGGAGAATCCCATGGACAGAGGAGCCTGGCGGGCTACAGTCCATAGGGTCGCACAGACTTGGACACGACTGAAGCGAATGAGCACACGTGCACGCATACACACATATATGTACAATATAAAAAGTCATCCTCCCATCCTTGACCCCTGGGGACTCATATCCAGGCTAAGTGATTTCTGTGGCATCTCAGATGTCATCTGCCTCGACCAGGCAAGGCCCTGAAGGAGGCAAGAGGCAGGCCTTTGGGGGCAGATCCCTTGCCCTGCAGACCCAGGGCCACCTGAGCACCTCTGCTGTCCACGGGCAGGAGCAGTGGCTGCTGTGGGGCCCTCTGCAACCCCACTGGGCCGGACACGGTTCCCTGGGAGTGGGCAGCAGTTAACACCATCGCACGCTCCCCTGGTGCGCGTTGCTCTTCAAGGCCTCTCTCTCCTTGACGGCCACAGTGACTGGGAGGAGGCAAGGGAGCCGCATCCACTGGCTCAGATTCCGAGACTTGGAGAGATTCACACAGTGGCCGAGTCAGGATGGGGACCCAGAGCTTTCTCCACTGCCCAGCCCTCTACTCACCCTTCCCCGGGGATCTTGTTCACAGCAGCCTAGCTGGCAAGTGGCAGAGTCAACATTTTAATTCAGACAGGGCTTTGGGGCTCAGAAGTCTGCATCAGGCTATTTTTTTCTTACAGAAAAAAAAATGTTGGGAAGTGGAGCTATATTTTAAGTGCATTAGGGTAACTTTGAAAAATAAGAGTCAGAGAATCTTCATGCTGGAAGTCCCCTGGGCCAATCATATTTTCTGTGGGAGTGGGGGAGCTGAGGCCCAGAGAAGGGAAATGACTTGCCCAAGGGCACACTGCTGGGACACCTCAGCCCCTCTCCCTGTGTTTTCTCTACTGCCTTCCCTGACTGCCACAGAGGAGACAGAACCTCCTTCACATGCATTAATTCCATTCTGAAATGACAAATGGTTTCATTTTCTCTAGGGCAGTAAATATCTACCAGAGGCAAAACGATAAACAAAAATGCAAGCAGAAAAAAAAAAATGCAAGCAGAGTTGTTCACTTCCTAATTAAGGTGTGAAGATCCTAGCCCATGTTGGTTGAATTAATTAGGAAAACAGATTAGGTAATTGTTGTTCTAAAACCACAAACTACTTCTACAATCTTGGCTAAAAAAGATTTTTCGAAACTCAGTTTATACTTACCCAGTAAATAAGTATGTAGCATCGACTAATAGAAGAAAATCAAACAACAGAGCAGCTAGCTATAGCCTGACAGACTGTCAAAGCTCAGGCTATTCCATGATGGACCTGTACATTTTCAAACCAGCAAAATGTCATGCCGTTGCTATGATAAATGCACGGGGAAGTCAGTTGCTCACTCCCACTTGGTCTTTTGTGTGATACAGATGTGAGGTGGATGTGATGTCTTTTCAAGGGCGAGGATGTGTGCGCAGGCCTGCTGGACCCTGCCCCTTGCATGTCCCATTCTAACTTCTACTTCCAGCACAACCCAGCCCTTCCTCGTCCTGCCCACCGCCCTCTAGAACAGCTGCCACCTCCCCGCTTCCTTGGACCCTCCTCCATGCTCACAGGCTGCTGTCTACCCACCGCCCACTCTGCAGACGCAGGCAGTCTTCCAGACCTGCCAAGTTTTCTTGGAAACGGCCTCTTCCTCTGCTTCTCCTCCTTTGCTTCTTTATCCCCCTTGCTCGTGGCTTAAAGCAAAAATTCCTTAAGCCTCTCTAACCCTTGGTTTACAAAGTACCTTTCCCATGTGAAGTCATTTAATCCCCTACGATCATCGTTTTTTTTTTTTTTTTTTATGGAGGAGATAACTGGGGTTCAGGGAAGTTAAGAAACTTGCTCTTGACTCTGATTTCCAAACCCCGGGTCTGGATCTAAACCCACCTTCCCAGCTTGGTACTCTAATAGGTCCAAAAGTGACATGTGGTCATCCGGGAGGATTTTTAATCTCTTAAACACATCTGACGCTCTCCCATGTCTGCATCCTGGTTCACTCAGAGCTCACTTCTTGAAACATCTTCCCATTCTCCCACTGACTTTCTCTGCTCAATCAGAGTCAACCCATTTCTCCAAACCCAAGACCAGACCCAGTCATTCAGCCCACTCTCAGAAGGTGTTCTAGACCCCGGAGGGCTGATGGCACTTGATAAGCTCTGCCTGGCTGTCTGGATCCTTCTCCCCCTTGAGTGGAAGCTGCACATGAACCGTGTTAGGGGCTCATGGACCTCGGGGCCCCTTAGAGGGTTCACTGCACAAAGCAGGTTCTCAGCACTTGCTCCTGGGTGGGTGGATTGAACCGAGACTCCTAGAGGCAGCAGCTCAGAGAATTTGAAGTTGGAGCTCGAATTGTGTCTGAGGGGAACCAGACGGTCAGAGACATTCCCATGGTCACCAGCTTGTAGACCCAGTGAGCAGGCAGCTAAGATTAGCCCCTACCTGCCCCAGACTCATGGTTCCACATGGGGTCTCTCCTGCCCTCAGAGGTCTGTGCTTGGGGTATTAGGAGAACAGTGGACCAGCCTGGCCTCCCTGTCTCTCCTCGTCTGAATCCCAAACCACCCTAGCTGGCTTTTGGTATTTCCCTCCCCTGAGCATTTTTTCCTTCTTTGAGGCTTTTGTCCCTCAGCGTCTGGTCCCGAGGACTGCACGTCTCAGCAGCTCTGAGTCCCCAGGCACTGTGCTGCTCCACAGAT
Source organism: Nanger dama (assembly GCA_917880005.1). Classification (NCBI taxonomy): domain Eukaryota; kingdom Metazoa; phylum Chordata; class Mammalia; order Artiodactyla; family Bovidae; genus Nanger; species Nanger dama. The sequence goes on along the minus strand of CAKJTW010000003.1, from coordinate 16,826,817 downwards.
GGGAGTGCAAGGAGCAGCTCGGTCAGCCTGGCTGGTGTGGGGGAAGACAGCAGCCCTGAGGCCAGAGGCCCCGGGGGATCTCTGAGCCCCGGGAGGGAGGGGCCACTCAGCCCATCACAATCACAGCCTGTTCTTCGTAGGATGGGGGTTGCCTGGGCTCGGCAATGGACCAGATGCTTCTTGTGCGCTAAAGGATGTCTAGGAGGATCGCTGATCCCTGCCCTCTGAATTCCAAGGGCACCCACCCTCCCCAGTTATGACAACCCAAAATGTCTCCAGATACTGTCAAATGTCTCCTGGGAGGCAAAATTGCTTCTAGTTGGGAATGACTGGTCTCAACCTTGCCAGCCTTTGGGTGAATTCCAACCTCCACATTGGTTATATGTTTTTAGATAGAGTCCAGGAAATACCAATTCAGGCGCTTCTGTATTTTACCCTGTTGACTCCCAAGCATTGAACTGGTGTGCCCATCACCTCTTCACATCACGAACTTGTAAGAAAGTAAGTGAAAGTTGCACAGTCATGTCTGACTTTTGCGACCCCATGGACTGTACAGTCCATGGAATTCTCCAGGCCAGAATGCTGGAGTGGGTAGCCTTTCCCTTCTCCAGGGGATCTTCCGAACCCAGGGATAGAACCCAGGTCTTCCGCATTCCACGCGGATTCTTTACCAGCTGAGGCACAAGGGAAGCCCAAGAATACTGGAGTGGGTAGCCTATCCCTTCTTCAGCAGATTTTCCCAACCCAGGAATCGAACCAGGTCTCTTGCATTGCAGGAAGATAGATTCTTTACCAACTGAGCTCTCGGGGAAGCCCCATGAATAAGAAAACTCCCCATAAATCAAGTCAACATCCCTTCCTCACCCTGGAGCCTCTCCAACTGAACTGGAAGTTCTCTGAAAAATCTCACTTGGGATTGTTTAAAACTACATTTTGGATCCAGAAGGAAGACTGTTGATTGCCTCCCAGTGGGCAAAGATTCTAGCTAACAGGGGACAAGGAAGAGACTGCTCAAATAATTATAGACTGATAACCAGGAAGCACATGTTTTAGGAGGAATTACATGACCACACTGGGCTTGTGTATGCCACAGGCCAGTATATCCCCAACATGCATTTATCACACATAATGCACTTTCTGCGGCACTGCTGTCGTGGGCCACCTCTAACCCCTCTGTAGACCCTCCGTGCGCCTGCTCTGGATCCACTTGGCCTCCATTCTAATCCCACCCTTTGTTTCTTGTGCAAAGGTCCTGAGGCAGGAGAGTGTTGGGCATATTTGAGCAAGAACAAGGAAGCCACCGGGTGGCGCAGTGGTGAAGCATCCACCTGCCAGTGCAGGAGATGGGCTCAGCCCTTGGGTCAGGAAGAGGCCTGGAGAAGGAAGGGCAACCCACTCCAGTATTCTTGCCTGGAGAATTCTATGGACAGAGGAGCCTGGCAGGCTACAGTCCACGGGGTCGCAGAGAGTCAGGTGCGACTGAACTAAACAACACAAAGGAAGCCACTGGGGCTGGAGTGGATTGAGTAGGGGAAGAGAGGGGCAACATGAGCCAGGCTGGCCCCTGGATTCACCCCACTAGTAACACAGCCCAGTGTCTGGTGTGATGGGCAGGACCTGAACAAAGTCCGTTACTCCAGGGGACTCCGTAGCAGATTCTGTGCTTCTCCAGGGGGAATCTGGCAGAGAATAGACAAAGACCGGCCTGGAGCGCCCTGTGACTACCTAGGTGGAGAACTTCTCCCTGGAGCTGGTCCCCACTGAAAGCTTAAAGCCTCATCTCTGTTTCTGCATGCAGGAATCTGAGCGGCTGGAACTCATGAACGCTGAGCTGAAGACCCAGATCGAGGAGCTGAAGCAGGAGCGACAGCAGCTCATCTTGATGTTGAACCGGCATCGTCCCACCTGTATCGTTCGGACCGACAGCGTCAAGACGCCCGAGTCAGAAGGCAACCCTCTGCTTGAGCAGCTTGAGAAGAAGTGACCGTGGGCTGGGAGGAGGAGGACAAAGGAAGAACGAGGCGTAGGAGATGGCAAGAGGAAGAGGAGGAGGGCACCAGAGGGCTCTTCCTTGGTGTGCAAAAACTTTACACCGGAGGCTCAGCACACCCAATAGTTGGCCGGGCTTTTTTTTTTTTTTTTTTTTTTTTTTGAAACTCAGATCAGCCACACAAGGGGAAGAGCCGGCTGATGAAACCCAGAAGGACAAGCGCTGAGACCAAAGTAGACTCGAGGGTGGAGCTGTCCCGCTGGGGCCCAGCTCCAGGGAGACAGGACAGAGGCACCCGGGGCCGGAAAGCAGCCTCAGGCACTTCTCTGGGCTCTCTGCCAGGGTACCCACCCCAGGAACCTCCGAGCAGCCAGGAAAAGCCATGAGTTGCAACCAAATGCGCGGCTGAGGATTGAACTGAGTGACACTGCCATCTGCCTGCCGACCCTGATGCAAGGCTGAGAGACAGGGTCGCGATGCGGGGCCGGTGGGGCCCTGCTGGGGAGCGGCAGCTGGGTGCACCCTGGCCGGCCCTGCTGGAGTTTGCTGTGGGCACGAGGCGCAGGCGCCCTTCCAAAGCACATACTCACTGAATGTTTACAGACTGGCTGTCCTGGCAGGGCTTTCAACTGCACATGTTTTTATACTTTCTTTTTTTTTTTAATATTTTTACAAAAAAAAAAGATTTTATACAAGCAATATATATATGGATTTCTATAATCACTCGATGTGATACAGTATAAATATGCTATGGTTTGTTTGTTACGAACAAATATCCAGCAGTTATGGTCATTGTGTGTAACTTCTAAGTACTGTAGTCTCTGGGTGTTGGGGGTGGCTGGGGAGGGGGTGGGGTGTGTTTCCATCCTGGTAAACCCTTCATAGTACTCAGTCCTGTATCACTCAGTAAACGTTACTCTTACTTACCCAGCCACCTCTTGTAGTGTCTGCCTGGGGAATGGGATACAGGGCACACTTGGTCACGCGTGGTGTGCGGTGTCAGAGAATGTTTGGAGCATCTATCGTGGGGCCCTTGGTTAGCACAACAACCCTCCCCAGGTAAGTCTTTATATGCCCATTTTACAGATGAGGAAGTCGAGGCTCAGAGAAGTTTTATATATATATACACAGTACTTCATTTATTCACTCAACACACGTTTCCTAAGTGCCAGCTGGGAGTGCCAGGTACTCTCACAAGGTGCTGAGTAGTCGCTGGGCCCTGCACTTATGGGGCTGACGGTCATGAGTTAGATCTTGTATGTGCTCCATACACCGTTCATTTTCACAACCGCCTTGACAGGGAGCAGCAATGGTCCCAATTTGTAGATGAGGAATTTGAGGCCCAGGGAGTTTAAAACTTGCCCTGCTGAGGACTTAACAGAGTGACTAGCATATGTAATCTCATTCACTTTTCTCAAAATATGAAATAGGCATCGTTGCCCTTCATTTTGTAAATAACTGAGGCTCCGAGAGGGTGTGTGACTCATCTGGGGTCACCCAGCTAGTGAGGAGCAGAGCTGATGCTCGAACTTTGCTTCCCAAGGCCCGTGACTCTCCCGCTGCTGCCAGATAATTGTGTGATTGCCCCCGTGAGGGAACATCCCACCTGATTAGAACAAGAGGCCGAGGAGGCCATGGTTACAGGGCCAGTTTCTGGGAGGGCCAGTTTCTGGGAGGGCTGGATGGAGTTCCAGGCTGTGCCACGATCGTGGAGTGGACCAGTGATGTGAGCAAATGGTGTGGCTGTCTCAGCCACGCCCCACCTTCAAAGTTGAACACGCGCCCTGAAGAGCAAGAACTCGATGCCATAGGCAAGAGCTGCCGTTCACGTGGCACGTGATGGCTCACTGGGCACTTTCCTGCGTGCTGCTCATCTGATATTCCAGCTCTAGGAGGCAGACAGGATAGGGGTTTCAGTTCCACTGCACTAGCTGTGCAAGCTGAGGCTCACAAAAATTAATGTTTGACTTCCCTGGAGGTCAAGTGGTTACGACTCTGTGCTTCCAACGTAGGGGATGTGGGTTAGATCCCTGTCCAGGGAGCCGAGGTCCCATATCCTGCAAGGTGTAACCAAAAAAAAAAACCCCACAATAATGTTTACATAGCTGGAAACAGGTAGAACCAGGAGCTGAAGCCTCCTCTTCTACTGTCTGCTGGTGTGTGCTCTCTCCTCCATCACCAGGGCTAGATAACTAGTTGCTGCTGGTCAGGCTTCATGTCAAGGACAACAGTGAGCTTGAGTTGCTTCTCAAGTCTTGAAAGAGGACTTCCAGGATGGACAGGAGCCAAGAAAAGGTCACTGAAATGCCTTTGGTCCCTTACTTCCTCGTCTCAGGTCCCTCTACCCAACCTACTTGATGTGCAACTCCTACCCACCTGGTGACCCGCTCCAGGCTTCACCTTAGAAGCAGGGCCTGTCAGCTCCCTGGCAGATGTGGTGGCACACAGCAACCCCCCACGCTGTAATCCTTTGACAGTAGCCAAGCCTTGAGAGAAGCAAAGATGTGGGCTTGCAGGCCCCTCACTTGAGCTGGTGCCCTTTTGGCAGGACTACCGCCCACCCCTGGCTGTGGTTCCTCTGGTCTTGTCCTGGGAGCTGCCAGCCTGTACCTACCAGCCTGTATCATCCTTTGCCTCCAAGGACCGGCTGTCTCCCAGAATCAGTGGCACGCGCTGTGCCGAGATGCACCCTTCCTCACCAGGACCCCTGCTCCCTGCTGTGGGAAGCCAGAAGTCACAGTCGTCTGTCTCATGAGAGCTAACGTGCTTGGGTTTCCTGTGCACCTGGCGTGTTAGATGGACTACCGTGGCCAGTCTGTATGACCTTGTCAGGAGGTAGGTACCATCGTCCCCATGTTGCAGATGAGAAAACCGAGGTGCAGAGAAGAAGGAACTTGCCAAAGTTCACAGTCCTTTGAGTGGCAGAGCCAGAATGTTCTTATAATCTGACTCCAGGTGTAAAAAGCTGGACAGGACTTCCCCCTGGGGGAGACATTCTGTGTTTGTGCTGTGACCTCAGTTTTGTGTGCGAAGGCCAGGGGAAATGGCATGGGTTGAGGATTCCCAGCTCTCAGACACCCATCTCCAAGTGTAAGTACAGAAGACCCACTTTAAAGGCTAATACGTTCATGATCCAATCTTCTACTGACTAGCCACGAGCCTCAATTTTCTTATCTGTAAAGTGGAAGCAGTTAACAATCTAAGTCTTTTATTTTTTTAATAGGGTTGTTGTCATGGTCAAATACAGAATGCATGTAAAAGTGTTTTCAGAAACACACAGCTCCACAAAGTGGTAAGTCTCTTGCCCTCTTTAGCATGAACAGTTGTTAATTACCACACAGTACAAATACCTTGCATGTCTTTTATTCCCTAAAGGTGGCTGCAGCGTTAGTGTTCTGGCCATGTATCCAGTTCCCACAGCAATGGCCACTGGGATGTGAGAGTTTGCTCGGCCCCTGAACAGTCACAGCCAGCTGTGATGGATTCATCATCCTCTCCCTGGGCTTTCTTGTGCCTTCCTGCCTGGCGGCCATAAGTGAGATGTGTGCCACCTCTGCCCAGGGTTGCTATGAGAGTCAACTGGGCAGCCTGAGAAGGAAAAGACCCATTAGCAGATGGGCAGTAACCAGTAGTGCTGGTCAGGATTCGGATTAAAGGAAACTAACCTGTGCTGCAGTGGGAAACTGGTGCGACTGTGCAAAGCAATTTGGCAATAACCGGAGGCACTAAAGCTAAACCCATCCTTTGACCTAGCAACTTCCCTTCTAAGTATACATTTTTGGAAGAACTCCAGCATAGGGGCACAAGGAAAAGTACAAGCACGTTCACTGAAGCTTCATCTGTATTTAAGAGAAGTTGGAAACAACCTAAATACTGATGAACAGAAGAGCAGATAAACTGTGTTTTTTTCATAAAATTGAGTATTATTCTGCAGGTAGCTAAAAAGGATATATCAGAACTACAAGCATCAGTGTGATAAACCTCAGAAACACACTGTTGAACTGGAGGATGGGAAGCAAGTTACAAAAGAATATACGTGATGTGCCATTTATGCAAAGTTTCCAAACATGGAAATTGTTCCTTTATTGTTTATGGGTACACATAGATCTGGGTGATAGAGGTGTAAAAGCGTGCATAGGAATGCTATTACTATCAAAATCAGTAACAGGGAATTACTCCTGGAGAAGGGGAAGAAGTGTTTTGGGATGGTATCTGCAAGGCTATAGAGGACACTGGGTTTCAATTGTACGTGTAACATTTCATTAACTTTTAAAAATCTGAATCAAATGTAGAATAATGTTTGCATTTGTCAGATATGGGTGATGGGCACACACATGTGGGTTATCTTTTCCATACTTCTCTGTATGCTTGGTATATTTCCTAGTTAAAAAAAAAAAAAAAGAACAAGCCACAAACAACACCAATAGAAGGTTTTGTTTTTCCATTCTTTCCTTGGCAAGCTCAGAAAATAAAAAAATCTGAAATTACAAAGCCGTCGCAGCATATGCTCTTTGAATTTATGCAAATTTTAATTGCATGCCTTGAGGGAGAGAAAGTTGATGCAAAGTGTGTGATTTGCTTAGCTGGCCCTTCTACTTAACAAGCCGTGTGCTGGTGGTGAGGGTGCCCGCGGTGAGGGCACCTTGGGGATAGTTGGTCTGCGCCACTTCAGCGGGCCCTGCTACCTATTCTCTACATAATGAGCCATGGAAGTCATGTTCAAGGTTAATTCGGACTCTAACTTTTCTTGTTACGTCCTGAATTTTCAACCCAATCCCTGTGTAAAATGCACCCCACCTTTAAGGGCAGCTTTAAAGCAAAGGGGGAGTTTTAAAGACCCAGTTGTCACAGGGTATTGGATTCCTGTTGCTGCTATAGCAAAGTGCCACAGATTTAACACAAATCTTAATATCTTAGAGCTCTGAAGGGCAGAAGTCCAAATGGGTCTCGCCTGGTTAAAACCAAGGTGCCAGCAGGCTGCATCCTTATTGCAGGCTCTGGGGAAATCCATTTTCTAGCTTTTTCCAGTTGATAGAGGCTGCCCACCTTCCATGAGCTCATGGCCCCTTCCATCTTAAAAGCCATCACTGGCTGGTTGAGTCTTTCTCCTGTCAATCACTCTGACACTGACATTTCCTCCTTCTCCCTTCCATCTTTTAAAGACGCTTGTGATTATATTGGGCCCACCTGGATAATGCAGGATACTCTTATTTTAAGGTCAACTTTAAATTTCATCTGCAACCTTACATTCCCCTTGCCATGTGACATAACATATTCAAACGTTCCACATTTGGAAGGCATTATTCTGCCTATTACAATAGGAATCTAAGAGTTGGAGACTCTAAACGCCAGCCCTCCTCCTTCCCTGGCAAAGAGAGGCTGTTTTCTGTGAAAGTGCCATGAGGATGGCATCTCTACACAGGCAACCCCAGCGCCTGGCACCTAGAAGCAGTTCTAGAAATCAGACCCTCAGGGACATTTAGGGATGGGATATTCAGACCTGAGTCTATTTGCAGTTGACAGTCAATGGGGTGGTGAGAATCCCTGACCTATTGTAGTTCCTCAGACTCTTTTGTGTGGATCAAGATGTCATATGTGATACGGGTAGAAAGGCAAGTGATCTCTGGAGCAGGTGGATGGTATGGGGACAACTTAGAAAGTTCAAGTCAGTTGCCATTTGTTAACCATTTTGAAAGCCTCAGAAAAAGATAATATAAAGATTGAGTTCAGTTCAGTTCAGTTCAGTTGCTCAGTCGTGTCCAACTCTTTGTGACCCCATGGATTGCAGCACGCCAGGCCTCCCTGTCTATCACCAACTCCTAGAGTTTACCCAAATTCATGTCCACTGAGTCAGTGATGCCATCCAATCATCTTATCCTCTGTTGTCCCCTTCTCTTCCTGCCTTCTATCTTATCAGGGTCTTTTCAAATGAGTCAGCTCTTCGCATCAGGTGGCCAAAGTATTGGAGTTTCAGCTTCAACATCAATCCTTCCAATGAATATTCAGGACTGATCTCCTTTAGGGTGGACTGGTTGGATTTCCTTGCAGTCCAAGGGACTCTCAAGAGTCTTCTCCAACACCACAGTTCAAAAGCATCGATTCTTCAGTACTCAGCTTTCTTTATAGTCCAACTCTCACATGCATACGTGACTCCTGGAAACACCATAGCCTTGACTAGATGGACCTTTGTTGACAAAGTACTGTATCTGCTTTTCAATATGCTGTCTAGGTTGGTCATAACTTTCCTTCCAAGGAGCAAGCTTGAGTTAGGCAACTATAAACTCAAGATGCGCTGTGAAAATCAGAGCGCAGTTTTTGGTAGCATTTAAGGAGACACTTGTCTCAGGCACACTGTGCTGAGAGTCAGGCCCAGAATCTAAGTGTAAGGGTGACAGACCCATTAAGAAGAACCAATGTCCATCCTGGAACTGGCAGCCCCCTCCGGTTCTCTTCCCTGGAAAATCCCATGGACAGAGGAGCCTGGTAGGCTACAATCAATGGAGTTGTGCAGAGTCAGACACAAGTGAGCAACTTCACTTTCACTTTTCACTTTCATGCATTGGAGAAGGGAATGGCAACCCACTCCAGTGTTCTTGCCTGGAGAATCCCAGGGACAGAGTAGCCTGGTGGGCTGCCGTCTATGGGGTTGCACAGAGTCTGACATGACTGAAGCAACTTAGCAGCAGCAGCAGCAGCAATGTCTATCTTTGAGAAATTTTCAGTCTCAAAGTCAGGATGCTAAAAGGGAAAAATGTAGAACCTTGAGACCTGAAATGGGGCTTTGGATAAATAAGACTCTGAAATTCTAGAATCCCTTGAGCCCTCTGGACTGGCAGAAGCAGTCCCCTGCCCCTTAAAATCAGCCTCCCCTTGCTTGGAGACCATGGAAAGATCGCTCTCAGAGCAGCATGATGTTTACCCTCAAGATCCACTCATTACTGCCAGTCAGATAAACAAGGTCACCTCTCAGTTAGTGCAAGCAGGGGAAAAACAGTCCCTGCTCCAGAAGGATGTCACTTATCTGTTGAAAGAACTTCAGGGCATGGCTGATCTGTATTATCAGGCATCAGGGAAAGACAAATAAGAATGATCGGGCCTTTATAAGTGATTTAAACAGCCACAAGGGCATGACTCAGCCATCCTCTCTCTCTCTGAGACTGCCAGTGTCTATCCATACATACTGTACTCTTTTTTCCTCCTAATAAATACTTGTTTCACTAAAAGAGAGAGAAGAATGATTAGGTCTTGAGGGGCCCAGAATATATCTGGGACGGGGATAATTTTTTTATATGGAAACACTCAGTTCAGTATAGTTCAGTCGCTCAGTCGTGTCCAACTCTTTGTAACCCCGTGAGTCGTAGCACACCAGGCCTCCCTGTTCATCACCAACTCCCGGAGTTCACTCAGACTCACATCCATCGAGTCAGTGATGCCATCCAGCCATCTCATCCTCTGTCTTCCCCTTCTCCTCCTGCCCCCAATCCCTCCCAGCATCAGAGTCTTTTCCAATGAGTCAACTCTTTGCATGAGGTGGCCAAAGTACTGGAGTTTCAGCTTCAGCATCATTCCTTCCAAAGAATATCCAGGGCTGATCTCCTTTAGAATGGACTGGTTGGATTTCCTTGCAGTCCAAGGGACTCTCAAGAGTCTTCTCCAACACCACAGTTCAAAAGCATCAATTCTTCGGTGCTCAGCTTTCCTCACAGTCCAACTCTCACATCCATACATGACCACTGGAAAACCATAGCCTTGACTAGATGGACCTTTGTTGGCAAAGTAATGTCTCTGCTTTTCAACATGCTGTCTAGGTTGGTCATAACTTTCCTTCCAAGGAGTAAGTGTCTTTTAATTTCATGGCTGCAGTCACCATCTGCAGTGATTTTGGAGCCCCCAAAAATAAAGTCTGACACTGTTTCCCCATCTATTTCCCATGAAGTGATGGGACCAGATGCCATGATCTTCGTTTTCTGAATGTTGAGCTTTAAGCCAACTTTTTCACTCTCCTCTTTCACTTTCATCAAGAGGCTTTTGAGTTCCTCTTCACTTTCTGCCATAAGGGTGGTGTCATCTGCATATCTGAGGTTATTGATATTTCTCCCAGCAATCTTGATTTCAGCTTGTGCTTCTTCCAGCCCAGCATTTCTCATGATGTACTCTGCATATGAATTAAATAAGCAGGGTGACCATATATAGCCTTGAAGTACTCCTTTTCCTATTTGGAACCAGTCTGTTGTTCCATGTCCAGTTCTAACTGTTGCTTCCTGACCTGCATACAGGTTTCTCAAGAGGCAGGTCAGGTGGTCTGGTATTCCCATCTCTTTCAGAATTTTCCAGTTTATTGTGATCCACACAGTCAAAGGCTTTGGCATAGTCAATAAAGCAGAAATAGATGTTTTTCTGGAACTCTCTTGCTTTTTCCATGATCCAGCGGATGTTGGCAATTTGATCTCTGGTTCCTCTGCCTTTTCTAAAACCAACTTGAACATCAGGAAATTCACAGTTCACGTATTGCTGAAGCCTGGCTTGGAGAATTTTGAGCATTACTTTACTAGCATGTGATATGAGTGCAATTGTGCGGTAGTTTGAGCATTTTTGGCATTGCCTTTCTTTGGGATTGGAATGAAAACTGACCTTTTCCAGTCCTGTGGCCACTGCTGAGTTTTCCAAATTTGCTGACATATTGAGTGCAGCACTTTCACAGCATCATCTTTCAGGATTTGAAATATCAACTGGAATTCCATCACCTCCACTAGCTTTGTTCATAGTGAAGCTTTCTAAGGCCCACTTGACTTCACATTCCAGGATGTCTGGCTCTAGGTGAGTGATCACACCATCGTGATTATCTGGGTCATGAAGATCTTTTTGTATAGTTCTTCTGTGCATTCTTGCCACCTCTTCTTAATATCTTCTGCTTCTGTTAGGTCCATACCATTTCTGTCCTTTATCGAGCCCATCTTTGCATGAAATGTTCACTTGGTATCTCTAATTTTCTTGCAGAGATCTCTAGTCTTTCCCAATCTGTTGTTTTCCTCTATTTCTTTGCATTGATCACTGAGGAAGGCTTTCTTGTCTCTTCTTGCTATTCTTTGGAACTCACTCACCTGTGACCAAGGTTCAGTGCCCTGGCATTGATGTTGGAATGTATATTAATACATGACTGGTATGGCTCCTCAAGGCTTTTACAAGATATGTGCATACGTGCTAAGTTGCTTCAGTCGTATCCAACTCTGTGCGACCCTATAGACTGTAGCCTGCCATGCTCCTCTGTCCATGGGATTCTCCAAGCAAGAATACTGAAGTGAGTTGCCATGTCCTCCTCCAGGGGATCTTTCTGACTCAGGGACTGAATGTGCATCTCTTATGTCTTCTCTTTGTCAGGTTCTTTACCGCTAGTGCCACCTGGGGAGCCCATAGATGAAATGAACCTACAGTAAGTGAGGTAGATGTGCCCAGCTTGCCTTGGCAGAGAATTAAGGAAGTGTCAGAAGGTCCTAAGGTCCTGGGAGGGGCCATGGTCAGATGGACTGATCTGCCATGGTCAGATGGATTTGTTATGTGAGATGTCACCTGACCATGCTTCTCAGGAGGGCTGGAATATCACTAAGATAGTGACGACATACTGGAGACGGGGCCACTGGCATCTTGGAGAAGCCCTGAACTGGCCACCTCGATAGGCCAGGCTGGACAACAGGAGATGTTGCCATAGAACTGGAGTTCCCTAGTGTCAGTGGGGATTATGGAATTCCAGAGTGGTAGATGAGAGGTCGGCATGTTGAGACATGCCCCGAACAAGCCCGACAGTCGGCCGACGCCCAAACAGGAACCGGGGGCGGACCAAACTTCCAGGGACCGGCCCCTGTACCTGACCCATCAGGCGCTGGCACGGAGCCCCCAAACGCCAATCACTGCTACAGCCCGCGCTTTCTACCTTATATGGAAGAACCGGGTTTGAATGCCAGCCCTGGCTATAAAAACCCCTTCCTCACCCCTCATGCTTTGCAGACTCCCTTGTCCCCTTCCTCACCTGTCCCTGGGAGTTCTGCCCGAGAGTGACCGCCCAATAAAGGCCTTTTACTAACGGTCCCTAGAGGTGGCTTTTTCTTCCCGTGGCGTTTTCTTACAGTAGAGGCCTAAAGGAGACCAGTCCTGGGTGTTCATTGGAAGGACTGATGCTGAGGCTGAAACTCCAATACTTTGGCCACCTCATGCAAAGGGTTGACTCATTGGAAAAGACTCTGATGTTGGGAGGGATTAGGGGCAGGAGGAGAAGGGAACGACCGAGGATTAGATGGCTGGATGGCATCACTGACTCGATGGATGTGAGTCTGAGTGAACTCCAGGAGCTGGTGATGAACAGGGAAGCCTGGCGTGCTGTGATTCATGGGGTCGCAGAGTCAGACACAACTGAGCGACTGAACTGAACTGAGAGGCCAGATGAAGGCAATTAACTGGTACCATGGACAGCAAGAGCCTCATGTACTTTTTAGATCTAAGTCAGTTCCCAGACCCAGAGCCCACTGACTGAAGTATAGGCAGGGTCCCCTTGAGGAAAACCCCTATGTAACCATCACATGTAGTCAATAAACATTTTCCCATTCCTTCCTTAAAGAGTAACTATACAGGAGGGAAGGGAATTCTCACATCTCCTGAGGACCACTGAATCAATCCCAGCACTCACATTAAAACTAAGGGTGTGAGATGACACTGATACCAGGCGCCTGCTATCATGTTCTTCTGGCTGGAGATGGGTTTATGGAGGACAGGAGGTAAGAAATGTCCTGGCCCATGTCTGCCTCCAGTGGGTTTTGGGCCCACCGAGCCTCCTTATGGCTCTTTCCTCAGCTCCTGACTGATAGAGAGTGTTTTGGTAGGAAAAACTGAATGGGTGTGCTTGAAACTATAGCATCCCCAGCCACGACAGAAAATCAGAAATGACACTACATCCTAGGTGCAACTGCAGGGAACAGCATCGCCAGCAAAGACTTAAAGGATGCAAGAGGGTGGTGGTGGTTTATATCATATTCTTGCAGAACTCACTTGTTTGATCTCTGTGAAATCAGAGGGATGTTGGTGAGTGATGATGGACAGTGTAAATCTTACCAAGTGGTATTCCCTCCCACAACTGCCATGCTTGGGGTGTTATCATGATTAGAACAGGTTACACTGCTCCTGGTCTTTGGTAAGTGAAAGTGAAAGTCGCTCAATTGCAAAGTCATTCACTCTTTGTGACCCCATGGACTATACAGTCCAAGGAATTCTTCAGGCCAGAATACTGGAGTGGGTAGCAGTTACCTTCCCCCAGGGGATCTTACCAACCCAGGGATCAAACCCAGGTTTCCAACACTGTGGGCAGATTCTTTACCAGCTGAGCCACCAGGGGAAGCCCAAGCATACTGGAGTGGGGAGCCTATCCCTTTTCCAGCAGATCTTCCTGACCCAGGAGTTGAACTGGGTCTTCTGCATTGTAGGCAGATTCTTTACCAACTGAACTATCAGGGAAGCCCCAAGCAGCTATTAATTGATAAATGCATTCTACTCAATTCCCATCAATAAGCAAAATCAATTAAACCAGCTCACTTATACATGAAAAAGGCAGAAGTGCCCATGTACTCTCTAGCCCAAGGGCTATAGTAACTCTCTTGTATTAACTCTCTTGTCCTCCATCAGAGTCTAATCCACAGGCACTTTGATCCCCTTGTCATTCCAGAGAGTCCAGTTGCTCCCGTTATATGGCTGGCACAGTGCTGATGGGACCTGCAGAGCAGACAATGCTCTAGATGCCATTGTAAGTTGCATGAGCACTGGAGGATGGGAAAGAGTCCCATTCATGAGGATTTAGGGATCTGCATGTGGCTGCTTATTTAACTTATATGCAGAGTACATCATGAGAAACGCTGGGCTGGAAGGAGCACAAGCTGGAATCAAGATTGCCGGGAGAAATACCAATAACTTCAGATATGCAGATGACACCACCCTTATGGCAGAAAGTGAAGAGGAACTCAAAAGCCTCTTGATGAAAGTGAAAGAGGAGAGTGAAAACATTGGCTTAAAGCTCAACATTCAGAAAACGAAGATCATGGCATCTGGTCCCATCACTTCATGAGAAATAGATGGGGAAACAGTGGAAACAGTGTCAGACTTTATTGTTGGGGACTTCAAAATCACTGCAGATGATGATTACAGCCATGAAATTAAAAGACACTTACTCCTTGGAAGGAAAGTTATGATTAACCTAGATAGCATATTCAAAAGCAGAGACATTGCTTTGGCAACAAAAGTCCATCTAGTCACAAAGAGTCGGACCCGACTGAGGGACTTTCACCTTTAAAATTAAGGATAGACAATTGCCCCTGGCACTCCATCACTAAGAAGCCCAGGGCCTGGTAGACTGCTTTAGAATTTTGGAGCCAATACATATGTACATCTCACTTAGGACTACTGCTAACTGCTACTGCTATGCTTTTTCCTGTGGTCATGTATGGATGTGAGAGTTGGACTGTGAAGAAAACTGAGCACTGAAGAATTGATGCTTTTGAACTGTGGTGTTGGAGAAGACTCTTGAGAGTCCCTTGGACTGCAAGGAGATCCAACCAGTCCATTCTAAAGGAGATCAGCCCTGGATGTTGTTTGGAAGAAATGATGCTGAAGCTGAAACTCCAGTACTTTGGCCACTTCATGCAAAGAGTTGACTCATTGGAAAAGACTCTGATGCTGGGAGGGATTGGGGGCAGGAGGAGAAGGGGAAGACAGAGGATGAGATGGCTGGATGGCATACCGACTCAATGGACATGACTTTGAGTGAACTCCAGGAGTTGGTGATGAACAGGGAGGCCTGGCATGCTGCGATTCATGGGGTTGCAAAGAGTCGGACATGACTGAGCAACTAAACTGAGCTGAATGTTGCTTGTTTGTAAGATTTTTTTATGTGGACCATTTTTAAGTCTTTATTGAACTTGTTACAACAATGTTTCTGCTTTTTATGTTTTGTTTTTTTTGGCTGCAAGTCATGCAGGATCTTAGCACCCTGACCAGGGATCGAACCCACACTCCCAGCATTGGAAGGTGAAGTCTTAACCACTGGACAACCACAGGAGTCCCTTGGGATGGTGTTTTTAGTGGTCCTGTGGTCAGGGGCATTTGGAAGTTCCCCTGCAAGATTCCTTGGTGGCTCAGCTGGTAAAGAATCCCCCTGAGTGTGGGAGACCTGGGTTCGATCCCTGGGTTGGGAAGATCCCCTGGAAAAGGGAACGGCTACCCACTCCATTATTCTGGCCTGGAAAATTTCATGGACTGTATAGTCCATGGGGTCACAAAGAGTCGGACCCGACTGAGGGACTTTCACCTTTAAAATTAAGGATAGACAATTGCCCCGGCACTCCATCACTAGGAAGCCCAGGGCCTGGTAGACTGCTTCAGAATTTTGGAGGCAATACATATGTACATCTCACTTAGGACTACTGCTAACTGCTACTGCTAAGTCACTTCAGTCGTATCCAACTGCTCTAACCTATTTGTCAGTGGCTTAGAAAGCTGCTAGCTCTGAATGGTGCCTGGAGCAAGAAAGTGCTTACAGCAGGGCCAGGCTGCAGCACCAGCTACTCCGCCGCAGATACCATATCGCCATATAGGCTGCCACCGTAGCAGCTGGCAGATCCAGTGAGGCTAAGAGGTGCCATGGACCGAAGGGTGCTGACTATTGTGAAGGCACAACTCAAGCTAAATTATAATACAGTGTACTATGTTATCTCTCATGATCTCTTTGAAATATATCCAGCAAGGATCATCTTTCCATGCCCCAGGGTGAAACTTCCAGCAGGCCTGGGGCTTTTCTGCTGATTCTCAGGTAAAAGACAGTGCTGTGCCCTTCTAAGTGTCAACTTGTTCCTTAGAAACCCCAAGCTTCCTTGGCTCAGGTCTTCTCCTACACACCGGCACAAGCCTGCTTCAGGCTGAGAGCGAGCAGCTGGGAGGCACAGCTGGGGATCTCTTCTACGCTTCTCTTCTCTGTCTTCTCCCTTGCTTCATCTCAGGTTGGCTAGCCAGTTTTGGCTCCTCCCAGGGATGGAGCCCAGGGTTGAGGCACTGATGAGGGGTTAGGAATGGGCTCTTGACCTAGAACTGTTAGGACCCTAAGCTGACTTTGGGTGCACCGCCGCGGTCTGGCAAATATTTAAAGCGAATTCTTTCTTCCCTAGGTTATGTCTCCAGGGAATTCTCCATCTATATGTCCCTCTACCTGGGCAAATATATTTGCAGGAAGAACTTTTCCTGGGGCCCAGGAGACTGTCTCTCACCTCCAATTTCTTGCTGGTACATCTAGGATTTTCTAGACGGTCTTATTAGACAGACCCAGGCCAGCCCCACACCGGCCTTAGGAAGATCTCAGTCATCCCTTGCCCAGAGACACTGGGGCACACAGACCCAGCCCGGCACAACTATTTCCTCAAGGGGCTCCAGGGCAGCCCCCCTCTTCAGGTGGCTTGAGGAAAAGGAGACAGCAGTCCTCCGTGTAGCCTGGTGGAGATGAGGACTCAGCACCACAACAAGCTTTCTTTTCTCCAATAACTGACTCTACAAATGCTTTCCCCATTTCTCCAAGCCTAAAAGCCCCTTTTATAGTCACAAATTGGATAAAGGTCCAGCTACCTTGAAACCAGTTCTTTAAAATGTGTAAAGTCTGCACTTGGTGATGTGCAGATATCACCAAGTATTATGCTTTGGTGTCTCAGTCAAAACTTGAGTTTTAGTATCTTGATACACTGTTTTCTGAGTTAATGGGTGCATGCGTGCTAAGTCGCTCCAGTTATGTCTGAGTCTTTGTGACCCCATGGACTGTAGCCCACCAGGCTCCTTTGTTCATGAGGATTCTCCAGGCAAGAATGCTGGAGTTGCCATGCCTTCCTCCAAGGGATCTTCCTGACCCAGGGATCAAAACCATGTCTCTTATTTCTCCTGCACTGGCAGGCGGGTTCTTTACCACTGTGATTATAAAGTTTAACAAACTTATGATTATGTAGCTGTGAAAAAGAAATTATCAAAGACTTGCCTAGTGATCTAGTGGTCAGAACTCCAGGCTCCCAATGCAAGGGGGCATGGGTTTGATCCCTGGTCAGGGAACTAAGATCCTGTCTGCAACAGAGAGTGGCCACACACACAAAAAAAGATTGCTACACAAATTGCAGCAGAGAGTATAACTTCACAATGAACAAAGGACAGATGATATTAATGTTTATTGAGTATCTACCATGTGCTAGCTTCTTGTTATAATTTTAAGTTGCATTTT
The DNA here is from genome assembly GCA_917880005.1 of Nanger dama. Lineage (NCBI taxonomy): Eukaryota > Metazoa > Chordata > Mammalia > Artiodactyla > Bovidae > Nanger > Nanger dama. The sequence goes on along the minus strand of CAKJTW010000003.1, from coordinate 16,809,544 downwards.
AATGATGAGAAAAACTGAGGCAGTTAGCACCATCAGATTCAGTCCCAGTAACAATTTATTGAGCCAGGCTGGAAAACAAATAGGGCCCTGATGGAATCCCTGCCTTTAGGAGGTCTCAGTCCTTTGGGAAGGTGACAGAGGCAGGTCTAGGGCTACAGGTAGGGAGATTCTACCTTGGGTCAGGTGACCTTGGGTCTGCGCTCATTCCTTCTGCGGGAAAACAATACCCCGTTTTGGCTGAGCACACATCTTGGTCTGGTGACCATTTCATCATTTTGCTCCCCCAAAGGTAGTTCTCATTTCAATGCTTTAATCTTTGACAGCAGTCCTGGCCCCTTTGATCCCCAATGGTCAGCGGACAGGGAACATTTTCTTCTCAGCCATCTGCTGCTCTTAGGGGACCAAGGGGCTACCAAGCAGCGGTGGCTGTGTCCTTGGGGCGGTCGTTCCCATCGGTGTCCATTCCAGTCCCTCAATCCAGCTCCTCCAGTCCTTCCTGTGAGAAGTACTGCTGAAGCGCCAGCTGTAGGCCTCACAGTGGATACAAGCTCCCCAAAGGCCTCAAATCCTTCCCTTCCAGCCCTGTTTACTGTGGTATTTATAGTCCAAATGTGAAGGGTATTATTTCTCCTTCCCTGTTTTTCTTTGCTGGGAATAAAGAGTCAGTCTACTCTTCTATTAAGTGAGATTTGCATAACACTGCCTGGGAAGAAACCTCCTGTGGGCCCAGGGACCAGAGCCTCTGAACTCTCCGTCTTTACACCAGGTTTCTGAAAAAGCTCTGTTCCTCTTTGAAGGCACAGGGAGACTTCCCTCAAATGCTTTCCCTTCAAGTAGCTGAACCTTTGCATTTCTAAGCAGCTTCCAGCCAGAGCTCTAGAGAGTCCCTTTCCTCATTACAAAGGGAAGAAAGGAGTCCAGCCAAGGTCATTGCTATGAGTCTCCTGAAATAAGCTCAAGTAAAACATTCAGCTTCTCAGGGAACTGACTTGGAGGGGCCTGGTCAGGTACACTCCCCACTTTCTGCATCCGGTAGGTGGAAGAGAGGCAGCCCCTCATTCACACTCCATCCCTGACTGGGCGCCCCCACCACGGAGTAGCTGACCCATAAAGGTGCCCTGGAGTCCAGTTTCTGCCACTCCCACATGCTGAATAGCAGTTCTTTAATTAGGCCTTGCAAAAAAAAAAGGGAGGGGGATGGGGAGGGGGTTCTTTCTTCATAAACTGTAGATAAAAACAATGAATGGAGTTTTTAAAATTAGTTTCAGAAATACAAAACTGTTCAAAAGTATAACATGTAGGCGTGGATTCCTCCTCACTAGACTTGGTTCTCGTCCTCTAAGCAGGCAAGAGAGGCTAAACTAAGTCATTCCTGTTCACTGTTGTCTTCTTTATTTAAACATTTATTTGAAAAACACAGAAGTGAAAAATGGCCTCTAATTTTTATTTATTTAGTTTTATTAAAGTATAGTTGATTTGCAATGTTGTATTAGTTTCAGGTGTACAGCAAAGTGATTCAGTTACATCCATGAATAAACATGTATCTTCTTTTTCAGATTCTTTTCCCATCTAGGTCATTACAAAGTATTGAATATAGTTCCCTGTGTTATCCAGTGGGCCCTTGTTGTTTATCTATTTTATATTTAGTAGTGTGTGTATATTACTCCCAAATTCCCAATTTATCCCTCCCTGCCATCTTTCCCCTTTGGTAATCATAAGTTTAGTTTTTCTGTCTATGAATCTGTTTCTATTTTGTATATAAGTTCATTTTAATCATTTTTTATTCTACTTGTAAGTGATATCATATGATATTTGTCTTTCTCTGTATGACTTACTTCACTTAGTATGATAATCTTTAGTTCCATGTTGCTGCAAATGGCACTGTTTCATTCCTTTTTATGGCTGAATAGTATTCCATTGTATATTTTTGTACATGTATATATATATGTATATATATCCCATCTATATCTATATACCACACTGTCTTTATCCCTGAAAAATAGCCTACAATTAAGAGAATAAAAAGACACAGACTGGGAGAAAATATTTGCAAGACACAAATCTGAGAAAGGACTTGTATTCAGTATATATAAAGAATTCTTAAAACTCAACAATAAGTAAACAAACAACTCAGTTTAAAAATGGGCAAAAGATCTGAACTGGTACCTCATCAAAGAAGACATATAGATGGCAAATAAACATGAAAAGTTGTTCCACATCATATATTACTAGAGATTCACAAATTAAGACAGCAGTGAGATAGAACCACACACCTATTAGAATGGCCAAATCTGAACCAATGGCCGTACCAAATCCTGGTGAGGATGTGGAGAAAATAACCCTTATTTAGTACTGGTATGAATGCAAAATTGTATAGCTTCTTGGAAGATGGCTGGGTGTTTTCTTACAAAGCTAAACATACTCTCACCATATGATCTGGCCATTACCTTCCTTGATATTTACCCAAATATGTTGAAAACTTATGTCCACCCAAAAGTTGAAGCAGCTTTGTTCACAATTGCCAAAAATGGATCACAATCAGATGTCCTTCAGTGGGTGAATGAATAAACAGCCTGTGGGACATCCTGACAATAGAATATTATTTAGCAATAAAAAGAAGTGAGCAATCAATCCATGAGAAGACATTGAGAGATGGTGATAGACAGGGAGGCCTGGTGTGCTGCGATTCATGGGGTCGCAAAGAGTCGGACATGACTGAGCGACTGAACTGAACTGAACTGAAGTTCATATTACTAACTGAAAGAGGCCAGTGTGAAAAAGCTACATATATATAGTTTCAGCTATAGGGTATTCTGGAAAAGGCAAAAGAGACAGTAAAAAGGTCAGTGGTTATCAGGGTTTCATGGAGGGTGCAGTGGGGAGAGATGAATAGGTGAGCTCAGGGGATGAGTAGGGTGGTGAAATTATTCTGTATGATATTTAATGGTGTATATATGACATTATACACTTGTCAAAACTCAAAGTACTGGGATTTCCCTGGCAGTCCAGTGGTTAAGATTCTGTACCACCCCCAATACAGAGGACACCAGTTTGACACCTGGTTGGGAACTAAGATCCCACACATACCACATAACCAAAAAAAACAAAAAAACAAAAACAACCTCATAGCACCATACAACACAAAAAGTGAACCCTATTGTAAACTAGAGATTTTAGCCATGAACAATATATCAACACTGGTTTATCAGTTATAATAAATATACCACACTAATATGGGATATTAATAATGGAGGAAAGTGTATGGCAGGAGACTCTGGGGGAATGGAAAGGGAACGTATGAACTCTCTATACTTCCTGCTCAATTTTTCAATCCTAAAACTGCTCTAAAAATTGTTTATTAATTAAAAAAATCTATAATCCCATATTTTTCATCACATAAAGATATTCAAGCCTATTTCATTCCCTACTCTACATATTCCCACGTATTTATATTGATGTGCTCATTTCCTGATTTTTTCCCTAAGTTTCTACAAATATATTGATATTTATACCTAGCATCACACATCAAAAATAAAGACAAATCATGTTTTACCTATTAGTCTGAAACTTGTTTGTTTCACATACATTTAAGATCTCTTTCCAGGCAGTACATGTAGGTCTGACTCTTTCTTGGCAACTACAGTTGTTACCATCTCATGGACATTAACTGTGGTCATTAGGCAGAGTTTATTAAAGAAGATTCACAGGATCTAATTGACAGTGCTTGCACACCTACAGCTTATTGCAAGAAAAGCATTAAAAGCTCTCAAATGAGGCAACACAAGATCCAGAGAGGCCAGCTTTAAGCTCCTCCTCTTACAGAAGCTTGACTCTAAGCCTCTGTAGAAACTGTACCAGACTCACTGCCTCTCTTGGGTCACAGGTTCATCACAAAGCACCTCGGACCTAGGAAGACCCCAGTGGAAGACCCCTAGGACCTCCCAGGGCTTCTACCCTGCTGGTCACATAGGCATGTTTCTTTCTGGTTTACCAGCCCCAACAGCAGAGACCTTCAGGGGTTTCATCAAAACCAGGTACAAATCATCAGTATCACAACTGTCAACAAATAGTGATAAACAAAGAAAAATAAAAATAAACCCTGCTGACAAGTTGGTACAAACCGCCCCAAAATTCCTCAGATCCATGGTTACAAACCAACACTATTGATCAGTACAGTTAATGATCTGACCGGGGGTCTGTGCTATGCACAAATGTCTCATTTCAGTAAATCAGCCTGTGCCAGTTCCAGTCCTGCTGAAATTTATCCTCACAACACACCATGGTATGTATGAACAACTCTATTCAACCGTTCTCATGTTGATGGGTATGTAGGCTAGTCCTCTCTCCCACTGCTACTGTAAAAATGCACAGTGAACACCCTCGTGCATACACGTCTACATGTATCATATGTTTATTTCTGTAGCATACAGTTCTCAAATGAGGGTGCTGCCATTCATGTTCCTTCGCCCTTGTTTTTCTTTTAATATTTATTTATTTATTTCGTTGTACCAGGTGTTACTTGCAGCACGTAAGATCTTCATTGTAGGATGCAAACTCTTAGTGGCACCACGTGAGATCTAGTTCTAGGACCAGGGATTGAACCTGGACCTCCTGCATTGGGAGTTCGGCATCTTGGCCCCTGGACCACCAGGGAAGCCCCTCCTTTGCCCTTCTTGATCTGTCTTTCCAGTCTTGTTTCCCTGTATTTTAGAGGATGGGGACCCACTGTGTGGCACTGCTGTGCTCAGGTGCTCACCCTCCTGTTAGGGTTTTGCTGTGCTCCCCAGATTCCCTGAAGTGTCAGCCTCAGCTTCAGCTCTCTGTACCTGCACTGGGATCCGGTGTCCTCTGGCTTTCTGCCTTTCAATTCTCCTACCCTTTCCCTCCAAAGAATGTGATTACTTCTCTCTGGGGTCGGGGCTCTCTCAATCTCTCTGCACAATAAAAAAGGATCATTTCTCTGAGGGTTTTTATTATTTTGAAAGCAGATTTTCCTGATAGAACATACACCCACGGGCATAAGCCTAAGGAAAACAAAACTAATCTCCTATTTTATGTGCTAATTAGCTGCTGTAACAGGTAAAATCTAAATCTCAGTGACTTAACAAAAGGAGAGCTCAGTTCCCCTCTTCTTAGCCCACATGGCTACAGAGCTCTCTATACCCTACTCAGAGATCCTATTTCATTCCTTTTTGTGCTCCTCTCTTGGAGTTGGTGATGGACAGGGAGGCCTGGTGTGCTCTGATTCATGGGGTCACAAAGAGTTGGACACGACTGAGCGACTGAACTGAACTGAACTTCCTCTAGGAAGAGAAGCCCTCTCCACTAAGGGCTTCCCTGATAGCTCAGTTGGTAAATAACCTGCTTGCAATGCAGGAGACCCCGGTTTGATTCCTGGGTCGGGAAGATTGCTGGAGAAGGAATAAGCTACTCACTCCAGTATTCTTGGGCTTCCCTTGTGGCTCAGCTTTACCGCCTGCAATGAGGGAGCCCTGAGTTTCATCCCTGGGTTGGGAAGATCCCCTGGAGAAGGAAAGGCTCTGGCTTGGAGAATTCCATGGGCTGTATAGTCTATGGGATTGCAAAGAGTCCAACACGACTGACAGACTTTTTCACTTTCCACCGAACTAGCAGATAGAGAAAGAAAAATAGGGGAGGACCACACAAGCCTGAATGTGCAGCAGATTATGGTGGTTCAAAAATATATCCGAGAGTTGGTGATGGACAGGGAAGCCTGGCATGCTGCAGTCCGTGGAGTAGCAAAGAGTTGGACATGACTGAGTGGCTGAACTGACTGAACTGAAAAATATATCCACAAATTCTTTTATACTCCTTCCTTCAAGAAGTAGAGCTTAATTCTCTTCTCCTTGAGGGCAGGCTGGAATTACTAACCTATAACAGATAAAATTCAGAAGTGATGGTCAATTTCAGGATTAGGTTATCAAGAAACTGCAGTTTCCGATCCAAGTGCTGTTACTCTTTCCTACCCTCACTCACCCTGGAGGAAGCCCCTCTTAAGCAATTCCGTGGAAACGGATTCAGCGAGGAACGGAAGCCCCCTGCCAACAGCCCCGTGAGTGATCTCATGCGTGATCTTGAATGCAGAAGTGAAAGTGAAGTCATCACTCAGTCGTATCCGACTGTTTGCGACCCTGTGGACCCCATGGACCCTATGGTCTGTAGCCCACCAGGCTCCTCCCTCCATGGGATCCTCCAGGCAAGAGTACTGGATTGGGTTGCCATTTCCTTCTCCAGGGGATCTTCCCGACCCAGGGATCAAACCTGGGTCTCCCACATTCCCGGAAGACGCTTCAACCTTTGAGCTACCAGGGGAGCCCTGGTCAAATCTTGAAAGACCACGAGCCAGAACCAACCAGTTAAGCCACTCCTGAGTTTCTGACTCTCAGAAACTGTTTGAGGTGAAAATTATTTGTTGTTTTAAACTGTTAACTTTGGGAATAATTTTTATAGAGCAAATAAATAGCTTTTTAAAAATTGCTATGTCTGGGGATACTTTGTTATGCAGCAATAAATAACCAATACACATATCCACCTGCATTACATTGGCCAGAACTCAGTCACATGGTCACATAACTGTAGAAGAGGTCGGGAAATACAGTCTAAGTGCGTCCCCAGGAGAAAAGAGAAATAGATTAGCTGATCTATGTCTATTACTTCATAGAACTTCAGGGATTTCTCTCCCACTTGCCAGAGACAAACGTCAAGTCCATTAATTGCTGGGTCATGATAAGAGCCAAAGATCTCACTTTTTTTTAAAATTTTTATTTTTATTATTTTTTTCAAAGATCTCACTTTTGACTACTTGTTTGTTCTATGCACATTGCAGCAGCCTTTGCTATCTAGAAGAAAGTAAGGAATGCCAAATTCAAATTTACATTTCATTGTATATAGTTTAATTTTAGACCAATAATTTTAATGGTTTTGTTGACTGTTTTTCTTAAAGATTCTACCAAGTTGTTCACAAAAACAACTGTATTGTTTATGATCTCAGTGTTGCAGGAATAAATATGTATTTATATGCCATAAAGAAGAATTTGAAGAAAATATACAAAACATCAAACAGCATCATTCCCATGTGGTGAGATGATCACTGACTTTCACTTACTTTGTGTGCATGTGTATTTGTATTTTCCAATTTTTCTAAGATGAAGATATGTGTGTTATTTTGCAATCAAAAAATATCATTATTATTAAAAAGATAATTATAGAAATAAAGATGATAAAAACAATATAAATAAAATATTAAATAAATAATAAATAAATATTACAAAAGGCCAATTCCTCTGTATGTGTGCTTGCATGCCGAGTCACTTCGGTCCTGTCTTACTCTTTGTGACCCCAAGGACTGTAGCCTACCAGGCTCCTCTGTCCTTGGGATTCTCCAGGCAAGAATATTGGAGAGGGTTCTGTACGTGTGAGAGTCACACCAAGTGAGCAGGCTGCGGGGGTAGGATGACAGAGGAGAAGCATGTGATCTGTTCAGGCTGAGTCTGGACTACACTTGGCCTCTGGGCTTGTCAGTTCCCCTACCGCAGGGAGACCTGAGAGGACCAGCTTCCCAGGGTGTCTGAACCACTCGCTGATTCACTGTGGGGACAATCACTATTGTGCTTGATGTGGTCATATTATTCTCTCTACCTAAACTTTCCCCTTTTCATGAACAGAAAGCATTTGTCTACGAGGAATTCTTCTTCCTAATGACTTCCTGTCTCTTGAATTTCCAGCCACCTACTCAGGAACAAATCTTTGTTTCAGTTTATCAGAACTGCATTGAGAGGTGGCTTCCTCTGGGCTGGGCATTCCTTAGATACCTGCTTCTTTCCCTGTTTTGTCTGCCAGGCTTTGAGCTCCATATCACAGTGAGAGGCATAGTTAAGGTGAAAGGTTCAGGGGTTTAAACACGCACACACACTCACACAGACACGCATTGCCACTTCCTACTGTGTGATTTTGGACAAGCCACTCAACCAGTTAGCCTCAGTTTCTTCACCTGTAAAATGGGGCTAAAACCCTTCATAACTGATGTCATACATTTAAGGCCTTTAGAACAATATACAGCACACAGTAAGAGCGCTGTAAATGTTGTGTGTAGGAATCGTAAAATTAGACAGGATTCCTGCTTCTGTGGGGCTTATAGCTTAGTGGGGAAAGACAGACATTGAATACAGAACTAGGGACGTGACAAGTGACCCAAAAGGAAGGGGAGTAGAATTTGGTGTCCTGAGGTAGTATTTATCAGATGAGCCTTTCTTCACTTGAAGAAACTGGGGCTCAAGAAAGTTAAGTGCCTTTCTGCAGATCACTCTCTTAGCTACGCGGTGGAGCTGGGGTTCAAACCTGACCTGTCTCACTCTAAGCCCTTGCACTCAGGGCACCCTGTGACATTCCTGGCTGGAAGGCACTTTGCCTCTGCGGGCCCCTTCCTCCAGTAAAAAAAAAAATTAAGAATTTTACAACTGTTTACAACTCCTTTGATACAAAAACAAATATGACCCAGACTGCATTATATTAATTTTTCTTTTCTGATCTTAAAAGCAGAGAAGGCAATGGCACCCCACTCCAGTACTCTTAAACACTTTCAAGGGCTCCTAAAAGTATCACGAGCTGCAGGCACTGCCCGCACCGCTCTGTCACACAGGCTGAGTATGATATGATATGATTCTGGGCCTTCAAGGAGCTTCTAGTTCAATGGAGGCTAGAAAAACAGAATGACTAATATTAACAATAATTCTAGCTCAGAGGTACTGAGTGTGTACTTATCTCATTTAAGTCTCGCAATTACCTAGAATTTGTAAATAATATTATTTTTCACTTGACAGGCGAGGAAATAAGGCCCAGAAGGTTGACATCACTTGGCCACAGTGATGAACTTGTCGGGGAAGAGGAGGGATTCCGAGCCAGGTCTGAGACCATGTGTCTGGTTTCTCCCTGTCTGTAGCCCTGCTTCCCAACTACAACGGGGATGGCAGGATGAAGGACCCACAGCAGCAGAGATGCCAGCAAAATGCTCTAACTTAATGCTGCGTGCTGACAGCAGGGGGAGAGCCTGGTGCACTGAGATCTGGGGGAACTGCCTCTGACCGTGGTTTCTCTGCTCAGCACCCAGGCATCCCCAGCTGCCAGGCAGGAAGCCTCTTTCCTTTCCTCCCTCTGACACCCCGCTCTGTACCCCAGTCACCCCAACTTGGCTTAAAGCAGGACTGAAAAAGTTTAACACCCTCTGAGCTGCGAATGTGACCACAGTGGACCCGAGGAGGGCAAGAACTACACTGGAAGGCTTCCACAGGCGTGACTAGGATGGAGAGTCAGGGTGGGGACCTCCAGGCTGTACCTGGAAGCCAGTCGTGGTCACTCAAATAGGAGAGAATGATGCCAGTGACCAGGATGTTTCTAGCTTACAAAGCCCTTCCTCCAATGGATTTTGTGGGGTTTTATGAAGACTCTTGTGAGAATACTAAAACAGATAACATTAAATATATTTATATATATCTTAAAATTAATATAAATAAGTATTGATGTATTAAATATGTTTATTTATTTATTTTGACCACATCATGTGGCTTGCAGGATCCTTGTTCCTCAAGCAGAGATCAAACCCAGGCCCTCTGCAATGGAAGCAAGGAGTCCCTAAACATATATATATGTTAAGCTGGATGAAAGAGTCCTCAAATTCTACAGTGCTTTGCAGTTGTGATATTGTATATTATTGCATGATTTGACCTTTCCTTAAAATCTGGTCATAGCTCCTGGTGGCCTTGCTTGGCATGGCATTCAAGGCCCTTCCTCCTGGCTCCCTCTTTTTCTGTGTTCTCTCATCCTGGGCTCCAGCCAGACTAAAGAGCAGTTGCTTCCCCCAAAACTATTCCACCAATTCTTCCCTTGGTCCTTCCCCAGGATGCCCAGAATTATATGGTGACATGTCTGAGATCACACGATCAGGAAGTGAAGTTGATTCAGAACTAGACTGGTCTCAGTCCAAAGCACATGCCAGAGAGAACTCCCTTAGGGGCTCAGCAGTGTCCCTATTTCTGTGAATGAAGAAAGTGTTAGAAATCCAGGGGTTGCGATGCTCCCTCCCTTCACCTGGTTAAACACCTGTGTCTTCAGACTCAATTCAAGCCCCAATGCACTTTCAGTGGGTTTGTTAGCTGTGATGCTCATTTAATAATGATCAAGGGGGTCACAGAGTAACGATGCTGATGTTTTTTGGGGCAAGAGACAGTCACACCCAAAGGACAAAGAAATGGTGTAGAAGCTCCGTGTTTGGAGAGAATGGGCATGCCTGTGGCTGCTGCCTGGACCCCAGCACACAGTGCCTCCGTCTGGAGTAAAAGGGTGACGTGCTGGAATGGAATAGGGAAGTGGGAACTCAAAACTGTCCCTCCTTCTTACCTCTGTGTGACTCATTTTGGTGAAATTTGGTGAAGTCTGAGCACCTGTTCATCGAGGGAGTCTTGAAAGTGCGGCAACTCCCCTCCCTGAACATTCAGCGTTCTTAAACCCGGACTGTGAAGGGACAAAGCCAGGGACTAGTGGGCCTCGGATGATGCTGGTCCTGCTCCAGCCATTTCTCACCCCGCCGCTCCTAGGGGCTCACACGTGAGCGAGTGAGACACATTTGGCCAAAAGACTGACATATGTATATACACACACACTTTTTTTTTTCTTGTTGAGTTTTAAAGTGGATCTCTAATGCTTGTATAGTTATTTACTTTATCACAGTGTTCTGGAACCAAACCCATACTATCTCTAGGGTATGCCAATATACTAACTGATACCAGTTTCATGAAGCCAAAATATATGTAAATGTATATCTTTATCTATATGTAAACCCACATCGATTTCTACATCTATCCAGAAGGATATCCTTAAAATACTAACTGATGGCAGTTTTCTCCAGATGGTGGGATTGTGATGGTTTGATTGACATATTTCTGTATTTTCCAATTTTTCTGCCTTTCGGTTCAGTTCAGTTTAGTCGCTCAGTTGTGTCTGACTCTTTGCAACCCCATGGACCACAGCACACCAGGCTTCCCTGTCCATCACCAATTCCTGGAGCTTACTCAAATTCCTGTCCGTCGAGTTGGTGATGCCATCCAATCATCTCATCCTCTGTCGTCCCCTTCTCCTGCTCTACCATTATTATGCATTAGTTACATGATCTAAAGAACAAGTTCAAAGCCCATTCTTTTTTAAACAGCTGGGATTCCAGGTTTAGGAGATGCTTCCTAGATGATAGTCGAGGCTCTTTTTCATTTTTCTTGTCTATCTCCATCCTTCAAAGATGGTTCTAGAAGAACCCCAAATGGACCTCTGCTGTCTCTGACCAATGTCTTTGCTGCCCTCTGGTGGTCATTTAAGACCTCAGCAAGTCCGAGAAACAAATCCTCTTTGTGGGTTACTTCTTTAGATTTTGCTTCCCTGACAGCTCAGTTGGTAAAGAATCCGCCTGCAATGCAGGAGACTCCAGTTCAATTCCTGGGTCAGGAAGACCCACTGGAGAAAGGGATAGGCTACCCACTCCAGTATTCTTGGGCTTCCCTTGTGGCTCAGCTGGTAGGTAAAGAATCCATCTGCAATGTGGGACACCTGGGTTTGATCCCTGGGTTGGAAATATCCCCTGGAGAAGAGAAAGGCTACCCACTCCAGTATTCTGGCCTGGAGAACCCCATGGACTATACGGTCCATGGGGTCACAAAGAGTCAGACACAATTGAGTGACTTTCACTTTTCACTTTTCTTTAGATTTGCCTTCTTCATTTCCATTTCTTAGAACTGTTTTCTCCCCCTGGAGGTTGGGCATTCTTATTAAACTGGATGAGATTTGTTCCAGTGTCAGATTCTTTAAAACTCTTGTGAAAATATCATTTTTGTTAAAACCAAAGCCCCTCAGCCTTGAGTGCACAGCCAGAGGGCCTGGCTCTCTTCAGTGGGAGGGCTTTGGGGCAGTCTCACCTGCTGCTCTCTAACAGTTGAGCGAAGCAGTATATGGTTTTGGTCAGCATCATTACTGCAAAGCCGCGGGCACACCTGCTGGTACACAAATGGGTGGTGCTTCTCACGGTTCGAGAACACCCTGCACAGAATCACAGTAAGTATCGGCTGGTTCCAGAACCCCAACCTGGGGCGCTTTGAGACTGTGTGGCTTTAAGCAAATTATGTCACTTCTGTGTTCCCCCATCTGTAACAAGGGAATCATGACCACACCCTCCTGGATTTAAAGCCCTGTTCTACCACTCACCCCTTGAACACCTTGCTTAACGTCAGTGTAACTCTATTTCCTCATTTGTAAAACTGGGGGAAACAGAGTCTACTTCATAGAGCTGGAAAGATGGAGTTAATTAATGCATCTGAATGATTAGATCAATGTCTGGGACATAAATGGTTCTCAGTAAATTTTTATTGTTGTTGTTACTGTTACCAGTTACCAAAGCATATTGCTAGTTAAATGGAAAGTTAGATGGAAAGGAGCCAGGGTCCCTGATGACCACATGGAAGGCCTGCCACCAAATGGGAATGCTCTCATGAGTTATTGCTTTCATGAGTAATACAGTCTTGGTACCCAGACCATAAGATGTGGGTTTATCTGTTGCAGCAACTGGCATCACCCTAACTTTTAATCAAGTATTCCATCGCCAACTTGATGGACATGAATTTGAGCAAGCTCTGGGAGTTGGTGATGGACAGGGAAGCCTGGCATGCTGCAGTCCATGGGGTCACAAAGAGTTGGACACGACTGAGCGGCTGAACTGACTGATGACTCTAAAAAAAAAAGTTAGTAAAACATGCTACCTTAGGAAGCTACCTAAGGTAGCTTTGAAGCCACATTACCTAGATGTCAATCAAATAGACAGGAAAGACCAGAGGCTCCAGAACCAAACGAATGAAATTAAACTGTAGTTCTGAATTTCCTAGCTGTGTGATCTTGAACTCTTAACCCTGTGTGAATCTTAGTTTCCTCTTTTGTAAAAATGAAGAATGCATATAGCTAGTAGTAAGGGATTTATTATCTGATAAGCCTTTTATGTCTTAGAAACCATTCTAAGGACTCTTTATTTAATACTCACTGCAACCCTTCAAGGAAGGTGTTATTATCTTCATTTTACAAAAGAGGAAACTAAGATTCACACAGGATTAAGAGTTCAAGATCACACAGCTAGGAAATTCAGAACTACAGTTTAATTTCATTCGTTTGGTTCTGGAGCCTCTGGTCTTTCCTGTCTATTTGATTGACATCTAGGTAATGTGAGCTTCCAAAGCTACCTTAGGTAGCTTCCTAAGGTAGCATGTTTTACTAACTTTTTTTTAGAGTCATCAGTCAGTTCAGCCGCTCAGTCGTGTCCAACTCTTTGTGACCCCATGGACTGCAGCATGCCAGGCTTCCCTGTCCATCACCAACTCCCAGAGCTTGCTCAAATTCATGTCCATCAAGTTGGCGATGGAATACTTGATTAAAAGTTAGGGGTGATGCCAGTTGCTGCAACAGATAAACCCACATCTTATGGTCTGGGTACCAAGACTGTATTACTCATGAAAGCAATAACTCATGAGAGCATTCCCATTTGGTGGCAGGCCTTCCATGTGGTCATCAGGGACCCTGGCTCCTTTCCATCTCATGGTTCTACTCTCCCTGGGGACTTTGGAGTTCTCTGCATTTAGCTGCTGAGTGACCAAAGAACATGGACCAGGCCTGGAAGTGGTAGTTTTCAACTCTATCCGTATTCCATTTACTTAATGCTCAGTCTCCTGGTCACTCTTAACTGCAAGGGAGGCTGGGAAATGTAGTCTTGCTCTGTGTCCAGGAAGGGGAGGAAACAACTGGCCCATCACTCTCTGCCATTCCTGGCTTATGTCTTAAACAGCCTTGAGGTCTTGGTTTAAATTTCAGTTGCTCCTGGCCTCTCGAGTCTGGAGTGGGGCCTCTGCTCTGTACTTCCTTTCTCGTGTCATCTGGGGCATGGATGGACATTCTTTAACCACCTGTCTCCCCATGATCCTGTGGGCTGCATTCTGCAGGGCTTATCTGCACCACTGCTGAATCCCTGGCCCTTACATGGAGTTGGCACATTGCAGGTGCTCAATAATTGCTGAACGGATGACCTCTGCTGCAAATAGCTGAGACGGCAGAGGAAGTGGTTGGGAGTGGTCTCTTGGGTTCCCCTCTTCCCCCACCCCCATGCCCACCCCGTGGCACTGTTTCAGAATCATGGACTGCTCGTCCCGGAACAGGGGGTTGGAAAGCCCTCTGAGGTTGAGGTTGGGGCGTCTGTGCTTTAAGAATGGAACTGAGACGCCTAGTGTGGTCACAGGTCATCTGTGCCTCTGCACCTGCCCCCAGGGAGGACCCCACACAGGCATCTCCTCTTGCACTTATACCCCAACAGGGCCTGGCTTCAAATTTAAGAAACACACCACCGCCACAACGATAAAACAATGCAGCGCGTTTAGCTAGTTGTTGACAATTTATATCCTACCACTTCCCAAAGAACCTTGCAGCAGCTTACAAAATAAACGCAGGAAGAGAAAGTAGCCTGAATAGCAGGGAAAACCTAGTCCTGGTGATGTTAAGTCACCGAAAATGTGATCGCTCCAGGCAAAATAAGATAAGTCTTTTTTCCCCTTACAATCCAGGTCTCTGTTTTGGGACAACATTTAGAATTTTTAAATGTTGGGCTCTGTTCATTCTCCTCTCCCCCTCACTGTCCCTGGGTGTCTGCTCATGATAAGTCTTGGCCTGTAGCTGAGGTTGGGATCCGGGAGGGGACTGTGAGCAACTCAGGATTCCAAGCCCCACTTCAGCTCCAACCCCTGGAGCTCTTCTCCCACTTCTCTCCTCTTGCGACAAGCCCCGCTTCCACTGCCTGGTGCTAAGATGAAGGTAGAAGCGATGAGCAAGGAGAGAGTCCCGCTATGCTGTTAAGAGTCCTCAAATGAAATGAAAACCCCAGTTTAACAAGACAGAAAAGAATGGTCGGGCAGGGGGATGGGCAAGAGTGCTGGCCTGGTGCCCGCTGGCTGGTGGCCTTGGCAAATCACGTCTTGTGCTTCTGAGTCGCCATTATCTCATCTGTGAAATGGGATCACTGACCCTGGATGCCCTGGGTAGGTGTGAGAGTTGGACGACACAAAATGGCCTCAGAGGGGCAACTTGTTTTGCGAGGAACCCCTTAACAAGGGCAAGTGCATCAGGCTATGCTCTCAGCACCTGGCATGAGCTGGGTTGCGGGGAGGGTGGAGGCAGGGGATGGATGGGACTGTGGGGTCACTTGGCTGGAGCTCTTCCTGGAGAGGAGGTCAGAGTAGTCACATGATGCCCCAGGGAAAGCTGGGTTCTGGGGGAGGGGGACCACATTTCCTGCATGACTGCGCCCTTCATTACGGGGTGTCGATTACAGGGCCCACCCCCCAGGGTGCCTCTGGGATTGAGGGACTGAGCTTTACCTCTGAGCCCAGGTTCCTGGAGGCAGGAAGGAGTGGGAGGCATCCTAGAGCCTGGGCCAAAGCTAGCCTGGGCCAGTGAATCTGAGGAGAGAGGGACTGTAGGCGGAGGAGAGTTAGGCTCCAGGAGGATTTGTATTCCAGAAACTCCTCTGGCCCACACAGGCTAATTCTGTGTTGATTCACAAAAGGGAAGCAAAAAAAAAAGTAACCCTAAGTTCCAAAGGAGCAAATTTCCAGTCAGTTTTGAAAAGAACCAAAGCTAGTCTGAGGCGGAGAAGGGGTTTCCCCAAACTCTCCCTCCATACACCCAGCATTTGACAAAGAGGCTGAGCGAGTGCTGGGAGGTTGGCATGAAAGGAAGGTGGGGAAGGAAAGGGGCAGCTGGAATGGGGGCACTGGTCAGGGGCTGACAGCCCATGACCCTCCCCTAGGCTCCCTGGCTCCATCACCCCTAGGGTGTTTGAAATCAACTTCTCCATCTTGGAGCAGAGCATGTCACTGTATGAAAACAACAGAAAAGGTTATCAAGGAGGAAACAAAATCCCTGTCATCTTATCACCCTCATCAAATCAACTGTTTCCATCCCAACCGTCATAGTTTAATCATAGATCTACTGCACTTTTTCCTTTCTTTCTTTTTTTTAATATATAAATTTATTTATTTTAATTGGGGATTAATTACTTTACAATATTGTATTGGTTTTGCTGTACATCAACATGAATCCACCACAGGTATACACGTGTTCCCCATCCTGAACCCCCTTCCCACCTCCCTCCCTGTACTATCCCTCTGGGTCATCCCAGTGCACCAGCCCCAAGCATCCTGTATCATGCTTCAAACCTGGACTTACGATTTGTTTCACATATGATATACATGTTTCAATGCCATTCTCCCAAATTAACCCACCCTCTCCCTCTCCCACAGAGTCCAAAAGACTGTTCTATGCATCTGTGTCTTTTCCTTTCTTTCTTAACCTGTGTGCCACTAAGCAAGTTTCAGTATCTTCGTTGGCAAAGTGCGATGCTCTCACATCTCATGAGTTATGTGAGTCTTAACTGAGATCATGGCTGTAAAGTGCATGGTAGATAGTAGGTGCTCAGTAAATGGAAGTCACAGTGGTTATTTCTGGAAGCATCTCTCTGGTTTTCATTATAAGTTCTGAGCTATTAGAAATTCTGAACTCTTTATATGTGTTAATGCGATAAAGGAAATTGGAACTATGTACTTATTTTAAAGGAAGTTTGGTCACAACTTTAAGACTTTGCCTTTAAAGAGTTGCATCAGCAAGTGCCTGTTCCGGTACCTCTGAGGGCTTTTCTGGCCTGAGTGAATGGTAGCTGGCTGTGCTGTTGCTGCCTTTTTAAAAATATGGATTCCACTCCCCATTCCTCTGACGATTTGGGACTGAAAAGCACAACGTCCCTGGAGATCTCCGCTTAGGTGTCCA
This sequence comes from Nanger dama, assembly GCA_917880005.1. Lineage (NCBI taxonomy): Eukaryota > Metazoa > Chordata > Mammalia > Artiodactyla > Bovidae > Nanger > Nanger dama. The sequence goes on along the minus strand of CAKJTW010000003.1, from coordinate 16,792,636 downwards.
CTCACTGTGTGTTCTTGGAGAAATGACCGTCATCCTTCCGTGCAGGGAATTCGAAGTGCTGGACTCTTCATCATGCTGCAGAGAAGGGGCGGTGTTGGGAAACTGTTCACTGGGCCATCTCCGCGTAGATGAGAGCCTGCGCTGGGCCGTGGGCTGTCGGGCGTGCTTTGATTTCAAGTGTGGCTTTGCTGAGCCCGAGGCTCCCAGGATTTGCGCCTGTTGCAGGTGTTTGTGTTGCTATTGCCAGCCCACCGAAGGGTGAATGGGATTACAGGTCTGTCTGCAGGATAATGGGGGGAAATAGATACGTGTATATAAGTAGATATGAAATTTAAGACTCAGATAGTTAACCCAAAGTCTCTTTCCTCTTGGGGTCTCATTTCTTTCATTAGCAAAATTTAGTTTGCAAAAATGACCAGCTGTAGAGTTAAATTATTCTTGGCTCTAGGAAGGAATTGGGAGGTCACTGGACATCTGCTCTCAAGGCTTGTCACATGATGTAATTAACACCTCTTCCAAATCTAAGTCTGGGAACTTCAGAGAGGCCAGGGCAATTTGGTCCAGGGCTTCATCAATTCAATTCTTTGAATGAATGCTGCTCGCTGAGACCACGCTGGGCGCTGCTGTGAGTGCCAGGGATGACCGTGATCGGCTCCCACCCTGAGTGGGCACACAGTCAATTTGGAAGAAGAGGCAAGATGTTGCCTGTGGCTGTATTAGCAATGGAAATGGCTGCCCTTCACCAAGAGCACCGAATGTAAAAATCTCATGGAATTCTGCGAAAAGCTCCATAATGTATATATTGGTAACATCCTCATCTTTCGACTGAGAAAACTAAGGTGCTGAACTACAGAATCATTTGCCAAAAGTCACATGACTAGCCAGGGGTGGAGCTGTGATTCAACTCTGTCTGACTCCAGATCAACATCACCCCTCCTCCAACTTTTCTTTTTGGGTGGGAGGTTACAGTTGTTAACTGAAATAAAAACGTTCAATGTAGAAGTTGTGGGTTAAGTTTTATTCGGGCACTTTCTGGAGGACGATAGCCCATAAGACAGCCTCTCAGATAGCTCTGAGGAACTGCTCTGAAGAGGTAAGGGAGGAGCCAGGATATATTGCTATATGAATTTTTGCTGGAAAAAATGTGTAGTCAAACATCACAAAATTTCTGCTAACCACAAAGAAGAGGCATCTCACATCAATGATTTTAGAGCTTTTCTATGTATGGGAAGATGCAAGAATCTGGAGTCATCGAAATTTTTCCTTAAATATACATCTTAACTATCTAGGGGTTGATACATACAAAACTCGGAATACTTCCCGCTTTTCACCATCCTGAATTGCCCTCAGGCTGTGCCTGATCCTTGTAGAAGAGGAGTGGGGGGCAACCTTTTTTTTCCTCTACACAGTAAAACTTTCCTGATTTCTTTTAACATAATTTCGCATGAAGTGTGTGCACAGATGGACATAAGAGATAGCTCAAGTCTTGATGTAAAAGGGTTTCCTTTCCTACTTATCCTCTAGTAGAGTTTCAAGGCCTCTCCAGTTTGCTGACATTTGACACTTTGAGATTTTTATCTACAGGCACAGAAAGTAGCAACATCATCGGTATATAAAGACCCAGTGGGGAATTCCCTTGCAGTCCAGTGGTTAGGGCTTCACGATTTCACTGTCAAGGGCCTGGGTTCAAACCCTAGTCGAGAAACTAGGATCCCACAAACCACGCAGCCAAAAAAAAAAAAAAAAAAGACCCAGTTGCGTGAGGTTGCAGCAGTTACCACCTGGTCCTGAGGACTTATGACTGCCTTATTCCTTTGTTTCAGGTTTCAGTGCCATTTTCTTCTTCTTTACCTCCTCCCCGCTCCTTTGCTTCCTCCTTCATCTCCTCCTCCCCCTTCCTCCTCCTCTTGTTCTTCTGTAAAGTATCAAGATATTTGAAAATACTTAGGACTTCTGTTCTCATTTCTCTCTTCATGCATCAAAGTAGTAGATGTTGGCAGATTTCTAGTCCCATGACAGCCCAACCGGTCACATATTATCACAGATGGGATTCTTTAACATTACCATTCCAAGTCTGACAACCACCCTGGTACCAGCATTAGAGGCTGCAGGCTTCAGTCAAGATCCCAGACGTAACCGAGGAAGCACAGATGTTATCTGGATCATGCAGAGCTGATGTGCTCCCAGGTGCGCGAAACCCCTGGAAGTGGGACAGAGCCAGCGACACCTCAGGAAGCAGCAAGTCCACTCTAGATCATTCTGCAAGGAGAAGAGACCTTAGATCACGGTACAAGTCTCATCCTCAAGGCCCATGGATTTTTACACCTTGAAACAGCTCACAAAATGACAATTAGAAAAGGGACGGTGTCACATAGACATCACATTTCTAAAGACGTTCCAAGGAGTTGAAGATAAAAAATTCATAAACTCTAAAAGCTCCTCAAAGGCTTCCCCTCAGCAGATCGAGCATCCTCAGCCCATAGACGAGGCAACTGAGGCTGGACGAATGATGCCCTCAAGGTCACACAGCTATTTGCTGCCTGGTGACTAACGTTCGGTGCTTGGTTCTCTCTGTACCACAACCCTACATCCAGGTCTACACAAAGGAGTTGGAGGGAAGGCTTCACAGAGGAGGAGGAACATGACCTGGACCTTGAGGGATGTGTGGGGTGTGGGTGGGGTTGGAAGAGGGGCCAGGCTTCCTAATGCCAGTTTTAGGCTCCTTTGTAGCTTTGCTAACTGAACCGTTAGCTCCCAGATATAGGGATTTGTCTCCTCTGCTTTCTGCTCCATTTCTGAGTTCCTGGTAGGGGGCTGGCACAAAGGGGCTGTTGGAGAGATGGATGCGGCCAGCTTCTCTATAGCCACTCAAGATCCGATTCTGTATTTTAAGAGAATTGCTGAAGCACTTGGCATTGAATAGAAACTCAGCTTACATGTCCTTTCTGCTCCCTTCCTTCCTTCTAATGGATGACTCTTTGAGAGTATCCAAAGAGTCATGCCTAGTATCCAAAGAGTCATGCCTAGTATCCAAAGAGTATGCCTAGCTCCAGTCTCTGAGAGCCATCCAGCCTCCTGGCCCCACAGGAATGGGCCCTGGCAGTCATATTTGTAAGACCACTCCCTGACCCTGTGAGTTGTGAGTGACTGAGAGACACAGGGGTGGACCCCAGGCTCAAGTTGGACCCGCGAGCCTCTCTCCCAATGGGGAATCACAACTCTGAGGGGCTCCTCAGTCTCGCCCGCTTGTTTCCACTGAAGCAATGTTATCTCCGGAGCTGGGAGACAGCCGTCCTCAGACACGGAGAAGGCTGGTGCAGAAAGGCAGGAGATGAAACGGGGCAGCAGTGCCAAGAAACCCCAAGACCCAACTGCTCTGCACCGGGGGAGGCCCCACCTAGAGGAGGCCTTCACCTCTTTCAAAGGCCCCTCTTCCAGTCACAGGAGAAGGGCCGTCTGTTACCTGGAACCCTCACCATGCTCTGATGTTATCAAGTTTCTGCAGAAGGGGCTCACTCAGCCAGTCTCTGACAGGGGAAGTCCTCGGTTGTGCTTCATGCAGAAGGAACCACACTCCAGAAGGGGGCATGTGGTTGAAGTGGGGGAACTTTCTTCTTTTTCTCAAAGGGAGACCCTTGGCCTAGTGGTCTCAATTTGACTCAGGTTCCAGAAGGAATGGGACTCTGGAGGAGACCTTTCTTTTTTTTTTTCTTGGCTAAGTCCATGGTGTGAATGGGAGAAGAAAGACCCCCAGCGGTTACTTCAGCCACTGGGTTAGATCCTGGAGACCACAGAGCAAATAAGAACTTCCAGCCTCGTGGTTAGTGAGTGAGGCGGACGTGTGAATAGAATTTCACAGCAATGGGAAGAGATGTCAATGCCATGATAAAGAAATGTAACCGGGCAGGGATGGTTCTCCAAGAATATCCAACATGGGGCATCAGAGAGGGTTTCCTGGCAGGGATCACAGCCAAGCAGATGCTGAGGGGTGTGTAGGAGTTGGCCAGGTCAGCAGGGTAAGGGACAACCCAGAGGAAGCAACAAGAATAGAAGAGCAGAGTCGAGAAAGACAATGGTGTCTGCTGAGAAGCACAAGTGAAGTACAGCTGGAAGGTGAAGTCCCCAGGTTCTGGCCAGAAAGCTTGCTGGAAGGAGAAAGACTTTTCAGGGGAGCTGAGGCTTTGTTCTGCAGAACTGTGATCTCTGAACCTTCTTGCCGCTGTGCTTCACCTGTTGATTTCTTTTCTGAGCACCCAAAAGTTTTATTTAGACAATTCGCTTATGTTAAATGGTTTGCAAAGTGATATTGTATATTTATTTACAAAAGAGATACTTGCTCTGGTACTAATATGTTAAAGATGACTGTAGCCAATTTCCTTCTGACCTTTTTTGTGGGGTAAAAATAAATACACATAGAAATTCTAAACTCCTCTCCACACCTGGGAGTGCACGTGGGAGAATGGCTCTGCAGATGTGACCAGGAGCCCGTGGAGGGTTTGGGGCACCGTGCTTCTCCTCCGAACCAGCCAGATGTGTGCCTGTGGCCGTCTAGGCCACAGCTGACCGCCTCTGTGCCAGGTGACTCAGATCAGGAAACTTCAGCCGTAGGCCCCGGCTCTGTGGGGCAGTCTAGACTTCTAGAAACCCTTGTGCCTGGTTTTCCCAGTCTGAATTTCTCGACGTGCATACCACCATGACAGCCTTGTTTTTCTTCTTTGAAAGTTAACTGAAAGCTGGACTCTACAGCTTGGGGGCTGACAGCAGAGAGGGAGTAGAGGTCACGGGGACTACTGTCTTCCTGTCTGTGCTTGCTATGTTTAGCCGCTCTATGTTGTGTGTGCTTAATCGCTCAGTCGTGTCTGACTTTTACAACCCCATGGACTGTAGCCTTCCAGGCTTCTCTGTCCATGGGAGTTTCCCAGGCAAGAACACTGGAGTGGGTTGCCATGCCCTCCTCCAGGGGATCTTCCCAACTCAGGGATCGAACTCAGGGATCGAACTCAGGTCTCCCACATTGAAAGTGGATTCTTTACCCACTGAGCCATCTTTCATTAGCTTTTCTTGCCTCTCAGAGTAAAGACTTAAAAAAAAAACTTTTTGTGTATTTATTTGCTATTTCTATATTGCTTCTTGGTGAAATATTATTTCAAAACCTCAACTGCCATATTTATTTATTTTTTTAGTATTTTTAATAATCAGTTTATTTTAATTGGAGAATAATTACTTTACAATATTGTGATGGCTTTTGCCATACATCAGTGAGAGTCAGCCATAGGTGTACACGTGTCCCCCCACATCCTGAATCCCCCTCCCACCTTATCCCTCTGGGTTGGCCTAGAGCACTGTCTTTGGGTGCATTGAACTTACACTGGTCATCTATTTTACATATGGTAATGTACATGTTTCGAAGCTATTCTCTCAAATCATCCCACCCTCGCCTTCTCCCACTGAGTCCAAAGTCTGTTCCTTACATCTGTGTCTCCTTTGCTGCCCTGCATGTAGGGTTGTTGGTACCATCTGTCTAAATTCCATATATATGTTAATATACAGTATTTGTTTTTCTCTTTCTGACTTATTTCACTCTGTATAATAGGCTCCAGGTTCATCCACCTCTTTAGAACTGACTCAAATGCATTCCTTTTTATAGCTGAGTAATATTCCATTGTGTATGTGTACCACAACTTCCCTATCCATTCATCTGCCGATGGACACTAGGGCCTCACTCTTTCTTGGGCGTTGAGCTTCTTCAGATGCAGAATGGCATCTCCCTGAGTTCTTTCTGGGGCTTCCCTGGTAGCTCAGCTGGTAAAGAACCCGTCTGCAATGCAGGAAACCCTGGTTTGATTCCTGGGTGGAGAATATCCACTGGAGAAGGGCTAGGCTATTCACCCCAGTATTCTTGGGCTTCCCGTGGTTCAGCTGGTAAACAATCTGCCTGTAATGTGGGGGACCTAGGTTCAATCCTTGGGTTGGAAGATCCCCTGGAGAAGGGAAAGGCTATCCTCTCTGGTATTCTGGCCTAGAGAATTCCACCGGCGGTACAGTCCATGGGGTTGCAAAGAGGCAGACACGACTGAGCAACTTTCACTTTGAGTTTTTTCTGAGGACTGCAGGAACAGCTGTGACAGCTAAACAAGAGCATAGAGAGCCAACAGCACCGACGCAGGTGGCGTGGTGGCCACGGGCACTGCATGACGCCTCTTTATATGGCCATCATCTCATCTGCCTCTCCCAGTAAATCTGCAAGTGGCTACTCTGACGAGCCCCACTCTACAGACGAAGCAATGGGCCTGGGAGTATCTGGCTCCTTGAGTCTCTCTCTGTCTGTGGGGACCTGGGATAGTCAAGGTTCCTGACTCCCGGGCTCTGGGTACTCTTCCTATTGATAGGAAGTTCAAAGGGCTGGGCTTGGGGTCCTTGTTTTCTGTCCTCATGCTTTTACAAGTTCCTATCGTTTAAGGTTCTGCTGATCAAGCCAGGGGAGAAGGCAATGGCACCCCACTCCAGTACTCTTGCCTGGCAAATCCCATGGATGGAGGAGTCTGGTAGGCTGCAGTCCATGGGGTCGCCAAGAGTCGGACACGACTGAAGTGACTTAGCAGCAGCAGCGGCAATCAAGCCAGGATTAAACCAAGTCAGATGAAAAGAGAACTCACTAAAGGATGGCCTGATGATATTTACTCAGAGCTATAGAACAAAATATAGTTAAGTAAATTAAAAAATGAAATAGTAAAATTTTTTTAATTATAGATTTTTTTGTGGTATACTGATACACAAAATCGTACACATTTAAGATAAACATTTGAATGACTTTGGACATGTACCAACACCCATAATACCATCAGCCACAATCAAGATAATAAACATACATCACCTTCAAAAGACTCCTTCTGTCCATTGGCTTTGTGTGGTCTGTGTGTATGTTAACAATTAACATAAGACAGCCTCTCAACAAGCTTTAAATTCCCAGCACCCACTGTATCTTGTATCTTTCCCTATAGACTCTGGGTGATACAGCAGGTTTCAGGACTCATTCATTGCATCTAGCTGTGACTTTATATTCACTGAACAACTCTCCATCCCACAACCCCCTGCCCCTGGCAACCATCAATCTATCTTCATCTTAAGGAAATAAATAAATAATTAATTAAATTTTAAAAAGATTTTAAACTGAGGGCACCTTGTAAAGCCTCGTCATTGTATGCTTTCCTGACAGTGCCTTCTGACCAGGAAGGATGTGGGAGAGGCCACAGCATCAGGTCAACTGCTGGAAGGAGATAAACACAGAAACGTTTTCCTTGCAGCTCCTATGGCAGGGCTAGGGCTTCCCATGGTGGAGTTTTTGCCCTGTCGCTCCTGTTTTTAACTACCATAAAAATGGCTCATATACAGGGTCATAACATTCCAAACAATTTTAAAAAGGGGGAAGAAAATGTGCAGGTTCTCCACGTCTCCACGCCCACCCCTAGGCCTACTCTCCGGAGTCAACATTTGAAATCACAATCAGGTTTTGTGCTTCCACGGGTTACATTCAGAATTCAAAACTATGCTTATACTTCTCTTTCTCAATGTTATCTACTTTAAACATGACTTAAAGAGCCCTTCACTTTAAATAATGTGGCTATTGAATACTGAGGAATTTAATTTGGTAACATACCACCTCATTTTCCCCCTCCCAATTTTTACTTACATTTTTGTTTTTAGTCTATTGGTAATCTTTAACACCTGAAGCAATTTACGTAAATCTGTATTTCTTGGTTTGTCACCTCTTATAGTATCCTTTTCACAATGTCTCCCACTGATACTTAAAAGTCACTTAAAATTCATTTCAATGGGATTTTCCTGTCAATCATCTGGGCTCAGTCCATCTGGGACCAGAGGTGTAAGGGCGTTTTGAAAGTAATCTTTAGATAATGACTGACTTGGAAAGCCCACTGGTACATCTGTTTTCTCAGCCCCTAAACCTGATCCTACCGTGTGAGCACGTGGCCCTACTGACCAGTAGAATGAGAGAGAAATCACTTTGTATCTTCATAGATGGATCCTTGAGGGTGATAGGAGCACAGAGGGGCTGTTAGATATTCTTTTTAATCTTTTTGTGCACTTCTTTAATATTTTATCACATGTTGCCTGTGGGGGTTAATTTTGGGTGTCAACTTGACTGGATCATGGGATCGGAGGGTGGGCGAGAATCTGATATCCAGTCAAATAATATTTGGGGTAGTTTTGTGAGGGTATGTCTGCGTGGGTTTAACGATTAAACCAGTAGACTGAATAAGCAGATTGCCCTCTGTTGAGAGCTTAGGTAAACGTCTCCATAAAACTGCTGCCTCAACATTCTTGCCAAGTGGCCTGTGGGGGCCTTGAACTAACACTAGCCCCTCAGCCAAGAGCACACCCTAGAGAGCAGCCCACCGAATCAGAAGTAAATGTGAACTCCTGATATGACTCAACAGCCCTGTGATTAACAGTCCCTCTCAACCCACCCCTACCCAGCACCTTCTCTTTGTTTGCCCCCCTTAGATAAGAACCCCATGCAGCTTACCAAGACCCTGCTGTTTTTGGTTTAAGTTAACCAGTCAAGCATTAGCCTGGGGGCCCCAAAGCACTGCACCCAAGGACTCTAATATAGGCATGGGGACCAAGTTCCACCACTCTCTCTTGCACCTGCCTTGACCTCCCCTCCAGGTGTGCCCTGTGCTTCCTCCTGGACCTATGAGTAATGAACTTCCCTATTTCAATTTCTCTTGTGGTCTTTTGTTGAACCAGAGCTAACCATCCTGCCCCCAGTGCTTCATTTAACAAATGTGAATTTAATAAAGTCCTAACACCTCCCTAGAGGCTTCCCAGGTGGCTCAGTGGCAAAGAATCTGCTTGCGGAGATGTGGGTTCGATCCCTGTGTTGGGAAGATCCCCTGGAGCAGGAAATGGCAACCCTCTCCAGTATTCTTGCCTGGAAAATCCCATGAACAGAAAAGCCTGGTGGGCTACAGCCCCTGGGGCCTGAAAGAGTCAGACATGGACCAGGCCCCTGAGCCTGCAGGCATACAACACCTCCCTAATCTGGTGGCCCTCACCCAATCAGCTGAAAGCCTGAACAAATCCAAAATGCCGACCCATCCATGAGTATGAGGAGTTCTTCTTACTTGACTGCCTTCAAGGTAAGTCTTCCCCCTGCCCCCCGCTTTCAGACTCACACTGAAATATCAGGTTTTCCTGGGTCTGAGACCTGCTGGCCTTTTGGCTGGAACCTTATCATTGGCTCCTCCTAGATCTCCAACTTGCCAAATGCAGACTTTGAAACTTGGTGTCTATAATTGTGTGAGTCAGTTTCCTAATGATAATTTTCTCTCCCATATGTATATACATATATATATATATATATATAGTATATGAGAAAAGTTATATATATAGAGAGAGTTTTATATATATATATATAAAGTTATATATATATAGAGAGAGGTTCTATTCTGTTTCATTGACTAATGCATTGTCCTCTTCCTTAAAAAAAGAAATGCAGACTGGAAAAGTGAAAGTGGTACTAATCACAAGAAATGTAAACCTAACTTACAGTAAAAGAAATTAAAAGTGAAAATCACTGAGCATGCTGAGAGCAGCAAGTCTTTACCCAGTTAATGTAAATCAGTCCAGTGGATATTCTGTTATAAAGGGGGAAATACAAATAATTGAATAGGATTGGAATGCTAGACATGGAAGATATGCATAACAATCCAAAATTCCATCAAGAATCAATGGATAAATAAATTAATGATATACATCCCCAATGGATGTTAGAAGGAGCAAACCACAACTACACTCAACAGACAAATAAACAGAGAAAATGGACAAAGAAGAGAGAAAATCAATAAAGTTAAGAGTATTCTTTTAAAAGACCAAATAGATCAACAAATAGGGACATCTATAGAGAAAATAGACTAGTGGTTGCTTGGGCTTGAAGTAATGGAGACAGATGAGAGTGATGGATCAAGGGTACAAAGTTTCTTTTTGGAGTAATGAAAATATTCTAAAGTTTACTACGTCGGTGGATGCACAGCTCTCTGAGTATGGTAAACATAATTTACTGTACATTTTAAATGGGTGGATTGTACGGTATGTAAAGTGAAAGTGAAACTGGCTCAGTTGTGTCCGACTTATTGCGATCCCATGGACTATACCATCCATGGAATTCACCAGGCCAGAATACTGGAGTGGGTAGCCTTTCCCTTTTCCGGGGGATCGTCCCAATCCAAGGATCAAACCCAGGTCTCCCACATTGCGGGCAGATTCTTTACCAGTTGAGCCTCAAGGGGAGTCCAACAATTCTGCAGTGGATAGCCTAGCCCTTTTCCATGGAATCTTCCTGACCCAGGAATTGAACCAGAGTCTCCTGCATTGCAGGCAGATTCTTTACCTACTAAGCTATCAGGGAATGTAAACTACATCTCAATACAGCAGTTAAAATATAATGGCAAAATTAAGATAGTTACAGATAAACAAATACTGACACAACTTATCACTGGCAGACCTACCCTACAAGAAATACTAAAATGAGTCCTTCAGGCTGAACTGAAAGGATGCGACAGAGTGCCTGGAATCCACATGAAGAAAATAAAGAACACTAGTAATGGTAACTACATAGGTTAAAGGAAAAGGGAGTTAAAATGGTATGTTAGAAAATATCTAGCTAACCCCCAAACAGGAAAGAATAAAGGAATAGAGGCACAAAATAGACAAAAGAATGTAATATATGGCGAAGACAAGTAGCAAAATAGTAGACACAAATTCTACTTGGCAATTCCATTAAATGTAAATGGATTAAACACTGCAATCAAAAGGTAGCAATTGGCAGAATGGATTTTTAAAAATGTGGTTTCTAAGAAATTCACTTTAGATTCAAAGAAATAAATTGATTATATGTAAAAGATGGGCAAATATATGCCATGTAAATGATACCAAAAGAAAGCCAGAGTAGTTGTGCTAATATCAGAAGAAAAAAAAAAAAAATTGAACTTAAGACAAATATTAGCACAGAAGCAAAAAAAGAAGGATATTTTACAATAATAATAGGATCAATCCCTCAAGAAGACAAACCAAGTATAAACATCTATGCACTAACAACATACTCCTTAAAATACATGAAGCAAAATTGACAGAATTGAAGGGGAAAAATAGACGATTCAATGATAATAGTTGAAGGCTCTAACACCCCACTTTCATTAACAGATAGATCAACCGGACATAAGATTAGCAAGGAAACAGAAAATCTGAATACCATTCTAAACCAAGTAAACCAGACATTGACAGAAAATTCCACTCAAAAGCAGACGTACGTTCTCTCAAGTACACCATGGAACGTTCTCCAGAATAGATCATTTATTAGACCATAAAACAAGTCTCAGTAAAGCTATAAGGACTGAAATCATACAAAGTATGTTCTCCAACTGCAATGGATGAAATCAGAAATATGTAAAAGAAAAAGGGGAAAATTCACATTCATGTTGATACTAAATGACACACTCTTAGAAGTGTTTAGATCAAAGAAGAAATCACAAGGGAAACTAAAAGCTAATTTAAGATGAATGAAAACAAAAACACAACATACCAAAACTTACTGGATGCAGCTAAATCATCACTTAGAGGGAATTTTCTAGCTGTATAACGTCTATATTGGGCTTCCCTGGTAGTGCAGCTGGTTAAGAATCTGTCCACTCCAGTATTCTTGGGCTTCCCTGGTGGCTCAAATGGTAAAGAATCTGTCTTCAATGTGGGAGACCTTGGCTCATTCCCTGGGTTGGGAAGATCCCCTGGAGGAGAGCATGGCAACCTACTTCAGCATTCTTGCCTGAAGAATCCCCATGGACAGAGAAGCCTGGCAAGCTACAGTCCATGGGTCACAAAGAGTCAGCCAAAACTGAGCAATGAAGCACACAGCACAGAGTGGAAGGTCTCCAAAATGCTGCTGGAGAAGAGCAGAGAAATAGCTCCAGAAGGAGTGAAGAGACAGAGCCAAAGTGGAAATAATGCCCAGCTGTGGATGTGACTGGTGGTGAAAGTGAAGTCCAGTGCTGTAAAGAACAATATTGCATAGAAACCTGGAATATTAGGTCCATGAATCGAGGTAAATTGGGAGTGGTCAAACAGGAGATGGCAAGAGTGAACATTGACATTTTAGGAATCAGTGAACTAAAAACGGACAAGAATGGGCAAATATAATTCAGATGACTATTATATCTACTACTGTGGGCAAGTAACAGTAGCTGGTAAGAACTGGAAATGGAACAACAGACTGGTTCCAAATTGGGAAAGGAGTAGGTCAAGATTGTATATTGTCACCCTGCTTATTTAACTTATATGCAGAGTACATCATGTGAAATGCCGGGCTGGATGAAGCACAAGCTGGAATCAAGATTGCTGGGAGAAATATCAGTAACCTCAGATATACAGATGACACCACCAACCTCATGACAGAAAGCGAAGAACTAAAGAGCCTCTTGATGAAAGTGAAAGAGGAGAGTGAAAAAGTTGGCTTAAAACTCAACATTCAGAAAACTAAGATCACGGCATACAGTTCCATCACTTCATGGCAAATAGATGGGGAAACAGTGGAAACAGTGTCAGACTTTATTTTTGGGGGCTCCAAAATCACTGCAGATAGTGACTGCAGCCATGAAATTAAAAGACGCTTGCTCTTTGGAAGAAAAGCTATGACCAACCTACACAGCATATTAAACAGCAGAGACATTGCTTTGGTGACAAAGATCTGTCTCGTCAAAGCTATGATGTTTCCAGTAGTCATGTACGGATGTGAGAGCTGGACACTAAAAAGGCTGAGTGCCGAAGAATTGATGCCTTTGAACTGTGGTGTTGGAAAAGACTCTTGAGAGCCCCTTGGACAGCAAGGATAGCAAAACAGTCAATAGTAAAGGAAATCAGTCCTGAATTATTCATTGGAAGGACTGATGCTGAAGCATACTTTGTCCACCTGATGAGAAGAGCCAACTCATTGGAAAAGACCCTGATGCTGAGAAAGATTGAAGGCAGGACGAGAAGAGGATGACAGAGGATGAGATGGTTGGATGGCATCACCGACTCAATGGACATGAGTTTGTGTGGACTCTGGGAGACGGTGAAGGACAGGGAAGCCTGGTGTGCTGCAGTCCATGGGGTTGCAAAGAGTCGGACATGACTGAGCTACTGAACAACAGCAACAGGGCAGAAGTAAACTATGCAGAGAATAGAAAATAATAGGAAAATTCAAGAAAGCAAAAGTTGGTCCTTTGAAAAGATCAGCATAGTTGCATAACTTTTAACTGGTCTGACCAAGAAAAAAGAGAGAGAAGACTCAAATTACTAAAATCAGAAATGAAAGGGGCATTACTGATCTTCAGTTCAGTTCTATTCGGTTCAGCTGCTCAATCAGGTCCAGCTCTTTGCAACCCATGGACTATAGCACGCCAGGGTTTCCTGTTCATCACCAACTCCCAGAGCTTGCTCAAACTCATGTTCATCGAGTTGATGATGCCATCCAACTATCCAACTATTGATCTTACAAAAATAAAAAAGGTTTCAAGAGAATACTAAAATAATTTTTATAAAAACAAATTAGATAATCTAGATAAAATAGAAAATTTCTAGAAAGATACAAACTACTGAAACTTAATCAAGAAGAAATTTTAAAATCTGAATCAAATGAAAGCAAATAAAGAGATTGAATTAGTAGTCAAGAACTTGCCACCCAGAAAAGCCTAGGACTTAGGTCTCACTGGTCAATACAATACAATCAAATGTTTAAAGGGAATTAATATCAATCCTTTTCAAAACCTTCCAAAAATTAGAACAACATATGAAACGAATTTTACACCATGACCAAGTGGAATTTAGTTCAGGAATGCAAGACTTGTTCAGCTTATAAAAATTAATTAATATAACACATCTTATTAGAATGTGGGCTTCCCTGGTGACTCAATGGTAAAGAATGCCTACCAGTACAGGAGATGGGGTTCAATCACCAGATTGGGAAGATCCCCAGAGAAGGAAATGACACCCCACTCCAGTATTCTTGCCTGGGAAATCCCGTAGACAAACAAACTTGGTGGGCTACGGTCTATGGGGTCGCTAAGTCAGACGCGACTTAGCGAATGAGCACCAGCATGGTTATTAGAATAAAGAACAAAACCCACAAGATCATCTCAGTAGATGCAGAGAAAGCATTGGACAAAATCCAACAGCTTTCTATGATAAACTCAACAAGCTAAGAGTAGAACTTTCCCAACATGATAAAAGATATCTGTTAAATAGCTAATATTATGTTTAATGGTGAAAGACTGACGGAATGCTTTCCCACTAAGATCAGGAACAAGAAAAAGACATCTACTCTTACCACTACTATTCAACATTGGCATTTCTAGCAGTGAAATTAGGCTCAAAAGAGAAATAAAGGATATCCAGATTGAAAGGAAAAAAAAAAACTATGTCTACAAAAGACATGATCATGTATATAGAAAATTCTAAGGAATTCACAGACAAATATAAAACTGTTAGAGCTAATAAGTGAGTTCAGTAAGGCTGCAGGATACAAAATCTATTTATAAAAATCAGTTATATTGCTACACACCAGCAATGAATGATACAAAAAAAGTTAAGAAAATTCTACCTTTAGTTGCATCAAAGAGACATGTAAAAATTAACTCAAAATAGATCAAAGACTTGAACATAAAATCTACAACTATAAAACTCTTACAAGAAAATGTATGTGTAAATCTTTTTGACCTTGGTTTAAGCAATAGTTTCTTAGATATGACACCAAAAGCATAAGCACTAAAAGGGAAAAAAGGCAGAACTTGGACTTCATTAAAATTTTTGTGCTTAAAAAGACCCTATCAAGAAACTAAAAGACATTAATTCAATAGAAAAGTAAGTCATCATCCAGGTTCAGCTTTAATTTCAACAAAAACACAGTAGTAGTTATAATTAAATTTGGGAGACAAGTTCAGTTTATCTTTTTACAGATATGTGAACAAAACCACTCATTCCAAATTATTTCATAATCTTGTCCCAGCTAACATAAAAAGATAATGTTCTATTCAAGAACTCCCAAAACTTCACTAAAAATCCAGTCTGGATTATAGAACATTAACTGGGCAGGTCTTCTATACCCAAATTTGTAAGAATATAACATATAACATAAATTAAAAAAAAGAAAATGAAAGACAACTCACAAAAATAATTGCAAATCACATACCTAAGAAAGATCTAGTACCTGGAATATATAAACAACTTTCACTTGTAAATATTTTTTAATCCATTTCTTAAATGAATAAAGGATTAGAATGGGCACTTCTCTGAAAAAAATATGTAAATATTCAGTAAGTATATGAAAAGAAGGTTGACATCATTGAAGTGAAAGTGAAGTCGCTCAGTCGCGTCCGACTCTTTGTGACCCCATGGACTGTAGCCTATCAGGCTCCTCCACCCATGGGATTTTCCAGGCAAGAGTGCTGGAGTGGATTGCCATTTAATACAAATCAAAACCACATTGAGACACCACTTCACACCCATTAGGATGACTATAATGAAGATGATTAAACAAGTGTTGATGAAAATGTAGAGAAACTGAAGCCTTCATATGTGGCTGGAGAATGTAAAGTGGGGAGCTGTTGTGGAAAACAGTATAGCAGTTTCTCAAAAGTTAAAAGTAGCATATGGCTCAGCAGTCCCCTTCCAAGAGACTTGAACATACATGTCCCCCCAAAACCTTGTACACAGATGTTCCTAGCCACATTGTTTATAAAAGCCAAAATACAGAAACAGTCCACATGTCCATCAACATGAATGAGGAATGGACAAACAACATGTAGCTTATCTACATGATAGGATCTGATTGGGTCATAGAAAGGAATGGAATACCAATACATGCTGCAACATGGATGAACCGCGAAGAAAGAGATTATGCCAAATGAAAGAAGCCAGCCAGAAGGCTGCATATTGTGCAGCTCTATTTATATAAAATGTCCAGAACAGGCAAATCCACAGAGATAGAAAGTATACTAGTGATTGCCAGAAAAGGGGTGGGGTAGGAGGGAATAGACAGTGACTGCTAATAGGTACAGAGTTTCTTTTTGAGGTGAGGGAAATTGTTCTGAAATTAGATGGCGGTAATAGTTGCACGACTCTATGAATACAATGAATTTTGCACTTTAAAAGGGTAAATTTCATGCTGTGTGAATGATAGCTCAGTTTTAAAATATGCTAAGGAAGTTCCCTGGCAGTCCAGTGGTTAAGACTCTACTCTCCAATGCAGGGGATGCAAGTTCAATCCCTGGTCAGCGAACTAAGATCCCATGTGCACAGAGTGTGGTCAAAAAGTTAAAATAAATAAATAAATATGCTAAGAAGTATGAGCAAATAAAGTATATCCCAGGAATGCAAGTTTGGCTTAACACTGAAAAAACCAATTAATGTAAATATTATAAAATGAAATAATGGGGACAAATCATGGAATTATATCAATAGATAAGAAAATGCAAAATTCAAGAAACAGAAATTCAAGATGAAGGCTCTCAACAGACTAGAAATAGAAGAGAATTTCCTCAACCTGATAAAAGAAAATCTATAAAATATAAAACCTATAGCTTACTTTCTACTTGATGATAATAGATTGAATGTTTATCTCTTCAGATTAGAAACAAGGCAAGAACGTCAACTCTCAATACTTTTATTTTACACAAAGACACATGAAATAAGGCAAAACAAAAAAAAATAAGCAAATGGGTTGGAAAGGAAAATGTAAAACTGTATCACAAAAATGATAATCATCTAAGAGAAGCCTAAGAAATCTACATAAAATCTACTTGAATGAATAAGTGACTATAGCAAGGTTTCAAGTATCCTCATCTATGTAGTCACCCAAGAAAAATGAAAGTATACACCCACCACTCATATGTATATTAATATGCAGAGACATTTTACTCATAATAGTCGGAACTTGAAGATAGCTCAAATGTCCAACAGCAGGTGAATAAATAACAAACTGTCGTGGAGGAGATATCTTTGTTCAGGGGCCAGTGGCTATTGAACCTTTGCCCTATGGATGCAGGAGAGAGTGGAGAGGAAGACAATGGGGCAAAAAGGAAGTGATCCTGACCTGGCCTGGAGATGTCTAGTCCAGGATCAAAGAACACTTGGTTGGGAGGTAGAGAGGAGAGTTGCTTAGCAAGAGAAGAGTGAAGATCACAGAAAGCATGTGAGATTTGAGTAGAAACCTCAGAAAAGAAAGGTGAGCCTGGCACAATAGCTTTGAGGAGGGTGACTTTGGGGAGAAACTGTGTCAAGAAGACTTCAGAAAGCTGATACGTGATGTGCTTTCCTCTTAATACTTCTTTTGGATGAGAGTGTTCCAAAATAAGACCAAATCTACTGAGGGCTCTATAAAATGAGTATAACAACAGTAATAGCACAAAATGCTTGCTAGGCACAACCACTGTGCTAAGTTATTTAAATATGTTCACCATTACGTGAAAGTCATTCAGTCATGTCCAACTCTTTATAGTCCATGGAATTCTCTGGGCCAGAATACTGGAGTGGGTAGCTGTTTCCTTCTCCAGGGAATCTTCCCAACCCAGGAATCAAGCCCTGGTCTCCTTCATTGAGGCAGATTCTTTACTATTTAAGCCACCAGGGAAGCCCATTAAGAGGTGAGTACTGTAATTCCCATTATGTAGATGAGGAAACTGAGGCACAGAGTTTTAAGTGCTCTGCCCAAGATCACTAAGCAACAGAGTTACTAAGTCACTCTTCTGGTTACTAAGCAACAGAGTCAGAGCATTTGATTGTATATTTAAATTCAAAGCTAAGTAGCATTTCCCTTTTCTCATCTTCTTCCAAGGAACTCTCTCCACATCCTTTCAGGATTCGGTGGATGGAGGGAGCAGTGCTGAAAAGTGATTTGATAGGTCTCTTGTTCTCCAAGCACCTTATGTCCAAGTGAACTCATATATCCAGACAGAAAGATTCAGCCAGGCCAGAGAACAAGGGATCCACCCATCATTGAAATTACTTCCCACTGTCTGTCAGTACCACCTCCAGGGAGCCATGAACTAATAGTGTATAAGCTCCATAACTATCTGATTTTAGTGCAAACATGTTGCTTTAAAAATACAGCATTATTGGGACTTCCCTAGTGGTTAAGAGTCTGCCTTGCAGTGCACTGGGTGCAGCTTTGATCGCTGCTCTGGGAACTATGGTCTTCCCTGGTGGCTCAGACAGTAAAGCATCTGCCTGCAATGCAGGAGACCTGTGTTCAATCCCTGGGTTGGGAAGATTCCCCTGCAAAAGGAAATGGCAAGCCACTCCAGTACTCTTGTCTGGAAAATCCCATGGACGGGGGAGCCTAGCAGGTACAGTCCATGGGGTCACAAAGAGTCGGACACAACTGAGCGACTTCATTTTCTTTCTTTCTTTCAGGGAACTAAAATCCCACATGCCACAGGGCAACTAAGCTTGTGCACTCTGGAGTCCACGTGCCACAACTGGAGAGTCCATGGGTCACACTGAAAGATATTGCAGCCAAAGAAATACTTTAAAAAAAAAAAAAAAGCAGTACCATTTTTGTTATCTTATCCTGATATAGCTGTATTTTTAAATCTAGTCCCCAACTAAAAAATGGAGTGGCCTCTCTCTTGATCTTGAGAGGCCATGCTCCTTTTCACTAGTCTGCAAGGGGCAGGAAAGAGGGGAGCCTGCCTGGAGCAGCTCTGATGCTCAGCTCCCCAAGGCTCTGAAGTCAGTATGGCTACACCCACTGGCTGAAGGAGACCCAAAACCTGGAGGCTGAGAAGCTGCATGGAACAGAGCACATCTGTCTGGAGAGTTCCTGAACTTTGAAGGGTTTGTAAGGAGGTCTTCAGGTCCAGATGGATGGGGGAATCATTGCCCCATTAAGGTGCATGGTCTTTAATTCAGTGGTTCTTATCTGGAGCAGTTTTGATCCTCCTCCCAGGGGATATCTGGCAAGGTCTGGAAACTTAAAAAATATTTTATTTTATTGAGGGAATTCCCTGGCACTCTAGAGATTAGGATTCTGAACTCTCATGCCCAGGTTTAATCCCTGTTGGGGAACTAAAAATCCCATAAGTTAATTAGCAAGGCCAAAAAACATTGTTTTAAATTTTTATTTTATTGAAGTATAGTTGATCTACAATGTGTTAATTTCTGCTGTGTAGCAAAATGATTCAGTTATACATTTATATACATCAGTTCAGTTCAGTTCAGTCGCTCAGTCGTGTCCGACTCTTTGCGACCCTATGAATTGCAGCAGGCCAAGCCTCCCTGTCCATCACCAATTCCTGTAGTTCACTCAGACTCGCATACGTCGAGTGGATGATGCCATCCAGACATCTCATCCTCGGTCATCCCATTCTTCTCCTGTCCCCACCCCCTCCCAACATCAGTCTTTTCCAATGAGTCAACTCTTTTCATGAGGTGGTCAAAGTACTGGAGTTTCCGCTTTAGCATCATTCCTTCCAAAGAAATCCCAGGGTTGATTTCCTTCAGAATGGACTGGGTGGATCTCCTTGCAGTTCAGGAGACTCTCAAGACTCTTCTCCAGCACATACCTCAAAAGCATCAATTCTTCAGTGCTCAGCTTTCTTCACAGTCCAACTCTCACATCCATAAATACTACTGGAAAAACCATAGCCTTGACTAGATGGACCTTAGTCAGCAAAGTAATGTCTTTGTTTTTGCATATGCTATCTAGGTTGGTCATAACTTTTCTTCCAAGGAGTAACATCTTCCAATTTCATGGCTGCAATCACTATCTGCAGTGATTTTGGAGCCCAGAAAAATAAAGTCTGACACTGTTTCCACTGTTTCATCTGTTTCCCATAGAGTGATGGGACCGGAAGCCATGATCTTCGTTTTCTGAAAGTTGAGCTTTAAGCCAACTTTTTCACTCTTCTCTTTTACTTTTATCAAGAGGCTTTTAGTTCCTCTTCACTTTCTGCCATAAGGGTGGTGTCATCTGCATATCTGAGGTTATTGATATTTCTCCTGACAATCTTGATTCCAGCTTGTGTTTCTCCCAGTCCAACATTTCTCATGATGTACTCTGCATAGAAGTTAAAGAAGCGGCGGCCCCGTGCGGCACGGGCATGCCCAGTGCGGGCGCAGCGGCCCCCCTGGCAGCGCCCGGGCGGGAGCTTGCGACCCGGTGCGGAGGGGCTCGGAGGAGACGAGCGGGCCTTCGGTGGGCGAGGGACCCGGCTGGAGCCGGGGCCGGAGTCGCGGTGGCGAAGCTGCGGGGTCCTTCATGATGAGAAATCTGGGGACACTTCTCTCTCCTTTGTGTAGTTGAGCGGTAAAGAGATGGATGACAGTGTCAAAACCTTTCTGCAGGATCTTGCCAGGGGAATCAAAGACTCCATCTGGGGAATTTGTACCATCTCAAAGCTAGATGCTCGAATTCAACAAAAGAGAGAGGAGCAGCGTCGAAGAAGGGCAAGCAGTGTCCTAGCTCAGAGGAGAGCCCAGAGCATAGAGAGGAAGCAGGAGAGTGAACCACGTATTGTTAGCAGAATTTTTCAGTGCTGCGCTTGGAACGGTGGAGTTTTCTGGTTCAGTCTCCTCTTATTTTATCGAGTGTTTATTCCCGTCCTTCAATCAGTGACGGCCCAGATTATTGGTGACCCGTCGCTACATGGGGATGTCTGGTCGTGGCTGGAGTTCTTCCTCACATCAATTTTCAGTGCTCTCTGGGTGCTCCCCCTCTTTGTGCTCAGCAAAGTCGTCAACGCGATTTGGTTTCAGGATATAGCTGACCTGGCATTCGAGGTATCTGGGAGGAGCCTCACCCATTTCCTAGTGTCCGCAAAATAATTGCTGACATGCTCTTCAACCTCTTGCTTCAGGCTCTCTTCCTTCTCCAGGGAATGTTTGTGAGTCTCTTTCCCATCCATCTTGTTGGTCAGCTGGTCAGTCTCCTGCATATGTCTCTCCTCTACTCACTATACTGCTTAGAATATCGTTGGTTCAATAAAGGAATTGAAATGCACCAGCGGTTGTCAAATATAGAAAGGAATTGGCCTTACTGCTTTGGATTTGGTTTGCCCCTGGCTTTCCTCACAGCAATGCAGTCCTCCTACATTGTCAGTGGCTGCCTCTTCTCTATCCTCTTTCCTTTATTCATTATCAGCGCCAGTGAAGTAAAGACCCCTGGCAAAGCATACCTTTTCCAGTTGCGCCTCTTCTCCTTGGTGGTTTTCTTAAGCAACAGACTCTTCCACAAGACGGTCTACCTGCAGTCGGCCCTGAGCAGCTCCACTTTTGCAGAAAAATTACACTCACCGCACCCGTCTCCTGCCAAACTGAAGGCTGCTGCAGGCCGCTGGAGTCGGCCACCTGCCATCCGGAGGGCCCGGGTGGGATTGGAAGGATGCTGCAGCAGCTCCTCTCCTGGTTCACCTCCACCCCCTCCCAGGAAGGCAGGGCCCACTCCTGCCAAGGGCCCTGCCCATATTCCTTTCTCTCTGAGGAATTCAGATGTTTGTCTCTGGTGCACGTAAGGCAGAATCTTCCTGCGACCAGTATGGATTTTAAACACTGGTGAATCTGAAAGGACCACAGGTTTTTCTGCAGCTCTTTTCTAGCATTTGCCAGCCCCGTGCCTGGACTGATTTGAATACTCTTTCTCCCTGTGCCATTTCCCTTACATTTTCCCTTTCTGCCTCCCACCTCCCTTGGATGAATGGATTTTTGTAATTTTAGCTGTTGTGTTTTCTGGACCTGTTTTTTTGTTTTTCTGTGAAGCACATATATTGGGTGTGGGAGGGACAAGAGGCTCCGCTGCTCCTGGTCACTCCCTTTATAGCCATCACTGTCTTGTTTCTTGTAACTCAGGTTAGATTTTGGTCTCTTGCTCCACTGCAAACAACAACAACAACAACAACAACACAAGCCTGAAGACATGGGACAGAAGAAAGACCTCACAGCCAGATCTCCACTGGGTTTGAGGAATGACTTTCTTTCTTCCCCTTGCAGGGGAAAAGCTTTTTTCACTGGTACATTTAAAGCTCCCCAAAGATAGGGAGGTACCAATTTCGGACAAGTGCCACTGCAACACAGAATGCTCAGAGAACCTGAACTTTTAAACTCTGGAGGTTGACCTTGACTGTTGGCCACTGCTGGGTCTGTCTGGTGTTTCAAAGGACTATTGGGTGCTGCAAATAGGAACTGAAGGGGTAAACTTATTAAACCCATTAAACCTGTAAAAAAAAAAAAGTTAAAGAAGCAGGGTGACAATATAGAGCCTTGACGTACTCCTTTTCCTATTTGGAAACAGTCAGTTGTTTCATGTCCAGTTCTAACTGTTGCTTCCTTGCTTGCATACAGATTTCTCAAGAGGCAGGTCAGGTGGTCTGGTATTCCCATCTCTTTCAGAATTTTCCACAGTTTATTGTGATCCACACAGTCAAAGGCTTTGGCATAGTCAATCAAGTAGAAATAGATGTTTTTCTGGAACTCTCTTGCTTTTTTCCATGATCCAGCGCATGTTGGCAATTTGATCTCTGCCTTTTCTAAAACCAGCTTGAACATCAGGAAGTTCATGGGTCACGTATGGCTGAAGCCTGGCTTGGAGAATTTTGAGCATTACTTTACTAGCATGTGAGATGAGTGCAATTGTGCGGTAGTTTGAGCATTCTTTGGCATTGCCTTTCTTTGGGATTGGAATGAAAACTGACCTTTTCCAGTCTTGTGGCCACTGCTGAGTTTTCCAAATTTGCTGGCATATTGAATGCAGCACTTTCACAGCATCATCTTTCAGGATTTGAAACAACTCCACTGGAATTCCATCACCTCCACTAGCTTTGTTCATAGTGATGCTTTCTAAGGCCCACTTGACTTCACATTCCAAGATGTCTGGCTCTAGATGAGTGACCACATCATCATGATTATCCGAGTTGTGAAAATCTTTTTGTACAGTTCTTCTGTGTATTCTTGCCACTTCTTCTTAATATCTTCTGCTTCTGTTAGGTCCATACCATGTCTGTCCTTTATCGAGCCCATCTTTGCATGAAATGTTCCCTTGGTATCTCTAATTTTCTTGAAGAGATCTCTAGTCTTTCCCATTATGTTGTTTTCCTCTATTTCTTTGCATTGATTGCTGAAGAAGGCTTTCTTATCTTTTCTCTCTATTCTTTGGAACTCTGCATTCAGATGCTTATATCTTTCCTTTTCTCCTTTGCTTTTCGCTTCTCTTCTTTTCACAGCTATTTGCAAGGCCTCCCCAGACAGCCATTTTGCTTTTTGCATTTCTTTTCCATGGGGATGGTCTTGATCCCTGTCTCTCTACAATGTCACGAACCTCATTCCATAGTTCATCAGGCACTCTATCAGATCTAGTCCCTTAAATCTATTTCTCACTTCCACTGCATAATCATAAGGGATTTGATTTAGGTCATACCTGAATGGTCTAGCAGTTTCCCCTACTTTCTTCAATTTCAGTCTGAATTTGGTAATAAGGAGTTCATGATCTGAGCCACAGTCAGCTCCTGGTCTTATTTTTGTTGACTGTATAGAACTTCTCTCTTTTTGCTGCAGAGAATATAATCAGTCTTATTTTGCTGTTGACCATCTGGTGATGTCCATGTGTAGAGTCTTCTCTGGTGTAGTTGGAAGAGGGTGTTTGCTATGACCAGTGCATTATCTTGGCAAAACTCTATTAGTCTTTGCCCTGCTTCATTCCACATTCCAAGGCCAAATTTGCCTGTTACTCCAGGTGTTTCTTGACTTCCTACTTTAGCATTCTAGTCCCCTATAATGAAAAGGACATCTTTTTGGGGGTTAGTTCTAAAAGGTCTTGTAGGTCTTCATAAAACCGTTCAACTTCAGCTTCTTCAATGTTACTGGTTGGGGCATAGACTTGAATTACTATGATATTGAACGGTTTGCCTTGGAAACGAACTGAGATCATTCTGTCATTTTTGAGATTGCATCCAAGTACTGCATTTCAGACTCTTCTGTTGACCATGATGGCTACTCCATTTCTTCTGAGGGATTCCTGCCCTCAGTAATAGATATAATGGTCATCTGAGTTAAATTCACCCATTCCAGTCCATTTTAGTTCGCTGATTCCTAGAATGTTGACGTTCACTCTTGCCATCTCTTGTTTGATCACTTCCAATTTGCCTTGATTCATGGACCTGACATTCCAGGTTCCTATGCAATATTGCTCTTTACAGCATCAGATCTTGCTTCTATCACCAGTCACATCCACAGCTGGGTGTTGTTTTTGCTTTGGCTCCATCCCTTCATTCTGGAGTTATTTCTCCACTGACCTGCAGTAGCATATTGGGCACCTAATGACCTGGGGAGTTCCTCTTTTGGTATCCTATCATTTTGCCTTTTCATACTGTTCATGGGGTTCTCAAGGCAAGAATACTGAAGTGATTTGCCATTCCCTTCTCCACATTCTATCAGACCTCTCCACCATGACCCGCCCATCTTGGGTGCCCTGCGCGGGACATGGCTTAGTTTCATTGAGTTAGATAAGGCTGTGGTCCTAGTGTGATTAGACTGACTAGATTTCTGTGAGTATGGTTTCAGTGTGTCTGCCCTCTGATGCCCTCTTGCAACACCTACCATCTTACTTGGGTTTCTCTTCCCTTGGGCGTGGGGTATCTCTTCATGGCTGCTCCAGCAAAGCACAGCTGCTGCTCCTTATCTTGGATGAGGGGTATCTCCTTCTGCTGCCCCTCCTGAACTTCAATGTGGGATAGCTCCTCTAGGCCCTCCTGCACCCAGACAGCCACCACTCCTCGGGTGTGGGGCGGCTCCTCCTGGCCACCACCCCTGACCTCAGATGCAGGGTAGCTCCTCTCAGCTGTTCTGCGCCATCACAGCCTGGCACTCTAGGCTGCTACCCCAACCTCGGACGTGGGGTAGCTCTCGGCCGCACTTAGTGCCCCGGCCGCCGCCGCCACCACTTTTTCATATTCTTTTCTGTTGTGGTTTTCACAAAAATTGAATATAGTTCCCTGTGCTATTCAGTAGGATCTTGTTATATATCCATTCTGTATATGCTGTTAATAAAGCTAGTGGATGCAATGGAATTCCAGTAGAGCTATTCAAAACCCTAAAGGATGATGCTATCAAAGTGTTGCACTCAATAGGACTCAATAGGTCAGCAAATCTGGAAGACCCCAGCAGTGGCCACAGGACTAGAAAAGGTCAATCCTCATCCCAGTTCCCAAGAATGGTAGTACTATAGAATGTTCTAACCATTAGGCAATTGCACTCATCTCCCATGCTAGTAAGAGCATGCTTAAAATCTTGTATGATAGGTTTCAGCATTATACAAACCAAGAACTTCCAGAAATCCAAGCTGGGTTTAGAAAGGGCAGAGGAACCAGAGATCAAATTGCCAGCATTTGTTGGGTTATAGAGAAGGCAAGGGAATTCCAGAAAAACATCTATCTCTGTTTCATCGACTACGCTAAAACCTTTGACTGTGTGGATCATAACAAACTGTGGAAAGCTCTTAAAGAGATAGGAATACCAGACCATCTTACCTGTTCCCTGAGAAACCTGTAGGTGGGCCAATAAACAACAGTTAGAATAAGAACAGTTAGAACAGTATGGAACAACTGATTGGTTCAGGACTGAGAAAGGAGTATGACAGAGCTGTATGCTGTCACCCTGTTTATTTAACCTATACGCTGAGCACATCATGAGAAATGCAGGACTGGATGAATTAGAAGCTGGAATCAAGATAGGCAGGAGACACATCAACAATCTCAGATATGTGGTTGTGAAGTGAAGAGAAAGTTGCTCAGTTGTGCCTGTACTCTTTTCGATCCCATGAACTGTATATAGTCCATGTGAGAGGAAAGGTGGATAAAAATAAAGGTTAAAGTTTCACTAGAGCCTTAGGAAAACAGGCCCTCCTGTTAATCTTAAGACAAACCTCTATCTCAAGAATGTGTAGGGGGCTCATATCTCAGGCATGAGGCCTCCGGGAGGCTTTCTGGGGGATGTTTTACCTCAAAAACCATTCCAGGAAATTATTTTCCAGGAAAACAAGTTAACAGTAAAAATGCAGCTCGACCAGCCGTGTTGACCTGATAACAAATGAACCTATCCCTGAAAATGTCAAGACCTGTACACCAATCAGGTCGCTTCACCCTAGCTGTACCTGTTTGTGGCTTTTGTGCTTAAAAACTGCTTTGTAATGAATGTTCGGGGTTCGTTCTTCCCTGGTGGTGATTGAACCCCCGGTGCGGCTGCCGCCTAATAAATCCTCTTGCTGATTGCATCGGAGTCTGAGTCTTGGGGAGATTCCCCCCTTTTGAGCGACAGATCCCTGGCAGGAGACCGTGAGGTCTAACACATGGAATTCTCCAGGCCAGAATACTGGGAGTGCCCGGTAGCCCATTTCCCTTCTACAGAAAGTCAAGGACACTGGGAATGAGTCGAATTTTAGGGACAATTTTTTAAGGGGGTCTTAGGATGGTGGGACTTGGTGATTGGTGGGGATGATTTACAGGGAATTGTTGAACGGTTGGCTGATACCCAGAGACATTGCGGGGCCGAACCCAGGTCCCACAATTATCGTTAAGGAGCAGGCAGGAGGCTCTGGCATCAAGATAAGGGGAAAGCCATGCGGTGCATTCGCCTTCCAGGTTTACTCTTAACCTAGGGTTTTCAGTGCCCTTTCAGAAAGCACTAAATGCGTTCCATTTTTACAGAAAGACGAATACAATGATTTACAACAAGAGAAATTCATTATCCCAAAAGCCTTGTTTTGCTAACATCAAAACTACTATAATTCCTCAATCTAAAGTTCTTCATACCACTCTAATGGCAGAAAGTGAAGAGGAACTAAAGAGTCTCTTGATGAGGGTGAAGGAGGAGAGTGAAAGAGCCAGCTTAAAACTAAATATATATAAAAAAAACTAAGATCATGGCATCTAGTCCCATTACTTCATGACAAATAAAAGGAGAAAAGGTGGAAGTAGTGACAGATTTCCTCTTCTTGTGCTCTGAAATCACTGCAGATGGTGACTACAGAGAAATCAGAAGATGACTGCTTCTCGACAAGAAGTTGTAACAAACATAGACAGTGTGTTGAAAAGCAAAGACATTACTCTGCCAACAAAGGTCCATATAGTCAAGGCTATGGTCTTCCCAGTAGTCACATACGGTTGTGAGACCTGGACCATAAAAAAGGCAGAGCGCCAAAAAACTGATGCCTTTGAACTGTGCTGGAGAGGACTCCTGAGAGTCCCTTGGATAGCAAAGAGATCAAACAAGTCAATCTTAAGGGAAATCAACCCTGAATACTCATTGGAATGACTGATGCTGAAGCTCCAGTATTTTGGTTACCTGATGTAAACAGCTGACTCATTGGAAAAGTCCCTGATACTGGGAAAGAAAGAGGGCAGAAGGAGAAGAGGGTGTCAAAGGATGAGATGGCTGGATGGAATCACCAATGCAATGGACATGAACTTGGGCAAACTTCAGGAGATGGTGAAGGATAGGGAGGCTTAGCATGCTGCAGTCCATGGGGTCGCAGAGTCAGACATGACTGGACGACTGAACATATAATAGTTTACATCTGCTTAGCAAGATCTGCCAGCAAATTTGGAAAACTCAGCAGTGGCCACAGGACTGGAAAAGGTCAGTTTTCATTCCAATCCCAAAGAAAGGCAATGCCAAAGAATGCTCAAACTACCGCACAATTGCACTCATCTTACATGCTAGTAAAGTAATGCTCAAAATTCTCCAAGCCAGGCTTCAGCAATATGTGAACCATGAACTTCCAGATGTTCAAGCTGGTTTTAGAAAAGGGAGAGGAACCAGAGGTCAAATTGCCAACATCCACTGGATCATCGAAAAGCAAGAAATTCCAAAAAAGACATCTAGTTTTGCTTTATTGACTATGCCAAAGCCTTTGACTGTGTGGGTCACAATAAACTGTGGAAAATTCTGAAAGAGATGGGAATACGAGACCACCTGACCTGCCTCTTGAGAAACCTGTATGCAGGTCAGGAAGCAACAGTTAGAACTGGACATGAAACAACAGACTGGTTCCAAATAGGAAAAGGAGTACGTCAAGGCTGTATATTGTCACCCTGCTTCTTTAACCTATATGCAGAGTACATCATGAGAAATGCTGGGCTGTAAGAAGCACAGCTGGAATCAAGATTGTCAGGAGAAATATCAATAACCTCAGATATGCAGATGATACCACCCTTATGGTGGAAAGTGAAGAACTAAAGAGCCTCTTGATGAGAGTGAAAGACGAGAGTGACAAAGTTGGCTTAAAGCTCAACAATCAGAAAATGAAGATCATGGCATCCACTCCCATCACTTCACGGGAAATAGATGGGGAAACAGTGGAAACAATGGCTGGCTTTATTTTTGGGGGCTCCAAAATCACTGCAGATAGTGATTGCAGCCATGAAATTGAAAGACAGTTGCTCCTTGGAAGGAAAGTTACGACCAATCTAGACAGCATGTTAAAAAGCAGAGACACTACTTTGCCAACAAAGGTCTGTCTAGTCAAGGCTGTGGTGTTTCCAGGAGTCATGTATGCATGTGAGAGTTAGACTATAAAGAAAGCTGAGTGCAGAAGGATTGATGCTTTTGAACTGTGATGTTGGAGAAGACTTGAAAGTCCCTTGGACTGCAAGGAGATCAAACCAGTCCATCCTAAAGGAGATCAGTTCTGGGTGTTCATTGGAGGGACTGATGTTGAAGCTGAAAATCAAATATTTTGGCCACCTGATGGGGAGAGCTGACTCACTTGAAAAGACCCTGATGCTGGGAAAGATTGAGGGTAGGAGGAGAAGGGGACGACTGAGGATGAGATGGGCTGGATGGCATCACCAATTCAATGGACATGGGTTTGGGCAGAGTCCGGGAGTAGGTGATGGGCAAGGAGGCCTGGTGTGCTGTGGTTCATGGAGTCGCACAGAGTCAGACATGACTGAACGACTGAACTGAACTGAACTTAAGTGAAGCAAGATCTGGAAACATTTTTGGTTTTCGTAACCAGGGAATTTTACTGGCATCTAATGCACAGGGATCAGAGATGCAGCTAAACAGCCTACAATAGCCCCCTACAGAAAAGATTAATCTGTCCAAATGTCAACATGTGAGAGTTAAGAAATCCGATTTAACTTGGGGCCGACACATTCAGGGTGGCCGCTGCCTCCTAAGAGGCTTCCTACAAAGCCTATCTCTAAAGCTTAAAGCCCAGATAAGAAGAGGGTTGGACTACAGGCCCTGCCCATGCCTTCAGGGGGAATTTCCCTACCATCACCTGGCCACCCACTCTGGCCCCTTTGTTGGAGTGCTCTGCCTTCAGGTAAATATTTTCCCTGCTTGTTTGGGAAACTTTGAGAAAAATCCCCTTTAGCCATCTTGCGAGCATTGAAGATGCACCGTACTGTGCTTTGTGCTTTACCATCAAAAAAAAATTTTTTTTAATAAGGCAGCCAGGGGATTTTTATTATTTTTACTCAAATAGCTAAGAAGCCGTCAGCTCTTAAGATTTCAAAGGTGGTACATCCAGCAAGGTGCTCAGAGAGAGCTCGGAAAAAGAGTGGGTTTTTGGTGTCAGTGTGTTCATGGTCTAGATGGGAGGGGTGATAACCCAGGAATTCTGACCTGGGCGGGAGTGGCCTGCAAGGGTGGGCAGCAGCTGACGAGAAGGCCTGCCGCCTAACCGCCACCAGTGAGGAGGCCTTGGGGACCTGGAGGACATTTGCCTGCACTCACAGAAGGGTCTCCTCTCCTCTTCTTGGGTTTCATCTTTACAAACTAGACAGGGGGCTATCAGGAACGTGAGGCAGAGAGCTCTAGGAACGTGAAACTCCTCTCAGAGGAAAAGGCACAGGGGGCCTGAAAGTGTAGCCAGTGGCCGCAGGTGCTCACTGATGCCTCTTGAGCGCCTGCTTTCTCCTAACCATCCCTGACTCTCATCCCCTCCAGGGCCAATGACGCCCGCCCCCTCAACCCTTCTGCCTAACCTGCTTCGGTGGACCGGACCCTGGGGCTCACACAGATAGGCCCTGTGTCAGCTCAAATCAGGTGAGGAAAGTGGATTTGGAGTCAGTTAACCCCAGGGCATGGAGGCCTTTGTGTCCAGGGCAGGTGAGAGAGGATGAATAGAGATGAAAGAACTGGGCGGAGAAGCTTAACTGAACTCTGAGACCACAATGGAACCCCTCCTGGAGAAATGGGCTCCACAATTTCCCCTCCATCCAATGGCTTCATGTTAGAACCACCTGGGGAGCTTTTTAAAAATTACCCAAGCTGGGACCAGTTATATCAGAATAACAGAGGGGGGGTCCCAAGCAAGTATTTCCTTCCTTTTTTTCGACTTTGGGAGATTTTGTACCTCCTCCCAGGTAGGGAAGCTTGATTTCTGAAATGACTATCCTGAAGGAAAAGTACCTAGTTCTTTGTTCAGCCCCCCGACTCCCACCCCTAACCCCTGGGGGCACTCCACCAACTCTTAGGAAGTTTCTGCTTTGCTAGGTTTCACAGTTTCAACCCATTTTCTCAACAATTTGGTCAGAGCATCTCAGCTTTCATAAAACAGGGGTCTTATGAACTGATTCAGTAGGAGTTGGACTGAAATCTATATTTGTGCTGGCACTGGAAACAGCAAAGGAATAGGAGTAGACTGGTGTGAATATAGCAAGCTTATGGCACTTAAAAATACCGATTTTCAATTACCGTAAGAAGCCCATTTGCTTACAACATACCCTGCTAATTTTAAACAAGGCTCATCCGATAGGCACATGCATTATGATTCTAGTTATTTACACACTGAAATAAATACATATTGGCAAATGGCTGCTGCCCTAAATTCTCAGAGTTACCTCTCTTCCCGTTTCTCCCATCCCCTCCCTCAGCACCACCCCCTTCTCCCACTTCTGTGATCCCACTACTCAAAAGTTATTTGCTTTCAAAAATTATACTACTTTATATTATCCAGTACTCTTGCCTGGAAAATCCCATGGAGGGAGGGGGCCCGGTGGGCTACAGCCCATGGGTTCGCTAGGAGTCGGACACGACTGATCGACTTCACTTTGACTTTTCACTTTCATGCACTGGAGAAGGCAATGGCAACCCACTCCAGTGTTCTTGCCTGGAGAATCCCAGGGACGGGGGAGCCTGGTGGGCTGCCGTCTATGGGGTGGCACAGAGTCGGACGCGACTGAAGCGACTTAGCAGCAGCAGCAGCATAGCATGCCTCTCTCTCTGAAGTAACTGGAGAAGTGGCCAATCAGCCTATCAACATAGGTTTAAAAAAGTAACAGTGTCTCTCATACTGCATTATAAATATAACTGTAATACAGTATACCTTAAAAATTTTGTAACAATTCACTCACTCATTAGAGTATAAGCTGCTGCTATAAGCTAGGCTACCATAAAACAGTCATATTGCTTGCTTGTTTGTTATCTGTGCATGAATCATTATACCTGTAATAATTATGAATTTCTTTTTCACATGGTCTTTGCATTTTTGATGTCTAGTATTAGTTACATGTATAACATCTTTGTATCACATAAAACAGCATTGAGGTAGGTACTGACAGATGATTCATCTTATAAACAGATGATGTAAACTTACAGTATTGCTAAATGAAATATAGTCCTATAAATGAATTTTCTCTTCCTTATGATTTTCTTAATAACATTTGCTTTCTTCTAGCTTACTTTATTATAAGAATACAGTATATAACACATATTACATACAAAATATGTGTTCATCATCTGTCTAGATTATCAGTAAGTTTTCCAGTCAACAGTAGGCTATTAAGTCAAAGATCTGGGAGAGTTGAAAGTTATATGTGGATTTTTGACTATGCAGGGGTCAGCACCCCTAACCCCTGAGTTGTTCAAAGGTCAACTCTACTTAGCTTCTGTGTCTGTTGTGAGGATTAAATGAGTCATTTTATGTGCCCCGACACATAGGAAGTAAGACACAGCAAGGGTATGGACTGTTTACCGCTCAAGAGCCCTGACGGTAAGTCAAATGGGGGTTCACTAGTCCATGCCTTTTGGCCTGGGGTTGCCTACCAAGAGGTGGCACTGTTTTCTAATTTGTACCAGGACCATAAAGGAACCAGCAAATGTTCCGACTGACAGATGTTAGTTGTCAGCATAAGGGATTTACGTGCCTTGCAAATGCTTTGTTGCTGTTCAGTCACTAAGTCCTGTCCAACTCTTTTGTGACCCCATGGACTATAGCCTGCCAGGCCTCTCTGTCCATAGGATTTCTCAGGCAAAATACTGGAGTGGGTTGCCATTTCCTTCTTCAGTGGGTCATCCCATCCCAGGGATTGAACCCGCATCTCCTGCATTGCAGGCAGATTCTTTACCACTGAGCCAGCAAGAAAGCTACCTTCTAGCATTATCCTTAGGCTCTGGGCTGATGCTGACTGAGCTGCTTTACATCAGTCACTTGGTGGCTCTGCAGTGTTCTCCAGAATAACCTCAGTGGGAATGCCAATATTCCAAGTCTTGCTGTGACCATTCAGATACGGTGTAATAAAAACTAGAAATTAAATGTAAAAATATTGCCAATGTAAGAAGTTAAAAATAATGCATGACAGCACTATGTATTACTTAGGTATACATACAGATATGGTTCAAATAAAGAGAAACATGTAAGAATGATAAGAACAACATTCTGGATAACCATTACCTGGGTGGAGAGGGAACAGGATTAGGGAAGGATTTATAGGGGCCTTCAGTTCTGTTCATCTTATTTATTATTAAGCTTAATGGTGGATATCAAGTGTTTATTATTCTTTAATCTTGAATATTTAAAAATAATTAATAATCATTACTATTGAGGGAGACCATCTTCCTACATGAGAGCTAATGTTTTATTTCTGTCCTCATTAATCTCTACTGAGTATTAAAGCAGTATATTGATTTGGAACTGCAGAATAAAGCAGTCATTTATATAACAAGTGTTTACTGTTGACTGGTAGGAAGTTTAAAGAGTTAAGAACTTCACCTGAATGTTATTACAGTTATTACATTATTATTACACTTCTGATAGGCTTTTTGGTTATTGGACTTCTTTCCCTTCTTACTGTGGGGCTGGGGGTCTCGGCCTCACTCAGACTTCCAATTTCTGCCATATAATAGGCATTGTGTGTGCTTAGTCACTCAGTCGTGTCTGACTCGGCGACCCCATGGACTGTAGTCCACCAGGCTGCTCTATCAATGGGGATTCTCTATTCAAGAATACTGGAGTGGGTTGCTGTGCCTTCTTCCAGGGGATCTTCTAAACCCAGGGATAGAACACTGGTCTCCTGCATTGCAGACGGAGTCTTTACCATCTGAGTCACCAGGAAAGCCCCGTAAGCGGCATTAATCAACGTTAAATTGAGCTGAATGGAACACAAACATGACAGCTTTTATCCTTGCAGAGCTTTCAGCACACTAATGGTGAGAAGAGACACAGGACAAGGTGGTCATGATAAGAGCCAGAAGTTACAGGCAAAGTTCTCTGGGAATTTACTCAGACATTAATTTCATTGACAGCTACTTCTTAGGCATTTACTACCCCCTGGGTATGGGCTTCCCAGTTAGCACAATGGTAAAGAATCCATTGGCCAATGCAGGAGACGTGGGTTCAGTCCCTGAGTCGGGAAGATCCCCTGGAGAAGGCAATGGCAACCCACTCCTGTATTCTTGCTGGGAAGTCCCAAGGACAGAGGAACCTGGTGGGCTACAGTCCATGGGGTCACAACAGAGTTGGACAAGACTGATTGACTCAGTGACACCCTGGGTCTATAACTGTAAATAAGAGAGACGCAGTCCTCGGTTACTACATGGCCCACTTCTCAACACCTTCATCACTACTTCACTGGTCACTGTCACCAATATTTTTTATTTGGATTCTTGCATTAATCCAGTGGTGGAATCCTACCTGGCTTCCCTACTTCCGCTTGTTCCTCTACACTAAATTTCAACTGCTTCCAGAGAAATCCTGTTAAAACTCAAATTAGGGACTTCCCTGGTGGTTCAGTGGTTGAGAATCCATCCGCTAATGCAAGGGTCACGGGTTCAATCCCTGGTCTGGGAAGATCCCACATGCCTCGGGGCAACTAACCCGTGTGTCCCAACTACTGAGCCTGCACTCTGCAGCTCAGGAGCTACAACTAGAGGAAGCCCGTGCATAGCAACGAAGACCCAGTGCAGCCAGAACTAAATAAATAAATTTAAAAAACCTAAAAACCCTAAGTTAAAGCTCATCACTCCTGCTCTAAAACCTCATCTGTGAGAGATCAGAGACATGGCCACAATTCTTTCAATTCTTCTCATCAAGAGATGAAGTCTTTCTCAACCCAGAGCATCTGACTTGGCCTTGTAACTGTCTTTGTCCAATAGAATGTGGCAGAAGATCCAGGGTGGGAAATCTAAGCCCCAGGAGGCTTTGAATGCTTCTAGCCTTCCTCTTGGAATCTGAATGGCTATGTTAACAAGCCTGGGAGAGCCTGCTGAGGGATGAGAAGCCACGTGGAGCAGAACTGTCCTGGGCAAGATGGTCCTAGACCAGCCGATGATCAACCAACCTAGAGGTATATGAGGACGCATGATGAGGTCCTGCTGAGATCCCCCAGCTCCCAGGGGGAATATTCCAGATGATCCTCTCACTTAAAAGCTGACTAAATGGCTGTTGTTTTAAGCCACTGAGATTTCTTTCTCTCTCTCTTTTTTTTTTTTGTGGTTTGTCATGCAGCAAAACAAACGGATTCATCATCTCATTCAGAGAAACAGTCAAAATACTAACTATATCCTTACTTAGAACTGGGGACAACATAGGTGCTCAATAAACACTTGCTGAATGAAACTCACAAATAGTGCTCACCTTCCAAAGAGGGAACACCTGGAGAAAACAAAGTAAATAATTACTAAGTTAGATGAGTGCTAGGAACAGACAGTGGCTGAGGTAGAGAATCACAGCGTCCAAGCAGGAGGGCAGGTCCTCTGGGAACTCCCCATCTCTTTCAGAACAAAAGCCAAAATCCTTACAGTGGCCTCTGAGGCCGACGTAAACGCCTGGTACCTCGCTGACTTCACCTGCCACTCACAGCTTTTCACTCCAGCGCCCCTGGCCTCCCTGCTGTTCCTCTCCCACCTCAGGTCCTTGCTGGAATGTTCTTCCCCTAGGCACCCACACCATTTACTCCCTCCTTCCCTTCAGGGCTCTGCTCACTTGTCTCCCTTTCGGGAAGGCCTTTTCCAACCACCCTGCAGAAACAGCAACCCACTGACCCCCAGAATTCCCCACCCCTTGCCCGCTTTATTTTCTTCCATGCCCCTTGTCACCTTCTGCTGTGTTCGGTATTAACTCCTTTGTTTACTGTCTGCTTCGCCCACTCAAATACAACTTCCACGGGGGAAGGGATTTTGTTTTGCTCAATTTTCCTCTAGGACAGTATCGTCTTAGGGCAGAAATTCAGCCAGTGGACAAAACATCCCTCGGGGGCCATACTTCCTTTCAGTGAGGACTAAGCAAGGCAAATATTTAGCTTGGAGCCAAATGGGGAATAAGACAAGACGTTTTTGGAAAGCCCGAATGCCTAGGTGTGTGGGGGATTGCTTACTGAGAACTTATCAAATATACATGTAGCAGGCCAAGTGGCGCTACGGCTAACGACTGTCTTCATGGCATAGCTTACAGCCTGCTGGGGGCTTTGTAATCCACTTTTATTTGCTTCTTGAAACAGCCCTGAGAGGTAGGCAGAGAAGATTTTATCACCCTTCATTTACAGATAAATCAGTGAGCTATCCAAGGCCACAGACATACTAAGGGATAGAGGGAGATTTCAAATCCTGATTATTTCAACTCCAAGTACAGTGCTCATTTCTGTGTCTGTGTGTATGCAACTGTTCCTACACTCTGGGCTCTGACCTTGGGACCTTCATGAATCATTAAGATTCCAGGCTGACCCAGATCCCCTGAAAGACCTTCAACATAGGAAGCATCTTTCCTCTAGAGAGAGCACCTGCCAAGAGGCATAGGCGATGAATAAATGCTTAGAACATCGATTCCAGGCTAGCCCCTGTGGCTTTCAGACCTACCACCACCCCTTCTGTCTGGCTGGAAAGGTCTGAGCCCTTGGGTCCCTTCACCCCAGCCCACCCCAAGGCAGGAGAGACAAAGAAGCACCCCCCCCCGCAAGACAGGACAGGCAGCCGCTTTGCCAGAAAGAAATCCCAGCCTATTGATTCCATTTTGGTTTAAAAATCAAGTCGGGTGACAATGGAAACTCTTTCCTTGCTGTCCTCTTCTTTCCCCGTGTTGACAGAAGATGGACTTGCTAATTCTGGCTGGGGTTTTTCCTCCCTGGGCTGTTTTTCTCTTTTTATCTTCATCAATTGAAGTGAGCTGTTCTGCCTTTCAACTGTCGGAAGGCCTCTGGGGTTTTGTGTATCTTTTTTTTTTTCTTTTCTTTCTTTCACATAATTCGGTGGGTCTTTTCCCAGATATGTATTTTCTCTCAATTTAACTTCTAACTTAAGTTTCCGCCCATGTGACTTCCAGCGCGAGTTACCAGAAACCACAAGAGAGAGGGAGGGCGCGAGCCCCAAGGCAAGCGACATGTCCCTGCGGGGAGCAAAGCCTCTGCACCCCGAAGCGAGGAGGACGCAGGGGTCAGGGGGCTGCGGCGAGGCGGGCAGAGGAGGGCCCTGCGGAGGGGGGGTGGGCTGCTGGCCCGGGGGAGCAGTCAGGAAGGGAGGCCGGCTGGTGACGGGGAGCCCCGAGGCGCCTGGGGCTGCGTGGAGAGCCGGAAGACTGCGGCCATGCCTCACAGCTCCGACAGCAGCGACTCCAGCTTCAGCCGCTCTCCACCCCCCGGCAAACAGGTAGGGTCCTGCCTTTCCCTCCGCCTCCCTCCTGATTCTCCGGGGCAGCAAGAAGAGGCCCCGGCTTCCTGGGCCTATGCTCAGGGACGCTGAGGGGCCAGGAGATGGCCGGAGCATCCTGTTAGACTCAAGGGCTGCAGGGAAGCCGTGCATCTCGGGCGGAGACCCTCATCCTTCCACCCCTCCTGCCCGAGGATGCTTTCCGCGTCCTCTGATGGTACCCATCGCTTTCACCTCACCTGGGGTCCCATCCCAGGAAGCTTTCTAGGAAGCCGAGAGGGGAATGGGCACCAAAGAACTCTGGTCTCTCAGAAGAGAGAGTCTACCTCTTGCCCAGGCGGTAGCAGAGTGAGTGAGGAGGAGCGTCGATGCGGGCTGAGGGCACGCACGCCCTGAAAGCTAGACGGTTGCCCAGGAGACAGCCGGCAGAAGAGGAGAGGAAAGGGATGGGGTGAGAGGAGGCAAGGTAGAAGGAGGAGGACCCCAGGCCAGCTCGGAAGGATCTATCTTACCTCCTAGCACAGAATCTCTTGCTGGCACAGGATGGGGCGATGGGGGGCTGGAGGAGGAAGGAAATGAATCAGGAGATGGTTCTGGGCACTTGAAACTATTCCCTTGTAGCTCAGCTCTGGGGAAACTAGAGAGGTGAGGGTGGAGATTCTGGGTGTCTAAGATTGTAACTTCCAACTCAAAAATTTTCAGCTTGAGGGTTGCTAAAAGAAAAAAAAACACACCACGAGCATACTGGCTTCTTCCCATCTCCCGGGGCTTTCTCCTCATCACATTCCTTGACAGCCCTCTCCACAGGAAGCCCTTTCCCTGCTCATCCAGTACAATGGTGGAGGACAATGTCTTCTCCAACTCGAGGTTTAAAACTGCCTTCTTTCCTTCGCACGGGTGTCCGAGAGGGCCTTGAAAACCCTGCAGCCCGAATAAAAGTATACAAACATATACTACAGCTTCTGTCATCAATACCCGACAGAAGAGAGGCAGGTAGGGAGTCCTAGTGGAGGCCTCTAGAGGACAGACACTGCAGCCGTCTGTCGAGGCCAGACCGAGCTGTTCAGACCGCCTGGACGTCTGCACTCTTCTTAGGAAGGAAATTACTCATGGCTTTCACAGTAACCCGGCTCCCCAGCCCCCTGAGGGGAAGAGCACTTCCTTCCTATCTAACCCACTGCCCTCTGACTGCAATGGCCTGGAAGTACTGGGCCCGTTGGTGAGACATATGCTTGGGAGGGCAGACTGTTGTCCTGGGAACTGTGTCCCTCCAGCCTGCAGGGATGTGAGACTGCACACAGCTGGGGTGCAGGAGGGTTTTGGTCAAACTTCTACACTTACCCTGTAGCGTCTGGGCAAAGCCAGAGCTAACTTCTCTGCCCAAGTAGAGCACACGCCCATCTGTGGGAGGCACTCAGATGACACCGAAGGTCCCCGGGTCCTCCTAAGCACCCGTCTCCTACCTGCCAGGGCCAGGTCATCTCCATCGTTAAAACTGTTCCTGGTCTCCACTTTGTACTAGGCCTTGTGCTCAGGGCACCCTGGGGGATATCAGGGTCACTGAGCATAAGGAAAGGAATGCAGGGGACAAAGAGGCAGATCTGGGATGGGGACCTCAGACTGGGGCGGGGGCGGGGGTGTAGGTGTAGGCAACAGAAGCCCCAAGGGGTCACACCAGGGAAGAAGTAGTTGGTACTGGGTGAGGGAGTGGCTTGGAGAGGCATCAGACTCAGCACTGGGGGACGCAACTTGCCAGAATACTGTGAGCTCCTGGGCAAGCTCTTTGAGCCTTCGTTCCCCCATGTAAGATGCAAACACTCATCAACTTCATCAAATCAGGGGGTTCAACAAGAGCACCTCAGGGAAAACACTTGCACAGAAGCAAGCATATAGTGAGTGCTCAACAACATTTTAGAAAAAAAAAAACACAAAAAACAAGAAGGTTCTAGGCCAGAAGTAACAGGGTAAGGGTGGAGCAGCCCTGAACAGGAGAGGTGATGAAACATACTTCATCGCCTTAACCATCTTTTTCCAAATACAGCCCTCCTGAGGCCTCAAGCTCTTTTGTAGTCTTCCTGTATCTTCTGGCCAAAGCTACAGAGATACAAGAGAGTTTCACAGAGTGTGGGGAAAAGTTTCCTTTTGGGTTCAGCCTTTTGGTCACCAGGGTGTGGACAGGCAAATAATGATGAAGAAATGGAAGGGTGAACGGCAGGATACCAAACACCATGAAAGGCGGCTTCAGCTCAGAAGAGAGGAGTAGATTCCCCTAATTCTCATCATCTCTGCTCCTCAGGACTCATCTGATGATGTGAGAAAAGTTCAGAGAAGGGAGAAGAATCGCATCGCCGCCCAGAAGAGCCGGCAGAGGCAGACACAGAAAGCCGACACCCTCCACCTGGTGAGTGTTCAGACCTCTCTTCATCGTCTTGGACTGTAGGCTTTGCTCCCCACCAACATGTGGACACTGAGCCTTGAGTCTGCCTGTGTGGAGATGTGTATGTGGAGGGTGTCAGTGGAGGGGTGAGGGATGCAGGTGGAGTGGGTGCATGGAGAAGATTCTGTCGCAGGAAATGGGCCAGGAGGCTGAAAGAGAAATGAGCCCCAGGATGGCATGTGGAGGAAAGGAGCTGAGTGTGGGCAGCCCAGAAGCTGGTGGAAGGCAGATCCATCTGCTCAGGGATGGGACAACCTCAGAGAGCTCCATCCTGTGTGGACCCAGACAGCAGAAGTCACGACTGCCTTTGGGAGCAATTCAGAAGGTGTTATGTGCTTTGGGGGAGTCTGTCATCTCACAGCGCTAGGAACACATATATACAGTCTCATCCCCTGGGAGGCCAGCGGGCGGCCACTCTCGGCCCTGCATTTGGGACAATGAGGTGCATAGGGTGCTGCACTCCACAACTTCTTTTCTGAACATTATTAAGGTTTGATTTCAAAATTTCTGTTTTGATGATATCCCAAGATGGTCTGTGAATGATACAGTTGCAAGTGCACGTATCTGGCACAGTCATCATCCTGATTGCGTTGCCTCCAGTCTTGCACTTTCTAGGGAAGCCCTGCTCAAGCCAGGGGTCAATCAGAACTGCATTTCCTCCAGCAGCGCAAGATTCTGGTCAGTGTTTACAAATTGTGGCTGTGTGCTTGTTACAGAAAAGTCTTCTCCTCATCTCCCTCACCTTACCACCTTACTCTCTTCACCCTGCCCTTTAATTTGTTCCTTTTCAATCAACCCTTATTC
This sequence comes from Nanger dama, assembly GCA_917880005.1. Classification (NCBI taxonomy): domain Eukaryota; kingdom Metazoa; phylum Chordata; class Mammalia; order Artiodactyla; family Bovidae; genus Nanger; species Nanger dama. The sequence continues at coordinate 16,752,492 of CAKJTW010000003.1, read as the reverse complement.
CACTAGCTCCTTTCTCTTTATCCCTTCTATCCCTTCAGCCCTTCCTCTAGCAACAATGTCCTTTCTCATCCTTCCCCAAGCTGCCCCCTACCCTGAACCATTCCCAGACCCCTAGCATCCCAGGAATCCATTCCAATGATAAAAAGGGGAATTGGCATAAAAATGAATATACTTATGTTTACTTGAAAGATTAGCCTCGTAACTAGTCAGTTAAAAATAACTGTGTTGATCCCATCAAGGAAAAGTAAGATGCAGTTTTAGGTAAAAAGATACCGTTTTTAACTTTGTAAGGAAGCAGAGAGCAGATAGTGTGAAGATCTCTGATTGGTTGCTCGTGTTTTATTTGAAATGTATTCAACATGTCTCCAAGTGCATGCTAATGTAGTTTTATACTCATGAATATTTGTTGAAAGAAAGAATGAATGAACACTAAGTCTGTTCTCTTTGGTAACTGTGATCAGTAGTGTAAATGTTAAGCTGGTGGTGGCCCTGCTGCTGATAAGTTTTCCATGATTTCACCATGGCTTAGGGGCTCACGACACTCCAATTTACTCTTTTAGGCTTGAAAAATCTATGATTGCTCACCTTGCCTCCATTAGCGTCTGATTGTTATTCAGTATTCTTTAGAACAAGCAAATGAACAAATAAATAAAATTAGTAAGGATAAAGTCTATCTTTTGGTATAAGTAGACAGTGTTCTGAAGCTGGAAGTCTGCTGTAGGCTAAGTTTGAAACATTTTTAAAAAGGAAATTATGTATTGCTCAGCAGTGCCGCCATCATAAGGACATGGTGTGAGTCCCAGTTCTGCCATTCACTGTCTGTGTGGACCCACCTTAGACTGCAGAGATGTTCTTTACCTCCCTTAGTTGTAGCTCCCTTATCAGGAAAATGGGACAATGAGTACCTCATAGATAGAGTGCATGTGAACAGCTCAGTCTCAGTCCTTATAGGCATAGCATAACTATTCAAAAATTTTAAGTATAATAAGAGTAATATTAAAGATAGTTATCATTATAAGAAATAAGACGATTACAACTCAGGTTTTATGCATCTGAATTTATATTTATATATAAATCACAGGATCTCAGAGCTGAAAGATTTCTTAAAGGCTGGAAAGTTCAGACACACTTTTGATGCTCAAGAATCTCTACAGCACTCTCTGGACATGATCCCCAAAGTATGCCTATCACGCCTAGTGATGGAGAGTCCCCTGCCTCCCAGTAAGAGCAGAGGAGTCTTCCCTAACTCGAGCTGTGCCACTGTCTCCCTGGGAACTCATCCCCCTGGTCTGTCTTCAACTTGCCGGGCACATATCGGTGAGGGTGGCGTGCATGCTTCCTTGCTATGGCAAGGTTTTCACCACTGACTCTGCTGCCTCTCTGTGCAAGAAAAGAGTTTGAGTCAGAAGATGTAGCCCATCTGATTATACTAGTCAAGACTATACCAAGATACGCTCTGGGGTTTGGGGGTCCACGCAGACCCAAGTCATGTAGTCACTATGTCCACACTCAAACCCCTGGCCTCAGTCTCTAGAATTTTCTCATCGTTGCCATACCTGGACACAGACTCCTCCCCCGCTCCTTTCTTCTCAGCACCATGGCACTCACCTTCACTTTTTGACCAGTGGGTAGAACACCTCAGAGTTTATGCAGCAAGCCTGTGTGTTGCAACCAATGTGACTTATGTTTCTCAACTTTGGGTAGAAGCTTTGGTAGCAACATATAAATCTGCCACCATCAAATAGAGAGCTTGATTGTGATCTGAAATGTTCATTTCCTCTCAGACAATAATCACCCATCTTCTATATCCATTATCCTCTTAATCATGTTTGTGATTCAGGGAGAAAGCCTTCTATTTACCACCAGCATTCTTAGGGTTGGGGGCTTGGTTTGCCCTTGATTCCTTTCCATGCTTGTCTCCACATGTTGAGGCTCTGGGACGATTCTCTGGCCTGAAGACATAGCCATAGGACTCATCTAACAAGATGTAAAAGACCAGGGTTCAGAAAGTACTGTGGTTCTAAATAAGGACCACCTTTGTATTAGTATGCTAGCCTCTTAGATGCTGGGGTAACAACTGATTTCTCGCTTTCAACTTTATCACAATTATTTCTCATAAAATAGCAAAAAATTATTCTGTTTCTCCAGTGAGAGAGAGGAATACCTATTATTGAGCATTTTCAGTATCTATCCTATAAGTGGTTTGCATCAACACTCTGTATGTAGATTGCTTTTAAAATAGCAGAGTAGGGAAGCTGGTGCTTTCAACAAGCGGTTTAACCTCATGCCAATGTGATAACATTTCTGGCCTTGACTACCACTCACATTAACCAAATCAGGAGGAGCTCCTTTTCATAATCGTAATATCAACAGTGTCCACATTCTGTCTGTTTTGCCTCACCTCTTGGCATGTGGAATTCTAGTTCCCTGACCAGGGATTGAACCTGTGCCCCCTGCAGTGGAAACTCAGAGTTCTAACCCCTGGACCACCAAGGAATTCCCCACATTCTGTTTTAATTCTCATTTGATTGGTGTTTCACACAACACTCGGCACACTCAGTTCATTTTCTCCCGCGGTCAGGTATAGAGTCCGTTAGGCATAGTAAAGGTATTGATTAAAAAGGAGAAAGTCATATTTTGAGCCATTCACTTTCAAAAGGTATTAGTCACTAATAAGTGAATCCAAGATAATCAGCTAAAAACTATTAAAAATAATAAGAACCCAGTCAGCTTTCAAAGTTAACACAAAAAGTAATAACTTTTCTTATGCAACCTAGATTTAAAAATTTAATAGGAAGAAAGATTCTGTTTACAATACCAAGAACAGCAAATGGAAAGAAGGAATAAATTTAACAAAAAAAAATACAGGGTTTAATTGTTTTAAGCTTCAAAATTAAGGTAATTTTTAAAATTTCAAATAATTTTAAAAATATGTCTTATATAAAGATAGCAATTTTCCTTAAATTAATTTAGAAATTTATCTAATTCAATGTGATCTCAGTAAAATAGGATTTTCTGGGTATTGGAGGAAATTAAATTAGATATTCTAAATACCGTGTGAAAAATAACCATGTGAGAATTTCTAGGAAAATTCTAAAAAATGAGGGTAATTAGAGATAATTTGCTGAATAAGATATTAAAGTGAATTATAAATATAGAAATCAAAACAATGTGGAAAAGATAGAATATTGGACAGAATAGGACATAGAAGTAGACCTCCAAGCAAACTCAAATTTGAGACCCAAATACAAATAGACTCAAAAACAAATAGACTCAAATTTGTGTTAGTTCCTAAGACACAAGTAAAAATGCAAAATGTCTAAGATGGCATTTGAAACAAGAGAAAAATGAAGTACTCAATAAATTGTGTTGGGAAGACTGGTTGGTCATCTGGAAAAAAAAAAAGCTAGAGTCTTCACTTCTTTTACAACGCATATAGATTAAATACAGAAAAAATTAAAGACATTTGAAAAATTTGCATTAAAAACATGTATCTTGGAATGAAGTCTTCCAGACAAAATGAAAAACCCTGAAGCCATAAAGGGAAAGATTGATACGCATTTATCAATAAAAACTGTATTTTATACATAAGTGAAAATGTCTATACAGTTCAAAGTACCTAATATGTAAAATCAAAAGCAAGTGAAGACTGGGAAAAATAACTGCAACATATATGACCAAAAAGGGCATATTAGCTTAATATACGAGAGCCCTTATGAATAAGAAAATGATCTACAAACAAAAGAAAAAAATGAATAATAATAAGAATAGGCAATTTATAGGAAGAGAAAAATAAATGGCAAAGAAATACAGAAAAGCTGCTAGACCTCAGTTAGGAAAATGACAGTTAAAGAACAGTTACATTCTCTGCCAGACTGACAAAGACAGAGAATGTTGCTAAAAGACCATGTTGCCAAGATGATGGTGAAGCAGGTACCACCACCTACTACGGGAAATATAAGTTGGTGCAACTCCATTAGGGAGCAGTTTGACCATGTCCAAAGTTACTAGTGCGCATACACGGTAACTTGGCAATTTTACATGTAAGAATCTGTTTACAAACATATTCACAGATTACACAGTTATGTACATGTAGATATAATCCTCGCTGCATTGCTTGTCATAGCAAAGACAGGAAACGAGCTAAATGGTCATCAGTAAGAGGCTCATTCAATAAACTAGAGTTGGTTTATTCAGTGGAATACCACGAAGGTATTAAAATAACAAGTTAAATCTGAATGTGCTACTCTGAAAAGATTATCAAGCTTCTATACTCTTAAGCGAATAAGTATGAGTCTGGAGGATAGTTTTCTTCCATGCATATCTTTAACAAAAATAAAAACATATATGTGCGTATGCATATAAGCTTAAAAATTTTCAAGTAGGTTTTCCCTCAAAATTGCTAATGATACATATTTGTGAAAGTAGGACAAAAGGTCTAACGCAGAAGAGAGATACTTTGCATTATTGTACTTTTTAATATAGTTTGGATGTTTTTATTATGTGTTCTTATTTATGTAATGTAGATATTAAATTCCCAATATAGATCATTAATACATGTGCATTAGAATGATTTCTTTTCTAATGTGATCTCAAACCTTGAACAGTCTTCCACTGTAATGCTTTATCCCTTGAACATCGCACAGAAATATCTCAGTCCTTTGGGACAACAGTCAGTTGGGATGTCTAATGAGTAATCTTAAGGTCTCCAGCACCAAACAAGCCACTGTAAGGGACGGTGAATCCATTTCATTTGTGTGGTTACCTTGGTAATTGTAGGATACTCTGGTGCCTTGTAGCAGGAAGGATTTTGAGTCTGGGTCCCAGGTCAGTGGGAAAGAGAACTGAGGTCGATTGAGAAGCTGTGTTCATGAAAAGGCTAAAAGTGGAGGAGGCGATGGAGAGGCAGTAATATTAGCCCAGAGCTATGATGATGACAAGTCAGATCTGGCCTTGAGGATGGAACTGGAAGCAAAGCAGAGTTACAGGGTCAGATCTGGAAGTTGGAACTTCAGATACTTAGATTGGAGGAGGGATGAGTGTTTGCCTGGGGCCGTCTCTAGTGTGAAAGATCTCATACTAATTTAAAAAAAAGAGAAAGATTTAAAGGTTCAGGGTAGATCTTTAATGTCATATATAGCAAATATCAAGAGGGTAAATTATGTCTGAAATTAAGCTGATGCTGCAAAAATAAAGTTTTTATAACTGCAGGAAAATTAAGTAATGGAAGAAGCAAAGTTCAGCAAAGATGCTCACTTCTCAGGCATCCTTAGAAGGAGAGTGTTGTTCTTGGTCTTCTGGTAAGGCCTGGGCAAGAAGACTGTTTGCGGTTCTTTTTCATTCTATCAGTCTTTTTTTCCCTCCCTCTAGGAGATTATACCATAAGTTTTATTGATATAGAGAAGTCATAGGTAAAAAAATAAAATAAAATAAAATAAAATAAAGCAAAATGAAAACCACAGAAAGAATGAATGTTCTTGCTAGTTCCAGCCTACAGAAGTTCAGTGTAAAATCAGTGAACCATCAATGGAAAGGACATTTCTCTTGTGCCTCTACTGCCCTGAACTTCTTTTTATTAAAAACATATTAATTGAACACACAACTATATACCAGGCACTGTGCATTATGTGCTCTACCTGCAGTTATCTCGTTTAATCAGCACAAAAACCTTATTTTGTCATTCTTGTATTAGGTTAAGTAACTTGTCCAAGGTTAAGTAACTTGTCCATTTTGTAACTAGGTCTGTCTGACTTCAGAACCCATCTTCCTAACCATTAGGCAACACAGCCTCATCCTCTGGACTCTTGTGAAGACTCATCCTCCTTGAACCCCTTCCTGAATTTTTTTCTTTTGTTCTTTAAGCAGCATCCTCCAAAGTTGACACTTTTTCTCCATTAGGCCTAGCTGAGAAAGTAAGCACTAGATCAAAGCCATTGAGACCATTTTTAAAGAAAGTTGTATAGCAATAAATATTAACATCTTGCTCTTTGGTGAAGCAATTCCAACTACAGGAGTTTGAAGAAAAAATGATACACAAAGATGGCCAATTCATTATTTGTGAACAGTATACACTTTATCCGGAGAAGGCAATGGCACCCCGCTCCAGTACTCTTGCCTGGAAAATCCATGGACGGAGGAGCCTGATGGGCCGCAGTCCGTGGGGTCACTGAGTCGGATATGACTGAGCAACTTCACTTTCACTTTTCACTTTCATGCATTGGAGAAGGAAATGGCAACCCACCCGGTGTTCTTGCCTATAGAATCCCAGGGACGGGGGAGCCTGGTGGGCTGCCCTCTATGGGGTCGCACAGAGTCGGACACGACTGAAGCGACTTAGCAGCAGCAGCAACATACACTTTATCAATACTGTAAAATTGGACATATGCCCAGCTATGGAGATAAGTATATTATGACACATTCATACACTAGAATTCTATGCTATCACTAAAAATGAGTAAGTGGACCCGTATTTATCAACACAGAAAGATGCTAATGACATGGCATTGAATGACAAAGCAAGTGACAAAGAATATGCAGAGTATAATCCTCTTGATGTAAAATTTGTGGTTTGGGGGCATGTTTGCATGCATAAGAGATGTCTGGAAGAATAGTCTTCAAAATGCTAATTGTGGCTACTTCTATGTGGTTGAGATTTGAATAAGCCACTTTACTCCTGGTACTTTTCTGCAATTCTTTTTATTATAATAAATGCGTTTTAAAAATCAGAATAAAAATTTGATGATTCTCATTTGGGAAGGAAAAACACACAGAAGAATTCACCCTCCCCCTCACCCCCGGCCAACTGCTTGTCCTACTAATGAGGGGTCAGTGTAGTTACGGTCAGCAGGCGTATTCGGCAGTATAAGGAATTTCTGTCTGAATGCGATTACACGTCCAGATCAGACACTGGGGGCACCCACTCAGCTGAAGTCTTCATGAAGCTGTTTTCAGTGGCCACCAGACTACTTTCTCTTGGAAAGGATGAGGGAGTCTCACCAAACCCCAAGCTGCTCTGGGGTATTCTCAGTTTCCTCTGTAGGACTCAGTCAGGCCCCCCGAGTCCTAGGGGGATTCCATAGATTGGCTCCACAGGACAAAGTCCCCTTCAGACTGCGGAGTACCTGTAGGGCACCCTGCCATGGGTCCATACGGGAGTTCGTAGAGGGACTAACCATAACTGTGGTCATGTCCCCTTCTTGATGGAATCGCAGAATTAAAAAGAAACTCAGAGATGCTCCAGGTCACCCTGCTGTATGTATTACTGGTGAGGACGCTGCTGTCTTCCTCAAGGACACCCAAGAAACAAAAGCTCTTGCCTTCCCATCATTTGCTTTTGTTTTTGTGCCACTGTGCTGAGCAGGACTTTGCTCTGCAGATGGTGTTGCTCTCACACATCATTTTGCAAAGGGTGAGTTAAGAAGTAGGCCATTAACCAGGACATGTGAATAGTCCAGACACTGTTCAGCAACAGAGCCCAAGCACATAGTAAGAGACCAGAAAGGCAGAGAGTCCCAGGTTGAAAGGGGCTAAATTTAAAAGTTCCTTTATTTATTTACTTGGCTGTGCTGGGTCTTAGGGATCTGGTTCCCTGACCAGGGACTGGACACCAGTCTCCTGCATTGGGAGCTCAGAGTCTTAGCCACTCGACCACAAGGGAAGTCAAAGTTCCTTTATTTTAAAAAAAGATCTTAAAGGTGTAATCCGAAATCAAAAGGACAGTGACACACTAGGGGAATATTTCTGTCAAATTAAATAAACTCAGATTTAATACTTACAGTATAGAAAGAACAGCCTTTTAAGAAAAACCTCAAGATGCCAATAGGTAAGTGGGCAAAGGCTATGAACAGAAAGCTTACGTAACATTTTTTCCTACTGAAATGAATATAACCCAGTTTTCTATTCTGATTGTGAAAACAATACACACCACGGGTTTCCCAGCCTCGGCAATATTGGACATTTTGAGTTGGACAATTCTTTGTTGTGTGTGTGGGAGGGGTTGGTCTCCAGCTTTGTAAAATCTAAAATCTACCCACTAGATGCCAGTAGCACCACCTCAAACCTCTGGTTATGAAAATCAGAAATATTTCTAAATCTTCCCAAATGTTCCCTGGGGGTCAAAATTGTCCTTGGTTGAGAATGCTATACTAGGGAATACATTTATAGAAATTTATTTCTTCTTAGTAATCAATAACTTGTAACATTAAAATGAAATTAAGAAACTTTCCAAAAGTTTGCTGGCAAAATAAATTATTTAAAATTACAACACTTGGGACTTCTTTGGTAGTCCAGTTGTTAAGACTCTGAACTTTTACTGCAGGGGGCATGGGTTTGATCCCTGATTGGGGAACTAAGATCCCCAGTGCCACGCAGAAAGGCCCCCCAAAAAAAAATCACCTAAAATTATAACACCTAAATCCCGACAAGGCTGTTGTAATAATTAATATATACATTCATGGCCGATGACACTGCATATCTTACACAACCTTTTATAAAAATACTAACCAATGTCTACAAAATATTCACTACACCATTATTTATAACAGCAACCAAAATGTCCAGCATTAGAAAGCCACATAAGGTAAACTGTGGATCATCCATTTGTTGAGGTAGCCATTAAAATAATAATTATATAGTGATTTTGTAAGTATACTCTAAGTATATATACAAATTTGTATTTTCTTTTCTGTCATAATTTTGTCACATTTATACAAATCACCGTAATTATTATTGTAATGGCTGTATCAACAGATGACAACTGTTTGCCTTACTGTTTGCTTTCTAATGCTGGACATTTTGGTTGCTATTATTTGTTAAAAAGGACAAGATGGCAACATGTACAAATGAAAAGTGTTGTGTTTAGAGGACTAGAATCATGGGTGGGTATACTTAAAAAAACTTTAATGTATTTATATTGTATGTTTTTTATTAAAAACATAAGAAAATGGTCACATAGACCCTGAGTGAATTCTGAGGATGAGAACAGTGAGGGTGTCCCTGAGTCAGAATTTAGGAGAAAGGCTCTGATAGGAGATCTCATAATTTATCTTCCAAACAGGGACATTTTTGAGAGTGAAAAGAGGCACTAGTGAAAAATTACATGAGGACCATACTATGAACTGGGAGTGTCCCAGTAAACATCTGGTCACACTAGATTGAGGGGAACCAAGGAGGATGATCTAAGGCTCTTAGGAAATTCATGAGTAAAGATTAAGTTCAGAGCCAACTAGAGGGGGCTAGATCCTGGTGCTAGAAGGCAATTTCCTGCACGAGATGATCCTGTTACTAAAATATTTTCCAGTTACTCAGCTGACACAAAAATATGCTTATTGCTAAGAGGGTGCGGTAGTCCAGAAAATGACAAAAGCAAAGGCCATATTCCGAGTACTGGAGCTCATGTCGACAAGAAATGATTCTTTCTGCTGTACGAGTATACACGAAATGCCTCCTCTGGGCATTTCTTTTTCCTGGGTGCTGAGAGTTCAGCAGGGACAAGACAGACTAAGTCCCTGATTTCAGGGACCTTACATTCAATCAGAAGTCACACTGGAAAATCAACTGACCAATTGTTATTTACTATTTCACTAATCACACAAAGTGAGGAGGGCTTCAAAGGAAACCAAATGGTGCAGTGTTAACAGTGACTTAAGGACAGGGCTGGGAATGGTGTCAAGGAAGGTCCTTCTGAGGGCCTGACACCTGAAATCAAGTAAGAGTCATGGGAAGGAGCCTGGGAAGATCCCAGGAGAGAGTGCTATCTGCACAGCCTTCAGGCCACTCTGGGGCCTGTCAAGGGTCAGAAAGATGCCTTGTGGGGCCCAGGACTGTGAGCTCAAGAAGAGGAACTTGGGGGGAAAAAAGGCCATTGTGCCCCAGGGAGCAGGAACCAGATGGGGTGGGGGTGGGGGCCTCAGTAAAATGAATTCAAATCCAGTGGGGACAGGGAGAGGGCAGATATCTGAACCTAAATTCTGATCTATGATATGTAAAGCAATTACACCTCACTGGGCTATTTGCGAAATCATGCGAGAGCAAATGTCAAAAGAAAGCAATAGGGCATTTGTCAGTTTTGCATTGGAGAGAAGATTTTATTTGTTTAATGCAGAGAGGCCAGTATTTTCCTATAAATCAATGACATGAAGATATCAGAAGTATTATCATATATGAAAATGTATGCCCTTCTTTCCAGTTGTTTATACAAACGTTAGGAACACTGTTTTCCTGGCTGGGTTTTTCACTACAGTTGGGCAGGTCTCCTTTGCTTCGTTTGGTTGGGACAGGTTAAGTTGAGGCCAGGAAACTGCATGCAGAGTTCTGACAGTGCTGTAATACAGCTGCCTCCACTCCACCGCTTCAGTCTGGGGAACAAAAATGTTGCTAAGCAGGCCTTAAAAAAAAAAAAAAAATCTCTCACACTTATTTGTGGGCTTCCCTGATGGCTCAGTTGATAAAGAATCCACCTGCAATGCAGGATGCCAGAGTTCGATCCCTGGGTCGGGAAGATTCCCTGGAGAAGGATATGGCAATCCACTCCAGCATTCTTGCCTGGGAAATCCAATGGACAGAGGAGCCTGGCGGGCTACAGTCCATGGCTCACAAGAGTCAGAAATAACTCAGCAACTAAACCACCACCAAACACTCTTTTGTAACTAACTCTTCTAGAGTTAAAAGTAGAAGCAATAAACGTACTTAAATGCTTGGTTAAACACTCTCTGGGAAATTTCATGGATTTAGCCGACTCTTCAAATGCAGGTCTCAGATTTTGGTAAATTATTACAGACTCCAAGTTGGCAATCAAGAAACATGATTTTACTGATCTCTTCACTGCGTGCCAGGCACAGTCCCAGGATAAAACACTCTCTTTCACTCCAGACCGTGTTTTGTCCTTCACTGAGGATGAAACAGTGAAGACAAGGATGGCTCCTGTCCTCACCGAGCTTAACAATCCATAGGACAAATAATTTGATGAAGTTATCATTAATGAGATTCCAATAAGTCCTCTACCTCTTGCCTTTCTATAAGAGTGAACTATTCTGGGCCACTTGAAATTTTCACCAACTATAAGACTCTTTGCCTTAAATAGCCATTTACTTTTAGAAGAAATTTTGACTTAGAAATATCATCTTCCTTCTTTAAAGTTCTTTATATTTATATTATTTATACTATGTTACACAATAAATACATTTACTAAAACAAAATATAAGTAAATATATAAATATGCTATCATAAATTTAACAAAATCAAACTGTATATATTTATATTGTCTTATTATTTTCAAGAAGAATCTACTATGAACATACTTCTCAAGCTGGTTGTTTATTAAGCTCACCTGGCAAGTACTTTTTAAATCTCGATACCTGAACCCAGTCTGGAACAATTAAATTGGAACCTCTCAGTGGTAAAATCCAGGAATCAAGATAAAAAAAAAAAAAGCTCTCCAGGAAACTGCAGTGTGCAGCTAGGGCTGAGAATTGGGGAGTTGTGACAGTTAGAAGCCTGTCCGATGCATGTGGTAGAATGTGTGGAGTGAATCTGGGGCAATTTTGTGAGTAGATACCCAGACACTCTGTTCCAGAGACCTGGAGCTTAAAACAAAACCAGAGAAAACAGTTCAGACCTTGATGTTGATGGAAATTATTAGTTTGTTTTTCAAAACTGGATGATATCCTTTCTAACTTGAGGTATCAGTCAGGAGTTATAGAAGAACTATCCAACAGAGGCATCAACAAGTCACTGTATTTTAGATTTTTCTCAAATAAGAAGTTCAGAAGTACACAGACCAGGGATAGTACAAGAATGTCATCAAAGAACCAAGCTCCTTCTCTCTCTTGGGCAGTCATTCTCAGGATAGGGGGTTTCATCCTCAAGGCTGCAAGATGGCTCCTGAATCTCCAGGCATCAATCTGTGTCCAGAGAGGGTAGCCTTTGTCTGGTGAGGCTTCCCCTTTTATCCCTGGGGAAGCGAAGCTTCATCCTCTCCCTCCCTGTATTTCTGCTTATGTCTCATTGGTCAGAATCTGTCACATGGTCCTATCGAGCTGCAGGGGAAGCTGGGTAATTGAGGAATTCTTTTCCTGGCCTGTCTAGAGGAAAGCAGGGGTAAGGAGTTTGGGATAGATGTTGAGTGAGCTATCTTACGGTGTTTCTCATATACGGGGTCAATGCAGTCGTGGTCCTGAAAGCCAAGGAACAGAAGAGAGGACCCCGGGCAGGGCCCTGAGGGGCGTGGCTGATGCAGTTAAGTGTCAGCGGATGACCAGGTGCTGACAGTCCTGGAGCTCAGCTTTAAGGCTCAGGAAGTGTAGATTTCTCCAGAATTGAGTGCAAAGACCTGTGGTTTAGTGATTCTTCTCTCCTCCTCAGGTGAGGAACAGGATTGGGGCTATTTCCCTAGGATTGGTAGGGGACATAGCATAGATCCCACTATGGCTTGGGACGTGCCCTACCTTTCCGTTCACAGACTTCTCCGGGAATGGTGGGCTCCAGCCTCGTTCTGCCTGGGAGGGCGGGCAGGGGGAGGGGGGAGTGTTGGTTGCAGACTGCTGGGAATTGAACCAAGAGCTGGGTGTGAGCTTCACACACCACTCTCGTATTGAAGTGTGGGTGGGAGCTGAAAGGTCACCCTACCAATAACTGCAGGTTCTGTTGAGGAGAAAAACACAGGGACTATTTTCACCCTTCTGGAAAGTGTGATTAGAAAACTCAAGGAGAAGGTCAAGGCATTAAACCAGACCTGGCAGGAAGACGCTCCAAGCCCTGCAAAGGAGGCCTGGAGAGTCCCCGCTAGAGCCTTGGGTTAGAGTTTGTCCTTAGCCTCGGTCCCAACTGGCTTCCCTCTGGGGAAGGGACCTGCCTGGGGATTCCCCATCATTCAAGCGCTCTACAGTGACCCCCTGCTTGGCCCCTCCACTAGGGAATTTCCCAGAATGTTCCCCACACCCCAAGAAGCCTCCTCCTTAGCCACCCCCAAACTGCTTGTGGTTCATGGTAAGGGCGGCACCAAATAACCTCACAGGTGAGGGTGAGTTGTGAACATTAGCATCTCAGTTTGCATGAGGCGGGAAGAGAGGGAAGATGAAATAGGAAAGTCAACCAGGCTGAGGCCTCAGAGGAGATAATTACCAGATATCATAAGATTTAAACAGACTTCAAAGGCAAGAGAAGATGGTGGGCACGGGCTCTGAAGGCAGACAGTCTCAGTTCAAGTGCTGGTGCTACAACTGACAAGCTGTGTGACCTTGAACGAGTTACTTGACTTCTCTCTACCTTAGATTTCCCTTTTCTCTACAATATGGCTAGTAATATTATCTGCCACATAGGGTTCTTGCAAAGATTAAATGTAATGGTAACTGTAATGTACTTGGCACATGCTATCGCCCAAGAAATGTTAGTCATTATTAATTCAAACTGGATTATTCACTTAAATTTTTGGTTTCTACTATCTATCTCATATACATTGAGTCTACATACCTCTGCTTCCAACACACAACTACCCTTTCCAAACAGTTAGAGGCTCTAGTTGGCTAATACACACAGGTAGTCCATTTAAAATCTGAAATATTTGAGAGTTAGAGAGGGCTTAGACTTCTAATCCTGTGGTTTTCAACATTCACTGCACATTAGACTTCCCTGGGAGCCCTTAACAACTCAATGCCCAGGTGTACCCCTGCCTGATTAAATCAGAATCAGGCATCAGTAAAACTTTCCAGGGATCCCACTGATCCTAGTGTATGACCAAGGATGAGAATCAGTGTGTTGGTCCAATCTTCCTGGTTTAAAGTGAGGCAACTGGAGCTCAGAGAGGAAAACGATGTCACCGAGGGTCACCCAGCCAGAGCCAGTTGCAAGACCCCTGTCTACTGTTACCTGATGGAGCCCCCTAGCTCCCAGTCCCATTGCCATGTATTCCAGACCATGCTGTGGTCTGGGGATGGTCTGGCCCCAAGTCAACCCTCTCTCTGTGCTGCACATTAGACTCCATCCCAGCTCAGGGCAGGAGGTGATGATTAGCTCTGTTGGAAGAGTATGACCAAGAGTAACTCACTGGAAGAGTATGAGCAACTCAGGATTCTTGTGTTGTCTTGAAGGATCACCAAACCAAGACCCAGTTTTCTCTTAGAAAGCTAGTGATCTAGTGACTCCAGAGACCCTGAGTCGTCAAATCTCTCAAGAGAAGCAGTGGGTGGGCTAAAAGGAGCACAGGACTGAAGATGGAGAAGCCCAGAGCCCTGCCCTGCTCTCTATCTACCTGGTTCTGGGCCTTTGGATCAGTCACCCACTCAAACTTTCTGGACCTCCGAGAAAATGTGACTTTCTATTTATTTTTATTTTTAGTTTGTATTGAACTAGAGTTGATAAATAATGTTTAGTTGATAGTTTCAGGTGGACAGCAAAGGGACTCAGCCATACATATACATGTATCCATTCTCCCCCAAACTCCCCTCCCATCCAGGCTGCCTCATAACACTGAGCAGAGTTCCTTGTGCTATATGGTAGGTCTTGTGTCTTGTTGGTTATCCATTTTAAATATAGCAGTGTGTACATGTCGATGATACAAATGAACTTATGTACAAACAGAAACAGATTCACAGACTTAGAGAACGAATTTATGGGTGTAGGGGGTCGGGGATGGGGGAAGGGATAGTTAGAAAATAAGTGTCTCTAGGTGAATCTATAGCTCTTTGTTTCAGCAGCTGCTGCCACCAGCCTGTACTCCTTTAGGGATGGGAGTAGGGGGTTTGCGCAATAGGTTTCTCCCAGGGTCTCAGTTGGCCTCATCTGTAAAATGGAGACAATGATAAGGGCTGGCCTTACATAGCCACCTCAGAGGGTTATTGCAAGGAGCCTAAAGGATCTAAATGAATCCTCAAAAGTAAAAAGCAGGTTATGTGGAAGCCCAAGGGCAGCCCCGCCCCCCTCCCCCCACCTTAGGAGAAGACACATACATTAGAAGCTAAAATTTACTTTCTAAATGTTACTTTCCTTTTCCCTTGCTGAGTTATCGGTTTCCAGGCCCTATTGGGAATTCAGGGGGAAGTTAGGGGGCTGTGATCATGGTACTTCTGGGTGGAGAGCTGCTCCCAGGTGTCCCTGAGCCAGCTGTCCCTGTGTGAACCCTTCGCAGGGCATGCTGGGCCCCAGGGAGGGTCAGAGTGGACCTAGGCTGGGCAGGGGCAGCTTGGGATGAGAGCCCTAGCTCAGCCGCTTGCTTCTGCGAGGGAAGTCAGGCTGTTCCTCTGCGAAGCGTCTGGCTGGCTGCAGGGCTCCCGGGCTGGCAGTGCAGGTTTCTCTGGTGCCCTGGCAGGAAGCAGTCTTGCTTCCCAAGGTAAAGACAAGTTTCTTGTCACAGCTGGTTGTTTTCTAGTTAGAGGCCATGGTGGTTTTGAACACTCCCCTAGAGCTCCGGGATCTCCCAGGGGCAGAGAGAAGGAGAGGACAAAGCCGGAGCTCAGCAGGGCTGGCTTAGGGAGGAAGAGCCCGCTGTCACTTCCCGAAAGCCGGCCGGCCTCTGGGCGGGAGAGAAGGTCAGAGCGGTTGGTCCCTGCGGCCCGCCTACCCGCCCCTCCCTTCTGCCTCGGGGTTTGCCCAGGCTCTTCGGAGCACAGAATTTACAGTAAATGTTGTCACCAGTGGAAACTCTCAGAGGGGGCGAGGAAAAGGGCTAGAGGAAAGGGCCAGGACTCCCGGCCCCCAGTTCCCGTCTTGCCAACGCCCCCCAGTCTCATCTGTTGCTTTATCTTACCTTTTGGTAAAGAGAGGGGATGCCCTCTCTCTGGGATGTGCCCGGAAATAATCAAATGGTGAGATGAATGAGCTGGTCACATCTTGCAGAAGCAGCAGCCAGTGCCCCTGTCTCTACCATCGTGGCTCTTGGTATCCCAACTCCCCATCCTGTTTTAGATATGGAGTTTTCCTTTGTATCGACCTGGACACGTTTTCTAGCCCCGGGCCACACACAGGAAATGCCAGGCTGAGGTTGAGCACGCTAGTGTCTGTCAAGTACAAACTGCCGGAAGCTGCCTTGATGGATAAGGCCACGTTCTCCTTACCACTTCAAAAGAACTCCCATTTGCAGGGGTTAGGGCAGTCAGTAGTGTAACTAACTCTCTCATTAACCTGAAGCTGGTTTTCTAAAGCAAATTTTAAATGTCAAGTTATCACACATATGCTCACTGCCTACTGTAATTCTGAGTTAACTTCTGATCCATCAGTCGATGTCATCAACAAGCACTTGAGTTCATATTCCGTGCCAGGCACTTAATAAGTGCTTGGATAGTTAGAACACATTTATTATCACATTTAACATTACTAGCTATTGTTTTCAAACTTGTCTGATGATTAGAATAATCTGGGGCATTTGTTAAAAATTCTGATTCCCAGAATTCAAATCCCAAATTCCAAACTCACTGAGTTCAAACTTCTAGATTTCAGGAAGTGCCTGGAATTATATTTTTTATCAGGCCCTCAGATTAGTTCTAATGTCACGGCAAGCTTGGAAAACATTAACCTAAGTGAAACAGAACAAGAAAAATAAGACCTGGAATCCAAATATTAGGTCACTTTTTGAACAGAAATGTAATTTATTTGCATCTCCAGTGCCCTTTTTCTTCCTCTGTGGATACCAATGATGAGCAAAGACGGTCTATCTGAGTCAAGGAATGTGAACATTAAAATCACATTGGAAATGCAATTCCACTAGTTTTCTGAAGGTGGGATTGTTTCCCAGTAAATGCTAATTACCTGGGTGTAATTGTTGATTAATTAATGATATGATCGGTAGTCAGAGCTCTTTACCCTGAGTCTTTCTTTTTAAAATTTCTTTGGCTGCGCTGAGTCTGTTTTGGCGCATGTGCGCTTCTCTCTAGTTGCAGCGCACAGGCTTCTCTAGTTGGGACATGCAGACTTAGGGGTTCCGCAGCATCTTAGTTTTCCAACCAGGGACTGAATTCACATCCCCTGTATTGGAAGGTGGATACTTAACCACTGGACCACCAGGAGTGTCCTGAGGTTTTCTGATTAGCATGTATCTGATGGTTCCCTGAAGCAAGGGGTAAAGGCATTTCTGGAAAAAAAAGAAAGCACAGGTGTTGGGCCACACCCAGAGTTCTACAGAACAAGCTGCTGGGAGAGAGAACTGTGCTGGAGTTTGACCATTTATCATTTAGAAGACCCCAAATGTTCTAGAATCTGGGTGACGTAGACAGTTAACCAAGGACTCCATTCATAAGACTAAATGCAAATGCTGGGAACGTTAGGCGAACACACCAGGGTAACAGAGCAGAAAAGAATGAAATTAGTGTAAGTCAGTCTCACAAACTCCATTCCATTTTTCCAGCTCTGGCTGGTCATGCACTGGCCTGGACATGCCCTTGCCACTCTCAACTCTCAAATACACTTATGGAGACCTATGCATATACCTGCATGCAAAGGAGTACACTCATGCAATTCACACATGCCTTCACACACACACACATATCTCTGTTAGTTGGGACCGAATGCAACTGCCATTTTCCGAGGTCAAAATAAATATCAGCAATTTCATATGGTCTGATCTAAACAGCTATGCATATACATGTACAAATATACATGTATTTATGCAGATCACGGGCTTCCCTGGTGGCTCAGATGGTAAAGAATCTGCCTGCAACGCCGGAGACCTGGATCCGATCCCTGGGTTGGGAAGATCCCCTGGAGCAGGGCATGGTAACCCACTCCAGTATTCTCGCCTGGAGAATCTCCATGGACAGAGGAGCCTGATGGGTTGCAGTCCATGGGTCGCCAAAAGTCGGGCACAACTGAGCACAGCACAGGACTAAGCGCAGCACGCAGCACCGCACCCATCCACACACATGACACGTACAAATACACACGTACAAATACACACGCACGCGTGCACACGCTCGCATGTGCAGACAAAGTCACCGATGCCCTGCCTGGCCGTGCTAGTGGAAATCTAATGCAGAACTCCCACTGCCTCCTCCACGCCCCGCAGTCTTCCCCTGCGCCCTGATAGTAACCTGCATTGTCCATCCTTTCCGCTCACAGGAGAGTGAAGACTTGGAGAAGCAGAACGCGGCGCTGCGGAAGGAGATCAAGCAGCTCACGGAAGAGATGAAGTACTTCACGTCGTTGCTGAGCAGCCACGAGCCCCTGTGCTCTGTGTTGGCCCCTGGCGCGCCCTCGCCCCCCGAGGTGGTGTACAGCGCCCATGCCTTCCACCAGCCTCACGTCAGCTCCCCGCGCTTCCAGCCCTGAACTCCCTCGAGCAAGGGCAAGCAGAGAGCAGAGCGTCCGTCTCCAGCCGCTCCCGGGGCCTCAGGAGGGGCGCACAGACTGTAGCCAAGCAGCCCTCCTCTGTCAGCGCCCTCTGGCCACCCAGAGAGCCAGAGACTGAGGCCAGACCCCAGGATCGAGAGCCCGGGGACACGGGAACGCGCGGCAACTGCAAGTGTGTGCAGCCGCCTGCAGCGTGGCCGCCCGCCGCCGGGGGCCTGGACCTTCAACTGGGTGGGAGGCCCGACCCAGAACTGGGTCAAGCATGATGCCCAAGTCCAGTGACCCAGAGGGCAGAGGGTAGGGCAGGGTTATTTTCTAAATAAATGTCTTAAAAGACACCAATCTGGCAAGGGCTTGAAACCTAAAGTTCTGTGGGGTTGGGGTCATTGTTTTGGTCCTTGGGCTCAGGAGCCCTTAAAGGTCTGGGGACTCTGCTCATACGGCTCTTGCCCACGGCTTGTTCATCTACTTGGGGAGCTGGGTTTTCTCAAAGCATCTTCAATTCTTCCTCTAGGCATCTCCATCATTTCCCTCCTCAAATGGCCTCTATGTGACCTCCCACTTTCCATGCCTCATTGCATGATGCTTTCTAGATTGTCAGTTCTAGATGGTTCTAGGGGCATTCTCTGCAGGAGAGAAGGGCTGGTGCAGTGGAGTGGGATGGTCTTTCAGGCTGGTACTCACCTCTCACAGGACTGCGCTGACTCAGCCCAGTCCAGATGGCCAGCCCTGGGGGGCTGCTGCATGCTGGCCCCACGCCGGGAGCACTAGTAACACAAGGAGCACCTCACATGAAGGCAAGGCTTTCCTCTCTGGCGGGGCAACCCAGGTTCAGAGACAGGCACCAGTGTCCTGCTGAGGACCCCGCCTCCCCTGGGAAGCCGGGATAGCGCACACACAGCTTCACTGTCTCCTCAAGGCTCCACAGTTTCAGGGCAGCAGTGGCTCAGATCAGTTCAGTCACTCAGTCCTGTCCAACTCTTTGTGGCCCCATGCACTGCAGCACGCCAGGCTTCCCTGCTCATCACCAACTCCCGGAACTCACTCAAACTCATGTCCATCAAGTTGGTGATGCCATCCAACCATCTCATCCTCTGTCATCCCCTTCTCCTCCCGCCTTCGATCTTTCCTAGCATCAGGGTCTTTTCCAATGAGTCGGTTCTTTGTATCAGTTGGCCAAAGTATTGGAGCTTCAGCTTCAGCATCAGTCCTGTTATGTGGCTCAGATAACATAGGATTATCTTCAGGGCTTCAAACCCACAACTTTTGGCAGAGCTGAAACCAGTGTGCTCTGGTTTTCCTGCTTGGGTGTCCACGTGCTCCTCAGAAATCCCCAGGCCAAGCACCCTCTGGCCTTACCCACACCACTGCCCAAGAGCCAAGGCAGGGCTTGTCTCCACCCCTTCCCCACCCCTCCACAGACACACACATGGCCCCTGATGAGCCAGCTGGGGACCAGAATGGCAGGGACTGGCATGGAAGGTGTCGGATGCAGCCCCCTTAGCAGCCTCCGCAGCCCACCCTGTGGCCCTTCAGAGCCACTGCCTGTGGCTGCCCTGCTGTTGGCTATCTTGGGATGCAGCAAGCATGGAGGGAAGGGAGGAACAAGCTTGCTCCCCTTTGCCAGCATCTCCTGGGCCTGCCTGCTGATGGCTCTGGTTGACTTGAGGCAAGGTTTCAGGTCTGTCCTACCCCCTGGGATTATGCCAGTGCTGGACTATTGTGACTACTAAACTCTGCAGAGGCCTGGAAGTGCTGCGTCCCAGCCTCTGAAGGCGCATTGCCACCATGGAGCTCTCATCCCTGAAGTCGATTCCCTGTGGGGGCCCAGCGTGTGGGAAGGGAGCTTGGAGCTTGTTGGAGGCAGGCCGGAAGACCTCTCCCAAGGATCAGCATTGCTTGCAGAATCCTGCATTTTAACCTTTGGTGTCCCAACAGTGTCCCAGCAGAACTTGGTAAATGAGACTCCCCTTCCACTGCTTAAACTTGGTGTAGCCTGGGATGAGGGGCTACGGTAAGGAGGAGCTCTCCTCCATTTCCTTCAGGGCCTGGTTTCTGGTAGCTGATGCTCTGGGTAGCTCTTTCCTACACTTGTGTTAACAGGCAAAGCAAAGCTGCCAATGGCCCCTTGAGATATGGCCTGCGTTGACTAGAATTTGATTTTTCTCTCTCAGTCTCAGGAAGCAGAACTTTCCAGCTAGCCCTTCCTGGACCAGACCTCTCTTGGGCCTCCCTCCAATCAGAGATGTTGTCCCCACCCCTGCTCTAGCTCTGTGATTTCCCCCTAGAAACCCCCTGCAGAAGGCGCATGACCAGTGCCGGGCACCTTCCAATGACACTCAGAGCCATAACCAGAAATGCAGGGCTCACATGTGCCACTCCTGTCTCTCGGCAAGGACTTCTCTTCCCCTTTCTTTCGCTACTTTCTAATGAGCCTAGGAAGTTCCACTTCTCCTTTCTGATCAGTCTGACAGAGACCACAGAAGGCTAGGGTGAGTATCAAAGCTGACTTCATTGCCACACAGGGAAACTGGAGGGGCAGCTACAGAGAGGTCTCAACTCCCAGTGCTCTGGCTTCGGATGGCCCAGCATCCAGGCTCTGGCTTCGGATGGCCCAGCATCCAGGCTCTGGCTTCGGATGGCCCAGCATCCAGTGCTCTGGCTTCGGATGGCCCAGCATCCAGTGCTCTGGCTTCGGATGGCCCAGCATCCAGGCTCTGGCTTCGGATGGCCCAGCATCCAGGCTCTGTCTCAGCCTCCCACCCATGACAGAGACAGTCCCTCAGGTGGGTGCACCAGTCACATATAAATCCCTCCAGGGCCCAGGGAGGCACTGTAAATACATGAAACTCACTGGACACAGGACAACTGGGAGTGGCAGGGAGGTGGCAGACTGAACAATGAGCGCTTACCTGCTGAAAGCGAACAGCTGCCCTTCGGTCCCATTCCATGCTGCCCTGGAATTCAGGACCAGTGTGGCCAGAGCTTCCAATTTTCCAAGAAAAGCCCCAAATCAGAATTTCTACATGAATTCCTCCAGTTTTTAAAACCCTCTGCACACCAAACAAAATGTGTGTGTGGAAGAGGTTTGCTTCTCATTCGCAGGGCTTGTAGCAAGAGTACAGAGGCCACGTACCCTATGGCTAAATATTTACTCATATCAAACTTATAAAATATGTTAACTGTGTTAGACAAAATATGCTCTTTTCTCTTGCCTTGATAAATAGACCTTCCTCACAACCTGGAAAGTAGGGTTTGAATATAAAGTCCTGTGATGCTTTAGAACTTCGTATTAGCACGAGGCAGTGCAGGGAGAAACAGCCCTGAGACTGCGACCTGTCCTCTTCTCGTCTCTCCTCCGGCTCCTCCACAGAGGCCTCACGCGGATGTCGGTGGACATAACCAGCCTACAAGACCAGTCCACCCACCCCCTCCTCCACAGTAGCCATCCCTGGGCCGCTCCCTCAGGTCTGGGGGGGCACCTACCAGGGTCTGATCTACTCTGGTGAAGAGTTATCCGGGGAAGAAGGTTACAGCTGCTGGAAGACAGCTAGGGACGCTGACAGGGGATTCCAGCATGCTGGGAATATGGAGCATGGTCTAAAGGGACAAGAGGGCTCTGGGTAGGCACATCCCTTCAGGCCCCAGGACTCAGGGCCCCATGAGAAGGGGTATAGCAGGAGGAGGGGAGTTCCCATCGTCGGGGGAGTCCAGAGCAGGGACCTCTTTTGCCCAGGTCTGAGGGTGGCCCTGCAGAGGCCTGCCAATGGGTCATTCTGACCTGGGTTAGCCAGGTCTCCGCGGAACGCCCGGCGAGGTGAACGCCCTGTGCAGGAAGACACGGGCGCCTCGTCATCTGCCAGTCTGACAGAGGCTCCTGCTGTCCTCAGTGTTCGCCTCTCGCCTCTCGCTTGCAGCGTTCTTTCCTGAGATAGTGTCAAAACAAATTACAGGAAAGCCAGAATTTTGGTCTTCGGGCTGAGAAGCGTGGGTGGGGAGAGAGAGGGAGGTAAAGTCAGCTCAGAGGTCACAGGGTTGCCATCTGCTGGACCCAAACTTCCCAGCAGTGTTTATGCATACCTCCAGTCAATGTCCCAGCTGCAGCTGCAGCTTCCCCAGTGGGCTGGGGACACCATTTCTCTCTGGGACAGACAGGCCGGCTCTCTGTGCTGCCCTGGCCTCCTCCTGCCTCACCGGAGTTGGTGCTCCCAAGTGGCCCAGGAATTCCAAGGGGGAAAACGATGGCTACGTGAACTAAGACCAACACTAAGGTGGGACAGATGAAGTCATCTTTACCTCTGTCACAGGGGATCAGCATTTTAAGAGGTGCCCAAGGTTCCTGGCCTGAGGGAATGATGCCCAATGGTGCATTTTACACTTGGTGGCCAGTGTGCATGTAATGGGCTCCTCACCCTGTGCCTGACTGGCTACTATTGTGCGTACCAGGGGACTTGGGGGCTGGAAAGGAACAGAGACATACTCCTCTTGAAAATCTTTGTTTTTTGATATATTTTTATGTGGACTGTTTTTAAAGTCTTTACTGAATTTGTTACTATATTGCTTCTGTTTTGTGTTTTGTTTTTTTTTGGCTGCGAGGCTTGTGGGATCTTAGCCCCCCGACCAGGGACTGAACCCTCACTCTCTGCTTTGGAAGGCGAAGTCTTAACCAATGGACTGCCAGAGAAGTCCCTTCCTCCTGAAAATGTTGTTTCTCAACTGCTTGATATGTGATTTGAGTTAACCTACTTCCAGGAAAATGGAATAAAAAGTTGATTCTGGTTTAAAGAATCTACCAGCAGGCAGAGCTAAAGAGCCCCTCTTGAGAGGAGAAATTTACAGAGACAAATTTCACTGATGCTTAAGAGGTTTGTCTGGCTTCTTCTGGAGGATTCCTGATGAGAGACCAAGGTTAGGAACAGTGGCAGAGACTGATGACTGGCTTCTCAAGGCCATTCTCCCCTTTCACCTAACTGCAGAACCCTCGTTCTGTCCAGGGTGGCCTACTCACCCACCCTGGAACTCTTGTCCACCTCTCGTCTCTTGGAAGCAAATCCTGTGAACTGGCGAGGCTGTTCACAGTCCTTGTTCATGTCCTTGACCACGTCTCAAACTTTCCTTTCATCAAGCCTTTGCTCGTCTAGCTGTTATCTCTTCAGTAAGTCTGGAAGTGGGACCCAGGAATCCTCATTTTTAATAAGATTCCCTGTCATTTCTGATTTAAGTAGCATGAGGTGAATCTGATCTAAATGGCATAGATGCCTCACTTTATTACGCCACCTTAGCTTTTTAAAATTCTGTCCATTTTTCAAAGTTCCACGTAATTGCCACAGTGCCTGCCTAGAGTGCAGGATGGTTTTAGATGATATTCAAGTAGAACTTATTTAGTCAGTGTATATTTATTTCAATAAATTTAATGGTTTTCCATTTTTTATGATGATCTACATCTTCCTTTACAAATTAATATACTTTCATAAAAAGTGAAATGATCTAAAGAAATATGCTAAAAACTACAGTTGATTAAGAATCACGACTCATTAATGTACATGCTGTGATATCGCTCATTCATGTCCGACTCTTTGTGACCCCATGGACTGTAGCCCACCAGGTTCCTCTGTTCATAGGATTTTCCAGGCAAGAGTACTGGAATAGGTTGCCATTTCCTTCTCCAAGGGATCTTCCCAACCCAGGGATTGAACCCAGGTCTCCTGCATTGCAGTCAGACCCTTTACCATCTGAGCCACTAGGAAGGTTGGGATGTATTGTTATGTATGTGTTGCTGCTAAGTCACTTCAGTCATGTCCAACTCTGTGTGACCCCACAGACGGCAGCACACCAGGCTCTGCCGCCCCTGGGATTCTCCAGGCAAGAACACTGGAGTGGGTTGCCATTTCCTTCTCCAATGCATGAAAGTGAAAAGTGAAAAGTGAAAGTGAAGTCGCTCAGTTGTGTCCTATCCTCAGCGACCCCATGGACTGCAGCCTTCCAGGCTCCTCCGCCCATGGAATTTTCCAGGCAAGAGTACTGGAGTGGAGTGCCATTGCCTTCTCCGTACGTGTTATGTATTAATAAATATTTGCTCTGTTTTCTATGTTGTTGCTTTTTAATATGCATTGAACACAAGAATAAAAGGGTAAGAGAGAGATGAATAAAACTTCTATGCTGGCCAAAACTGAATATATATATATTTATATAAAATCAATAGATTTAAATTTTCAAAACCAGCAAATATATAGTATAAATACTAAAGTTTAGAATCCCAGTAGCATTTCTGAAGTTTTCCCTTTCTACTTTCTCTAGAGACGCATCCAAGTCTGAAAAGTGAAAAGCAACATATCGCATTTCCCCATCTCGAGGCATTTTAAGATACTGACGTTAAACTTTCTGAACCATCTTGCTACGTGCATTCAGCAATCAGCTTTGGAGATTGGCTGTTCATAGCTGTGCTGTTGGAACAGTGAAATTAGGTTGTCTCATCAGCAGCAGGTCCTGCCCATCCCTATTGGTGCATCTTCTGTGAGTGAAGTCAGCATTATTTATATAAATTGCTTATCAACTGCCCACTGGCACAGGGCATGATTAGACGGTAAAAGTTATTCCAGATAACTATTAAGGTGAAGACTCAAATCTTTGATGAGACCCTGGACACCTTATATCCTCTACCCCTCAGCTCACACAGTGCCTACCTTTTAGGAGTGTATAATCCAAGACATTGAAGGCAGAAGGAGAAGGGGATGACAAAGGATGAGATGGTTGGATGGCATCACCGACTAGATGGACATGAGTTTGAGTAAGCTCTAGGAGCTGGTGATGGACAGGGAGTCCTGGTGTGCTGCAGTCCATGGGGTCACAAAGAGTTGGACATGAGTGAGTGACTGAACTGAACTGAGTCCAAGACAATTCTTATTCTGACAATGGAATGCAAGGAACAAAGGTCCATTCAACCAACATAAGGAGAGTGAGCACAAGTCAGATCTTTAAAGAAAAGGAATCAAGAGAAGGGACTCATTAGAGTCAGTAGAAACTGGGGACAGGAGCCCCAGACGGGGCCACAGGAAGCATAGGTGAGCTGTGTCTCTTTAGGCACACCACCGTCTAGCTCTCAGTCTTGTATTTAGATGTCATTCGTCAGACAGAGCCAAGGACTAAGATCAAAGCCAAAGCAAGCTGGCTTCCTGAGCAGGACTCTCTAAAAGGACATTTGCCCCTGTCGACTCTTCTCAGTTTCTGTTTTACTCCTCAAAGTCCAAGATAATATATAGTGGAAGTCAGCCTGCCTCCTTGCTCAGCTGGCTGTCCACGCCCTCAATCCCTACACAGACATACACAGGCGCGCACGCACACACACACACACACACACACACACACACCCTCTCTATACACTAGTCCTCTGACAGAAAGAAAGAGGACACATCCCTAGGCAGCATCTTCCATTGGAGCCTCAAACATGATAGCCACGTCGGTGTCTCCCGAGAGATAATGATAAAGACAAGCCCATATCATGGACAAAGCCAGCAGTGGTGACTAATGGTGGACAGGCGAGAGGCTGTCTACATAGACCATTCAGAGCCCATAAGCAAAAGCAGAGACTGTCTGTCCTAGTTTCTTCCGTGTCCCTAGTACCCAGCACAGGAGACCCTTATTATTTGTTTGATAAATGAAGGAAGGGGAAAAGGAAGGAGTTGGTAAAAATTCCTCATGGCCCCCTCAGATGCTGGCCTATTGTTTATCCCCAGGGAGGTAGGAAGAACAAGGGAACCCAGGCAGACTGGCTTGATCTGGTGGCCTCTAGGAATTTAAAGTACCATTAGTATGGGGATCTAGTTCTGCCTAGATCTAACCCCTGGGAGCTGAAGACAGGGTGTGACTTGAACTGTGACATAGAATTGAGATGCAAGTGATTAGCAGGGTCATTTTTCACCACCCAGAATCCATGCTTCTTTCCTTTGGTAAATTACCCTAATTTCCTTTTAAAGCACAGCTTCTTTCCCATGTGTAGAGCTATCAGTCAGGCGCCTTGCCTTATTTGGCCAAGGTGCAATGGTGTGACCCAGGCTGGACCAATCAGACTTCATCCTGGGAATGACTTTTGAGTAGAGCAAAGGAAGACCCCAAAGACAGTGAGTGCTTAGCTTTCCACTTCCACTGTGAACCCTGACTAGAGAATTCTGTGTTGGAGAACTGACCTGTTCAGTTCAGTTCAGTTCAGTCGCTCAGTCCTGTCTGACTCTTTGCGACCCCATGAATCGCAGCACTCCAGGCCTCCCTGTCCATCACCATCTCCCAGAGTTCACTCAGACTCACGTTCATCGAGTCTGTGATGCCATCCAGCCACCTCATCCTCGGTTGTCCCCTTCTCCTCCTGCCCCTAATCCTTCCCAGCATCAGAGTCTTTTCCAATGAGTCAATTCTTCTCATGAGGTGGCCAAAGTACGGGAGTTTCAGCTTTAGCATCATTCCTTCCAAAGAAATCCCAGGGCTGATCGCCTTCAGAATGGACTGGTTGGATCTCCTTGCAGTCCAAGGGACTCTCAAGAGTCTTCTCCAACACCACAGTTCAAAGGCATCAATTCTTCGGCACTCAGCCCTCTTCACAGTCCAACTCTCACATCCATACATGACCTGAATCCTGCCTTATTTTGAGCCTTTTCTTCAGCCTTCCTTTGGATTTTATGAGCCACACAATCTCCTTGCAACAAATTCATTTTCTCCTAAAAATCAGCTAGTGCATGCATGCTAAGTCGCTTCAGTTGTGCCTGATCTTTTGTGACCCTACAGACCGTAGCCCACCAGGCTCCTCTGTCTATGGGATTCTCCAGGTAAGAATACAGGAGTGGATAACCATACCCTCCTCTAGGGAGTCTTTCCCACCCAAGAATCAAACCCAGGTCTCCTGAACTGCACGTGAATTCTTTATCATCCAAGCCCCTAAATCAGGTAAAGTCAGCTTCTATTAAGGATCCCTAAACTCAGGAATGATGTCTCATACCTGGGTTTTCCAGGAAGACAGCAGGTACTGGATCCTAATTCTCAGGGGCCAGTAGGAATAGATTGTTTTCTGAGAGCGTTCTGGGATGCCCCGTGCTCCATGAGAAATGGGCATTCAGCCAACACTGCACCAGCCTCTGGTGTGCCTGACCTGAATTCAGACCCTTCACTGCCTCTGGTGAGAACCCCAGGCTCTGATTTTGAAACTGTAACTGGGATGGGACTAAGATGCCCTAAGGCTCTAGTAAATTTTAACTCTTTTTTTTTTTTTTAAATTATTTACCTTTCCTCTCACTTCCATGGCAGGGGGACATGGGTTTGATCCCCAGTCAGGGAACTAAGATCCTGCATGCTTTGAGAAGTAGTAAAAAAAAAAAAAGTCCTCTCTGCTCCCTTTACACACCCCACCCCTACTTGTCCCACCTAGCCCAGGGCTTTACAGTTGCCCAGAGCAAGTGGTTAATATACATTTGTAAGTAAAATATAAAAATCCCAAAGTAGAAGAAAGATAATGAAGATAAGGGGTAGAGGGAAGGAAGGGGAAAAGCTGAGTCTGTTTTAGGAAAGTCACAGTGGACCTTGCCCTGTCTTCCCCCAGCCCAATGTTTATCTACATGCTCATTTGAAATAAGCATCAAGGGTGCTCTTGAAAGAGGGAGAAAAAAAGCACAAAATAAGAGTGATAAAAGAATAAAGGGAACTATGCTGTTTAATCTTCTCACGGAGGGCACGGACATCAGTGTCTGCCACTTATCAAACATTTACCTTATTGTACGGACTATTATTACAGATAAAAAGCAGACTCAAAAGAAGTTAAATGGTTTGCTCAAGGTCACACACATAAGGGCAGATATGGGACTCAAACTTGACCTTGTTGCCTCCAAAGCTGGAGCTGTTTACCAAGCTTGAGTTTCTCAAGCTGGAATTTCTGAAGTCCCAGGTTACGGGATAGGGACAGCAGTCCTGTGTTGGTGCTGCCACCTAGTGACAAGACAGAGAACTGTGGCGGCCACCCGCTCCCCCCGTCCCCCGCCCCCCCCGCCCCGCCTCCCGCCCCTCCAGTCCCCCACCACTGCCACTTCTTCCCTTTCCTGGATCCATCCCCACTTCCCAGCTTAGGAGAGACCCAGACAGTTTGCATTCTACCTCTGGCAGCCAACCATTTCTGTGTTCCCGGGATATGCAGAAGTGACCTCTAGATGAAAGCTGGTGCCTCACTGGGCTTCAGCATAGCTCTGTGGAAACACCTGTAGAATAAATGAAGGGTTAGGGATGCAGATCTCTACAGATCAGGGGACCAACCTGGTTTCCATAAGACAAGCTATGAAGACACTCCTGTGAGGAACCAGGCGGATCATAGCCTGGTCTAGGGCCAAGAATTCTGCCTCAGTGAGGTCCTGCACAATCCACCTCACTGAGCACCTTCCACTTCCTGGGAAGTTCGTGCACCGTGCCTTGTGTTATCTAATTGCATCTGACAGCCAAAGAGATCAACGTGGCTGGCCCACCCAAGTTCACAGGGCAGGGGCTGGAGCCCAGATCCTTGGACTCCAAGTGTTAGGGGAAGCGCACTGATTGAAACCACCCACCCTGGCCAAGCACCATAGTAACTATTTGCATGAGTTGTTTTATGACAGGAGATCTTGATAAGGAATACAGAACTCATAAGCCACCACCAACCGGAAGAGTTCGGGAAAAGTTTAAAGGAGACACGTCCATTTCTCAGAATCCCTCTCACTAGCATCGTCTGGGCTGAGCGATGAGTGCACCACCAGGAAAGAGTGTGAATTAGAATGATTGGCCAGAGACCACCTGGAAAGTAATCCCATCACCATAAAACCCGAGACTGCGAGCCACGCGACCGAGCAGTTCTCATGGGTTCCCTTACCCTGCTGCTCTCCACCCGGGTGCCCTTTCCCAATAAAATCTCTTGCTTTGTCAGCACATGTGTCTCCTTGGACAATTCATTTCTGAGTGTTAGACCAGAGTCCAGTTTCGGGCCCTGGAAGGGGTCCGCCTTCCTGCAACACAAGGGCAGTGCTTTCCTGCTCCACCACTCTGCCCTACCGCCCTGCTTCCCACCAATTCGACTCAGCCCCTGAAACCTTGTTTTTGTCAGCCTAGTCATCCAGACGTGATGACTCAAGAGCTGTGGGGTAGACTGCCAGGGGAGGAGGCCTCTGTCAGCACCTCGGCTGTCCTGACCTTTAAGGCAGCGGGGAGTTACCTCAATTTGAAACGTGTGGCTGCTGAGCGATTTCGGTCTTAACCGTAGTAGGACATCTTAGCTGGGCAGGTAAGCAGGAGCAGTTCCCACTTCCTGCACTTCCCATGGCTCTTTCTGGGTCTTCTCCCAAACCCAAAGTCGCCTGAAACATGGAAGCCAGAATCCACATTCTCCTTTTAGACCTGGTTCTTGGAATCTTGGTGCAAAGTGGAGCGAGAATAAAAGGGTCACCTTCTAGAAGGCAGGAATGGCTTCACGAAACATGTGCTTCACCCTGCCCAGAATTAATCCAGCTTAGTCCTTCTCTGTTTAGTTTTCAAAGGTTACCGGTTGCCCATAGCGGCGAAAAAAATGTAACAGAAGGATGAGGCCTGAACACTGTGTTATCTAGTGAGGGCAGATATTAGGTGGCATACTCAAAAGTTGACTGTTTTTGTTTTTACCTGAAATATCTGAGTACCCATCTAAACTGGTGATTTTGATCTGAGAGAGACAGCGGTGAACGGTCCTAAAGAGAGATCTTAGTTCCCTGCCCAGGAATTGAATCTGGGTCAGTCAGTTAATTCAGTCACTCAGTCGTGCCCGACTGTTTGCAGCCCCATGGACTGCAGCACACCAGGCTTTCCTGTCTGTCCTTCACCAGCTCCCAGAGCTTGCTCAAACTCATGTCCATCAGGTCAGTGATGTCATCCAACCATCTCATCCTGGATGATGGGAATGGCAAACCACTTCAGTATTCTTGCTTTGAGAACTCCATGAACAGTATGAATCTGGGTAGCTTGGGTGAAACTCAGGAATCCTAGCTACTAGACCAGCAGGGGCTAGAGTCTAGAAGCAAAGTTCCCATGACCCTTACCTCCACTGAAAGCAAGAATGTTTCAAGGAGGCAAAACTGTAAAAACAGATAGAAAGTTTACTATTAGAGATCCAGCATAACATGTGGGAGAGCACACAGAGAAGCAGTTTGTTTATTTAAGACAGAAGCAAAGCAGAAATACGTACCCTGAGAGAAAGGGTCTGGGTATCCCTCTCTAATAAGGAGGTGGGTAATAAAGAGGTGATTTAAATCACTTATATAGGACAGCTCTTCTAGGGCTTCATTTACCTTCAGCCAGTTATCTTATTTCTTTTTCACTCTTGACTGTTCCTAGGACCCTCCCCAAGATGCATGTTCAACTTTTGGCTAAGATGGATCCCAGCGTTGAGGCCCGTGAGGGTATGTCTGCACTTATTATGCCTTGGCACCCCTCCGTTTTGACCCCCAAGGAGCCTTCCTGCAATGTGCAGACAGGGAAGTCTTCCTTGGCCTCAAGACTGGGCACCTTGTCTCTTTACTTCAGCAGAGCTCAGCTTCGGCCACTAGCTTTGTCCTTGGTGGAGTGTCGGGATGAGAACAAACTTCAGCTTTACCTCACTTGACAGACACCAGCTGTCCACCCCATGGGCCCGTCTGTCTCCTAATTTCTCACATTTGGTGGCCATTGGATTGCTTTCTTCCCTTTGTATTTGTGTACTCACCAAATCTAGATTATATGATTTCAGGGGTTCACAGACTCTTGAAACCTATTTGTAGACACTCTCCAAGGTAAAAACAACGCATCAGTTGACATAGCAAGTGCCCAAGCCTCAAGAAACAGCTGCCAGTAGACAGGTGGTCAAGGGCAGGGAGCATCCCATTGGCAGTCACAAGTTCTCATCAGTCATCACTATGTAGTGAGCCAGAACAGCCTCAGACTTGCAAGTCAACCAACTTGACGTAAAGCAGAATGCTTGACTCAAGGGCCGTTTTGACCTGGCAAATCTGATACAGTGGATCATAAATGGACTGAAGGAAAGAATGGGGGATGAGGATGGGATGAGGTTCAAGGATGCAATCAAGATGCACATTAAGTTTTTAACTTGAGAATTTTAAAACAGTTAGAAGCTTAATGGGTTTTAAAGTAATATATAAAAAATATCCTTTTGGAAAAAAAAATATGCCTTTGACAAACTGCTCTTGTGCTTAAACAGTCATGTCAAGTATCTTCCAACTATGGTGAATGAAAGATTAGGACAATTTTTTTGAGACAGGTGGCTGTTGATAGAATATAATCACAAAGGCAGACAAACACCAGACTTTGTTCCTGTGGCTTAAGGCATTTATCACTTCCAAAGTGCAAATGTTCCCAGTATGAGCAATACTTTGTCTTATCAGTCATTTACACTGTAGACAGAATTTTTGCCTCTTCCTTCTCTGAAGGTCTTTTTGATTGACAAGAGGGTAGGGAGGGATACTAGAGATTGGAGGACGGCTTATGGCAGGTGCTAGAGGCGCTGAAACCAAATTCAACATGCCCTGCTACCTGTCAGGATTGATTCTGGCTTCAGCTGTTGCTCTGAAGATTGAGTTGATTGAATCATTTGCCTCAAGAGCAAATTGGGGCCATCTAAGTATTAGTCTCTGTTTTTGCTTCAATTTGAGTAAATGGAGATTTTATATTATCAATGTGTCTTTAGGCTTCCTAATGAGAGACTCTGCTGTTACTGCTGTGTGTATGTGTGAGTATATGTGTGTGTGTGTGTGTGTGTGTGTGTGTGTGTGTATCTGTGTGTGTGTTTGTGGCTTGAGACACCTGAATAGCTGAAGACATGACTCTTCTGTGCTGAGTTACGTTTTCACAGAGGGATCCCCCGTTTTGACAGTTGGTGCCGTGACCCCCTCAGCCCACCACCAATACCTCTTCCCCCAAAGCATATATATCGACCTGCCTCCATCGTCCCTTGCCAGCACTCCCCGCCGCTCCCTTGCTCCTACTTTTGGTCCCCTGACTACTCAATACTGCAGCCAGAATGGTCCTTTTACAGTGCAGGTCAACCACATCGCTCCTCCACTTAAAACCCTCTCTAGCTTCTTACCTCAACCAAAGCCCAAGTCCTCACCAGAGCCCACAAGACCTCATGCAAGGCAGCCCCTGCCTACACGAACATCTGTCCCCCACACTCTCTTTTCTCTCCCTCTCTGCTTCAGCCACACGACCTCCTTGCTGTGCCTTGAATGTACCAACCCAGTTCCCACCACAGGGCCTTTGCACCTGCCAGTTCCTGTGTCTGAGTTTGCTCGAGACAGATATCGAGCTTGTGGCTTGTTTCCTCACTTCTGCTAAAACATCACCTCCTTAGAGAAGCCTTCCCTACCTGCCACCTCACTCTGTCTTGCTATCTTCGTGGTGTTATACTCGTTGTTTATCCACCGAGTGTCTTCCCCATAGGACTGTAAGCCTCAGCACTTCGAAGAACTTGTCAGTGTGTTCACCATCTCTTCCTCTGTGCTTGGACCCGTGCGCAGCATGTAGTCAGGGTTCTAAATGCACGTGTTGAAGGAAGACATGAATGAGTGGATATCACCAGCCCCAGACCACCCTCCATCCCTGCCTCCTCCCACCTTTCACTGACTTTCACGAAGGAGAGGAAAAGATCCCTGGATCTCTAGACCCCACAGAGTCCTTGTGATGTCTCAGACTTTCCCAGGACCCTGGCTGGGTGTTGGGTTTTGATGACTGTGGAGATGCTGGGGACATGTCGGATTTCAAGGGAATGAGTGTCTGGGAGACAGAGGGAAGCAAGCTCTGTGACGGGGCTTGGGGCCAGGCTCTGAGGGGATGCTGAGTCCTGGCTCATGTACCATGAAGGCCGGGGGGATGGAAGCAGGGTGCATCAGTCATTTCACATGTGGTTACCTGATTCACAGAGGGGAGGTGTGCCAGCATGGAAACGACATGACACGGCATCGTCACTGTGTGCGTCCCCTGGATGCTTGCCATCTGAGTCTTTGCCCATTCATCTCCCTCACTATTCCCCACACTGCGGTCACCCAGGCACCATAAGCAGCACCCCATTTCTGCAGCATCCATAAACTGTCTGCACTGTGACTTCCCTTTCTAAATCCACTTGCTTTCCTTGAATCCATGGATCTGAAAAGGAAACTCGCAGACAAGGGAGGCCAACAGGAAAGGTGGGAGCAGCCTGCTGGCAGGAGGAGCTGTCTGCCCAGTGGAGGCAGAGGGGCTTGGCAGGGCAGGCAGGGAGAGGCTGGGGGCAGGTCCCAGGGGCTGAGCAGAGCGGGGAGGGGGTGGAAGGGGAGGGGCTGGGACCCTGAGAGGAGGGGGCAGGAGAGGGGGGCGGCCTGGGACTGGGAGCTGGGCTGGGAGGCCACCGGGGAAGCTGAGGGGCAGGGAGGTGGGGGGCTGACACTGAGGTGCTGTGCTTGTGGGGTTGGGGGGTGAGATGTGAGTGAGAGACAGGGTGGAGGCTGCGGGGCGCCTGGGCAGGGTGTTGGGGTGGGGGAGGCTGCAGGGGAGGCTGAGACAAGAGCAGGTGGAGGAGGGGGCTGCGGGGAGGGGGGCACAGTGTGGGCGGCCCTAAGAGTTAAGGGAGGAACACGGAGGAGCAAGCTGCGGGTAAGGGATCTCAGTGGGGCAGGCCGGAAAAGGGGCTGGAGGAAGGGCAGTGATGGGGAGAGACGGGGCTGGGTGCCCCCTTCCCGATGGGCCTGACTGTCCTCCTGGGACTGGACAGAGAGCTTGCTGTCCTCTACTGGGCGGCTGCCCTTGTGTTGCTCATGTCTGAAATGAGCTCACTCACCCCTGGTACATGGCACCTACTTGTCCCTTCCCTGGTGGCTCAGACAGTAAAGAGTCTGCCTGCCCTGGATTCAATCCCTGGGTTGGGAAGATCCCCTGGAGAAGGAAATGACAATCCACTCCAATAGTCTTGCCTGGAAAATCCCATGGATGGAGGAGCCTGGTAGGCTACAGTCCATGGGGTTGCAAAGAGTCGGACAGGACTGAGCGACTCGACTTTTACTTTCATTCTAAAGGAGATCAGTCAGCGAGTTTGTGGGCCAGAAAGCCATTTGTGCTCTTCCTCTGGGCAGATAAAGGAGATCTGGGGAGCACTGGGGACTAAGAAGCGAGTTAAGGAGTGAGAAGGGAGAGGGGGAGGGGCCAGGAAGGTGAGTTGTCACAGGGACATGTGTAACAGCAGAGACACGGGGCTGTGCTTGGATTCTGGAGGCGTCCGCAGCATCCACATGTATCGTGCATGGGAAGTTGACACAGGCAGCCTCCAGTGCGGTTGTGGCCCCGATCATTACTCTGGAGTTTGTATTTAGTCAGAAGATCAGGGCAGCCTTTCTCGGGCAGCTGAAGAGGTTAAGGGGTGAAACAGCACCATGCAGAAAACCAGTCTTCAGGAAGACAGATAGAGAAAGCCGACGTGCAGGATGGTGTGAACTTTGTGTCTCCCAAATGTACATGCTGAAACCTAAACCAGAATGTGATGGTGTTGGGGGCTGGGCCTTTTCAGGGGTAACTGTGACCTGAGGGTGGCACCCCCAGTGATGGGGTTAGTGCCCTTATTAAAAAAAAAAAAAAGATCCAGAGACGCAGCAAGAGAAGCCTTCTAGGAACAGGAATTAGGCCTCACCAGACATAGATTCTCCTGGCACCTAGAATCTGGGACCTCCCAGCCTGTAGATCTAATTGTGAGAAATAAGTTTCTGCCATGTGTAAGGTATTTAGGTTACAGCAGCTCCGAGGGACTGAGACACAGGGAGACAGAGAGAAGGAAAGAGTCCTGAGCGCGTCCAGCCCTGGCTGGGGCAGTTCCCAGGACATCAGCAGGTCTGACCATTCTGCCATTTGCCTGGTCACCTCCTCCATGAAGTCTGTGATCTCCCCTACTGCAGCTGAAACACGTTCTCCTTGGGCCTTAGCTGGTTCAAGTCGGGCGTTTGTCACTTGCAGTCAATGTAACAATAAGAGAAAAAGGTGATTGGAAAAAGTGAGGTGCAGCCAGCATTCTTGGTCTCCACACTTGAAACACTAGGAGGCACTTTCAAGGCTTTTTGGAGCTCAGGGCAGCTGATGGCATCAACTGCAGGGACCTCACCCAGCCATCGACTTGGGAGAACTGCGGGGGAATCCATAAATCCTCGGGTTTCATCTTGGACTTCATTGTTTCTTTCTAATTATTCATTTACTCACGGAATTAAAGAGAACCTGAGCCAAGCGTCCCACCCTGAAGCCTTGAGGGCGTGTGACACTAAAGAGTGAAAAAGGAGAGGATTTACTTTCCCTAAAATTTGATTATTGGCTTTTCATGGGAATTATACTCTGAACTTAGAGCAGCTGCAGAAAGGGGGTGGGAGGCCCACTAGGGAGGCAGGAGAAACAGAGGCCCAGGGCGGGGCAGGGTATAACGCAGGCGCTTTTCCCGTACAACTTGTCTCTGCAAGATTTCCAGGAGAAGGCCTTCCCCTGCCTCCAAGGGCATCATCCTGAGTCCTCCCTGTGCCTCCCCTTCCCCATCCAATCCCGTACAACCCTCAGTCTCACTGCCCACTGCTCCCCACCCTCCTGCCATTGCCCCTGCTCAGTTCACAAACTCCATTCTCACCTGGGTGGCACAGTGGCCTTATGAGAGGTCTCTCTGTCCCTTTGTTCACCTCCCCCCACCCCAACTGGCTTCTCCAGGAAGCAGCCAGAGCAGCCTCTCCCAGTGACAAATCTGACCATCCTCTGCTTGAATCCTCTCGGTGGCTCCCCTCTGCTCTCAGGATAAAATGAAAAGCCTGTGATGGCTCCTGCACCATGAGCTGCTGCCTCTCTCTCCAGTCTTATCTTCACCCTCTCTCTGCTCCAGACACACAGACTTTGTGTAGCTCCTTGAGAGGTGCTGCTCCGTCCTGCCTTAGGGCCTCTGCATGCACTGTTCCCTCTGCCTGGGATGCCTTTCCTCTCTCTCTCTTATTTAGTCCCCACTCTTTCTTAAGACCTGCTTTAAGATCTAGCTCATCCATTCTTTGTAAATTCTTACAAATAACCCTCATAGTACTTATCCTAGTTTTACTTACAGGCGGGACTGTTTGACTGATGGCTGTCCTCCCTACTAGACCATCAACTCTGCAGGGAGGGAGGGGACACATGTGTTTTGCTCATTACTGAACCCCAACTCTGCTACAGAGTCCAACCAAATCCTACCTGCCCCTCGAGATTCAGTTGGAACATCTCTCCGAGAAGCCCCCTTCTGGCTCCCTGCTTTGTCAACTGTGAAGCAGCATGGAGCTCCACCACACGCTCACTGCATTGCTCTGCAATGACGGGTTCTCAGATCGGTCTCGTGAGTCTGTGGATTCCCCGAGGGTAAGCACTACAGTCTTTTTGTTGCTGTTCATTTGTTTTGTTTTCTTTAAAGACTTTTTTTTTTTTTTTGATGAGAACCATTTTTAAAGTCCTGTCCGACTCTTTGCAACCCCGTGGACTGTATAGTCCATGGAGTTCTCCAGGCCAGAATACTGGAGTGGGTAGATTTCTCCCTTCTCCAGCAGACCTTCCCAACCCTGGAGAAGGGATAGGCTACCCACTCCAGTATTCTTGGGCTTCCCTTGTGGCTCAGCTGGTAAAGAATCTGTCTGCAATGCAGGAGATCTAGGTTTGATCCCTGGGTTGGGAAGATCCTCTGGAGAAGGGAAAGGCTATCCACTCTAGTATTCTGGCGTGGAGGGTCGCAAAGAGTCAGACACGACTGAGTGACGTAATCATTACTTTAAAAGTCTTTATGGAATTTATTTCCATAGTACTTCTGTTTTATGTTTTAGTTTCTTGGCTGTGAGGCATATGGGATCTTTACTGCCTGACCAGGGATTGAACCCGCACCCCCTGCATTGGCAGGTGAAGTCTTAACCACTGGGCCCCTGGGAAGTCCCCTAGAACCGTGGTCTTTGTTGTGTCGGTTTCCCTGACACCCAGCACAGCACTGGGCCTGTGGTGATGACTGTGAAAATGAATGAATGACTGTGAAGACAGCTCCACAAGCCAGAGCGGATCTCTATCCAGCACGGGGCAGGACCAGAAGATTCTCTCATCTACACTGCGGTTCCAGCATCACATAACCCTGCTGGGTCAGCCCCTCTCTGCTTTGTCACCCACGGGCTGTTAACTGTTGCCCAGACAGCAACAACTCTCACTGCTAATGCAGTTCCTCTATCTCATTATGCAAAGAAAGCTTCACACCTCTGGGCTTTCTATAGATTATGCAAACAAATAAGAAGAAGCCATTTTAATATCTCCTTCCTCTTTGACTCGTGTTTTTTTAGTTAGGGCTTTCCATGTTTGTGGAGTAACTTCTTTTTGGTTTTCTAATTATTAAGAAGCACTCAAGACATAAAGAGGTATGAAGAACAACAGAGTGGATGCCCATGGACACAACCCAGTTGGTACAGCTGAATATAAAATGGGCACAAGGACCTTCCCTTAAAAAAGGCTGATACTATTTGCAGCCCCTCTATTTGCAGGCTTGTGTTCCCAAGGAACTGAAAAATCGATTTCGAACCTTTCGCCCTGGGCAGAGCCTGCTATCTCCACATCAAGACACGAAGCTTTCATGCCCCCTCGTCTAAGGAGAAGGCATCTCCCTCCTGCATGGGGCCTCAGCAGGCTCTGCCTACACCCCCTTGGAGGATGGACTTGGAGACTCTCCGAAAGGAAGGAAGAGGGGAAGGAATTCAGATTCCCCTCGGCGTAGGTGTGCCCCCCGATCATCCTGACCATGGGCTCCATGAGATTTGGGGTAGGAGGCGCAGGATGGGCAACACCCATGGGGGAGGCGCTTTAGGAAAGAAATGAGCAAACGAAGCGAACAGAGATGGGACGATTCAGAACCCCTGGACCTGCTTTCACTCACGCCGAGGCCTCTGGAGGGAGATTCGTCAGGAACTGCCTCTCAGAAGTCACTTCAGTTATGCCGTCATGCCCCTTCTAGGTCAGGACAGCAAGCCAGAGGTTGCGGTTTAAACATGAATAGGCAAGATTCCTACTGAGGGACTTGAGGGACTCAAGTAAGTGGATGACTTACTGAAGAAAATAAACATTCACGCTGCAGTAAGACAGGAGCTATCATAAAGGGGAACGTACAGGATGGAAGGGAAGCCTCTGAATCATACTTGGGCGCTGAGGAAGGCTTCCTGGAGGAGGTGATGTTTGTCCTGCAGTGAGGCAAGTCACATGCTAGGCATGATGAGTTCATAATGCTCACTGGGAGCTACAAGTGGGCCCACCCTCCTGGAGCAAAAGGTGGGAGTGGGCGGTGGTGGGTGAAGTGGCCAGAGCGACATCACAAGACCTGTGTGCTAAGCCAAGGAGTGAGAACCTTCTGCAAGCTAGGACTCAAGGCAGACCCGTGGCAGGGCAGAGGCCTGGAGAGAAGTGGAGAGCCCTGTGGAACTGCAGCATGGGGACTGGGAGGCATAAGAACAATGAGGAGGGCATCACAGGACCAAGGTGAGGAGCCATGAGATCTGAACCAAGAAGGTGAGGAGGTCGGCACCCAGTGGACAGAGTGATGGAGTCTCTCAGGGCCTGGGTCTGGCTGACTGTGAGCTGGCAGAACTCCTCACTGGCTCACAGGATTCAGGGGAGAAGCAGCCCTGGGGCGGCCTTTGGGTGCTGGGGCAGCAGGTGAGTCTCAAATACTATAGAAGGCATCAGACCCCACAGAGGCTGCAAGCCTGAAAGCCACTAGAAGCAGACGGAAGGCAGAGAAGGGTGAGGACTTGAGTGCAGGTACCAGGGCCTCTGAACACACTCCTGCTTTTCTGAGGAGACACCCAGCACAGACTTCCCTGAGTCTCCAGGGCTGCAGCCTAGGTATTCATTTTAGCTCCAACATGATAAAGTCCAGGATGGAATTGACCTCACCCCTGGACACATCTGTGGGCCTCAGTGAAGCAGCTCAATCTCTATTTAATTTGGTTCTATTTTAAAATTCTGTAGTTTTTTATATATATATATATATATACACACATGGTTTAAAAATCAGTTATGTATCAAAAATATCACTGCCAACCCTGCTTTTCTAGTCCTCTGAGTCAACTATTTTCAGCCATTAGCAGATGATTTTTTTTGTTTGTTTGTCTGGTATTTACCATCCTAGCTGTAAACAACATGGGTGTATAGATACTTCCTGGTTTTGTCCGCACCAGGCATCATCCATTGACTTTCCGATACGGCGCACAGGGATCAGCTCTGCTCACCGCACCCCCATCTCCATCACACACGTTTGCCCACTTCCCGTTCCTCCATTCCCCAATACAGTTGTCATCTTTGGTTCTATCAATTTTCAGTCTTTACATCATTATGGTTGTGCTCATGCTGTTCACAACTGAGTCACTTCAAGTAACCATGATTTTATTCCCCTCTCCTCCATAGCTGTTTATATTCCACCAAGTTCAAAATTGTGGCACTTAATTTGTGCTCATCACGACTCCAGTCCCCCAGTTCTCTCCCAATTATGTAAACCCTTCTCAGTGTTTCCAGACACAGTCCTATCAGTGTCATCTTTAGGACCAATCTTTCCTGGAGTCTTTGATCAGCTTCCATCAGAACAGGCTGTTTCTCTGCCTGGCTCATAGCTGTCCAACTGGGATGTTCCTTCACCACAGTTTTGGTGAATGCCATCACTTGCCGTCATACTCCAGTTTCCTGGATCTGTGTCTTACTCTCTAGGTTTCCTCTCTTGTTTCGGTGGAGCACTTCCCTTAGCAGCTTCCTGAGGAAGAAGGCTGACAGCCAAAGAGTTGATGCTTTTGAACTGTGGTGTTGGTGAAGACTCTTGAGAGTCCCTTGGACTGCAAGGAGATCCAACCAGTCCATTCTGAAGGAGATCAGTCCTGGGTGTTCTTTGGAAGGAATGATGCTGAAGCTGAAACTCCAGTACTTTGGCCACCTCATGCGAAGAGTTGACTCATTGGAAAAGACTCTGATGCTGGGAGGGATTGGGGGCAGGAGGAGAAGAAGACGACAGAGGATGAGATGGCTGGATGGCCTCACCGACCTGATGGATGTTAATTTAAGGGGAGTTGGTGACGGACGGGGAGGCCTGGTGTGCTGCAATTCATGGGGTTGCAAAGAGTCGGACACAACTGAGTGACTGAACTGAACTAAACTGAGAAAGAGGATATGCAACTACCTTTTAAAAACTATTCATGTGTGAAAATGTTTGATTTTTTTCCCAATATTTCTTTTTTGATAGTTTTGAGTATAGAACTCTAGGCAGGAAATGATTCTCCAGAAGGCATTGTTCTACTGACCTCTAGTTTTCCAGGCTTGAGAATAACTTGATGACATTCTATACCAGTTTTCTTTAAAATGTTTTAAGCAACCTGTTCTTCTTGCTCTGAAAACTCCTTGGATCTCCTCTTTGTCCCAGTGTTCTGAAATTCTGTGGTGATGTGGAATTCAACTCAACTCCACACATACATATCAAGACAGTCCTGTGAGGTGGAACTTCCCTCACTCAGGGTTTCAGACTGAACAGAGACATGCCTAGGAGTTTAGAGCTGGAATATACAGGAACTGAGAGAGGTGGGAGGCACACAGGGTGTGGGTGAGTGTGCTGTGTTACACACATACATTACTCATACAAAATGTGCAAGGGCAACATTTTAAAAATTCCACGTGTCAGTACTTTTTAAGGGAGACTCATCCAGGGTCACCTTTGCCCTTGTGGCACAGCAGTAAAAAATCTGCCTGCATGCAGGAGGCCTGGGTTCGATTCCTGGGTCAGGAAGATCCCCTGGAGAAGGGCATGGCAGCCCACTTCACTATTTTTGCCTGGAGAATCTCATGGACAGAGGATCCTGGTGGGCTACAGTCCATGGGGTTGCAAAGAGTTGGATACGACTGAAGTGACTTAGCATGCACGCAGAGGATCAGACATTGCTAATTTTCTGTAGAAAGCCAGGAAGTCTTGAGTTCCAGGTCAGTGGGTCCCAAAGCTCCCAGGGGTGTCAGCTGAAATAGAACCAGGAACCAGGCCCCTTTTCAGGAAGCGGTCCCTAAAATATACTTCTCCTTCACCCTGAATGTGTGCCTATTGATACTGATAGGTAGATATACTGATAACTAGATAGAACGTATGGTAAGCTGCTCAGTAAATGTCTCCCCAGTGGATACACACAGAATAGTTCCATGTAAAATCTACCTGTCCCCTCCTTGGTGGGAATCAGCCAAGAGACAGTACTACCCTGGAGGCTGCCAGAACATCATTGTTGAAAACCACTGATATACTATCTTAATTAAATCTCATAACAACCCTATGAAGCAAGTAGTTTTAATCCTCATTTTACACATTCAGACACTTAAGGCTAAAGAGGTAAAATAACTTGTCCAGGATCCCAAATCTCATTGTTGTTATTCACTCACGCAGTCATTTCCAATTCTTTGTGACCCCAAGAGCTGTAGCATGCCAGGCTTCCCTGTCCTTCACCATCTCCCAGAGCTTGTTCAAACTCATGTCCATTGAGTTGGTGATGTCATCTAGCCATCTCGTCCTCTTGCTGTCCCCATCTCCTCCTGCCTTCAGTCTTTCCCAGCATCAGGATCTTTTCTAATGAGTTGGCTCTTTGCATGTTTCGCTTCAGCATTAGTCCTTCCAATGAGTATTCAGGGTTGATTTCATTTCGGATTGACTGGTTTGATCTCCTTGCAGTCCAAGGGACTCTCAAGAGTAACTTGATAATAACAACTCTCAAGTCGTTGCTCTCTAACAAAAGCATTGATTCTTTGGAACTCAGACTTTTTATGATCCAACATTCACATCCATGTGTGACTATTGGAAATAAAATAGCTTTGACTATACAGACCTTTATTGAAAAGTAATGTCTCTTCTTATTAATATGTTGTCTAGGTTGGTCACAGCTTTTCTTCCAAGAAGCAAGCATCTTTTAAAGCTCATAATGCAGAATAAATATTGAGTACACTGCATCCAGAGCTCGCAGTAGATCTGACTTCATCCACACAAAAGCAACCCCAAATATCACTTGAATCCCAGGTGAGAGCCCTGGGAATTCTCAGCAAACTGAAGCATTGCCCCAAGAAGCATGTGGGAGAGATATGTGGAAATGAACACAGGAAACCTATCTTGTTATTACTGGTTCTGATGCTAATCAGCTGTGGGACTGTGACAACACTTTCTGACTCTGGGCTTCAGTTTCCAGATCTGTTAAATGAAGTTAA
This sequence comes from Nanger dama, assembly GCA_917880005.1. Taxonomy (NCBI): domain Eukaryota; kingdom Metazoa; phylum Chordata; class Mammalia; order Artiodactyla; family Bovidae; genus Nanger; species Nanger dama. The sequence continues at coordinate 16,709,955 of CAKJTW010000003.1, read as the reverse complement.
GAATATATCTGTGGAATTTGGGGAGAGGACCATGATAACCTAGGGCAAGGAATGGAGATCTCAGAAGGTTTTCCAAGAGAACAGAAGTTCTATGTTCCCTGGAGAAAGATGGGAAACACTATTGGAAAACTGAGAATAGTGAAAGTGAATTTAATGTATTAATACAAATTCTTAAATGGGTATGAGTTCTCCTTTCAAATACTCCATTGTAATCCAAGACTCCATGATTTCTACCCCAAAAATTGAGTGCCTCCAATGAGAACCAGTGGTTCTAAAACCACAAGGATGCTTGAACTTGGCTGCACATTGAGATCATCTGGGCATCTTCAATCATACATATGCTTAGGTTCCCTCTCACAGATCTATGGAGAAAGAAACGACAACCCACTCCAGTATTTCTGCCTAGAGAATCCCGTGGACAGAGGAGCCTGGTAGGCTGCTATCTATAGCGTCGCACAGAGTTGGACACAACTGAAGCGACTTAGCATGCACACATGCACTGGAGAAGGAAATGGCAACCCACTCCAGTATTTTTGCTTGGAGAATCCCAGGGACCGGGGAGCCTGGTGGGCTGCCATCTATGGGGTCACACAGAGTCGGACACGACTGAAGCGACTTAGCAGCAGCAGCAGCACAGATCCTAATCTGAGATGTGGTTCAGGTTTTGGGAATGTGAAGAGTTCCCCATGGGATTTTAATGTGCAGACCAAGCTGAGAATCTCCGCCCCAGAGCTTTGAATTCTTCATTTTGGAGGTGAAGATTAAAAGAGAAAACAAGGAAGCACAGGCAACCAATGACTGTTTAATGTGCAAACAAGTCACCTAGATGTCTTTTAAAATGTAGCCTCTAGTTCAGTTGGTCCAGGGTGAGCCTGGGCTTTTAACAAGCTCCCAGGGCATGCCCACACACTGTCCCCAGACTCCGCCTGAGGAGCCAGGCTGCAGCCTGGATGAATATGAGATGAGAATTATGGCTGTTTAGGTCAGTTGAGTCTTTATTTCTATGAGAGTCAGTTTTCTGATCTATAAACGCGGACAAGCAGTAGCACTGACACCACAGAATTCTTGGATGCTTAAATGAGGTAACTAAGTATACATTTGTAGCACAATAGAAATGTTCAATATTTAATTGTTAGGATATCTGACACTTCGGGAAGGCTTATCATCTGCCAGGAATGTTTCAAGTGCTTTCAAGCCTTAACTCATCCAAGCCTCCAAACAACACTGTGAGGTAGGTACTATTATTTCATCATCCGTGTTTTACTGATTTTCCAAGCTACTGAGGCACAGAGAGGTGGGGTATCTTAGTTTACTAAGCAGGCCTGGGAGCAGCTAAGTCGGTGTTTGAACCCAGGGAAGATCTGGGCCCTTGTTTCTCCCCAGGCCTGACCTAGAGGCCCTGACCTGAGGCTTCTCTGCAGAATGGGCTGTGCACCAGCAGGGGGCAGCATAGGGCTACATGCGTGCAGAGGCCACTTATCGTGCGCCGTGCTGGGCACCTCACCACAAGACCCGCGCTGGGTCTTCAGCGTCTTAGAACTCCTCTCTCTTTTCCGCCCTCAAGTTGTCGCCTAGGAGGCCGCCCGGGGATCCATTAAGAAAGAAGAGTCCTACCGAACAGGTTCAAATCTGAGTTCCCCAATGTAAGACCAAGTTCGCAGGGAAAGCAAAGAAGGGAAGTGAGTTTGCGCTTCTCGCCTCTACCCCAGGAGCGCAGCCAGCCCGGGAAATCTACAAATCTGTCTTTATTCCGAAAGTCCAACAAGGGCTGAGGAGATCAGCCAAGTGGGCAAAAGTCGAGAATCCCTCTTGGATACCACAGAGCCGTTGGGAGGCGCCGGGCATCCGTGTGGGCGCGCAGGGAATGCGGACTGACAGGGAGGAGACTCTTTAGAGGATTACCTTTGCAAAGGCGGAGGGCATTTTCTCGCAGAGTGCCCCGGGAGGGGGCAAGTGAATCTGAGAAAGCAGAGCCAGGGTGGGGGGGTTAACCGGCCGGTTTCCATGGTGCCTGGGGCGTGGGGGGAAGAATGCACCCGCAAGCGGTGGCGAAACAACTGTACTGTCCGGCCAGCGGCTGGAGAAGGCTGGAGGCTGAGGGGGGCGGGGTGGGAGGGGTGGGGTGGGAGTGGGGGTGGGGTTCGGGGGGGCGGTGGAAGCCGCGCGGCGGGGGCGGGGCGGTCACGTGTGCGGAGGGGGCGAGGCCGCGAGCCGCCCGGGAGCAATCCGAGTCCCAGCCGAGTGGCTGCGCCGCCGGGAGAAAACTGTGACTAGGACCGAGGGGCTGAAGGCGGGCAGGACGCCTCCGAGGCACTCAGGGTTCCAGCGGCCAGGACCGGGCTCAGGCCGGTCTGCAGCCGGCCTGGGGGACAGCTGTCAGGGACGGAGGACGCCAAGCAAAAGTGAGAGCCGAAGCTTGGGGCTGAGCGGAAGAGCCCCACTCGCTGGCTTTTACGGAGGCTGGGGACTCAGTTTATTCCTCCGGGGCAGGTTGGGCAAGTGCCACGTCAGCTCTAGCTGACCAGCCGACACCACTGTCCTTTAAGTCGCCTCGAGTTGTCAGCACCTGCTTAGGGCGCCAGGAGAGGCTGCGGCCATGGTGAATGAAGACCTTCACCAACAGGACCACGATGGCACCCCTTCGCAAACTTCGGCGCTCCAGGAGCACCCCGATCTCTCAACCCACCCCAGCGTCTCGATCCACCCCAGCGTCTCGATCCACCCCAGCGTCTCGGCCCACCCCAGCGTCTCGATCCACCCCAGTGTCTCTGTATACCCTAGTAGTTCGGCCCACCCAAGTACCTTGGCTCAACCCAGTGGCCTGATCCAACCCAGTAGCTCCGGCCCTGAAGATCTTAGCATGATCAAGGTGAGCAAGCGCCGGTGGGCGGTGGTCCTGGTGTTCAGCTGCTACTCCATGTGCAACGCCTTCCAGTGGATCCAGTACGGCTCCATCAATAACATCTTCATGAACTTCTATGGGGTCAGTGCCTTTGCCATCGACTGGCTGTCCATGTGCTACATGCTGACCTATATCCCTCTGCTCCTGCCGGTGGCCTGGCTCTTGGAGAAATTTGGCCTCGTGCCATCGCCCTCACTGGCTCCGCTCTCAACTGCCTGGGGGCCTGGGTGAAGCTGGGCAGCCTGAAGCCACATCTCTTCCCAGTCACCGTGCTGGGCCAGGTCATCTGCTCCGTGGCCCAGGTCTTCATCCTGGGTATGCCCTCCCGCATTGCTTCCGTCTGGTTCGGGGCTAATGAGGTGTCAACAGCCTGCTCCATAGCTGTCTTTGGCAATCAGGTGGGTAGAGGGGTGGGTGGCGGTCACTGTGCGACTGAGGGTGTTTGTTGTACCGAACTGCTTCACTGTGTGAAGCCTAGCTTTCTGACTTCAGCAGTGTTTGTGACTCTGGGTGACTGTGGCTGGGTGTGACTGAGTGAGTGGATGACTGTGACTGAGTGAGTGTGTAAGAGAAGTGGGGAAACGAAAGGAAGGGCCTTTGCTGTCACCCACAGTTTCTCTTCCTCCAGCAGAAAGCGTGCTTCTGGAACACATGTTGTCTTTATGATCTCATTCCTGAACTTCCTTCACCAGCTTGAACAGGATAGCTCTTCTTTCTCAGGGAATGGCCCCTGGCTGTCAGACTATTCTGTGTCTCTGGAGGTTGGCGGGTGTTTTTTGCCTGTCCAACCAGCTTTCCCAGAGTGCAGCGTCTCCTGTGCCACGAGGAGAGGCCGAGCAGTGTCGGCGCTGTGCTCACCTTCTTTATACACAGCTGGACCCAGGACAGTGGGAGGCGGTGCGTGGTGTCAGATACCTACCCTGAGAGGCAGAGTCAAGTCCAGGAGGATGGAGTCAAACTCTTGCTCTGAATTTCCAAGGCCTAGAAGCCATGGGAAGGCCTGGAAAGTTCATATCTTAATCCTTTGTCTTTCCTCCTTAGGGGAAGGAGAATATCTAATTCTTTGCATCTCAGTCTGGATGTGGCCCAGAAAGGTGGGCTTGTGTGAGTCTGATCGCTGTGTCCGAAAGGCTGAGGCAGCTGTTTACAGGGTCCTTCTTTATCTGGATCACTGCCTGGAGGGGGTGGGTCTCACTTCTTCCAAAGCACATGCAGTTGTGGCTACACATCTGACAAATGACCAGGAGCCCTTGGTTCTTGAAGGCTTGTTTTCTCTTCCCTGTTTATTACATTTAGAACAGGGGTCCCAACTTTGGGCCATGGACAGGTACCTCCTGTCAGATCAGCAGTGGCATTAGATGAGAAATAAAGTGCACAATAAATGTAATGTGCTTGAATCATCCCCAAACCATCCACCCCTTCCCAGTCTGTGCAAAAATTGTCTTTCACGAAACCTGTCCTTGATGCCAAAAGGTTAGGAACCGCTGATTTATAATGTTTAAGCTTTCATTTAGAAAGTTCTTATTTGGGTCAGAAATTTCCAGATTTCTCTAAAGGTAAATTGTCATTCTGCTCATTTTTACCACCAGAAAGGTAACTTGAGCTAAATTTTCTCAGGACAGTAAGTCCTGCCACTTGGGTAATAGTGTAAGCAATCAGTGGAAGGAACAGATGGGCCTTCTCAGCATAAGCAGGCAGAGAAAAGCCTCTACCTAGTTTTCTTTAACCTGTGGGTTTGACCATTCAGAAGATTGAATGGATTTGAGGGCTGGGGAAGAAACCAGTTGGATCTTTTTGTTCAGGGCAATTAAAAAATAGGTACTGAGGGTGACATTTACAACACCTATACTCGAAGGTGGTGTGACCACAGATTTTAACATCTCCATTGCAGCATTGTTGGTGGGGTTGATGTTACTGGATGTTTTCTTTATCCGAGGGTGAAGCTGGGTTGTCGGGGGCAGGATCTTTCATGTCTCCAGAGAGTTAAAACTGTCTATTTGCAGCCCCAGTGGGATTCAGACAAGGTGGCTGCAGTTCCAAGAGGGCAGGAGAGAGATGCACCCTCAGGTGGCCTGGTGAGATCAGAGAACGCAACACTTTTTTTGTTAACCATGGAGCAAAAGCTAATTGCTTTTCAGACTTCTCCACACCCACCTGTGCGGGAAAAGTTTAAGTGTTAGTCACTCAGTCGTGTCTGACTCTCTACAACCCCATGGACTGTAGTCCACCAGGCTCCTCTGTCTATGGGATTCTCTAGGCAAGAATACTGGAGTGGGTAGCCATTCCCTTCTCCACGGGATCATCCACACCCAGGGATCAAACCCAGGACTCCTGTATTGCAAGAGATTCTCAGATTCTTTACCATCTGAGCCACCAGGGAAGCCCAAACTTAAAGCCAAATACATTTTTAAAATTTAGTAAGAATAGTGAGCCATTTCCTACCCTTACTCCCCACCAAGGTCAGAAAATGCTAAGAATTTCACATTGAAACACACCCTAACAGCATATATTCTTGTCATGGAGTCATCAATTTAGCCTTAACCATTTAGCCTTAACCGACTGTGCTAAGTTTAAAAAAATTTATGAAAAGCTGAATTGCTTATGCTTCCTCACGTAGAGGTGACTTTGTTTGGCTCTTGGCATGTGTTTTAACCTTTTTTGCTAAGTAAAGCATGATGGAATGGTGGAGAAATATTAATAGAACACCTTGAGCTCTTTTTCTAGGGAAAAAAAAAGATTCCATGAAGCTGCCTAAACAGACTCTAAGCGTCTTTTCAGAGAGTTGCTCTTCGTGGCCGCAGACTTCAGGCTGATCAGCCAGACTCCTGTTCCCTGGAAATTCTGACCTCATTCGTTCCTTGACTCAGTAGGCGTTTACCCAGAAGCTGCAGTGGCTCCATGGTAGAGAATCTGCCTGCAATGCAGGAGACCCGCCTTTGGTCCCTGGGTGGGGAAGACCCCTGGAAGAGGAAGTGGCGACCCACTCCAGTATCATTGCCTAGGAAATCACATGGACAGAGGAGCCTGGTGGGCTACAGTCCCTGGGGTTGCAAGAGTTGGAATCGACTTAGTGACTAAACCACTACCGCCCCGGCCGGTGTGCTAGCATAGAACTGGATGCCTTGGCAGGCGCTGTGCTTGGGCCACACACAGACTCCCTTGCCTTCAGAGTTCTCCTCCCAGGCTTAAACTGTACCAGGCGCCAACATCCAGATTTTTAAAAACACACAAGAAGCAACCAGATGAGAGTGCAGAGGATTTGTTTTCAGTTCTTTGCGAGGTTTTTACTATCTTCTTGTCATTGCAAAGGGAAGATTGAAGGAGAAAGAAGCTAATATCTATCAACACCTATGAATACAAGGCACTTTTTCATCCATATGCTTTTTGTTTTAGCCTCTGAGGTGGATGGGATTGTCTCTGTTGCTACAGGTGAGAAACTTCAGATGCAGATAAATGGAGTAACCTTTTCCAGGGTCCTACAGGCTCTGAGTGATAAAAAAGGAAGTTTGAAGCCAGTTCCACTTCCACAGCCCCTGTCAGTGGGCCATTATTAGGTCTTCATGGGGACAAAGCATAGATTTAAAAATGAAAAGGCAAGATTCTGAGTTTCAGGCTCTGGGCCTGCTTCTCGGAGGCTGTTGGTGGCACCGTGTCTAGCAGCTTGTCTGGAGTTTGTGAGCCAGCCCCTGCCTTCTGTTCTGATGCTCCAGGCAGGATTTCCCAGGCGGCTCAGTGTAAAGAATCCGCCTGCCAAAGCAGGAGACACAGGAGATGTGGGTTCAGTCCCTGGGTAGGGAAGATCCCCTGCAAGAGGAAATGGCAACCCACTCCAGTATTCTTGCTTGGGGGATTCCATGGACAGAGGAGCCCAGCGGGCTGCAAGAGCGTGGGGTCGCAAAGAGCTGGACGTGACTGGGCAGCACACTTCACCTGCTGCCTGCGGAGGGGCTGTTCCTGCCTCCCTGAGCCTCAGGAAGCTGGGGCTCCAGGCTCCGGGGTGAAGAAACCAGTGGATCTGAGCTGGGGGTGAGATTGGACAGGGAGTCGTGGCCCGCAGCTGAGGCACTTGCCTGTGACCCTCGCACAGGTGGTAACAGTCCCGCGGGGTTCCCAACACTGGTTCCATTGTTTCTGGGGAGAACTGTCTGTGTGGGGTTTTGAGTGATGTGGACACATTGTTATTGAGCCTGACAGGGAGGAAAGCCTTGTGTGAGATCTGGTGACCCCTTGGTGGCATGGGGGCAAGGGAGATGTGGGAGCATGATTAGATCTTCAAGGCGGCCCCAGCCCCGATGAGGAGCCTCCAGCGCGGAGACCAGATTTCCTCCAGGGCCCCAGGGCAGCTCCCAGCATAGCACCACCCTGAAAAAGACTAGAGAGAATCAGTTTGCTTTTCAACACGAAGAAAATAATCACCTTAGAGTTCTACAGCAGCCTTGGCTGTGGGCTATGGAGAATAGCCCTGTCCAATAGAAATATAATGAAAGCCACAAACCCAACCACATGCATGACCAAATTTTCTAGGAGCCACTTGAAAAGTAGGTAAAATGTAAATGTGTTTACAAAAGTAAACAGAACAGTGAAATTAGGGTTAGAACTATATTTTATGTAACTCGGTATATCCAGCATAGTATTTTGACATGTAATCAATGTAATAAAATTACTGAGAGGCTGTTTTACCTTCTTTTTCCATGGTGAGTCTTTAGAAGTTGGCATGTATTTTAGACCTACAGACTAGCAACATTTTCCACTATGTCTGGGATGATGATGCTAATTGTAGAGGAGGAAAAAGTTTTCCTTGACTGTCTTAGAGTCCCCAGCTAAAAATTAAATGGACAAAGTCAAGATTAATAAAAGCAAATTATGCATAATTATTTACTATAAATATTAGATGACACGGGAGTGTTTGTGAGGAAATCAAGCAATAGTTGGACCTATGCACTTCTTTAAAAAAAAAAACACAAAATGGTTTTCTTTATTTTTGGTTGTGCTGGGTCTTTGTTGTTGCATGAACTTTTCTCTAGTTGCCACAAGCAGGGGCTGCTCTCTGTGTGCGGGCTTCTCATTGCGGAGTTTTCTCCTATTGCAGGACACGTGCTCTAGGGTGTGTGGGCTCAGCAGTCGTGGCTTCAGGCTGTAGAGCACAGGCTCAGCAGTTGTGGCGCACGGGCTTACTTGCTCTGCCGTGTGTGGGATCTTCCTGGATCAGGGGTTGTCTCCTGCACTGGCAGGCTAATTCTTTACCACTGAGTCACAAGGGAAGTCCAGACTTGTGCACTTCTGTGCCAGGTTTGATAAGAGTGGACACCCAGATAGGATGAGGTGAGGTGAGGTGAAGTCGCTCAGTCGTGTCTGACTCTTTGCGACCCCGTGGACTGTAACCTACTAGCCTTCTCTGTCCATGGGATTCTCCAGGCAAGAATACTAGAGTGGATTGCCATTTCCTTCTCCAGCAGATCTTCCCGACCCAGGGATTGAACCCGGGTCTCCCGCATTGGAGGCAAACGCTTTAACCTCTGAGCCACCAGTCTGAGATCATTGTAGGTCGGGAGCACTGTCAAGGCCTGTTTGTCAGGATTCTTTTCTGCCGTGTCCCTTTATCTTCAGAGATAAGGATGCTCCCTTCCTCTGGGTGCCAGGAGAGTACCTCCCACAGGAGGGTTTTAAGGCTTGTTTGGGGGAAGAATGGGAAGGAGAGGGGAGGAGGTCAGAGTGACCTTCCTGCTTGGCAGTTCTCAAACTCTTTGAGCTTAAAATATTCACTATGCCAGGGTCCCATATTCGGGGCATTGGGTTCTGAATCTCATCATATTTCAAGCATTTGGAAATCAGGCTCTCGTGGATAAATGTGGGCTCTAGGAAAGGCAGTCCCGTCTTGAGGAGGTGGTGTTCGTTGGACTGGCTGGTCCTCTGTTGCCCAGGGAGACTGGGTGTTCCTGAGGCTGACTCAGGAGTCAAGGTCAGGAGAGGCAGCTGGCCAGCCTCGTCTTGTTCCAGACTCCCGAGCACGCGGGTGGGTGAAAGTTCAGGCTTATCAGTCTGGCTGTTGCCATGTCAGAGAAACTCTCAGGTCTGAGTGATGTCTGGGGGAGGTGAAGGCCAGCGCCCATGTGCTTTTGTTCGTGGTCATTGTCAAGGCATGGGAAGCACCTGCCCCCCGTGGCTGGCTACTTGCTGGCCTCTCCATCTGGTTGGGAGAGAGAACCAGGCAGGGACTGGCAGAGCCACGGCAAGGCTGGTGGAGACTGCCATGAGAAGAGGTGGGGCCAGGACCAACCCTCTAATGCTCATAAGGGCAGCCAGGTCATGCAAGGAAAAGTGACACAGGAGGGGGGTCAAGCATCCTGAGAGCACACGTCCCAGCTGAACTGGCAGCTGCTTCAGCCTCTGCCAACCGTTCATATACACAGCATGACCATCTCATGTTATCAGACCATCTCATTTGTTGGTGCCTTTAAAGAAGCCAGAAACCAGATTTTTACTTAAAAATTTTTAAATTGTGGTAAAATTATAACATTCATAATTTTAGCCATTCATAAGTATACAGTTCAATGGCATTAAGTAGTTTCACAACGTTGTTTAAGAATTATTAGTATCTATACCCAAATTTTTTTTATTATTCCCAACAACTCTGTGCTCATTAAACAGTAACTCCTCTGCAATCTCTATTCTATCTCTATTCTACTTTCTGTCTCCATTAATTTGCCTATTCTACGTACTGCATATAACCAAAATCATGCAATATTTTGTCTTTGGAGTCTGGCTTATGAAATCTGTTTTTTTTTTTTTTAAATTCTGATAAAACTCAAAAATTATGCTGTTGTTGTTACCGTCCATGTTTTGAGATTGTGGGTCATATAAGACTTCTAAGATGAGACTGCTAGGGAAGGTAAAGAGGAACTGAACGCCAGTTCTGGTTTCTCCTTCATGCAAAGCCCTCACCAAAGATACAGGCCGGTGGGTGAGCTCAGAGGCTGGCCACTCCACGAAGGAAACTAGACCAGTGCTCCCTCAAATGGTGCCCATATGCCTCACCTGTGGGTCCAGGACAGACTGCAGATGCCTGGCCCAGATCCTCTAGGGAAGGGGCCAGGCACCTGTGCATCCACCTGGCTTCCCAGGCGAGGTTTGTGATCAGACATGAACTCAGCAGGAGAGAGGAGCCTGGGAAGGCGCCCTCCGGCCTGGAGCCGGCTTCCTGTCAGGGCTGGCATGTCTGTGCTGCTGTAGGTGGGTCCAGTCCCCAGGTGGAGAAGCTGGGATCTCAGTCACTCTCCAGAGTGAGACCTCAGTCACTCTCCAGAGTGAGACGGGAGGGTGGGCTTGGGTGGGGCTCATAATTCTTGAGGTTCTGAAAATAAACAAAGCCCTGGGGGCCTGGGGCGTGGAGAGCCCCTGCAGGCTTGTGAGCTGGAAGAAACCCCTAATCCTGCTTCCTTGACCTGCAGCCCAGTGCACTGCAGGAGAGGAGGCTCTGGTGGCCTGGCCTGACTCCTGACTTGGCTGTTGTGTTGGCAGGCAGTCTCGAGGGTCTGATGCTCCTGTGGAATCAAGTCTACATCTTCAGGTTAGCATCCAGGGCCCTCTGTCCTTGCCTTTCCTGGCTAGCCTGTCTCTTGTTCCCGCCCAGTGTTTCCCCTGCTCTGACCAGTCTGGCTTCTTAGTTCTGTCCTTGAAGATACATTGCTTAGAGATTAAGCCTAAAGCCTTGGAGAGTGACATCAGTAGATGGAGGACCAGGAAGCTCCACACACACACTTCTTTTCCCACAGAAACATTAAATAAATGAGAAACTGGCTAAAATAACCTTCCCTACATCAAAGATCTACAGCAACCAAGGAAACACCCAACTGAAGAAAAAGTCACCTTCCAAATGGTAGAAAGTTTCATGGCCATTTTGCCCAAGTTTGCCTCTTTCCTCTCCCCCTCTCCTGTGCCTTCCTGCAAACCTGAGAGCACAAAGCAGACCAAACTTGCAACATTTTATATCAGTTGTTTCTATACACTAACAATGAACAATCCCCAAAGGAAAGTAAAACAATTCCAATTACTGTAGCATTGAAGAAAACACTTGAGTCATTTAACCAACAAAATGAAAGACTTGTGCACTGAAAAGTAAAATGTTACTGAAAAAAATTAAAGAAGTCATAAATAAATGTAAAAACATCCTGTGTTCATGGATTGGAAGACCTTAATATTGTTAAGATGTCAATACAACACAAAGCATTAGTATAAACCTATAAATTCAGCACAATCACTACCAAAATCCTTATTTTTTTTTAAGGAAAAAAAAAAAGATGAAGGAAAAAAATCTTTTCCTTCTCCTTTTCCTTCTCCTTTTCCTTCTTCTTTTCCTTCATCTTTTCCCCAGATGAAGGGAAAAATGCATCCTAAAATTCATATGCAAAAGTTTAAGGGACACTGAGTAGTGAAAGCAATCTTGGAAAAGAATCACAGAGTTGGAGATCTGACACTTCTTAATGTGTCTAATAAAGCTAACAAAACTAATAACAAAGCTATAGTAATCATGACTGTGTAGTATCAGCATAAAGACAGACTTACAGACCAAAGGAGTCCAGAGTCCAGAAATAGACCCTCACATCAGTTCAGTTCAGTTCAGTTGCTCAGTCGTGTCTGACTCTCTGCGACCCCATGAATCGCAGCACGCCAGGCCTCCCTGTCCATCACCAGCTCCCCGAGTTCACTCAGACTCACGTCCATCGAGTCAGTGATGCCATCCAGCCACCTCATCCTCTGTCGTCCCCTTCTCCTCCTGCCCCCAATCCCTCCCAGCATCAGAGTCTTTTCCAACGAGTCAACTCTTTGCAATAAGTAGCCAAAGTATTGGAGTTTCAGCTTTAGCATCATTCCTTCCAATGAACACCCAGGACTGATCTCCTTTAGAATGGACTGGCTGGATCTCCTTGCAGTCCAAGGAACTCTCAAGAGTCTTCTCCAACACCACAGTTCAAAAGCATCAATTCTTCGGAGCTCAGCTTTCTTCACAGTCCAGTTCTCACATCCATACATGAAAACTTTATATGGTCAAATGATTTTCAACAAGAGTGTCAAGACCATTTAAGAGGAAAAGGACAGCCCTTTTTTTTTTTTTTTTAATAGACTTTTCTTGAGCAGTTCTAGGGTCACAGCAAAGTCAAGGGGAAGGTGGAGATTTCCCAAATATTCCCCCACACGTGCTTCTTGTGTAGCCTCTTACACTGTCAGCCACCGCTCCCCCCACCCCACCCCACCCCCCCGCCGAGCGGTGCATGGGTTACAGCTGATGAACCTACAAGGACACATGAGCACCACCAGTCTTTTCAACAGATGGTATTGTGCAAAGCTATAAAATTCTTAGAAGAAAATGTAGGGGGAAATCTTCATGATCCTGGATTTGGTAATGATGGCAGTAATTTCTTGGATGTGACACTAGAGGTATCTATAAGAACAATAGCATAAATTGGACCACATCAAAGTGGAGACTTTCATGTAAAAAGACTCTCTCAACAGAATGAAAAGGCAAACCATGGAATGGAAGAAAATATGTGCAAATCATGTATCTGATATGCAGTTCAGAGCCAGCATGCATAAAGAACTCCTGCAGTTGAACAACATCAAACACACAACCCAATTTAAAAATGAGCCAAAAACCTGAATAGAAATTTCTCTCCCCCAAAAGATGCATGGATAGTCAATAAGTAGTATATGAAAAAAAGCTCCACATTAGGGAAATACAAATCAAAACTGCAGTGAGATGCCACTTTATTACCCCTTAAGATAACTGTCCAAAAGAAAAAAAGTAATAAATGTAGGCCAAAATGTGGAGAAATTGGAACCTTTTGCATTGCTGATGGAAATGTAAAATGGTGCAGTCACATGGAAGACAGTATGGCACTTCCTCAAAAAATTAAGAATAGAATTACCATACGATTTAGCAGTTCTATTTCTGGGTATATACCCAAAAGAATTCAAAGCAGGAACTTGAACAGATATTTGTACCCATGTTTACAGCATCATTCTTCACAATCGCTAAAAGGTGAAAGCAACCCAAGTGTTCATCTATGGCTGATTGTTAAAATATGAAATATACACATGATGAAATATTATTCATTCTTAGAAAGGAAATTCTGACATGCTACACATGGATGGCTGAGTTAAATACGGTAGTCACAAAAATAGATATTCTGGAATTCTACTTATGTGAGGTATTGAGCTGTCTTTTTTTTCTGACACCAACCAATTCTGACTTTCTCCGATACCAACTGGGTGTTCCGCAATTCAGTTCAACTCGGACACTAACTACTTGGAGTTAGTGCAGACCCCAGAAGTTAAGGGCTTGGACCCACAAAACTGTCTCTATTTGCAGTTCCTAGGGACCTCCTATATTTCTGACTGACTAGCAATATAAGGTGGGGTTCCTCTGAGCCCTGCTCAGGATCTGTAATTTGGTAAAATGGCTCAGGGAACTCAAACAGTTTACTTAACTGTTTTTCCTGGCTTATTATAAAGGGTACAAGTCAGGAAAAGCCAAGTGGAGGAGATTCCAGAGCCTCTGTGGGGTGCCGCCCTCTTAGCACTTTGATGTCACGTGTTCACCAGCCTCAGGGAACTTTCCCGATTCAAGGGTTTTTCTAGAGCTCAGTTCCCTGCTGCCCTCCTATTCTCAAGGAGGGGAGCGGGGTTTTCTGCTGCTGCTGCTTCTAAGTGGCATCAGTCCTGTCCGACTCTGTGCGACTCCATAGATGGCAGCCCACCAGGCTCCCCCGTCCCTGGGATTCTCCAGGCAAAAATACTGGAGTGGTTTGTCATTTTCTTCTCCAGCGCTCGAAAGTGAAAAGTGAAAGTGAAGTCATTCAGTCTTGTCTGACTCTTCTTGACCCATGGACTACAGCCTACCAGGCTCCTCCGTCCATGGGATTTCCCAGGCAAAAGTACTGGAGTGGGCTGACATTGCCTTCTCCGGGGGTTTGCTGAAAGTTCCCAAACTCTAATCACTTGAGCTTTTGGAGACCAGCTCCATCCCAAGGCTCTAGAAGGGCTCCAGTCTGAGTCACCTCACAGCATAAGCTCTGATGTGATGGAAACAGGATCCCTATGAATCACAAAGGATACTCCTATCACTCAGAAAGCCCAGGGTTTAGAGCTCTGTGCCAGGAACCAGAGAGAAAGACTAAATTTATATTATACCACAGGTACTGTGAGTAATCAAATTCATAGAGGCAAAATGTAAAATGGTGGTTTAGGGGGCTGGGGCAGGAGGGTGGCAGGAGCTTATGTTTAATGGATACAGAGATTCAGTTTGGAAAGCTGAAAAGTGGCGATGGATGGAGGCGATGGTTGCACAGTAATAGAATGCACTTAAAGCTGCTGAACTGCACAGTTAGAAAACATTGAAAATAGTGACACTTAGGCCATACGTTTGCGTGTGTGTGTGTGTGTGTGTGCGCGCGCGCTCTACTACCAAAGAAACAGGACACACACTGCTTGGGAGGTGGCTCCTGTGGTTGGGGTCCCGATATCTGCTCCCCCCTCGCCCCTCAGTCTCTGTGCTGGCAGAAGGTGGTCCTCACCCTTCTCTGTAACTGCTGAGTTTCCATGGATACTGGCCTTGGTTTCCCCATGGTTTGTGTTTCCCTGCTTCCTTAACTTTTCTCCTGTCCTCTTCCCCTGTTCCTCCACCTCCTCTAAATGGGAAACTTGCCAAAGGATTGGAACCTTGACTAATACACCTCTCCTGGTCTCAGGGCTCTGGGCATAACAGGAGCTTGTGACCGGTCAGACTTACTAGTAAACAAATATTCCTTTCCTGAGGGGAAGTAAGGTGACCACTCAGGTAGCTGAGAGCTCAGGCGGTTGTCGAAAGGGACTCTCATGCCTGGATTGTCTTCCTGACATGACTCAATCTTATTCCTTCAGTGGAAAAATCTATTCAGTCCTTACAGGGCACCTTGAACTCTGCTGGGCCCACGATGGTTAGAACACCGTCTTTAGTCCTGCTGTATACTCTTGGACAAGACCTCAACTCTTCTAACTTTCGGCATCTTCTTTTGTAAGATGGAGATAATATTGAAAGAAAGCATTAGTTACTCAGTTGTATCCCACTCTTTGTTACTCTGTGGACTATAGCCCACCAAGCTCTGTCCATGGAATTCTCCAGGCAAGAATACTGGAGTGGGTTGCCATTCTCTTCTCTGGGGATCTCCCTGACCCAGGGATCGAACCCAGGTCTCCTACTTTACCATCTGAGCCATCTGGGAACCCACAGGAGATAATATTAGCTAATGGACATGAACTTGGGAAAACTTGGGGAGACGGTGAGGAACGGGGGAGGCCTGGAGTGCTGTAGTTCGTGGGGTCACAAAGAGTCAGACACGACTGGCAACTGAACAGCAGCTGCAAAAGGTGGCTGAGAGGAGTAATGAGGGCCTTCAGTGAGCAGAGTTTATCAGCTAAATGAAGAACAGGTGCTGTCACTACTATATCCTCAGCACAGATAATTGGCTGCTGATCTGGAAAGAGAGACCAACACTAAATGCTCCTTATACCACTGGGTGGCAGGCTTAAGAGTCCATGTGTACAGGAATCCAGGGCTCACTCTGTGGGAGGGCATGCTCCAGAGTGAGCATCCCCGAGGAGGTGATGGTTATGAGCCAATTCTCCATGAATGAAGTGACCAGGAATTGGGTCAACAGGGAAGAGTGGGCCTTTCTAGAAGTTTCTAGGCAGTCTCCTGATGGAGACTTGTTCCTCTTGAGAACTGCTCCGACTAAAAGCTGTCTGGTGCTAGGAGACGGTGTTACCTTCCCAGTGTGTGGTTGATGGAACCTGGCATCTGTGTTGAAGATTTCAGGGTCTCGGGGATGAAACAGGTACTGGGCTGGCTCCTACACATCA
Source organism: Nanger dama (assembly GCA_917880005.1). NCBI lineage: Eukaryota > Metazoa > Chordata > Mammalia > Artiodactyla > Bovidae > Nanger > Nanger dama. The sequence goes on along the minus strand of CAKJTW010000003.1, from coordinate 16,694,159 downwards.
GACCTCAGGCTTACAAACCTAAGACCCCACTGAAGGAGGCATGGCGCCCAGGCTTATCAGATGGACACAGCCGTTTTCCACTGCTTGATTCTTGATGTTTATCCAACAAAGCTGTTAACAGGATGTCCTTCCCTTGCCTTCACCTCCCCACCACCCTCCCCACCCCCTACATCAAAGGGCCCTGTGTTAATTGGTTGGATACCTATCAGAGATCCCTATCAGGGCTTTTCCCCCAGTGGCTCAGACAGTATCTTACTGCAAAGCAGGAGACCCAGGTTCAATCTCTGGGTTGGGAAGAACCCCCTGGAGAAAGAAATGAAAACCCACTCCAGTATTCTTGCCTGGAGAATTCCACAGAGAGGAGCCTGGTGGGCTATGCAGTCCAGGGGTTGCCAAGAGTTGGACACAACTCAGTGGCTAACACTATCAGAGATGATAAAGAGCTATAGGGTTAAGGTGCAAGTGGGTGTTTGCTCTTCTTTCTTTCTCTGTCTCTTGACTTCTGTCTAGCACCATCTCAAACTTAACCCAAGGGAGCATCTCCCTTCTCTTGGTTCTTCAGGACTAACAGCCTTTGTCTTTGGTGAGTTATTCAGGGGTGGGAGGTATCCTGCATGTCCTGGGGGCCCATCCGGACTCCTCTGCCTCTTCCCCCTTTTGCAAGCATCTCTCCTTTTCTCTGCTGGTGAAATCAGTAGCTTGACCTCTGAGCCCCACACGGTTGGAGATGAGGCCTTGCCCCAGCGTGAGGACAGAGAGTACCAGGGCACTGTGTGTTTGCAGGAGGGTATTGGGAGGTAGGGCTGGCTTTCCCTTGCTCATCAGCTTCTCGGGATTAGACAGAGTGTCCCGGAACCACGAGTGGAGTGGTATTTGCTTTGGCTCCTTCCGACTCTTTCTTTAGAGAGGAGGTGAACACAAACCCGTTTTGGTACCAGATCAGTCTTGATTGGACAACTCTGCTGACTCCAGGAAGGAAGGGGACAGGAGCTCGAGCAAGACTGGGGGTTATTTTTCTTCCTCTTCCTCTCCCCTGGACATTCCTGATCTCTACCCCCATGTTGCTGTGTTGACATGGCTGCGTCCGCCCAGCTGGCTCTGGATGCAGCTGGCTCTATACGCAGCTGTCTCTGCTCAGGGCCATTTGCTGTGCCCACCAACTCAGAAGTGTAGGAAGTCAGGTGCCATGAGTCGTGGCCTTAAAGTGGGGTCCGTCGCAACCAGCTGTTTGGGGTGGCGGCTCCCCCGTGAGCAGTCCTCGCCTCCTCAGACCTTTGACCTGGGCTTCCTGTTTGTGGAGCCACTCAGTGAACTCAGAGGCCTGATTCTTCTCTGTCAAGGAGCTAGGCAGGAGCACACCATGGTCCCACCATCCACCCCTGCCTGGGACTCCAAGGAGGCAGCAGCTGAGAATTAGCTCTTGATTTCTGTCCTTGGGGGTGCTAAGTCACTTCAGTCATGTCCGACTCTGTGCAACTCTGTGGGCCATAGCCCACCAAGCTCCTCTGTCCATGGGATTTCCCAGGCAGGAATACAGGAGTGGGTGGCCACGCCCTTCTCCAGGAGATCTTCCACCCAGGGATCGAACCCTCATCTCCGGCAGGCAGATTCTTTACCACTAGCTCCGCCTGGGCAGTCCTTGGGGCAGTGAAGGGCCATGTTTCTAAGTGAGCTCCAGGAATCTCCAGCATCGGCACCACCTGGGCGGGGGATGGGGAAGGGGGGGAATGTTGTTTGTAGATATGCAGATTGCCAGGCCTAGGGGGCCAGATCCAAGGAATTACCTCTCGGGGGTGGGACTTTAGAATCTGTGGTTTTGATTCTTCACCAGGGACTGTGATACTGAAATCTGAGAACTCCTGATAGGGAAGCCATGGGACCCTGACCCGGCTCTGCCAGCCCCATCTTTGGGGCCTCTGGTTGGACACCTGCACTCTTGGGGCATCAGCTTCCTTGTCTGTAACGAGGAAGCCAGCTTCACAGGTGGACACCCACGTTAAACAAGGTGTGAAGTCACTCAGTTGTGGCTGACTCTTCGTGACCCCATGGACTATATCCTACCAGGCTCCTCTGTCAATGGAATTTTCCAGGCAAGAGTACTGGAGTGGGTTGCCATTTCCTTCTCCAGGGGATCTTCCCAACACAGGGATTGAACCCGGGTCTCCCACACTGAAGGCAGACGCTTTACCCTCTGAGCCACCAGGGAAGCCAAACAAGGTGTGAAAACTCCTGAACCCGGAGGAGCCTCCACAGACATTCATTGAGTGCACATCCGTCTTCTCCCTCCCCACCAAACTCAGGTTCACAGCACTCCTTCAGGTGTCTCTGTACCTAGGCCTTTCTTTCATCTCAGCTGCTGTCCCAAGGAATACCACTCACCCATCCTCTTCCCTGATGCCATAGGTCAGGAGGAACTTAAGCAGACCTGCCTGTCCACTCCCTCCACCGATGTGCCAGGTTGGTGCTGGCATCACCACCCTTCTAGAAATAGGTCATGCCCCATAAGACCTTGTGTATAGAAAACAGGCCAGAAGAGGCCCTGGTGGGCACACAGTGGGGACTGAGAATGTGCAGATGGAAAGATGGATGACTGGTGTTCTGGTTTTACCCTTTATCTTTGGGGCATTGTCTTCTCATTGCTGAAAGGAAATTCCAGAGCATATATTTGCCATTGAATAACATGTCACCCAGGGCCTCAGGAGCACGGGAGTGGAGGGTGGAGGAAAAATGCAGCTTGGCCCAGCCCTCCTACTTGTCTTTTCCACTTTTTATGTGTCAGTGGGCCTCCTGAGAAATCCCCTCCACCTGCTTCCTCAGCAGCTTTGGAAGCTGGTCCTGGGAAGACTTGCAGTTGGGAAGCTCCTCCTTTGAGACTGGCTGACTTGGGGGGTGAAGCATGGGAAGTCCTGGCTGCTAAGAGACATGCTCAGCCTCTAGCCATGGGCCAGGCATCTCGATAATGCCTTGCTTTATTTGTGGAGTAAAGATAGCCCCTAGGGCTTCCCTGTGTCTCAGTGGTAAAGAATCTGCTTGCCAAGCAGGAGATTCGGGTTTGATCCCTGGGTCAGGAAGATCCCCCAGAGCAGGGAATGGCAACCCACCCCAGTATTCTTGCCCAGAGAATTCCAGGTACAGAGGGGCCTGGCAGGCTACAGTCTATGGGATCGCAAAAGAGGGAGCAACTATACAACGATAAAGACACTCCTCCTTGGAAATGTCTGGTTCTCTCAAGGCTACTGTGAGGGGAAGGAAGTTGTGTTTGCAGGGATCAGACCACCACTGTAATTTTGTTGAGAGACACCCAGAGATATTGACATTTTCTCCAGTTACTGCACTGCCTCTGACTCACTGTCCAGAAAGAACTGTAAGAAGAAAGTTATTTATTTACTTGGCTGTTTCAGGTCTTAGTTGGGGCATGTGGGATCTAGTTCCCTGACCAGGGATTGAACCCAGGCCCCCTACATTGGGAACATGGGCTCTTAGCCACTGGACCACCAGGGACCCCTAAAAAGAACTTTGGTAAGGGGTCCAGAGTAATTGTTAGCCATTCTATAATGACCCAGACACATTCCTTAGTTATGTAGCAAACCCATTGCAAAGGACCCCATTGATCCCTGGCTCATCTTGGGTCTCAGACCACGTGTTCCTGGGCTGTGTGGCTCAGCAAGGCTCCGTGGGAAGACAGCAGGGCTGGGAGTGGACCAACAGAAGTCTGATGTTACCTCACTACTGATCAGCTCTGTGACTTCAGCGAGTCGAACCAACTCAGTTATGAAATGGAGAGAAGGACGGACCCCTCCCAGGGCTCTGTGTCTCATCTGTGCCGTGGGCTTCCTGCTGTTCACCTCACTGGATGGTTTGGATGCTGTTTGTATGCTGGATGTGCAGGTGCCTTGAAAACTGAAATTCTGTGCAAATGTGGGCTTTTGAAAGTGAAAACGAAAGTCGCTCATTCGTACCCGACTCTTTTGTGATCCCATGGATTTATACAGTCCATGGAATTCTCCAGGCCAGAATACTGGAGGGAGTAGCCTTTCCCTTCTTCAGGGGATCTTCCCAACCTAGGGATCAAATCCAGGTCTCCCACATTATAGGCAGATTCTTTACCAACTGAGCCACAAGGGAAGCCCAAGAATACTGGAGTGGGTAGCCTATCCCTTCTTCAGGGGATCGTCCCAACCTAGGGATCAAACCCAGGTCTCCCACATTGTAGGCGGATTCTTTACCAACTGAGCCACAAGGGAAGCCCAAGAATACTGGAGTGGGTAGCCTATCCCTTCTCCAGGGCATGTTCCCTGACCCAGGAATTGAACCGACATCCCTCGCATTGTAGGCGGATTCTTTACCAACTGAGCTATCAGGGAAGCCCCTTAAGTGCCCTGAAAAAATGTCTGTAGACTTGCCCGTGACACTCAGAAAGTAAAAGGCTTCCTGTATATAGATCAGGTCCAGGCCACCTGGTAAAGAGCCACCTTGGATTAGGGGCCACACCCTTGGCTTACAGGGCTCGCTGTTCTTGATTTTAGAATCAGCTGTTGATTTCAGAGAAAGTTCCAGTCATTCTGGTTGTTGGGGCCTCTCCCAGAGCTCCTGGGTTCCAGACCATCCCTGCTGATTTGGTCTTTTTGACTTGAGCCGTGATGCAGCTCCTGAGGTCCTATGGACCATTCTAACTCCTTTTGATTCCAAGAAGGGCCCATTGCCAGGGGTTGGCACAAAGCAGCTTTTCAATCTCTGTATGCCCCGGATGGCTCCCGTCTTCAATGTAGGCAGTAGCCTTGGTGGCAGGACACAGAACTGACTTAGTCCTCACTGTCAGGAGGTGGGTCCTGGGAGGAAGAAGCCCTCTCCTCAGGGCCCAGTGGTCCTGATGTTACCACATTTTCTCCCAGGCCCCTTACGGTTGGGCTTTCCTGGTGGCTCAGTTGGTAAAGAATCTGCCTGCAATGCAGAAGACCCGAGTTTGATCCCTGGGTCAGGAAGATCCCCTGGAAAGGAAACGGCAACCTACTCTGGTAACTTGCCCAGGAAATCCCATGGACAGAGCAGCCTGGTGGACTACAGTCCATGGGGTCGCAAAGAGTCGGACACGACTGAGCTAGTAAACCACCACCACCAGCCATGTAAGAGTGATGCTGATCCACGGTAACAAGCGGGACTGGTGGGGCCCCGACCATCCACGTGGCTGTGATAACTGACTTTTCTCTCTCCAGAATTCTTCTGTCTCTCCTTGGGGAAGAGAGGACCCCATTATCTGCCCCTGGAGTCCTCGCCTTGTATTCTCATGCTGCTCCACTAAACTCTGCATCCTTCACCAGGATGTCCCCACTGCGGCCGGATCCCTGTCCCTTGCAAGTACCCGGCACAGGCCTTGGCTATCAGTCTTTGTTTCTCTTTGAATTCTGTTGATACAACCTTGGATTAAGGGTTTCGTTGGCTGGTTGGTTTGTCATTAAGTTATGTCTGACTCTTTGTGACCCTATGGACTGTAGCATGCCAGGCACCTCCCTCCATGGAATTTCCCAAGCAGGAATACTGGAACGGGTTGCCATCTCCTTCTCCAGAAGATCTTCCTAACCCAGGGATTGAATCCAGCTTGGCAGGTGGCTTCTTTACCCCTGAGCCGCCTGGGAAGCCAGTAAGGCCTCCGTATGTGTGCTCAGTCTCTTCGGTGGTGTCTGATCCAACCCTGTGGATCATAGCCCACCAGGCTCCTCTGTCTATGGGATTCTCCAGGCAAGAATACTGGAGTGAATTGCCATGTCTTCCTCCAGGGGATCTTCCTGACCCAGGGATCGAACCCACATCTCTTACATCTCCTGCATTAGCAGGCGGGTTCCTTACCTCTGGGCTTCCCTGGTGGCTCAGAGGTTAAAGCGTCTGCCTGCAATGTGGGAGACCTGGGTTCGATTCCTGGGTTGGGAAGATCCCCTGGAGAAGGAAATGGCAACCCACTCCAGTATTCTTGCCTGGAAAATCCCATGAACTGAGGAGCCTGGTGGGTTACAGTCCACAGGGTCACAAAGAGTTGGACACGACTGAGTGACTTTACTTACTTCCTTACCTCTAGCACCACCCAGGAAACCCATTAAGGGCTATACTCTCCATTTATAGGGCCAAGGACTCTGACCTTTATGTCAGTTCTTGGGAGCTATGGTTTCTTTGAGACAATGCACCACAGCCTTTATTTACTGACTGAAAAAATATTTCTTTAATATCTACTCTGTGCCAACCCACATTCTGAGCTCTGGGGAAAGAGTTATTCAGTCGCTCAATCATATCGGACTCTTTGAGACCCCATGGACTTTAGCAATAGAAAAGAGAAGTTCCTGAATTCACATCTAAGAGAAGAGGGATTAGATTCTGGGTTGGGAAGATCCCCTGGAGGAGGGCATGGCAACCCACTCCAGTATTCTTGCCAGGAGAACTCCATAGACAGAGGAGCCTGGCGGGCTAATGGGGTCACAGAGTCAGACACGACCGAGCGACTAAGCGTGCACACATGGCCACATGAACTGCTTCCAGGAATGACAACATGTGACATAGCAGACAAAGGAAACAGTTCTTCTGCTTTGGGCTATTTCACCATCTGTCACCAGGCAGGGCGTGGTGAGGTCGAGCACGGGAACAGCACCCGAGATGTGTGAGTTCAACTGTTGGCTGCCGTGGGCTGGCGTCTGGTTGGGGGTTGGTGGATGTGCCAAAGCATCTCGATGGAGCTTTTATTTTCTCCAAAAGTTGGAGAAAGTGAGGCCTGCATCCGCCTCTTTCCTGGCGTGGAGTTAGAAAGATGTCCCTTTTCTTTCCACTTCCCCGACTGAGTCACTGGGGAAGTTCTAGGAGCCTGTGGCCATTGGCTGTCCACTCTGTCATGAGAGGGACCTTTGGGTGGAGAAGTAGGCCATGAGTCGGGCACTTGGGGAAAGGGGAGCAGAGGCTGGAAAGGGGGGTGAAGGCTGCTCTCCCCTCGACCAGGACTGAGCCTTTGCTGATGCCATCACAAGCACAACCTCAGGAGCAACAGCTAGCCTTAAAAGGAGGCATGTGTGCACCAGAAGCCTCCGAGGTGATGACTGAAAGCAGCGCAAATAGGAAGCTGAGCTAAAAAAAAAAAAGCAAGCCCTTTGTCAAAAAAATTCATCAAAATCTCCCTTAGAACTCAGAATCCTCCCTAAACTTAGCATCTTCTCTGTTTAGAGCCCAGGGTACCTCTACTGCCTGCACCCTCTCAATAATGAGGAGGAAACCCATCCCCGAGGCTGTAGGTCAAGATCAAGGCGTGTTGTCAATACAGTATACTGACACATATATATGGAATTTAGAAGGATAGTAATGAAGACCCTCTATGTGAGACAACAAAAGAGACTCAGAGGTATAGAACGGACTTTTGGATTCTGAGGGAGAGGGAGAGGGTGGGATGATTTGGGAGAACGGCATTGAAACATGTATACTATCTTGTAAGAATGAAGCGCCAGTCTATGTTCAATACAGGATGCAGGACGCATGGGGCTGGTGCACGGGATGATTCAGGGAGAGGATGTGGGGTGGGAGGTGGGAGGGGGCTTTGGCACTGGGAGATCGTGGACACCTGTGGCTGATTCATGTCAATGTATGGCAAAACAAATACAGTATTGTAATTAAAAAATAAATAAATTAAAAAAAATAAATTATAAAAAAAAAAAAGATCAAGGCGTGTTGGCTGCTTGGAAGCTTGGTAATGCTCTTTGTCTTGCATTTATCTCCTCCCCTACCTTTTAGTGTGGTGCTTCTTATCAGTGGGTATTCAGTAAATCTTAAGTGTAGGATTGAGGGTGGGTGGTTGATCAGCCTACATTCCAGTGACCCCTGTGTTTGATCTTGGGGAGCTCCAAATTGGAGGTCTTCTCTACGTCATTCCACCTTGCATCTGCTTTCTTTTGGTGGTCAGCTCTTGCAGTTCAGCAAATTGCTACTCTGCCCAGCTTCTTTGCTGTAGCAGAGACTGGCAATACTTGATTTAGGTTTGAGCTGTGAAGTTCTGAAAGTCTTCTCTGTTCAGAAGGTATTTCCTGAGTCTCATCTCTTTTCTTGGCAGAGTACTGGTGTGGCATGGGGAGGGGGTCACACAAGGAAAGGTTTGTCAATGTCCCTGTCCTCATGGTGCTAAAATCTAGCTGGAGAGATGACAAATAGCCTACATGGAAGACAATCAGAAGTCAAGCATATAAGAACGGGAACCCCCATAGGGGTTGACTAAGTGGGCAACAGTCAGACTATAGCTGGAACCACATCTGCTGATTACTTCCTCCAGTAGCTAGACTCATGGGAGGCGCTTGAATGATAGCATTGCAGCTGTAAGACTGGAGATGTTATCAGGTCTCTGAGGCAGTTACTTCCATGAAATGTGCCCAGTTTGTCAAGGGACTTGGAGTTAGATTGCCACGGGCCTCGCATTTCAGTTCTGCCATTAGAAGCTGGGTGACCTTGGGCAAGTTATAGTTTTCTCTTCTGTAAAAACCAAACCAGAGATAATCTTGCCGACTTTAGGGAGTTGTGGTAAGGCATTAAAGGAAATAGCATGAAAAATCATTTAGCAACTGCCTAGCACACAGTGGGTGCTCATTATGTATTCACTTCCTTCTTCTGCTTTGCATAACAGCTAGGACTGGAATGTCTGGCCAAATGGTTAAGGCTACGGACTCTAGTATCCATGGCCTGAACTTGAACCCTAGCATAGAACACTTGCTGTTCTTTGACCTTGGACAAGCTACTTAAATGCTAGTTTTCTCAATTTTAAAATAGAGATTTGGGGACTTCCTTGGTGGTCGAGTGGTTAAGAATCCACCTTCTAATGCAAGGAACACGTTCGACCCCTGGTCAGGGAACTAGGATCCAATATACCATGGGGCAACCAAGCCTACATGCCACAAGGAAAACCCAGCACAGCCAAAACTGCATACAAAGCAAAACAACAACAAAAAGTAGGGATTAAAAGAGGGCGTGTGTGCACATAGGTACAGCATTTAGTAGCAGAGCCTGATGGGCTGCCATCTCTGGGGTCGCACAGGGTCAGGCACGACTAAAGCGGCTTAGCAGCACCAGCAGCAGCAGGCCGGCTGCTGTGGCGTGGCAAGCACAGTGAGTCAGCCTTGATGGAGTTTCTGACCTTCCCTGGGAGGCAAGTCTTCCAGGCCGTCCTGGTTTCCCTGGTGCTCCTCCTGCCTTCACCTCACCTCTTTTCCTCAAGTGCCTGCTAAGTTGCCTCAGTCGTGTCCAACTCTTGGCCTGCTAGGCTCCTCTGTCCATGGGATTCTCCGGACAAGAATACTGGAGTAGGTTACCATGCTCTCCTCCAGGGGATCTTCCTGACCCAGATATCAAACCTGTATCTCTTAGGTGTCCTGCGTTGGCAGGTGGGTTCTTTATCACTAGCACCACCTGAAGGACTGAGGAAATCCAGGAGCGTGGAGGTTATGTAAGCCACCAGCTCGATCACGGATTTGAGGACAAACCCTGTGATTAGGGGAGGGGACTCTAAGGGAGTCTAGTGTCTGACCAGCTGTGACACCGCTTCTCAAGTTCTCAGGGACTGAAGCTTAGCCTTTTAAATCCATAAACCTCTTTCATGGGCGATTTGTCCCCAAATCAATGAGATTGCTTTTGTTCCTGAAGGTCTGCTCCATCCTTAACCCCGAGTTGGCTTTTTTTCAGAAGAAGCCAGGGGCTTGGATTTGGGAATTTAAAAACTAGTCATGTGAGCAGGCTCTGCCTGCACATTATTGCTGACTGTGATGTGTCCTAGGAGCTGCCAGGTGGTCCTGGGTGGCCCGTCCTCATGAGTAAATCGTTGTTCGAGTTCAGTGTTGCTGTGCCCAGCAGCCGCCTCTCTCCTTTCTGGGGCATCCAAGACTCAGTCCCAGGACAGCCCTCTGAGCCTGCTCACTCTCAAAGGGGGCTTTCCTGCAGCGCGCCACCCCGCCCTGGGGGCCCGGAGGCTTTTCTGTGCATCATTTTGCTCAAATTGTTATGCCTTGATCGCTGAGGTGTAGTGTTTTCACTGAGGTGTAAACGATGGTCTGAGTGCCCCTGGCCAAGCGGGGAGAGCGGTGTTAACAGTAGCGGGATTGTGTACTGAGTGTGCCGACTTGCCTCAGCAGCGCCGCTTTGCGGTGTTTAGATGCGCACAGCAGTGTGCAGGGATGGGCCTTAAGTGCTGAAGTCCCTTCTGGGTTTTGTCCACAGAGTGTGGTGGCGGCCTCCCTGCAGGTGGCCCTGCTGTCCACATCTGAGGTACCAGAGTCCAGACGTGCAGCCCAGGAGTGGGTGGGTTTGTGTGTATGGGATGGAAAGTTGACATACTGCTTTTTGTAGCACCCTTTGGTGCTTCCCTGGACGCTCAGACGGTAAAGAATCTGCCTGCAGTGTGGGAGGCCCGGGTTCGATCCTTGGGTGAGGAAGATTCCCTGGAGAAGGAAATGGCAGCCCACTCCAGTATTCTTGCCCGGAAAATTCCGTGGATAGAGGAGCCTGATGGGCTATAGTCCATAGGGTGGCAAAGAGTTGGATACAACTGAACAGCTAACACTTTCACTTTAGTGCCCGTAAACTCTGTATGGACTTAAATTACCCTTTATGAAAGAACATTTTCATATGTTTGTCTATGTATATTCTTCTCAACTGTTGTTCTCTGTGACCTGTAGTTTCTGATTAATCTGTAATGATTAATAGATCATGAAGATCATTGCTAATGTGTACAGATGTGTGTAGATACACACCTGTTTGTGGTCACCCATTGCATAAAAACAGCCTTGTGGGGGTGGCATCGTGCTGTGCGCTTTAAGATTGCTCGTGGGGGTTGATCAGCTTTAAGCAAACCTGGTGTATGGCAATCTAGATTGAACTCAGATTTATCTCTCATGTGGTGCTAATTTAAAAGGAACCTTCACTTATGTTATTTTAAAAATCACACTTTCTCTAAGAGCCTTGTCTAGTCAGTTTTAAGTTTCCAACCACATCATTCCCCAGGTCTGGGTTCACAGCTAGTCTGGAGGGGAAGTGATGTTTCCTGACATGCCAGTAAACTGCAGCCCTTTCGTTTAATGCCCATTTATCGAATAACCCCCCTGTCCTGTTTACCAGGCAGCAGACTAATGTCAGCTGAAGGGGTGAAATTTAAAGGATTCAAGGGGTTGAGTCAAGGGAAGCCAGGCCTCCCTGAAATAATCAAGGACTCAGAGAAGGAACTGAGGGTGAGCTGGACTCTAAGAGGTTTGAGGAGGGAGACCTTTGCCAGCAAGGGATCTGCTGGGATAGAGATGATGAAGCGTTGGACTTGTGAATCATCCGGGGACATCCAGAGAAGTAGATGGAGATGAGACTGGAGGTGAAGAAAGACAGGAATGTCAGGCTGAGGGGTGTGGACATGGTCCTCTGTGGGAGAGGGCTGGCTCCTTGAGGGTCCTTGAGCTGGACCCCGTGGTCAGAACAGTGCTTCTGAACACACTGTGCAAGCTGCTGGGGGAGAGGTCACACCGCCTGAAAGGGACACAGAGGCAAAGTGGGCATCCCAGGAGGCCGGGGAGGGTCCAGACAGCATGGATGTGAGAAGGCAGAGGCCAGGGCCACTGGGAGGTGAGAGAGGCAGAAAGAAGGAGCAGAGAAGGATGAGGAGAACAACCAGGGTAGGTGGCTGAGCGGCTGCGCCGGTCAACCGAGCACATCTTGTTTGTCCAGGTGGCCTCTCCTCCCAGGCCTGTCGCTGTGGAAGAGCGTGGCGGATGGGAAGGGAGTGAACCCTGCTGACATAGAGCATCTGGCTGGGAAGTCCATTCAGAGGGGCCCACTTGTCCTCAGAGCAACCCCCTGAGCTAGGGGGTATGAACTAGGCAGTACAGTACCTTCCTGTGGGCTAGGAAACAGGCGAAATGAAGGGGAATACCAAGTCAACGTCAGCCTTCTAGTGACTGGCAGAGCTGGGCTGTGAACTCCAGACCTTTCTGATCCCGGAGCCTAAGCCCTTCACTGCTGTATAGAGTGATGACAAGGGACATTGGGGTAGAAAGGAGGAAGGGGAGAGGTTTGCTTTGAGATGAACAATGTTCCCTCTTAAAATGAACCTCATGGGTGTGAGCTCCTTGGGGAGCAAGGTGATTCCTGATGAAGACATAAGGAGACCAAGCTGGAAGGGAGCCTTCAAGCCCCGGGCTTCTGCTGCAGGGAAACTGCTGACCCAGTAAGGGGACATTTCTGATCCTTGGTCCCAGGGAGCTGGCTCTTCAGTTCAGTTCAATTCAGTCGCTCAGTTGTGTCTGACTCTTTGCAACCCCATGAATTGCAGCATGCCAATCCTCCCAGTCCATCACCAACTCCCAGAGTTCACTCAGACTCACGTCCATCGAGTCAGTGATGCCATCCAGCCATCTCATCCTCTGTTGTCTTCTTCTCCTCCTGCCCCCAGTCCCTCCCAGCATCAGAGTCTTTTCCAATGAGTCAACTCTTTGCATGAGGTGGCCAAAGTACTGGAGTTTTTTCAGCTTTAGCATCATTCCTTCCAAAGAAATCCCAGGGCTGATCTCATTCAGAATGGATTGGTTGGATCTCCTTGCAGTCCAAGGGACTCTCAAGAGTCCTCTCCAACACCACAGTTCAAAAGCATCAATTCTTTGGCACTCAGCCTTCTTCACAGTCCAACTCTCACATCCATACATGACCACAGGAAAAACCATAGCCTTGACTAGATGGACCTTAGTTGGCAAAGTAATGTCTCTGCTTTTGAGTATGCTGTCTAGGTTGGTCATAACTTTTTTTCCAAGGAGTAAGCGTCTTTAATTTCATGGCTGCAGTCACCATCTGCAGTGATTTTGGAGCCCCCAAAAATAAAGTCTGACACTGTTTCCGCTGTTTCCCCATCTATTTCCCATGAAGTGATGGGACCGGATGCCATGATCTTCGTTTTCTGAATGTTGAGCTTTAAGCCAACTTTTTCACTCTCCACTTTCACTTTCATCAAGAGGCTTTTTAGTTCCTCTTCACTTTCTGCCTCTTGGGAGCCCTGGAATCCAAGAGATACGTTGTCCTGATCTGGTGACTGTGGCCAAAGGGGAGGAATGAGGCAGCGGGGGCCTAGCCATGGGGCTGAGAGTGGGCCCGGCTTTCTCTGATCAGCCGGTCTGCCTGGGGGAGGAAAGGGCCAAGGATGAATGAGGTTTGGTGGGTGAGAACCTGCTTGCTGATGTGGTTGCCTCCTACCAAGAGGGAGTGGCACCCTCCTGGCCAGTACCTGGGTCTGGAGGATGAGGTGCCTGTGACCCTGGCAGGGGGTTCAGATGGGGACCAGCAGTCTGTCCCGGTTCCGATAGGACTGAGCCCTCACCATGGTGTTGACACAGAGCTGCTTGTCTTTTGCAAAAGCCCCAGGGTCTTCCTCGGATGGTCTGGGCATGTGCACGACCAGGCAGCTTTGGGGGCAGCTTTGTGCCCGGGTCTGACTCAGTCTGACTTGGGGCTTTTCTGAGTGCCCCATGTGGATGGTGATGGGGACGGTGGTTCTGTGGGTCTCAGGGCAAACATAACACATGTGCTGTGCTGTGTAGTGGCTTAAGTGTGGACATCTTGCCCCAGATGCAGCCTCATGGTTTCTGGATTAATTTTTGCTCTGCCAAGTGCATGAGCCAGAATGACAAGTGACGCCTGATGCAAGTATGGCTTCCTCCCGTCACCCGAAGCCCTCGGGCTGCACAGGCGTGTTTTAACTGGGACATTTGCTCTGCAAGTGCTCATGATTGCAGCTCTTGCAACAGGTTGCAGGACTGTTGAGGGTCCTTGAGCTGGACCCCGTGGTCAGAACAGTGCTTCTGAACACACTGTGCAAGCTGCTGGGGGAGAGGTCACACCGCCTGAAAGGGACACAGAGGCAAAGTGGGCATCCCAGGAGGCCGGGGAGGGTCCAGACAGCATGGATGTGAGAAGGCAGAGGCCAGGGCCACTGGGAGGTGAGAGAGGCAGAAAGAAGGAGCAGAGAAGGATGAGGGAGAACAACCAGGGTAGGTGGCTGAGTGGCTGCGTCGGTCAACCGAGCACATCTTGTTTGTCCAGGTGGCCTCTCCTCCCAGGCCTGTCGCTGTGGAAGAGCGTGGCGGGTGGGAAGGGAGTGAACCCTGCTGACATAGAGCATCTGGCTGGGAAGTTCATTCAGAGGGGCCCACTTGTCCTTGCATTTGCAGAAAGGGCGAAATCAAATCAAAGATAAAAACAGAGGATCTTCGCAGTCTGCATCTGCATCCTTCGTTCACCCCGTTTGGATTAAACGCCTTCCTCTGGGGCAAAGTGCGCCATTGTCATTAGGCTCCTAGGCTCTGAAGAGTGGAGACTGTGACTGGGTTTGTCTGTGAGTTGTGTACTTTGCCCAGGACTATTTGAGGAGGATAAAACAAATGCTGGGGCAAAGGGCAAGCCAGAACCAGTTAGCAGTGATTTTTTTTTTTTAAGCAGTGATTTTTAATCCTTTACACTCATGGTGTGGGTCTTTGCTTTTATTGTGAGCATGGAAAAGATGAGGCTGTTACCCTTGAGAGCAGCCTTCTCTCAGTTCTTCATTTTTCTTGGCCTCACTTAGGCCACAGGTCTCTGGTTTTGCCTTGGAGGGTGTCCTGTCGAGTGGGTGACAGAACTCAAAGGAGTGAAGACACAGGCTTCTAGGCTGACTGGCGCTGCAGCAGCGACTGTTCCTGGGAGGCGGGAGGTGAGCTGGGCCCAGAGTCGGACAGAGCTGGTTTGGGAGCCTGACTCATGCTCCCAGCCAGTGATGCTGGCTGCGCACTGACCAGAGTTTCTCATTTTTGTCTCTATTGTAAGAGTTCAGGGGCTAAGTGAAAAAGAAAAGCTGTATTACATGCCCAGGGCCTGGCAGATGCTCAAAAGCTAGTCAGGCTCCTACCCTCTCCCCGCCCACACCTCCACACCCATTTTCTTCCATTACCACTGGAAGTACAGCGTGGTTTGTAGAAAGAACATGGTCATTAGTGGGCAGACCTGTGTGATTCTACCAGGTTTGTGTAGATAAGACCTTCTATCAGTATCTATCTGTCCATCCCCCAGCCAGCCAACATGACTGAGTTCCTGCGAAGGCACAGACTCCGGATCTAGGAGCTGGGTATAGCACTCTGCACACTCAATGAACACGGCTTTCAAGAGGCAGGAAAAAAAAAATGTTCTGAAAAACAGAAGAGGCAGCAGCTTGCAGTGCAATCCCTGTGTCTGAATTTTCACACTGGGTATGAAAGTACCGCCAAAGCCGACGTCCTTCCTGGAGAAAGGTCCCTGTGGGACAGCCTTGCCACCTGGCCAGGGCTGCCTCGGGCCCTTAAGCTGACTGCCCCATCCTGAGGCTGGAAAAGCACTCATTCAGGCTTAGAGTGTGGATGGAGTGTGGACAGAGGATGGAGTGGGGCCTCTGAGGGCTCAAGTGTGCAGCGGGGACCCAGCTGGGAGGATCTCCCTCTCGAGGCAGAAGATCACTGGGCATTAGATTCCCCTCCATCAAGGTCCTTTTGAGAATGAGAGTATCCCAGAACCTTGAGTGAAGTCCCATATCTTCCCTCATTCTTGCCAAAGGGACCCTCTGGCATCCTGTTTGACTGCTAGATCCGCAACTTCAAAGTGCTTAGGAAACCAGAGAGGGCGTGCAGTGGCCCAGCTTCCCAGCTGTGAAGGGTACCTTTGCCCCTCTATCCTTGGCTGTTTTTACCCTCAACATCTTGGAGACCAGCAGTTAAGAAGCGGGACTCAACTCTGATAGATTAATGTAAGTGAGGATCAGATAAAGCTCTAAGGACATGAAATGCCTTCTCTCATGGAGGAGCCTGCCTGCTTGGACGTTTCTCATGACTTTTAGCCTTGAAGGGCAATCTAGGCCCCATGAAGGGAGGCACATCTTAGAGATGCCAGGAGATCTGGTTTCTCAACTCTGTGTGACCCTGAACAAGTCACTAAGCCTCTGTTTGGTCTGGAACTATTGTTCAATCACTTCAACCCACAAATATCTCCATTTGTGTTACCTTTTGTATCTTTCTTTTAATCCTCCCTACCCTCACTAGATTATAAAGCTCCTTGAAGCAGTACTCTGCTATATACGTCTCTGTACTCCCTCAGAAATCTAGCAGAATACATTTCAAAAGCAGGTGCTTAAAAGATCAGTTTGACTTGTTGATTGTGTACAGTACGCACTGGAAGAATGCTACTCTGAACCTGCTGCTGATGACTTTTGAGACTATTTCAGAGCTAAGAATCACTAGTGACTACCTTGAGTGGCTATAATTGACAGGCTAGAAAACCAACTGGGATGATGAGTGCATTGGAGGTTAATGATGATGTAATTGGCTTGAAAGCAAATTGCTTCTCTCCCTGCAGTTGCTTTCAAATTCACAAAGGAGAAGTGTTTAATACAAAAGAGTTAGCTTCTATCAATTCTAGAGTTGAATCATGCATGAGTTTTCAGGCTATTTTCCAATTTCCACCTTGGTATTTCATGTGGCAGAAGGGTTTGGGGCGTTGTATCACAGCTGATCACTCCTGAATCACGATGTTTCTGCTGTAAGAAATACTCAACTGTTAGGTCCCTGAAGTTAGAACTGCAGTGCTGATGAGATGTTTCAATTTGTTGGGGTATGTGAGTATGTGTGTGTGTGTATGTGTTTGTAGCCAGTTTTCATATGCCTATGTCCTGTGTATATAAATTTATGCGGTTCTGTGAATTCACACCACAGGTGCTTTCTAAATGACAAGCTACAGAGTGACCTTAAATACACTTGTCAGTGTGGTCACAATGTTTGGCTACCATGTCTCACTGCATGCAAGTTCTTGGAGTTGTAGTGTATAGAATTTATCCCTCAGCTGGTCTCTCAGCTACAGGTTAACTATAGGTCAATGACTCTACAGGTCAATCAGTGAAATCAAGACTTTAACTGGAACCAAAAGCAAAACTAACATTGTTTTACTTTACCATAGAGAAGGGAGTATAAAAACTGTTCTTCATTAATTTGTTGTAAAAAAAAAAAGTCGCCTGCAATGAGAACCCCAACTACAATCTTTTTCAGTGGTTCCCTCATAGCTCAGTCAGTAAAGAATCTGCCTGCAATGCAGGAGACCTGGGATCGATTCCTGAGTTGGGAAGATCCCTTGGAGAAGGAAAAGTCAACCCACTCCAGGATTCTTGCTTGGAGAATCCCATGGACAGAGGAGCCTGGCAGGCTACAGTCTATGGGATCACAAGAGTTGGACACGACTTAGCAACTAAACCACCATTGATAGTGATGGTGGTCAAGGATGTGTGTGCGCTGAGCTGTCAATCAAAAGAAAGACCTCTGGTGTCTTGAGTGGGAAACAACCCCTGTCTCAGTTTTAAGGACTGGAAGTTGAGGATTGTTTCTTATGGGGAGTGTCTTAAATGTGTGCCTCTTGGCTATTGATACTACAACTGACTGTCTGTGTCTTCTATAGCTAGGAATTGCCATTGGGTTCTTGGTCCCTCCCGTCTTGGTACCCAACATCAAAGACCAGGACAAGCTTGCCTACCACATCAGCATCATGTTCTACATAACCGCAGGTGTGGCCACTCTGCTTTTCATCCTTGTCATCATAGGTAAGGTCACTGATAGACCCATGGGGTGCAGGGAGGCAGGGAGGTCCTGCTGACTTGGGTGAGGACCTTGTGAATATGGCCCTAGAACACCATTCTAGGTATCATGTATTTTATAAAACATGTCTATAGATACCGGAAGCCAAGCTTCCAATGGTCTTCAAATGTTTTAGCCAGAGTAGTTGCTGCCCATACAATACTAACTGGTCCTGTGTGCTTTGTTAGATGCTCAGTCAAGGTTAGTTCTAATTACCAGTTCCTCGGTATGACCTTATTAGAATTAATGGGCAGCCTTGATCCCCTTGATGCAACTCTGCTGAGCACTTTTGATATCACAGGCCCTGTGCTGAGTGTACCTGTTCTCACTGACTCCTATTGGCGGGGTCCTAGTATCAGTGTCTCTTAACCAAGAGAAAACAATGACTTAAGAGGAGATAGGAAATTATTCAAGATTAGATAGTAAGTGGCAGAGATTGAATTCTAGTCTAAGCTGCTAACTCCATAATCTACATTTCTGAAATAAAATAAACAGGATTGACCCACAAACACTGAAACTCTCATCTATTCACCTGAGAATGCCTGGGACCCACATTTTTAAAATGTTTTGAAAAATATGTGTATAGGATAATGCTCATTATGAAAAAATCTGGAAGGTACAAAAAACATGCACAAAAGGATGGCCATTAACTTGGCCTAGAATTAGTTAATCCCAAGCACCAGCCCCAGAGAACTACTGTTACTCCATGTATACATATTTAATCATTGAGATGTTTGGTTAGTATAATTTATATCATCTTTTATTATATGAGTAATATCAGATGGGCTGTGATAAAGAGTGTAGAAGAAGTTTTCTTTTTCAGTGAGTCAATTGTCTTTGAAGGTTAACCAGCTTTCATTTAATATTTGAAAACTCCACCATACACGTTAAAGGTTTCCTTCCTGCCTGCCGGCCTCACCTCCAGAGTCAAACACTATCATGATCATGGACCTCCCCCAACTGATCTCACTGTGTCATTCCCTCCCTGGGGTCCACACTGAGAGGAAGGGCTTTTCAGAGTTCACAAAATCTCCTGGATGGAGAACCTGGTGTTCCTGGAAAGGTGAGAAAGGTGTTCCTTTGAAGCTGTGGTTGAGAACAGGAAAGAACAGCCTCAGACAGCCTTGAAGTTTTGAATTATAATGTGCTCAGCTCCAAATTCTTGTGTTTGTAGCAGGTGAGGGCCTGGTCCTTTGCAGAGATCCTGGAGTTGGGACCTTTCTTTGCCTTACATTATACTAGCAAGCACTGACCATTGCTCACTGAGTAAAAAACTGAAAAATCTTTTCCAAATTGTGGTCTGTGGTTGCCCAATCCTTGACCAAACAGCTATTGTTGCCAAGATTAAAAAAAAAAAAAATCTCTTGCCTTGATTTCTTTCCCCAGATAGAAGGGAAGGTGAACAGGTCAGGCAATGATTGAGAGGTTCCCAGTGGGTGGGGGAAGTTGGCCAGGACTGTTTCCGGAAAGGAAGAAGCAAGGCTCTGAAGTCTGGACTGGAGATTTATCTGGGTGGAGCGGGAAGACCTTTGATGTTCAAGAGAGTAAACCTCATTTCCAAAGCTTCCTCTAACTGGAAACCATCTCCTGACCTTTCAGGAGCATTCTCATGGAGGCTGGGGGTGAAGATGGTGCTTCAGCTAGGGGCCCAATTTAGGCTGACCGCTGGTTAAACTGATCTGGCCCCCAGAGAACGGAACAGTAGTCAGTGCAGTGAATGGACTGTGCCAGCTGTACTGAAACTAGAACATAAGGAGGACGGTGTCCCCACTGTCCCTCCCCCCGGTCCTTCCTATCAGAGCCCCAGGCCTGCCGGAGCGTGTGTTAGTCCTCTGGTTTCTCAGGAGGCAGATGTCTGATTCACACTCTGAATCTAGGGAGGGACGCGAGGTCTCTGCAATAGGAGCAGCCCCTTCCCCTTACTCAGGGAGTGTTTCTTGGCAGTAGATGCCAGGCTCTGTGCTCAGCATGGGCAGCCCGGCCCTTTCCCCGGGAGGTGCTCTGGGGCTGAGTCCTCATCTGGGCCCGCTAATCCCGGAGCCTCAGCTCTCACTCCCTTTCTGTCCACTGGTTACTATGGGATTCTTCAGTGCTCTGCCATTTGGTATTTGCCATTTATTACAGGACTCCTTTATCCTTGAGCACTGCCTGGAAAGTCCAATGATCGCAGCTATCCAAAGGTCATTAAGAAAAAGTAGTCAAAGGACCAGCCCCTCAGCCACAGTGAGATGCAGCTTGAGACTCTAGAGGATTTAATCAGAGAATTAATATTTCCTTTTGGAGTCTGGAGCCCCTTCTCAGATGAGGGAGTCAACTCTTATCCATGTGGCAGCTCTGCAGGAGTAGGACCAGGGAACTTGCAATGATCTCTGTTTTTTCCTTTCAGTGTTCAAAGAGAAGCCTAAACATCCCCCAGCAGGGCCCAGTCCCTGAGCTACGCATTGGCGTCTACTGATGCTTCATACTTAAGTTCCATCATCCGACTCTTCAAAAACCTCAACTTTGTGCTGCTAGTCATCACCTATGGTATGATGCACGTGTGTCTAGGGTGTACTGGAACTGGGCATTTGAGACAAGAGACCTGAGGTTTCTGTGTATCTTACTGTTTCCAGATCCCAAATGTATATGTGAAGTCGATATTTAGGGTTAAGCAGAAGAGCCAACTGCGCCTCAGAGGCTTCCCCGTTCCCTTAAGTTTACCTAGGAAACCATCCCTGTCAAGTCACCCAGCAACATGCCTGCTGATCCTCCAAGTCTCATCCCAGTATGTCTGCTATAAAGCAGTATTAGAAAGAAAGTGAAGTCGCTCAGTTGTGTCCTACCAGGCTTAGCCTCAGTCATAGCCTACCAGGCTTCTCCATCCATGGGATTTTCCAGGGAGGAGTGCTCGAATGGGTTGCCGTTTCCTTCTCCAGTGGATCTTCCTGACCCAGGCATCGAACCCGGGTCTCCTGCATTGCAGGCAGACACTTTACCCTCTGAGCCACCAGGGAAAGCCTAAAGCAGTATTAGGTGACCATTTATTGTGCTATTCTTAGTACATCTTTTAGTAAGTGTTAATTGCTCAGTTGTGCCCAACTCTTTGGGACCCCATGGACTGCAGCTCACCAGGCTTCTCTGTCCATGAGATTTTCCAGGCAATGATACTGGAGTGGGTTGCCATTTCCTTCTCCAGGGGATCTTCCCAAACCAGGGATTGAATCCAGGTCTCTTGCACTGCAGGCAGATTCTTTACCGACTGATCTACAAGGGAAGCTTGTAGCTTTTGGGCTTCCCTGGTGGCTCAGAGGGTAAAGCATCTGTCTGCAATGCAGGAGACCCGGGTTCTGAGTTGGGAAGATCTCCTGGAGAAGGTAATGGCAACCTACTCCAGTACTCTTGCCTGGAAAATCCCATGGTCGGAGGAGACTGGTGGGCTACAGTCCATGGGGTCGCAAAGGAGTCAGACAGGACAAGTCATTTCCAGATCTCTCTTCCCACAAACTAGGAACTCCCTGAGAGTAGAGATTTATGTCTTTTACCTGTATAATTCATCAGCAGTAGGAGGTATTGTAGCCTGGAGTAGGTACTCCAACAGTTCTTAGATGGGTGATTGAATGAATGTATGGATGGATGTTCACATGAGTCTTACTACCAATCCTTCATCTTCTAACTTGGCTTTTCTACCTGAATGGAAGACAACATCCAAATTTCAAGTAATTTTCTTGGCTTTGGTAACATAAATGTCAGTCTTTCTGCTGGCATATTGGCTTACCTTTCCAGCAAGGTGTTTGCAGCATCTTCTTTCTGATGATTAATGGTAATGTTGTCCTAGACCTGGGCAAGGACACAATCTCAGGACATTCCATTGAAGGTGTCTTTACAGATCCACGCAACTCTACTGCTATCCACTCTACCCATTTAACCCTCCTGTTTGGTGTGATTAAAATCATGAAAGTATATCATGCTCAATAACCAGAAGAAAAAAGTTGTGAGATTGGTTTGACATGACTTATTCTTAGTGAAATCCCAGTTGGCTATTGTTCAGTCGCTCAGTCGTGTCCAACTCTTTGCAACCCCACGGACTGCAGCATGCCAGGCTTCTCTGTCCTTCACTGTCTCCTGGAGCCTGCTCAAACTCATGTTCATTGAGTCGGTGATGCCATCCAGCCATTTCATCCTCTGTCATCTGCTTCTCCTCCTTCCCACCATCAGGGTCTTTTCCAATGACTTGGCTATACCCTTAGGTTTTCTCTAGGCTCTGAAACCACATGTCTTTCAACAATATAACATTTACTATGTGCCAAGATTTTTTTGTTTAACTTCCACCACACCAATGTGCGGTAAGTAGTATCATTTTTCCCATTTTAACAGATGAGGAAACAAACTCAGAGAGATTAAGTAATACCTCAAGAACACACAGCTCTTAAAGGGCAGAGCCAGGATTCAAACACAGATTTGTCAGACTCCAAAGCCTGATTCATGATTGCCTGTACTCCTTCCTTGAATTTTGCCAGGGAACGGCAACCCACTCCAGTACTCTTGCCTGGAAAATTCATGGACGGAGAAGCCTGGTAGGCTACAGTCCATGGTGTCTCGAAGAATCGGGCACAACTGAGCGACTTCACTTTCACTTTTCACTCTCATGCTTTGGAGAAGGAAATGGCAATCCACTCCATTGTTCTTGACTGGAGAATCCCGGGGGATGGGGGAGCCTGGTGGGCTGCTGTCTATGGGGTCCCACAGGGTCTGACATGACTGAAGCAACTTAGCATTTTAAGCTTATCAACACCCTTTACCTGAATTAAAGTGTTTACCTGCTGAGGCGTTAGCTAAGAGGTGGTATCATCAGTAGAGGGGCACCCCTGGTTTTCAGGCGTGGGAATCGGTTAGGTGAATAGCCCCAGGTATCCATGTCAGTCTTCAAGGTCTGTGGTCTCCAGTCCTCCTCTCTCCACCTGCTCGGTTCTGAGTGCGTCTCTGCATTCACTCACAAAACAAAGTTTCTAATTCTCAGGGTGGCCAACTAAAGATAAAAATGGTGATAAAGTGATTAAAATGCTGATAAAGTGGAGTTGCTCACCACTGAGAGAGTATTCAAGTGTAGGTGGAACCAACCGCTTAGTGGGGATATTGTGGGGAATATCAGCCTATAGATGGATGGTGAAACATGATAGTGAAACTTTGGCCACCTGATGTGAAGAACTGACTCGTTAGAAAAGACCCTGATGCTGGGAGAGATTGAAGGTGGGAGGAGAAGGGGACGACAGAGGATGAGATGGTTGCATGGCATCACCAGTTCAGTGGACATGGGTTTGGGTGAACTCTGGGAGTTGGTGATGGACAGGGGCCCTGGCGTGCTGCAGGCCATGGGGTCACAAAGAGTCGGACACAACTGAGCAATTGAACTGAACTAAACTGAACTGAAATGTGATGATCTTTTGGTTCCCTTCCAGACTCAGGATTCCATGCTTCTAAGAAGTTTTCCCTTTCCCCTAGAATTAGCAGCACTTGACCACTATAAACCTTATTGTGTCTGACAACAGGGCATTTGAGACCTACCCTGGAATTCTAGGGCAGATAACCACTTAATAAATATCTTCTGTGAGTGTGGATGGTGATGGTGGTATTAACTAGGCAGTGGCCTCATTCCAGAGGTTTCAGTCTTCAGTGCTAGAGGCTGTTGATGGCAGGGCCAGGTCACTGACCCGTGAAAGTAAGAAATAACAAAATGTACGAGGAGCAGCGCTGTTTGATATGGGCTCGGCTCTGGGCCATGCTGAGGGGCAAAGCGGCTTCTTTTCCTTCCATCTTGCACAGCTGGTTGCATCTGTGGTCTTCAGTCTGGCAGAATGGTGTTAATTCTGTGGTTCTGGATACTCTTATCTATCTGGTTAAATGATAATGCAGAGAAAAAAATGGGTTAACACTTCTGGGATGGTAGAGTGAGGACTGTAGATCTTCTGATCCTCCATGAAAACAAAAATACTGGCAGAGATTATCAGCATCACTTATTTCAGGTTTCTTGACTAAAGGCAACCGCAACAAGCAGCTGTTCAAGGCAAATGGCGAAATAATGGTAAAGTAGCAAGCTTTGTGTTTTAACTTGTCCTATTCCAGTCTTCCCCTCCAGACTCTGTGGTAGCCTTGAAAACCAGCTTCCCAGATATAATTGCTATGAAAACTCGCATCCTTACAGCCACTGGAGGGGGCCAAACAATTTTGGAGGTCTCCCTCCCCAACAAAGTCCCATCCCTAGCTCACTGTTTATTTGACTTCCGTTTCCCTGGAAAGGCTCCATTCAGAGGATTTGCCTATATTTGACCTGACTCAATTTTCTCAGTGGGAAAGCGCTATGTCCAGGGTATTTCTTAAAAGCAGTCACTGTTTAACATCACAACTGTCTGAGGTTGCACTACCGGTTGGGGTCATCAAGAGGCTGGCCAAAGATCTTGAAAGGAAAATCTGGAGAATGAGATAATCAGGGGGCCAGAAACCTCTGACATATTCTTAGCAGTCTAGAAATCTCCATGCCCAGAGTTGTGCACATGCCCAGGAAAGACCCAGGGAAATGCTAAGGTCTCACCTCTGGCTGCACGTGAACCTCTGTGTAAGCGGAAAGTGAAGGCTAGGGCAGAGTTGGCACCACCCTGCTGAAGCATCACAGGCGAATCCCAGTGAATACATAGAGGTCCTCAGCAAAGTGGGGAGACTCACAGGCTTATGGTATTTAAGGCAATCTCTGTCTAATCATTAGCCCTAAACTAAGTTAGTAGAGCAAAAACCAGTGGCTGCACATGACAAAGGACACAGATGTTACAAAATGAGTCCAAACAGCAATGGCAACAAATTTGAGGGAAGGAGAAGAATCTCATTTGTAGGGATGACATTATATTAAAAATGTCCAGTTTTTAAAAAATAGAATTTCTTTACTTTTTCTCAAAAGCTTGGGGCAATCCCAGTGAGAAGGAGTTGAACTAATCTGGTTGTTTGCACACATTTCGTTATAGTCAGAAAAGTGGGTGAAGTCGTTCAGTCGTGTCTGACTCTTTGCGATCTCATGGACTGTATCCTACCAGGCTCCTCTGTCCATGGAATTTTCCAGGCAAGAGTACTGGAGTGGGTTGCCATTTCCTTCTTCAGAGGATCTTCCCGACCCAGGGATCAAACCCAGGTCTCCCACATTGCAGAAAAACACAAGCCTTATTTTCTTGATAGAGAGTTGGACTTGGTGACAGGGCTTTTGCCAACTAGGAAATGATTCTTAGACTTGATCACAGATTTGGGAAAAAATGTTATCAAGCCATTGCTGTGTGTCAGGCATCTTGTAAAGTGCTTTATATCCATTATCTCATTTAATCTTCAAAAGAAATCCATGACTTAGGTGCTTAACTGCTCCATTTTATACCTAAGGAAACTGAGGCTCTGATTTAATTCCTCGCCTGTGATTAAACAGTAGTAAGCAAGAGAGCTTAGTATAAACTAACTGTCTGAGACCAAAGCCTGTCTTCCTAACCACACCACTTTGTCTCCCCATGCAGAAGGGAGCCTCTTGGAGACAGAACTAGGGGTCTGTTTTCAACCTTAGTTCCCTGAGTGGCATCTGGATCTGTCTGGCATGGATGGTGGTGATGGATTGTCCTTCCTCAGATTCAGTCCTCAGACCCTTTCCCTGAGCCTTGCTTTCCTTGAAGATGAGGATCTAGAGTTCTAGGGGTTAGAAGCAGGACCTGTCTTCATTGACCAGCCATCTTTGGGACATGGGGATGATGAGGTTTCAATCTTAATGTGTCTTTCTGAGGGCTACAGGTCATGTAAAGGCACTGTTTGACGCTCAATCTGCCTGAGAATCCCTACTTTCTTCTACAATCTTTGCTCCAAACTATAAAGGCACACACAACCAAAAAAAAAAAAAAAAAAAAAAAAGACCCTCTACGCATTCGATAAATGCTGTGAGACTGCCCAGAATCCCGCAGGTTAAGCTTTGAAAAGGGACATGGTTCATGCTTCAATTATATTGCATGTATAACCGTTTAGTGTAGGTAGCTCAGTGGTAATGAATCTACCTGCCAATACAGGAGATGCAGGAAACTCAGATTTGATCCCGGTGTCAGGAAGATCCCCTGGATACCCTGGGGTAAGAAATGGCAATGTACTCCAGTATTTTTGTCCAGAAAATTCCATGGACAGAGGAGCCTGGTGGGCTACAGTCCACAGGGTCGTAAAAGTCGGACACAACTGAGCGGCTGAGGACACACGTCACCGTATGATACACAATGTGTATATTTTCCTCTGAATTATGAACTCTTAGGACCGTGTCATTGGGAATCAAGCAGTTGATAGAGTTTCATGGACAAATGTGCTGGATCTCGGTGTCTTGACAAATGTGCTGGAGCTGGGTGCACGTGTCTTGAAGTAATAGCCTTGAGTGATGGGCCAGTGAATTCAGAGTTGGTATGTAAGGAATATAAGGTCTGAGTTTTGGGTTCAGCTCTGCTAACGACTGAGTGTACCACCTTCACCCATCCTGGGCTCCTCCTTTGTCTCTCTAAGAACCACCCCTCAGAAAAGAATAATAACCTTTGCTTCCCATTTGAGCTCCCTGGAACTCAAGCTATGCTTGTGAAGAATCTGCAGGGTTGGGCATTTGAACTCACAGCCTCAACCCGTGTCTGAGGACACCTGTCCTTGGGGCTCTCAAGGCCTTTACACCACCCTACATGGGCCTCGGAGGAGCTGTGTGTCCCCTCAAGATGCTGGCAAGATGCTGGGTGGTAGCAAATCCTTCTGGGAGTCCCTGGAGCTTTGCTGAGGTCAGGCTGGCCCTTTAAACCAACCGTTTACTCCAGGTTCAGGAGGACAAAAGGAAATGAGCACGGAGTTCCCAGAACCCAGAGATGAGTGTGAGGGCCTGGGAATCTGCCTTTGCAAGCATTCCAGGAGATTCTAGCATGCAGCAGAGTTGAGAACCTCTAATGTGGCTGTGTAAGTGGTGATTCTTGCGGTCTTGAAGCCCCTTCCCCTCCCAGCTGCCTCCATGGGAATCCCAGCCTCTCAGAGCCTGGGCCTGCTCCATGATCTTCTTGTGCCCAAGGCCATTTAGTCACCTTTTCAGTGAGTTTAAGAGATGCCCCCGGTGCGTGTGTGTGTGTGTGTGTGTGTGTGTGGGGGTTGTTGTTAAAATGTAGATTCCTAGCTTCAATCCAGGAGAATCAGCTTAAGTAGGTCCTGGGTAGAGCTCAGAAATCTGCATTTTAAAAATCTGAGGCCTTCTAATGCAAATGATCTCTAGGCTGCCATTTGAATAATTTAGTCTTGACGCAAGACAGAAACTCAGAGTCCCTTCTGCTTTCCTATAGCCCAGCCCCTCAGGGACCCGCACTTCTCCCAGGTGGCTGATACAGGCATGACCTGGCCTTTCAGGGGCGATCACATTTCACTGACCTGGCAGGCTTACATTGTTAAGGGACAATTACACCCAAATATAACACAGTCACCCGCTTTCCTGTGAGAGGTAGTCATGCACAGCACAGAGCATGGATTTCATTCTTGCCCTTCAGTGTGGATGCCGGACACCTTGGTTTGGTCAGTGGAATGGAAAGAAAGCGAAGTCGCTCAGTCATGTCCGACCCTTTGTGACCCCATGGATTGTAGCCTACCAGGCTTCTCCATCCATGGGATTTTCCAGGCAAGAGTACTGGAGTGGGTTGCTGTTTCCTTCTCCAGGGGATCTTCCCGACCCAGGGATTGCAGGCAGAAGCTTTTACCATCTGAGCCAGCAGGGAAGACTCGTGCCATTTAACTGTATCTGGCAACCTTTTGGCAATATGGGGAGGGCCACCTAGATTCAAAAGGGACTCGAAATTTCTAATGCTTTTAAGGTTGGAGTGTAGAAAGAATTGGAAAGAATAGCAGCCTTCCAGGGGGAACCCCTGGTCTCCTCCACACCCTCCCCGCCTTAGCCCTGACTCCATCTCCTGTCTGGCTGGGAGCCGGGGATGGTTATTGGTAGATCACACTAGTCTAGCCAGTGGGTCTCATACTGGAGCTTTATCAGGATTACCCGGAGGACTTGTTCACATAGACCGCCCAAAGCCCCACTCCCAGTTTCTACAGCAGGAGGTCTGGGTGGGGTCAAGATTTGCATCTCTAACGAGCTCTGGGGGTTGTTGATCTGGAAGAGATTTTCCTAAACCTTTGAGCCTCACAAAGCTGCTTGCCCTCCTGGATCTGCCCCTCTGCACTGTGTCTGTCTGTGTTTGGGTCACAAAAGTGCTGGTGTTGAGAGTTTTTGCTCCCAGTCCTCTTGGATAACTTCTCAGTTGCCTGAGGATTCTGCTGTCCTTGTTCAGCCCAGGTGGGCCCAAGCTGAACTTGACCCGGTGTGTGCCCTGCCCCCTGGCCTTGTTAAACTGAGGGGCAGGAAGGGGCTGGTTTCATCCTCCTTGCACACCTGCCGCCTCCTCCCCACCACCCCATTTCAGGAATGTGTCTCCTTGTGGGTTCTCTTGACCTGGGAATGGAATTTCCAAGTGGCTGGGTGTGTGGTAAGAAGGTGAGGTGTAGGTGTGCTTGTTATTTAAGAAGTTGCTGAGAGCTTGAGTTTGGCAGCTATATTGATATTTGATGACACGTCTGGGGCGCTGACTGTGGCACTGAGCTCAGCCTTGTTGCATCCCTGAGGTGACCTGCTCAGAGAGTCTGGGCATGAAACTACCAGTAAGCTGAGTTGGGGGAATCTTGGAGGATCAGTTCCGTAAGGATATAAAATCGAGTGTTTAAAATAGAAGACCTGGCACCCTACAGTCTGAGTTCAAATGCAGCCCTGCCTCTTATTGTTGCAGGAAGGGGGACCCCTTCCAGGGTCCGAAACCGGGCTCTTGTCTAACACTAGGAAATGAATTGTCCGAGGAGACACATGTGCTGACAAAGCAAGAGATTTTATTGGGAAAGGCCACCCGGGTGGAGAGCAGTAGGGGAAGGGGAACCCAGGAGAACTGCTCTGCCGCGTGGCTCGCAGTCTCAGGTTTTATGGTGATGGGATTAGTTTCCGGGTGGTCTTTGGCCAATGATTCTAATTCAGAGTCTTTCCTGGTGGTGCACACATCGCTCAGCCAAGATGGATGCTAGCGAGAGGGATTCTGGGAAGTGGATGGACACACAGTGTCTCCTTTCGACCTTTCCTGAACTCTTCTGGTTGGTGGCTTATTAGTTCCGTATTCCTTACCAGGACCTCCTGTCATAAAATAACCCATGCAAATGGTTATATGGTGCCTGGCCAGGGTAGGCGGTTTCAATCAGTGTGCTTCCCCTAACATTACCACCCATGTGATGGTGTGGAGGGCAAACCAAACCCCTCCATTTTGCAGGAGAATGTGACCTTTGCTTAGCTTTGTATCTCATTCCTCTGGGAACGTGATCAAGAAAGGAAGCCAACTGCGGTTAGGCGGCTTTACTTCTGATGAAAATACTCCAAGTGGGCTGGGCGATCTACTCACCCTTGTTGGGAAGCCCTTCAGTGTCCTTCTCTGAGTACAGCGACTCTCTCCTCTGGTCTGTCCTTTATGGGGATTCTGGCAACTATGCCTGTGCATGAGTTACAAACAATAGCGGCTCCTGGGAGGGGGTTGAGGCAGGGTGGGGGTCTTGCCCACATTTCCCTGCACTGAGCCATCAGTTTGGGAGCAAAAGAGAATGGCGTCTGAGTGGCTCTGTGGCCTGGGGTCCTGTGGACCGGCTCCAGTGAAGAGAGGCGCCCGAGGCTACTGTCCCTGGGCACTGTGTCCTGTCTTACGTCCTTCTAAATGGACCTAATGCCTCGTGTGCCAGTAACAGTCATGTGAGCCCCAAAATTAGCTGAAGTTAAAAGGTCCCTGGAGAAGGCAGTGGCACCCCACTCCAGTACTTTTGCCTGGTAGGCTGCAGTCCATGGGGTCACTAAGAGTTGGACACGACTGAGCGACTTCACTTTCACTTTTCACTTTCATGCATTGGAGAAGGAAATGGCAACCCACTCCAGTGTTCTTGCCTAGAGAATCCCAGGGACAGAGGAGCCTGGTGGGCTGCCCTCTATGGGGTCGCACAGAGTCGGACACGACTGAAGCGACTTAGCAGCAGCAGCAGCAGCAGCAGCAAAAAGGTCCCTGGTGGGTTCTCCAGAACGACCTCTGTATTTGTTTTATAAATGTGTGTGCATTTTCCTTATCTATAAAATGGGAATGAGGATATGGTCGCTACTTTCTGGGATTGTTATGAGGACGGTAAGTTGTTGGGAAAAGTGCCTGGCACAGAAGCGTGTGCCCTTGCCACCAGCGCCGCCAGCATCACCAGCAGCCATCACCATCAATTCCTGAGGCTGCCCTGCCTGGGCACCGTGTCCCATCTTACGTCCTTTTTAGTGGCCCCAGTGCCAGGTGTGCCAGTGGTGGTCGTGTGAGCCTCACCAGCATCAGCGCCAGTTCACCATCGTCACCATGTCCATCGCCATCACCACACTCCCAGCACCACCACCGTCATCATCGTGACATCACCACCATCGCCACCATCCTCGTCACCGCCACTGTTATTATGAAAGGCGGGCAGGATCCTGGTCCTTCTCCTTTGGATTCATTTTTAGTCTCATATTAGCTACAAAGTCACTGTACGGCTTTGAACAAAATGACTTCATCCTCTGAGGAAACTGACTGTTACAGAATGTTCTAAGTATTCCATTTATTTGTTGGATAAATTGATGAATTAGGAGAGTCATCTAAATGTTCTTTAGGGTCCTTTCTGGTTTCAAATATAAGACTTTGTGTAGTGTCGAATCTGAGAAGAGAAGTTGGAGAGATGTGAAAACAGGTGAGAATGGGAGTGTTGTCAGGGGTCAGAGATCTGGAGCATTCTGGAGGGGGCATAGGTCATCAGGGGAGGTGGAAGGTGTCCAGTAGTTTCACTGAGCCCTTAGGCCAGGCCAGCGCTTAAGAGGGATGTAGATGGATCTGACCTGGGAGTAATTGTGTACTTCCTGGAGCCTGTGTTTTTAGGACAGGATAAAGGGATGAGAGGGCAATGGCGTGCGACTACAAAGAGGTTAAAATGGTTACCTTGGGTTGTTCTGGACTATTTCTTATTCTCTGAGGTCACCACCTTCAGTGGCAACAAGGATGAGAATCTCCTTCCTCTCTCCCCCACTGGAGGGAGAGCCAGCAGCGCCCCCCCAGGACAGCGACCCTAATGCTCTGTTTCCCCTGCTTCCTTCAGGTCTGAACGCTGGTGCTTTTTATGCCTTGTCCACTCTGCTGACTCGCATGGTGATCTTCCACTACCCGGTAAGGGCGTTCCCTAAGCTGACCAGTCCCAGAGAGGAGGAGATTTCTGAGTGTCTGGGCAGGCGCTGGGGAGGCGGCGTGGTGTGGTGTGAGCTCCAGGATTTGGAGGGAGGTGACCCTGGGTCTCAGCCCCAGGTCTGGTGATTCTCAGCGGTGTGAAAGCTGGTTAGCATCGCTGAGCTCTCATTCTCTTTTCTGCAAAAGAAGTCTAGTTATTTATTGAAAGATTAATTTAATTTTATATTTTTAAAAGACTGATTTTAGAATTAGTAAATCATAAGATTTATATGTGTAAATAGCATGGTGCCTGGCAACTTAGTAGGTAAACGTATATACACGTAGAATCACCTATGAAATCAATTAAGTTGTGAAATGTGGACAAAATTTAATTTTAAAGTCTTAGTTGCTCAATGGAAAGCAGGTTGCAAATGTCTGCAGAACTAGGGAGGGTTAATACTGGGAACTGGACACTGAGAATCCTGGGGTTGGGATGTCAGGCCCAACCCTCTTTTGGAAGGTCAAGGGTCTCAGCTTGGGAACTGTGGGCCACCATGGGTGAGTGGGTGGTCCAGTGTTGGAGGTTGACAGGTCTGAGTTTAAATCCTGCCTCTGCACTTAATAAAGGCCTCATGACCTTTAGCTAGTAGACTAATGTCAGTGTGCCTTGATGTCTTCATCGGTAAAATGGGGAGTATTGATTCTTAACCTCCTGGTGGGCAATCAGCAGAACTGAATGAAATGATGATATAAAATCCCTCAGCATGGTGTCTGGCTCTTAATAAACACACAAACATACATAATGTCATCTTACCTCTAAAACAGTGATTACTGGGGGAAAAAAAAGCCTAAGTATGAAATGTTTGGATATACATATTTCAGTTTTTCCATCTGTGAAATGGGAATAACGATAAAGGGTTCCTATGAGGATTATAGTTTTGAAAAATCTACCTAAAAGTGGTTTCTAAGGATAAGAATTTGTTTTCCCCCAGCATCCAGTATCACGCACCCACACCCAGGGTTATATTGTATTATATTAGGAGGAGCAATTATTCCAGGATTTCCTCCCCTGGAATTATGGGCAGCTTTTTACAGCTTGTCTTGTTCTGCCACTTTCTGAGAATTGGCTGTAGTGGCACCCCAGTTACTTGCCTTTACCCCCTTTGCCTCCTGGTGACTGCGCCCCACCAGATGCCTTGTTCCATCCTTGAGTGATCCTTGGGGCTGTGGTTTCCCCAGGGGGAAGAAGTGAATGCTGGAAGAATCGGCCTGACCATCGTCCTTGCAGGAATGCTTGGGGCTGTGATCTCAGGCATCTGGCTGGATAGGACCAAAACCTACAAGTAAGTGACTCTTCAGCTTGGACTGAATTGGAGACCCATGTTTTGAAATGACACGTTCATTAGGAACATGTCTGCAAGGATGATATTGCAGCAGCTGGGGTCTGAGCGGTCAAGGGAGGCAGTTCAGATGTATCTTCTCTGGGGATGAGGAGGTGGTTCCATTGCCAAATTCCCATGGCTTGCTCATGGACCTCCTGGGGTTAACCAGGGTGCTCTGTGCTTCCAACAATTTTCAGTGTATTAGCTTGCAATTGCTTCCACGTCATTGGTCAATACTGTAATATGGTTTAGTCTTGATTGCTCAGTGCATTTCTAAGAGCCACTAAGATTTTAGTGGATTGCAGGCTAATCCAGGATGCTTACTAAAAATACAGATCCCTGGGCCCCACTCCTCATGGGTGTCAATTCAGTAGGGGAGTCTGCATTTAGAAATCAACCCAGATGCCTTGATTCAGTCACCAACCTTGGAGAAAGTGCTCTGAAAACTGAGGCTCAACTTGTGTCTGTCCCAGGCTCCGCATCCACTGGGTGCTCAGTTAATGCTGCTCAGTGGGGCAGCTGCCTGGGCTGTCCTGCGCTGGGCAGGGCAGGATTCTGGGCTGCTTTGTCCAAGGCCTCCAAAGTTCCCAGTGTCTGGAGGCGACAGACAGCGGCAGACGTGTTCTCTGCACACAAACCCGCTTCTGTGAGGCTCTGGTCCGACCAGGGCTCCCTCTGGCTGCCCTCATCAAAGGCCAATTGAGGCCTTCCCCGGGGGATGTGCCTGCCTGGCTGGACACAAGGAGGAGCCCGGCTGGACCTAATTACTGCTGGTGGAGCTGGGCTACTGCCTCGCTTCTGCCATATGCCAGTTGCTTACTTCAAGCAGTGAGGACTGACCACCCTTGACCTGGGGAATAACAGCATCTCTCTTCCAGGCCTGCTCTGTGGCAACAGAAAGCAGGGATTGGAATGTTGGTGGGGGCGAGGATGTGGGCAACCAGATGATCAGATGAACCAGAAAAGACAGTGAAAGGCTGGGAGGACACTGCAGAGTCTAGCTGACATGGTTCCTAGTGGCATTTGATCAGCATCCTGCAATCAGCATGGACATTCTTCTTTCTGCTCCACTACTTGGGCAGAGAAAGGGTGGGGGAGCTCTGTCATCTGGGCATTTTGGTGCCTGTTCCTTCTTCCTGAGGCTCCCAGGTGTGTCCCCTTTGGTTTGGAGACTGGAAATTGGATGGTCAGGTCCATTTATGTCTGGCTGAGGCTACAGATAGTTTTGCAGGCAGGCTAGTGGTTTAAGAAGAAGCTGTGTGTAAAGAAATATGGCAAAGGTGAGCTTGTGTGGTCAGCAAGGGAGATGGGTGTCCATGGGGCTGGGCTCTGCAGCGGGAGGGCCTGGATGCGGGGAGCAGGGCGAGAAGAGATGAAGGCCCTCTGACCGCAGCAGCTGCTCTGAAGACCCAGGAGGGGGGGGTGTCCTTCAGAAGCTGTTGCTCATTTCCCAAGATGTAGCCCCATCGTGTATTAGTATTCCTGTGTGTGGGAGCAGAGAGAGCAGGGTTTCTAATCTTGCATTTACCTAGTGGGTGACTTTGGACAAGTAACTTGACTGGTCTGAGCTCAGTTTCCACATTTGTCGTATTGGAGATAGTCATATGCTTCTTTTTCCTGCCAGTTTTGTTGAGATATAATGGACTTAAACTGTATCTATGTACAGCATGTGATTTAATTTACATACATCATGTAAATCAACATCGCAAATAGTTTTGTGAACATCCATCATCATGTATGGATACAAAATTAAAGAAATAGAAAAATTTCATGATGAGGACCTTTAGGACTTATTTTCTTAATAACTTGTATATATAACATATATCATGTTATATGATTATATTTATTATACTGTACAGTATAATATTGTTATATTGATTATATTTATCATGTTGTACATTACATACTCGAGTGTGTGCAGGTCGCTCAGTTGTGTCTGACTCTTTGCGACCGGATGGTCTGTCCATGGAATTCCCCAGGCAAGAATACTGGAGTGGGCAGCCGTTCCCTTCTGCAGGGGATAATTCTTGACCCAGGGATGGAACCGGGATCTCCTGCATTGCTGGCAGATTCTTTACTATCTGAGCTACCAGGAAAGCCCACATTACATACTTAGTCCTTACTTACTTCACACCTGGAAGTTTTTAACCTTTTGATTGCCTTCTTCCTATTTTCCCTTCCCCTGCCCCCATCCTCACCTTTGGTACCCATGAATCTGATTTCTGTGAGTTTGCATTCTTGTTTAGTTTTTGACATATTGTTGACCTACTACAGTAGTAGGTTAGTTCCTTAACACAACATAATGATTCAATATTTTCTAGGAATTTCAAAATGACCCCTAAGTTAAGTCTGGTTATGGTCTGTTACATACCAGGATATTATTACTCATTGACTGTATTTTGCACCCTGTGCATTTCATCCCTTTGATTCAACTGTTTTCCAACTGTAAGTCTGTATATCTTAATCTCTTTCACCTGTTTCTTTCATCTCCCCCAACCCTCTCCCTTCTGGCGGCCATCTGTGTGTTCTCTGTATCTAGGAGTCTGTTTCTGACTTAACATCTGTTCATTTGTTTTGTTTTATAGACTCTGCATAGTGAAGAAATCATATAGTGTTTGTATTTCTCTAACTTATTTCACTTAGCCTAAGATCATTTGTGTCCATACATGTCACTGCAAATGGCAAGAGTTCATTCCTTTTTATGGCTGAAATACATATGTGTGCAAACCACATCTTTTTAATCTGTTCATCTATTGATGGGCACTTAGATTGCCTCTGTATTTTGGCTTTTGTATATAATATTACAGTGAACATAGGGGTACATATATTGTTTTGAATTAGTGTTTTCATTTGCTTGGGATAAATGCTCAGGAGTCGAATTGCTGGGTCATCCGGGTTTTCTGGTTTTTCATATATATGCATATAATTTCATTTTCTTTTGGCTGAGCTGGATCTTTGTTGTTTGCAGTCTGTTCTCCAGTTGTGGTGCGTGGACCTGTCACTGCAGCGGTTTCTCTTGTGGCAGAGCACAGTCTCTAGAGTGCCTGGGCTTCAGTAGTTGCAGTTCTAGAGTTCAGGCTCCATCGATGTGGTGCACAGGCCTACTTTCTCTGCCCCATGTGGGATCTTCCCAGACCAGGAGTCAAACCCATGTCTCCTGCATTCGCACGCAGATTCTTTACCACTGAGCCAGTAGGGAAGCCCCTGGGTGTTCTATTTTGGATCTTATTTTTAGAAATCTCCATACTGTTTTCATCGCAGAGAAGGCAATGGCATCCCACTCTAGTATCTAGTACCCCTGCCCGGCAAATCCCATGGGCAGAGGAGCCTGGTGGGCTGCAGTCCATGGGGTCGGGAAGAGTTGGACACGACTGAGTGACTTCACTTTCATTTTCACTTTCCACTTTCATGCATTGGAGAAGGAAATGGCAACCCACTCCAGTGTTCTTGACTGGAGAATCCCAGGGACGGGGGACCTGGTGGGCTGCTGTCTATGGGGTCCCACAGAGTCTGACATAACTGACATGAGTCAGCAGCAGCAGCAGCAGACTGTGTGGCTGCGCCAATTTGCAGTGCCCACCAGTAGTTCACATGCCCATTTTCCACGTGCTTCTCGGCCATCTGTGTGTCTTCTTTGGAAGAATGTCTGCACAGATCCTATGCCCACTTTTCAAGTGGGTTTTTTTTTCCTTTTGATGTTGAGTTGTATTAAATCTTTGTATATCTTGGATATTAACTCCTTATACATCTTCTCCCATGCAATAGATGGCCTTTTAATTTTGTTGGTAGTTTCCTTTCCTGTGCTAAAGCTTTCCAGTTTGATGTAGTCCTATTTGTTTGTTTTTGCTTTTGGTTCCCTTGCCTGAGGAGACATTTCCCACCCCCACCCCCACGCCCCAGAAATTACTAAGACTGATGTCCGTGTACTGCCTATAAATTTATTCTAGAATTTTTGTGGTTTCAACCTTAAATTTAAGTCTTTATTCCATTTTGAGTTTGTTTTTCTGCAAAGCATGAGAGAGCAGTTGAGTTTGATTCTTTTGTATAGAGCTGTCCAATTTTCCCAACACCATTATTGAAAAGTCTGTCTTTTTCCCATTGTATGTTCTTGCCTCATTCATCATTGGTTAATTGGTCACATAAATGTGGATTCATTTCTGAGTCACTATTCAGATCCAATGATCTATGTGTCTGTTTTGTGCCAATACCGTACTGGTTGGATTACAATACCTTTGGAGTACAGTTTGAAATCTGGAAGAACTGATGCCTCTAGTTTATACTTTCTCAAGATTGCATTGGCTATATGGAGTCTTTTATATTTCCATACAAGTTTTAGAATTATTTGTTTTAATTCTGCAAAGTTGCCATTAGTGTTCTGACAGGAATTGCTTTGAATATTCTGACTTCCTTGGATTACACTGTTTAAAGATTTTTCTTGTGTCCTGATACGCTAGTGTCACTAAAAACTTGCCTCTAGGAACTACTTTTCTTGTACCCTATATAGTTTGTATTGTGTTTTTGTTAATTTGTTCCAGGTTTGTTTTTTTTTTTTTTTTAATTTCTACTTTGATTTCTTCAGTGACCTAGTGGGTGCTTGGTAGATAATTGTTTAGCCTCCATGTTTTTGTGCATTTTGTAGTTTTTTTTTTTCTCATTGTTGATTTTTAAAATATTTATTCCTTTTTACGTTAAAAATTTTGCTTATTTTTTAGTTGAAGGGTAATTGCTTTACAGAATTTTGTTGTTTTCTTTCAAACATCACCATGAATCAGCCATTCTCATAGTTAATTTCTAACCTCAGTTTTGTGATTAGAAAAGATGCTTGATATGATTTCAGTTTTCTTAAATCAGTCATGCTTTTCCTGCAAGACTTTTGTAAGGGTTAAACGAAATACTAAATATATATAAAGTGCCTAAGAGAATCTCTGGCATCCAACAAGTGCCGTATTAGTGTGACGTAAGCACAGTATACACAGCCGGCCCCACCGTGTTTCCGGCTTCAGCAGAGATGAGGGAAGGCTCTGAGCTTTCATGGGCTGAGTCCTGATGCTCGTGGTCAGAGTGCACAAGCAGGTGCCTTGTGGGTCCCTGACCTGAGTCAGGAGGACAGGGAGAGGGGCCGGTCCCAGTGCGGGAGTCAGGGCCACAGCAGTCCTGAGGGGAACCTGGGGGAGAGGTGTGTGGAGGGGCACGAGCAGGGTGAGCCCGAAGCAGAAGCCAGCACTGATGGGCCTTCTGAGGGACCAGCAGAGGGACATGCACCCGGGAAGGGTGCAGCTTTCTCCCTTGGGCTTTGGAGTCAAGGGCTCGTTTAGGGCTGGGGGATGTTCTCTCGGCTGCACTGTCAGGGAGTGGAGGAGTTCAGATTCAGCAGGAAAAGCTGTGCTGCACGTGTGCAGGTGGCAAGAGGAAGAACTCGGAGACGACGGAGACTCTCACAGTCAGGGCCCTGCCCGGCACTGTCCTGGGGTCGGGGGCGATGCAGACAAGCAGATTGGGCTTCTGGGGTTTCTGCGTGCCACTGATCCCTGACCACAGCTGATGTGTGCCCCTGTTTTTTTTTTTTTTCCTCTGGTGGAAGGAGAAAAGGAAAGGGCTGTGTCCCTGCTTGTGGGTAGGATGTGGCCAGTCCAGGTGCAGTGTTTACTCGCTAAGACGTTTCTGCAGGAAAACACACGTGCTACAAGATGGCTCCACTGTCCTGGTCTGACCCTTTGTAGCTCTGAGCACAGTGTGATCACTGGTCCGGTGTCCATCAACCTCATGGACAGAAAATTCTATGAGAGTAAATAGCACACAGATGTGGGCTTGCTCAGCACTCAGCAGTTGCCCGATAGATAGGAAGTGGGGTGGAGGAAAAGAGGAAGGAAGGAAGGGAAAATATCCTGTTAAAGTCCGCAGTTTATGACTCAACTTCATTGCCTCTGCTTGTAGGGAGACAACTTTGGTGGTCTATATCATGACTCTGGTGGGCATGGTGGTTTACACATATACCTTGAACCTGGGACACCTGTGGGTAGGTGTTCATCACGGCTGGCACCTTGGGGTAAGTTGTACTTCAAACCTACTTAACTGGAAAGCACCATCCATGGTTCCAAGACCTACTGATATCCTAGGATGCAATAGGGATCTGCCGCCTCTCATTGACTTCTGCAAACGTGGAAATGTCCAGAGGTCATATTCACTCATAAGACCTCAAAAGGCTGCCTGGGGCACCCAGGGCCATCCATGCTGTTAGAATGGACTATGTCCTTCATAAATCTCTGGGAGGCTAGGAAATGTTTAGCGTCTTTGTGAGCTCTGCCTGGGACAACATGGGGTCACAGAAAGTACCCAGGCCTGGCGATCAGAAAGGGTGGGTCCTGAGCTCACTGTTGCTGACTGTTTATTAGATCATAGGCACCTCCCTACTCACTCTGAGGCTCAGTGTCTTCATCCATAATCGCAGATGAGAGGCCTCCCTTGTGGAGTTGTTGGAAAGAAGGAGAGGATTAACAGATGTGAAAGCACCAGGAAGTGTGGTGCAGTTGTAAGAGATTAGAGCTGGAATTTTCTAGACCTGTTGTGTGAGAAAGTATAGGAAATGGTGCCCCTTCCACAGGGATCTCTGCTCAGCTTCACCTCTTGTTTATTTTCCTATGGACGGTATACATGAGGGTGTGTGAGCGTGTGTGTGTGTATAATGACCACCTAGGGGGTGGCCTGATTTTCAAGAGCCTGGCATGTCTTGATGGGAAGAAACAGAAGAGAAAAAGGAGTTGTAGGGCAGGAGCTGGGCACCCTTTCTTCCTTGCTCCAGAATTTCTCCACCACCTCGTTTCTGTGATCTGGCCTTCAGATTCTTTATGACTGGCTACCTCCCACTGGGGTTTGAGTTTGCTGTGGAGCTGACATACCCGGAATCAGAAGGCATGTCGTCTGGCCTCCTCAACGTGTCTGCCCAGGTAGGCCTCTCATTGGGTGGTGGCACCAGAGCCGCGGGTCTGTGTTCCCTGCCGGGCCAGGTGGGTGCAGGCGCTGCATTAGGGCAGCTCAGCTCCCTGTGGGCTGCTTGGCTGGGCCCCTGTTTCCAGTCTTCTCTGTGTCTTTGCAGGTATTTGGGATCATCTTCACCATCTCCCAGGGCCAGATTATCGACAACTATGGAACCATGCCTGGGAACATCTTCCTGTGTGTCT
The DNA here is from genome assembly GCA_917880005.1 of Nanger dama. Lineage (NCBI taxonomy): Eukaryota > Metazoa > Chordata > Mammalia > Artiodactyla > Bovidae > Nanger > Nanger dama. The sequence continues at coordinate 16,654,662 of CAKJTW010000003.1, read as the reverse complement.
TCCTGACCCTCGGGGCAGTGCTCACTGGTGAGTCAGGGCTTCAGGACAATGTGATGCTCTGGCTGTGCCCGAGTTTATGCTGTGGGCAGTTTGGCACCCAATGTCTTCACTGATCATACAGCTAAGGGGCTCACGTGCAGCAGGGCAGACGACAGGGCTCATGAGGAAGTGTCTTTGGCAGGCAGGAGCATAATTTGTTGGAATGAGCTTCAGTTTTGGTCCCAAAAGACCCTTGTTGGAACCCTGCACTGTGACACTGACCTCCATAGCTCTTTGACCCTGGGCAAGTGGACCAGCCTCTGGAGCCCCACTTTCCTAACCTGTAGAATGGAGATGGCTGTGAGGCATGGAGCACTGCGTGCAAACTCCTGCAAATATCAGGGTTCCGTGCATGCAGGCCACTGTCGTCACTGGCTTCTTCCTGTCTGGCACAACACTGGTCCCCAGGCTCTGTCAAGCTGCCTGATGGAACCTCCAGATCCCTGGAAGGTCTGCAGGAGGTGGGCTCCCCGTGACCCTTAGGAGAGTAAGGGCTCCCTCTCGTGGATGAGCTTGACCATTGCTCTGCCTGATAACTTTCTGTTGCCTTTCTCCTGTGTCCTGGAACCTCAGCATTCATCAAGGCAGATCTCCGGAGGCAGGATGCAAACAAAGAAATTCCT